>CM053166.1:113476434-114726434 GCA_028571685.1 Heterohyrax brucei | reverse complement strand
ATTGATGCAGAAAAGGCATTTGACAAAGTTCAACATCCATTCATGCTTAAAACTCTCAGAAAAATAGGAATAAAGGGGAAATTCCTCATTATAACCAGTAGCATCTATGCAAAGCCACCTGCTTCCATCATCCTGAATGGTGAAAGACTGAAAAAATTCCCTTTGCAAATGGGAACTAGACAAGGATGCCTGCTCTCACCACTTCTAGTCAACATTGTGCTAGAAGTTCCAGCCAGAGTAATTAGACAACTCAAAGAAATAAATGGCATCCGTATTGGCAATTGTTTTAGTCAGCTAGGGCTGCTCTAACAAAAATACCACAGAGTGGATGGCTTTAACAAAGGAAGGTTTATTCTTACACAGTCCGGTAGGTTGCAAGTCGATATTCAGGGTGTCCGCTCCAGGGGAAGGCTTTCCTCCTTGTCGGCTCTGGAGGAAAGTCCGGTATTGCATCAGTCTTTGTCCAGGGAACGTCTTGGCGCAGGAACCTCAGGTCTGAAAGATGCGCTCTTCTCCTGGTGCAGATTTCTTGATGGTGCCAGGTTCCCAACTCTCCTTGTTTCTCTTTCCTTTTATCTCTTGCAAGCTAAAAGGACCAAGGGTGGGGCAAGCCACACTCCAGGGAAACTACCCCTACAGCAGAGCAGGGAAGTAATCCTATGCAGGAATTTACAGCTCCACCCTAATCCTTTAACATACAGTTTAGCGAAACCATAAAATGGAGGACAGTCCCAAGATACTGGGAATCATATTCCAGCCACATGGCTACACATATTTTTGGGGGGACACAATTCAACCAATGACAGCAATGAAGAAGTAAAGATTTCCCTCTTTGCAGATGATGATGATATGATTGCTTATACAGAGAATCCGAAGAAATCCATAAGTAAACTATTGGAGCTAATAGAAGAATTCTGCAAAGTATTGAGATACAAGATAAACATAACTAAATCAATAGGATTCCTTTATACCAACAGTGAAATTATTAAATAAGAAATCACCAAATCAATTCCATTTACTATAGCCCCCAAGAAGATAAAATACCTAGGAATAAATCCAACTGGAGAAACAAGAGATCTTTACAGAGAAAACTACAAGACCTTACTACAAGAAACTAGGAGAGACTTACATAAGTGGAGTAATCTGCCCTGCTCATGGATAGGAAGACTCAATATTGTGAAAATGCCTATTTTGCCCAAAGCACTCTACTTATATAATGCAATCCCAAGACAAATTCCAGTGACATTTTTTTAATGAGATGGAGAAACAAATTATCAGCTTTATCTGGAAAGGGAAGAAGCCCCGGATAAGTAAAGCACTACTGAAAAAGAAGAACACACTGGGAGGCCTCTCACTACCTGACTTTAAAACCTATTACACTGCCACAGTAGTCAAAACAGCCTGGCACTGGTAAGAAAAGAGACATATAGACCAATGGAACAAAGTAGAGACCCCAGAGATGCCACCATCCTATGAACATCTGATATTTGACAAAGGTTCTAAGATTTTAAACTGGGGTAATAACAGTCTCTTTAACAATTGGTGTTGGCATAATTAGATATCCATCTGAAAAAAATCGAAACAAGACCATATCTCACACCTTCTACAAAAATCAACTCAAATTGGATAAGATACCTAAATATAAAAGCTAAAACAATAAAGCTCATCCAGGATAAAATAGAGTCAACAATGGAAGTTTTAATACACAATATAGACAGACTTCAAAATCTGACAAACAAAACACATCCATCAGAAGAGAAAATAGATAAATGGGAATTAATAAGAATCAAACACTTCTGCTCACCCAAAGACTTCATCAAAAGAATTAAAAGACCACCTACAGAATGGGAAAAAATATTTGGCAACTCTATGTCACACCGACACCTGATCTCCATAATCTATAAGGTACTACAAAATATCAATAAGAAAAAGACAAATCATCCAATTAAGCAATGGGCAAAGGAGATGGACAGACACTTTTCTAAAGAGGAGATCCAAGCAGGCAAAAAACACATGTGGATATGTTCACGATAATACATTATTAAAGAAATTGAAATCAAAATGACAATGAGATACCATCTCACCCCAACAAGATTGACCATGATCCAAAAAACACAGAACACTAAATGCTGGAGAGGCTGTAGGAGATTGGATCTCTCCTATGCTGTTGGTGGGATTCCATAATGGTGCAACCTCTTTGGAAAGGAATTTGGTCTTACCTTAAAATAATGGATATAGATAGACCATTTCACCCAGCAATTCCTCTGCTTGGAATATATCCTACAGAATCAAGGCCATTCACACGAACTGATACATGCACACGAATGTTCACTGCAGCACAGTCCACGATAGCAAAAAGACAGAATCAAGCCAGACGCTCAACAACAGAATAATGGATGGGTAAACTTTGGTATATGTACTCAATGATGTACTATGCAATGATAAAGAACAACAATGATAGCAGGAAACATCTCTCAATTTGGTCTCAACTGGAGGACATTATGTTCAGTCACACTAGTCAGCGACAGAAGGACAATGTTATATGAGACCTCCTACGATAAAACTTAAAAGCATACTTATACATAACAGAAAAGACCCTCTGACAGCTACAAGGGTGGGAAGGGTGGGAGGGCGGGAGGGCGGGAGGGTGAGGGGTGAGGTTTTAGATTAGACAGTTGTTAGATATTTGGTTGGGTGAAATTGATGACAATACACATTAGTAAGAAGAACAATATTAATGAGACTTCAACACAATTTGTGTACTCCTCCCATCTTAATTCAGTATTGTAAGCACAGAGTATGTACACTTTCACTTTTTATTTAATAAAAAAATGAATATGAAATAAAAGTTATATGAACTAGAAATAAGGAGGTAAAACAAATTTCATTTGCAAAATGCATGATCCTATGTATAGAAAACCCCCCCAAATCCACAAGATTGCTAGAACTAATAGAGGAATTAAGTAAGCTTTCATCTGCAGAGGAAATCCTGGTGGTGTAGTGGTTAAGTGCTTTGGCTGATAACCAAAATTTTGGCAGTTCAAATCCACCAGGCACTCCTTGGAACCTCTACTGGGCCGTTCTACTGTGCCCTATAGGGTGGCTGGTACGAGTTGGAGTCAACTTGAGAGCAGTGGGTTTCATTTTTTGACCAGCTACAGAAACAACACACAAAAATCCGTGGAGTTCTTAAATACCAACAGTGAGAAGACTGAAAAGGAAATAAAAATTACCATTCACAATACCACCTAAAATGTAAAATACATAGGAATAAATCTAACTGGAAAGGCCTTATACAATGAAAATAGTGATAAAAGAGTTGAAAATAGGCCTATATAACTGGAAGGATATTCCTTGCTCATGGATTGGAAGACATAATATTAATGAAAATGATGACATTACCTAAAGTTATCAACACAATCATGACCAAAATGCCAGTAACTTTTTTACAGTAATGGAACAGTTGATCCTTAACTTTACGTGGAGAAGAAAGAGACCAAACTGCCAAAGCAGTTTTCAATAAGAACAGTGTTGGAGGCCTCACACTTCTCTACATCAAAACTTACTGTACAGTTACAGTAATCAAAACTGCCCAGTAATAGTGCAATGATAGACACAAAGACCAATGGAATAGAATTGAGAACCCAGAAATAAATCCATGCATCTATGAATGATTTATCTTTGACAAGTTAAATGCATCCTTAGTGTGCATTCAGTGGGAAAAAAACAGTATTTTCAATACATGGCACTACTAAAATTGAATTTCCTCAAGCAGAAAAAAAGAAGCAGGACTCTACTTAATACCATCAACAGAAAATACCTGAAAATGAACCAAAGATCTAAATGTGAAAACTAGAACTATAAAGCTTTTGGAAGGAAGCATAAGGGTGAAGTATGGGATTTCATTTCCTTTAATGATAGACTGTTAAATATGATAACAAATGCACAAGCAACAGAAAACAAAATAAATAACTGGAACTTCATAAAAATTAAATACCTGTGTTCATCAAAAAGAGTATCAAAAGAGTAAAAAGACAGCCCATAGGCTTGGAAAAAAAATTTGGAGGAGCCACATATCAGATAAGGACCTAATATCCACAATATATGTAAAACTTTTATAACTTAACAGCAAAAAGACAAATTACCAAATCAAACAACAAAAAAAATGAGCAAAAGACATGAATAGTGACCTCTCATAAGAGGAAATTCAAGTGGCCAACAAACACGTGGAAAGAAGCTCATTGTCATGAGCCATTAGTGAGAGGCAAATCAAAACTAAAATAGTGCTACCATACGATTCAACAACCCCACTCTTACGTATAACTTAGAGACTTAAAAGTAAACAAATGAAAAGACATGTACTCTGATGTTCATTGCAGCACTATTCAAAATAGCAAAAAGATGGAAACAACCTAGGTGCTTCTCTGCTGATGAATAGATAAAAACAAAATGTCATACATACACGCTATGAAATATTATTCAGCCTTAAAGAAAAATGAAGTACTGACACGTTACCACATGGATGAACATCGAAGACATTATGCTAAGTCAAATGAATCAATCACAAAAGAACAAATATGTGGTCTCACTTATACAAAATGACCAGAATAGCTAAATATATAAAAACCAATGATTGCTAGTGATTAAAGAGAAAGAATCATTCTATGAGAAGCTCTGAATGTTTTTCTATGGTGATGGGAAAACTGCTATCAACTAGGTGCAATTCTTATACATCTTGACTATCGCCACTGATATCAATAAGCTCACACTAGAAAAATTGTACAAAAGGAGAGTGAAATGACAAATAAAAAGCTACATTTAACTTTGCAATTGATCTAGCAACATCAGCAAGAATCCTACGTTGTTTTTACTACTTAGGTACAAATAAATACCTCTCGGGACTAGTACTCTTGGTTCAAGGACTTGATAGTATTTTAAGAAATTTACTTCTTAAAGGGCAGGCCTGATAGTATTTTAAGAAGTTTTACTCTTCCTGCTAGATCAGAGAGTAGTACCTTGGTCCTTAAAAACTTGTAATCACAATACAAGATATAAAAATTGGTTCCTATTTACCTGGAACAACAAGGAAGGCAAAGATCCAAGAATGAGAGAAGGAAATGTTTTACAGATTTAAATGCCTCCTTGCCATAATATCTGAAAAAATGAATGATGTTCAGTGTGCATAACCTAACCTTTTGATCAAGGACCAATTATAAAAGTCTTGATCAAAAAGAAGAAACTTGGAGATGGGGCCAAAATGGTGGTATAGATGAATCCACCCCATGACTCTTCTGATAAAAATAACACAGAAGAACAAATGAAGCTAGTACATATGATGTCCAAAGGGCCCTGAACATCAAAGAGAAAGTTGAGACACTGGACTGAGCAACAGCTCAATGGGAGTGTAGCACCAAAAGTACATAGAATTCCACAGACCTGACCTGCTGGGAAATGGCCACAACCACTGAGTGGTGGGCAGACCACTGGTTGGCGGGCATTCTGCTCAACAGGTTTGATGGTTGGAAGAATCCACTCACTCCTCGAGAGTCAGTGGGATACAGCACTGCATCATTGAAACCTAAGTCTTTTCATGTAATTACCATGAGGAGACCTGAATCTTTCAAGATAGGCCTGTCTCTCTTTTCCCAGCACTTCCCCTTCTCTTCTCTATACTGTACTCAGCACTGGAGTCTGACACCATCAGCTGAGTCAGAAATAATACTCCTCAAGTCCTCCCTGAGCCCTTCTCACCCTCCCTTCTCTGCACTGTGCCCAGTTCTGGAGTCTGATATCATTAACTAATTCAGAAGTAGGACTCTTTAAGCCTACCCTGAGCCATTTTCTGAGAATCAGAGGAGGAATAGTTTAACAAACTGGATGGGGGGGTGGGTTCTGACAACTCCACTAAGCTGGAATATCAGGGCAGAAACTCTTCCTTTATCTAGATTCAGACATTAGGGGGTATGACATCCTCACAGACACTCATGGGTGGCTGCTAGCCCCTGCCTTTCTCAACAGCTGCAAGCAGACACCTATGCCTATACCATTCACATCTGCCCATCTAGAACAGTAAACAAGAGCCTACACCACACATTTGTTGACTGACTACCTGGACACCTGAGCTGAGTCCATGAAACAAAAGTGAATGGACTCTTGAGATCTCATGTCTAGTAACAGCACTAACCACCTGGTGAAAGAATATTAAAGCATCAAAGAAAACAGCAACCAAACTATCACACGTGACCAGACTGTTTGTACATTTCAAAACAAGAAGCTAGAACACAGTTAGCAAGCATAAAATAAATAAATACAATTTACTGATGGCTCAGAAACAACAGTAAATATCGAAGCTCTTAAAGAAGCTGACAATCATTTTCTCAGAAAGCTTCCCAAACAAAAAATCAAATTCTGTAGAGGAAAGGAGCTTTCTGGAACTATCAGAGGGAGAATAAAAAAGAATAAGATGAAGAGATGAGATAAAATGCAGCAGAGCATAATAACAAATTAAACAGGCTGCAAGAAAGAACAGAGTGGCTAGAATTAGATATTCAGAAAATTAATAATAAAATTACAGAATCAGACAATGCAATAGAAGGCCAAAAGAGCAGAACTGAGGCAATGGAAGGCTGAATTAGTGAGACTGAAGATAAAGCATGGGACATCACTATATTTGAGGAAAAACAGATAAAAGATTTCTAAAAGAATCTAGAAACAATAAGGATTATGTGAGACTCTATGAAGAAGAAGCCCCTAGGGTTGCCATGAGTCGGATCCAACTCGACGGCTCTTGGCTTGGCTTGGCATGAAGAAGAATAATCTATGAATGACTGGAGTAACATAACGGGGAGATAACAGAAAATACTAATAGATTTATTGGGAGAAAACTTCCCTGTTATGAAAGATGTGAAGGTATCTATTCAAGTTGCTCACTGAACTTCACACAAGTCAGATCACCAAAGAAAGACACCAAGGGATATTATAATCAAACCTGCCAAAAATAAAGGTAATGAGACACTTTCAAAACTTGCTAGGGATAAATTAAAAATATTCCACAAAGGAGAATCTGTAAGACTAATCTCGGATTACTCAGTAGAAACCATTGCAGGCAAGAAGGCAATGGGATGACATATACAAAACCTTGAAGGAAAATAATTTCCAACAAAGAATTTTATATCCAGCATAATTGTCTCTCAAATATGATGGCAAAAGCAGGACATTTCTCAATAAACAGAAATTCATAGAATTTGCTTAAACCAAACCAAAATTACAAGAAATACTAGAGTCCTTTGGTTAGAAAATCAGTAACACCAGGTAATGACCGAAACACAAAACAAAAAACATAATCCAACCCATCTATATTCTGCCTACAGGAGAAAGCACCTTAGACTCAAAGATATGAATCAATTAAAACTCAAAGAATGGAAAAAATACATCCAGCTAACAATATTCAAACAACCAACAACAACAAAAAAGAGCAGGCATGGCAGTATTAATCTCTGATGAACTAGACTTTAAAGCAAAATCTACCACATTGGATAAAGAAGCATATTATGTAATGACTAAAGGAGTATTCCAGGGGAACATAATAATATTAAGTATCTACACGCCAAATGATAGGGCTCCAAATATGTAAAACAAGCACTATCTGCATTGAAAAAAGCAATAGACAGCTCCACTATAATAGTAGGAGTCTTCAACACACCACTCTCAGAGAAGGCCAGCCATCTAGATAAAAGCTCACTGAAGACTCAGAAGATCTAAATATAGTCAAGCAACTTGACTTCATAGACATATACAGAACATTCTACCCATGCCAACAGCAACTAAGTATACTTTCTTTTCCAATGCACATAGAACTTTCTAAGAACTGACTACATATTAGTCCACAAAGCAATACTTAACAAAATTAGAGGTACTGAAATATTACAATGCATCTTTTCAGAACATAAAGCCATAAAGGTAGGAATTAATAACTAAAAAGAAGGGGGGAAAAACACATAGAAACTGAACCCCTTGCTCAAAATGATTGGGTTGTAGAAGAAATCAGGGATGGAACAAAGAAATTCATAGAATCAAATCAGAACAAAAACATGTTCTACCAGAACAATTGGAACACAGTAAAAACGGTGGTCAGAGGTCAATTTATCTCAATAAATGTACACATACAAAAAGATAAAAGGGCCCAAGTAAAAAAATTAACTCTACAACACAAACAAGTAGAAAGAGAGCAGCAAAATAAAACACCTCAGGTACCAGAAGAAAGCCAAAGATAAAAATTAGAGCCAAACTAAATGAATAAGAGAAGAGAAAAACGATTGCATGTGTTAACCAGACCAAAGGATACTTTTTTCAAAATATTAAAAAAAAAATTGATAAACCATTGGTCACACTGACAAAAGAAAAATAGGAGAGGAGGTAAACCACTGGAATGAGAAATGAGATGGGAGATATCACCACAGGCCCAACTGAAATTAAAGAATCATAACACAATATTGTGACAAATTATACTCTTATTAGCTTGAAATCCTAGAAGAAATGGACAAACACGTTACGTACCAAAACTAGCACAGAGGTGAAAAAAACTAAATGGGTTCATCAAAAAAGATTGAACAGGTAATTTAAAAAAAATTCGTCGAAAAAAGCCTTGACTCTGAGGTCTTCACTGGTGAATTCTAATAAACTTTTAGAGAAGAGTTAACACCACTATTACTGAAAGTATTCTAGACATAGAAAAGGATAGAATACACCTCAATTCGTTCTATAAAGCCAACATGACCTTAAGCCCAAACTAGATTAAAATAGTGTAATGAAGAAAAATCATACACCAATAACTCTCGTGAACTTAGTAGCAAAAATGCTCAACAAATTCCAGCCAGTAGAATTCAACATCGTATCACAAAAAGTAATTCACCATTGCCAAGTGGGATAAATAAAAGGGATGCTGGGATGGTTCAACATTAGAAAAGCAATTAATGTAATTAACCACATACATAAAACAAAGGATAAGAACCACTTGATTTTATCAACTGATGGAGAAAAAGAATTTGTCAAAGTCTTACACTCATTCATGTTAAAATCTCTCATCAAAATTATAAGGAAATTCCTCAGCATAATAACAGACATCTCTGCAAAGCCAACCCCCAACATCCTACTAACTGGAGAGAGTCTGAAAGCATTCCAAATTAGGAACAGGAACAAGACAAGAATACCCATTGACGCCACTTCTACTGAAAACTGTCCTGGAGGTTCTAGCCTGAGCAATCAGGCTATATAAAGAAATAAGGGTATCCAGATTGGTGAGGAAAAGGTAAAGGTATCTCTATTTGTAGATGATATGATCTTACACACATAAAACCTTAAAGAATCCTCAAAAACAAACAAACAAAAGCTACTGGAACTGATAGAAGAGTATAGCAAAATATCAGGATACAAGGTAAACATACATAAATCAGTTGGATTCCTTTACACCAACAAAGACACCATCAAAGAAGAAATCACCAAATCAGTACTACTTACAATATCCCCCAAGAAGATAAAATACCTAGGAATAAATCTAACCAGAGTTGCAAAAGATGTATACAAAGAAAATTACAGGCCTCTACTGCTAGAAACCAAGAGATCTGTGTAAGTGGAGAAACCTACCTTGTTCATGGATAAGAAGACTCAACATTGAAAATGTCTATTTTGCCCAGAACAATCTGTAGATACAATGCAATCCCAATAAAAATCCCGATGGCATTTTTTAATGAGATGGAGAAACAAATCTCCAACTTTATATAGGAAGGAAGCCCCAGGTAAGTAAAGCAGTACTGAAGAAGAGGAACACATGGGAAGCCTCATACTACCTGACTTTATAACTGGCATGGTAGTCAAAACAGCCTGGTATTGATACAAAGACAGATACATAGTCCAGAGCAACAGAACTGAGACTCCAAATATAATATCACCCACATACGAACTGCTGATATCAGTACATATGATATTTGATACGATATTGCTCATATCAAGACTCATATCTCAAACTATGCACAAAAACTAACTCAAAATGCGGCAGAGACCTAAAAGTAAAATCTAAAACAATGAAGATCATGGAAGAAAAAAAATAGGGACAATGCTGGCAACCATAGTACACAGCATAAACAGACTACAAAATGTTACTAACAATGCATAAACACCAGAAGAGAAAATAGATAACTGGGAACTCCTATATATCAACCACTGATGTTCATCCAGAGGCTTCACGAAAAGGGTAAAAAGACTACTTACAGACTGGGAAAGAATTTTGGCTTCCACTAATCTGATTGGCCTCTAATTTCTATAATCTAGAGGTACTGCAAAATCTCCACAAGAAAAAGATTAACAACCAAATTAAAAAAATGGGCAAAGGACATGAACAGGCCTTTCACCAAATAAGACACCCAGGATGGTATCAGATAACGGAGGAAATGCTCATGATCATTAGTCATCAGAAAATCCAAATCAAAACTGCATTAAGATACCATCTCACCTCAACAAGGCTGACATCAATCTAGGAAAAAAAAAAAACAACACAAAATTAAAACTGTTGAAGAGGTTGTGGAGAGACTGGAACTCTTATACGCTTCTAGTGAGAATATAAAATAGTACGAATACTTAGGAAATTCATTTGTTGCTTTCTTTAAAAACTAGAAACAAAAATACCGTATGATCCAACAATTCTATTTCTTGGAATATATCCTGGAGAAATACAGGAACAGATACGTGCACACCAGTGTTTATTGCAGCACTGTCCACAATAGCAAAAAGATGGATTCCACCTAGGTGCCCATCAACAGATGATGGATAAAAAAACTATGGTATATTCACACAATGGAATACTATGCAATGACAAAGAACAATGATGATCTTTGGAAACATCTCATAACATGATGTCATCTGGAAGACATTATTCTGTGTGAAATTAGTCAGTTGCAAAAGGACGAATATTCTGAGACCACTATTACAAGGACTTAAGAAAAGGTTTAAACAGAAGAAAATAATCTTTGATGATTACATGGGTGGAGAGGGAAGGAGAAGGCTATTCATAGATTAGATAGTAGACAGAAATTGGGTTAAGTGAAGGGAGTGACAGCATGCAGCAGATGGGAGGTTAGCACAACTGGACTACACCAAAAATGGAAAAGCTTTCTAAATACAACCCAACATTTTGAAGGACAGAGTAGCATGAACAGAGGTTTGGAGACCATAGTTTCAGGTGACGTTTAAGTTAATTGATGCAACTAAGTTTTTAAAGAAAATATCCTGCATATCCCTTTGGCAAGTTGCATGTGGGGTCTTAAAAGGTAGAAAGCAGCTATGTAAAGAAAATCAGCTGGTCCCAATTCACCTGGAGCAGAGGAGAATGAAGAACACCAAAGACACGAGGAAAATATGAGCCCAGCAGACAGACGGTGCATATAATCCAGAGACTATATCAGCATGAGACTAGAATAACTGGATGGTACCCAGACATCGCCACTAACTGCCCTGACAGGCAACAGAATGTAAAGTCCTGATGTAGTGGGAGAAAAGTAGGTGTGCAGAACTAGACCTCCACTAAAACACCACACTTGATGGTCTGTCAGACTGGAGAGTCACATGAGGACATGGCCCCTGGACTCTCTGTTAGCTCACAGCTGAAAACAGTACTGAACCCAATTCTTCAGACAAAGACTGGACTGGACTATAAGATATAGAGTGATGCTGACAAACAATGTGTTTGTGGCTTAAACATATACATCAGGGTATCTGAGAAACTCTTTTTCAAAGACATGATGAGTGGTAGACTGTGACAGGAGTGGTTGAATGGATACAGGAAGTACAGGGCAGAAAGCAGGAATGTGCTGCTATGGGAGGGTGCAGGAGAGCAGTTAGAGTTGCACAGTGGTGTGTGTGCAGGGTTTTATATTGC
Source organism: Heterohyrax brucei (assembly GCA_028571685.1). Classification (NCBI taxonomy): domain Eukaryota; kingdom Metazoa; phylum Chordata; class Mammalia; order Hyracoidea; family Procaviidae; genus Heterohyrax; species Heterohyrax brucei. The sequence goes on along the minus strand of CM053166.1, from coordinate 114,714,505 downwards.
TAATTGGCCTGGATTGCAAACTTTCAGTTAAAGCATGATAAAGCATTTTTTAAAAAAAGAAAATTCTGGAACAGAAATTGAAATCCTTAATGGAAATCAAGCATACTGAACACACTGAGACTTGCTGTTACATGTCCACAAGTCTGTTCAGACTCAGACTCAAAGAAGTTCTAGATACAACAAAACAAAACAATATTCAGTCCTCTGCAATCCTCATGAGCATGGCTATATTTGTGTCCACTATTGTAGTCAGTCACAGTTTCATTCCATATCATTGAGGGTGTTCTCTTCCCTATTCCTATCCTTTCCCCTATCCTTCATCTTTACCAAGCAAGTTGTCCTTCTCCAAGGACTGGTCCCTCCTGACAGCGTGTGCAAAGTATATGAGACAAAGCCTCTCCACCCTTGCTTCTAAGGAGCTTTCGGCTATACTTCTTCCTAGATGGATTTGTTTGTTCTAGCAGTCCACGGTATACTTAGTATTCTATGGTAACACGTCAAATTTTCTTTGGTCTGCATTATTCACTGTCCAGCTGTTACAAGCACATTGAAAACCAAACCCAGAGAAGGGGCAGAGTCATGATGGTGAACTGGATGTATGTCTCCTTAATTCCCTCTGAAAACTAAGGACTGGATTGATAATTAAAGGGAGACTTCTGGACACTCAGTGAGCCCTAGGACAAGGCATAGGGCTGTCAATTTGGACTACATGCCACTGAATGGGAGACTTCTCTTTCACTGACCACCACCCTTGTTGAATGGCCAACTCTCATGGACTGAAGGTAACTGCTGTTTTTAAGTTTTTTTCTTTCTTTTTGTTAGCCAGAAGTGGCAATTGGGCTTAACTGGAAGCAAAGCTCAGCCACACTACTGAGTGTGATCAGCAGGCAGAATAGTTATACTTTTAGAGCTTGGCTCTGGACATAGAGCACCACAGCCCCCCACCCTCTCTGTCTGAACTGTTGCCACTGATTCAGCTGTTTCACAGCAGGTGGGACAGTTGGTGAGGGACACCATCTTGTTTGATTGGGAGGCAGAGTTACACAAGCAGAGGCCTCCACAGGGGCTAATTCCCAGGCTGGGAGGCAGTGCCAGCCTGGAGAGCACTTTCACAGAAAAAAGTTGTGTTTAGCAAAATGTAGCCTTATGGGTGGTGCCTGAAAACAGATGATGGCAGAACAGTAGCCTTTCCATACTTTGAACTAGATCACAGCATCTGTGGATGGATATAGAGGTGCTTCCATTGCAAGCTGGAAAGAGGGGCTTGCACACCTGACAGCCTGACTGATTTTGGAAACTGTCAGATAGCTTTTACCTTTCAAAATAAGACTACCTATAGAAATAACTGTGGTGCATTCTGACGGCATCTCTTCCAACCTGGACTGACCCACATCATAGGGTCAGCTGACAGCCTCCCAGCCACTCCATAAGTAGTGCCCTGTCTTTGCCAGGCAGGAGGTGAAGACTGTTATTCCAGAAATTCTACCGGGCCCAGTCACTGGAGTACATAGAGGTCACTGGTGATCAACTCTCTTCTCAGACTGTGCTTCAATTCTTGTTAAAGAAATACCAGAGAAACTAAACAACCTCTAGATGCCCATGAAGCAACAAACCTTGGCAAGACACTTAAAGAAAAATCCACCCATGGCTCCAGAAAGCACCAAAAAGAAAAAAACCAAAGAACTTCCCAGATGAAGGAGCCTTTCTGAAACTTTCAGAGGTCGAGTACAAAAGAATTATATAGACAGCCCTCCTAGACATTATACAAAATGCAGCAGAGCAACATGAAAAATTAAGCAAGCTGTTTGAACTGATGGAAGACTAGCATTTTGAAATCTGACAGATCAACAACAAATTTAAAGAATTAGAAAACACAATTTCAAAGCCAAGAAAACAGAACTGAACAACTGGAAAGTAGACTTTCTGACTTGGAAGACAGAACTACTGACTCCAGCATTTATGAGGAGAAATCAGAGAAAAGAAACAAGAAAAATGAAGAAGCAGTAAGAAACATGTGGGATTCTATCAAGAGGAATAATCTGTGATTAATTGGAGTTTCTGAACAGGAAGGGACACCTGAAAACACAGACTATTGTTGAGTTGCTGACAGAAAACCTTCCTGAAATTATGAAATAAGAGAACACAGATATCCAAGATGCATATCAAACACCACAAACTGTAGCCCCCCAAAAGAAAGACACCAAGACATATTACAATCAGATTTAACAAAATAGAAACAGAAACTCGTAAAGGCAACAAGACTCAAAGCAAAGCTAGCATTCAGAAGGAAGCCCTGTAGGCTTTCATCTGATGTCTCGGCAGAAACCAGAAACCAGGTTTGCATAGAGTCAATGGAATGGCAAATTCAAAGGCCTGAAGGAGAAAAACTGCCAACCAAGAATTATATCCTGACAAACTGTCTTTCAAATATGAAAATGAAATTAAAACATTCACAGATAAACAGAAACATAGAGACTTTGTAAACAAAATCAAAGCTATAAGAAATACTGAAAGAAACTCTTGGCTTAGAAGAACAAAACCATTAACTTTATATTTTAGGAGCCAACACAGGAAACATCATCCAGAAACCTACTCAGTTATGGAAGGTGCAAAATTCAACCAAAGCTATAATATTAAAAGAAGTGATCCAGTGATCATATCATGAGAACTATGATACTATCACATTAATAAGAGGGATATACTACAGTAATTACAGTCCTTCAAGATGGAGAGGAAGTTAATAATTTATGTAGAAGTTAAAATTGGTTTTAAACTTAGATTGTTAAGGGGGATTATGGGGGTAGCCATAAAGCACAATAAAGATGCAGCATATCAAAACAATAAATGTAATACAGGAGCCATAACAAACACAAAAGCAACACTGAAAAGGGGGAAAAATCAACCCATAAAGAAGAATGTCCTAGAACAAAATAGGAAGAGCAACAGAGAAAACATCAACACAAAAGTAAATACATCAAAATGACAGCACTAAACACATACCTTTCAATAACTACACTGAATGTAAATGGACTGAATGCTCCAGTAAAGAGACAACAGGTGACATTTTTGGATCAGAAGACATGACCCATCTAAATGTTGCTTACAAATAACTCAACTTAGACTTAAAGACTTAAACAAACTGAAAATTAAAGGACAAAATAATATATACCAAGCTAACAATATACAAAGAAGAGCAGGTGTGGCAATATTAATCTCAGATAAAATAGACTTAATGTAAAATCCACCACTGTAGACAAGGATGGACACTATTGCTGAAAGGTTCAATATATAAGCAGGACTTAACAATATTAAATATTTATGCACCTAGTACTAGAGCATCCAAATACATTGGAGAAACACTGATTACATTCAAAAACGAGGTAGATCACTCCACAATAATAGTGAGAAACTTCAAAACTCCACTTTCAGTCCTGGACAGATCTTCTAGAAAAAAGCTCAATAAAAACACAGAAAATCTTATTGTGACAATTAATCAACTAGACTTCATCAACATTTACAGCACTTTCTATCCATCAGCAGACAATTACACCTTCTTCTCAAGCACACACGGAACGTTTTCCAAAACAGACCATGTATTAGCACAAAAAGCAAAACTCAACAAAATCCAAATCACTTAATTATTGCAAAGCATCTTCTCAGACCATAAAGCTGTAAACGTCAAAATCAATAGCAGAAAAAAACACAGTTAGAAATTGGAACTAATAGAAATTGATCAACATCTTGCTCAAAACGCCATGGGTTATAGAAGAAATCAAGGATGAAATAAAGAAATTTATGCATTCAAATGAGAATGAAAACACTTCTTACCAGAACCTATGGGGTACAGCCAAAGTAGTGCTCAGAGGTCAGTTTATCTCTATAAGCACACATATCTGGATGGGAGAAAGAACCCAAACCTAAGAATTAACCCTACAGCTTGAACAAGGAGGAAGAGAGCAACAGAGGGACCTGTCAGACACCAGAAGAAAATAGATCATAAACTTCAGAGCAAAAATTTATTATTATTATTATTAGAGCAAAAATTTATCATGACCAAGTTGGATTCATACGAGGGATGCAAGGCTGGTTCAACATCAGAAAAACAATTAATGTGATCAACTACATAAACAACACAAAAGACAAGAATTGCCTGATTTTGTCAATTGATGCACAAAAGCCATTTGTAAAGTCCAACACCCATTCATGATAAAAAGAACTCTCGGTAAAATAGGAATAGACAGCAAATTCCTCAATGCAATAAGGGCCATTTATACAAAGTCAACTGCCTACCTCATCCTGAATGGAGACAGACTGATAAAATCTACCTTGAGAGTAGAAACTAGACAAGGATACTCACTCTCACCCCTCCTGTTCAACATTGTACTAGAAGTTCTAGCCAGAGCAATCAGAAAAAAACAAGAAATGAAGGGTATCTGTATTGGCAAAGAAGATGTAAAAATCTCCCTATTTGCAGATGACATGATGGCATATGCAGAAAATCCTAAAGAATCCATAGGTAAACTAATCAAAATGATAGAAGAGTTCAGCAGTCTCAGGACACAAGATAAATATAAGTAAATCGGTAGGATTCCTTATGCCAACAAAGAGATTATTACAGGAGAAATCACCAAGTCAATACCGTTTGCTAGAGCCCCCAATAAGTTAAAATACCTAGGAATAAATCTACCTAGAGAAATAACAGACCTTTACAAAAAGAACTACAAGACGTTAATACAGGAAACTAAGAGACTTACATAAATGGAGAAACCTATCTTGCTCATAGATTGGAAGACTTAACATTGTGAAAATGTCTATTACTCAAAGCAATCCACATATACAATGCAATCCCAATACAAATACCAGTGACATTTTTTTAATGAGATGGAGAAACAAATCACCAATTGTTTGAAAAGGGAAGAAATCTCTGATAAGTAAAGCATTATTGAAGAAGAAGAACACACTGGGAGACCTCACTATCTGACTTTAGAACCTATTACACTGCCACAGTAGTCAAAACAGCCTGGTACTGGTACAAAAAGAGATATATAGACCAATGAACAGAGTTGAGACCCCAGAGATGCCACCATCCTCCTACAAACAGTTGATATTTGACAAAGGCCACAAGATTTTAAACAGGTTAAAACAGTCTCTTCAATAAACAGTGCTCGTAAAATTGTTTATCCACCTGCAAAAAATTGAAACTAAACTCATATCTCACACCTTATACAAAAACCAACTCAAATTGTATAAAAGACCTAAATATCAAACCTGAAACGATAAAGACCATGCAAGACAAAAATACAATTAACAATGGAATTTTTATTACACAACATAGACAGACTTCAAAATCTGTCAAACAAACCACAGTCATCAGAAGAGCAAACAGATAAATGGGAACTACTAAGAATCAAACACTTTTGCTTATCCAAAACCTTTATCAAAAGAATTAAATTACAGCATACAGAATGGGAAAAATTATTTGGCAACTCTATGTCAGGCCAACATCTGATCTCCATATAACACAAGGTACTACAAAATATCAACAAGAAAAGGATAAATAACCCAATGAAGCAATGGGCAAAGGAGATGGACAGACACTTCTCTAAAGAGAATATCCAGTCAGTCAAAAGACATGTGCGGAAATGCTCACGATCGCTAGCTATTAACGAAATGCAAATCAAAACTACTTTGAGATATCATCTTACCCCAAGAAGTTTGGCCATGATCCAAAAAAACACAAATCATTGAATGCTGGAGAGGCTGTGGAGAAATTGGAACTGTCCGACACTGTTGTTGGAACACAAAATCGTACAGCCTCTTTGGAAGGTAATCTGGGGCTTTCTTAAAAGGATGGAAATAGATATACAATTTGAACCAGTAATCTCCCTGCTTGGAATATATCATATGGAATCAAGGGCAGTCACACAAACAGATACATGCACACAAACGTGTATTGCAGCACAGTCTACAATAGGAAAAAGATGGAATCAGCCTGGATGCCCAACTACAGATGAATGGATAAATAAACTATAGTATATTTATTCAAAGGAACACTGTGCAATGACGAAGAACAGTGACGATTTTAAGAAGCATTTCATAACCTGCTTTCAAATTGAATACATTATGTTGAGTAAAATTAGTCAGTGGCACAAGCACAAATATTGTATGAGGCCCCTACTATAAGGAATTAAAAACAGACTCATGTACAGAAGAAAAGACTCTGGCAGCTGCAAGGGAGGCAAGGGAGGGAGGTAAAGGGCTAGTTCAAGATTAGATATTTGATAGAAATTTGGCTGGGTGAAATTGATCACACCAGAAAGTAGATCAATTTAACTGGACTTAACATAACCTGAAAACTCTTCCAATCTCAAGGACAGAGTAGCAGGGGTGGGGGTCTGGGGATCATGCTCTCAAGGGACATTGATGACAAATGGCATAACTAGCCTATTGCTAAGAGAGTCTTCTGCACCCCGTATTGGTGAGTGGCTTCTGGGAAATTTAAAGCTAGCAAGCTGCCTTCTGCGGTATAACAAATGGTCCCAACTCAGCATGAACAGATGATCACCAAGGACCAAAACGACATGGGGGAAAGAGAACCCAGAAGACAGAAAGACTGACATGAATGGGTGATTGTGTCAACATGTGACCAGAAGAACCAGATGGTGTTCAACCACCACCAGTGACAGCCATGATTGAGCTCACAAAGTTAAGCCTCTGTGACAACCTGAGATTCAAAAGGAGTGCACTCTGAGAACTCTACCAAAAGATCTCAGTTGATGGTCTTAAGACCTGGGGATTCCCCTAGGAGCATGACCCCTAAACCTGATGCTGTCATGGTTTATGAATCATTACTGAGTTAAACTCCTCAAACAGGAATGGATTGGACTCGGTGACACAGAATGACCTTATCGTGGGTGCACTTTATGGTTCTGTGCATCTATAGGATGTCGTCTTATTGGCCTCTTACTAAAGGGGTGTGGAGGGGCTGGAGAAGAGGTGACAGGAGATTGTTAAGAGGATATGATACGTATAGAACAAAAAGGAGGAGTGTGCTGTCACCAGCCAAGGAGAGCAATAGAAGCTGCACATAGGCAGGCATGCAAATTTAAACTGGATTGTACACTGTCACTTGATCACAATAAATAAATTAAAAAGAAAACAAACAAACAAAAACACCAAACCCATTGCCGCTGAGTTTATTCTAACTCATAGTGATGCTAAAGGACAGAGTAGAATTGCCCCATAGAGTTTCAAGGAATACCTGGTAGATTCGAACTACCAATCTTTTGATTAAAAATGGTAGCTTTTAACCACTATGCCACCAGAGTTTCCACAAGCATATTAGGCAATTGACAATACCACGTCTTCTGTCAAGCACACCTTAGTCCTCAAAGGAACATCATTGCTTTTTAAGACTTCAAAGAGATCTTTTCCAGCAGATTTACTCAAGGTCTGTGCCATTTGATTTCTTGACTGCTGCTGTCATGGCACTCATTGTGGATCCCAGTAAAATGATAATCTTGATCACTTCAATAATTTCTCCATTTATCATGATGGTGAATGTTTATCCAGTTGAAGGGTTTTTGTTTTATTTTGAGGTGTAACGCATACTGAAAGCCATAGTGTTTGTTATTTCTCAGTAAGTGTTTCAAGTCCCCCTCATTCTCAGCTTGAATTTCTTGAAGTTCCCTGTTGATGTACTGCTACAACTGTTTTTGAATCATCTTCATCAAAATTTAATTGTGTGTGGCCATACTGATGTTGTTTGATAACTTTCACATTCTGTTAGATTACCTTTCTTTGGAATGAGCACAAATATGGAACTCTTCCAGTCTGTTTGACCAGGCTGCTGGCTTTCAAATATTTTGGCATAAATGAGTGAGCACCTCCAGTGTTACACCCTTTTTTGAAAGATGTCTACCCGTATTCCATCAATTCCTGGAGCCTTGATTTATGCTAATGCCTTTAGTGAAGCTCGGACTTCATCTTTTAGTACCATCAGTTAATGATCATATGCTATCTCCTAAAATCATTGAATATCAACCAGTTATTTTTGTTACATCATTCTGTGTATTCCTTCTGACTTTTTTTGATGATTTTTGGATTGTTCAAAACTTTACTCTTAGAATTTTTCAGATAGCAAAAAGATGGAATCAACCCAGATGACCAACAATAGAAGAATGGATAGGTAAACTATGGTACATATACTCAATGGAGCACTACGCAATGATAAAGAATAACGTTGATCCCAGGAAACATCTCCTAACCTGGTTTCAACTGAAAGACATCATGTTGAGTGAAAGTAGTCAGCGACAAAGGGACAAATACTGTATGAGACCTCTACAATAAGATCTCAAAAACAGACTTGTGTATAGAAGAAAAGACTCTTTGACAGCTGCAAGGGAGGGGAGGGAGGAAGGGTGGGGGGAGGAGGGTTTAGTTTAGATAGTTACTAGAAATCTAGTTGGGAGAAAGCGGTGATAGCACACATTAGAAACAAGAACAACATTAAGTGGACTTCAGCATAACTTGAGTACTCCTTCCATCTTAACTCAATACTGCAAGGATAGAGTAGCTGGGGAGGGGGGCGGGGGACCATGCTCTTAGGCGAATTCCAGGCCAATTGGCACAACTAGCGTTTTGCTAAGAGAGCTCTCTGCACCCCACATTGGTGAGTGGCGTCTGGGGTCTTCAAAGCTGCCAAGCTGCGATCCGAGGACACAGCAAATGGTCCCAACTCAGCAGGAATGGATGCTCACCGAGGACCAAAATGACATGCAGTAAAGACAACTGAGCAGAGAGACCCACAAGAGTGGGTGCCTACATCAACTTGGGACCAGAAGAACCGGATGGTGCCCAGCCACCACCAGTGATAGCCATGATGGAGCTTACAGAGAGGAGTCTCACTGGCAACACAAGAATAAAAAGGGGTGCATCATGAGCTCTCCACTAAAAGACCTCAATTGATGGTCCAGCGGTTTGGGGGTTCCTCTGAGAGCATGGCCCCCAGCCCTGATGCTGCCCTTTCCCATAAATTATAACAAAGGTCCACTCTTTGGACAGGAATGGATTGGACTTGGCAATGCAGAGTGACCATATATTGGAAGCACTTTATGGTTCTATACATCTATAGGACATCATTTTGCTGACCTCTGGCTAGAGGAAGGAGAGTGGGTGGAGAGGAGGGGAAAGGAGGCTGTTGGGAGGATGAGACTAGTATGGAGCAGAGAGGAATAGTGTGCTGTCACCAGACAGGGAGAGCAGTGGAAGCTGCATATAGCTGGCATGTAAATTTATACATGAATGTACATTTTCACTCAGTTATGTTAAATAAAAATTAAAAAAAAAAGAATTTTTCAGTATTACAACTTAAGGCTTGAACTTTTTCTTCAGTTAATCCAGTTTGAGAAATGCAAGCATATCTTCCCTTTTGGTTTTCTCTTTCAGATCTTTGCACATTTCTGTAAAATACTTTAACTTCTCAAGCTACCCTATGAAATTTTTTGTTCAGCTCCTTTGCTTCATTTCTTTCAATTGCTTAGACTACTGTACATTGAGTAGTAACTTTCAGAGCTTTCTGACATCCATTTTGGTTTCTTCTTTCCTTCCTGTCTTTTTTAATGCTCTTTTGCCTTCTTCATGTGTGATGTCCTTGATATCATCTCACAACTTATCTGGTCTTAGGTCACTGTAGTTCAATGCATCAAACGTATTCTTCATATGGTTTCTAAATTCAAGTGGCATATACCATATGTCTTATTTTGGCTCTCACAGAATTTTTAAAATTTTCCTCAGTTTCAACTTTATCTTGCATATGAGCAATTCATGATTTCTTTCACAGTTAGGCCCTGTCCTTGTTTTGGCTAATCATACTGAGCTTCTCCATCATCTCTTTCCATAAATGTAGTTTATTTGATTCCTGTCTATTCTAACTAGCAAAGTATACCTCTGCAGTCACCTTTTATGTTTTTAAAAATACATTCCCAATAAACAGGACACTGGTCTTGCAAAATTCCATTATGCAACATCCAGAAATATTTCTATTACCAAGGTCATATTTTCCAACTATGGATCCTTCTTCTTTGTTTACAACTATTGCATCCCAATCACCAATTATCATCAATGTATATTTTCCCTCAATTTTACTTTTTTTGTTTTTGTAGCTAAGAACAGCATACACAGCAAAACGTAGCAGTTGAACTGTATCAATTCAAACAATGTCATTGCATATTGATTACGTATTTCATCAATCTCAGACAGCAGAAGTTGGTAAAATTTTCAGCTTCTTTTGAATCTTTGGCATTAGTGGTTGGTGCATACATTTGAGTAATCATCACATTACATGGTCTTCCTTTTAGGTATATGGATATTACCCTTAGCATTGAGAGTGTTATACTTCAGCATAGATTCTGAAATGTCCTTTAAGACAATGTGACACTGTTCTTCAATTTGTAATTGCTGTTATAATGGACTATATGATTATCTGATTCAAAATTTCCACTACCAGTCTATTTCAGCTCACTAATGCCTAGGATATCAATCTACAAGCATTCAATTTCCAGTTTTCCTGCATTCATACTTCATGCATTCCATGTTCTGATTACTAATGTGTGTATGTAAATGTCTCTTTTCATCTTGACTAGTGACACACGTGCAAATGAACATCCTACAAGTTTTATTACAACTCAGTCAATAAGGCAAGTTCTCCTTTGAGGAGGTAGCTCTTCCCAGTTGTACTTTGAGTTCTTTCCAACTCAAGGGTCTCATTTTCTAGCACTATGCAAGACAAGTAAACCCTGGCAGTGTAGTGGCTGGGTGCTGTTTTAGTCAGCTAGTGCTGCTCTAACAGAAATACCACCAGCAGATGGCTTTAACAAGGAAAAATTTATTCTTGAACAGTCTGGTAGGTTACAAGTCAAAATTCAGGATGTGCACTCCAGGGGAAGGCTTTCCAACTGTCTGCTCTAGATGAAAATCCTTGTGCTGCATCAGTCTTTGTTTAGGGAGCATCTTGGCTCAGGAACCTCAGGTCTGAAGGATGCACTCTCCCCGGGCGCTGTTTTCTCGATGGTGCAAGGTTCCCAATTCTCTGCTTTCATCCCTTTCCTTTTATCTTTTGCAGGATGAAAGGACAACAGGTGGTGCAACCCAAACTCCAGGGAAACTCTCCCTTTACAGTGGAGCAGGGAGGTGATCCTATGAAGTGATTTACAGTCCCTCCCTAATTCGTAAACATACAGCATAGAAAAAAATCACAAAATGGAGGACAATCATAAAATATTGGTAATCGTGGCCCAGATACAGGGCTACACGTATTTTGGGGGGCACACAATTCAGTCTATGACAGCCCACCTTTAACATCCCAAAAATCGCATCTTTGAAACATGTAACACATTCATCCAATCATAGCAAAATCATGTCTATCTCATACAGTGGAAGTCTTACATCAGTTCCAAGTTCAAAATTCAAAAATTCCTTTACATCTATTAAACCTAGAATATAAGCTATCAGCTTTCAAAGTACAATGGTAGAACAGGCAGAAGTTAGACATTCCATTACAAATGGGAGAAATCACAGAGAACGAAGGCACTAACAGTCAACAAAACATATTAAATTAGCCCTTCAAGGTTTGAAAATAATTTTCCATTTTCTGAGACAGTTTACACGTTAGCCTTGCCCCTAGACTTTAGATATTAGCCCCATCTCTGGATTCTGAGTGGAGACCCCTTGCCATATGCTACAACTCTGCCTCTTAGGCTCACTTGGACAGTCAACTCTGCCTTATCGGCTTTAGGTGCACCTTAAGCCCAATGGAGTGGCAATTCCACCATTTCAAACACAGAAAACCCTGGCTCCACCTTTTTGAACCCCTAAGGTCATGGCCATACCATTTGAGACGAGGCAGCTCAGCTTCTCATGCTTTCAAGGTTAGCTAGGGAAATTGATCTCTGCTGCCACACACTAACATATTTTACTCCAGAATCTAACATTTTCTAGGAATAACAAAGGTCATGGTTTGCATTATAGAACACACACAATATTGATAAGGTTATCAAGGGAACCTGATCTACCGCATGTCAACAGTTCTCCCTGGCAGTTTGTGATGCAAATACAATAATTCATCCTGGTAATTGATAGGTGGCTACAGTAACCTCAAACCCAATGAAAAGCCAAGTTACTACCTCCTCTCCCATCTATGATATCATTCCTTGCTTTTGCCAATAAAAAGCATCCTGAAAATATATACTGGGTCTTTTTCAATTCATGGAGACTGACCTGTTCCACCAGTGGAATGTACTTTCTCTTAATAAACTTTCTGTCATTTGCGACTAAAAATGATGAGCTCTCATGTACTTTGGGGAAAGGGTCACCCAGTTTGCCACCCATCAGGAGACCAAACTTGCTAGCTCTATCTCGGGAACCCGAATCAGGTCACTTGGGGTCTAATCAGCCGCATGACCTCTACAATGCTGTTTATCTGTTCAGCTTCTATTTCCTGTGGCTGCATGGCCTGGGCCTCAGGCCCACATCTGCCCTGCCAGGGCAAGTGTTCTAAAGCTCTGTAGCTTCACCAATTCATGTGCCTGGACGCACCCCACTCTGCTAGGAAGCCTCCTGCACAAAGGCACTCCACTCCCTCACTCTGTGGGTCAGCAATGCTAGCTCCATGGATTCAAGTGCCAGAGGTACCTCTCTCCACCAGGAAAACTGTGCACAGGCACTTAGCTCTCTTGCTCCATGGGTTGGCTTCAGTGTTACCTCTGGCTCTGCTGCTGCTGCCAGCACTCTGCTGTTTGTTTCTTATTGCTTGCAACTTCTTTGGTGTTAACAGTTCTCCTCGGTTCCTTCTGAATATTCTATCCATTCACAGTTTCAAAATGATTTCCACATCTCAGGAATTTGCTAGAGAAGTACCCCACTCTACTGATACCAAATTATGTTTTAGTCAGCTAGTGCTGCTCTAACAGAAATACCACCAGTGGATGGCTTTAACAAGGAAAAGTTTATTCTTCATCTGATAGGCTACAAGTCCAAATTCAGGATGTCTGCTCCAAGGGAAGGCTTTCCCCACTGTCGGCTCTGGAGGAAAGCCTTTGTGTTGCAGTCTTTGTTTAGGGAGAATCTTGGCACAGGAACTTCAGGTCTCAAGGAAGAGCTCTTCTTTCAGTGCTGCTTTTGTGATGGTGTGAGGTTCCCAATTCTCTGTTTTCTTCCTTTTATCTCTTGCAAAATGAAAGGACAAATGGTGGTGCAAGCCATACTCTAGGGAAACTCCCTTTACAGTGGAGCAGGGAGGTGATCCTATGAAGAGATTCACCATCCCACCTTAATCCTTAAACATACAGCATAGGAAAATCACAAAATGGAGGACAATCATAAAACATTGGTAATCATGACCTAGCTACATGGCTACATACATGGTGGGTGGGTCACAATTCAATCCATGACAGGTGCTATGTCAGCTAACCAAAAGGCTGGCAGTTCAAACCTGCCAGGCATCTTTGGAAACTCTGTGGGGCAATTGTACTCTGTCCTATGGAGTCAGTATGAGTTGGAATCCACTCAGTGGCAGTGGGTTTGGTTTTCTGGTTTGAGGATATAAGATAATGTTCCACTGCTATTCATAAAGTTTACAGTGACCAGTTGTTTTACAAATGGAAAACCATGTCCTGCTTTATAGACTTTCTTATTCTGGAAAATGCTTAAGCCTGCTAACATGAGTGACACTGCTAGTATGAAATAGCAGTGTAATAGCTTCCAGCATCACAGCAACATGCAGCCAGCCAAGACCCAACCAAAAAGGAGAACTACAGACTGATATCACTCATGAATCTAGATGCAAAAGTCTTCAACAAAATTCTTGCCAACAGAATACAATAACATATCAAAAAAATAATTCATCATAATCAAGTTGGTTTCATTCCAGAGATGCAAGGCTGGTTCAACATCAGAAAAACGATTAATGTAATCAACCACATTAATAACACAATATATAAGAATCACCTGATTTTGTCAACTGATACAAAAAAGGCATTAGACAAAGTTCAACATCCATCCATGCTTAAAACTCTCAGCAAAATAAGAATAGAGGGGAAATTCCTCAACACAATCAGTAGCATCTATGCAGAGCCAACTGTCTTCATTGTCCTGAATGGTGAAAGACTGAAAGAATTTCCTTCAAGAATGGGAACTAGACAAGGATGCCCACTTTCATCACTTCCACTGAACATGGTGCTAGAAGTTCTAGCCAGAGCAATTAGACAAGACAAAGAAATAAAGGGCATCCATATTGGCAATGAAGAAGTAAAAATCTCCCTCTTTACAGATGATATGATTGTTTATACAGAGAATACAAAGCAATCCACAAGTAAACTATTGGAACTAATAGAGGAGTTCAGCAAAGTAACAGGATACAAGATAAACATAAGTAAATCAATAGGATTCCTTTATACCAACAGTGAGTTTGTTAAAGAAAAAATCACCAAACCAATTCCATTTACTATAGCCCCCAAGAAGATAAAATACCTAGGAATAAATCTAACTGGAGAAATAAGAGACCTTTACAAAGAGAACTACAAGAAACTAAGAGAGACTTACATAAATGAAGTAATCTACCCTGCTCATGGATAGGAAGATTCAACATTGTGAAAATGTCTATTTTACCAAAAGCAATCCACTTATATAATGCAAACCCAGTACAGTAATGAGATGGAGAAATAAATAATCAGTTTTGTTTGGAAAGGGAAGAAACCATGGATAAGTAAAGTACTACTGAAAAAGAAAAACACACTGGGAGGCCTCTCACTACCTGACTTTAGAAACTGTTACAATGCCACAGTAGTTGAAAAGAGACATATAGACTGTTTTATTCAGCTAGGGCTACTCCACAGAAATACCACAGAGTAGATGGCTTTAACAAAGGAAAGTTTATTCTAACACAGTCTGGTAGGCTACAAGTCCAAATTCAGTATGTCCATTCCAGGGGAAGGCTTTCCCCCTTCTTGGCTCTGGAAGAAAGTCTGGTATTGCATCAGTTTTTGTCCAGGGAGCATCTTGGTGCAGGAATTTCAGGTCTGAAGGACGTGTTCTTCTCCCGGTGCTGCTTTCTTGATGATGTGAGGTTCCCAATTCTCTGCCTGCTTTGCTTTCCTTTTATTTCTTCTAGGATGAAAGGATTAAGGGTTGGGCAAGGGAAACTCCAGGAAAACTCCCTTTATGGTGGAGCAGGGAGGTGATCTTATAAAGGGATTTATGGTCCCACTCTAATCCTTTAACATACAGCACAGCAAAATCACAAAATGGAGGACAATTGTAGAATACAGGGAATCACGGCCAAAGCAAGTGCCTACACATGTTTTGGGGGGAACAAAATTCAATCCATGACATAGACCAATGGAACAGAGTTGAGACCCCAGAGATGCTACCATCCTCTTATGAATAGTTGATATTTGACACAGGCCCAAGATTTTAAACTAGGATAAGAATGGTCTCTTTAACAAGTGGCACTGGCAAAATGGGATATCCATTTGCCAAAAATTAAAACAAGACCCATATCTCACACCTTATACAAAAACCAACTCCAACTGGATAAGAGACCTAAATATCAAATCTAAAACGATAAAGCTCATCCAAGAAAAAGTAGGAACAACCAATGGAAGGTGTAATACACAATGTAGACAGACTTCAAAATCTGTCAAACAAACCACAAACAACGGAAGAGGAAATAGATAAATGGGAACTATTAAGAATCAAACACTTTTGCTCATCCAAAGACTTTATTGATAGAATTATAAGGCCACCTACAGAATGGGAAAAAATATTTGGCAACTTTATGTCAGACTGACGCCTGATCTCTGTAATCTATAGCCAGCCAAGCCAAGTGCCGTCGAGTCGGATCCAAAATATCAATAACAAAAAGATAAATCATCCAATTAAGCGATGGGCAAAGGAGACGGACAGACACTTCTCTAACGAGGAGATCCAGGCAGCCATAAAACACATGTGGACATGCTCATGATCATTAGCTGTTAAAGAAATTCAAATTAAAATGACAATGAGATACCATCTTACCCCAACAAGGTTGGCCATGATCCGAAAAATGCAAAACACTAATTGTTGGAGAGGCTGTAGAGAGATTGGAACTCTCCTACACTGTTGGTGGGATTGCAAAATGGTGCACTCTTTCTAGTGTGATCTGGTGCTCCCTTAAAATAATGAATATAGATATACCATTTGACCCAGTAATTCCACTGCTTGGAATATATCCTATAGAATCAAAGTCATTCACACCAACTGACACATGCACATGAATGTTCATCGCAGCACAGTCCTCGATAGCAAAAAGATGGAATCAACCCAGATGCCCAACAACAGAGGAATGGATAGGTAAACTATGATATATATACTCAATGGAATGCCACGCAATGATAAAGAACAATGATGATGGCAGGAAACATCTCTTAACCTGGCTTCAACTGCAAGACTTTATGTTGAGTGAAAGTAGTCAGCGACAGAAGGACAAATATTGTATGAGATCTCTACAATAAGAACTTAAAAGCAGACTTATGCATAACAGAAAAGACTCTTTGATGGCTGCAAGTGTGGGGAGGGCAGGAGGGCGAGGGGGGAGGGTTTAGATTAGATAATTGGTATAAATTTGGTTGGGTGAAATTGGTGACAGCACACAATAGTAAGAAGATCAATATTAACGGGACTTCAATACAACTTGTGTACTTCTCCCATCTTAACCCAATATTGCAAGGACAGAGTAGCAGGGCCGGGGGGCCAGGGACCGTGCTCTCAGGGGAAATCGAGGCCAAGTGGCACAACTAGTGCTTTGCTAATGAGGACACTCAACACCCCACATTGGTGAGTGGCGTCTGGGGTCTTAAAAGCTGCCAAACTGCCATCTGAGGGTACAGCAAATGGTCCCAATTTAGCAGGAATGGATGATCACCAAGGTCCATAACAACACGGGGGAAAGAAAATCCAGAAGACAGAGAGACCCACATGAGTGGACGTCTACATTGACTTGTGACCGGAAGAACCAGATGGTGCCCGGCTACCACCAGTGATAGCCACAATGAAGCTCACGAAATTGAGTCTCACTGGTAACACAAGTATAAATAGGGGTGCATCCTGAGATCTCCACTAAAAGACCACAAGTGATGGTCCAGGGACTTTGGAGTTCCCCTGGGTGCATGGCCCCTGGCCCTGATGCTGCCCCTGTCCATAAATCATAATGAAGGTCAACTTTGCAGACAGCAATGGATTGGACTTGGTGACACAGAGGGACCATACTGTGTGGGCACTTTATGTTTCTAGGCATCTATAGGAGGTCATCCTGTTGATCTCATACTGCAGGAAGGGGAATGGGTAGAGAGGAGAAGATAGGAGACTTGGGAGGATAAGACATGCATGGAGCAGAGAGGAAGAGTGTGTTGTCACCGCACAGGGAGAGCAGTGGAAGCTGCATATAGGTCAACATGCAAATTTATATGGGAATGTACGTTTTCATCCAATCATAAAAAAAAGAGATGGTCTTTACATCCATGGAGTGTGTATATGAGCATTTGTTGGTCTGTTCAGCAATCAGACTGTGGCCTTGTTCTGAATGATGATATTGAGCTTCTCCATTGTTTCATTCCACAGATGTAGTTGATTTGGTTCTTGTATATTCCATCTGGTGAGGTCTATTTGTAGTTGTTGTTTATGTTGTTGAAAAAGGCATGTTCAAACAAGTCATTGGCCTTACAGAATTTATTGGACAATCTCCTGGGTAATTCATATAACCAGGGCCATATATTCTAACTATTGATCCTTATTTCTTGTTTCCAACCTTTGCATTCCAATCATCTATAATTATCATTGAATTTTTTATTGCATATTTGATCTATTTCAGACTGCAGAATCTGGTAAAAATCTTTGTTTCATCTTTCACCTGGATGCTTGGTGAGTAAATTTGAATAGTAGTCTTACTAACTGGTCTTCTTTTAGGTGTATGCTTATTATCCTGCCACTGACAGCATTGTACTTCAAGATAGATGTTGAAATGCTCTTTTTGATGATGAATGCAACACCATTCTTCTTCAATGTTTCATTCCTGGCATACTAGCCATATCATTTTCTGATTCAAAATGACCAATAGCAGTCAATTTCAGATCATTAATATCCAGGATATTGATGTTTGCACATTCTGTTTCATTTTTTTATGACTTCCTATTTTCCTAGAGTCATACTTCATACATTCCATATTCCTTTTATTCACAATTGTAACTGTTCTTTTCCTCACTTTAAGTCATGCCACATCAGCACATGTAGGCCCCTAAAGCTTTATTTCAGCCATGTCATTAAGGTCAGCTCTACTTTGAGGAGGCAGCTCTTCCTCAGTTGTATTTTGAGTGCCTTCCAATCTGACAAACATTTTCACTTGCCATCTTTTTCAGAAGTAGACTACAAATTTCTTCCTAATCTGTCTTAGTCTGAAAGTTCAGCTGAAAACTGCCCATCATGGATGACCCTGTTGGTATGTGAAATATCAGTGGCATAGCTTCCAGCATCACAGAAACACACAAACCACACAGTATGACAAACCGACATATGAGTGGTAGAAATTTATATCATAACATTATTTCTTCCCCCCAAATAACACCCCTCATCTACTGTCACCCTTCATCTCCTTCTCCCCATAGTCACTGACAAACACTAATCTACTTAGTGACTATGTGAATTTGCATCTTTGGGATGTTTCTTGTAACTGAAACTACAAAATATGTGGTTGTTTATATCTGACTTTTTTCACTTGGGATAATGTTTTCAAGGTTCATGCATATTATAGAATGCATTAGTACTTTAGTATTTTTTTAATGTCAAACAATATTCCATTATAAGGATGTACCATACATTATCCATTCTTCAGTTGATTGACATTTGTACTCTTTTCACTTTTTTTGACTATTAAGACCAATGCTGCTATGAACTGCAGCCTATGTTATTGTGTGAACATATTCTTCCATTTGTCTTGAGAGTGGAAAGGCTGAGTCACGTAATGACTTTATTTTTTAACCCTTTGAGTATTGATTAAACTGTTTTCCAAAGTGGCAGCGTCATTTTGTAATCCTATCAGTAATGTATGTGTTTCAATTTCTCCATATCCTCAGCCATTTATTTCTTGTTGATTGTTTCTTTGATTCTAGTCATCTTTGTGAGTGTGAAGAGGCATCTCACTGTAGTTTGATTTGCATTCTTTGATGACAATAAGTATCTTTTCATGAACCCATTGCCCACTTATTTATACAGTCTCTGGAGAAATGTCTATCTAAACTCTACTGATTTTTAATTGGGTTATTTGTCGTTTTATTGTTATTCTACATATTATTGTTATTCCATATATTATTTTCTTTAAATATATAAACTGACTTACATTGTTATATGATCTGACTAGGCCAAGTTGTTCCTAGTATACAGAGAAAGCTTTCAGAAACTTAAAAAAAAAGGCTCATTAAAAGAACAATCTTTGAGGATTTCATTTTATTATGCATTTTAAAACTCTAGTTTGTATTCCAAAATGAAAAATTGTATTTTTTTCCTAGTTAAGCAATGAAGGATGTTGATTAAAAAGATATAGAAATTCACTGAACAACTTTTTTATGTGTAGAACAAAGACAAACCACTGTGTTAATTTAAAAAATATTACCCATTGTAAATGTGCATGTGTGTGTGTGTTTTGGCTGAATTATTTCTCTAAAACAATGGGATTAATTTTCATATGATAGTTATAAAATAGTATTTTAATCGAAGCTAGGTTAAATTCTATTCAGTTTATGTCCGAAGAAAACGTAAATACCCTTTTGACTAGATAATTGAAAGAATAACATGAAAATTTGCAGCTAATATTTTTGTATAGCTGACAAGTTCTTCAAATAATTCTTGTAACATAATGATGGCAAAATTTTCAGATAGACCTATTTTATATAAGAACTCAACATGAATTTCAATAACTGCAATACCTCTTAAATACAGTAGCTTTATTAATCTTATATTCTTTCTATTCTAAATCAGTGTCTGTATGAAATGCAAAGTTTATTTCTAGAATAGTGTAAGTAGCTCTATGAACCCACTCTCTGGAGAAACCAACATAACTGGTGAAAATTATAAAAAATAATTTAAAAGATTTGAAAGTTGTCTTTAGAGTATATAGCAAATAAGGAAACACTTATTAAAGAAACTCTACTAAATATGTAGAAAAGTAAGAGTCTGTGGTGCTTGTAGTAATATCTCTGCCTCTCCCTTCTTCCCTCCAAATTTAGTGTTACAGAAGTTTCCCTCCAGATGGATATGGCTAAGAGTATGGGGCTCCAGCCCCCAGTCAAGTGCTGTAGCATCTATTCAGCAGAGGGAGATAGTCATTATTTCCTCTGTGTTGCAGAGGCTCAAGCACAGGCAAGTCAGAGGTTCCCTTTCCCGAGAAATTCTCCCCAATTCCTCTGTGTTGCAGAGACTCAAGCACAGGCAAGTCAGAGGTTCCCTTTCCCGAGAAATTCTCCCCTCACAGGATAGAGTCTCTATTCCAGACATAGCAAGCTAAGGCGAGGGCTCAGATCACCCATCTTCCAGCTTAGTCATGCTTCATAGAAGCTTAATTTAGAAAACCAGAGACTATTACCTACAGAGTGCCCTGTTAAAAAAGCGAGAATGTCCTTATCAGAGAATCACATTGTTTTAGTTAGCATGCTGCTCTAACAGAAACCACAGAGTGGATGGCTTTAACAAAGGAAAGTTTATTCTTATACAGTCCAGTAGGCTACTAGTCCAAATTCAGAGTGTCTGCTCCATGGGAAGGCTTTCCCCGTATTTGACTCTGGAGGAAATCCTTGTGCTACATCAGCCTTTGGTCAAGGAGCATCTTGATGCAAGAACCTCAGGTCTGAAGGACATGCTCATTCTCCCAGTGCTGCTTTCTTGGTAGTGTGAGGTTCCCAATTCTCGGCTTGCTTCCTTTTCTCTTTATCTCTTGTAGGATAAAAGGACAAAGGGTGGTGCAAGCCATACTTCTGGGAAATTCCTATTATAGTGGAGCAGGGAGGTGATCTTATGAAGAAATTTACAGTCTTACCCTAACCCTCTTTTAAGATAATCATCGTATCTATTAGCTACAGGCAAAGATTAGGATTTACAGTGTACAAAAATCACAAAATGGAGAGCAGTCACAGAATACAGGGAATCTGGGCCCAGTCAAATTACTACACATATTTTTTGTGGGACACAATTCAATCCATGACACACATCATCATCTCTAACCCTAATTCTTGAGCAATGGCTCAGAGACCTTACACATAGAGACATCTGGTACATAAAACCAAAAATGTTCAAAGCTTTCTCTAAAGTAACTGACTTTATTTGGGACAGAGTGAAAAATTCTTTCCTAAGATTGTTCTTGAAAACAATGGAAATTTTGGTAGTAAACAGTTAAGAAAGGTTGGAAGATCCATAATAGCAATAAGTTAAGTAATTAGCCAGCTACCTCTCCAAGGACAACCAGGGAAGGAAGCAATTCTATCTTGAGGATAGAATCAAGCTCAAAGACTGGTCTCAAAAACTACTCCTTCAGGGAGCTTTTGCTTAGGAGTCATTGAGTATATGTTAATGGTAGCTGAATAATTTGAAAAGGATTGCAATAATGATTGCACAACACAGAGACTGTAATTAATATAGCTGAATTATATATGTGAAAATTGTTAAACTGATGAGTGTTTTGTTGTGTATATTTGCACCACACACACATATACATACAAAAATAAATAAATAAAAGAACCTAGGGCATGAAACTTAATTGGCACAGAATGTTTAGTACTTTATTTTTCAGGCTACCATCAAAAACAAAGAGCAATCAGCTTTCAATTAGTGAAACAGAACTGCTGGGTGTGGTTAACAACAGAGGAAGACAACTTTGTAGGTAGATCAGGAAAAAAGACACTCAGAAACAGGCCTGAAAAAAACCACTGTCATCTTGGGTGACTGTGTATGTGCTTAAATCTGTGCCCTCTGAGGAATAGCATCAGGTAATTCACACTGGGAACGTGGGGGTTGACTGCTGAATTAGTCCAGTTAAGTCACAAAACAAGCAAACAACATCAACAAGCCCCAAGTATTGAGATAAATATCCTAAGTTGCTATATTAGCTAAAATAATGTTTTTCACAAAAATAGATATGCAAAGGTCCTGAAAGTGTGTCTTATACACAGGAAAGAAAGACCAAAACAGAAATAGGCAGCAAATACTGCCTGAGAAAGTACCTAGATGTCTGATATGAGACAGATCACAGAGAAATGATTACAAATATGTTCAAAGAAGTAAAGGAAATTATACTTGCAGATGTAAAGAAAGGCATGGTGACAATTTCTCATCAAGTAAAGTATATGATCAATAGAGAGACGCCAAAGCCAAGTGCCGTAGAGTCGGATCTGACTCATTATATATATATATTTTTTGATTTTGGTATGTATATATATATATATATATACATACATATGTATGTATATATAACAAAATAATGGCTGGAAAATCTCAAATTTCACTTTAAAACAATCTGTCTAAAGTACCAAGAAGCTAAACAAAATCTAAGTAGGATAAACACAAAGAAATACACATCATAGTAAAAAAAAATTGAAAAACAAGGAAAAAATAATGAAAGCAGCAAGAGAAAAATGACTCATCAGATATAACTGAAAATCTGCTGCTATCTAGTTGATTTTGACTCATAGAGACACTATAGGAAAGAGTGGCACTACCTCACAGGGTTTCTGTCATGAATTGATTTCTGTCCCCCCAAAATGTGTGTTAACTTGGCTAGCCATGTTTCCCAGCACTGTATGATTGCCCACTATTCTGTCATCTGATGTGATTTTTCCTATGTATTATAAACCCTATCTTTATGACTTTAATGAACCAGCATTGAAAGTAGTTAATAAGGCAAGACTCAATCTACAAGATTAGGTTGTGTCTTAAGTCAATCTATTTTGAGACATAGAATAAAGAAGTGAGTAAAGAGACAGAGGGACCTCATAACATCAAGAAACAAGAGCAAGGTGAATAGTGCACCCTTTGGACCTGGAACCCCTATGCTGAGAAACTCCTTAACCATGGAAGATTGATGACAAGGACCTTCCCCTAGATAAAACAAAGAAAGAAAGCTTTCCCCTGGAGCTGTTACCCCGAATTGGACTCTATACTACTAGAATATGAAAGAATAAACTTCTATTTGTTAAAGGCATCCACTTGTATTTCTGCTGTAGCAGTACTGTGTAACTAAGGCAGTTTCCAAGGTTGTAAATTTTTATGGAACAGACTGCCACATCTGTCTCCCCCTCATGTATAAGGGAAAACCAATAAAATAGAACAATTGATTTCTTAGGAAGAAACAGTGTGCTGTGCATGCTTCTCTAACCATCTATAACAACAACAAAAACCCAAACTCAGGGCCATTGAGCTGTGACTGATGGTGACCCTATAGGACAAAATATAACTGCCCTATAGAATTTCCAAAGAACTCCTGGTGGATTCAAATTACCAACCTTCTCGCTGGCAGCCATAGCCTTAACAACTATGCCACCAGAGTTTCCTAAACCACCTATAGAAGACATAAGATAATATAAAATAGTCACAATAGCAATGATTGTGGGGGGTGTATAATGTATATAAATGCAATATGTGTAAAAATAATAGCACAACTAGTGGGGAGAATAGAGCTATATAAGACTAACATTTCTATAGGTCACTGAAATTTATTAAATTAGTAAATGTATGCAGTAGATTCTAATAAGTTAAAATGCATACAAAAAACTCAAGAAACAACAATAATTCTACAAAGCCAGCCAAGCCAAGTGCCGTCGAGTTGGATCCGACTCATGTTGACCCTAGGGGCCAGAGTGGAACTCACCCTCAGAGTATTCAAGTGGCTTCTGGTGTATTTGAACAGCCAACCTTGTAGTAGTAATCCTACAAAACATAGTGAAAAATCACTAAACAAATTAAAATGTTACACTAAAAACTGACTTAATGCAAAATAAAGGGAAAAAGAACTAGAGGAACAAAAAGATATGAGACTTATAGAAAACAAAATGAGAAATGCAAATCCACCTATATCAATAACATTAAATGGAAATAGATTTAAAAATCCAAAAGGTACATTTAAATTTTAAAAAAGAAAGATCCAACTTCATGCTGTCTATGGGAGACATGTTTTAGACTCAAAGATACAAATAGGCCCAATGTAAAGGAATGTAAAAAAAAATAATAATCATTCATAAGAAAACTAGAATGACTATAAGATTACACAAAATAGATTTTAAGCCACAAATGATATTTGGGATAAAGACAGGCACTTTATAATAATAATATGTGAATCACCACAAAGAAATAACAATTGTAAATACATGCACATAAATGACCTAAAAAGAAAATTCCAAAATCCAGGAAACAAAAACTGATACAACTGAAGGAAAAATACATAATTTGAAAACATAGTTGAGGGCCTCAATATCTCCCCACCTTTGATCTTTAAAATTGAGTGTCAACTTGGCTGGGCTATGGTCCTTAGTAGTTTGGCACTTATGATATAGTTTACAGTCATACAAAAATGGGACACCTCCATGATGAGATCTGCTACAGATAGCTAGTCAATTGAAAGGAGGTTTCCTTGGGAATATTGCCAGCATCCAATATAGGAATACTTTCTGGCCAGGTTCATGGTCTTTTCCTCAATCTGCATCTTGCACCTGGCTCCTGTTTTTCTAACCTCTGTGTTTTAGTCAGCTAGTGCTGCTCTAACAGAAATACCACAGAGCTGATGGCTTATCAAAGGAAAGTTTATTCTTATACAGTCTGGTAGGCTACAAGTCCAAATTCAGGATGTCTGCTCTAGGGGAAGGCTTTCCCCTTGTTGGCCCTGAGGGAAAGTCCAGTACTGCATCAGTCATTGCCCAAGGAGCATCTTGTCACAGAACCCTCAGGTCTGAAGGATATGCTCTTCTCCCAGTGCTGCTTTTTTGATAGTGTGAGGTTCCTAATTCTCCGCTTGCTTCTCTTTTCTTTTATCTCTTGTGGGATGAAAGGATTAACGGTGGGGCAAGCCATACTCCAGGGAAATGCACTTTACAGTGGAGCAGGGAGGAGATCCCATGAAGGTATTTACATTCCCACCCTAATCATTTAACACACAGCACAGGAAAATCACAAAATGGAGGGCAATCATGGAACACAGGGAGTCATGGCCCAGCCACATGGCTAAACATATTTTTTCGGGGACACAATTCAATCCATGACACTCTGTTTTTTGAGATTTGAGGTAGCATCAAGTCATCTTGCCTGCAGATCTTGGGATTCTTTGGTCTTCACAGCTTGTGAGCCAGTAGAAGTCTGACTCACAGACTTGGAACTTTTCAGCCTCTACAACCACATGAGCCATTTCCTTGATATAAATCTCTCTAAATATGTATTATACACATTATTGGTTTAACTTCTCTAAAGAACCAAGCCTAAGGAGTCATCTTCAATAAGTAACAAAACAAGTAGGCAGAAAATCAACAAGGATATATGTGCATAGATTACATGTATAATACATATGTGCATACAAAGACACATATACACACCTGCAAAGAACGTCAAGATCTCTAGTTGGTGAAAACAGCTTGCAACTGACTACTAGCCTAAAGTTTGGCACTTTGAAACCACTCAGCAATGCTACAGAAAAAAAGGCTTGGCACTCTGTTTCTGTTAAGATTACAGTCAAGAAACCCTATGAATCAGCTCTACTTTGCAACAAATGCAGCTGCCACGAGTAAGAAGCAACTCATGGCAACTAACAACAACAAAAAATGCCAGGAAGTAGGCTAATCATTTTGCATTCATTATCTCATTATTCCTGCTCAACCTTCTAAGAGATAATAAAAGATAAGTAGACTGAGATGAGAGGTTAAGGAACTGTTCAAGAAGCTAAAAAGTAATGAGCAGTGACTTGAACTATGCATATAGTCTGACTTAAAAGATTATGAATTTAGCTTTGAAGGTACACATCTTTTATACAGTTTAAGGCATGTTGTGATAAAATTTTGTGCACTGTATGTAGAGAATACAAAAAGATGTTCACCTGGGTTTCACTGATTATGCAAAGGCATTTGACTGTGCATATCATGACAAATTATGAATAACACTATGAAGATTGGAAATTCCAGAACACTTAATTGTGCTCACAAGGAAACTGTACACAGAACAAGAAGCAGTCATTCAACTAGAACAAGGGGATACTGCATGGCATAATTTTAAAATCAGGAAGGTGCTTATCATGGTTGTATCCTTTTACCCTATTTATTGCATCTATGTACTGAGCAAATAATATGAGAAGCTGGACTATATGAAGAACAGGTCATTAGGATTGGTGGAAGGCTCATTAACAACCTGAGTTGCACAGATTACACTACTTTCCTTGCTGAAAGTTAGAAGGACTTGAGGCACTTACTGATGAAGATCAAAAAACATAGTCTTCAGTATGGATTATACTTCCCAACAAAGAAAACAAAAATCTTCACAAATGATCCAATAAGAGATATCATGATAAACGGAGACAAGATTGAAGTTGTTAAGGATTTCACTTTATTTGGATCCATGATCAATGCCCACAAAGCAGCAGTCAAGAAGTTAAACAGGGGGCAGGGCCAAGACAGAAGACTAGACACATATCTCCTCAATTTCCTTTGAGGTCTAAGGCCAGGAATGATAATTGAACAGAGCACTCTGGACACTCAGGGAGTCTTAGGATACGGCATAGGGTTGTCAGTTTGGATTATGTGCCGCTAAAGGGGAAACTACCTTTCTCCAACACAGGCGGCAAATGCTGAGCCCTGCTCCTGCTGACTCACTCCTTGGGCAGACTACAGGTATTGATGCCTTTTTTGTTATCTGAGAGGTGGAGGAAGGGCATGAGCTGGCAAATACACTGAAATGCAGTGCCAAAATAAACAGCATATAGTGCACCAGAGACAGTGCATGGGACAGCCACATTTTGAGAGCCTAGCTGTTGACTGAGGCCACCACTACCCCTCCACCTTCTCTTTTCTGAGATCCACCATAGATTCAGCTGTTTCACCATGGTAAGGCCACCTCAGCCAGGACATCGTCTTGGTCATCTGGGAGGCAGAGTCACCCAACTGGAGGCCTCAGCTAATTCCTAAGAAGAGAAGTGGTGCCAGTCCAGAAAGTGCTTTACAAACAGAAAGGCTATGTTTAGCACAATGTTACCTTACAGGTAGGGCCTGGTTGAGGACAGCAGCAAGGTCATAACCCCTCCCTACTTTGAACTACATCATAGCATCTGGGGATGGCTGAAGAGGTGCTTCTGTTGTCAGCTGGAATGCAAGGCATGCCACATGTGACAGCATGACCAATTTCAGCAGCTATTGTACAGCTCCCAGCTTTTCAAAACAAGACTGCCTGGAGAAATAACTGCTGAGGGAACCTAGTGGCACCTTTTCCAAACTTTACTGACCCACATCATACAATCAGTTCATGGCTTCTCAGTGCCTCCATAAGTAGGGTGCCAACTTAGCCAGACAGGCAATGAAGTTTACCACCCCAGAGTCTACCAGAACCAGTCACTAGAGTACACAGAGGTGGCTGGTGACTAATTCCTGTCTTAGAAATATGCCTCATCTCCTGTTGAGGTAACACCAGGGAAACTAAACAGCCTCTACATGGCTTGAAGGCAACAAACAGTTGCTAACAATTTAAAGAAATTGTCCACCATGGCTCTGGAAAACTCCCCCAAAAAAGAATCAAAAAACTTCCAAGATGAAGAAGCCTTACTGAAGCAATCAGAGGTCGAGAACAAAAGAATTATGTAGAAAGCTCTCCTAGAGGTTAAATAAAATGAAACAGAGTAAAATGAAAAATTAAGCAAGATATTTTAATTGATGGAATATCAATGACCTGAAATCCAGCAGATCAACAACAAAATTACAGAATTAGAAAATTCAATCAAAAGCTAAAAGAGCAGAACTGAGGAGATGCAAGTCAGATGTAGTGACCTTGAGTACAGAGCAACTGACACCAGCATTTATGAGGGGAAATCAGAGAAAAGAAACAAGAAAAACAAAGAAGCATTAAGAAACATGTAGGACTCTATTAAGAGGAATAATCTATGGTTACTTGGAGTTCCTGAACAGGCAGGGATACCTAAAAACACAGAGTATTGTTATTGAGTTGCTGACAGAAAACTTCTCTGAAATTATGAAAGAAGAGTATCTAGATATCCAAGAAGTGTACTGAGTGCTACAAAAATTAGACCCGAAAAGAAAGACACCAAAACATATTATACTCAAGCTTAATAAAATCAAACATAAACAGATTCTCTTAAAAGCAGCAAGGCTCAAAGCAAAGCTAAAATTCACAGGGAAGCCCTGTAGGCTTTTGTCTGACTTCTCAGCAGAAACCATGTTGGCAAGGAAGCTGTGGGAAGATACATTCAAAGCCTTGAAGGAGAAAAACTTCCAACAAAGAATTATATATCCTGTAAAACTGTCTCTCAAATATGACAAGGAAATTAAGACATTCACAGATAAACAGGAGCTTAGAGACTAAACCAAAGCTACCAGAAAGACTGACAGCAGCTCTTTGCTTATAAAAATGAAACCATTAAGTGTATATTTAAGGAGGCAATGCAGGACACAGCATCCAGAAATCTAATCAGTAAGGGAAGGCACAAAACTTAATCAAAGCTACAATACTAAAAGAAGGAAACCAGTGATCATATCACAAAAACTATGACACCATCACACTAAAAAGAGGAATATGCAACAGTCATTATAGTCCTTTCATATGGAGAGGAAGTTAAAAAGACACTCAGAAGTTAAAACTGGGATTAAACTTAGAATACTAAGGGAGATCATAGGGGTAGCTGCAAAGCCCAATAACAATGCAACATATAAAAACAAGAAACATAAGACAGGAGTCTCAACAAACACAAAACCTACACAGAAAAAGATCAAAAGTCAACCCATATAAAGAATGACCCAAAACACAATATTAAGAACAAAATAGAAAACAACACAGAAAATAAATATATCAAAATGACAGCAATAAACACATGCCTATCAATAATTATTCTCAGTGTAAACAGGCTAAATGCTTCAATATAGAAACAATGAGTAATATCTTGGGTAAAAAGATATGACCCGTCTATACGTTACTTACAAGAAACACACCTTATATTTCAAGATATGAACAAACTGAAAATTAAAGGATGGAATAATATATACCAAGCTAACAATAAACAAAGAAGAGCAAGTGTGGTAATACAAATCTCAGATAAAATAAATTTTAATGCGAAATTGATCATCAGAGACAAGGATAGTCACAACTTATTGCTGAAAGGTTCGGTATGCAAGCAGGACTTAGAAACATAAAAGAGTTATGCACCCAGTATCAGAGCATCAAAATACGTCAAACAAAAACTGACTACACTGAAAAATGAGAGATTATTCCACAGTAATAGTTAAGAGACTTCAACACTCTACTTTCAGTAGTGTACAAATCATCCAGGAAAAAGCTCAGTAAAGACTCAGAAGATCTTACTGGGACAATTAACCAACCAGACTTCATCAACAGATAAGTACACCTTCTTTTCCAATGCACACGGAACATTTTCCAGAGAAGACCATGTGTTAGGATATAAAGCAAGGCTCAACAAAATCTAAACCAATAAATTATTGCAAAACACCTTCTCAAACCATAAAACCATAAAAGTTTGAAAACAACAGCAGAAAAAACATAGATAGAAATTTGAACTCATAGAGACTGAACAACATCTTGCTCAAAAATCCATGCATTACAGAAGAAATCAAGGACAAAACAAAGAACTCTATGGAATCAAATGAGAATGAAAATACAATCTTGAAGAACCTATGGGATACTGCAAAAGCAGTGTTCAGAGGTCAATTTACCTGTATAAATGCACACATCGGAAATAAAGGGCCCAAACCAAAGAATTAACCCTACACCTTGAACAAGTAGAAAGAGAGCAACAGAGAAACCCCTCAGGCATCAGAAGAAAACAGATAATAAAGATTAGAGCAGAACTAAATGAATTAGAGAATAGAAAAACAACTGAAACAATTAAAACCAAAAGCTGTTTTTTTTTTGAAAGATCAACAAAACTAATAAACCATTGGCTAAACTTACCAAACAAAAACAGGGGAGGAAACAAATAACCCAAATAAGAAATGAGATGGGAGATGTCACAATAGATCCAACTGAAATCAAAAGTATCATAACAGAATACTATGAAAGACTGTACTCTAACAGATTTGAAAACCTAGAGGAAATGAACAAATTCTTAGATTGCTATCACCTACCAAAATTATCACAAGGAGAAGCAGAGCAACTCAATAAATCCATTACAAAGGAAGAGATTGAAAAAGTCATCAAAAAACTACCATCCACAAAAAGCCTTGACTCAAATGGCTTCACTGTAGAATTCTACCAAACTTTTAGAGAAGTGTTAAGTCTAATACTACTGAGACTATTTCACAGCGTAGAAAGGAATGGAATGCTCCTAAATCCATCATGAAGCCAGCATACCCTGATACCAAAGCCAGGGAAAGATCCAACAGAAAATGAAAATTACAGAGCAATATCACTCATGAACCTAGACACAAAAAACTTCCACAAAATCCTTGCCAAGAGAATTCAAGACCATATCAAAATAATTCATCATGACCAAGTTGAATTCATACCAGGGATGCAGGGATTGTTTAACATCAGAAAAACAATTAATGTGATCAACCACATAAATAACACAAAAGATAAGAATCATCTGATTTTGTCAACTGATGGAGCCAGCCAAGGCATGGAATAGAAGGCAAATTCCTCAGTGCAATAAACGTCATCTACACAAAGCCAACTGCTTATATCTTCCTGAATGGAAAGAGACTGAAAGACTTTCCCTTGAGAATGAGAACTAGACAAGCATGCCCACTCTCACTTCTCCTATTCAGCATTGTACTAGAATTTTTAGCCAGAGCAATTGGACAAGAAAAAGAAATAAAAGTCATCTACACTGACAAAGAAGTAAAAATCTCCCTATTTGCAGGTGATATGATTGTATACACAGAGAATACTGAAGAATCCTTAAGTAAACTACTCAAACTAATAGAAGAGTTCAGCAAAGTATGAAGATATAAGATAAATATAAGTAAATAGGTAGGATTCCTATATACCAACAAAGAGATCATCAAACAGTAGTTCATCAAATCAATACCGCTTACTGTAGCCCCCAAGAAGATAAAATGCCTAGGAATAAATCTAACTGGAGAAATAACAGACCTTTACAAAGAGAACTACACGACCTCACTACAAGAAACTAAGATAGATGTGCATAAATGCAGAAACCTACCCTGCTCATGGATAGGAAGACTTAACATTGTGAAAATGTCTATTTTACTGAAAGCAAGCTACATATACAATGCAATCGCAATAGAAATTCCAGTGACACTTTTTAATGAGATGGAGAAAGAAATCGCCAACTTTGTTTGGAAAGGGAAGAAATCCCGGATAAGCAAAGGACTACTGAAGAAGAGGAACACAGTGGGAAGCCTCACACAACCTGACCTTAGAACCTATTATACCGCCACAGTAGTGAAAACAGCCCGGTACTGATACAAAAAGAGACGTATTGACCAATGAAATACAGTTGAGACCCCAGAGATGCTACCATCCTCCAATGAACAGTTGATATTTGACAAAGGCCCTAAGATTGTAAACAGGGGTAAAAAACAGTCTCTTTAACAAATGGTACTGGCAAAATTGAATATCCATCTGTAAAAAACTGAAACAAGACCCATATCTCACACTTTACACAAAAGCTAACTCAAATTGGATAAAAGACCTAAATATCAAACCTAAAACGATAAAGATCGTGCAAGAAAAAATAAGGTCAATAATCGGTGTTCTAATACACATCTTACACAGACTTTAAAATCTGACAAAGGACAATCAACAGAAGAGAAAATAGATAAATGGGAACTACTAAGAATCAATCACTTTTGCTTATCCAAAGACTTTATCAAAAGAATTAAAAGACTACTGACAAAATGGGAAAAAATGTTTGGCAACTATGTGTTGCACCGACATCTGATCGCCATAATCTACAAGGTACTGCAAAACATCAACAGGAAAAAGGGAGCTAACCCAAATAAGCAATGGGAGGAAGAGATGGACAGATACTTCACCAAACAAGACATCCAAGCAGCCAACAGATGTATGAGCAAATGCTCACAATCATTATTTATCAGAGAAATCCAAATCAAAACTACAATGAGATACTATTTCACCCCAACAAGGTTGGCCATGATCCCAAAACTACAAAACGACAAATACTGAAGAGGCTGTTGAGAGACTGGAACTCTCCTATACGGCTGGTGGGACTGCAAAATGGTACAACCTCAATGGACAGCATTTTGGCACTTCCTTCAAAAGCTGAAAATAGATATACCATCTGATCCAGTAATCCCACTGCTCGGAATATATCCTTTAGAATCCAGTGCAGTCACACAAACAGATAGATGCACACAAATGTTTATTGCAACATAGTCCACTACAGCAAAAAGATGGAATCAACTCAGATGCCCAGCAGCGAATGAATGGATAAACAAACTATGGCACATATTCTCAATGGAACACTATGCAATAATAAGGAACAATGCTTTTAGGAAGCAGCTCATAACCTGGTTTAAATTAGCAGACCTTATGCTGAGTGAAATCAGTCAGCCACAAAAGGACAAATATTGTATGTGACCCCTAGTATAAGGACGTAAAAATAGACTTACGTACAGAAGACATGACTCTTTGATTGCTACAAGGACTGCTACTCTTTGACTTTTGACTGCTACAAGGAAGGAGAGGGTTGGTGATAGATTAGATATTTGCTAAAAATTTGGTTGGTGAAAGCAGTGACAGCATACAGTAGAAAGAAGGGCAACTTAACTGGACTTCAGCATGAACTGAAAGCTCTTCTAATCTTAGCCCAATATTGCCAGGATAGAGTATCAGGGGCAGAGATCTGGGGACGATCCTCACAGTGGACATCAAGACCAAGGGGCGTAACTAGCCTATCACTAAGAGAGTCTTCTGTACCCCTATTGGCGAGTGGCATCTGGGGTCTTAAAGGCTAACAAGCTGCTATCTGAGGTACACCAAATGGTCCCAACTCATCTATTCCAGATGATCACCAAGAATAACAAAGACATGAGGGAAAAAATTCCCCAGAGACAGAAGGATGCATGTGAATGAGTGACTGTAACATGTGACCAGAAGAACCAGATGGTGCCCTGTCACCACCAAAGACAGCTGTGATGTGGCTCACAATGTTGAGTTTCAGTGGCAACACGAGAAAAAGAAGGGTGAACCTCAAGAACTCCATTAAAACACCTCAACTGATGGTCCAGTGGCCTGAAGGTTCCTAGAACTGCCGCTGCCACTGACCAGAAAACATTACTGAGGTCAACTCCGTGGACAGAAATGGGCTGGACTCAGTGACACAGTGTTACGATATGGTGTGTGTACTTTATCGTTCTATGCATTTGTAGGATGTTGTCCCACTGGCCTCTTACTAGAAGGGAGAGGAGAGCGTGGAGAGGACAGGACAGGAGATTGTTAAAAGCATACAACATCTATAGAATGAAAAGGAGGAACGTGCTGTCACTGGTCAAAGAGAGCAGAAGGAGCTGCAAATAGGTGGGTATGCAAATTTAATTTGGATTGTATATTTTAACTTAATCACGACTAAAAATTTTTAAAAATTACTTCTAAAGAAAAAAGATAAACAATGCATTGCATTGGGCATATCTGCTGCAAAAGTCCTTTTTAAAATGTTGAAAAGCAAAGATGTCACTTTAAGTACTAAAGGCAGACCTGACTCAAGCCATAGTTTTTCAGTCACCTCATATACAAGCAAAAGCTAGACAATGAATAAGCAAGACAGAAGAAGAACTGACACTTTGAATTATGATGTTCATTAAAAATACTGAATGTACTGTAAACTACCAGGTGAACAAAAAATCTGTCTTGAAAGGAATACAACCTGAATGTTCCTTGGAAGCAAGAATGATGTGATTGTGTCTCATATTCTCTGGATATGTTATTGGGAGGGATCAGTCCCTGGAGAAGGACGTCACGTGTGGTAAATTAGAGGGTCATGGAAAAAGAGGGAGATCCTCAGTGAGATGGATTGATACAGTGACTGCAGCAATGGGCTCAAGCATAACAAAAATTGTGAAGACGCATAGGACGGGACAGTGTTTCATTCCTTTGTACACAGAGTTGCTCTGAATCAGAACTGACTCAATAGCACCTAACAATGACAATAAATAAATTATTTTAGATACATAAATCATGAATTTAATTGTGTTGATGAATATCTTTAAAGATGAATTAAGCATGATCAGTTAGTACTTAGTTTTTCGTTAAAATATTCTATTAAACATCTGAAATGAAGATTATTTTAAATTAGTAACAAGTGTATTTTATTTAATCCTGTGTGTGTTTGCACAGGATTGAAGATTTCTAGTTTTATACTAATCCTTCTTTCAACATGTTGTCATGTGGTGCAAAATGAAAGCAAAATATACAGTTGTTATAAAGTAAATGTACTTTAATCCCTATATATTCAAGGGATAACACACATGGAGAAGATTCATAGAAGGGAATTTTACATGATCAAGAGAATACACAAGTTTATTCCTAAGAATTAAAAAGTCAAGACTTCAGATTGAAAAGATATATTTTAAAGCTGAATTGATGAAGGTGTGGTAAGAAATGGAGAACCCAAACATTATTTTAATGTAAATTCAAAATAATTTCATTATCTCAAATAGCAAGTCTGGATTTAAATAACAGGCTCAAATAAATATATAGATAAATGTGTATTATAGCTCTTCAGTAGGCAAATATGTGGCCTCTCCTGATAGAGGACATCTTTCTTTCCTTCTCCTTTTCCCCTATTTTACCACTATTTCATCACTTTCTCTCTCTAACCACACTCTCTCCTTCCCTCCCTTAATTTTTCCATTCTTTCATTTCTTCTGTGCATTAACAGAGCTAAACTTTTATGGAAAATGGTTAGAAAATAGCTTTGCCAGGTTGTAAGTAGAAAAAAGTATTATTAAAGAAACAGTGGAAGTTAAAAAAACAAGCAGGTTATTCTAAAGAAAACACTGTGTTATATACTGTTTAAAATCGGAACATATTCTCAGTTGGATTGAAATGAAATTACTTTTGAAAGGAGATGATTTTTTGGCCATTAGAAACTACACAACAATTTGGAGATGATGCTATTTAGGAACTGTGAATGGTCTATGGAGAATTCCATGCAAATTACTTCAGGTATATAATTCTAAGAGGCAATGCCAAGATTTGTTATTAGAGGCAGGTCTTTAAATTGTGTCATTGTTAGATATGTGGAATATGAAAGGGACGCATTATAGGTTCAACACTTGCCTGACCTCTTTCCTAATGGCTAAATGGCTAAGAAATGAAGATTCTTGTTTGAACCATAATTCGTGCAGAGTTAATTTTGTTCACAGCAGCTTCCACAGGAAGAAAAAGTATTTACTCTGCATGCAAAGAAAGGGACATTTCAACTCATTATAAGCTTGTATTGCTACCATCTTAAAAACAGTGGTTGGTTCCATAAACTTATAACAGTACATTTCTTGAATAGAGCAGAATAAATTAAGTCAAGAAATCCTAGTTCTGAAAGTATACTTCAAGAAACCATGCAGTACCACCTCCTGTCTCTGGACAGTCCTTTCAAACTACCTTAACAAATCTGTAGACGTACAGCAATAGCTCTGATAAATTTCTCAATGTTTTCAGATATGAAGCATTAAGTTAAACTACTTAAAATGTCAGGAAGCAATCCCTCTGCCCCTTACATATGACTTAAACTTTCTGTAATTTCATCACTGCATTAAAAACATCTGTTCATTTTACAAAAACATGTATTGATTGTCTGCTAGGTATACAGCACTGAATAAACTAAATGCTTTAGGAATTTAAAATAAAAATAAAAGATCCTATATCCAAAAATGAGACTGTAACATGTCTTTTGCTTTATATTTTATAGTATTTTGAATTCATTAAGCAGTCATTAAAAAATAGGCATATTCATAAATGATACTTCTCTATTTTAAAGACATTTATTTAAATATTCACATTTACATACCAGACAGAGTCATTCTCAATCAAAAGGAAGGAAAATGCATGACTTAAAGAGAAATGCTTTTTAAATTCAACTGCTGTTTTATACACATAGTTTCCAGAAACACTGGTGGAGTAACAGTTAGGTACTATATCTGTTAACCAAAGGGTGGGCAGTTCGAATCCACCAGGCACTCCTTGGAAACTTTGTGAAGCAGTTCTATTATGTCTTATAGGGTCTCTCTGATTCAGAAGCAATTTGATGGCAGTCGGTTTGATTTTTTTTTTTGGTCTATATATGGTTTCCAAGAAGCAGGTGGTAGACTAAAACTGCCAACCTTCTGGTTATCAGCTTAATTAACCTTTGCGCCACCACGCTCTGTTACATATACCAAAACCAAACCAAACCCATTGTTTACGAGTTGATTGAGACTCATAGTGACCCCATAAACAGAGTAGAACCGCCTCATAGAGTTTTCAAGCAGCATCTGACAGATCTGAACTACCAACGTTCTGGTTGGCAATCATAGCACTTAACCACTATACCACCAGGAAACTCTGGTAGCATAATGGACAACCTGGTGACATAGTGGCTAAATACTACAGCTGCTAACTGAAAGGTAGACAGTTCAAATTCACCAGGTGCTCCTTGAAAACACTATGGAGGGGTTCTACTCTGTCCAAAAGTTCACTATGAGTTGGAATCAACTTGATGGCAGCGAGTTACTATCCATAGCAATATAAATTGTGAAGTCAATGAAATCTTGGCAATTACAAGAAAATATGACAGGCAAGATGTGCCTATGTCTTTTTTTACGCAAGAACAGGCATAGAGGTTTTAATGTTTATGAAAATTTGTGTCTCTTTTAGGATGGGCATGAGGTGTGCATGGCATAGGTATCTCGTTATCTGTTTCAGGAGGGGATAACTGGGTAATTATGAATGCAGCCCGTGTTTAACCTCTAAACATAAGGGCTAATATTGATTAGAATTACAGTAAATGCTCTATTAGCAATTGTGGTCATAAATGGGGTGTTCTACTGCTTCACAAATTCAATTAGTAGAGATTTACCAGATAGTCAACTATAAATCACCAGTTTGCAAAGACTTGGAAGGTAAAACTCACAGAACACTAAAATTATGCAGAAAGTAATTTAATTTTTGATGATTCAGAAGGCACTGTCTTTTCAGGGCCTCAGGCTCACCAGGTAGCTATTGCAATGGTACATATATATGACTATTCTCATTCTGGGTAACAGATTCCAGAAAAATTGACAGTTTTATATTCATAGTTATGCATTATTTATATATAATTCTTCATCTATTATGAGATGTATATCAAGAATACTGAAGTGATACAGACTTAGAAGAAATGTTTGAAGAGGTTGTCATTTCATGGAAACTGCATTTTGCATTTTGTAGTGTTAGAACAGAGACGTGTTTTCATCTGTGTCTTGAGTATACAACGTAGGTCTTCATTTGAGGACTCACTGAAACCTCAAGAAGAATTGAAAAGTTTCTGACAGATGAGAAGCTAAAACAGCTTGCTACCTAAGTAGAATACATTACAAATGGTTGCCTGTTAGAATCCTATGTGACAGTTTTGTTCACAGTCCTATTACTTTTCAGAGAATCATAAAGTTGTCTGCGTCAGAAGGAAAACTTTGGAGGAAAACTGTATAAATATATATTCGTACTAGCCATGATGGGCAGTAATGGAATGTTGAGCCATTCTTTCATCACTACCTAAATAAGTAGCATTAATTACTTACAATATATATTTTATTGAATCTCTATGGCAACACATAAAAAAATAACACTTTCCTATAGCTGGTATGGGATACTATTTTACTTTGCTTATAATCTAGTTTTTCTTTTTATTTTATATTATGTGAGTCAGAAACATGTTGATGGTGTCACCAAAGCCATTTCTATGGGTTAAAAAAAAAATACTGCCTTTGAGTTGGATCTGACTCATACCAACCCTAGAGCTCGGAGTAGAACTGCCCCACAGAGTTTCCAAGGAGCACCTTTTGGGTTTGAACTGATGACCTTTTGGTTAGTAGATGTATCACTTGACCCACTACACCACCAGGGTTTCCAGAGTACATCTTCAAATGATCACAAGCATATAGCAAAACATACTTAACATTATATTCTGTTTTGAATTTATATTCCAGGGATATATAAATTTTTTTCTTGAATGTAATTGTATTTTTAGCTTGTAAGTATTTTGTGGTAATGAGTGCCTTATGTTTAATATTCATATAATAATATCAGCCTTTCTCATTTGTGCAAAATCTATCACTTCTGTTTTTCAGGAAAGAAATATTCACTGTAAGATTTAGAGATTCAGGGACAATATTTTCACTCAATAGTTTTCACAGCAAAACTTATTACTTATAAACATTGCCTGAAAAATTTATTGATTACGGTGATTTTAAAATGTCAACACCAAATAAACTTATAACAAAGAATACTATGCTTCATAACATTTCCATTAGCTATTTTTATAGTCACATTTCAGTTGTCTTTTTAGCTGAATCTCCCTGAATATTCTAAGGATATTCATGATCCACACAATACACATTTATTTAAGGAAGATAATAACACCTGAAGTATATCAACCAAATTGAAGGATTTGATATTTATGAAGTTAAACTGTAAGATATTTACAGAAAAAAAAATAACACCTATATGGCCAAAGACTTCAAGCAGTACTTATCAGAAGGCAAAATTACTAATGATCATATTCAAATTGCTTGTTTTAAATCACCAACTTCCTTTGAAAAGGGAAGAAACTATGGATAAGTTAGGCACTACTGAAGAAGAGAAACATTGGGAGGTCTCACAGTACCAAACCTCAGAACCTGCTACACTGTCATGGTAGTCAAAACAGCCTGGTACTGGTATAAAAACAGGCATACAGAGCAATGGAACAGAAGAGAGAATCCAGAAATAACACCATCCACCTATGAACAGCTGATATTTGACAAAAGTCCTAGGCTGAGAACTGGGGAAAAAACAGTCTCTATAACAAATTGTGTTGGTAAAATAGGACATCAATCTGCAAAAAACTGAAATGAGACCCATATCTCACACCTTACACAAAAGCTAACTCAGCATAGGTCAAAGACTTAAATATCAAATCTAAAGTGATAAAGATTATGGAAGAAAAAATAAGACTAACACTGGAAGCTCTAACACAGCTTGAACAGACTACAAAATTTTAATAACAACGCACTGATGGCAGAAAAGAAAATAGATAAATGGGAACTACTAAAAATTAAACACTTATACTCATCCAAAGGCTTTATCGGAGAGTAAAAAGATTGCCAGCAGACTGGGAAAAAATATTTGGCAAATATGTATCTGATAGATGTCTAATTTCCATAATCTACAAGGTATTGCAAAATATCAACAAGAAAAAGACAAATAACCCAATTAAACAATGGACAAAGCGATGGACAGACATTTCACCAAAGAATATATCTAGGCAGCCAAAGACACACGAGGATACGGTGAGTCATTAGCCATTAGGGAAATCGAAATTGAAACTAAAATAAGGTACCATTTCACACCAACAATGTTGGCACTAACTCAAAAAACACTAAACAACAGATGTTGGAGGGGCTATGGAGAGACTGAAACTCTTCTACAC
Organism: Heterohyrax brucei; assembly: GCA_028571685.1. Classification (NCBI taxonomy): domain Eukaryota; kingdom Metazoa; phylum Chordata; class Mammalia; order Hyracoidea; family Procaviidae; genus Heterohyrax; species Heterohyrax brucei. The sequence continues at coordinate 114,674,598 of CM053166.1, read as the reverse complement.
TGCTGGTGGGAATGTAAAATGGTACAACCTTTTTGGAAAGCAAGTTAGTGCTTTCTTAAAAAGCTAGAAATAGAAAAACCATATGATACAGGGATCCCACTGCTTGGAATTTATCCTATGGAAATAAGGGCTGTCACACAAGTGTATACGTACACACGAATGCTTATTGCAGCACTGTCCACAATAGCCAAGAGATGGAGTCATCATATGTATCCATCAACAGATGAATGGATAAACAAAGTATGGTATATATATATACAACAGAACTCTATGTAATGATAAAGAACAGTGATGATTTTATGAAACATATCATGACCTGGTATCAACTAGAAGACATTATACTGAGTGAAATCAGTCAGCTGCAAAAGGTCAAATATTGTATGAGACTATTATTGCAAGGACTAAACAAAGGACTTATACACAAGAGAAAAGACTCTTTGATGGCTACAAGAGTGGGGATGGAGGGAGAGGGGTTGTACATAGATAAGATAGTTGACAGGAGTTTGTTTGGGTGAAGGGCGTGATAGCACTCAGTAGAAGGCAGGTCAGCATAACTGGACTACACCATAAACAAAAAGTTTTTCTAAATTCAACCCAGCATCTCAAAGGATAGAGTAGCAGGGACAGGGGACTGGGGACCATGTTCTCCGGGGACATCAAGGTCAATTGGCATAACTAGTTTTTTACTAAGTGAGTCTTCTTCACCCCATATTGGTGAGTGGCAGCTCGGTTCTTAAAAGCTAGCAAGCTGCCAACTCAGGAACATCAATTTGTTCCAACACACCTGAAACAGACGACAACGAAGAACATCAAAGACACAAGGAAAAGCGAGCTCAGGAGACAAAAGGACCCATGAGATTACATTAGAATGAGACCTGAAGAACCAGATAGTGCCCGGCCACCAACAAAGACAACCCTGATAGGGGACACAATGTAGAGTCCCTGAGTAGCAGGAGAAAAATGGGTATGCAGATACAGAACTCTATTAAAAGATCAGACTTGATGGTTCGACAACCTAGAGGGTCTCCTGAAAACATGGTCCCTGGACTTGCTAGTAGCCGAGAGCTGAAATCAGTACTGAAGCCAACATTTCAGACAGAGAATATACTAGACTTGGGTACACAGGGTCATGCATGTGGTGTGTGTACTTTATGATTTAATATATAAATATATAAGACTGTCCCACTAGTTTGTTTTCAGAGGGGAGAGGAGAGGGTCAAGAGGAGGGGACATGCGTTGGTTGAGTGGATACTGAAAGTAAAGAGTGTAAAACAAGAGTGTGCTCTCCCGGGGTGAGGAGAATAGATACAGTTACAGAAAGGGGGGGACCTGAGTTTTTATTTGGAAAGTTGACTTGGATTGTAAGCTTTCACTTAATCACAATAAAAAAATAAAAAATTGCTCATTTTGTAATCCTAATAGCTTGCAACCTGTTTTTCCCTTTTTAAAATGTGTAATTGAGAGCTTCACATAACTAATGTCATAACGATACTCTAAGTAATCCTTAAATGTTTTTTTTATTGCACCAGCTAGTTTTGTTCTGCACTGGCCTCTTTTCAAAGGGGTGCAGAGTTCCCTCAGCTCCTGTGACCTTAGTCTTCCTCCTCTTTCTGGGTCTCCTAAGAAACGGCCTTCAGCCTGGAAAACAGCAGCTAGGAAGGTTGCCTGCCTTTTGTGTAGCCACAATTTTCTTTCTTGCTCCTTATCTCAGTTAGAGTGGACCTGGAAGGCTAGTTTCACTAGCTGAGTAATTTTCTCGTAAGTTTTGTTTCTGCCTGCTATAAACAAACTGGCTAGAGTTTAATGAAGAGTTTCTTGTGACTGCTTTGTGATGTATATAGTTATCTGTCGGCTACGTGCTTAAGAACATGAAGTACTCTTGTTAAAGTGATATATAAACTCTGATGTAAAAATTGTCTTTTGAGACTCCGTAGAGAACAGCTTGTGTTGCCGTCGAGTCTCCAGTGGTATCATACCTCCTAATAAATCTTCTTCCTCTTTCTAACTTGGAGTATGTTTTATTGGCTCTACTGCCCCAGGGCATGGACCCAAATAAGGTAACATTTTGACGGTGTTAAATTTCCTTAACTATAGTAGAGCACATATAGCTCAGAAGTAGTTTCTTCATTATCATCTCTAATACTTCAATATTTTCTAAAAATGCAGTATCTATATTCAGCAGTGGATGGAGATTTACTTGCCTTTTTATCTCCTTATTTTTGGTTACAGTGTTAATTTGTAAACTCTGGTGGTATAATAGTTAAGTGCTGTGGCTGCTAATCAAAGTCAGTAGTTTGAATCTACCAGGCACTCCTTGGAAATTCTGTGGGGCAGTTCCACTCTGTTCTATAGGTTCGCTATGAGTCAGAAGAGACAGCAATGGGTTTGAGTTTGGGGTTGATGTTCATTTAGCTCTGAGACACAGTAGTGAAGCACTGAGCTGCCTGCCAACTAAAATGTTGGAGGTTCCAGCATACCAGCAGCTCTGCAAGAAAAAGTTGTGACAGTTTGTTCCCATCCAGATTACAGCCTTAGAAACCCTACAGGGCAGTATACTCTGCTCTAAAGGGTAGCTATCAATTTGAATTGACTAGACAGCAATAAGTTTGAGTTTGGTGAATGTTAGAGTATAACTTAATAAATTTCTTGGATCATAGACTTTGTCAAGAGAAAATCTGAATCTCTATTGATATTTTCTTAGGTATGTGAAGCTTACAGACTGCTAACTTACTGTGTCCTGAAACAAGAGAAATCACATATCTCAAGTTTGTAAAGCCTTACACATGTGCCAGTAATCAATTATTTTTACCTCTCAGCTCCAAGTATAATCTTATTTGTTCTGCATTATGATACTGTGCCAAGACTTTGTAAATATTTCTGCTTTACTAGCTGACCAGTGTTTCATAAATAGAAAGTGCTACGGAAACACTGTAACAAAAACTTTATTTTTGTGATTCTAGTGTGCTCTTTTTTAAATGTTGCTGTGACACGGGGTCATCAGCATGTGAAACATTTAATGGCACTAACATTCGTCGTAAGTTTTAATGGTGACCCCAAAAGTAGCTGCTTCCCAGAGAGTTTTTCAAGCACTCCACTGAGTTTTTCCTCTTCTTCTTCTTTTTTTTTTTTTTTTTTTTTGACATACTACTGAACGGCCTCCTGCTTGGCAGCCCCAGCCTGGAGACCTCAATGAACTTCTCTGCCACCCAGGATTACAGGGTCACGCTCATTTTGAGAGGTCCTAATTGTAGTCTTGAGTGGTGGTGGGCCATTCTTCCAAATTGCTTATTCTTGGCTAATGCCTCACCCTAAAGGTAATGGCTATTCCCTACATATGTTATTCTTCCATGTTTTGAAACTCACTTCCCTATTAGAACCCAAACGCCACGGCCATCAAGTCAAGTTTGACTCATAGTGACTCTATAGGACAGAGCAGAACTGCTCCATAGAGTTTCCAAGGAGCGCCTGGAGGATTCAAACTGCCAACCTTTTGGTTAGCAGATGTAGCACTTACCCACTATGTCACCAGGGTTTCTACTCCCCGGTTACCAGCTGACAATTTTTTACATTAAACTCGCCCTGTTCAAATTACAATGTCGTTTGTTTCTTCACTGGATGCCTACTGATACAATCTCTTTCGTCAATATTATATGATTCTAATTTTCGTTTCTCTCTTTGTACATTTTTTTTTCAATTTTTTTTTAATTTAATATGACTGAGTGAAAATGTACATTCCCGTATAAATTTACATGCCCACCTATGTGCAGCTTCCACTGCTCTCCCTGTCCAGGGACAGCACACTATTCCTCTCTGCTCCATACATGTCTCATTCTCCCAACAGTCTCCTTTCCCCTTCTCTCCACCCACTCTCCTTCCACCAACCAGAGGTCAGCAAGATGATATCCTATAGATGTATAGAACCATAAAGTGCATTCAATATATCGTCACTCTGCATCGCCAAGACCAATCCATTCGTGTCCGAAGAGTGGACCTTTGTTATGATTTTAAGATTTCATACCCACAGCTAGAGGCTGACCATGGCACAATATGAAAAAGTACTAAGAATCATTATGCCTATAGCTGTGTCAACTCTCCTCTTTCTAAGAAACTTCTGCTGATGTTAAAGCATGTTTCACCATTTTTTCCTTTCCAATCTACTGTTCACTGCTTTAAAAATTGTCATATTGAAGTAACATATTTCTGCCCCATTCTTTAAGAGGATCACTTCACCTGTATCATTTTTGAAGTTTTCCTTTAAAAGTTATCTTAGCCAAGATATAATACCTACTGTTATCCTCTCTTTCTCTACCCCCGCCCCCCACCACTATTTCTATCTCTGCCTCTGTCTCTGGCTCTCCACAGGAAATTTGCCTAGTCAAAGATAAGAGCTCAGAGACAGATAATAAAGGAAAGGGAAAATGGGAAACAGTATCAAAAGGATGTAGATCAGTGGAATGGTTTCTGTTTGAACCCCAGCGGCATCTTTGTTTTCTGTTAATTTAGTCCCCAAGTAGAAGAAATGCATCAGCAGAAGTTACTGACTTCAGGTATTAGATGAACTTCACAACTCAAAAAAAGTAAAGGGAGGTTTTCTGCTTTTGCTAAAACCAACCAGAAAGCTTTACACAAATTGCATCTTCAAATTTAGAAAATTCTGTGACTATGATACAGTTTAAAACCTGCTTTGTAAGAATCACATTACTAAGCATTAAATTCCATTGATAAAGAGCTTCATAAAAAGATGTTTCTTTTCATAAAATGCAGTGAGGTATTATAAAAATAATAAGGTTATCACTCTGGCTTTCTCTGAGTGTGCTGTCTTCAGAAATAAGGAAGTCTTTCAGCTTCTTTGTTAGCAAGATCAATTATTCATAGCAAAGACAAACTCACTTACCTTGTTGCATTCAGTACAGGTAAGCCATTCCGATGTATAAATGTATTAATTTTAGATAAAGGTGGTGAGCCACTTCTGTTGATTTTCAAATTATTTTATGGCTAAATAAAATAATAGTAAGCTTCTGTTTCTGGGAAAATAAAAGAATTAAGCACCAAAATATTGAGACATCAGAAGAATCCAGTGCCTCCAAGTTGATTCTGACTCACAGCAACCATATAGGTCAGAGTAGAACTGTCCCAGAGTTTCCAAGGCAGAATCAAACTGCCGATCTTTTAGGTTAGCAGTCATAGCACTTAACTGCTGTGCCACCAGGGTTTCCTGAGACATCAGAAGGCATCTGCAATATGGTATATCTAAAGAGAAAACAAAGAAAACTTACAATGCTAGAATATGTTTAGTCTCACGTAGAGCTGGGAGATCCCATCCAGGCAGGTGTGTGGGAGTGCTGATGGTTCGAAGAATAAATGGCCCATGTGACATACTTTCTTAAGCCTTGAGGGCCAATTTTGAAAGAGTAAAAGTCTTCATAAATTTATAATGAAAATAGATTTTTGAGGCCCATTTGAAATTAAATCTGGAAATTAGCAAGAAGTTGAACGGATCACATGTAACTACTACTGGTTTACAAAAGTCAAATGGCCTCTCCATGGAGGCTGCTTGGCTCCATTATTTTTGTACTTGGTAGTTCCATTTAAGAGACACAGTTATGTGAAAGGGATGAAAGAGATCTTGCCAGATTTTTTACTTTGGAAAAATTTATTTACCAAAATGATTCCTTAAACTAGATGTAGCCTATAGAGAAGAAAACTGAATTGAGTGTGGTGGAGGTATAGCAAGAATTTATAAAATGCTTATTATCTGAATCGTGTAGTTAATAAGTGCTTTATATATGTCTCATCCAGTGTTGCCTACATATAACGGCTTTTAAGGTGTGAAGCCTATTTTTCTATCACATTCTGACATGTAGAGTTTCACTTAGAAATCAATTACCCTGAAACGGTATTGCAGATCTCCAAACGTTTTCTGCTTAATGTCTAAGGGGAACACTCCACGTGATCGGCAAGATGACTTTGGAATTGTTAATCCAGGGCAGATGAACTTCCATAGTGACCTGGTCTTCCTACGTGAGATTTTCCCTATGTGTAGGTCTGGGATATTAAAGTAAAAAAGAAAGAAAGAAAGAAAAATTGTTTGCATTTACTCAGGTTATCATGGAGGTAGAGATGTCTGCAGAAGCATACTAACTGAAGCCTGCAGTTAGCTAAATTTCTGGTTCCTTCAAGTTGGGTCAGTAACTAAGAATTTACTACAGGAGAAAGAACCTGAAATAAAAAATCAGGTTACCAGAAAGATCTGAAAATCTAGAAACATTTGACACCATGGGAAAAGTTCTCAGTGCCACTGTCAGAGCAAAAACGGCAGCGTCCGGTTGAAGTTAAAAGAGCTTTCATTGAGAGGTAAGGTAATTCTTAAATTAGTAATTACAACGTCCAAATAATTCTGAACTAAGTGATCTGAGGAGACAGTTCAGGAATTGACCATATATTGGATGCACTTTATGGTTCTATACATCTATAGGACATCATCCTGCTGACCTCAGGCTGGAGGAAGGAGAGTGGGTGCAGAGGAGGGGAAAGGAGATTGTTGGGAGGATGAGACATGTATGGAGCAGAGAGGAATAGAGTGCTGTCACCGGACAGGGAGAGCAGTGGAAGCTGCACATAGGTGGGCATGGAAATTTATACGGGAATGTACATTTTCACTCAGTCATATTAAATAAAAATTTTAAACAAATTCAAAAATTTAAAAAAAAGAAAATGTGAGAAACTTCAATAAAAATTCAGTGACTGGCTGATATTGAGGTAATGGTTACAAGATTGGGTAATCATGTATCTGACTAGAGAATACTCATGTCCCCCTCTTTTTTTCTCAGTTATAAAGCAATCATTAAATTGGGTACATCTGGTTTCAAAACACTCATGAGACTATACTTGCTTGACCACAGGGAAAACATGCTTAATTGTAAGTTTTATCTTGAGGAAACATCTGTTCTGAGATTTATTTTGGAACCAGTTTCCTGAGCAAGATCTATTCTTAAGCAAACAAAGCCTTTAAGCAAGCAAAATCACATTCTTCTTTAAAATTATTTGCCAAGTAATTTTCTCAGGGTGCAGTGGTGAGTTATACAGAAATGGCAGGCTGCATTCTCAATGCAGAAGTTACATTTGATTCCAAATGGAGTATTGGCCTCAGACCTTACCATAACCACCACCTCATGTTGGGAGCCCTAAGTTTGTTATGAGTGCTTTTATTCACCATCTTCGCAGTCACTTAAGAGGAGTGACAACTGGGCTTGCTGAGAGGACAGGCTTTTTAATTTTTTATCTGAACATAAATAGGTTACATAAAATTAATTAATATAATTTCTCTACCTCTTCCACAGCATGCATGAATGGATGCAAGAAAAATCTAGTCATTCCTCTTAACTGTCTGTCATTAACCCATTCAATTTATGTTCCAGTTTATGCTTTTCAAGCCATGAAAAATAATTTTTGCTCTAATACTTGTGAAACTAAAATTAAGATCGATATTAAATAAATATAGCACCTTACAAAGTTTCTTATATCAGTGCTTCCTTAGTTCCATGCTGTGGGTGTCTTCCACACTTGCCCCAAACACTATTCTGAAAAGTTACTATGTACCAATCATTGGCAAAAGCAGAATATGATTTATACAGAGACTCTCACAGTTTCTGCTTCTGATCTATTTACTTGGTGTAATTTTGTATTTTATATGAATAATGTTTCATATGCAAAAGATATTTTCAAAAGGCCTTTGGTTGTCTTTTGTAATCATTTTGTTGCTTTGAATTTTTGATTCATTACATTATTAACAAGATCCGGTATATGGCACAAATGATTTGTACTTGACTGCTAACCTAAAGGAAACCCTGGTGGCATAGTAATGGTTAAATGTTACCGCTGCTAACCTAAAGTTTGACAGCTCGATTCCACCAGGTGCTCCTTGGAAATTAACAGGGAAGTTCTACTCTATCCTATAGGATTGCTATAAGTTGGAATTGACTCAATGGCAGTGGGTGGTTTTCATTTTGGCCACCCTAAAGGCTGGTAGTTTGAACCCATGGAAGTAAAGGCCTGACAATCTTCTTCTTACAAGACCATAGCCAAGAAAACCCTGTGGAGCAGTTCAGCTCTGTAACACATGGGGTTGCCATCAGAAATGACTCAAGGAAACTAACTACAACTATAAACTACTAACTAGCCACTATTAAGAAGAATCAGTACTATCACACTGAATCCAGAAACTCAAATCCATTGCCATTTTGTCGATTCCGATTCATAGCTTCCTTATAGGACAGAGTAGAACTGCCTCATAGGGTTTCCAAGAAGCGGCTAGTGGATTCAAACTGCTGACCTTTTCTTTGGCAATCAAACACTTAACCACTTCACCACCAGGGTCCTGAGAGGTATGTATATAGAGAATTACTAAAGTCAATGGACTCTATTGTGATGAAGGGACATTAGAAAATCTCCACATACAATAAGTATTTTAATGTTAGTAATTTTACAGCATGATGGTAATTATTCCTAGTTGCTAAGTCCAAGAGAACCCACACAGGAAACGCTTGCGTTACGGAAATATTTAAGCCTGCCACATACATTTTTGTTCTCTAGCCTAGTATATCCTGGAAATGTCAGCTTTGTATTCATAATTATTGGAAGGCATTTTGGCATTGGAGAATTGACTGAAATTTCCTTTGATGACTAAGCCTTTCTGTTAGGTCTGCTGTTTGTCTCCTCACAGCAAGAGTCCAGACACTGGAGTCTCCATATATGTTCCCTATACTTATTGATACGAATCGTTTGAAGTGGAGAGAATAAGGAGATTGAATTCATGGCAGTAAAAAGAGTGACAATCCAATTCAATAGCTCAAAGCAGGCTCACATATTTATATGTGCTAAATATGCCTCACTGCTCTTATCATGCCACTTCACAGCTCATGCCACTTCACAGTTCCTTTAAAGCTCTCCATGGTTATTTTGCGGGTGAAAACATTCTCTACAAACATCTCTGAAACTGCTTTAGAGAATTTATGAGAATATTGAAACTTTCATGACTACTTCTTTTAAAGCTCTGAAATACACAGAGGAAGGAAACACTTTGAGGAAAGTTTGCCAGCCTACTTTTCATTTTATTGTGAAAGAAGAGCACATAGTATGGTCAGGATTTTTGTTTGTTTGTTATTTTAAATTGTGCTTGGGTTACAATGTTACCAAAAGAAAAAAACAATAGATGCTTGAGAGGAAGTGGTGTTTATTCTGGGCAAACCCCTCATTACTTGGTAAAACTTCTCCCAATTACCTAGTATTACTTATTTTAATTACTTGGTATTACATCTCTTAATTACCTGGTGTACTTATTTCCCTAGTTAATTATCATATATAACACAAAAAATATTCAACAAAATTCTTGCCAATAGAATACAACAACATATCAAGAAAGTAATCCATCCTGACCAAGTGGCATTCATACCAGGGATGCAAGGCTGGTTGAACATCAGAAAAACAATTAGCGTGATTAACCACATAAATAACACAAAAGACAGGGATCACCTGACTTTGTCCATTGATGCACAAAAGACATTTGATAAAATCCAACACCCATTCATGCTAAAAACTCTTAGCAAAATGGGCATAGACGGCACATTCCTCAACACAATAAGGGTCATTTATAAAAAGCCAATTGCCACATCATCCTGAATGGAGAGAGACTGAAAGACTTTCCCTTGACATCGGGAACTACACAGGATGCCCACTCTCACCTCTCCTATCCAACACTGTGCTAGAAGTTCTAGCCAGAGCAATTAGACAAGACCAAGAAATAAAGGGCATCTGCATTGGCAAAGAGCCAAGTAAGCCAGGAAGTTAAAATCTCCCTGTTTGCAGATGATATGATTGTATATGCAGAGAACCCCAAGGAATCTATAAGTAAGCTACTCAGACTGATAGAAGAGTTCAGCAAAGTCTCATGATACAAGATAAACATAAGTAAATCAGTAGGATTCCTTTATAGCAACAACAAGACGGTTAAGGAAGAAATTATCAAATCAATACCATTTACGATAGCCCCTAAGAAGATAAGGTACCTAGGAATTAATCTAACCAGAGAAACAACAGACCTTTAGAAAGAGAACTAAAAGCCCTTACTACAAGAAACTAAGAGAGACTTAGATAAATGGAAAAACCTACCCTGCTCATGGATAGGAAGGCTTAACATTGTGAAAATGTCTATTTTACCCACAGGAATTTATTTATATAATGCAATCCCAATACAAGTTCCAGCGTCATTTTTTAACAAGATGGAGAAACAAATCACCAGTTTTGTTTGGAAAGGGAAGAAGCCCCAGATAAGTAAGGTACTACTAAAGAAGAAAACACACTAGGAGGCCTCTCATTACCCGACCTTAGAACATACTACACTGCCACAGTGGTCAAAACAGCCTGGTACTGCTACAAGAACAGACAGATGGATCAATGGAACAGAACAGAGACCTCAGAGATAACACCATTTGCCTATGAACAGTTGATATTCGACAAAGGTCCTAAGACATTAAACAGGGGTAAAAACAGTCTCTTCAACAAATGGTGCTGGCAAAATTGGTTATCCATCTTCAATAAACTGAATCAAGATCCATATCTTACACCTTACACAAAAACCAACTCCAGCTGGATAGAAGACCTAAATATCAAACCTAAAACGATAAAGCTCATACAAGAAAAGGTAGGAACAACAATGGAAGTTTTAATACACAATGAGGACAGGCTTCAAAATCTGTCAAAGAAACCACAATCAACAGAAGAGAAAATAGATAAATGGGAACTATTAAGAATCAAACACCTTTGCTCATCCAAAGACTTTATTAATAGAATTAAAAGAACACCCACAGAATGGAAAAAAATATTTGGCAACTCTATGTCAGACTGATGCCTGATCTCCATAATCTATAAGATACTACAAAATATCAATAAGAAGAAGATAAACCATCTAATTAAGCCATGGGCAAAGGAGATGGACAGACACTTCACTAAAGAGGAGATCCAGGTAGCCAAAAAACACATGCGGACATGTTCACGATCTTTAGTTGTTAAAGGAATTCAAATCAAGACAACAATGAGATACCATCTCACCCTGATAAGATTGGCCATGATCCAGAAAACACAAAACAACAAATGCTGGAGAGGCTGTGGAGAAAGTGGAACCCTCCTACACTGTTGGTGGGGTTGCAAAATGGTCCAGCCTCTTTGGGAAGGAATCTGGCGCCTCCTTAAAATAAATGGACATCAATATACCATTTGACCAGTAATTCCACTACTTGGAATATGTCCTACAGAATCAAGGCCTTTCACACCCACAGACACATGCACCAGAATGTTTATTGCAGCACAGTCCACGATAGCAAAAAGATGGAATCAACCCAGATGCCCAACAACGGAAGAATGGATAGGTAAATTATGGTACATGTATTCAATGGAGCACTACGCAATGATAAAGAATAACTATGATTCCAGGAAACATTTCCTAACCTGGTTTCAACTGGAAGACATTATGTTGAGTGACAGTAGTCAGTGACAAAGGGACAAATACTGTATGAGACCTCTATGATAAGATCTCAAAAACAGACTTATGTATAGAAGAAAAGACTGTTTGACAGCTGCAAGGGAGGGGAGGGAGGAAGGGTGGGGGGGAGGGTTTAGTTTAGATAGTTGCTAGAAATCTGATTGGGAGAAAGCGGTGATAGCACACATTAGAAACAAGAACAACATTAAGCAAACTTCAGCATAACTTGAGTACTCCTTCCATCTTAACCCAATATTGCAATGATAGAGTATCTGGGGTGGGGGGCAGGGGACCATGCTCTTAGGCGAAATGGAGGCCAATTGGCACAACTAGTGTTTTGCTAAGAGAGCTCTCGGCACCCTACATTGGTGAGTGGCATCTGGGGTCTTAAAAGCTGCCAAGCTGCCATCCGACGACACAGCAAATGGGCCCAACTCAGCAGGAACGAATGCTCACCGAGGGATCAAAATGACATGCGGTAAAGACAACCTAGAAGACCGAAAGACCCGCAAGAGTGGGTGCCGTCATTGACTTGGTACCGGAAGAACCGGATGGTGCCCGGCCACCACCAGTGATAGCCACAATGGAGCTCACTAGGTTGAGTCTCACTGACAACACAAGAATAAAAAAGGGTGCATCCTGAGATCTCCACTAAAAGACCTCAGTCCATGGTCCAGCAGTTTCGGGGTTCCCCTGGGAGCATGGCCCCCGGCCATGATGCTGCCCTTACCCATAAATTATAACAAACGTCCACTCTTTGGACAGGAATGGATTGGACTTGGCAATGCAGAGTGACCATATATTGGAAGCACTTTATGGTTCTATACATCTATAAGATATCATCCTGCTGACCTCTGGCTGGAGAAAGGAGAGTGGGTGGAGAGGAGGGGAAAGGAGGCTGTTAGGAGGATGAGACATGTATGGAGCAGAGAGGAATAGTGTGCAGTCACTGGACAGGGAGAGCAGTGGAAATTGCATATAGGTGGGCATGTACATTTATACGGGAATGTACATTTTCACTCAGTCATGTTAAATAAAAAAGAAAAATAAAAGCACTGGAATTTGTATTTGGATTGCAATGTATAATTAGTTTGCTTTGGGCAAAATAGAGATTTTCACAATCTTAAATCTTCCTATCCATGAAAAAGGTAGGCTTCTTGATTTAAGTCTCTCTTAGTTTCTTGTAGTAAGGACTTGTAGTTCTCTTCGTGAAGGACTGTTATTTCTCTGGTTAGATTTATTCCTAGGTACTTTTTCTTATTAGGGGCTATAGTAAAAAGTACTGATTTGGTGATTTCTTCCTTAATAATCTCATTGTTTGTGCAAAGAATCCTACTGATTTACTTATGTTTATCTTGTATCCTGAGACTTTGCTGAACTCTTCTATCAGTTTGAGTAGCTTACTTATAGATTTCTTGGGGTTCTCTGCATATACAATCATATCATCTGCAAACAGGGAGATTTTAACTTCCTCTTTGCCAATGCAGATGCCCTTTATTTCTTGGTCTTGTCTAATTGCTCTGGCTAGAACTTCTATCACAGTGTTGGATAGGAGAGGTGAGAGTGGGCATCCTTGTCTAGTTCCCGATGTCAAGGGAAAGTCTTTCAGTCTCTCTCCATTCAGGATGATGTGGCAATTGGCTTTTTATAAATGACCCTTATTGTGTTGAGGAATGTGCCGTCTATGCCCATTTTGCTAAGAGTTTTTTAGCATGAATGGGTGTTGGATTTTATCAAATGCCTTTTGTGCATCAATGGACAAAATCAGGTGATCCTTGTCTTTTGTGTTATTTATGTGGTTAATCACACTAATTGTTTTTCTGATATGGAACCAGCCTTGCATCCCTGATGTGAATCCCACTTGGTCATGATGTATCATTTTCTTGATACGTTGTTGTATTCTATTGGCAAAAATTTTGTTGAAGATTTTTGCATCTAGATTCATGGGTGATATCGGTCTGTAGTTCTCTTTCTTTGTTGGGTCTTTCCCTGGCTTAGGTATCAGGGTTATGCTGGCTTCATAGAATGAGTTTGGGAGTACTCCATCCCTTTCTATACTGTGAATTAATCTCAGTAGTATTGGAGATAACTCTTCTCTAAATGCTTGGTAGAATTCTCCCGTGAAGCCCTCTGGGCCCGGACTTTTTTTGGTTGGCAGTGTTTTGATGACAATTTGAATCTCTTCCTTTGTATTGGGTTTATTAAGTTCTGCTTCACGTTGTGATAATTTGGGTAGGTGGTATGAGTCAAGGAATTTGTCCATTTCCCCTAGGTTTTCAAATTTGTTACAGTGCAGTTTTTCATAGTTTTCTGTTATGATATTTTTGATTTCTGTTGCATCTGTGGTGACAACTCCCCTCTCATTTCTAATTTGGGTTATTTGTTTCCTTTCCTGCTTTTCTTTAGTAGGTTTAACCAGTGATTTGTTAATTTTGTTGATCTTTTCAAAAAACCAGCTTTTGGTCTTTTCAATTTTTTCAATTGTTTTTCTATTCTCTAATTCATTTAGCTCTGCTCTAATCTTTATGATCTCATTTCTTCTGGTGTCAGAGGGGTTCCTCTGTTGTTCTCTTTCTACTTGTTCAATCTGTAGAGTTAGTTCCTTGATTTGATTTCTTTCTTCCTTCCAGATGTGTGCATTTATGGAGATAAACAGACCTCTGAGCACTGCTTTGGCTGTATCCCATAGTTTCTGGTAGGAAGTGTTTTCATTTTCATTGGAAGCCACAAATTTCATCCTTGATTTCCAAGAGTTCCACTTTCTATCCATGTTTTCTCTGCTATTGATTTCAACTTTGATGGCTTTATGATCTGAGAATATGTTTTGCAGTAATTCAATGGTATGGATTTTGTTGAGCATTGCATTATGGCCTATCACATGGTCAATTCTGGAGAATGTTCCATGTGCACTGGAGAAGAAGGTGTAGTTGTCTGTTTATGGGTGGAAAGTTTCTGTTTTTCTTTAATAAGTTTAGCCAATGGTTTGTCAATTTTGTTGAACTTTTCAAAATGTCAGCTTTTGGTCTTTTCAATTTTTCTTCTATTCTCTAATTCATTTAGTTCTGCTCTCATCTTTATGATCTGTTTTATTCTGGCACCTGAGGGTTTCCTCTGTTATTCTCTATATACTTGTTGAAGCTGTAGGGTCACTTCTTTGATTTGGTTTCTTTTTTCCTTCCAGATGTGTACATTTGTAGAGATAAACTGGCCTCTGAGCACTGCTTTGGCATACATTTATACATATCCCGTAGATTCTGGTAGGAGGTGTTTTCATTCTCATTAGAATCCATAAATTTCTTTATTTCATCCTTGATTTCTTCTATAACCCATGGCTTTTTGAGCAGGATGCTGTTCAGTTTCCACTTTCTTTGCTTTTTCTGCTATTGATTTTGACTTTTGCTTTAAGTTCTGACAAGATGGTTTGCATTAATTCAATGGTATATATTTTGTTCAGAAATGCTTTATGTTCTAACACATGGTCTATTCTGGAGAATGTTCCATGTACACTGGAGAAGAAGGTGTAGTTATCCACTGATGGAGAGAAAGTTCGGTATATGTTGGTGAGGTCTAGTTGGTTAATTGTGGCAATGAGGTTTTCTGTGTCTTAACTGAGCTTTCTTTTCTAGACCATCTGTCCAATATTGAGAGTGAAGTGTTAAAGTCTCCCACTTTTATTGTGGAGTGATCTATCTAGTTTTTGAGTGTAATCCGTGTTTCTTCAATGTATTCAGGTGCTCTAGTATTAGGTGCATAAATATTTAATATTGTTAAGTCCTGTTTGTGTACTGAAACTTTCAGCAAAAATAGTGTCCATCCTTTTCCACAATGGTGGATTTTACATTAAAATCTATTTTATCTGAGATTAAAATTGTCACTCCTGCTATTCTTTGTGTATTGTTAGCTTGATGTACATTCTTCCATCCTTTAATTTTTAGTTTGTTCCTATCTTTAAGTCTAAGGTGAGTTTCTTGTAGGTAACATATGGATGGGTCATATCTTTTCTTCCAGATTATCATTTGATGTGTCTTTACTGGAGCATTCTGTCCATTCACAGTCAATGTGATTATTGATAGGTATCTGTTCAGTGCTGTCATTGTGATATGTTTATTTTTATGTTGATGTTTTCTGTGTTGTTCTTATTAATCTGTTCTCAGAAATTCTGGGTGATGTGTCCTGTATTTGCCTCTAAAATATAGTTAGTGTTTTTGTTCTTCTAAGCAAAGAGATTCTTTCAATATTTCTTGTAGTTTTGATTTGGTTTTACAAAGTCTCTGAGCTTCTTTGTATCTGCAGATGTCTTAATTTCATTTTCATATTTGAACAATAGTTTTCCAGGATATATAATTCTTGGTTGGAAGTTCTTCTCCTTCAAGGCTTTGAATGTGTCATGTCACTGTCTCTGTGCCAGCATGATTTCTGCTGAGAAATCAGAATAGCCTACAGGGTTTCCCTCTGAACGTTAACTTTGTTTTCAGTCTTGTTACCTTTAAGAGTTTCTGCTTATGTTTTGTTTCATTCAGCTTGATTATAATATGCCTTGGAGTCTTTCTTTTTAGATCTATATTGAGTGGCATTCAATATGCATCTTGGATATCTATATTGTCTTCTTTCATAATTTCTGAGAAATTTTCTGTCAGCAGCTCAGCAACAGTACTGTCTGTGTTCTCAGGTGTCTCTCCCTGTTCAGGAACTCCAATTAATCATAGACTGTTCCTCTTAATACAGTCCCACATGCTTCTTAATACTTCTTTATTTTTCTTGTTTCTTTTCTTCTGATTTGTCCTCATAGATGCTGGAGTCAGTAAGTCTGTCTTACAAATCAGAAAGTCTAGTTTCCATTTGCTCCATTCTGTTTTCTTGGCTTTGAATTCAAGTTTTTATGTCTTTGATTTTGTTCTTGACCTGTTGGATTTCAGAGTACTGATGCTCCATCAGCTTAAACAGATTGGTTAATTTTTCATTTTGCTCTGCTGCATTTTTTATAAGGTCTAGGAGGGCTCTCTATTCACCTTCCAATAGTTTCAGAAAAGCTTCTTTGTCTGGAAAGTTGTGAGATGCTTTCTTTTAGGGCCCTCTGAAGCCTTGGGTGATTTCTTGGTTATAGTTTTCTCCAGAGTTCATTAGTTTTGGGGCATCATGTGAGTCAATAGAGTCTGGGAGAGCTGCTGTGAGGATGGACTGTAGTTGTTTCTCTAGGCCATCTTAAAATGAGAGCTAAAAAGTATCTGAAAACTTCCAGGGTCAGTCAGGTTTTCAAGTGTATAGGTCCCTGTTCCCAGCTGCTAAAGTGAGCACCTCTATATCAAACCCCAGATATTGTAAACTAGCTTAAAATACAGAAAGACTACTTCCCTGCTGGCCTCTGCTGTGAGGCCCCAGCTGCAGGCTACTCTGGGTAGAACACTGCTTTTCCACTGGAAATGCTCTCTCCTCCTGGCAGGCACTGCTTCCCAGCCCAGGAATTAGGTCCAGATGAGGCTTCCATATGGATATGTCGACCTCCCAGTGCTACAAGATGATGTCCTGTACAAGGTCACTACCTGGCTTCGGTTCGTGCAAGCCCGTGCTCACCAAGAGCAGGGTCAGTGGAAGAGAGGAGGTTTTGTGTTGAGTGGTATCAAGTCCAAATTTACAGCCCTATGCCACATCCTAGGTCTCACTAGCTGTCCAGAAGGCTCCATTTAATTACCAATTCAGGTCTTGGTTTCCAAAGGGCTTTAGGGAGTTCTGTGTTTAGTCCACCACCTTGACTCTGCCTCCCAGTATCTCTAAATTATTATTTTCTTTAGTCATTATGTCATGAATTGGTATTCAATTTGTCAAATGAATTTCTAGTGTCTAAAGAAATGTACGTCTGATTTTTCCTTAGACTTATTAATATGATCTATGATATTAATCATTCTTATAATTTTGAAACTTTGCATTCTTACAATGAGTCCCTTTTGGTCATGGTGTATTATTTTCCCATTACAGTACTGGATTCAATTAGCTAACATTTAGAATTTTAGCATTGGTATTTACCAATGACATCAGTCTGTTTTATTCCTTTCTAGAGCTTTTATCTGATGTGGGTACTAGTGTCATATTTTTTCATAAAATGAATTAAAAAGTCTTTGCTCCTTTTCACTGCTCCTGAGTAATTTATACAACTTTGGCACTATTTATTCTTTGAATATTTGCTAGATTCCCCTGTCAAACTGTATCCTCCTATTACTGTTTGTTGAGTATTTCCTTAATAAATTTTTCTTCTGAGGAATTAGGTCTGTTTGAGATTTCTGTCTCTAATAGTGTAAATTTTGGTAATCTTTATTTCCCTAGGAAATTATCTATTTCAAGATTTCTGTATTTCCTTGCATAAAATCTGAACAATTGTCTCATAGATTAAAAAAAAGATTCTTCTATTTTAATTTCTTTTCATTGTTTATTATTTCATCTACTTGTACTCTCCTTTTTATTAGCATATTAGCTGAACATTTAAGTATTTTATTTTTTCTCAAAATAGAAGTTTGATTTATTAATTATATGAATTGTTTTACTATTAAATTTTCAGTAATTTCTGCTTTCATCTTTATTATTTTCTTACTTTCGTATTCTTTTAGTTACCTGTGTCTCATATAATTTTGCCCATCACTTTATTTTATGCTTTTCTTAGATGGCTTTTGTAAATAGCATATAGTTGGGTTTTGTTTTACAAGATGAATTGAAATTTATTTTCTTTTAATGAGTGAGTTAAGCTGATTTATATTTATTGCTAAGACTGATACATTTGATCTCAATTCCATCATAATACTCTTTGTATGTATACACACACACACAATCTGACAAGTACATGAACTCATCCTCAAAAAAGTGCCACATACCTCAGTGCCGAATATCAATATGGTCACTTTCAAAGTACTTCCCTTGGGAAGCTATGCACAGACACCAGCACCTAGTCCATTCTTCAAAGCAATGTTGGAACTCTTTTTCTGGAATGGTCATCAGAGTTGTTGCCATATTACCCTTAA
The DNA here is from genome assembly GCA_028571685.1 of Heterohyrax brucei. NCBI lineage: Eukaryota > Metazoa > Chordata > Mammalia > Hyracoidea > Procaviidae > Heterohyrax > Heterohyrax brucei. The sequence continues at coordinate 114,656,055 of CM053166.1, read as the reverse complement.
CATCTTGAATGTCATCAAACTGTCTTCCTTTCAATATTTCCTTTATCTTATGGTAAAGAAAAAGTCATTGGGTGTCAGATCAGGAGAGTAGGGAGGTTGTTCCAATACAGTTATTTGTTTACAGGCTAAAAACTCCCTCAAGCCAACTATACAATTAAAGTTCACTAACTTGTTACCTTGACACTACACAATGGCCATTCCAGAAAGAATTCCAAAATTGCTTTGAAGTATGGACTAAACACTGGAGTTGGTATGTAGCTTCTCAAGGAGAACACTTCATAAGTGGCTGTAGTGAAACTCAGCAATGAGGTGTGTAGCACTTAGAACAATTGAGTTTATGGACTTAATTGTCAGACAACAAGTGCACATGTGTGTTTGTGTGTGTCTGTTTATAGAAATCCTAGTGGCATAGAGGTTAAGTGCTGCAGCTGCTAATCAGAAGGTTGATGGTTCAAGTCCACCAGTCACTCCTTGGAAACTGTATGTGGCAGTTCTATTCTGTCTATATAATATCGACAGCACTTGGCTCATATACAATATGTCATACATAAATAATACATATGTACCATATTATATATATTAAAGATACATATACAAAATAAATAAAACAAAACAAAATAAAACCCACAACAATGAAGTCGATTCTGACTCACAGCAACCCCACAGACAGAATGTCTTTCTTCATTATGTTTTAATACCACTTAAGTTAAGAACTCAGTTGTTAACCAAAAAAGTCAGAAGTTTGAATCATTAGTTTTTCCTTGGAAATGCTATGGGGCAATTCTACTCTTCCTCTAGGGTCACTATGTGGTGTAATCAACTCAATGGCAAAGAGTTTAGTTTTGGGTTTTGGTATTGCCTGCCCAGAGACTGGAAACCCTGGTGGCACAAGGGTAAAATGTTACAGTTTCTAACCAGTGGTTGACAGTTCAAATTCACCAGGTGGTACTCCTAAACTTTATGAGGTAGTTCTACTCTGTGTATAGGGTCTCTATGAGTCAGAGTCCACTTGATGGCAGTGGTTTTTTGTGTGTTTTTTTTTATGCAGAGATTAAAAATCCATAACCACTGAGTCAATTCCAACTCATAACAACTCTATAGGATAGCATAGAACTGCCCCTGTAGGGTTTTGAAGAACAGCTGGTAGATTTGAACTGTGGACCTTTTGGTTAGCAGCCATAGCCCTTAATCACTGTGCCACTGGGGCTCCTCACAGAAATTAGTATTTTCTAATGTCCCCTTATTCTCTCATCTTCCATTTTGTTAATTGTAATATTTCTACTTTGTTACAAGAAACAGTTGTAAATTAGTATTTTACCCTGATTCCAATCTGTTTCAGCATTACATGTATATTTATATATTTTTAAATGCTCAATATTAGTATTTTCATTGAAAATTTTGTATTCATCATTTTGTGAGCTGAAGCTCATTTTCTAGTAGCTTCCTCAGGAAAGCCTGAGGTGTACATAATTCCTTAAGCTACTGTATGTTGAAAAGTGTTTTCACATAGCGTTGTAAATTAAGTAATTTTTTGCCTATAGCTTTGACTGTAAGGAATCAGCATCAAAACTGGTTCCTACTGAGGCAGTAAAAGAACAAGAGGCCTTCTCTGTAGTTTAGAAATCCCCAAGGATGATTATCTTATAAACAAGATGAGAGTGATCTGATCAGAACTACTGATTAGTATACCACAGATATCAAAAGGACAAGAACTTCTTTAAGTTGCATTTTAGGATGAATCAGAATGTGCTGATGTGAAGACGTTGTGCATTGGGGCCAGGAGTTAGCACTACCTGACCTTCCAGGAGGGATACACAGAACATAAGCTGGACGCCAGGACTCCAACCAACATCTCAAAGGATAGTGCATGTGCAATATCCCATAATAAGTCTTATCAGTGCCTCCCAGAACCCTTTGCTGTTGCTGACTCCATTTTCTACAAAGAGGCATGCACAACCTAGTTTCCTAGCCTGCCACTTCCTGGAAATCTCTATCCACGGAATGAATGAAACATGAGAGCCTTGCTTCCCCAAATCCTTTATAAACCCTGACAAAACCTTTGTTCGGGGAAGCAGGGGCAAGCATTGCTTAGGTCCTCCCCATCTCTACTTGCCAGCCTTTTTTAATAAAGCTTTGCTGGCTGGTGGGGAAAGATTCTCTGTGCCTTATCTGTTCATCCTTGATCACTGAGAGGCAAGAACCTCGGAAGGATCCGTTGTGTCTGGATGCCTAACAGCGAATTTTGGTGAGCCAGACAGGAAAAGGGCGGGATCTTTTATATCCCATGCTCAGTCTGAGATAAAACAGAGAGCAAGTTCACCCGACTCTAGTGGAGAAATGAGCCCCTGCCAAAACTACTTTTCCATTTGTTTCTTTGCTTGGTAAGGACTCCTTCCTCCCCCGTTCCTTGTGGCCCAACCTTAGTTTCACTTTTCTCCAAAGCAAGCTTTCCTGTCCTTTTCTTTTCTTTTTTTTCTTCCTTTGACCTATTGCTAAATTTTGTGTATGAGAGTTTAATAGACATCCAAATGACTACTGGAAGGGCATCAACAGACCCCAGGGAATAGAAGATTCTCGGATTGAAATAACACTCTCCCAGGTTATGCTAACTTGGAGTCTCCACGAGAAGGGTGTCCCACTCCGTTGGGGCTTCAGTGGAAAAGGTTGTATTGAACCCAAGGACCAGGGGATGCCTCCACTTATTACAGAGGGGCCTTGGTGCAGAAGGTCATGTTGATCTCAGGGACCAAGAGACACCTTCCTCTGGACCTCAGGAAGCAGCAGTCTCCACATCTGCTCCACCACAGAAAGGTCTTTGGACCGCAGATAGTGGGATGGAGCTCGCAGTCACCTTGTGATGTGGTCATATGGTGTTTTTTCAAAGAAAATCGTAAAACTTATGCTCTTTTGATGGAGATTGCAGCCCATCTCTATCCTCTCTGTCTTTCACTTTCACACTGGCCTTCAGTATGGCCACCTGTTTTGCAACCCCTTAGGATTTTTGTAAAGTTTGTGGGGTCCCCAGGTTTCTAATCCTCTTTGCAAAGTCTCTGCGAGATGGTGTCATCCTTGCATGCTAATATTTGTTGTTTGTGTGAGGCCCAGAACCTGAGGCCCTGAGCAGTGGACCTCTAATTGTAAGATATAAGAAACGTAAATGGACATAGGATCAAACATCTCCAAGGAATTCACCTCTGGTCTGCTTACTAAACAACTGGTGTTCTTCTGCCTTGGATGGGTTAAACAAAGGAAGTTTACTGAAAAAAATTTGATATGGTTCAAAGTCTTGTCTGACAAAAATTCAACTGTTAAACTTATGAGGTTTTTAAGAACTTTAATGTTAGAAAATAGAATTTTGTTATTTAAACAAAATTCTCTTAGATTTCTGAGTTAAAAGGTTAATTTATTCGTTGTGTAATCTGCTTCAAGGACAAAGGCTTTGGCCTCTGATTAAAGTAAGATTCCTGGGGGAAAAAAACTAGGGTTTTTCTTTAAGATCTTTGTTTAAGTAAATTAAGTATTGTTTCTTGATAACCCATAACTATTAATATTCAGGTATTTTTCTTGTAATGAATTTATGATACTTACAAATTTGCTAAGTTTACCAGTAGACATTTCTAATTTGAGAAATGAACCCAGTAGTTACATAATTTAGGAGAAAAGAAAATAGTTTCTTATATCTAGAAAGTAGGACTTTAAAACATCAGGAGTATTCCCACATAAAACCCATAATATCTTTTCATTTACTCAGTCTTAAGTAGTTATTTTCTGTTTCATTTGATTCTGGATCAGCTGCAGTCTGCAAAAGAGCTTTGAAAATCTCAATTCATAGTATTTTCACAAGTCCAATGTGGCTCATGTTTTTGTTGAGATATTCTGGTCGAATGTTTTTAGAAAATCAGCAATGAAAAATCAGCAGATGAAAAAACGTAACACAGCCAAGATTAATTTATAAACATAAATACTCCCAATAATAAAAAGACTTGATAGAAATTTATTACAAGAAAAATGTAAAAGTCAAATTAAATCTGTGGAAAAAAAACTAGATGATAAAGGACTTTCAACATCATATATAATAAAATTGAGGCATAATACCACGTGGTCAGGATATACCAAGCCTCTAAGTACCTTAATGAGAAAATAATACACTGTGATCAAAAGGGATTCATGGCAAGAATGCAAGGCTACTCAAAATTATAAGAATGATTACTATCATGGACCATATTAACAAATCTAAGGGAAAATCAAATGTCCATTTCTTTAGACACTAAAAATTCATTTGACAAATTCAGAACTTATTCATGATATAATGACTCAAGGAAATAATAATTTAGGGATATGTTTTTAAATGATAAAGTGTGTATCTCTCAGTCTTAAGAAAACCCTGGTGGTGTAGTGGGGTAAAGCACTATGTCTACTAACCAAGAGGTTGGCAGTTCAAATCTGCCAGACAATTCTTGAAAACTCTAGGGGGCAGTTCTACCCTGACCTCTGGAGTCGCTAGGAGTCTGTCATGGTTGGAATTGTGTCCCCCCAAAAATGTGTGCAGCCACGTGGCTGGGATATGGTTCCCAGTATCTTGGGACTATCCTCCATTGTGTGGCTTTGCTAACCTGTATGTTAAAGGATTAGGGTGGGGCTGTAAATTCCTGCTGTAGGGGGAGTTTCCCTGCAGTATGGCTTGCCCCACCCTTAATGCTTTTAGCTTGAAAGGAATAAAAGGAAAAAGAAACAAAGGACAATTTGAGAACCTCGCTACCATCAAGCAAGCAGCACCGGGAGCAGAGCGTGTCCTTCAGACCAGAGGTTCTTGCATCAGGACACTCCCTGGACAAAGACTGATGCAATACCGGACTTTCCTCCAGAGCCGACAAGGGGAAAGTCTTTCCCTGGAGTGGACACCCTGAATATGGACTTGCAACCTACCGGACTGTGTAAGAATAAATCTTTCTTTGTTAAAGCCATCCACTCTATGGTATTTCTGTTAGAGCAGCCCTAGCTGACTAAAACAAGTCGGACTTGACTCGATGGCAGTGGGTTTGGTTTGGTTTTATTAGTCTTAGAGCACATTATTTAATGGAGGAACAACAGATGAATTTGCTCTAAATTCAGAACAAGACAACAATGTACACTGTCTGATTCTATTCATCATCATCACTTACTAGTCAATAATGTGGAATATTCTATTTATATTATTAGGCAAGAGAAATCAGTAACATGCTCAAGAATAAGTTTTTTAAAAAAGTTATCTCTATCTGCAGATGATAAGATGGTCGTGCTTAGGGGAAAGTCCCCAAGACAGCTACCTAGTTTCATACTTTATTAAGAAGACTCCAAAGACTCAATATATAGCTGAGTTCATGGGTATCATTTACTATGGAGTAAGCACACAAAACAAGATCAGCAAATGGAAATGATGTATGGGATGAAGTATGGAGGAAACTAGCAGCAACCTTCCAAAAGCCCTCTCCTAGTGGAGTTGCACAAAAACAAACAAACAAAAAAAACCTCACTGCCATTAAGTTGCTTCCTCCTGACAGAAACCCTATATGACAAAGGAGAACTACCTCGTAGGCTTTCCAATGCTGTAAATCTTTGCTAAAGCAGACTGGCACGGGTTTCTTCCATGAAGCAGCCGGTAGCTTTTAATGGCCAGCCTTTCAATTAGCAGCCCAAAGCTTAACCACTGCACCACCAGGGCTCCTTGGAGTTGCACAGACTGCACTTCATTTCTCCACTTAATTTCTCCAGCAGCAAACTGGGACAACAATTATCAAATGTTCTCAACTAAAGAAGCTCATTAGAGACTCAGTGTCCAAGGCTTGGATTGGGGGCTGGTTACATAGGAGCTATCTGCAGAAGTCATCAAAATTCCAATATTCCCAAAGGAAAGCAAGCGTTAGGCATGCAGCATATGTTTTGGTTCAACATTTTAGGCAGAGTGAGAGGTACACTCCCACATCCATGTCCCTAGATGCCAATGAAGAGCCAAACTTGAAAGCAGGATTTTCTAAGCATAGCAATCCCAAGACTAATAGATTAACTCTTTGCTGTGCACACACACAGACACACAAACACACACACACCCCAAACCAATTGCTATCGAGTCAATTCTGACTCACAGTGATTCTTAGGACAGAGTGGAACTGCCCCAGGAGGGTATTCGAGGAGCAGCTAGTGGATTTGAACTGCTGATCTTTTGGTCAACAGCTGTAGCTCCTCACCACTGTGCCACCAGAACTCTTTTCTGCACAATAATCTATCTGTAAAACCCCTAAAGATAAAAGAACCCAGTGAATTAGAAAGAAAGAAAATTAGCATACAGAAATCAATACATTTCATATACACAAACTGTAAAAGTTCAAAGAAGTAATTGTAGAGTAAAATCTCATTTGCAATAGCAACAAAAAAGATTAAGTACTTAGAAATAAATTAACGAGAAGGAGGCAAAACCTATGCTAGGAAAACATAAAAATATTCATAAATGACACTTAGAAAGACTGGATATGAGGATAGTCCCTGTTCTTTGACAGGATGACTCAGAATAATAAAGATATCAACTTTCCCTGAGTTCATGCAAACTTTACTTGGACAAGCTAACATGAAAGAATAATAGGGACAGTACTGAGAAGAAAAAAATACATGAGGGAGGCAGTAGCCTTACTTGACATTAAACATACTTTAAAGGCTGTGTAATTAAAATAATGCAGTACAGGTGAATGCATAGACAGGGAAGCCCGTGAAATAGACCTGAAAGTCCAGAATAAGATACAAGAACATAGAAGCATTTAATTTACAACAAAGGAAGTAGCTCAAGTCTCTAGGCTAAAATGAAATTTTTAATAAATGATGGTAGGACAGTCGGGTAACAATTTGGAAAAGATATAAAATAAAATTATATACATGTTTCACAGTATAGAAAATATACTCTAAATGGATTAATCATCTAAACATAAAAATAAAACCACACAAATAATTGAATATATGCATAAATTCCTTTCTAACCTCAGTGCACTGGAAGACTTTCCAACTGTGACTCCAAGTCCAGAAATAATAAAATAGAATATTGATATATTTAGATAAAATTTGTAAAATATTTTTTGCATAGCAAAAATGACCATAAACAAAGTCAGAACAACTGACCAACTGGGAAAACATATTTGTAATATACACCATAACCCAAAAAACCCAGTGCTGTCGAATAGACGAGTAGTATTCCTACATACAAAATACTCTTAAAGTAAAGGAAAAGTGGCAAAAAGAAATAACAGCGAAGTGAAAAGACATCAAAATGGGTGTATCACAAGCTCATTTGTAATTAGCCAAATGGAAATTAAAACAATACTGAGACATCATTCTTATCTATCGGATTGGCCAAAAAAAAAAAAAAAAAAAAAAAGACAACATATTCTATTGGGGAATCTGTGAGGAAACTGCCACTCTTGCACATACTTTCAATTGTTCAGATCAAAATCTTAGCAATATGTTTTTATTCACATTCATTTTCAGATAATTGTAGACTCACAGGTCTAAGAAATAATACAGAGAGATACCATTTGCCATTTACCCAGTTTCCGTCAGTGCCAGTACCTTGCAGTCAGAATGCTGACATTGATATAATCCACCCACCTCATTTAGATTTCCTGACTTCACCTGTGTGTTTTTGTGTATACATGTCAATGCATTGATTTCTATACACTGTTACCGTATTTATAGGTTCAGGCATCCACCTCCACAGTCAAGATAAGGAAAAGTCCCATTACCACAAAAATCTCTCTCTTTTTAGGAACATATTTGAAACCATAGTTTTTCTGACACCCAAAGTCCTAGTCACTAGGAAATCCAATGTTCTTTTTAAGATATAGGTCAGATCATAACACTCCTCAGGAGTTCTCATTACAAACCAAGGACTTTTCAATTGCCTACAAGATTATAGGTGATTTGACCACTGCCTACGTCTCTGATCTCGTTTTTATCGACACTGCCCAGGGTTCATTCTGTTTCTGGCACACTGGCCTTCTTCTGGAAACCCTGGTAACATAATGGTTAAGTGCTATGGGTGCTAACCAAAGCGTCAGCAGTTTGAATCCACTAAGTGCTCCTTGGAACTTCTATGAGGCAGTTCTAATCTTTCCAATAGGGTCTCTATGAGTCAGAATCAACTCCACAGCAACAGATTTTTTTATGGGGCCTCTTTGAGTTTTCCCACCGTCAGTTCTCTACTATTATCTCTAAGTTTGTGCACTTGTTATTCTTTCTGCCTTGAATGTGTTTTCTCCAAGTATGTACATCTCTCTCACTACTTCAGGCCTCCTCCTGTAATGTTATCAGTTTAGTGAAACCTTCCCTCACTCATGCATAGGAAATAGCACCTCTCCCATCCCAGCACTATCGGTTCTTCACACTCTGCTTTACTTTTTTCCATTGTCTCTCTTGTTTTCCAGAATCTTATAGATTTATTCATACATGAGTTTATATTGTCTGTCTCGTTCTACTAGAGTATAAACTGCGTTAACATTTGTTTTGTTTAGCTCTATATTCCTGGTACCTGACTAGTGCCTGAGCATGTGGTAAGAAGGAAACCCTGGTGGTGTAGTGGTTAGCTGCTATGGCTGTTAACCAGAAAGTTGGCAGTTCAAGTTGGCCAGGCTCTCCTTGGGAACTCTGTGGGACAGTTCTAATCTGTCTATAGGATCGCTGTGAGTTGGAGTTGACTTGACAGCAGCGGGTTGGGTTTATGTGTTAATAGAAATAATATTTGTATGATAGATAACAATCTGTACCCATCGAAACAGCAATCAGGAAATCAAAGGATGCATTACATTAGGAAAATTTGCTGCAAAAGATATCTTTACAGATCTGAAAAGTGAAGATCTCACCTTGAAGACTAAAGTGCATCTGACCCAAGGCATGCTATTTTCATTTGTACTGTATGCACAGAAAAGATGGACAAGAATAAGGAAGACAGAAGAAGAATTGGTGCTTTTGAACTGTGATGTTGGAGAAGAATATTGAATCCATGATGCCTAAAGAACAAACCAATCTGTTCTGAAAGAAGTTCAACCAAAGTGCTCCATGGAAGCAAAGATGAAGAGGCAGCATCTGACATACTTGGACATGTTGTCAGGAGGGATCACTCCCTGAGGTAAGACATCATGCTTGGTAGAGTGGAGGGTCAGCAAAAAAGAGGAGGACCCTCAAGGAGACCTGTTGATACAGTGGCTCCAACAATGGGCCTAAGCACAAAGATGATTATGGGCATGGTACAGGACTGTGAAGTATTTCATTGTGTTGTGCATAGGGTCACTATGAGTTAAAACTGACTCCATGGCACCTAACAACACAGCAACAGAGAACATAACACAAATCGACTTTGTACTGATAGTGGCAAGAGGGGTAGATGCTACCTACTTAATCTATGTAGCCAGATAGGAAGATTAATCAAAATAAAGAACTAAATATGTATAAATATATGAAGTTTGATATATTATTGGTTTTTCAGTCTATGTATCTATTACTTATTGTCAGTAAGACACGTATATCCCTACATACTCTACAGCCAAGCCAAGGTCTGTATAAGCATAGAAAAATGTCTGTCAAAATATACCTCAAACTGCTGACAGTGCATAGCTGACACTGTTAGTGACACACCTACTTCCACATGACCATACATCAGCTTCTGCATGATTTGCAGCTAAAGAATCAGGCCTGAAGTCTTACAGCTTGTACTTGGGTACTGTACAGAAATATCAGAGTTCCCCAAACCCAACCACAGGTAGACAAAATCTGACACAAATGAGTCTGGAAACAGGAAAAAAACTTTGAGATTGGGTAGTTACAGTAATTTTCGTATGCCAGTGCAAAATAGGCCTGTTATTTAAAAATTAAGAATTTTCAAAACAATGAAAGCAGATTATTAAAATACAGTGGTGAGGTCTTCCTAAGTGTGTGCCCTTTGCAACTGCACAGATAAAATGCCCATTAAGTCAGCCCTGCTTACCACTAACCCACTATCATCAAGTCTATTTTAACTCACAGTGACCCTATAGGACAGGTTACTGATGCTGTGTATGCATAAACAAATACTTTATGAGATTTGTTTCCTTGTCCAAAGACTTTAGGGTCATAATTTCATTCATTATTTCAGACAATAGACCTAATATTATTGTTAGTGTTTCTCATCTACTTCCTAGTCACTTTTTGGTACCTGAGATCTTAAAAACCAGATGGTGTTCAGTTAACAGTTACTGAGACTTTGTGATCAAAGATTCTATAGGAAGTTTATGGTCCAAAAGAGGGAACCATGAAAGCCAAAGCCAGCCAAGTGCCATCAAGTCAGATCCAACTCATGGCAACCATGAAAGAGTTGCATATAATTCTTCTGGATTCTGTATTTCTTACTTTCATAGAAGCTGAAATAAGTCACATAGGCTACTGCCTTTGGGTATCCTTTTGAACTTTGAGGGTAAAGTAAAATGGTTCCTGAAGCCACTTTGAGTCAAACAATGGTCCAGATAAACTATCAAGACCATTTTCCTCTGGGCATTGTATTTTTATGAAGTCAATCTGTTTTGTGAAACTGACTTCAATGATCAGACTGAGAGTTATGTTTATGATAAATTAGTATTTAGTTTAATCAGTCTTCAAGACAATGTTGTATGACATGCTTGCCTAATTTTTGTAACCAAACTCTCATGCTCTTGCTCTATAGAAAATTATGTCTTAAACCAGGTTCTCAGAAGAGATAGACCTCATGGCTCAGACTCCATTTTGTCTTAGGTTCCACTTGTGCTTCTGAGACCGAGACCCATGGCTACTAATACTGAGAAGGCACAGCTTGCCCTAGAGAAGAACTCTCAGAAAACCTCCAATAGGATTAGCCTGTCCTGTACTATCTTGCTCACCATTAGTTCTCTAGTGAAAGCTTGTGTGTCACATGTAGGCTTTTGTATACCTTCTGTTTTCTCTAGACAAACTTTGTGTGTTGCTTATGGATATATGTTTTTGTGTAGTAGCTCCAACTATAATAAATTGGATGATCCCTTGCCAATTGACAGTGGACTTACATGGACAGTCTCGTGTTTAGATTCCTGACAAGTGCATGGACAGTGCACTCTGAAAACTTGAGGATTGCCTTTAGCTATTCATAGTGTGGGTAGGTTCTAGAAAGTTAATGTTAAATTGTTACACGTTGTAAAATAAGAGTCAGAGAAAATCTCATTAGTCCAACATTCATGGTGAGGTTAGTCATTTCTAAGAGTTTTGATTCCTCTGTGTGGTATAGATAAATTGGAGAAGTCTTTGAGAAATTTGTCAATCACTGTGGGAAAAATGGCAGACTGAGTTGCTGGTGGGATGGAGGAATAGCAGTGATCTCTGATCTCATGAGCTAGGCTGACATAAGACAACAGAATAATCTTTTAATTGGTTCAGGAAGATAGACTGTGCTATAAAATTGGACAGAAAGCTACTGGGTTGCATACGTAAAAGGCAAAAGAAAGCCTTGGGCTGAAGCGTTGATGTGCTTTGAGTCTGCTAGCTCAGGTGGTGCAATTGGTGAGAACATTGCTCTTGCTTAATAACCTGATATCATGGATTGAATGGTGTCCCCCATAAATGTAAATGTAGCCATTTGGCTAGGCCATGATTCCTGGCATTGTGTGATGTTCCTATATGCTGTAAACCCTGCCTCTATGATGTTAATGAGGGAGGATGATTGGCAGTTGTATTGGTGGGGCAGGACTCAAGGTGTAATATTGCATTGTGCCTTGATTCAATCTCTGCATATGTAAAAGAAAAGGAAGTAAGCAGAGTTGAGGACCTCATACTACCAAGAAAACAATGCCAGAAGCAGAGTGGGTCCTTTCAAGAGGACTTAGGGTTCCTGTGCCTCAGAAGCTTCTAATCCAGGGGAAGACTGGTGCCACCAACCTTCCTTCCAGAGCCAACAGAAAAAGGCTTCCCCTGGAGCTGATGCCCAGAATTTGGACTTCTAATGTGCTGGACTGTGACAAAAAAATTGATACCAAGAGAGTGGTGTGCTGTTCTAGTGGATGTCTAAAAAGTGAAAGCAGTTTTGAAACCATGAATGGCAGAGAATCAGAAGGAACTGAGGAGAAACGCTAATATTGGGGTAGATTCAGATGTAAGAAACAAGCAGCAAACCAGCAATAACAGAACCAGGAGTTGACCCGTATTCCTGAGTGCCTGTACACAGAGGTTTCCTGTGGAGTAGTGTGCCTCAGGGTTCTTATTGGTGGAAATTGGCTTGCTGACCCATAGAGTGAAAGAGCTGAGTGCCCGTGTGCAACAGCTTCCTGGCAGAGTGGGATGTCTCTGGGCACTTATTGGTAGAGAACAGACCTTTGGAACACTTGCCCCAGCATGCCCAGCAGGGCAGATGTGGGGGTGAGGCCTGGACCAAGAGGCCACAGGAAGCAGAGGGTGGATATGCAAGGCGCTCAAGGAACTGAAATGCCTCCGTTTCAAAAGGTGTGGCCATGACCTTAGGGGTTTCTTGGATGGAGGCGTGGCCCCTAGTGTTTCTAAAGGTGGAGTTGCCCCTCAGATGGATTAGGAAAGTGTTGTACCTAAGGCCGTGGAAACAGAGTTGCTGTCTCAGTGTGTCTGGAAGGCAGAGCTGTAGCCCATGCCTGAGGAGGCTGCACTCAGAATCTTAAGACTGCAGCCAATACCTAGAGGGCAGGGCCATTGTATAAAATGTCTCAAAAAGTGAAGGGTTATTTTCAAAGCCTTGAGGGCTGATGTAATGTGTTCTGCTAATTTTCTTGGTACCTATTATGCCTTCTTTCCCTGCACTTTCTCCCATTTGTAATGGAAATGTCTAACTTGTGCCAGCCTGTTTTGCCATTATATTCTGGAAATAGATAACTTGTGTCCGGAATTTCACAGTTGAAGAATTTCTGGATTTTATACTTGGATTTGGGACTTTTACTATGATGGAGTGTGTTTTAGCCACCTGGTCCTGCTCTAACAGAAAATACCATGAGTGGGAAGGCTTTATGAAGGGAAATTTTATTGACACAGTCTGGTAAAGCAACAAATCCATTTATAAATTGTAAGTCCATTTGGCAAGCGAATTTATCACAGTACAGTAGGCTGAGTCCAAATCCAGTGAGAGCATCTTGGCACATGAATCTCAGGTCTAAAGGACGTGCTCTTTGCTCTGTGTGCTCCTTTATATCCCACAGCGGGTAATGTAAGTTCTGCTTCACCAGCACAACTGCTGCCCATTCTCCACAATCAGTATCGCAGAGGCCGGATTCACAACACATGGAAGGAATGGTACCATATTGGGACTCATACCCAAGTCAAATCAATACATACATTTGGGGGGGGGGACACAATGCAATCCATGACAGGGTGAATATGACTTATGACAATTCAGTCTGCAAACTTAATTTTCTAAATGTTACATGGATGAATAGCATATGGTTACCTTCAAAGTACTCCCTTTGGGAGAGCTATGCACCAACAGCAGCACCTAGTCCACTGTTCAGAGCAATGTTGCAACTCTTTCTGGAATGCCATTGCACATGGTGGCACTGTGGTAAGTTCACAAATTGAATTGTATAGTTGTCCATGAGGCGCTTTTTAGTCAGTAAACAAATAACTTTATTGGAACACTCTCCCTACACACCTGATCTGGTACCAAATTACTTTTTTCTTTACCCCAAAATAAAGCAAATATTGAAAGGAATACATTTTGATGACTTTCAGGACATCAAAGGTAATAGAACAGCTCTGATGTCTAGTCCAGAAAAATAATTCCAAAACTATTTTGAGGGATAGACTAGACACTGGCATAAGTGCATGGTTTCCTCAGGGGAGTACTTTGAAGGTGACTGTAGTGATATTCAGCAGTGAGGTATGTAGCATGTTTTCTAAGATGAGTTAATGAACTTGATTGGTAGTCTTATATGTTTTGCATGTTGCAAGGATCTGATGGTGGGGCACAAAGTGTGAACTGTCATGGATTGAATTGTGTCATCCCAAAATATGTGTGTAGCCATTTAGCTAGGCCATAGTTCCTGGTACTGTATGATGTTCCTATATGCTGTAAACCCTGCCTGTATGATGTTAATGAGGGAGGATGGGCAGCAGTTGTGTTGGTGGAGAAGGGCTCAATTAGTAAGACTGTATTGTGCCTTGAGGATCCGCAGGTCAGGGAACAGGACTGTCACTCTCTGGCTGTCAGAGTTTATGAATCCAACAGCTGCTAGTTCAGGTTCAGGAACCAGGTATAGAAGAGAATAGGAGCTGCTGGCAATATGAGCAGACAGGAAGCAGATGGTGGAAGGCAGAGAGATGAGAGCTGAGGAGAGGAAAGCCACCACAGGCACTGCCCCTGCCACTTGATACAGCAGCCAGGCATGGAATTGCCAGGTTGACATAGTCTTGACCACCACAGTTAGAATCGTTGGCTGTTCCTTGTCTTTGAACATGGAAGGTGTGAGCCAGCTGAAGCTGGACTCACAAGGACACATCAACTGGGCCCTGAGGTACAAAGACAATAGCTAAGCTAATGTTGAAAAATATCTTTTAGGGAAGCTTTCACATAAGCTATTCAAACAGAACACAAAAGACTTTCCACTCGTAATGTTTTCCATTAACATTTAATGAATACAAAATTTGTACCAATGAAAACCCTCCAGACTTTCAATACTAAAACCTGTACCAATGATTAAGAAAGAAGTTCATAACAGTCAAGCATCCCCAGCTTTTATTCACTGATATTTTCTGTGCACTAGACCCAATGTGCTCCAAGAATATATATAGTTGTTGCCTCATTGTGATCCTATTTACAGGTTGTCAGTTTGTAGACTTATAAAATGCCCAGTGACTCAGACAGTCTTAGTCACAATTAGCTAACAGAGTATGTGGTCAGAAAAGGGGATATCTCCCATCAATTACTTGGTTTTGACCTTATTAGGACCTTGACATGCAATTAATTTGTTTATTTTCATACCTTGCCTCTCCAAACTCCTTGTTAAATTGTCTCTTTTCAGGTAGAAACAGTTTCAAGTAAGATTAACAATGTTTCACAGCTTCTAACCCATACCTAGTAATGATCATGCTGGCCCTTATGAATCATTAGAGTAGTTAGCAAGAGATTTCTGCTTAGTTAAGCAGGAGCAGTGCCTTGGCTCAGCATGAAGAAGTTACAGAACCTCCATTCATGTCCCCATAGAGAATTACAAGTAAGAAGTCTTTCAGGGGGGAGATAGGAAAAGCACATCAAGGACCTCTGGGTAGTTTAGAAAGCCCAGGATGATCACGTTTGTAAACAAGATAAGGGTGATCTGACCAGAACTACTGACTAATATACCACAGACACCAAAAGAACAAGGACTTGTAGCTGTTTTTTAGGATGTATCACAATGTGCTAATGTGATAAACATACACAGTGGTTCCAGGAGTTAGCATTATGTGACCTTCTAGCAGAGGCACACAAGAACATAAACCTGCACTTGAACTGAGATCTCAAAGGATAGCGCATGTGCCACATCCCATAATAAGTCCTGTCAGTGTCTCCCGGAACCCTTTGTCGCCAACTCCGTATTGACAAAGAGACCTGTACAACCTAATTTGCCTGGCTACAGCATTTCCTAGAAATTCCCACAAGTAAAACATGAGAGCCTTCCTTCCTCAAATCGTTTATAAGCCCTGACAAAAACTTTGTTCAGGGAAGTGGGGGTAAGCATTACTTACATCCTCCCCATCTCTGCTTGCAAGTTCTTTAATAAAGCTTTCCTTGTGGGAAGAATCTCTGTGCCTAACCTGTTCATTCTTGATCAGTGAGGGGCAAGAACCTCATACAGGTCTGTGGTGTCTGGACACCAGGCAACAGTGTCAGGCAGAATTCAAATATACCTCCACTTTCCAACTTCCCTCTTTACTTCTGGCACCTGCTGTTTCATAGCACTCTCTCTCTCCTGGATTAGATAATTCTTTGCAATGTCCACAAACCTCACAAAAACCCCATGCCTGTGATAAGAACTTCAATATAACTGAAAAGGATGTAAACAAAGTAAGATATAAATGAAGGTACTCTAAAGGTAGGCAGGAAGAGTCTCAGGTTGGCATTTTAATGTCTCTGAGTACCCACTTATATCTCAACGGGATTTATTTACTCTTGCTGAAAGCTAATGCTCATTCTCACCTATCAGGACACTTTCAAACAGAAACTCGATGGCATTACTCAGCAGGCTTTCTGCTGGCTGTTTCACTGGCAGATTCTCCAGTTAGCCACTTAGTTGTCTTTTGGCTGCTCTATGACAGCTCTCTGGAAACCCTGGTGGCATAATAGTTAAGCACTATGTCGGCTAAGGTCAGAAGTTCAAATCTGCCAAGCCCCCTTGAAAACTCTAAAGTGCAGTTCTACTCTGTCCTGTAAGTTCATTAAGAGTCAGAATCGACTCAACAGCAGTGGGTTGGTTGGTTTGATTCTTTTGATTTATGATAGCTCTAGTCTGGTTGCAGCTGTAGGGCAACATCATAACAGCTATAGGCTAACCTCAGCTTTACACCTACCCCAGCTCTAGGAGCCAGTATGCTCTCTGGCACCCCACTGCTTGGGGTGCTAAAGTGGCCGGTGGCACCCTACTGCAGATGGCCCTTTACTCATAACTCAGGCATACCCATGTGGACCAGGCTGACCCGGCACTCAAAGCAGGTCCTGCCTAGCCTCTGCTCTGTGAGTGGCTTTGTTCTCCACCCTCCTATCTCTGTTCTACAGCTGCTTCAGTCTTTTGCGACCATCTCTGCTCTGCAGTCCTCTTCAGTTCTGCTGGGACCACTGACACCAGCATATCTTCCAGTTGTTACTGACTACACTGATTTCTACTGGGCCCAGCTCTTCATCCAGCTCCAGCTTTCCATCAGCACCGCAGCAGTTCTTCAGTGTTACTGGATCAGTGTTGTAGCTCTTACACAGGGTATGGAAGGGTCTCAGCACAGGGCCGGAATCCAAAGCTCACACTCTCCTCCCAAACTTCTGTGTTTTGGCACTTTCAATAAGATAGCCTGCATACTCTTTTGTCAGTTACAACTCCTAGCTATCGGATCAGAGCTCACCCAGTCCTCTTAGCCAGATAAGAGCATAACCAATCCTCAGTTACCCAGAAGATGCCAATCAACTTGGCCTTTTTAATTAACAGGCAGCCTCTGCAAGCTATTTTTGCAAAACAAACAAATGTAAACGGCAAAAATGGCACTTTTAATAAGCAAAAGTTTTTGCAAGCACTTTATTAAACATCAGAAACAATAAGCATGTTTATTTGAGGGATACTGGTATTTGTATGTCTCTGGCTCTCATCAGAATTCTCCTACTGTGTTAGTATTATAAACTTGCTTAAAACTAATAGCTCTATATTAGTCTCAGAAAAATAATTCATTTCTTTTGAATCCCAGATTTCCTCCTAAGAGAAAAAAACAGATGTTCTTTTAATTAGCCTCACCTGGATTTTATCACAGTATGAGACAGTTTAGGAATAGTATCCTTACCATGTCTCTGAAAACATCAGTGTTTTAGCAGCATATAAAAATATATTGCTAAATGTTCTTAACAAAATTTTCTTTTTAATCATGAATTGTTCTCATATATTTATGTTATTTTTGCTTTAAATGAACCTATGAATTGGTGACTTTCTATTATATGATCAATAGTTTAAAATTATTTTATTTTAAACTGGAGATAAAATCATAAATTAAATGATAATATGTTAATTTCATCATCAGTATATCTCAATAGAATTTCAAACTTTTAAAGATATTCCAAAACTTGTATTATTTCTCAGCCTTGAAATTAAAGCATTTTTCACATGTTTCAAAATTGAGTTAACATTCATTGAATTTATCTGTCTTCTTATCAAATTCTGACAGGATATTCCACATTTCAGTGTGGGGTCAATCAGAGTCTATTTAGGTGAGAAGTATAAGCTCTTTAGTACTTTCTAATACATAAATCTTTTGGAGTTAATATATAAAATATTAGTCACTCTTATCAACTGCCACTTAATTTTATCATTTTCCCCCAGAACAGCATGTATGAAAAGTCATGATTTTAATTCAAGGGTGAATATAGTAGTCTTCTCAGGAAAAAAAAATACTGTAAAATTGTCCTCAAATTCCAGAGAAACCAAGTACATAAAAGGTGCAAGCAAGAAATAAGCAAAGCTCAAATTAAACAGTACAGTGTTAGAGTATGGATTTTACAAAACATAGACTAGGTACAGAAAGAGAAAATTGCAATACTAGCATGAGTTTGTTACTGAAGATGAGCGGAAAAATTATGAGAACATCTTGTTGACAGCCTTCCTCACTCCAGCCACCAAATTTGAAAGAAAAAGGAGGGCTCTGAGTAATTGTTCATGATATTAACGCAGTAGGAGAATTCTGCTAAGATCCAGAGACATATATGTACTGGTATGCCTCTAACAAGCATGTCTTGTTTTTGATGTCCAATAAAGTACTTGCAAAAACTTCTGCTTATTGAAAGTGCCATTTTTGTGTGGAATTATTCTCTGATAATAACCTATATTTCTGGACTAATTAACAATGGTATTTTATGATTATTTGTTTTTGTTTTGTTTGCCTCTAATTGCATGTATAGTAAAAAACAAAACTCTAACTCAAGGTTTTCTTTTATTTCTCCATGTTAAATATATAGGAGTAGATTTGAGGGGTCATATTTGTGCTTCACATTTTAAGTGTAGGTACAATATTTCTTTTAAATTTTATATACATGCTGTTTTCCAGAACAGTTGTACCATCAATATTGCTAGCAGTAGTGTAAGAGGGTTTTAGTTACACTTCATTCTTGTCTTCTGTTACTGTTGTGATTCGTTTTTACAAAAAATTGGCCAATCCAATAGATTTGTAGTGGGAAGTCATATGGTGTCAGCTTTCATTTATCTTATAACTAATTATGTTGCACATTTGTGCATATGGTTATTTGACAGCATATCCTCTTTAATGAAGTGTCTACTGGCTGCTTGGCTACTCATTTTAGACCGTTTTTTCTATGAACATTTTATTTTGAGATAATTATAGATTTGCTATGCAGCTATGAACAATAATACAGAGAGATCCCATATACCTTTTACTTATTTTCCCCAAATGGTAAAATCTTGTATAACTACAGGACAATAACACAAAAAGGAAATTGATATTGATAAAATTCATGGACTTTGTTCTTATTTCCCATTTTAAATTGTAATCTGTATTAGTCAGAATTTTCCAGACAAACAGAACCAGCACACTCTCTGCCTCTGTCTCTCTCTTCCTCTCTTTTTGTGTTTATGTATGTGTGTGTGCACATATTTGACAGAGGTATCTATCTAATCTCTCTGTTTACAGAGATATATTTATTTTAAGCAACTGATTCATAGGATTGTAAAAATTAAAATGTCCAAAATCTGTTGGCCAGTTTGCAGGCTGTAAACTCCAGTAGTCTTGAGTCTGAAATTCAAGGTAGAAACTAGGCAGTATATCTATGTTACAGCCTTGCACCAGAGTACTTCTTTCTTCCGGAAACCTCAGATTTTTTATCTTTAGGTCTTTACTTTATCAACTAAGTATCAGCCACGTTATGGGAAGCATTCATTAAAATCAGTTAATTATAAATACCTTCATAGCAATATCTAGAGTAGTATTAGACCAAGCAGCTGGGCATCATAGCCTTGTTAAATTGACATATAAAATTAACCATCAAACTCCACCACTTTTCAACTTCACACACACACATCTCCTTCAACCATACTTAATCTGAAAAGAAAAAAGACGATAACAAAGCCGTACTTCCACCAAACATAAATTAACTATCTTGCACACAGGCAAAAATGCACCGTTTTTTCCCCAAAGGCCAATGAAAACTCTTTGGATAACTTTCCCTCTATTCCTTCATATCCTCTAAACTCAAATATTATGAAATAAAGTTTAAATTACTTAAATAATATTATGTAAAGTTAATACATGGCATATTTTGTAATAATGAGGCATGGTAGGAAAGAAAACAAAGATGTTTGATATATACGCACCAATACATTCATAATAAAAGACATAGGAAAATACTCAATAATTACAGTCTTCATTTCTGAAACTAGTCACAAGGTTTAGCTTGTATTTGTAACTGTATTTTTCCACTACTTATTCTTTTTTAGTACAGTTAGTACCTCAACTGGTTGTGGTTCTTTGAGAGTGACCCAAACCTTTATTACTGAAGGGTTTGGGCCATTATGAGTCCTTCCAGAATTGGCTTATTGTAGATTTCCATTGATTTCAATCACAGAGTATGGTAGTACTAAGAGATGTCCTAAGGGATTGTTTGTATACTAAATACGCTCTGCTTTATGTCCACTTTGTAGTAACAATCCAATTTTCCTTTGGTAATCAGGATCAGTAATACTAGTCAGTATAGTAACTACTTTATGTACCTGTCTATTTAGAGATATGAGGAGCCCAAAGTATCCTGGCAGTGATTTTAATTTTAAGTTCAGTGGAATCAGTTTTGTGGCTTTTGGTGGACACACCAACTGGTATCCATATAACACATCATCCTTTCATTTTATTAAACACTTCCTCTGCTGAAAACCAGTGCCATCAGTTCAGTTCTGACTCATAGGGACCCTACAGTACAGAGAAGAACTGCCTCATAGAGTTTTCAAGAAGTGCCTGGCAGATTCCAGCTGCTGACTTTTTCGTTACAAGATGTGGCACTTACCCACTAACCCACTACAATTTCCTCCTCTGCTGAAGTCACCCTTTATGAGCATTCACAAGAAACACAAATATCTTCACAAATTTGCTGATTTAGCAAGTCTGTCCACATACCACTTTGCCAAACCTTCTTGTCAGCAAGTTTCTAGTCACATACCTCCCAAATTCCTGACTAGACAAACCACTGGCACCTGCCCATTAACTGATATTCAGTCACACTTCTGACCATTCTTCCTTCATTGCAAAATAAACATCCAAGTGCATTGTTCAAAGCAATGCCCACTGAGAGTATTTTCCCTCACCGTGGTCCTTAAAGGATATCACAGAAGGGAACTTTAGTGATACAATAGTTGTCTACTCTCATATGGCATCTGAATATCATTTAGGATCATCTGCAAACCAACCCTGAGTTTTCTATTCCTCAGTTAATCAGTTCTAGGAAACTCCCCTTGAAGCCATAAGTACAGGCAGAAGAGAGACAGTAATGTAGTAGGAATGAGGGGCATGGTGTTTAGACTACTTCCTCACATGAATTAATTGAGCTTTTAAAGCCCTATCAAGTCTGATGACTTACACACCACTTCCATTTCTATGCCTGCCAAAATTTATGGCCTGGTGCGTCTAACAGTAGCCAGTTCATTACAGATAGCTCATATTGCGCGTCTATGTTAAGTATTCAGTTTCTACTAAGGCCTAGTAGTAAGCCCAAAACTGGTTCACAAAAAGAGAACAATTATCTGCAGATGATGAGAAGGCTTTGATCCAAACCTAAGGGCATGCCCTATGATTCATCTATAGGGACTTTCTCAAAACTCCAAACAAAAGCTCTATCTGCCATTGAACCATCAAGCACCATTGAATCTGCTGGGTTATATGACAAATGGGACAGCAGTTTGTATCGCAGCCTGGCTGTCTTTCAGAGCCTTCTTTTTTTCTAGAACACGCTTAAAACTAGTAGCATTTTACATTACTAGAAAAATGAGCCACTGTTGCACATGCAACTAAGGGATATGTTGCCTCGGTAATCCAAAGTTACCCCTAGGCATTTGACCAGCTTTTACATGTAGGAACGGCCAAATGCAACAACTTATACTTTACCTTAGAAGGAATATATCTTGCTGTACCTCACACTACTCAGCACACGGCAGTTTCCCTCAAGTGAAAGGTCTCTGAATTTTTGTGAGATTTATTTCACACCATCTGGCATGCAAACGTCTTACCAATAAGTCTAGAGTAGTTACCTTTCTTTGTGTTTTTCTTTCTTTCTTTTTTTTTTTTTTTTGAATCTTTTTCAGTGTTGGTGGTTTTGTATTCTCTGAGACTTCATGTTTCTCTTGTGTTTTTTTTTTTTGGTGGCAACCTTAATATTTACCCCTATTTTTCTAAATTTACACTTGTCTTTAATTTATTTATATTGTTTTGACTTACTCTCCATATGAAGCACTTATGACTATGTTTTCTTTTGGGCCCCTCAATGTTTATGTAATGACATCTCTTATTCCCTGTTTTCACTGTATTGTCTATGATTTATATTTGTTCTTCCCCTATTTGGGTTGATATCCAGTTGTTCTGTTCTGGGTTCTGCTCTTGGATTTTTACCTGGTGTTGCTGGTTTTCTAACCAAAGGACTCCCTTTAGCACTTCTTGTAGTTTTTTTTTTTTTTTTATATTATTATGACTGAGTGAAAATGTACATTCCCTTATAAATTTACATGCCCACCTATATGGAGCTTCCACTGCTCTCCCTCCCCGGTGACAGCACACTATTCCTCTCTGCTCCATACATGTCTCATCCTCCCAACAGTCTCCTTTCCCCTCCTCTCCACCCACTCTCCTTCCTCCAGCCAGAGGTCAGCAGGATGATATCCTATAGATGCACATAACTATAAAGTGCATCCAAAATACAGTCACTCTGCATTGCCAAGTCCAATCTATTCGTGTCCGAAGAGTGGACCTTCGTTATGATTTATGGGCAAGGGCAGTATCAGGGCCAAGGGCCATGCTCCCAGAGGAACCTCGAAACCGCTGGACCATCAACTGAGGTCTTTTAGTGAAGATCTCAGGGTGCACTCACTGGCAACACAAGAATAAAAATGGGTGCACCCTAAGAGTTCTTGTAGTTTTGATTTGACTTTTGCCATGAGTCGGATCCGAATCGACGGCACTTGGCTTTGCAAATTACCTAAATTTCTGTTTACCTGGAAATGTTCTACTTTCACCATCATATTTGAGAGACAGTTTTGCTGGATATGCAATTCTTAGCTGCCAAAGTTTTTGAATGCATCATGCTATTAACTTCTTGCCTGCATAGTTTCTGCTGTGTAGTCTGAGCTTAGTCTAATTGACTCTCCATTGTAGGTTATTTTTCATTTATATCTAGCCATTTTTAAATGTGTCTTCCTATCTTTAGTTAATATGCCTTGATGTCTTTCCTTTGGGATATATCTTGTGTGGAGTTCGATAAGTATCTTTGATTGGTATCTTCTCCTCTTTTGTGATATCAAGGAAGTTTTCTGTCAGCCAATCTTCAATGATAATCTCTGTATTTTCATTCACCACCACCCCCTCCATTCTGGTACTCCAACCACACCCTCCATTCTGGCACTAAAATCACTCACAGATTATTCCTCTTCATGGAGTCCTACATAGTTTTTAGCGTTTCTTGATATTTTTTAAATCTTTATCTGATTTTTTCCCAAACTATTAAAATGTCATGTGCTTTATTTTCATTCTCACTAATTTGGGCTTCCATTGCCTCAATTCTGTTCCTTTGACTTTCTACTCAGTTGTCTACATCTATAATTTTATTATTAATTTTCTGAATTTCTAAGTCTTGCCTCTCAGTGCTTTCTTGTAGCTTGTTCAACTTGTCACTAACTTTGCTGCATTTGCCTCATCTCATTCCTCATCTTCTGAAGAGTTCTAAATAGTGATCTTTTGTATTCTACCTCTGGTAATTCCAGAAAGTTTTCTTCCTCTGGAAAATTTGATTCTTTGTCTTGGGAGCTTTCTGAAGTGATCATGGTGTGCCCCTTTAAGCATTTTGATATGTACTGCTGTTTCTAAGCCATCAGTAAATTGTATCATGCTTGTCTACTGTGTTCTAGCTTCTTGTTTCAAAATGTACAGTTTCTTTTTATTATATAGATTCAACTCAGGTGTCCTCGTGGTCAGTTTCCAAGTGTGTGGTGACAATCTTGCCTACTGTCCTAGACAAGCAGAAGTGATTGTTATAAGCATAAGGATATGGCTGGTGCCACTGAGAGAGGCCAGGAATTAACAGCTGTCCCTGAGTATCTGTGAGGTTGGAATATCCCTTTATAGCTACATCTATGTAAGGGAACAATTTCTTCCCTGAATTTCTGGCTTAGGGTAGTTGTCAGGATTTTTTTTTCTTTTTCCCTCTTTCCCTGAGTTTGCTAAACTGCTTCTCTCTCTGAGTCTCAGAGAATGGCTCAAGAAAGGCTTAAAAATTGCTAACTTCCAGCTCAGTCACTGGTGCAATTCAAAGAAAGGAGGAGGGGAATGGCCAAGTGTGAACTTGAAGAGCATTACTTCTGGCTCAGTCAATGCCTTCAGACTTCAGGGCTTGGCACAGTTCAGAGAAGGGAGGAGAAGTGCCAGGAGAAGGGTGAGAGGGCCACATTGAAGGAAAGATTGAGATCCACAAGCAGCAGTTTTCATGCAACAACTTAACTTGACCATCTGGTGCTGTCCCTCACTGCCTCCAGAGACATCAGTGGACTCTCTAGATACTCAGCTCTGTATTTCTCCCATCACACAGCTTCTTCCCAGCAGGTCAGGTCCATGGAATCCCATGCACTCCTGGAGCTATTCTCCCTTTGCCTTTGCTCAGTCTGGTTTCTCAACTTTCCTTTGGATGTTTAGGGCTCCTACGATGTCATATGTACTGGATTCACTTGTTATTTGTGGTTTCTGCTGTTACAGGGGCCATGAGAAGCATTCATGTATTCCACCATTGTGACCCTGTCTCCCCATCAATGCATTTTGATTGCATGTTCAGTCAATTTCAGAGTGTAAAAGTTGGTAAGAATCTTCACTTTCTTCATCTTTGGCCTTTGTGGTTGATGCATAAATTTTAATGATAGTGATATTACCTGATCTTCTTGGTAAATCTTTGGTTATCATTCTATAACTGAAAGTGTCCTTTACAATAGGTCTTGAGATGTTCTTTTTAACAATGAATGCAATGCCATTACTCTTCAATTTGTCATTCCTGGCATAGTAGACAATATGAGTGTCCAACTCAAAATAGCCAGTACCAGTCCCTTTCTACCCTGTAATGTCCAGGATATCAATGTTTATGAGTTCCATTTTATTTTTGAAGATTTCCAATTTTCCTAGATTCAAACTTTGTGTGTTCCACATTTGACTGTTTATACGTTTGTAGCTGTTTCTTCTCATTTTGAATTACGCCACCACATCAACAAATGAAGGCCCTGAAAGCTTGACTCCATACACATCATTAAGGCTGACCCTACTTTGAGGAGGGAATTCTTCTCCAGTCGCCCTTTGAGCAGCTTCCAACCTGGTGGGTTCATCTCTGGCACTATATTAAGGTGATGTTCTTCTGTTATTTTAGTTTTAACAGGCTAGTTATTTTTAGAAGTAGACTGCCAGATCCTTCTACCTATTCTGGCTTAGTCTGGAAGCTCGACTGAAACATGTCCACCATGGGTGATCCTGTTGTTATGTGAATACCAGTGGCAGAGCTTCCAGTATCACAGAAACATGCAAGTCCCTATGGTATGACAAACTGACAGATATGTTGGGGAAAATAAAATTAGAAAAACTACAAGTAGTGAAGTTGTATTAAATGTCAGAGTGAAATACCCATGGTGTATACTGTATCTCATTCATTATTCAAATAATAGACAAAAGATGTAAAAATCATTTTACAGTAAATAGGTCACCAACAAGAGAAAACACCTATAAAAATAATATTTTAATAGTTTATTTTAGTTTTGTTTTTGAGACTATACATAGAACATTCACCATTTCAACAGTCTACACGTACACTTTAGTGACGTTAATTATGTTCTTCAAGTTTTAAAACCACTCTCACTGTCATTTTCCAAGTTGTTCCTCATTCCATTAACATAAATTCAATGCCCTCTAAGTTTTCTATCTAATCTTTTAAGTCACTGTGATCAATTTTATTCTATATGGAAAGATGTGGAAAGAACAAGACTTCAGGAAAATTTTGGTTTAAGGTATAAAGTTTACAGATTACCTCAGGGCACTAGTTTTTATAGGGTTAATAGCTGCAGAAAATTCTTAGCTAGCTTCTTTCTTAACACTTAAACTGATTCCTGACCCCTGGGAATGCTTACATATAAAGAAAATTGTAACCTCTCTTCTGACTGATACTCATAAAGATTTTGAGACCGTTTTCCCAGGCTGTTCTTAAATGTTGACTAGACAGAGTGACGCCAGTTTGCAGCCAAACATGCAGATAAGCAATGCAGTTCCTGAGAAAAGATAAACAGACTCCAGACATCAAGGATAACTTGTGTCAAAACAAAGAAACTGTGCTTCTCCATCAACCTTTCCTCCTCTTAATATCCACATGTCCACATCCCCTTCCCTTCCCTAAAGCCTTCTATAAAACTTGCCAGCCTGGACAGAGATGTTGAGATGGTTTTCAGGGTGCTAACCCACCATCTTCTCAGGTTGCCATCAGTCTGAATTAAGTACTTTTAAAAATTCAGTCCTTTTCTCTGCATAATTTGCTTAGTAGTAACAGGTAGCACAAGTCTACAACTGGGTTTTTCCAGACATATTTTTAGGGGTTCATTCTGCCTCCATAGCTCCAGAAAATCTGAATTCTGTCAGCATTTGAAATTCTATTCTGCATTTCCCTCCTCTACATCAGGATTCTTCTGTAAAATCTTTGATCAAATAATTTAGCAATGATAGCTGGTCCCCATCCTTTTCTTCTTGTTTCATGGTGTAAGGGGTAATCATTCATGGAGATAATCAGACATTTCAATTCTTATTTGTCTTTCTGACTTTCCTACTGCCTTTTTCGATCCAGGTGAATACAGACTGATTGTTGCATATTGAATAGTCTATATGCAAGATTTTTTGAGAGCCTAGGCACTATACAATGAACTCAGTGGCCAAACAGAAGCACTAAACATGTTGCTGTTAGGTATTGCTGAGTAGGTTCTGACTCATAGGGATGACATATACAACAGAATGAAGAATTGCCCAGTCCTGTGCCACCCCTAAAATTATTATGTTATGCTCGAGTCCATTGTTGCAGCCACTGTGTTAATACATCTTGTTGAGGTTCTTCTCATGTTTCACTGTCCCTGTAGTTTACCAAGCATTATGTCCTTCCCCAGGGACTGATACCTCTTGATAAGATGTCCAGAGTTTGTGAGATGTAGTCTCTCTGTCTTTGCTTCTAAGGAACATTCTGGTTGTACTTCTTCAAAATCAGATTTGCTCATTCTTTTGGAAGCCTATGGTATATTCAATATTCTTTGTCAACGTCATTTAAGATGTTGATTCTTCAGTCTTCTTCATTCACTTTCCAGCTTTTGCATGCTTACGAGACAGTTGAAAATCTTATGGCTTGAGTCAGATGTAGCTTAGTCTTCAAAGTGAAATCTTTGATTTTTAACACTTTAAAGAGTTCTATTGCAATAGATTTGCCAAATGTGATGTGTCTTTTGATTTTTTGACTGCTGCTCCCATGAGTGCTGATTGTGGATCCAGGAAAATGAAACCCTTGACAACTTCAACTTTTTCTCCATTTAACATGGTGTTGCATATTTATCCAGTTGTGAGAATTTTTGTTTTTTTAGCATTGAGATGTAATCTGTACTAAAAGCTGTGGTCTTTGATATTCAATCAGTAAATTATTCAAGTCTTCTTTACTTCCAGCAAGCAAGGTTGTGTCATCTGCATATTGTAGGTTGTTAATGAGTCTTACATTCTTCTTCATATAGCCCAGCTTCCCAGACCATTTGTTCAGCACATAAATTGAATGGATACAGTGAAAAGATACAACCCTTACACATGCCATTCCTAACTCTAAACCACCCAGTATCCACTTATACTTTCCAAATGACTGCCTCTTGATCTATGAAATGAATCTTGATCTCTGACAAGTTCTGTGGAACTACTGATTTTGTGAAGGTTCCAGAGAACAATTAAGTAATTTGGAATTCCATTCTCTGCAATATTATCCATAATTTGTTATGATTCACACGGTCAAGTACTTTTGCATTTGACTGTTAGTGGAGGCTTGCTTGTTGATGTGATGATGGAAGCTATGCAACTGGTATTTAGGGAGCAGTATGGTCACCCATGGTAGACAGGTTTCAGCTGAGCTTCCAGAATAAGACAGACTATGAAGGACCTGGCAGTAGTCTACTTCTGAAAAGAATTAGCCAGGGAAAGCCTTACGAATAGCAGTGGAACATTGCCTATAAAGACTGCCAATTATATTCACAAATTCATGCTACAAAAAGTGCTACATACATCATGGTTGACTATCACTATGGTCACCTTCAAAGTACTCCCCTTGGGAAGCTATACGTTGATGCCATAACCTAGTCCACTCTTCAAAGCAATTTTGGAACTCCTTTTCTGGAATGGCCATCATAGTGGTTGTTATGTTATACTTGATGTTCTGAATGTCATAAAAATGTTTTCCTTTCAATATTTTCTTTGTCTGAGTAAAGAAAAAAGTCACTGGGGGCCAGATCAGGTGAGTAGGTAGTATTTTCATACAGTTATTTGTTTACTACCTAAAAACTGTGTTACAGACTTCTGTACAATTAAGTTCACCAACTTGCCACCATGCCACTGTGGATAATTGCCATGCCATAAAGAGCTACAAAATTGCTTTCAAGGGTGGACTAGGTGCTGGAATTGATGCATAACTTTCCAAGGGGAGTACAATAAAGGTGACCATAGTGATACTCAGCAATGAGGTATGTATCACTTAGAGGAATTAAGTTCACAGACTTAATTGTTGGACTTAATAGTCAATAAAACACAAGAAAACATCTTTTTGCTGTGCTCTGCTTTCAGTCAGGATCCATCTGACATCAATAATGGCATTCCTAGTACCAAGTCCTGTTCCAAATGTGGCTTGAATTTCTGGAAGTTTCCTGTGTATGTACTTCTATGGCTACTTTTGACTGATTTTCAGCAAAATTTTCTGTATGTGTGATGTTAGTAATACTTTTAATAATTTCCACATTTGATTGGATCATCTTTCTTAGGAATGGGCATAGATATGGATCTCCTCTCATTGTTTGACCAGATAGATATCTTCCAAATTTCTTGGCATAGCCAAATGAGCACTTCCAGCTCAAACTGTGACCAAAAAAGGCTGCCTCCTCAAAGCAAAGTTCACCTTAATGATGTGGATAGAATCAAACTTTTGAGACCTTCATTTGCTGATATGGCACAACTCAAAATGAGAAGAAAATAGCTGCAAACATCCATTAATAATTGGAATGTGGACTGTATGAAGTATGAATCTCAGAAAATTGGAAATTTTCAGAAATTAAATGAAACTCATAAACAGTGATACCCTAGGCGTTAGTAAGCTGAAATGGTATTGGCTATTTTGAATAAGACAATCACACTGTCTACTATGCTGGGAAGGACAATATTAAGAGGAATGGCATTGCATTTATCATCAAAAAGAACATGCTAAGCCAAGTGCCGTCGAGTCGGATCTGACTCATGGCGACCCTATCAAGATCTAATCTGAAACACAGAATTGTTAGTGATAGAATAATATCCCTATGTTTACAAAGAAGACCATTTAATATGACTATTATTCAAATTTATGCATTAATCACTAGAGCCAAAAATGAAGAAATTGAAGGTTTTTTACGAACTTCTGCTTTTGAAATTCGTCAGATATGCAGTCAGGCAGTGTGACTAAGATTAGGGAGTAAGTGGACTCTTCTTGTGATCCCTCTAATGAAAAACACCCAGACAAAAGAATCAATTATGTTTGACATCCTAGGAGTCCTGAATATCAAAGAGAATGTTGAGAAATCAGACTTGCAACATGGAAGGGAGAATAGGTCAAAAAATACTTAGTACTGACCAGACTGGACCCCATGGGAATCATTACCCTGCAGGCAGATTAGTGGCAGCAAGTGTGGTGAGAGGAAGAGTAGAATTTCAAATATGTCTTCCACAGTGGGACAAACTATGGAGCATCCAAGAGCCTACTCGTATCTCTAGAATCAGTGAAAAAATGGCATTCAATTGTGAAAAACTAAGTAGAATGTGTCAGTATAAACCTGTTTCCATTTTATCAGTGCTTCTACCTCCCTTGTCCACATGGCCCCAGATACTGATGCATCCCTTGGGCGAAAAATAGGACTCTTTATGTGCCCTGAGCCATTCTTCCAGCACTGAAGAGGGAACAGTTTAATAAATGGGAAAAAACTCTTTCAGCTAAACTGAGCCAAGAACTCCGGGAAGAAACAGTTTCTTTACCTAGGCTCAGACATAAGGAGTCCATTTAAATGCCTCTAAACTCTGCACACATCAATTACCTAGAGTCCAACTGCAGAATCTATCCACATATAGGCTTTAAGGAACAAGGGTATCCTTATCTCACAGACACTCACAAATAGCCTGAGCCCCTTGCCTTTCTCAGCATGTGCAGCCAGATACTCATGCCCATACAAATCACTGCTGCTCATCTAAGACTGTAGGAACACAGTCATTCACACAATCTGTGAATGACAACCTGGATACCTGAGTTGAATACATACAAGTAAAGTAAATTGACTCCAGGGTTGACATGCCTAGTAAGAGCTCTAACCACTTGATGACAGGACATTAGAGCATCAAAGCCACCATAATTAAATAACTCACATGATCAACTTATTTGGGTATTTCAAAACAAAACAAGATGTTAAATAAAGTAAGCAAACATAAAATAAATATAATTCACTGATGGCT
This sequence comes from Heterohyrax brucei, assembly GCA_028571685.1. Classification (NCBI taxonomy): domain Eukaryota; kingdom Metazoa; phylum Chordata; class Mammalia; order Hyracoidea; family Procaviidae; genus Heterohyrax; species Heterohyrax brucei. The sequence goes on along the minus strand of CM053166.1, from coordinate 114,625,341 downwards.
CAGAGACAGCAGTCAATATCAAATCACATAAAGTGGCACACCATGATGGCCTCAGAACTCTCAAAACAAAGAATAAAGAAGTTTTCTAGATGAAGATGACTTCCTTGAATTATCAGAAGAAGAATATAAAAGGTTAAGATATAGAACTCTTCAAGAGACCAAGAAAGAGATCAGGCAAAACACAGCAGAGTGTTGAGTTCTGCGGGTCTGTGTTGCCCTTGGCTGATTAGTGCCAATGAAGAATGCCATACAAGAAACACTGGTGGTAAGGAGGGAAGCTGATATCTCTGACACCCCAAATCCCCTTGGGCACCATGCAGCTCCTTTTATTTAGTGAACAAAACAGGTATACATGCAGTAAAGCAGATGTAAACTTTAATAGGGTCTGGGTAGCTCCTCACAGAATAAATGAGTGTCTTCCTGTCTAACATAACAAAGGCCACTTCCTCAGGTGAATTCACCTCTCCAGGAGGTAAAGCACTTAGGCTTGGGTATGGATACCAAGGTCACATTCAACAGGCCAGACCCATCATTCTTGAGAATCTGATGTCATGCGTTCCAGCTGTTTTTGGCTGTTACATTCACTCACTCACAAACCCTGCACCCATGCCAAAATGTTTGTCCTAACCTTGCCCATGTTGTCCACACAGAGTATAATGACAAATTGAACCAGCTACAAGAAAGCATAGTGAGACAGAAGTCAGGAATTCAGAAGACTAATAATAAAATTCCAGAATTAGACAACTTAATGGAAAGCCAAAGAACCAGAATTAAGACAACAGAAGTCAGAATCAGTGAAAGTGAAGACAGAGTGCTTTACACCAACATATTTCAAGAAAAATCCAATGAAAGAATTAAGAAAAATGAAGAAACCTTAAGAATTATACTTGACTGTACAAAGAGAAATAATCTCAGAGTGACTGGAGTACCAGAATAGGGGACAGAAGGTGTAGATGTGGGGAAAGGAGAAGGGTAACAGGAAATACTCAGAGAACTGTTGAAGATTTGTTGACAGTAAACTTCCCTGATAGCATGAAATATGAGGTATCTATCTAAGATGCTCATTGAACTCCACACAAGGTAGATCTCCAAAGAGAGACACCAAGATAGATTATAATCAAACTTGCAAAACCAAAGATGAGAGAATTTTAAAAGTGGCTAGGGATAAACAAAAAATGATCTACAAAGGAAAGTCAATAAGATTAAGCTCAGAACTCAGTAGAAATAATGAAGGCAAGATGATAAAGGGGATAAAGCCTTGAAAGTAAAACAAAAAACAAAAAAGCTGCAAGCCAAGAATTATATATGCAGAAATACAGTCTCTCAAATATGTTGGTGAGAGTAGGACATTTCCAGGTAAACAAAAATTGAGAATATTTGTAAAAGCCAGAATTACAACAAGTACTAAAGGGAGTTTTTGGGTTAGAAAATAAAAAAACATCAGATAATGACCTAAGACTAGAGTGCAGGACAGAGCAACTAGATATCAACCTAGCTGTGGTTTGTCTTTAACAAAACATTGAAAATATGGAACAGATATTATTATGTAAAAGATGACTATATTATAACAAAAAAGAAGGACCAAAAAAATCATGTTGCCATAGATCAAAAGATATGGAGAGGAAGTCAAGGAGATACAAAGAAATAAATGACAGGTTTAAATTTAGAAAAATGGGACAAATATCTAACACAAACAGTAGTAGAACAAATAAATAAAGCTGTAACTAAAGAAGAGATTGAAAATATAATTATACATCCAACAAGCATAAAAGCTCTGCCCCTGAGAGCTTTGGTAGAGAATTCTACCAACTTTCAGACAGGAGTTAATACCACTATTACTAAAGTTATTACGGAGCATAGAAAAGGTTGAAATACTCCTAAACTCATTCTAGAAGCCAATACAACCCTGATGCCAAAGCAGGTAACCAGCCAACCCCATTGACATGGAGTCAATTCCTACTTATGATGATCCTATAGGACAGAGTAAAACTGCCCCAGAGAGTTTCCAAGAAGCAACTGGTGGATTTGAACTTCCAACCTTTTGGTTAGCAGCCGTAGCACTTAACCACTACACCACCAGTGTTTCCAAACTAGGTAGACACCACAAGAAGGAAAATTACAGACAGAATTCTCTCTTGAGAAACCTTGGTGGTGTAGTGGTTAAGTGCTGCATCTGTTAACAAAAAGGTTGGCCATTTGAATCCACCAGATGCTCCTTAGAAACTCTATGGGGCAGTTTTACTCTAACCTATAAGGTTGCTATCTCTCATGAACTTAGATGGAAAAATCATCAACAAAATTCTAGCCTAAAGAATTCAACAACATATCACAAAAAAATAATTCACCATGACCAAGTGGGATTCATACCAGGCATACAAGGATGGTTCAACATCAGGAAAACAAGTGATATAATCAGCCACATAAATAAAACAAATGACAAGAATGACTTAATTTTATCAGTTGATGCAGAAAAGGCATTTGACAGAGTCCAACACCCATTCCTTTTAAAAACTTTCAACAAAATAAGAATAAAAGGGAAATTCATCAACATAATATAAGGCATTTATAAGTAGCCAGCAGCCAATTAACAAAGTACTAAAAAGGCATCAAAATGATGGCACTAAATTCATACTTATCGATTATTACGCTGAATATAAATGAATTAAATACACCAATAAAGAGACAAACAATGGCATAATGGATTAAAAATAAATATACACACACTATATGTTGCCTAAACAGAAGCATCTTAGACTTACAGACACAAGCAAACTAAAACTCAAAGGATGGAAAAAAATATATACCAAAGAATATTAAAAAAGGAGCAAGACCTATACAAAGAGTACAAAACACCGTTGTAAGAAACCAAAAGAAAAGCAAAAAACCTAACTCTTTGCCATTGAGTTTGTTCCAACTCATAGCGACTCTACAGGACAGAGTAGAACTGCCCCAGAGAGCTTCCAAGAAGCAACTGGTAGAATCTAACTTCCAACCTTTTGATTAGCAGCTGTAGCACTTAACCACTATCCCACTAGGAAGAAGCCAAAAGAGACTTATATAAATGGCGAAACCTACCTTGCTCATGGATGAGAAGACTCAACATTATGAAAATGTCCATTCTACCCAAAGCTATTTATAGATACAATGTGATCCCAACCCAAACTCCAATTACACTTTTTTTAACAAGATGGACAAACAAATCACCAACTTCAAATGGAAAGAGGAGAAGCCTTGGATAAACAAAGCATTACTGAAGAAGAAGAAGGTAGGAGGCCTCACACTAGTGTGACTTTAGAATCAAGTATGCTGCCACGGTAGTCAAACAGCCTGGTACTGGAACAATAGACACAGGGGCCTAAGGAACAGAACTGAGAATCCAAAAATAACATCATCCATCTGTGAGCAGATGATACTTGACAAAGGCTCAAAGTCTGTTAATTGGGAAAACATCACTTTAACAAATGGTGTTGTCATAACTAGATGCCCCCCAAAAATGAAACAAGACACATATCTCAGCCTATGCACAGAGACTAACTCAAATGGACCAAAGATCTAAGTATAAAATATAAAATGATAAAAATACTGGAAGAAAAAATAGGGATAATACTGGAAGCCCTAACATATGGTGTTTTAGTCAGCTAGGCTGCTCTAACAGAAATACCACAGAGTAGATGGCTTTAACAAAGGAAGGTTTATTCTTACACAGTCCGGTAGGTTGCAAGTCCGTATTCAGGGTAACTGCTCCAGGGGAAGGCTTTCCCCTTGTTGGCTCTGGAGGAAAGTCCGGTATTGCATCAGTCTTTGTCCAGGGAGTGTCCTGGCGCAGGAACCTCAGGTCTGAAGGACGCGCTCTTCTCCTGGTGCACATTTCTTGATGGTGCGAGGCTCCCAATTGTCTTTTGTTTCTCTTTCCCTTTTATTTCTTGCAAGCTGAAAGCATTAAGGGTGGGGCAAGCCATACTCCGGGGAAATTCCCCCTACAGCAGGAATTTACAGCCCCACCCTATTCCTTTAACATACAGTTTAGCAAAACCACACAATGGAGGACAGTCCCAAGATACTGGGAATCATATCCCAGACACGTGGCTACACATATTTTTGGGGGGACACAATTCAAACCATGACACATGGCCATAGACAGAATAGAAAACATTGCTAACAATGCACAAACACCAGAAGAGAAAATAGATAACTAGGAACTTCAAAAAATCAAACACTTATGCTCATCAAAAGACTTCAACGAAGGAGTATAAAGACAACCTACAGACTGGGAAAAACAAATTGGATACGACAAATCTGATCCACATCTAAATTCTAAGATCTACAAGATACTGCAAAACCTCGATAACAAAAACACAAATTACTCAATCAAAAACAAACAAAGAATATGAACACACTCTTCACCAAAGAAAACATTCAGGTGGCTAACAGTTATGTGAGGAAATGGTCACCATCACTAGCCATTGGAGAAATGCAAATCAAAATATCAGTAAGATATTATCTTACTACAACAAGGCTGGCATTAATCCAAAGAACACAAAATAATAAACATAGAGGCTATGGAGAGACTGGAACACTTACACACTGCTGGCATACAAAATAGTACAACCACTTTGTAAATTGATTTGGTTCTTTCTTAAAAGCTATAAATAGAAGTAGTATATGACCCAGAAGTCCCACTTCCTGGAACCTAACCTAGAGAAATGAGCTCTGACACAAATAGATATATGCACACCAAGATTCATCATAATAATGTCCACAACAGCAAAAAGTGGAATCAACCTAGGTGTCCATCATTGGAAGAATGGATAAACAAACTATCGTATAGTCACACAATGGAATATTATGCAATGATAAAGAATAATGATGAATTTGGGCAAAATCTCATAATAGACGAATCTGGAAGGCATTATGTTGAGTTACATTATTCCTTTGCAAAAGGACAAATATCTATGACACCACTATTACAGGACTCAAGAAAAGGTTTGAATACAGAAAAAAACAATCTTTGATGGTTCGTAGGATGCGGAGGGAGAGAGAGGAGTATTCTCTATTTTGATAGAAGACAAAAATTATTTTAGGTGAAGAGAAGGAGAACACACAATAGAGAAGTCAGCACATCTGGACTAAACCACATCTGAGAAGTTTTCTAAATACAGCCACACACTTCAAGGGATAGAGTAGCAGGGGTAGGATTCTTGGGATCATAGTTTCAGGGGACATGTAGGTCAACTGGTGTAACAAAGTTTATTGAGAAAGTGTTCTGTATCTCACTTTGGTGAATGGTGTCAGTGGACTTACAAGATAGCAAGTGGCCATCAGTTAGTCTCAGTCCACTTGCAACAAAGGAGAATGAAGAGCATCAAACAAATAGGGAAAATTTGAGCCCAGGAGACAAAGTGCCAAATGGACCAGACACTACATCAGCATGTTACTGGAAGAACTAGATGTTGCTCAGCTACCACCAATGTCTGACCTTATAGGGAATTCAACAGAGTCTCTGATGGAGAGGGACAAATGTGGGGTAAAGAACTCGAACTCTAGTAAGAAAATCAGACTTGCTAGTTTGACAGACTGGAGGCTCCCTGAAAAACACAGCCCCTGGACTCTCTGTTAACCCAGAACTGAAATCATTTTCAAAGCCAGCTCCTTAGAGAATGATTGAACTGATAGACAAGCCATAAAATGATACTGGTGAAGAATATGATTCTTGACTTAATGGATATAGGAGACTAACTGGGCAGTTCCTGTCCGGTGGTGAGATAAGAAGGCAGAGGGTGACAGGAGTTATTTGACATGGGAACTACAGGATAGGGAGGAGAAATTTGCTCTCACAGTGCTGAGGAGAGCGGCTAAGGTCATATAGCAAAGTGTGTGTAAGTTTTTGCATGAGAAACTGACTCAAATTGCAAACTTTCACTTAAAACACAGTGAAACAATAAATACAAATGAAAATAATAATTAAAAATATGCGGTCAGGGTGCATTGATAATAACTAGTGATTGGAATGTGAAAGTTGAAGACAAAAAAGGATTGTTAGCTTTTAAGACCCCAGACACCACTCATCAATGTGTGTTGCAGAGAGCCCTCTTAACAAAGCACTAGTTGTATCAATTGGCCTCGGTTTTGCCTAAAAGCATGGTCTCCTGCCCCCTGCCCCAGTTACTCTGTCCTTGCAATATTGGGTTAAGATGGAAGGAGTATTCAAGCTGCCATCCGAGGGCACAGCAAATGGTCCCAACTCAGCAGGAACAGATGCTCACCGAGGCCCAAAATGACATAGGGAAAGACAACCCAGAAGATAGAGAGACCGACATGAGTGGGTGCCTACATAGACCTGGGACCGGAAGAACTGGATGGTGCCTGGCCACCACCAGTGATAGCCGTGATGGAGCTCACTAAGTTGAGTCTCACTGGCAACACAAGAATAAAAAGGGGTGCACCCTGAGATCTCCACTAAAAGACTGCAATTGATGGTCCTGTGGCTTCAGGGTTCCACTGGGAGCATGGCCCCTGGCCCTGATGCTGCCCTTGCCCATAAATCATAATGAAGGTCCACTCTTCAAATACAAATGGATTGGACTTCACGATGCAGAGTGACCATATATTGGATGCACTTTATGGTTCCTTGCATCTATAGGATATCATCCTGCTGACCTCTGGCTGGAGGAAGGGGAGTGGGTGGCAAGGAGGGGAAAGGAGACTGTTGGGAGGATGAGACATGTATGGAGCAGAGAGGAATAGTGTGCTGTCACCAGGCAGGGAGAGCAGTGGAAGCTGCATATAGGTGGGCATGTAAATTTATGTGGGAATGTACATTTTCACTCAGTCATAATAAAAAAGAAAAAGAAAAAAAAAGGATTGGTAGTTTGAAAATATGGCCTTGGTGATGATGCCAGACATCCTATGATACATTTTTCAAGACTATCAACTTCTTTATTTCAAATACCTTTTTCACCAATATAAGTGGCAACCACACACATGAAGAAAACCCAGGTAGGAGAGTGGTTAAGTGCTATGGTTGCTAATGAGAAGATTAGCAGTTCAGATCTACCAGGGACACCTTGAAAACTCTATGGAGTAGTTCTGCTCTGCTATAGGGTCACTATGAGTCAGAATCAACTCAATGGCAGTAAGTTTGATTTTTGTTTTTTTAGCACTCATGGACCTCACCAAATAGACTAAATAGAAATCAAATTGACTAGTAAGGTAACATTAGAATTAACTGGGATGTGCCAAAAAAACATGGGCATAAACCTCCAAATTGAAAAACCACATCCTGCGAGGGAAAGATCCCTCAAAAAAAGAAAGTTACAGCCCAAAGTCACCCATGGATCTAGATGCAAAAATCTTGAACAAATTCCTTGCCAACAGAATTCAACAACATACCAAAAATTACTTTATCATGACTGAGTTGGATTCATATGAGGAATGCAAGGCTGGTTCAACATCAGAAAAACAACTAATGTGATCAACCACATAACTCAAAGGATAAGAATCACCTGATTTTGTCAAGTGATGCTGAAAAGGCATTTGACGTAGTCCAACACTCATTCATGTTAAAATCTCTTAGCAAAATAGGAATAGAGGAGGAGTTCCTCAATGCAAAAAGGGGCCTCTGTCCAAAGTCGACCACCTACATCAATCTGGATGGAGAAAAATTGAAAGAATTCCCCTTGAGAATGGGAACGAGCCAAAGATGCTCACCACTTCCATTCAACATTGCTCAGGACGTTTCAGCCAGAGAAAATAGACAAGACAAAGAAATGAAGGGCATCTGCATCAGCAAAGAGGAAGTGAAAATCTCCCTATTTGCAGATGATATGATCGTATACACAGAGAATCCTAAAGAATCCATAAGTAAACCATTGAAACTAATAGCAGTGTTCAGCAAAGTATCAGGATACAAGATAAACATTAGTAAATTGGTAGGATTCCTTTACACCAACAAACAGAACACCAAAGTGGAAACCAACAAATCAATACCATTTACTATAGCCCCCTAAAATAAAATACCTAGGAATAAGCCTAACCAGAGAAACAAGCAACCTGTACAGAGAGAATTACAATACCTTGCTGCAAGAAACCAAAGAAACTTACATAAGTGGAGAAACCTACCTGGCCCATGGACAGAAAGATTTAACATTGTGAAAACGTCTATTTTACCCAAAGCAAGCTACATATACAATGCAATCCCAGTACAAATTCCAGTGACATTTTTTAATGAGATGGAGAAATAAATCACCAACTTTGTTTGGAAAGGGAAGAAACCTCGTATAAGTAAAGCACTACTGAAGAAGAAGAACACAGTGGGAGGTCTCACACTATCTGACCTTAGAACCTATTACACTGCCACAGTAGTTAATAACAGTCTGGTACTTGTACAAAAGGAGACAGACAGACCGATAGAATAGAATTGAGATCCCAGAAATATAACCATCCTCTTATGAACAACTGACATTCAACAAAGGCCCAAAGATCATAAACAGGGGTAAAGGCAGTCTCTTTAACAAATGGTGTTGGAAAAATTGGATATTCATCCACCAAAAAAAAAAAAAAAAAGACCCATATCTCATACCTTACACAAAAACTAGCTCAAAATGGATCAAAGACCTAAATATCAAACCTAAAATGAAGAAGGCCATGCAAGAAAAAACAGGGTCAACAATGGAAGTTATCATACATGGCTTACACGGACTTCAAAATCTGACAAACAAAGCATGAGCAACAGAATAGAAAATAGATAAATGAGAACTACTAAGAATTAAACACTTTTGCTCATTCAAAGAATTTTTTCAAGAGAGTTAAAAGACTAACTATAGAATGGGAAAAAACATTTGGCAAGTATATATCGGACCGACATCTGATTCCCATAAACTACAAGGCACAGCAAAATATCAACAAGAAAATGGTAAATAACCCAATTAAGCATTGGGCAAAGTGATGGGCAGACACTTCACTGAAGAAGACATCCAGGCAGGTGAAAGACACATGAGGAAGTGCTCTTGATCATTAGCTATTAGAGAAATCTGAATCAAAACTACAGTGAGATACCATCTCATCCCAGCAAGGTTGGCCATAATCCAAAAAACATAGAACAACAAATGCTGGAGTGGCTGCAGAGAGATTGGAACTCCCCTACACTGCTGGTGGGAATGCAAAATGGTACAACCTCTTTGGAAAACAATTTGGCACTTCCTTAAAAAGCTAGAAAAAGAAATACCACTTGACCAGTAATCCCACTGTTTGGCAAATATCCTTCAGGAATTAATGTGGTCACGTGAACAGCTAGACAGAGACAGATGTTTATTGCAGCACTGTCCACAATAGCAAAAATATGGAATCAACCCAGATGCCCATCAATAGATGAATGGATAAACAAACATTTGTACATATACTCAATGGAACACTGTGCAATGATAAAGAATAATGATGATTTTAAGGAACATCTCATAACCTGGTTTCAACTGGAAGACATTATGCTGAGTGAAATCAGTCAGTAGAAAAAGGAAAAATATTGTTTGAGAACCCTACTATAAGGACATAATGATAGACTTATGCACAAAAGAAAAGACTCTTTGAGGGCTACAAGGGTGAGAAGGGAGGGAGAAGGTTGGGTATAGATTAGATAGTCAAGAGAAATTCAATTAGGTGGAAGCAGTGATAGCATACAACTTAGATCAACTTAACTGGACTTCACCATAAACCCAGTATTCCAAAGGATAGAGTAGCAGGGACAGGGGTCTGTGAATCAGGTAAGCAGGGGACATCAAGGCCGATTGGCATAACTAGTCTATTGCTAAGAGAGTCTTCTGCACCCCTTATTGGTGAGTGGCATCTGGGGTCTTAAAAGCTGGCAAGCTGCCATCTGAGGTACACCAAATGGTCCCAACTCATCTGAAACAGATGGTTATCAAGAACTACAAAGATATGTGGATAAAAGAGCCCAGGAGACAGAAAGACCCATAAGAATGGGAGACTATAGCAACATGAGATCAGAAGAACCAGATGCCCAGTCACCAGCAAAGACAGCCATGTTTGGGGACACAATGTAGAGTGCTTGAGGAAACATGAGAAAAAGAGGCGTGCAGCACAAGAACTCTACTAAAGTCCTGAATTGTTGATCCAACAGCTTGAAGAATCCCCTGGAAACATGGACCCTGGGTTTGCTGCTGACCCTGACCAGAAACCAATATGGAGATCAACTCTTCAGGCAAGAATGGACTGGACTCAGGGACACACTGTGTACATATGGTATGTGTACTTTATGGTTCTGTGCATTTATAGGAGACTCTTACTGGTCTCTTTCTAGATGGGAGAGAAGTGGGGGTGGACAGATGCTTGTTAAGAGGATATTAGATATATAGAGTGAAAAGGAGGAGCGTGCTGTTACTGGGTAGGGAAAAAACAGAGAGAGCTGCTGATAGATGAGCATGCAAAACCGATTTGGATTGCATACTTTCACTTAATCATGACAAAAATGAAAAAAACTAAAAATAGAACTACAACATGATTCAGCAATTCCATCTCAAAGTATATACTCCAAAGAATTGAGAGCAGAGACTTAAACAGATATTTGCACAGCAACACTCATTGCAGCCCTAGTCACAATAGCCCCAAAGTGGAAACTTCTTAAATGTCCATCAATCGATAAATGGATAAATAACTTGTGCTACATCCATTCAATGAAATACCACTCAGACAGTAAGAGAAATGAAGTTTGATGCATGCTGCAATATGGATGGAGATTGGAGACATGCTGAGTGAAATAAGTCAGTCATAGAAGGACATATTTTGTATGATTTCATTTATATAAAAAGACAAGATCCAGAAAATGTATACAGACCAAAGGTTATTAGCAATTACCAGGGGAGGAAAGCTGGCAGAAAGAATTACTGCTTATGAATCACTGAGTCTCTGTTTACGGTAATGGAAATACTGCATTGATTAAGGGTAGGATGGCATACTTGATTAACATAATTGCTTTCAATAAATTGCACACACCTTTGAAAAGTTGAAATGACTATCTCTTGAAGATACTTTGTACTGAATTGTAAATTAAGATCAATACAAAAAGAATAGTGATTTTAATCAATCCAATTTAACTTTTTGGTTATCTATGAAATTAAAATCTCATTCTATTTTAGCATTATTCAACATTCAGTATTCTGATAGTTTAGTAGGTCCAAGTATTATCACATATAAAGGTGATTTTAATTTGGTCTCAGAAAACTTGGTGAGATTCTACATTCTTTTTATAATCTAATTTAGTATTTTATGACAGAATAATACACTTTCCCTTCCCGATTCGACGGCACTTGGCTTGGCTTGGCTTAGAAAACTAATATCTCTTATCCCCAAGTTAAATATAGATATTATATTCAGTTATAGCTAGATGTTTAATTAGGTTCAATAGTTAATGGTTTCTCCAGTGACTAATAAGATGGTCAGTTATTCTTGATGTTGTGTCCCAGAAGAAAGAATGGAAATGGTAATATATACCATTTTTTTACTAAAATATCCCATGTCATTTTCACTTTTGTGTAAAAAATTTGTATGTGTTACCCATATGTTTCATCTGTCTCTTTAAAGTTTAGCTTGTAGTGTCTGTTCTCTTTGCGTTGAATATAAACAACTCCATGTTTGCAAAACAAACATAGGATAAATACTGAAATAAAAGCCCATGTGAGAAATTTATTTTCAATATTTTTTTCCAAGTGACAAAAATATGTCATGGTGTCAAGCTGCAGGAAATTTCACTGCTCTATCAGCTCACTACAATGTAAATTTTATTTTTAAATTGTATGTTTTATATATATCAAAATGTGATCACAGTGCATCTATTACACTTTTTTTTTTTTTTAATTGCAGCATCATCCCATGGACATTCTTCTGGATCAGTAGATACTATTTTATTGTTGTTGTTGACACTATGTACAGGAAAATACACACTAACGATTTCTAAATATGTAATTCAATGACATTAGTTATGTTCTTCCAGTTGTGTAACCATTTTTACCCTCCATTTCTCAGTTGTTGCACCCCCATTAGCATAAACACACTGCTCCCTAAAGTTCCAGTTTAATCTTTTGGGAATTTGTTGTCAGTTTGACCTCAGTTTTTGAAGAACATAATGCTCAAGCAGACATTTTTTACTAGTTAAGCTAAACTATTATTTGCTTTGAAGAAGACTTCAGAGAATATTTTTAATTTAAAGATTATCTCAAGACAATAGTTTCAGGGGTTAATATAGCCACCATGGATCTAGAAAGTCTGGAGTCAATAAGAACTTTAAGTTCTGTTCTGCAGTTTCCCCTGTTTGATCAGGCTTGTTTTATACAATCTTTAATTCAAATATTCAGTAACTGTAACTGGGCACCATTAAGTTCTGGTTTTATGGCAAAGAAGCAGTTAGTTGTTCTTGAAAACAGTTAGCCACACATTCCACATCCTCCTATTGCTGACTCCCTCAATTGCTCCAGGTGAACCTAAACAAATTCCATGCCGGATCCGACTTGATGGCACTTGGCTGGCTTTGGTGACTGCTTTCAAGCTTTTAAGATCCTCAGCACTAGGCAACCAACTCAATGGTAGAACACAAGCACTAAACACATTATTAAGCAAATTAATTCGGATGTCCCATGAGACCATGACCCTAAACTCAAAACCGAAGAATCAAATCACATGAGGCACTGGGGTGTTCATAAGGAGCCTCAGTAAACTATACTTATTTTTTAATTGTTGCTATAGATAGGTCTATCCCACAATTGTTGCCAATTCAGCTTTTTACAGGCATACAATTAGTTGACAGCACTTGCAATATTTGGTTGTGCAACCTCTTCCCTCAATCAATATGACTTAAATTTTCATCATTATAAAAATGCTAGTATAGAATTTTTGCATATATATCCTTACCTATTGATATGTATGTTTTTAAGCTGTAATTAAACAAGATTGCTAGGTCAAGTAAAGCTGTGCAATTTAAATTTTACTAGTATTTTCAAATTTCTTTCTCAAATGGATATAGTAATATATATTCCAACCAAAACTGCATGAGAAATATTTATTTCCAAGGTGTTCATCACCAGGGGTGGTGCAGTGGGTTAAGTGCTACATCTGCTAACCAAAGGGTCCACAGTTCAAATCTGCCACATGTTCCTTAGAAATTCTATGGGGTAGTTCTACTCTGACTTATAGGGTTGCTATGAGTCAAACTTGACTCGATGGCAGTGGGTGAGTTTCATCACCAGTGGATCATATTTCTGAGTGTTTTAAAGCTCTCAAATGAAAAACATAGAGCATATTAAAGCTTTAAATTTTATGTTGTACACGTATCTTGGTAAGAATATTTTTGTTGTTATTTCAAGAAATAGATGTCAAATTGAAATCATTGAAAAATTGGGACTCAATTGGATAATGTAACGGAAAAGTCCAAGGGACGGGTAATCAAACAGGAATAGATGAAACAGATTTACTAATATAAGAAGAATGTGACTTCTTTCCTGTTCTTTGTTCGACAGTTTTCAGAGCTGATCTCAATTTCATGCAGGTTTTTAAATTATGCTTTATCTAAAGTCCTATTTTTTATTGCATTTCTTTTATATCCACATTTTCAGCAGTTTTTTTAGAGTATTCTGATTTTCTGTGACTTTTTTAACTGTTGATGGATATCACCACAAGTCACTACTGATCTATTAATTTTGCTTCATCCTGTATCAGTTCCCATACATTTTCAAGTAACATGTTTTTCTAGAATGTTTTGTGACACTATATTGTCTACTTGTATAGCTGATAATGTCCTCCTTCATATATGAGTCAACTTGTTTAAAGTTTTATATCACATCTTTCTCATCAAAACTCTAAATATTGCTACATCATCATCTAGCATTATTCATTTCACAGAAGAAATGACTTGGTATATGATTACTTTGCAGGTAACCTATAGTTAATAAATAAATGTGTACAGTGCTTTTCCTTTATACTTAAACCATTCTTGCTCTTATTATACTCAATGGTATTTCTAAGTAGTGGTCTATTTTCAGTTGTTTTTCCAGGAAGTGGGTTAGTGCTCTGCACTAACAAGTACTTTCTCAACTCAAGAAATAACTTATCATGTCTTTTTTAATTATGTTTGCTTCCATTTACTGTATTTTCTTGAGAAATATCATGTAAGTTAGCTATTGTCCCTCTGATCTCCGTGTCTCTTATCTGTGCTTTAATTATTTCATCCCTCTTTCCTTTATCTCTCTCATCATTTTAACTACTTTCTCCCTTTTCTTTGGGTTTGGAGAGGGTTCCTACATATCGTCTAAAATATCAATTTAATTTTCATACTGAACTGAAGATAGCAATTCTGCTGCTATAGTTTTATTTTATTCTTTCATGACAGTCAGTTGTTTTTTATCTCAACTTAGCCTTTCCGTATCTTTTCTTAATTATTTTGATAATGGTCTTTTAGAGTCTATAAAGGTAATCATTTCAGTTAAGCAATTCCTCTTAATCATAAGTATTTTTTCTCATTCATTTTGTCATCTTATTTTCTTATTCATTTATTTGGCTGAGATTCTGCAATATAGAGTATGGATAAAGCTTTGTTAGATTCTTTTTGCAGTTGTTATTGACAACTTATATCAACTTATATCTACCTCATTCTTATATCTACTGCTGTGAATCAAGTTTATATTTACAATTACCAGTCCAATTTCTTGTGAGCATGCATCATATACTTCTCCAATATTTGTACTATGAAAATGTTTAATTCAAAAGAAGCAACGCTAGTATTTTAGTCAGCTAAGGCTGCTCTAACAGAAATACCACAGAGTGAATGGCTGTAATAAAGGAAGGTTTATTCTTACACAGTCCGGCAGGTTGCAAGTCCATATTCAGGGTGTCCGCTCCAGCGGAAGGCTTCCCCCCTTGTTGGCTCTGGAGGAAAGTCCAGTATTGCATCAGTCTTTGTCCAGGTAGTGTCTTGGCACAGGAACCTCAGGTCTGAAGGATGCGCTCTTCTCCTGGTGCTGCTTTCTTGATGGTGTGAGGTTCCCAATTCTCTGCTTGCTTCTCTTTCCTTTTATCTCTTGCAGGCTGAAAGGATTAAGGGTTGGGCAAGCCATACTCCAGGGAAACTCCCTTTAGCACAGGGCAGGGAAGTAATCCTATGAAGGAATTTACAGTCCCACCCTAATCCTTTAACATACAGTTTAGGGAAACAACAAAATGGAGGACAGTCACAAGATACTGGGAATCATGTCCCAGCCACATGGCTACACATATTTTGGGGGGGACACAATTCAACCCATGACAGCTAGCAAATTGTCACTTTTGCTGCCCTTCGTATAGAAGTAGTAATATGACAGTATAATATGTAAATAATGTGTACCACTTAAACACCTAATTTACTGATAAGAACACATTCTGAATCTCTGAGTGTCAGAAAGCAGCTCCTTGACTACATCCAGTTTGTTTCATTGCCAAATAATGTTATTAAGTTATTCCTGACTTCTAGCCAACACAGTGCTATAGATAGAACCCCATGCCATCCCTCCACAGCAAAGACCAGAAAAACTATGTAAAACAGAGACAAATATTAATCCTGAAACCAAAAGAATCAAATGAAGTGATAGAAATCTCATCCGTATACCAAATGGAATAAGAAATTGACAGAGATCAGAAAGCAAGAAGAAATAAGACAGGAAGTCCCTTATCAGCTTTGTCAGCACAGATTTGTTATCTTGGACTCCTGTGGGAGATCAATAGACAGGGAGCATAGGAAAGCAGTTTCCTATGTTTCCAGTAGAAGACAAAAGCATGGCTACAGGCTTTCCTTTTCCCCATCTTCTCCCTGTTACTCTACCTCTCACGCCTCCTAGCTAGCCTGGTTGGCTCAACTGACCTGAAAGTGCAGCATCCTTGCCATTTGGATTTACTCTACTCACATTGGAGACTGGCAGATGGTGAGTACTCAAAAACAGTTTCAGGAGCTTCTACAAAGACACAGATCACCCAGTGATATACTCTTTGCTAAATTCAACCTTCCCTCAACCCTCAGCTTCCTCTGCTTCCTGGTGGCTGCAGTCTTTGAGCCAAGGGAAACTTCTTCAGTCCCAGAATCTTGGATTTGCCCTTCCACTCATCATCTGGCTCTGAATACTCTTTGTCTGTAGCTGGTGTTGCTTTTTTCCATTTCTTTCAGTTTCTTCTGTGCCTCCCACTACCTCCACCTCCTTTCTCTGGAACACTTGGCTGTGTGTGCCATTCTTTCCTCCTCATGAAACGCTGTGAAGCATCATTGAACTGGGGAACCACTCTCCTGGTGGGTAATACCATGGTGGTAGAATTATTGGGGCCTTTTTTGTTCTTTGCTTTGTAGTGTTTTATTATTTTATTTTATTTTTAGCTTGTAAGTGTCTTCTAGCTGGGCTATGCTGCACAGCTTAGTACTCATGTCCCAAGTCTGCACATTTGAGTCAGTGGGATCCTGGGGACATTTATTTTTTTTTATTCTTTCTTTTTCTTTTTTCCTCTTTTTTGCTGCTTTTCTTTATTTCCCAGTTCTTGTCTCTCTATAGTTAACTTCTCTTCCTCTTTCCTGAGTATCTGACACTGTGTGACATCTATAGCCCTTTTAGCCAAGCTATATACCATGTAGCCTAAGAGATACTTTCCTGGTTATAGTAGCAGCACTGGTGGGACCACCAAGGGTCCTTTCTTTTCATTTCTTTTCTAAATTTTTGATAGTTATTTATTTTTCTTTTCCTCTTTTTTGAGGGGAGGGGTCATATATTTCTTCATTTCCCACAGCACCACTCCAATAGCAAGCTCCCTTAGCACATTTTGTTTGTTTGTTTAGTTTTGGTTTATGTTTTTTCTCCTCTTTCCTGTACCCAGTTTAGCTCTACACATCACTATCTCCCCATTTCTTCCTTCCTATCTGCACTATATACTTAACATGACACCCCGAACAACACAGGCATGACCTATTAGAACCTGACCAGCACTGACTCATGGCCCAACCTGTTGACCCTAGAGTATCCCAGAAACAACTCACCCCAGCCTCTCTCTTGCAGCTGGATGTGCCTTACTGTACCATAGCTGAGCAATTGGCCCTATCCAGTGGAAAAAGAAGTCAAAAGTACTATGGCAACAGATGAGCAGACAACAAGGAATGCACAGCCCACAATCCATGACATAACCAAATAAAACAAAAAACAGGATGAAAGAAATAGATCTACAATCCATAAACAAGGAAATAACTACTGAATGTGTCAAAGACAGCAGACTATATCAAAAAACAAAAAATAGGACCAGATGGTTCTAGCAGGTGTCCAAAATAATATAACGCATGACTTTTCAGTAGAATAAAATAAACTAGAATTATCTGAAAGGAAATTAAAATGTCTAACATTCAGAGCAACACAAGAGTTGAAACAAAAGAGACAAAAATGAGGAAAAAACACATTCATGGAAAAGACAAGAAAATTCATGGAACTCATGAAAATATAGGAACAAAATCAAAATAAATTCAAAATTAGAAATCCTACGAACACAGCAAATAGAAATAAAAAAGATAAACAATGGACAGTATTATAGGGTTTGAAATGATGGATTACAGGATTAGTGAAACTGAAGACAAATACTTGGCTGTTTGAGGGAAAATGAGAAAAATAATGAAGAAAAATGATAAAACCCTGAGAATGATGTGAGATACAATAAAAAGCAAAGATTTAAAAGTAATTAGAGTTCCAGAACAGCAAGCAAAAAAGCCAAACCCACAGGGAGAGAAAAAAAAAAACAACAGAGGATCATTGAAGAATTGCTCCCAGAAAACTTACCTGATATCACAAAAAATGTAAAGCTGACTGTACAAGAAGCTCAGTGAACCACATATAGACTAGAACTAGAAGAAAATCACTAAGGTATATCATAATCCCACTCACTAAAACCCAAGACAAAGAAAACATTCTGAGAGCAGATCAAGAAAAAACAAGTCACATAAAAGAGAGAAAACAATAAGACTAAGTGTTGATTATTTGGCAGGAATGATGCAGGCAAGAAGCCAATGGGATGATACATACAACACTTTGAAAGAAACAAATTACCAACCAAGATTAATACATACTGCAAAACTCCAATAGAAATATACTGGTAAATAAGGACTTTTCCAGATGAATGGAAATTAAAAGCAATGTAAAAATGAAATGAAACTTACAAGATTTATTAAAGGGAGTCTTTTGGTCAAAGAACAAACAACATCAAACTACAGTCAGAATCTAAGATACAAGATTGTACCACCGCAATACCAGCCCGGGAAATAAACTCTCAAGTACTATCCAAAATCAAAAGAATTACAACAGAGAACCAGAGACATTAATCTGTAAATGACAACATTGTCAGAACAATAAAAGACGAGATAAATGATGCAGGCATAGAACCTTTTAATGCAGTGGAAAGCAAGGCCATACCAAGTAATACTAGACTGATTGAAACTTAGGAAAATAAGGACAAATTTCAAGGTAACCACAAAGAAAGTTAACAAAACTATCAATCAAAATTAAAAAAAGAAAAAATAAATTCTCAATAAAAACAAAAGAAATGAAAAAGAAATCAACAAGCCAAAAAATTTCAGCATAGGAGAGTAAGAGGAACAAAGAAAATATGATCACCACAGATATACACACGCATGCACACATACACACACACACACACACAGTGATAACAATAAATTCACACCTATCAGTAATTGCACTAAATGTAGATAGCCTAAGTGCACCCATAAAGAGACAGAGAGTGACAGAACGGATTTAGAAAACAAAACAAAACAAAAAAACTATGATCCAGCATTATGTTGTTTTCAAGAGACACACATTAGAACAAAGACAAATTTATTAAAAATCAGTTGTGGAAACAATATTTCGAGCAAATAGTTACTAAAAAAGCAGGAATGGTAATACTAATTTCATATAAAATATAGACATAAAACAAAATGCACCATAAAAGACAAAGGAGGATACTATAAAATGATAAAAGGGTCAATCTGTCATGAAGATGTAACCAGGATAAATAGCTACACATCCAATGACAGGGCTCCAAAACAAATAGAATGCTTTAACAGTACTAAAAACAGGAATTGACATTTCCCACTAATAATAGAGCCAAGTGCCGTCGAGTCAGATCCGACTCATGGCGACCCTACACTTCAATATTCCACTGTCAATAAAGGACAGAGCATCTACAAAGAAACTCAACAAAGATACAGAATAGCTGAAGGGCACAATCAACCAACTTGACCTCTTAGACATATACAAACACTTCACCCAAGAGCTGAAAAGTACACGTTCTTTTCCAGTGCACATGGAACATTCTCCAGGGTAGACCACCTCTTAGGCCATAGAACAAAACTCAACAAAATATCTCCTCTGACTACAAATCCATTAGAGTAGACATTAACATCAGGATAAACAAGGGAAAAAGTCAATTACATGGAAACTGAATAACATTCTGTTTAAAAAAGTGGGGTAATAAAAGAAATCAAAGACAGAATTAAAAAAATCTAAGAATGAAAGCACAGATACCAAAATCTTTGGGACACAGCAAGACAGTCTTCAGATGTCAATATTTAGCAACAAATGCATACATCAAAAAGAAAGAAAACAACAAAATCAAAACATTAGCTACACAACTCAAACAAAATAGAAAGGGAACAGCAAGAACCTACAGCTATAAGAAAAGAGGAAATTAAGAAGATTAGAGAAGTAAAGGAAACAGAGAACAGGAAAACGATAGAAAAAAATCGACAAAACCAAAAGTTGATTCTTTGAAAGGATCAAAAAGTTGACAAGCCAATGACAAAATTAACAAAAGAGAAACAGGAGAGAACTAATAGAATCCAAATAAATGATGTGGGAAAGATTACAACAGACCAAACTGAAATAAAAAAGTTCATAGCAGGATATCATGAAAAATTATGCTACAAAAATTTGAAAACCCAAAGAAAATAGACAAATTCCTAGAAACACACAACATACCAAAAATAACACAAAATGATGCTGAAAATCTGAACATACAAGATAAGAGATTGAAAAGGTAATTAAATGCCCTACAAAAAAAAAAAAAAAAAAAAGCCCTGGCCCAGATGACTTCACTGACGAATTCTATTAAATATTCAGAGAAGAGCTTACACTGGCACTATTCAAACTATTTTAGAACATAGTAGAAGAAAGGATACTTCTGAATTCAGTCTGCAAAACTAGCATAACCTTGATAGGAAAACCAGACAGAGACACCACAAAAAATAAAATAAAATTACAGACCAATATCTCTCATGAACATAAATGCAAAATATCTCAGCAAAATTCTAGCCAATAGAATTCATTACTATATCAAATAATAATAATATTAATACACCATGACCAAGTAATATTCATGCTAAGAATGCAAGAATACTTTAATACTAAAAAATCAAAGTAATCCACCACATAAACTAAAGAAAACAATCACATGATCATCTCCATCAGCAAAGAAAAGGCATTCGCGAAGTCCAACACCTATTCCTGATAAAAAACTCTAAACAAAATAAATATAGAAGGAAAATTTCTCAACATAATAAAAGGTGTCTATACAAAATCAAGAAGGTAAAATACCTATACAAACAAAACTACAAAACACTACTGCAAGAAACCACAGAAAATCTACATAAATGGAAAAACATACCATACTCATGGATAGATTGGCTCAACGTAGTGAAAATGACAATTCTAAACAGTTATTTACAAACACAATGCAATCCCAATCCCAATCCCAAAAACATTCTTTTAAGAGATGGAAAAATTTATCATTAACTTTATATGGAATGGGAAGAAGCCCTAGAAAAGTAAAGCACTATTAAAGAATAAAGAGGGTCCTTACTATCTGACCTCAGAACTTTCCATTACAGCTATAGTAGTCAAAACAGCCTTATATTGGTACAGTAACATATTGGCCAATGGAACAGAATTGAGAACCTTCTGTGGTCACATGATCTTCAACATGAGATGGAAGTCCATCAAATGGTGAAAAGACAATATATTTAACAAATGATGATAGTATATTTAACAAATGAAGACAGTATATTTAACAAATGATGCTGGCAAAACTGGGTTTCCAGATGCACAAATGAAATAGGGCACATTCCTCACACTGTATACAATAACTGATTCAAAATGCATCAGACACCTAAATATAAAATTCAAAACTATAAAGTTCATAGAAGAAAAAACAGAATCAATGTTGGAAGGCTTAACGCACAGCCCACACAGGATACAAACCATAACCAACAACTCACAAACTCCAGAACTTAATCTAGATGGCAGGGGCTTTCTAAAAATTAAAGTTGTGCTCATCAGAAGACTTCACCAAAAGAGTAAAAAGAGACCCTATAGACTGAGGAAAAGAACTGACTATTATGAATCAGAAAAAGGTCTAATATATAAAATCTACAGGAAAATCCAACACCTCTGCAACAAAATGACAAATAGTACAACTAAAATGGGCAAAAGAAATGAACAGACAAATTCATTAGAGAAGACATTCAAACAGCCAACAGAGCATGAGAGGAGGCTCACAATCATTAGGCATTAGGGAAATGCAAATTCAAACAAGAATGAGATACCATCTCACCCCAGCATTACTAGCATAAATCGCAAAATTAGGAAATAACAAATGTTAGAGAGGCTGCAGGGACTCTTACGCACTGCTGGTCGGAATTGAAAATGATACACCCATTTTTGAAAAATAACATGGCACTTCCTTAGAATCCTAGAATAGAAAAGCCATATGATCTAGCAATCCCACTGTTGCAAGTATATCCTAGAGAAACAAGAGTCATTTCCAAGAATAGACATATACAAATCCATGCTTATTGCAGCATTATTCATAATAGCAAAAAAATTAAGGAAAAAACTTAGATGCTCATCTATAGACGAATGGGTAAACTGCAGTATATACATACAGTGGAGTATTACTCAACAATAAAGAGCAAGGAAGAATCTGTGGAGTATCTATAGCATGGAGGAAACAGGAGGGCATTATGATGAGTGAAATAAGTCAATCACAAAACAGCAAATATTATATGTGACCACTGCTGTAAAAACTCATGAAAGGGTTTACACGTGAAAAGGAACAGTCTTTGATGGTTACCAGAGAAAAAAAGTGTAGAGATGGAAAAACACCAACTAGAAAATAGGTAAGTGATAACTTTGATGAAGGGTAAGAAAGTACACAATACTGAGTAAGCCAGTACAACCTATACAAGGCAAGGTCATAGAAGTTCCATAGACACAGCCAGACTCCCTGAGGGACTGAGTCATTGGATTGAGGATTGTGGGGACCATGGTCTCAGGGAGCATCTAACTCAGCTGGCATAATATAGTAAAGAAAATGTTCTACATTCTATTTTGGAGAGTGGCATCAGGGTCTTAAAGGCATATGAGCAGCCATCTAGTATACTCCACTGGTCTTTCTCCTTCAGGAGCAACAAAGTATTAAGAAAACTACAGAAAAAGGGGAAATATTAGTCCAAAGGACTGATTGACCACGTCTACGATGGCATCCAGCAGACTGAATCCAGTACAACTAGATGAGGCTCAGCTATCACCACTGACTGCTCTGACAGATCACAACGAAGGGTCCCAGGCACAGCTGGAGAGAAATGCAGAACAAAATTCTAGCTTAAAAAGAAAGACCCCAGCTGCTGATTGACAGGGAGTGAAGAAATCCTGAAAGTAATGCCCCTTGGACACTCTTTTTAGCTCGGTAATGAAGTCAGTCCTGAGGATCACCCTTCAGCCAACATTGAACAGAATCATAAAACAAGACTAATGGAGTACATCAGGCCACGGACAGACTAGAAGGCGGGAGGGGACACTAAAGCTGTCAATAAGGAACTCAAGGTTGAGAAAGGAGAATGTTAACAAGTTATCAGGCTGTTAACCAATGTCATAATCCAGTAAGTGTACTAAGTATTTAATGAGAAACTAATTTGTTCTGTCAACCTTCATCTAAAGTACAATAAAAAAATTATCCTTGATACATTTTTTGAAGTTGCTGAGTGAAAATGTACATTCTCATATAAATTTACATGCCCACCTATATGCAGCTTTCACTGCTCTCCCTACTTGTGACAGCACACTATTCCTCTCTGTTCGATACATGTCTCATCCTCCCAACAGTCTCTTTTCCCCTCCTTGCCACCCACTCCCCTTCCTCCAGCCAGAGGTCAGCAGGATGATATCCTATAGATGCATAGAACCATAAAGTGCGTCCAATATATGGTCCCTCTGCATCGCCAAGTCCAATCCATTCGTGTCCTGTGAATGGACCTTCATTATGATTTATGGGCAAGGGCAGCATCAGGGCCAGGGGCCGTGACCCAGGGGAACCCCGAAGTCACAGGATCATCAATTGCGGTGTTTCAATAGAGATCTCAGGGTGCAAACCTTTTTATTCTTGTGCTGCCAGTGAGACTCAACTTAGTGACCTCCATCACGGCTATCACTGGTGGTGGCCTGGCACCATCTGGTTCTTCCGGTCCAAAGTCGATGTAGGCACCCACTCATGTGGGTCTCTCTGTCTTCGGGGTTCTTTCCCTCATGTCATTTTGGTCCTCAGTGGACATCCGTTCCTGCTGAGTTGGGACCATGTGCTGTGCCCTCAGATGGCAGCTTGGCAGCTTTTAAGACCCCAGACGCCACTCATCAATGTGGAGTGCAGAGCCCTCTTAGCAAAATGCCAGTTGTGCCAATTGGCCTCGATTTCGCCTAAGAGCATGGTCCCCTGCCCCCTGCCCCAGCTACTCTGTCCTTGCAATATTGGGTTAAGATGGAAGGAGTATTCAAGTTATATTGAAGTCCACTTAATATTGTTCTTGTTTCTAATGTGTGCTATCACTGATTTCACCCAACCAAATTTCTACCAACAATCTAATCTAAACCCTCCCCCACTAGCCCTCCCTCCCTACCCTCTCTTTCAGCCATCAAAGAGTCTTTTCTTCTATACATAAGTCTGTTTTAAAGATCTTATCGTAGGAGTCTCATACAATATTTGTTCTTTTGTCGCTGACTATTTTCACTGTACATAATGTCTTCCAGTTGAAAGCAGGTTATGAGCTGTTTGCTGGAATCATCATTGTTCTTTATCATTGGATAGTGCTCCATTGAGTATATATATCATAGTTTACTTATCAATTCCTCTGTTGTTGGGCATCTGGGTTGATTCCATCTTTTTCCTATTGTGGACTGTGCTGGGATAAACATTCTTGTGCATGTGTCCGTTGGTGTGAATGGCCTTGATTCTGTAGGATGTATTCCAAGTAGTGGAATTACTGGGTGAAATGGTGTATCTATATCCCTTTTTTTAAGGAAGCTCCAGATTGATTTCCAAAAAGGCTAGACCATTTGGAACCCCAACAACAGTGTAGGACAATTCCAATTTCTCCACAGCCTCTCCAGGATTTGTTGTTTTGTGTTTTTTTGGATCATGGCCAACCTTGTTGGGGTGAGATGGTACCTCATTGTAATTTTCATTTGCATTTCTGTAATAACTAAAGATAATGAACATGGCCACATGTGTTTTTTGGCTGCCTGGATCTCCTCTTTAGAGAAATGTCTGTCCATCTCCTTTGCCTATCGCTTAATTGGATGATTTATCTTTCTCTTATTGATGTTTTGTAGTACCTTATAGATTATAGGGATCAGGAGTCAGTCTGACATAGAGTTGCCAAATATCTTTTCCCATTCTGTAGGTGGCCTTTTAATTCTATTAATAAAGTCTTTGGATGAACAAAAGTGTTTGATTCTTAATAGTTCCCATTTATCTATTTTCTCTTCTGTTGATTTTGGTTTGTTTGACAGATTTTGAAGTCTGTTTACATTGTGTGTTAAAATTTCCACTGTTGTTCCTACCTTTTCTTGGATAAGTTTTATCATTTTAGATTTGATATTTAGGTCTTTTATCCAGTTGGAGTTCGATTTTGTATAAGGTGTAACATATGGATCTTGTTTCAGTTTATTGCAGATGGATATCCAATTTTGCCAGCACTATTTGTTGAAGATACTGTTTTCACCCTAGTTTAATGTCTTAGGGTCTTTGTTGAATATCAGCTGTTCATAGGCATATGGTGTCATCTCTGGGGTCTCAATTCTGTTTCTCTGATGGATCTGTCTGTTCTTGTAGCAGTACCAGGGTGTTTTGACCACTGTGGCAGTGTAATAGGTTTTAAGGTCGGGTTATGAGAGGCATCTCAGTGTGTTCCTCTTCTTTAGTAGTACCTTACTTATCCAGGCCTTCTTCCCTTTCCAAACAAAACTGGTGATTTGTTTCTCCATCTCATTAAAAAATGATACTGGAACGTGTATTGGGATTGCACTATACAAGTAGATTGCTTAGGGTAAAGTAGACATTTTCACAATGTGAAATCTTCCTATTCATGAGCAGGGTAGGTTTTTCCATTTATCTAAATCTCTCTTAGTTTCTTGTACTAAGAGCTCGTAGTTCTCTTTGTAAAGGTCTGTTGTTTCTCAGGTTAGATTAATTCCTAGGTACTTTATCTTATTAGAGCTGTAGTAAATGGTATTGATTTGATGATTTCTTCATTAACAGTCTTGTTGGTATAAAGGAATCCTACTGATTTACTTATCTTTATTTTGTACCCTGAGACTTTGCTGAACTCTTCTATCAGTTTGGGTAGTTTACTTACAGATTCTTTGACATTCTCTGCATATACAATCATATCATCAGCAAACAGGGGGATGTTGACTTCTTCTTTGCTGATGGAGATGCCTTTTATTCCTTGGTCTTGTCTATTGCTCTGGCTAGAACTTCTAGTACAATGTTGAATAGGAAACATGAGAGTGGGCATCCTTGTCTAGTTCCTGTTCTCAAGGGAAAGTCTTTCAGTCCCTCTCCATTCAGGATGATGTAGGCAGTTGGCTTTGCATAAATGGCCCTTATTATGTTGAGAAATTTTCTGTTTATGCCTATTTTGCTAAGAGTTTTTAGCATGAATGGGTGTTGGACTTTATCAAATGCCTTTTCTGTATCAATGGACAAAATCAGGTGATTCTTGTCTTTTGTGATATTTATGTGGTTAATCACATTAATTGTTTTTCTGATGTTGAACCAGCCTTGCATCTCTGATATAAATCCAACTTGGTCATGATGGATTTTTTTTTTTTTTTTGATATGTTGTTGTATTCTACTGGCAAGAATTTTGTTGAAGATTTTTGCATCTAGATTCATGAGTGATATCCGTCTGTAGTTCTCCTTTTTGGTCGGGTCTTTCCCTGGCTTTGGTATCAGGGTTATGCTGGCTTCATAGATTGACTTTGGGAGTACTTCTTCCCTTTCTATACTGTGAAATAGTCTCAGTGGTATTGGAGATAACTCTTCTCTAAAAGCTTGATAGCATTCTGCAGTAAAGCCATCAGGGCCTGGGCTTTTTTTGGTTGACAGTGTTTTGATGACATTTTCAACCTCTTCCTTTGTGATGGGTTTATTAAGTTGTTCTGCTTCACATTGTGATAATTTGGGCAGGTGATATGAATCAAAGAATTTGTCCACTTCCTCTAGGTTTTCAATTTTGTACAGTCTTTCATAGTATTCTGTTATGATATTTTTGATTTCTGTTGGATCTGTGATGACAACTCCTGTCTCATTTCTAATTTCAGTTATTTGTGTCCTTTCCTGTTTTTCTTTACTAAGTTTAGCGAGTGGTTTGTCAATTTTGTTGATCTTTTCAAAAAACCACCTTTTGGTCTTTTCAGTTTTTTCAATTGGTTTTCTATTCTCTAATTCATTTAGCTCTGCTCTTATCTTTATGATCTGGTTTCTTCTGTTGTCTGAGGTGTTCCTGTATTTTTTCTCTTTCTACTTGTTCAATCTGTAGGGTTAGTTCCTTGATTTGGTTTCTTTCTTCCTTCCAGATGTGTGTATTTATGGAGATAACAGACCTCTGAGCACTGCTTTGGCTGTATCCCATAAGTTCTGGTAGGAGATGTTTTCATTCCCATTGGAATTCATGAATTTCTTTATTTCATCCTGGATTTCCTTTATAACCCATGGTTTTTTGAGCAAGATGTTCATTTTCCAAGAGTTCCACTTTGTATCTATGTTTTTTCTGCTATTGATTTCAAATGTTATGACTTTATGATCTGAGAAGATGCTTTCCAGTGATTCCATGGTATGGATTTTGTTGAGAATTTCATTATGTCCTACACATGGTCAATTCTGGAGAATGTTGCATGTGTACTGGAAAAGAAGGTGTAGTTGTCCTCTGACAGGTAGAAAGTTCTGTATATATCGATGAGGTTTTGTTGGTTAATCGTGGCAATAAGATCTTCTGTATCTTTTTTGAGCTTTTTTCTAGATGATCTATCCAGTATTGAGAGTGGAGTGTTGAAGTTTCCCACTATTATTGTGGAACAGTCTAACTCTTTTTTGAGTGTAGTCAGTGTTTCTTCGACGTATTTAGGTGCTCTGATATTAGGTGTCTAAATATTTAATATAGTTAAGTCTTGCTTGTGTACTGATCATGTGTCGGATCCGACTCGATGGCACTTGGCTTGGCTGTGTACTGAACCTTTCAGCAATAAATAGTGTCCATCTTTGTCCACAATGGTGGATTTGACATTAAAATTGATTTTGTCTGAGATTAGAATTGCCACACCTACTCTACTTTTTTCATTGTTACCTTGATATATATTCTTCCATCCTTTGATTTTCAGTTTGTTCCTGTCTTTAAGTCTCTAGCGAGTTTCGTGTAGACAACATATGGATGGGTCCTGTCTTTTGATCCAAGATGTCACTCGATGTCTCTTTACTGGAGCGTTCAGTCCATTCACATTCAGTGTAATATTGATAAGTATGTGTTCAGTGCTTCCGTTGTGATATGTTTATTTTTGTGTTGATATTTTCTCTGTTGTTCTTATTAGCCTGTTCTACGACATTCTTTTTGTGAGTTGATTTTTCACCTTTTTCAGAGCTGTTTTTGTAGTTGTTGAGACTTATGTGTTACACTGCTTGATATGGTATGTTACATCTTTGTTGTGCTTTACGGCTGCCCCTATGATCCCCCTTAAGAAACTATATATAAACGCAATTTCAATTACTACCAGACTTGTTATCTTCCTGTCCATCTGGAAGGACTATAATGACTGTAGTACATCCCTCTTTTTAACATGTTAGCACCATAGTTTCCATGATAATCACTGGATTGTTTCTTTAGTATTAAAGCTGTGACTGAATTTGGAGCCTTCCCTGAGTAGAATTCTGAATAATGTGTCATTCTAAAATATAAAGTTAGTAGTTTTGTTCTTCTAAGCCAAAGCCAACAACTTCATTCAGTATTTCTTGTAGTTTTGGTTTGGTTTTTACAAAGTCTCTGAGTTTCTGTTTGTCTGGGAATGTCTTAATTTCATTTTTGTATTTGAAAGATAGTTTTGCAGGATATATAATTCTTGGTTGGAAGTTCTCCTTCAAGGCTTTGAATGTGTCATGCCAGTGTCTCCGTGCCAGCATGGTTTCTGCTGAGAAATCTGACGAGAGCCTACAGGGTTTCCCTCTGAATGTTAGCTTTGCTTTCAGTCATGCTGCCTTTAAGAGTTGCTGCTTACGTTTCATGTTGTTAAGCTTGATTATAGTATGTCTTGGAGTCTTTCTTTTGAGATCTATATTGGGTAGCATATGAGATGCACCTCGGAAATCTATGTTCTCTTCCTTCATGATTTCTGGGAAGCTTTCTGTCAGCAGCTCAGCAACAATATTCTCTGTGTTCTCAGGTGTCTCATCCTGTTCAGGGACTCCAATTAATTAAAGGTTGTTCCTCTTAATAGAGTCCCACATGCTTCTTAGTGCCTCTTCATTTTTCTTGTTTGCTTTTTCTGATTTCTGCTCATAGACGCTGGAGTCAGTAGCTGTGTCTTCTAAGTCAGAAATTCTTTTTGCCATTTGTTGCATTCTGTTTCCTTGGCTTTTAATGGAAGCTTCTATGTCTTTGATTTTGTTATTGATCTGTTGGATTTCAGAGTGCTGGTGTTCCATCAGATTGAGCAGCTTGCTTAATTTTTCCTTTTGTTCTGCTGCGTTTTGTATAAGGTCTAGAAGGGTTCTGTGTGTAATCATTTTGTATTCACCTTCTGATGGTTTCAGAAAAGTTTCTTCATCTGGAAACTACTTTTTTGTTTTGTTTGTGAGCCTTCTGAAGCCATGGGTGATTCCTTGTATGCCACAAGCATCCATTGCTTTTTGGGTTTCATGTGAGTAAGTAAAGACTGTGAGAGATCCTGTGAGGATGGACTGCAGATGTTTCTCTAGGCTGTCTTAATATGTAAAACAAAAGGTATCTGACTACTTCCCAAGTCAGTCAGTTTTTCAGGTTTAGAGGTCCCTCTTCCCAAATGGCCAAGTAAGCACCTTATATCTAACCCCAGATGATACAAACTAGTTCAAAATATAGAAATGCTACTGCCCTGTTGGCCTCTGCTTACAGGGGCTAGCCTTAGGTGTCACTGTGTAAACTACTGCTTTTCTGGTAGAAAAACACTCTCCTGTGGGCAGTCTCTGGCTTCCAAGCTAAAAAAATAGGTCTAGCTGCAACCACTGTATCTAAGATGGTGCCCTCCACACAGTCAGCAGATAGAGGGGCTACAGGTGCCGAGATGTAATGAGTCCTCTGCCTCTGATGCCGGGCCCCCACTGTAGGTGACATTGTATAAACTACTACTTTTCTGTTAGAGAGGAGCTGTCCTGTTTACAGGTGCTGGCCCCCAGTCTAAGAATTAGGTCCCACTAAAATGTCCGTATCCAATATGGCATCCTGCACACACTTCTGCAGTTCTGTAGAAACCACACTGTGGCAATGATAAAAAGAGAGGCCCAAAGTGGCTAGATCAACAGAGTCCTAAGCCTGGCTCTCAAAATATGGCATTTTAGCCTGCCTATCCCATCCGCAGTGCATCTGAATCTAGCTGCTATGCAAGATCGAGCAATGCCCACCAGCCAAGACAGAGAAAAAGAAGTCAAAATGGTGTGTTTACCTTCAGTCTGTGAGAGGCAGGCCTAGCCAGGAGTGGGAGTCAGCAAAAGAGAGACAGTTACTTGTTCAGTGGTATGAAGTCCAATTTAACAGCCCTGTGCCATGTCCTGAGACTCACTAGGTGACCAGGAGGCTCCTTTTGATTTTCAATTCAGGTCTTGGTTTCCAGAGAGATGTAAGGAGACGTGAACTTAGTCTATCATCTTGACTCTGCCCCCGAAGTTGCTGTCTTTTGAAAAAGAGTTTCAATGCCAATCATCTTTTTCACTGAGAAAAACGTGTGTATTGTTCAATTTTCTGCACATCTAAAGTTTCCTTTCAAGTTTAAGTTTATATTTTCCATGGATCTTCTCAGAAGTTTTAGTTGGAAAATAAGAGAAGCTACATAAGTAATCGGTCACTTTCTTTGTGAAACTTGTATGCCATCCTGATGATGTCAAATAAAATTAATTATACTTATGAGCAGAACACTTGAAGTTTGGTTACTTGGTAAACATAGCTGACTATAGAAAATTCATTATATATAGCTTCTGACAGTCGATATTTAAAAAATATACTTGGCAGGAATTTAACTTAATATGATCAACTCAGGGAAAACATAAGGAACAGTCTCTCTTTGCAAATCAAATTATACTCAATAAACAGCTAGAAATAGTACAAAAAGCATGGTGAAAAGGAAATTATTGATATTTAAACACATGAATAGCATTTTAAAAAATAAATGATGCATGAATTGAATAATTTAACTGTCTTCAGCATGTAAAAGCATAATTGTTCCATTTAATATTTAGTTGGCATATTAAGTTATTTTGATTCTTAACTCATGTACCAGATGTTCAGCACAAAAGTGTAATATATTTTGATGAATATATTGTCTAATCTCTTTGTTAATTCATTTGTATGAGTAGCATAAGACTATGCTGATATTTCCCCAGGGTACACTGGGTGAGTTTAAGCAGGATAAATGTCGCAGTTGCTAATGTTAAGACAACACTCTTGTGGTAAAACTTCATGTTAGTTCCTAGCTTTACAGCCCTTAACGTAATTTTAGAAATAGGGTTCAGTTTTAAATGACGCATTACATCTTTAAGAATAAAATAAACAGAAAAAAATGTGACTCTTAGATGAACTTTCTCACTGTTGGATAAGAATATTTGACAGAAAGAATAATAAATATAAAGTCAAATGACAAATATGCTTACACTGTACTCATATTGTAGTATGCACTTATGAGTATATATCTGAATGTGTGTGAATAATGTATTAAAAGCATATTTATTAAGTAAGCCATCATGTTAAAATGAAATATTAAGAATTTTTTTCTTATTAGTAGAATAATATTCTAGAATTGAGATAGAGGTATCACAGATTCTCATTAGAAAATATTACTTCATCTACTCCTAATTAACAGAAAAATTTGCATTTATTTAAAGTAATTCAATGCAACCATAGTGTTTTGATTTAATAAACAATAAGTACATACTATGTAAACTTCTGAAACTATTTCAAGTTATATTTTGAATGAGTCTGTTGACTCTCCCTGCTCTGTTTCATAATTTAAGGGAAAGGTCAATCATTTTTTTTCTCCTACATAGGTATAAATAAGTGAAACCAAAAACAAAATTTATTTCTATTGACTTGATTCTGAATCATAAGAACTAGACAGAATAGTGTATAACTGTCAAATAGGGTTTCCAAGACAGTAGATCTTTACAGGAGCAGACTGCCATAACATTCTTCCAAGGAGTGACCGAGAGTTTAGACTACTCACCTTTCAATTACTATTGCACCACCAGGAATCCTATGGATACATATACACATAATATTTTTTGAATAGTTCCTACAAATAAAACCCCTCTTTATGAATCTAACAGCATTGCTGTTATTGATATGTACCTATGTGTTAGTTCCAACTCATAGTGACCCTGTGTACAACATAATGAAACACTGACTAGTCCTGTGCCATCCTCAAAATCATTGCTATGTTTGAGACCATTGTAGCAGCCACTGTGTTAATCCATCTCATTGATGGTCTTCCTCTTTTTTGTTGATCTTCTATTTGACCAATCACGATGTCTTTTCCCAGGCACTAATCCATCCTGATAATATAACCAAAGTATGTGAGATGAAGATTTGGCCATTATCATTTCTAAGAAGCATTCTGACTATACTTCCAAAACATATTTATTCATTCTTATGGCATTCCATATTATATTATATATTCTTCAACAACACTGTAGAACAAAGGCATCAATTCTTGTTTGATCTTCCTTACTCATTGTCAGCCAAAGCCAGCCAAGTGCCGTCGAGTCAGGGTACTCATTGTCAAGCTTTCACATATATATGAGGCATCTGAAAACATCATGGATTGGGTCACTCATACCTTAGCTCTCAAAGTGACATTTTTGCTGTTTAATATTTCAAAAAAGTATTTTGCAGCAAGTACATTCAATGCATCTTTTGATTTCTTGACTACTACTTCTATGAGCATTGATTTCAGATTCAAGTAAACTAAAATCTTTGAGGGTGGAGCTAAAATGACAGAGTAGTCAGATACTTTCTGTAATCCCTCTGACAACAAAGACCAGAAGCCCCACAAAAATGAGATAGTTGTATATGATATTCTAGGGACTCTGAACAGCAAAGGGAAAGTTAAAAAATTGGAAAGATTGACACAAAAGGGAAAATAGTTCCAGATGTACCTAGGGGACTGGCCAGATCTAACCTGGCAGGAATCAGCACCCTACAGGTACTGGTGAGAGGAGCAGTGGCACATGGAAAGTGTCTACCTCATTGAGAGAGACCAAGTGGCAGAGAATCTATGCAAGCATCTAGAATCAGATAAAAATGGTGTCCAATCAGAAAAAGCTAAGTGGCTTGCATGTAACATACTACAAGTGGATCTGAAACTTTCTTTTGGGATAAATCTCTCTTCTTTTTCCCAGAGCTTTCTCCTACTGTCTTTGTCCTGCACCTGGCTCCAGAGACTGATGCATTACCTGAGCCAGAAGTAAGACTCCTTATATGCACCCCGATCCATCATCTTAGACTTGGAGAGGAGCAATTTAACAAAAAGGGGACAGGAAATAATAGCAATAATCTAATGGTACCCCTGAGCTGGAAACTCAGGACAAAAACAATTCTTAAGCTCAGGAATAAGAGGATACATGTTCCTCATAAACACTCAGGAACTGCTGTCAAGCCTCTGCCTTTCTCATGCATGCCACCAAATACTTGTGAGTATACCAACCATCCCTACCCATGCAGGACTGTAGTGGTGAGACTGCATCACACACTTGGTGACTGACTACCTGGATAACTGAGCTGAATCCATATGAGAAAAATAAATGGATGCCTGGGCTCACATGCCTGTTAATAGCTCAGATCACTTGATGACAAGATGTTAGAGCCTCAAAGAAATCAGTAATTGAGCTAGCTCACAAGACCAGCTCATTTGGTGTTACAGAACAAAACAAAACAAGAAGCTAGGACACAGTAAGCAAGCAAAAATAAATATCTACAAAAACTTACTAAGAGCTCTGAGACAATGGTCAATATCAACTCACTTAAAGAGGCAGAGTATGATGGCTTCAGAAAGCTCTCAGAATAGAGTCAAGAAATATTCCAGATGAAGAAATCTTCCTGAAATTATCAAAGTAAAATACAAAAGATTAATATTTAGAATTCTTCAAGAAATTAGGAAGGAAATGAGGCAAAATGCAGCAAAGCATACTGAAAAATCAAACAGGCTGTAAGAAAGCAAAGATAGAAATCAGAAATTCAGAAGATCAATAATAAAATTTCAGAGTCAGACAACTCAAAAGAAAGTAAAAGGAGCAGAACTGAGCAATGGAAGGTAGAATCGGTGAGAATGAAGATAAAGCATGTGACACCAATATATTTAAGGAAATATCAAATAAAAGAATTTAAAAAATGAAGAAACACTAAGAATTCTGTAGGACTCAATCAAAAAGAATGATCTGCAAGTGATTGGAGTACAAGAATGACAGGGGGCAGGGGAGAGGAAATCCAGGGAGAATTGTTGAAGATTTGTTGACTGAGAATTTACCTGATATCACAAAAGATGAGAGGATATCTATCCAAGAAGCTCATTGAACCCCACACAAAGTAGTTCCCTAAAAGAAAAATACCAAAACATGTTATAATCAAACTTATCAAAACTAAAACAGGGAATTTTATAAGTGGCTAGGAATAAACAATAAATAATCTGTAAAGGAAATTAAGACTAAGATAGGACTACTCAGCAGAAACCATGTAGGGAAGAAGGTAGGATGACAGAAGCAAAGCCTTGGGGAGGGGATGCCAGCCAAGAATTATATATTGAGCAAGACTGTCTCTCAAATATGATGGTGAAATTAATACATTTCAAGGTAAACAGAAATTAGGGAATTTGTAAAAACTAAACCAAAATTGCAAGAAATCCTAAAGGGAATCCTCCAGTTAGAAAATTGGTAACATCAGAAAACAACCCAACACTGGAACACACAGCAGAGCAAGCATATTAACCCTGATACAGAAACTACAAAAATAAATCAAAGCTGAAACACTGAAAATACAGAAACAAATGTCAACATGTAAAATGTGGCAGTGTTATTTTTTTTTACAGTGAGGGATACAAAATGTAGGTGTATATCTTTCATATGGAGAACAAGTTAAGGAAATACAAAGAAATAAGAGATGGCTTTCAATTTAGAAAAAAATGAGTAAATATTAATGGAACCCATTAAGAAAAATGACCACCCTACAAATCAAAACAACAACAAAATGAAGTCTCAGAAAGAAATCTGAAACCAGTAACAAAAACTAAAAGAAAACACATTTACAAAAATGATTTACTACAGCAAATTAAGCAGAACAAATAAACTATCAATAAAGCACAAAAAGGCACCAAGATGGCAGCACTAAACTCACACATTTGAATAATTATCCTCAATGTAAATGGATTAAATGTACCAATAAAGAGACAGAAAGTGGCAGAATGGATTAAAATAACATGATGCATGTATATGCTGCCTACAAGAGACACACTTTCCATTTAAAGACACAAACTAAAATTCAAAGGATGAAAACATATATCAGGCAAACAACATTCAAGAAAGAGCAGGAGTGGTAATAATTCTTGACAAAATAGACTTTAAAGTAAAATCTATCACAATGGACAAGGAAAAACTGTATGCAATGATTAAAGAGTCAATATACCAACAGGATGTAACCACATCAAATATTTACACATCTGATGATAAGCCTCCTAAATACAGAAAACAAACTGCAACGACATTGATAAGGGAAATAGACAGCTCCACAATCAACAGCATGTGACTTCAACATACCACTTTTGATGAATGACAGAACGTCCAGAAAGAAGCTTAATAAAGACACAGAAAATCTTAAATGACACAATCAACCGGCTTGACCCATATACATATACAAAGCACCCCACACAATTGCAACCAAGTATACTTTCTTTTCCAAAGCACATAGAACATTCACCAGAAGAGACTACACGTTAGGCCGTAAAGCAAGCCTTAATAAAATCCAAAGCATCAAAACATTCCAAAGCATCTTTTCAGACCATAAATCCATGAAAGCAGAAATCAGTAACAGAAAAACCAAGGAAAAAAATCAAATACATTAAAATTGACCAACACCTTGATCAAAAACAACTGAGTTATAGAAGAAATTAGGGAAGGAATAAAGAAATAAGGAATCAAATAACAATGAAAGCACTTCTTACCAGAACCTGTGGGACATAGCAAAAGCACTGCTCAGAGGTCATTTTATTTAAGTAAATGCACACATCCACAAAGAAGAAAGGACCCAAATCAAAGCATTAACCCTATAACTCGAACAAATAGAGAGCAGCAAAGGAACCTCTTGGGCATCCTAAAAGCCAAACTCATTGCTGTTGAGTTGATTCTGACTCTTGATGACCCTGTATAACAGAGTAGAACTTCCCTCAAAAGTTTCCAAGGAGACCCTGGTGGATTTGCACTGCTGACCTTTTGATTAGTTGCCTTAGCACTTACCCACTACCCCACCAGGGCTTCCCCTTGGGCAACAGAAATAAAAAAATTATAAAAGTGAGAGCAAAACTAAATAAATTGGAGACCAAAACAAAAATTATTGAAAAAGTAAACAAGACCAAAAGCTGGTTCTTTGAAAAGATAAACAAAGCTGATAAACCACTGGCCAAACTGACAAAAGAAAAACAGGAGATGAAACAGATAACTGGAATATGAAATAAGATGAGTGATGTTACAGCTGACCCAACTGAAATTTAAAATATCATAACAGAATACTATGAAAAATTGCATTCTAACAAACTTGAAAACCTGGAGAAAATAACAAATTTCTAGAAACCTCTCAACAACAACAAAAAGTCCTGGCCTTGCTAGCTTCACTGGAGAATTCTATGAGACTTTCAGAGAAGAGTTAACACAAATATTATTAGAGGTATTCAGAGCATAGCATGGAATACTGCCAAATTCATTCTATAAAGCCACCATAACCTTAACACCAAACCAGGTAAACACATCACAAAATAGGTAAGTAAATAAATGAAATCCTTGACAACTTCAGTATTTTCTCCATGTATTAGATATTGATATTGGCTACACTGTGGGGGTTTTTGTTTCCTTTATGTTGAGGTTTAATCCATACTGAAGCTTGTAGT
Source organism: Heterohyrax brucei (assembly GCA_028571685.1). Taxonomy (NCBI): domain Eukaryota; kingdom Metazoa; phylum Chordata; class Mammalia; order Hyracoidea; family Procaviidae; genus Heterohyrax; species Heterohyrax brucei. Next base: position 114,588,583 of record CM053166.1, on the reverse strand, counting down.
GTTGGATTCTCATCAGTAAGTGATTCAAATCATTTTAGCTTTCAGCAAGCAAGCTTGTACCATCTGCATACCAAAGGTTATTAATGAGTTCTTCCCATCTGGATGCCACGTTCTTCATATAGACCAGTTTCAAAGACTTGTTGCATACAGATTAAGTATGGTGAAATGATCAACCCTATCACACACCTTTCCTGATTTTAAATCATGCAATATCCCCTTGTTTTGTTTGTATGACTGCCTCCTGATCTATGTTTAATATAGATTACTCATGAGAACAATTAAGTGTTCTGGAATTCCCATTTTCCACAATGTTGACTCATGATTTGTTATGATCCATACAGTCAAATGCCTTTACATAGTCAGTAAAACACAGCTCAACATCTTTCTGTTATTTTCTGCTTTTAGCCAAGATAAATCAAGTCTGCAATTGTATTTCTTGTTCTGTATCTTCTGAATCTGGCTTGAATTTCTTTTGAATTTTCTGAATGAACTGTTTTTGAATGATTTTTAGCAAAATTTTATTTGTGTGTGATACTAATGATATTGTTCCATCATTTCCACATTCTGTGGGATCATCTTCCTTTGGAATGGGCACAAATATGAATCTCTTCTGTTACTGGCCAAGTAGCTGTCTTCCAAATTTTATGCTATAGATGAGTGAGCGCTTCCAGCATTGTATCTGTTTACTAAAACATCTCCATTGGTATTCTGTAAATTCCTGGAAACTGGTTTTCCTCCAATACTTTCAATGCAGCTTGGACCTCGTCCTTCAGTACCATCAGTTCTTGATCATATGATGTCTACTGAAATAGGTGAATATTGAACAAATGTTTTTGGTCTAGTGACTGTATATTCCTTCCATCTTCCTTGGAAAATTCCTGCATTGTTCAATATTTTGCCCGTAAAATCCTCCAATAATTGCATGTTGAAGTTTAATTTTTTTCTTCAGTTCTTTCACCCTGAAAAATGCTGACCATGCTCCTCCCTTTTGGCTTTCTAACTGTTTTCACATTTCAGTATTATTCTTTATTTTTTTCTTTCTTTTTTTCAAACTACCCTTTGAAATCTTCTGTTGGCTCTTTTACTTCATCATTTCTTCCATTCACTTTCAATAGTTTACATTCAAGAACAGTCATCAAAGTATCTTCTGATATCCATTTTGTTCTTTTCTTTCCTTCCTTCCTTTCTCCCCCCCCCATAAAGTTTCACTTTCTTGATGTATGATATTCTTTATATCTTCCCATAGCTACTCTTGTCTTTGGTCACCAGTGTTCAAGTGTCAAATTTATTCTTGAAATAGTGTTTAAGCTCAGTTGTGATATACTGAAGGCCAGACTTTGATGCTGGTGTACTTGTTTTAATTTTGTTCTGCTTGATCTTGAACTTGCATATGATCAGTTCCACAATCATTCTCTGGCCTTGTCCTGACTGATGATGTTGAGTTTTTCAGTTAGTGAAGCATAAAGCAACCCTTGCTCTTGAGAGAACAGCCAAAATTTAAGTAAAGGATGCTTGTGCACAGTTGCGATGATCAAGGGTGAGAACACAAATGGTGAGGTACAGACAGTCAGTTCTGATTCCCTTAGTCAGCACTTGGCTAGTCACCCGTAATGTCTTGTTTTTCCATATAGGTTAGAAAGATAAAATCTGCATTTCTCAGACTTGCTTGCAAGTAAGATTCTATATATTATTTGGGATCTATCAGTAAGAGACACTCAGAAGATAATAGCAAGGTGAAAATTAGGTAGAAAATACATCTCTACTTCTGCTTGTGTTTCTTCTAACAGTTATCATGATGAAAGTTTTTGATTTTTCTTTATAAGCATAGTAGAGATATCAGAGTCCTGTTAATGATTTGGTGGGGTGTTAATGCTCCATCAATTCTCTTGTTTCTGTCATATATCTTCATGTTTTTCTTATCTATGTATTTTCACCTGGACAGTAATGTTATTATTCCTCCTGCTTTAAAAAGAAGTATTTATTGGCTTTAATTACCCTTCCTGCTATCACTTTTTTCCTCTCTCTGTTTTTTTTTCTATCTTCACTTTGACTTTTTTCTGTTAAATTTACTTTGATAAGACATTCACCCCACCTATTCAATAAAATGCTTATTGTAAATGTCATCAGTTGCTTCCCTTGCTATATCAGTGTCTCACAGCTGTGTTCATGTTGATGTGTGGTGGTAACTTGCTGAGTAGTATTCATTATTGTTGCTTTTAGCCAGTAAATAAATAACCATATTGGAATAACCTCCCTACTCACCCATGATGGCTCCCAGTGACCTTTTATCTTTACCTGAAGATAAAGGCAATATTGAAAGGAAGACATTTTTATGATATTCAGGACACCAAGGGTAATAGGATGACACCTCTGATGGTCATTCCGGAAAAAAGGTTAAAAATTGCTTTGAAGAGTGGACTAGGCACTGGCACCAGTACACAGCTTCCCAAGGGGAGTGTTTCAAAGATGAATGTAGCGATATTCAGCAATGAGGTATGTAGCACCTTTTCTAGGATGAGTTAGTAAACATAATTTTCAGATCTTGTATGTCATCTCAAGTAATGCCCACAAAAACCCTGTGATAATATTATCATCATGCCCATTGTATATATAATAAAACTGAGTTTAGAGTGCTCAATAATTTTCCCATGACAGTAAGAATCTGAGTTGTGGAACCCAGTATTTGAACCCAAGAATGTTCATCCAACTCTGAAAATCATCCCCTTGACCACTGTTCTGAATTTCTGTCTATTGGTAGAGGATAAAGTTAAGAGAAACACAATATGAAGACATCTTTCTGGTAGTAACGAGAAAGATGAAAGTGTGGGTGAACCAAAGAATCTGCATAAATTTCAATTTACCCAAGGGACAAACTCTTCATATCCAGTTTTCTGTTTTAAATTCCCATGTCAATATATTAAAATATAAGAAAATGAGAAGCAATATGAATATTCTATATCATTATGCCATATCTGCCTGTCTTTCTAACATTACTTTTTGTTGTAATTTCTTATAATTAGTAGATTTACAAATTACCAGATTTGTTTATTAAAATAGATTGCAGACGTGGGTATGTTTTATTTTGGCAGATATTTGTGCATATATGCTACATCAATGGTAATCCTTGCACCACTTTGAAGTAGATCTCTCCATTTAAAAATGATTCATCTGTCTTCATAGGCATATTAAGTGGCAAAGAAGCAGGCTTTTGTTCATTGGTGTTATGGATAAAGAAATTCGTCTTCTCTGAATACCATTTGTCTCCCAAATTCAGAAATGCCTTTCTAATAACAGTCTTGGAACAAAATAAGTTAATTTTTTTAAAATATTCATTTCTATAGATGTTACTCTTTTCTATCATATTAATGCTACTTTCTTATAAAATCAGTTGCATATGAAGTATGATTCACATATTTTTGCATATTCCATCATTTCATCATTACAGTTAAACTTTTGTATTATTCCAGTTATCACCCTCTGATATCTTTGTATTTATAGTTAGTTAGATTCTTTATCATTTTAAAATATTTTAAACAAGGATAACGTGTATCATAGTTTCAAAATTTACGAGTCACTACAGATTAAGATGAAAAGATATGAAAATATTATAGTGAAATTATACCTAAAAGCCAATATACTGTTTCAATTCAGATCACTCTTTTGAAACAATAAAATCCTGTGTGACATAATTCTCCACAAATTCTCTAATAATTTAGAGTAAAAAGGACTCTATGCCAGTGTTTAAAAGGATGTTATCTAGTGTGAAGATAGGAAACCCACACCGTTGGAATAGCCGTTCATCCATGTATGTGCTTACCCAAAACCTTGATAACAAGATGTATGCCTCACTCTGGGTTCTCTAGAGAACAAAAACCAGAAGAAATACCACAAGTGGATGAATTCAGTGAAAAGAAATTTATTTTCACACAGTTCAGTAGGCTGAAAGTCCAAATTCAGGTTGCTGGCACCAGTGAAAAGTTTTCTGTGTTGGATCTGGAGGAAGATTCTTGTGATGTATAAGACTTCAATTGGTGTGAGAGCATCTCAGCACAGAAACCTCAGGTCCAAAGGACATTTTGCTCCTGGCACAGCCAAATGTGTAAAAAAAAAACAAAAATCGAATTTGAAGCAAATTAAAATAAATACCATTACTATCACTATGAGTTGATATTTTATTCTAAAAATGATAAAGATCATGCAAGAAAAAATCGAGTCAACAGTGGAAGTTTTAATACACAGCTTACACAGACTTCAAATTCTAACAAAGTGAGACCAATAGAAGAGAAAATAGATAAATGAGAACTACTAAGAATCAAACACTTTTGCTTATCCAAAGCCTTTATCAAAAGAGTTTAAAGACCACCTACAGAATGGGAAAAAATATTTGGCAACTATATGCAGGATTGACATGTGACCTCCATAATCTACAAGGTTCTTCAAAATATCAATAAGAAAAGAGTAAATAACCCAATTAAGCAATGGACAAAGGAGACGGACAGACACTTCACTAAAGAGGTCATCCAGACAGTCAAAAGACACATGTGGAAATGGTCATGATCATTAGCTATTAAAGAAATCCAAGTCAAAACTACAATGAGATACCGTCTCACCACAAAAAGGTTGGCCATGATCCAAAAAACACAAAACAACAAATGCTGGAGTGGCTGTGGAGAAATTGGAACTCGCTTATGCCGCTGGTCAGATTGCAAAATGGTACAGTCTCTTTGGAAAGCACTCTGGTGCTTTCTTAAAAAGTTGGGAATAAATAGACCATTTGATCTGGTAGTCCCACTGCTTGGAATATATCCTACAGACTCAAGGGCAGTCACACGAACAGATACATCCACATGAATGTTTATTGCAGCACAGTCCACAATAGCAAAAAGGTGGACTCAAGTCAAATGCCCAACAACAGATAAGTGGATAAACAAAATATGGTACATATACTCAATGGAACACTATGCCATGATAAAGAACAATAATGATTTTAGGAAGCATCTCATAACCTGATTTCAATCAGAGGACACTATGTTGAATAAAATCAGTCAGTGGCACAAGGACAAGTACTGTAAGAGACCTCTACTACAAGGACCAAAAAACAGACTCATGTACAGAAGACTCTTTGATGGCTGCAATGGAGGGGAGGAAGGGAGAGGGCTGGTGTAGGTCAGATGGTTGATAGAAATTTGGTTGGGGGAAAGCAGTGACAGCACTCATTAGACAGAAGATCAACTTAACTGGACTTCAACATAAACTAATAACTCTTCTGATCTTAATCCAATATTGCAAGGATAGAGTAGCAGGAGCAGGGATCTGGGGACCATTCTCTCAGGCCAATTGTCACAACTAGCTGGTTGCTAAGAGAATCTTCTGCACCCCATATGGGTAAGTGCTGTCTAGGGTCTTAAAATCTAGCAACCTGCCATCTGAGGTACACCAAATGGTCCCCACTCAGCTGTAACAAATGATCACCAACGACAGCAAAGACATGAGGAGAAAATAGCCCAGAAGACAGAAGGATTCAGGTGAATGTGTGACTGTATCAGTGTGATACCAGAAGAACCAGATGGTGCCTGGCCACCACCAGTGACAGCCATTATGGGGCTCACAAAGTTGAGTCCCAGTGGCAACCCGAGATTAAAATAGGGTGCACCCTGAGAACTCTACTAAAAGACCACAATTGATGGTCTGAAGGCCTTGGGTGCCTCTGGGAGCATGGCCCCTAGCTCTGATGCTGCCCATGTTCATAAATCATTACTGAGGTCAACTCCTCAAACAGGAATGGATTGGACTCAGTGACACAGAGTGGCCATATCGTGGGTGCACTTTATGGTTCTATGCATATGTAGGATGTCATCCTATTGGCCTCTTACTAGAGGGGAGTGGAGAGGGTGGAAAAGAGGTGACAGGACATTGTTAGGAGGATATGACATGTATAGAACAGAAAAGGAGGGTATGCTGTCACCAGGAAAGGAGAGCAGTATGAGCTGCATGTAATCAGGCATGTAAATTTAACTTGGATTGTATACTTTCACTCAAGCACAATAAATAAAAAAATATATTTTACTGGCTTTGTTGATCCTTTAGACACTTTGTACTTTTGTATATAATTTTTTGTATAAGTCTTCTTTTTAAAGAGTTAACTTAAATTTCTACTTAATATTTTATTGCAGCAAAATCTGTATGAATTGATTTATTGTTACTTTGTGTTTCTATGTCAAAAATACACCTTGTCTGAAATGACTTTTGGTCACAGAATTCCTATTCAGCTATAAGTAGAGTCTTTTCTCACATAGTCTACTGCTCAATTTTTATAATGAAACCTTAGTACAATCTCTAATGTATTTACATTAAGAAAAAGTAGTTACAGTAGAAAAATAGTATTAGGAATGGGTAAAATTGTCTGTTGAATGAAACTGGTGTTGCTGAACATAATTAAAGTTGCTTAACTGTTCATGTAAAGATTATTGAAACATCAAAAGTACTTGTATATATATATTAATATCAATAAAAACAAAACAAAAAATCCAATAAATTCCATGAAAGGATAATTAAGCTAGCAATAACATATATTATGTTTTGCTCTTTTTAGTAAATTTTTATTTAAAAAATTACAAAATCATAATGTTTAACAACAATCAACTTAAATACTTTCCTTGTTTATTTCTGTACCAGTAATTTCTACTATCAAGTATATGGAACAGTATCCAATAACTTGTCTTTAGTTATACATAATTTCTGAACATACGTAATTTTTCGTTCACTTATTAATTTTTTTAGGTGCTTTGAGTCAGTTTCAAGTCATAGCGACCCTTTGTACAAGAGAAACACTGTCCAGTACTGGACCATCCTCACAGTCATTGTTATGCTTGAGCTCATTGTTGTAGCTGCTGTGTCAATCCACCTTATTAAGGATCATCCTCTTTTTTTTGCCGAGCTTCTATTTTACTAAGCATGATATCCTTCTCCAGCTTCTGATCCCTCCTAAAAACCTGTTAAGAGTATGTAAATGAAGTCTTGCCATCATTGTTTCTAATGGGCATGCTGGCTGTACTTCTTTCAAGACAGATTCATTGGTTCTTCTGGAAGTAATTTGGAATATATAATATTCTTTGCCAATATCGTAAGCGGAAGGCTTCAATTCTTCTTTACTCTTCTGTATTCACTGTCCAGCTTTCACATGCCTATGAAGGTGATTAAAACCACCATGGCTTAAGTCCACCTCACCTTAGTCCTTAAAGTGGTGTCTTTGCCAGAAGATAAGAAACATTTGTGCACAAGAAAAGTAAAAATGGTTGAACATATTATATTTTTTGTAGAACGGTTATCCTATAAAAATAGATTAAAACTTTACAGAATTCTTTTGAAATAGATTAGCCCAATGCAATATATCACTTGATTTCGTGACTGCTGCTTTCATGCTTGTCCACTGTAGATCCAAGAAAGATGAAATGCTTGACAACTTCAAGCTTTCCTCTGTTTATCATGGTGTTGCTTATTGCTCTACTTGTGAGGATTTTTGTTTTCCTTATCTTGAAGTGTAATCCTTATTGAAGTCTAGCTTCTCAGATTATTTGCTCAGCATACAGATTGAATAAGTATAGTGAAAAGATACAACCCTAATGTACAACTTTTCTGATTTTAAAAGACAAAGTATTCTATTTTTCCATTTCAATGATTGTCTATGTGTAAGTTCTTCATAAGCACAATGAAATGTTCTGAAATTGCCATTTTTCACAATGTTATCCATAATATATTATGATCCACAAAGTTAAATGCCTTAGTCTTGTCAACCAAACACATTTAAACATCTTTCTAGTATTCTCTCTTTTACCCAAGATCCATTTGCATTTTTTGGATCATGGCCAATCTTGTGGGGGTGAGATGGTATCTCATTGCAGTTTTTATTTGAATTTCTTTAATATCTAATGATCGTGAGCATGCCCACATGTGTTTTTGGCTGCCTGGATCTCCTCTTTAGAGAAGTGTCTGTCCATCTCCTTTCCCATTGCTTAATTGGATGATTTGTCTTTTTCTTATTGATATTTTGTAGTATCTTATAGATTATGGAGATCAGGTGTTGGTCTGACATAGAGCTGCCAAATATTTTTTCCCATTCCGTGGGTGGTCTTTTAATTCTTTTGATTAGAAATGTTTGATTCTTATTAATTCCTGTTTATCTATTTTTTCTTCTGATGAATGTGTTTTGTTTGTCAGATTTTGAAGTCTGTCTATATTGTGTATTAAAATGCCCGTTGTTGACCTTATCTTATCTTGGATGAGCTTTATCGTCTTAGCTTTTATATTCAGGTCTTTTATCCAATTTGAGTTGATTTTTGTATAAGGTGTGAGATATCGGTCTTGTTTCAATCTTTGGGGGATAGATATCCAATTATGCCAGCACCATTTGTTAAAGAGACTGTTCTTACCCCAGTTTAAAATCTTAGGACCTTTGTCAAATATCAGCTGTTCATAGGAGGATGGTGACATCTCCGGGGTCTCTACTTTGTTCCATTGGTCTATAGTCTGTTTTTGTACCAGTACCAGGCTGTTTTGACTACTGTGCAGTGTAATACCTTTTAAAGTCAGGTAGTGAGATGTCTCCCAGTGTGTTCTTCTTTTTCAGTAGTGCTTTACTTATGCAGGGTTTCTTCCCTTTCCAAATAAAGCTGATAATTTGTTTCTCCATCTCATTAAAAAAATGTCACTGGAATTTGTATTGAGATTGCATTACATAAGTAGATTGCTTTGGGCAAAATAGAGATTTTCACAATATTGAGTCTTCCTATCCATGAGCAGGGCAGATTACTCCATTTATATAAGTCTCTCCTAGTTTCTTGTAGTAAGGTCTTGTAGTTTTCCCTGTAAAGACCTCTTATTTCTCTAGTTAGATTTATTCCTAGGTATTCTATCTTCTCGGGGGCTATAGTAAATGGAATTGATTTGGTGATTTCTTCTTTAATAATTTCACTGTTGGTATAAAGGAATCTTATTGATTTAGTTATATTTATCCTGTATCCTGATACTTTATTGAATTCTTCTATTAGCTCCAATAGTTTACTTATGGATTTATTTGGATTCTCTGTATAAACAATCATATCATCTGCAAAGAGGGAAATCTTTACTTCTTCATTGCCAATACAGATGCCTTTTATTTCTTTGAGTTGTCTAATTGCTCTGAATGGAACTTCTATCACAATGTTGAATAGAAGTGGTGAGATCGGGCATCCTTGTCTAGTTCCTGTTCTCAGAGGGAATACTTTCAGTCTTTCACCATTCAGGATGATGAAAGCAGTTGGCTTTGCATAGATGCTACTGGTTATATTGAGGAATTTCCCCTCTATTCCTATTTTTATGAGAGTTTTAAGTATGAATGGCTGTTGAACTTTGTCAAACGCCTTTTCTCCATCAATTGACAAAATCAGGTGATTTTTATCTTTTGTGTTATTAATATGGTTGAGTACATTAATTGTTTTTCTGATGTTGAACCAGCCTTGCATGTCTGAAATGAAACCAATTTGATCATGATGAATTATTTTTTTTATATGCTGTTGAATTTTATTGGCTAGAATTTTGTTGAAAATTTTTGCATCTAGCTTCATGAGTGATATTGGTCTGTAATTTTCTTTTTTTGTGGGATCTTTCCCTGGTTTTGGTATCAGGGTTATGCTGGCTTCATAGAATGAATTTGGAAGTATTTCATCTCTTTCTATAGCGTGAAATAGCCTCAATAGTATTGGAGTTAATTCTTCTCTTAAAGTTTGGTAGAATTCTCTGGTGAAGCCATCTGGGCCAGGAATTTTTTTGGTTGGTAGATTTGTGATGACTTTTTCAATCTCTTCCTCTGTGATAAATTTATTAAGTTTATCTATTTCTCCTTGTGATAATCTTGGTGAGTGTTATGAATCTAGAAATTTGTCTATTTCCCCTAGGTTTTCAAACCTGTTATAGTTTTTCATAATATTCTGTTATGATATATTTTATTTCAGTTCGTTCTATTGTAACATCTCCCAACTCATTTCTTAATTGGGTTATTTGTATCTTCTGCCGTTTTTCTTTTGTAAGTTTAGCCAAAGGTTTATCAATTTTGTTGATCTTTTTGAAGAACCAGCTTTTGGTTTTGTTAATTTTTTCAATTGTTTTTCTATTCTCTAATTCATTTAGTTCTGCTCTAATCCTTATAATCTGTTGTCTTCTGGTGCCTGAAGGGTTCCTTTGTTGCTCTCTTTCTACTTGTTCAAGCTGTGAGGTTAATTCTTTAATTTGTGCTCTTTCTTCTTTCTGGAAGTGTGCATTTACAGAAATAAACTGACCTCTGAGCACTTTTTTTGCTGTATTCCATAAATTCTGGTAGAATATGTTTTCATTCTCATTTGAATCCATAAATTTCTTTAATGTGTCTTTCATTTCTTTTATAACCCAAGGCTTTATGAACAAAAATTTGTTTAGTTTCCACAAGTTTGAATTTTTACCTATGAATTTTCTGTTACTGATTTCAACTTTTATAGCTCTGTGGTCCGAGAAGATACTTTGCAATAAATCAATGGTTTGGATTTTATGGAGAATTGTTTTATGACCTAACATATAGTCTATTCTGGAGAATGTTCCACTCTGGAGAAGAAGGTGTATTTATCTGCTGATGGATGAAAAGATCTGTATATGTTGATAAGGTCAAATTGGTTGATTGTTGTAATAAGATCTTCTGTATCTTTACTGAGCTTCTTTTCTGGATGTTCTATCCTTAACTGAAAGGGAAGTGTTAAAGTCCCTAACTATTATTGCAGAATGATCAGTCTCATTTTTCAAAGTTGTCAGTATTTGTTCAATGTATTTAGGTGCTTCAGTATTGAGTGCGTATATATTTAATATTGTCAAGTCTTGCTTGAGTATTGAACCTTTCAACAATAAATAGTGACCAGCCTTGTCCACAATAGTGGATTTTACATCAAAATCTATTTTATTTGAGATTAATATTGCCACATCTACTCTTTTTTGTGTATGGTTACCTTGATATATATTATTTCAACCTTTGATTCTTAACCTATTCTTATCTTTAATTCTAAGGTGTGTTTCTTCTAAGCAACATATAGATGGGTTACGTCTTTTTGATCCAGGATATCACTCATTGTCTCTTTACTGGATCATTCAGTCTATTTACATTCAATGTGATTATTGATAGGTATAAGTTTAGTGGTGTCATTGTGATATGTTTATTTTCATGTTGATGTTTTCTCAGTTCTTATTAATCTGTTCTGGGACATTCTTCTTTATGGATTGTATGAGTGTTGATTTTATATTGATTGAGACTCCTGTATTGCATTTCTTAATTTCAAATAATGTATTATTAATCTGTTTTATGGCTACATGTATTATCCCCCTTAACATATATTTATTGAAATCAATTTTAACTGTTTTATAAGTTTCAAACTTTCTCTGCATCAAAATCAACTGTAGCTATTGTAGTGTATCCCTCTATTAATGTGATGGTATTATAGTTGTCATGATATGATCATGGATTCCATTATAACACTGTAGCTATTGGCTTGGTTTGGTGAAGTTTTGTGCCTTCCTTAACTGATTAGAAATTTAGATGAAGTGCCTTGAATTATCACCTGAAACATAATTTGGGGAAGAACTTCTTTCAATATTTCATGTAATTTTGGTTTAGTTTTTATGAAATGTTAAATTTCTTGTTATTTTCGAAAGTCTTAATTTCATCATTATATTTGACAGACAATTTTGTAGGATAAATAATTCTAGGACGGAAGTTTTTTGCATTTAGGACTTTGAATGTGTCTGCTCACTGTTTTCTAGGCAGCATTGTTTTGGCAGAAAAGTCAGATGAAAGTCTACAAGGTTTCCCTTGGAATGTTACTTTTGACTTGAACCTTGCTGTCTGCAGAAGCATCTGTTTGTGTTTTAGCTTATTAAGCTTAATTGTAATATGCCTTGGCGTCCTTCTTTTTGGATCTAATTTCTGTGGTGTTCGATAAACATCTTGGATACCTATGTTCTCTTTGCTCATAATTTCAGGAATGTTTTCTGTCAACATCTCTACAGCAATACTCTATGTTGTCATTAATCTTCCCTTGTTCAGGAACTCCAATTAAACGTAAATTATTCCTCTTCATGGAGTCCCACATGTTTCTTGATGTGTCTTCATTTTTTCTTATTTCTTTTGTCTGATTTCACTTCTTAAATGCTGGTGTTAGTTACTTTGTCTTCTAGGTCACTGATTCTAACTTCCATCTGTTCAATCCTACTCTTTTGGCTTTGGATAGAATTATCCAATTCTGTAATTTTTTTATTAATCTGATGTATTTCAGATTGATGATGTTCTAGCATTTCAAATAGTTTACCAAATTTTTCATTTTGTTCTATTGCATTTTGTTTAATCTCTATGAGGGTTTTATATATAAGTCTTTTGTATTCAACCTCTGTTAGCTTCAGAAAGGCTTCTTCTCAGAAACTTTTTGAATATTTTGAATCTATGTTTTTGGTGGAACATAATTCAATACATGACACCTAGTAAGGAAGAAGTGTCGATGACTATGGATTTACTCTTAAAGCTTTGCATGTGAGAGGCTGTGAAATAAATTTCACAAAAACTTAAGTGCTTTCACCTCACTGAAATTTCTACGTGTCAATGGTATAGTCATGTTGAGATAATCCTTCTAAAGTGAAGGATAAGTTATTGCATCCTGCTGCTCCCACAACTACAAAGGAAGCAAATGCCTAGTGGGCCTCTTCGGATTTTGTATGTAACACATTCCTCATTTGCATGTACTACTCTAACTTGTTTACCAAGTTACTTGAAAGGTTGCTGGTTTTGAGTGGGGCCTGGAACAAGAGAAGACTCCACAATAGATTCAGGCTGTCATACATGTGGCTCTGCCCCACGGTTCATATGACTCAGCTGATCCAATATGCTTGAAGCATCCATGAAGGATAGAGATGCTGTTTGATTTGGTTGGCAAGCCTCTATTGGTGAATCACAGAATAGGCCTTGAGGATTCTGGAGCAAAGTCCTGCCATCCTCTGCAGATAACTCTTCTCCTTTTGAGAAACAGCTTTTGGCTGACTGCTTAACCGTGAGACACTAAGGCACTGTGTAGCCTGAGTTGAACCTCATGAACTAGATGTTGTCTGACCCACACAATCATAAAGTTGGACAAGCTCAGCAGCACTCCATCATTAAATGGGAGTGGTATATAGACCTTGGGTCTGAGCTGGGCCTGAAGGCACAAGTAAGTCGCAGGGGGAAGTGGCTCAAATGCCCACGATCCCCAGTCCTGTCATATTACATTCCATATCCCAATGTGCCCCTATAGCCTTATGGGGAGTTAAATATGCCCAGCTGACAGAAGAAAAGACTCCTACCTGTTTAATACATGGTTCTGCCCAATATACAGGCAACACTAGAAGGTGGGTAGGAACAGCACACCAGCCCCTTTCTGGGACCTCCTTGAAGTAGAGTGGTGATGGGAAATGTTTCCCATGGGCAGAACTTCAAGCAGTTCACTTGGTTGTTCACTTTGCCCTGAAAGGCAAATGGCCAGATGTGTGACTGCATAATGACTCATGGGCTGTGGAAAATGGTTTTTGCTGGATGGTCAGGGACTTGGAAGGAGTATGATTGAAAAATTGCACACAAGAACTTATGGGGAAGAAGTATGTGGCTAGATCTCTCTGAACGGGCCCAAAACTGAAGATATTTATGTCTCACATGAATGTTCACCAAATGGTGATCTCAGGAGAGGATGACTTTAACAATCATGTGAATGGGATGATGCATTCCGTGGAAACCACTCATCCTCCTTTCCAAGCTACTCTAGTCATTGCCAGTGGGTTCATGAACAAAGTGACCATGGAGGCAGGGATACAGTTAAGGATGGGACCACCAACATGGACATCCACTCACCAAGGCTGACTTGGCTGCAGACACCACTGAGTACCGAATTTGTCAGTGTTAGAGATCAATACTAAGTCTCCAGGATGACATCACCCCTCAGGGTGAAGAGTGAGTAACCCGATGTCAAGTTGATCACATTGGACCAATTCTATCATGGAAAGAGCAGAATTTTGTCCTTACTAAAATAGACACTCTGGATATCGATTAGTCTTCCCTGAATGCAATGCTTTTGCCAAAACTACCATCCATGGACTGACAGAATATCTTATCCATTGTCATATTATCCCACACAGCATTGCCTTGACAAAGGGATTCACTTCACAGTAAATGACGTGCAGCAGTGTGCTCATGCTTGTAGAATTCACTGGTCTTACCATGTTTCCCATCATCCTGAAGCAGCTGGCTTGATAGAACAATGGAATGGCCTCCTAAAGACGCAATTATGGTGACAGCTAGGTGGCAATACCTTCCAAAGTTGGGGTAAAGCTCTCTAGTAGTGTCATGGATTGAATGTGTTCCCCCCCAAAAATCTATAACTATTCGGTTGTGCCATAATTTCTGGTATGCTGTGATGTTCCTCCATGTTGGAATTCCTGCCTCTATGATGTTAATGATGGTGGATGGGCAGCAGTTGTGTTGGTAGAGCAAGATTCAACATGCAAGTTTGTTTTGTGCCTTGAAACAGTTTCTTGAGCTATACAGGGAAAAATATGGGAGAGAGATTTGGCAACTTCACACCATCAAAAAAGTAGCACTGGGAGAAGAGTGCATCCTTCAGACTTGAGGTTCCTGTTCCAAGATGCTCCATGAACAAAAACTGATGCAATGCAAGGACTTTCCTCCAGAGCTGACAAGAGGGAAAGCTGTCTCCTAGAGTGGGAATCCTGAATTTGGACTTGTATACTACTGAACTGTGTAAAAATAAATCTTCCTTTGTTAAAGCCATCCACTTCGTGTTATTTCTGTTAGAACAGTGCCAGCTGACTAATGCAAGGAGGATGTACAAGTTATGACAAGTAGTTTCACAAACTTATCCTAGAAAAAGTTCTACATACCTCATTGCTGAATATTACTATAGTCACCTTCAAAGTACTCCCCTTGGGAAGCTATGCACCATTGTCAGTGCCTAGTCCATCCTTCAAAGCAATTTTGAACTCTTTTTCTGGAATGAGTATTAGAGCTGTCATAGTATTAACCTTGATGTCCTGAATGTCATCAAAATGTCTTCTTTTTAACATTTCCTTTATCCCTGGGTAAAGAAGAAAAGTCATTGGAAGCCAGCTCAGGTGAGTAGGGAAGTGTTCCAATACAGTTGTTTGTTTACTGGTTAAAAACTGTCTCACAGACAAGTATGTAATTAAGTTCACGAACTTGCCACCATGCCACTATATGCAATGGCCATTCCAGAAAGAGTTCCCAAATTGCTTTGAAGGGTGGACTAGGTGCTGGCATCAGTTTATACCTTCCCAAGGGGAGTACTGTGAAGGTGACTGTAGTGATATTCAGCAATGAGCTATGTAGTACTTAGAGCAATTAAGTTTGCAGACTTAATTGTAGCACCACACACATGCTCTAAATCAGAGTCCAATATATGGGGCTGCTTTTCCCAAAGCCAGGATTCATGGAACCAGGAATCAAGGGGTGGAAACAGGAGTGGCACCACTCACTATTACCCCTAGTGATGCATTTACCAAATTTTTGCTTTTTGTCCATGAAACCTTACGCTCTGCATACCTAGAGATCTTAGTTCCAACAGGAGAATACTCCAACGAGGAGACACATCACTGATTCTACTGAACAGCAAGCTAAAAATGCCACCAGGCCACTTTGGATTCCTTATGTCTCTGGATCAACAGGCAAAGAAAGGAGTTATGATACTTGCTGGTGATCCTGATTACCAAGAAGATATCAGTTTGGTATTTCGTAATGGAGGTAGAGTATGTCTGGAATGCAGGTGATCCCTTAAGACATCTCTTAGTACTACCATGACCTGTAATTAAAGTCAGTGGACATCTGCAGTGACCCAATTCTGACATGACTACTAATAGCCCAGACCCTTCAGGAGAAATATTGTGGTCTTCTCTGGTAACCCTGAAATTTCTTGACCATAACAGTCTGTGAGTTGAGGTCCTGCTCTCTGAGCTACTGATTTGGGGTTCACCAGCTTCTATGGCTCTGTACTGGGAAAGGCCTCTGTCCTGATCCCTAGACTTTTGGTATTCCAACCTTTTCATTCATGTGTGCTGTTTCCTTGATGTAAATCAATCTACATACATGCATTTATATGTTTTACTGGTTTTATGTTTACAGAGAATCCAGCCTAAGACAATAGATAAGCCCAAAATAAATCCACATAAACACACTCAACTGATTTTTGAGAAGAGTACAAAATACAATTCAATGGAAAAAAGTAGTCTTTTCTACAAATGGTGCTAGAGAAACTGGAAAACCATAGGCAGAAAAGTGTATCTTGAAATACACATCAGAAGTTAATAAAAAATAAATTCAAAATGGAACATAAATCTATGTGTAAAACGTAAGATTATAAAACTTTAGGAAAAAAACACAAGAGAAGGTTGATCTATTCTGAGGTGCCTTCAGACAGCTGGTACTAACTGGTTTACAAAAGTCAGTGATTATAAATCTCAAACATTCAATAACAAATAATTTACTTTGAAGTTTTTTTTTCTCTTGTACCTCACACTTCTTTTGAATTCCAATTATCTATCAACGAGAATACTAAACCAAACATTTGTTGTTATGTGTAAGATGGAAATGCCTAAAACCATTGCCTTTAACTCAGGAAGAAGCAAAGTCTGTACAAAAAGGCTCTAAACGCTCCCTCTAGTCTTAAATCTTTCAATGTTAAGAGAATCAGAAACTCCGGAACATGGCATGATTTATGTAAAAGTGAATCAGTGTAATCTTGATATGGAATATACTATAGGATTATTTTAATCTTGTTAAGACTCATTTCCAAATGTAGTCAATAGAGGCCCCAGCCCTAATAAGCAAAATAGAGAAAATTTAGCCAAATGAATGTGCTGAACCTAAGTAGATAATTGTATTTCCTATGAGATGGGAGAAGGAGATATATGGGTTTAAAGTAAAATGCTGTCAGTGATAATAAAATATCCATATGCCTAAGGAAGTCCAGTTAATATGAATATTATTCAAATTTACTCACCAACCACTGAGGCCAAAGATGAAGAGATTGAAAATTTTTACCAACTTTTGCAGTCTGAAATTGATCAAATATGCAATCAAGATGTCACTTTAATGTCTTAGACTTAGACACAATGGAATTCATCTGGAGGATCTTAAATATCATTGAAATAGTCTTCGCCATATACCAGCTATGCCACTAGTATTTAGGTAGCAGCAGGGTCACCCATGGTAGAAGGTTTCAGCTGAGCTTCTAGACTAAGACAGACTAGGAAGAAGGACCAGCAGTCTACTTCTGGAAAGAATTAGCCTAGGAAAACCTTATGAATATCAGCAAAGCATTGTCAGACGTAGGGCCAGGAAATGAACCCCTGGGTTGGAAGACACGTAGAAGATGACTGAGTAAGAATTGCCTTCTTAACTAGAGTCAACTTTAAAGACATAGATGGAGTAAAGCTTTTGGATCTTTGTTCACTGATGTGACATGACTAAAAATGAGAAGAAACAGATGCAAACATCCATTAATAATCAGAACATGGAATGTACAAAGTATGAATCTAGGAAAACTGGAAACTGTCAAAGATGAAATGGAACACACAAACCCTGATATCCTAGGCGTTAGTGAACAAAAATGGACTGGTATTGGCCATTTTGAATCTGACAATCATATGGTCTACTATGCTCGGAACAAGAACTGCATTCATCATCAAAAAGAACATTTCAAGATCTGTCCTGAAGTAAAATGCTGTCAGTGATAGGAAAATATCCATATGCCAAAGGAAGTCCAGTTAACATGAATATCATTCAAATTTACTCACCAACCACTGAGGCCAAAGACTAAGATTGAAAATTTTTCCATCTTCTGCAATCTGACATTGATCAAATATACAATCAGGATGCATTGATTATTACTGGTGACTGGGATGCAAAAGTTGGAAACAAAGGAGTGATAGTTGGAAATAAGTCCTTGGTGATACAAATAATGCTGGAGACTATGTGATAAAATTTTGCAAGACTAAAAGGTGCTTTGCAAATACCTTTTTAACCAACACTAAAGGAGACTGTACACATGGACCTCATCAGATGGAATACAGAGGAACCAAATCAACTACATCTGTGGAAAAAGTGATGGAAAAGCTCAGTATCAGCAGTCAGAACAAGACCACAGGCTGACTGTGGCACAGATAATCAATTGCTCATATGCAAATTCAAATTGAAACTGGAGAAAATTAGAACAAGTCCACAAGAAACAACGTATGACTGTGAGTATACCCCTCCTGAGTTTAAAGACCATCTCAAGAACAGATTTGATGCATTGATCACTAATAATTGAAGACCAGATGAATTGTGGAATGACATCAAAGACATCATCCATGAAGAGAGCAAGAGGTCATTAAAAAGACAAGAAAGAAAAAAAAGACCAAGTTGGATGTCAGAAGAGACTCTGAAACTTGCTCTTGAAAGTCAAGCAGGTAAAGGAAAAGGAAAGAATGGCAAAGTAAAGATTTAAACAGAAGACTTAAAACAGCAGCTTGGAAAGACAAAATATTTTAATGACATGCAAAGAGCTGGAAATGGAAAACTAGAAGGTAAGAATACATTTTGTTTTTCTCAAGCTGAAATAACTGAATTAAAAATTAAGCCTTGAGTTGCAACAATGAAGGATTCTACAGGGAAAATATTAAACTACTCAGGGAGCATCAAAAGAAGATAGTAGTGGTTTCAGGGCCAAGATGGCAGACTAGACACATGTCTCCTCAATTCCCTCTGAGAACTAAGACCTGTAATGTTAATTGAATGGAGCAGTGTGGACATCCTGGGAGCACTAGGATCTGGCATAATTTTGTCAGATTGAACTTGGCACCACTAAAGGGGAAACTAACTCTCTGTAACACAAGGCAGCTGCATGCAGAGTACTGCTTCTGCTGATTCACCACTAGGGAGGACTGTAGGTACTGACACCTTCTTTGTTTTCTGGGAGGTGGGGACTGGGCACAAGCCATCAAACAGGCCAAACTGCAGTGCTTAAGAAAACAGCATGTAGCATAACGGAGAGATTGTACATGGGATAGCCACATTTTTGAGAACCCAGCTGCTAACTGAGGGCACTAATCTCCCAAACCTCTGGTTTCTGAGCTATACTGTAGATCCTGCTGTTTCATGGCAAGAAGGACAGCTCAGGCAGATGTCATCTTGGTCAGCTGGGAGGTGGAGTCACCCATCCAGAGGTCTTAGCTCCAGCTAATACTCATGCCGAGAATCAGAGCCTCTCTGGACAATGCTTTTCCAGTAGAAAAGCTGCACTTAGGACAGTGGTACCTAGAGTTACAGGTTAGGTTTGACAGAGAATAGCAGCAAGGCCGTGACTCCTCCCTGCTTTGAATCATATCAGAGTGTCTGGGGATAGCCTATGAGGTGTTTTCATTGTCAGCCAGAAGGTGGGACCTGCCACATCTGAGGGCCTGACTGATTCTGGCAGCTGTTGGACAGCTCCATGCTTAACAGTAAGCCAAGCCAAGTGCCGTCGAAGTCAGGCTCTGACTCATGGCAGTAAAGTCCCTGTTTAAAATAGGAGAACTGACTGCTGAGCAGTCTGGCAGCATCTCCTCCACCCTTCACTGATCCACATCATAGTGTCAGCTGATGACCCCCAGTGACTCCATAATTAGGGTGCCATCTTTCCTGGCTGGCAGGTAGAGCCTTTCATCCTAGAGTCCACCTGGGGCCAGTCACTAGACTACACAGAGGCAGCTGGTGACCAACTCCCCTCTTAGAATTGTGCCTCAGCTACTGTTGAGGTAACACCAGAGACACCAAATGGCTTCTAGATGGTGCAAAGACAACAGTTAACAGCTAACCATTTAAAGAAGAAGTCCACAATGGCTCTGGAAAATTCCCAAAATAAAGAATCAGAAAATTGCCCAGATGAAGAAGCCTTTCTGAAACTATTGGAGGTTGAATACAAAAGAATTATGTATAAAGCACTCCTAGAGATTAAACAAGATGTGGCAAAACAAAATGAAAACTTAAGTAAGCTATTTGCAATGGTGGAACATCAACGATCTGAAATACAGTAAGTCAATATTAAAATTACAAAAGTAGACAATTCATTCCAAAGCCAAAAGAGCAGAATTGAGGATATGGATGCCAGAGTTGGCAACCTTGACAACAGAGTAACTGACATTAGCCTTTATGAGGAGAAATCAGAGAAAAGAAATAAGAAAATTGAATAAGCATTAAGAAACATGTGAGATTTTATTAAGAGAAATGATCTACAATTAACTGGAGTTCCTGAACAGGGAGGGATAGCTGAAAATATAGAGAGCATTGTAGAGTTGTTGACAGAAAACTTCCCTGAAATTATGAAAGAGGAGAACATAGATATCTAAGATATCTAAGATGTGTATTGAATGCCACAAAAACCAGGCCCCAAAAGAAAGATGCGAAGACATATTAAAAGTCAAGCTCAATAAAATGAAACATAAACAGAGCTTCTGAAAGGCAACACGGCTTAAAGCAAAGCTAACATACAAAAGGAAGAAGGCAGTGGGATGACACATTCAAAGCTTTGAAGGAGATGAACTTCCAACCGAGAAATACATATCCTGAAAAAATGCCTCTCACATATGACAGTGAAATTAAGACATTCACAGATAAACAGAAGCTTAGAGACTTTGTAAAAACCAAACCAAAACTACAGGAAATACTGAAAGAAGCTCTTTGCTCAGAAAAACAAAAACATCCGGTATATACTTAAGGAGGCAATGCAGTACACAGCACCCAGAATTGTACTATGTTAGGGAAGTCACAAAGCTTGATCAAAGCTACAATATTAAAAGAAGGGAACCAGTGATCAGAACATGAAAACTATGGACATCATCACACTAAAAAGAGGGATATATCATAGTAGTTATAATCCTTTCAGATGGGGAGGAAATTAAAAAGATATGCAGAAGTTAAAGTCTGGCTTAAATGTAGAATAGTAAGGGGAATCACACGGGTAGCCACAAAGCAAAGTAAAAATGTGACATACCAAAACAATAAACATAACACAGGAGTCTCAGCAAACACAAAAGCAACACTGAAAAACATGAAAAGTCAACACATGAAAAAGAATGACCCAGTCCTTAGACTCAAAGATAGGGACAAACTGAAAATAAAAGGATGGAAAAATATATACCAAGCCAACAACATACAAATAAGAACAGAAGTCGCAATGATAGTCTCAGATAAAATACACTATAATGTAAAATCCATGATTGTAGACAAGGATGGTCACTATTGCTGAAAGATTCAATACGTAAGGAGGATATAACAATATTAAATATTTATGCACCCAATATCAAAACATGTAAATACATCAAACACTGACAACACTGAAAAGTAAGATAGATTGCTCCACAATAATAGGTGGCGACTTCAACACTCCGCTTTCAGCAATGGACATATCATCCAGAAAAAAAGCACAGAAGAGATATAGATGATCTTATCGTGACACAACCAACTAGACCTCATCGACATAAACAGAACTTTTTATCCATGAGCAGATAAGTACACCTTCTTCTCCAATGCACCTGGAACATTCTCTAGAACAGATGACATATTAGGACATAAAGTCTCAACAAAATTCAAACCATTTAATTACTGGAAATCATCTTCTTGGACCATAGATCCATAAAAGTTGAAGTCAAAAGCAGAAGAAAACATAGGTAGAAATTTGAAATCATGAAGACTGAACAACACTTTTCTCAAAAATCCATGTGTTATAAAAAAATCCAGGATGAAATAAAGAAATTTATGGCATCAAATGAGAATGAAAATACATCCTACCAAGACCTAGGGGATACAGTTAAAGCAGTGCTCAGAGATCAAATTATCTCGATAAATGCACACATCAAGAATAAAAACACATCAAAACCAAAGAATTAACTATACAGATTGAGAACGTAGAAAGAGAACAGCAGAGGAACCCCTCTGGCACCAGAAGAAAACAGATAATAAAGAGTAGAGTAGAACTAAATGAATTAGAGAACAGGATAAAAAGTGAAAAAATTAACAAAACCAAAAGCTGTTTTTTTTTTTAAGAGATCAACAAAATTGATAAATTTATTGGAAAAACTTACAAAAGACAAACAGGAAAGGAAAAAAATAACCCAAATAAGAAACGAGATAGGATATGTCACAACAGACCCGACTGAAATCAAAAGTATCCTAACAAAATACTATGAAAGACTGTACTCTAACAGATTTGAAAACCTAGAGAAAATGGACAAATTTCTAGATTCATATCACCTACCAACATTATCACAAGAAGAGGTAGAACAACTTAATAAGTCCATTACAAAAGAAGAGATTGAAAAAAGTCATCCCAAAACTACCAATCAAAAAAGTCTCGGCCCAGATGGTATCACCAGAGAATTCTACCAAACTTTTAGAGAGGAGTTAACTCCAACACTACTGAGTCTATTTCACAGCACAGAAAGCGATGGAATACCCCCAAATTCATTCTATGAAACCGGCATATCCCTGATATCAAAGCCAGGGAAAGATGCCTCAAAAAAGAAAACTAAAGACCAGTATCACTCATGAACCTAGATGCGAAAAATTGTCAACAAAATCCTTGCCAATAGAATTCAACAACATATCAAAAAAAAAAAAAAAATTTATCTTGAGCAAGTTGGATTCACATTTGTCAAAGTCCAACACTCATTCACGCTAAAAATTCTCAGCAAAATAGGAATAGAGGGGAAATTCCACAACAAAATAAGGGACTTCTGTACAAAGCCCAATGGCCTACATCATCCTGAATGGTGAGAGTCTGAAAGGTTTTCCCTTGAGAATGAGAACTAGACAAGGATGTCCATTCTCGCCACTTCTAATCAACATTGTAACAGAAGTTCCAGGCAGAGCCATTAGACAAGACAAAAAAAATAAAGGGCATCTGCATCAGCAAAGAAGAAGTAAAAATCTCCCTATTTGCAGACAATGATTGTATATGGAGAGAATCCTAAAGAATCCACAAGGAAACTACTGGAACTAATACAAGAGTGCAGCAGAGTATCAGGATATAAGATGAATGTATGTGAATTCTTTATACCAACAAAAAGATCATCAAACAAGAAATTACCAAGTCAATACCATTTACTATAGCCCCCAAGAAGATAAAATTCCTAGGAAGAAATCTAACTAGAGAAATAAGAGACTTATACAGAGAGAACTACAAGACTTTACTGCAAGAAACCAAAAGAGACTTACATAAATGGAGAAATCTACCTTGCTCATGGATAGGAAGACTTAACATTGTGAAAATGGCTATTTTACCCAAAGCAATCTACATCTACAGTGCAATCCCAATACAAATTCCAGCGACATTTTTCAATGAGATAGAGATACAAATCACCAACTTTGGGAAGGGAAGAAACCCTGGATAAGTAAAGCAGTACTGAAGAAGAGGAACACGGTAGTAGGCCTCACACTACCCAACCTGGGAACCTATTATGCTGTCACAGTGGTCAAAATAGCATGGTACTTGTACAAAAGAGACAGAGTTGAGATCCCAAGATGCCACCATCCTCTTATGAACAGTTGATACTTGACAAAGACCCTAAGGTTGTAAACTGGAGTAAAAACCATCTCTTTAACAAATAGTGTTGGCAAAATTAGACATCTCTCTGCAAAACCTGAAACAAGACCCATATCTCACACCTTACACAAAAACTAACTCAAAGTGGATCAAAGATGTAAATATTAAACCCCAAACAATAAAGATCATGGAAGAAAAATAGAGTTAACAATGGAAGTTCTAATACACAGCTTAGACAGACTTCAAAAACTGACAAATGAAAAGCACTACCAACAGAAAAGAAAATAGATAAGTGGGAACTACTAAGAATCAAACACTTTTGCTCATCCAAAGACTTTACTGAAATACTTAAGAGATCACCTACAGAATGGGAAAAATTATTTGGCAACTATATGTCGGACTGATGTCTGATCTCCATATTCTACAAGGTACTACAAAATATCAACAACAAAAAGGTAAATAACACAATTAAGGGTGTGCAAAGAAGATGGACAGACACTTCACCAAAGAGGACATCCAGGAAGCCAAAAGACACATGAGGAAATCCTCAATGTCATTAGCTATCAGAGAAATCCAAATCAAAACTACAGTGAGATACTATTTTACCCCAGCATGGTTGGCCATGATCCAAAAAACACAAAACCACTAATGCTGGGAGGCTGTGAAGAGTTTGGAACTCACCTACACTTCTGGTCAGATTGCAAAATGGTACAACCTCTATGGAAAGCAACTTGATGCTTCCTTAAAAAGCTGGAAATAGATGTACCATTTGATCCAGTAATCCCACTGCCTGGAATATATCCTACAGAAACAAAGGCTGTCACACAGATACATGCACATGAATGTTCATTGAAGCATAATCCACAACAGCAAAATAGATGGAATCAACCCAGATGCACATCAACAGATGCATGGATAAACAAAATATGGTACACATACTCAATGGAACACTATGCAATGATAAAGAACGATGATGAATTTAAGAAATATATCATAACCTGGTTTCAATTGGAAGACATTATGCTGAGTGAAATCAGTCAGTGGCACAAGGACAAATATCTTTTGAGACCCCTGGTATAAGGACTTATATACAAAAGAAAAGACTCTGTGACCGCTACAAGGGTACGGAAGGAGGGTGAGGGTTGGTCAAAGGTTACATAGCTGATACAAATTTGGTTAGATGAAAGCACTGACACAACACAGTAGAAGGCAGGTCAACTTAAGTAGACTTCACCATTAACTGAAAGCTCTTCTTATTTCAACCCAATATTTCAGTGATAGAGTAACAGTAGCAAGGTCTGGGGACCATGTTCTTGGGGTCACCAAGGCCAATTGGCATAACTAACCTGTTGCTAAGAGATTCTTCTGCACCCCATATTGGTGAGTGGTATTTGGGGTCTTAAGAGCTGGCATGCTGCCATTTGAGATCCACCAAATGATGTCAACTCATCCAGAACAGGTGATCACTAAGAACAATAAAGATATGAGTGAAAAAGAGCTCAGGAGACTGAAGAACTCATGTGAATAGGAGACTGCATCAACATGTGACCAGAAGAACCAGATGGTGCCTAGTCACCATATTCATCAATAGGATGCTGTTGTACTGGTCTCGTTCTAGATGGGATAGAAGGTGGAGAGGAGGGAACTGGAGCTTGTTAAGAGGGTACCACTAGTACAGAATATAAAGGCTGAATGTGCTGCCACAAGGCAAGAAAAGCAGAAGGAGCTGCAGACAGGCAGGCATGCAAAATTAATTTGGATTGTATGCTTTCACTTAATCACAATTAAAAAAGAAGAAGAAGAAGAAGGAGATGGAAGGAATACATAGAGTCATTATACCAGAAAGAACTGGTCGATGTTCAGCCATTTGTAGAGGTAGCCTATGATCAAGAACTGATGAAACTGAAGAAAGAAGTCGAAGCTGTATTGAATGTACTGATAAAAAGCAAGGCTCCAAGAACCGATAGAATATCAACTGAGATATTTCAACAAACAGATGCAGCCCTGGAAGTGCTTGTTTGTATAGACAAACAAGAAATTTGAAGGACAGCTACCTGGCCAACTGATGGGAAGAGATCCATACTTATGCCTCTTCCATAGAAAGGTGATCCAAGTGAATGCAGAAATTACTAAAGAATATCTTTAGTATCACATGTAAGTAAAATTTTGCTCAATATCATTTAAAAGCAACTGAAACAGTATATGGACAAGGAACTGCCAGATACTCAAGCTGGATTCAGAAGAGGATGTAGAACCAGGAATATCATTCCTGATGTCAGACGGATCTTGGCTGAAAGCAGAAAATACCATAAAGATGTTACCTATTTCATAGACTATGCAAAGGCATCCAATTGTGTGGATCATAGCAAATTATGGTTAATATTGTGGAGAGTAGGAATTACAGAATACTTAATTGTGCTTTCAATGAATCTGTATATGGCTCAACAGGCAGCTGTGAGAACTGAACAAGGGGACACCACATGGTTTAAAGTCAAGAAAGGTGTGTATCAGGGCTGCATCCTTTCACCATACCTTTTCAATCTGTATGCCAAGCAAATAATCTGATAAACTGGATTATATAAAGAAGAACGAGACATCAAATTTGGAGAACAATTTATTAATAACCTGCGTTATGCAGATGACACCATCTTACTTGCTGGAAGTGAAGAAGATTTGAAATACCAGTAAAGATCAAGGACCACCCTTCAGTATGGATTGTATCTCAACATCAAGAAAATGAAATTCCTCACAACTGATCCAGTAAGCAACATTTTCATAAATGGAGAAAGGATTGAGGTTGTCAAGGATTTCATTTTACTTGGGTCCACAATCAATGCCCATGGAAGCAGCAGTCAAGAAATTGAAAGATGCATTGCAGTGGGAAAATCTGATGAAAAGGGTTTATTTAAAGTATTGAAAAGTAAAGATATCACCTTGAAGATTAAAGTTCACCTGACCCTAGTCATGTTATTTTCAATTGCATCGTATGTATGTGAAAGCTGAACTATGAACAAAGACAGAATAAGAATTGATGCCTTTGAATTGTGGTGTTGGAGAAGAATGTTGAATGCACCATGAACCGCCAAAAGAATAAACAGATCTATTCTGGAAGAAGTACAACCAGAGGGCTTCTTGGAAGCAAAGAAGGCATGTTGTCAGGAAGAGGAGAAAGACATCATGCTTGGTAGAGTGAAAGGTCAGCAGAAAAGGGGAAGACCCTCAATTAAGATGGATTGACACAGTGTCCGCAAGACTGGGATTAAACATAAAAACGATGTGGACAAGGTACAAGACGGGGTAGTGTTTTGTTCTGTTGTGCATAGTGTCCCCATGAGTCAGAACTAACTCGATATCACCTAACAACAACAACAACATATTTGGATTGCGTGGCTTTTTATACATTAACTATTGGTTATATTTTTAGTCTGCTAATCTCATGGTTTCTTAATACTGCTGTAATAGTAATTTATATCTCACAGCTAGGGGGCTAGAAGTCAAAATTCAGTGTGCCTGTTCTAGGGGAGAAGCCCTGGTTTTAGTGGGTAGGCATTCTATCTCTGTCAGCTTTGCTGGAAGTTCCTTGTCTCTTTTCAGCTTCTGTTCCTCAGTTCCCTGGTGATTTTCTTGTGTTTAATATTTTCCTCTCCTGGTATACTTTCTTCTATATGTCTAGCCTATTTTTTTACATCTCAAAGATGATTGGTTTACAACACATCCTGCATTGATACTGTCTCCTTAAGATAGCAAATTCCCTGATGAGATTACATCCACTTCATGCATAGATGTTAGGATTTACAACACAATTTGGGGAGGACACAATTCAATTCATAACAGGTGTTTAAATATTCTTTATGTCACCATATATATGTGCCAAAAAATCTACAGTTTAGCCTATATGTGCAGTGATTCCCTTAGCATTAACAACAACCTTCACTCTTTTTGAGTATAAGGACACAGTTTCAGTCAGGTGAATTCTGACTCATAGTTACCCCATGTGTTGTAGGGTAGAATTATAGTCTGTAGAGTTTTAAAGGCATAACCTTCCAAAAGTATGTCTCCAGGGCTTTCCCTTGAGGCTCCTCTGTATGGATTTGAGCTAATAAACAATGGGTTAGTACTTGAACATTCCAAGCTCCATTGCAAATAAAGCTATTCCTTCTGGGAAGAGATTAGGAGCTGAACTATCTAAGGCCTACTTCTCACTCAAGGAAAAATCTCTGAGGGGGCGGAGTCAAGATGGCGGACTAAGCACACTTCTCCTTACATCCCCCTGGAAACCAAGACCTGAACTGACAATCAAACAGAGCCTTCTGATCACCTAATCAGCCTCAGGACACGGCACAGAGCTGTTAATTGGGACTTCATACCACTCAGCGAAAAACTTCCTCTCTTTAGCTGACTCCTGCTCCTGGCTAGCCCTGGCTCTCAAGGAAAGAAGGTAAACGCACCATTTTGACTTTTTTTTTCTTCTGTCTCAGCTGGCGGGTGGAGCTGGGTTTTGCCTGGTGGCTGGAATCAGACCCGCTGCTGAGGGGATAGGCAGGCGAAATTCCCATATTCTGAGAGCCACGCTCAGGACTCTGTTAATCTAGCCACATTGAGTCTTTCGTTTTGTAGCTGCCTCAGCGGGGTTTGTGCGGAGCTCCGAGGTCAGGGTGTGGGACGCCATGTTGGTACCGAGATTTTAGCGGGACCTCGTTCTTAGCCTGGGAGCCAGCGCCTACAAACAGGACAGTGCCTCTCCAACAGAAAAGTAGTGATTTTGCACAGTGCTGCATACGTTGGGGGCCCTGCAACAGAAGCAGAGGAATCGCTACCTCTCTTTAGCCCCTCTGTCTGCTGCCTGTGTGTAGGACGCCATCTTGGATATGGTGGCCACAGCTGGACCTAATTCTTAGCTTGGGAGCCAGAGCCTGCCCACAGGAGAGCACTTTCCTATCACAAAAACAGTACTTGACGCAGTGTTGGATAAGGCTAGGCCCTGTCAGTAGAGGCCAACAGGGCAGTAGCATTGCTGTATTCTGAACTAGTCTGTTATCATCTGGGGTTGGATATAGTGGTGCTTACTTTGCCAGTTGAGAAGAGGGACCTCCACACCTGAAAACCTAACTGACTTATGAACTGGTCAGATACTTTTTGCTTTGCATTTGAAGACAGCCTAGAGAAACATTTGCAATCCATCCTCACAGTACCTCTTCCAGCCTCTATATACTCACATGGGACCCAAAAAGCAACAGACAATTGTGGCATATAAGCAATCACTCATGGCTTCAGAAGGCTCCCAAACAAAGCAACCAAGGAGTTTTCCAGATGAAGAAACTTTTATGAAAGCATCAGGAAGTGAATACAAATTGATTATATATAGAGCCCTTCTAGACCTTATACAATATGCAGCAGAACAAAGTGAAAAATTAAACATGTTGCTCGATCTGATGGAACACCAGTACTCTGAAATCCAACAGATCAAGAACAAAATCAAAGACATAGAAATTTCCATGCAAAGCCAAGAAAACAGCATGGAACAAATGGAAAAAAGAATTTCTGACGTGGAAGACAGACCTACTGATGTCAGTGTCTATGAGCAGAAATCAGAAAAAAGAAACAAGAAAAATGAAGAAACATTAAGAAGCATGTGGGACTCTATTAAGAGGAACAACCTTCGATTAATTGGAGTCCCTGAACAGGGTGAGACATCTGAGAACACAGAGAGTATTGTTGCTGAGCTGCTGAAAGAAAACTTCCCAGAAATCGTGAAGAGAATATAGACATCTCAGATGCATATCGTACGCCACCCAATATAGATCTCAAAAGAAAGACTGCAAGACATAATCAAGCTTAACAAAATGAAACATAAGCAGCAACTCTTAAAGGCAGCAAGACTCAAAGCAAAACTAACATTCAGAGGGAAACCCTGTAGGCTCTCGTCATATTTCTCAGCAGAAACCATGCTGGCACGGAGACAGTGGCATGACACATTCAAAGCCTTCAAGGAGAACTTCCAACCAAGAAATATATACCCTGCAAAACTGTCTTTCAAATACAAAAATGAAATTAAGACATTCCCAGGCAAACAGAAACTCAGAGACTTTGGAAAAACCAAACCCAAACTACAAAAATATTGAAAGAAGTTCTTGGCTTTGGCTTAGAAGAACAAAACCACTAAATTTATATTTTAGAACTACACACTACTCAATACTCTACTCATTTAGGGAAGGCTCCAAAGTAAATCACAGCTTTGATATGGAAAGAAGCAATCCAGTGATCATCACGAAAACTATGGTGTCATCATAATAAAAAGAGGGATGTACTACAGTCATTATAGTCCTTCCAGATGGAGAGAAGATGACAAGACTGGTAGCAATTAAAATTGGGTTTATAAATAGTTTATTAAGGGGGTTCATAGCAGCAGCTTTAAAGCACAACAAAGATGTATCATACCATTTCAAGAAATCTAACACACGAGTCTCAACAACTATAAAACCAGCTCTGAAAAAGGTGAAAAATCAGCTCCCAAAAAAGAGTGTCCCAGAACAGACTAATAAGAACAACAGAGAAAACATCAACATAAAAATAAACATATCACAATGGCAGCAGTGAACACATACCTATCAATAATTACATTGAATGTGAATGGACTGAATGCTCCAGTAAAGAGACACCGAGTGTCATCTTGGATCAAAAGACACGACCCATCCATATGTTGTCTACAAGAAACTCACTTGAGACCTAAAGACAGGAACAAACTGAAAATTAAAGGATGGAAGAATATATATCAAGCTAACAATGAACAAAGAAGAGCAGGGGTGGCAATTCTAATCTCAGACAAAATCAATTTTAATGTCAAATCCACCATCGTGGACAAAGATGGTCACTATTTATTGCTGAAAG
Source organism: Heterohyrax brucei (assembly GCA_028571685.1). NCBI lineage: Eukaryota > Metazoa > Chordata > Mammalia > Hyracoidea > Procaviidae > Heterohyrax > Heterohyrax brucei. Next base: position 114,558,035 of record CM053166.1, on the reverse strand, counting down.
GTTCAGTACACAAGCAAGACTTCACTATATTAAATATTTATGCACCTAATGCCAGAGCACCTAAATATGTTGAAGAAACACTGACTATGCTCAAAAGAGAGTTAGATGACTCCACAGAAACAGTGGGAAACTTTAACACTCCACTCTCATTACTAGACAGATCGTCTAGAAAAAAGCTCAGTAAAGATACAGAAGACCTCATTGCCACAATTAACCAACTAAACCTCATTGATATATACAAAACTTTCCACCCATCAGCAGACAACTACACCTTCTTCTCCAGTGCACATGGAACATTCTCCAGAATAGACCACGTGATAGGCCATAATGCAATGCTGAACAAAATCCATACCATTGAATTACTACAAAGCATCTTCTCAGATCACAAAGCCATCAAAGTTGAAATCAATAGCAGGAAAAACAGAGATAGAAAGTGGAACTCTTGGAAACTGAACAACATCTTGCTCAAAAAAACATGGGTTATAGAGGAAATCAAGGATGAATTAAAGAAATTCATGGCTTCCAATGAGAACGAAAACACTTCCTACCAGAACCTATGGGATACAGCCAAAGCAGTGGTCAGAGGTCTGTTTATCTCCATAAATGCACGCATCTGGAAGGAAGAAACAAAACAAATCAGGGAACTAACTCTACAGCTTTAATAAGTAGAAAGAGAACAACAGAGGAACCCCTCGGGCACCAGAAGAAAGGAGATGATAAAGATTAGAGCAGAGCTAAATAAACTAGAGAATAGAAAAACAATTGAAAAAATTGAAAAGACCAAAAGCTATTTTTTTGAGAAAATCAACAAAATTGATAAACCATTGGCTAAACTTACTAAAGAAAAGCAGGAAAGGAAACAAATAACCCAAATTAGAAATGAGAGGGGAGTTTCACCACAGATGCAACAGAAATCAAAAATATCATAACAGAATACTATGAAAGACTGTACTCTAACAAATTTGAAAACCTAGGGGAAATGGACCAATTCCTTGACTCATACTACCTACCGAAATTATCACAATATGAGGGAAAACATCTTAATAAACCCATCACAAAGTAAGAGATGGAAAAAGTCATTAAAACACTGCCAACTAAAAAAAGTCCGGGCCCAGATGGCTTCATGGCAGAATTCTACCAAGCATTTAGAGAAGAGTTATCCCCAATACTACTGAGACTATTTCACAGTATAGAAAGTGATGGAGTACTCCCAAACTGATTCTATGAAGCCAGAATAACCCTGATACCTAAGCCAGGGAAAGACCCAACAGAGAAAGAGAACTACAGACCGATATCACTCATGAACCTAGATGCAAAAATCTTCAACAAAATTCTTGCCAATAGAATACAACAACATATGAAAAAATTAATTCATCATGACCAAGTGGGATTCATACCAGGGATGCAAGGCTGGTTCAACATCAGGAAAAATATAAATGTCATAAACCACATAAATAACACAAAAGACAAGGATCACCTGATTTTGTCCATTGATGCTGAAAAGGCATTTGATAAAGTACATCATCCATTCATGCTAAAAACTCTTAGCAAAATGGGCATAGACGGCAAATTCCTCAACACAATAAGGGCCATTTATACAAAGCCAGTTGCCCACATCATCCTGAATGGAGAGGGACTGAAAGACTTTCCCTTGAGATCAGGAACTAGACAAGGATGCCCACTCTCACTTCTCCTATTCAACATTGTGCTAGAAGTTCTAGCCAGAGCAATTAGACAAGACGAAGAAATACAGGGCATCTGCATCGGCAAAGAGGAAGTTAAAATCTCCCTGTTCGCAGATGATATGACTGTATATGCAGAGAACCCCAAGGAAACTGTAAGTAAGGTACTCAAACTGATAGAAGAGTTGAGCAAAGAATCCGGATGGAAGATAAACATCAGTAAATCAGTAGGATTCCTTTATACCAACAACGACACTGTTAGGGAGGAAATTATCAAATCAATACCATTTATGATAGCCCCTAAGAAGATAAGGTAGCTAGGAATTAATCTAACCAGAGAAACAACAGACCTTTACAAAGAGAACTACAAGCCCTTACTACAAGAAACTAAGAGAGACTTAGATAAATGGAAAAACCTACCCTGCTCATGGATAGGAAGACTGAACATTGTGAAAATGTCTATTTTACCCAAAGCAACTTATTTATATAATGCAATCCCAATACAAGTTCCAGAATCATTTTTTAATGAGATGGAGAAACAAATCACCAATTTTGTTTGGAAAGGGAAGAAGCCCCGGATAAGTAAGGTACTACTAAAGAAGAAGAACACACTGGGAGGTCTCTCATTACCCGACCTTAGAACATACTACACTGCCACAGTGGTCAAAACAGCCTGGTACTGGTACAAGAACAGACAGATGGATCAATGGAACAGAATTGAGACCCCAGACATGGCACCATCTGCCTATGAACAGTTGATATTCGACAAAGGCCCTAAGACATTAAACCGGGGTAAAAACAGTGTCTTCAACAAATGGTGCTGGCAAAATTGGTTATCCATCTGCAATAAACTCAATCAAGATCCATATCTTACACCTTATACAAAAACCAACTCCAACTGGATAAAAGACCTAAATATCTAACCTAAAACGATAAAGCTCATACAAGAAAACGTAGGAACGACAATGGAAGTTTTAATACAAAATCAGGACAGACTCCAAAATCTGTCAAAGAAACCTAAATCAACAAAAGAGAAACTAAATAAATGGCAACTATTAAGAATCAAACACTTTTGCTCATCCAAAGACTTTATTAATAGAATTAAAAAAACACCCACAGTATGGAAAAAAATATTTGGCAACTCTATGTCAGACCGATACCTGAACTCCACAATCTATAATGTACTACAAAATATCAATAAGAAGAAGATAAACCATCAAATTAAGCAATGGGCTAAGGAGATGGACAGACACTTCACTAAAGAGGAAATCCACGCAGTCAAAAAACACATGCGGACATGTTCACGGTCTTTAGTTGTTAAAGAAATTCAAAGCAAGACGACAATGAGATACCATCTCACCCCAACAAGATTGGCCATGATCCAGAAAACACAAAACAACAAATGCTGGACAGGCTGTGGAGAAAGTGGAACCTTCCTACACTGTTGGTGGGGTTGCAAAATGGTCCAGCCTCTTTGGAAGGCAATCTGACGCTTCCTTAAAAAAATGGATATCGATATGCCACTTGACCCAGTAATTCCACTACTTGGAATATATCCTACAGATTCAAGGCCTTTCACACCAATGGATACATGCACCAGAATGTTTACCGCAGCACAGTTCATGATAGCAAAAAGATGGAATCAACCCAGATGCCCAACAATAGAAGAATGGATAGGTAAACTATGGTACATATACTCAGTGGAGCACTACGGAATGATAAAGAATAACGATGATTCCAGGAAACATCTCCTAACCTGGTTTCAACTGGAAGACATTATGTTGAGTGAAAGTAGTCAGTGACAAAGGGACAAATATTGTATGAGACCTCTATGATAAGACCTTAAAAACAGACTTGTGTATAGAAGAAAAGACTCTTTGACAGCTGCAAGGGAGGGGAGCGAGGGAGAGTGGCCGGGAGGGTTTAGTTTAGATAGTTACTAGAAATCTAGTTGGGAGAAAGCAGTGATAGCACACATTAGAAACAAGAACAACATTAAGTGGACTTCAGCATAACTTGAGTACCCCTTCTATCTTGACTCAATACTGCAAGGATAGAGTACCTTGGGCAGGGGGTGGGAGACCATGCTCTTAGGCGAATTCCAGGCCAATTGGCACAACTAGCATTTTCCTAAGAGGGCTCTCTGTACCCCACATTGGTGAGTGGCATCTGGGGTCTTAAAACTGCCAAGCTGCGATCCGAGGACACAGCAAATGGTCCCAACTCAGCAGGAACGGATGCTCACCGACGACCAAAATGACATGCGTTAAAGACAACCGAGAAGACAGAGAGACCCACAAGAGTGGGTGCCTACATCGATTTGGGACAAGAGGAACTGGATGGTGCCTGGCCACCACCAGTGATAGCCACGATGGAGCTCACAGAGAGGAGTCTCACTGGCAACACAAGAATAAGAAGGGGTGCATCCTGAGATCTCCACTAAAAGACCTCAATTGATGGTCCAGTGGTTTCAGAGTTCCTCTGAGAGCATGGCCCCTGGCCCTGATGCTGCCCTTTCCCATAAATTATAACAAAGTTCCACTCTTTGGGCAGGAATGGATTGGACTTGGCAATGCAGAGTGACCATATATTGGAAGCATTTTGTGGTTCTATAGGTCTACAGGATATCATCTTGCTGACCTCTGGCTGGAGGAAGGGGAGTGGACGGAGAGGAGGGGGAAAGAGGTTGTTGGGAGGATGAGACATGTATGGAGCAGAGAGAAATAGTGTGCAGTCATCGGACAGGGAGAGCAGTAGAAGCTGCATATAGGTGGGCGTGTAAATTTATACGTGAATATACATTTTCACTCAATTATGTCAAATAAAAAGAAAAAAGAAAAAATCTCTGAGACATGACTTTGTAAATGGGTATGGTGACAATGGTGCATTTGTTTCCTAGCAATGTGCTTACTCTTAGAAGGTAATCACGTTGTGGGGTAGGGCAGTAACGTCAAGTATTTTTTCCTTGCCTCTCTTGCTGTGGAAAAATAATACCATCATCTTATGATACAATGGTAATTGGGGCTCCAGCATTATCAGCAATGCTGTAACCAAGGTATCTGGAAGGAAGAAAGAAACCAAATCAAGGAACTAACTCTACAGCTTGAAGAAGTAGAAAGAGAACAACAGAGGAACCCCTCGGGCACCGGAAGAGACAAGATCATAAAGATTAGAGCAGAGCTAAATGAGTTAGAGAATAAAAAAACCATTGAAACAATTAAAAGCTGGTTTTTTGAAAACAGCAACAAAATTGACAAACCACTGGCTAAACTTATTAAAGAAAAGCAGGAAAGGAAACAAATAACCCAAATTAGAAATGAAAGGGGAGTTGTCACCACAGATGCAACAGAAATCAAAAATATCATAACAGAATACTATCAAAGACTGTACTCTAACAAATTTGAAAACCTAGGGGAAATGGACCAATTCCTTGACTCATACAACCTACCCAAATTATCACAACATGAAGCAGAACAACTTAATAAACCCATCACAAAGGAAGATATTGAAATGTCATCAAAACACTGCCAACCAAAAAAAAATCTGGGCCCAGATGGCTTCACTGCAGAATTCTACAAAGCAATTAGAGAAGAGTTATCGGCACTTGGCTTGGCATATCTCCAATACTACTGAGACTATTTCACAGTATATAAAGGGATGGAGTACTCCCATACTCATTATATGAAGCCAGCATAACCCTAATAACTAAGCCAGGGAAAGATCCAACAAAGACAGAGAACTACAGATGATATCACTCATGAATCTAGATGCAAAAACCTTCAACAAAATTCTTGCCAATAGAATACAACAACATATCAAGAAAATAATCCATCATGACCAAGTGGGATTCATACCAGGGATGCAAGGCTGGTTCAACATCAGAAAAACAATTAATGTGATTAACCACATAAATAACACAAAAGACAAGGATCACCTGATTTTGTCCATCGATGCAGAAAAGGCATTTGATAAAGTCCAACACCCATTCATGCTGAAAACTCTTAGCAAAATGGGCATAGACGGCAAATTCCTCAACACAATAAAGGCGATTTATACAAAGCCAATTGCCCACATCATCCTGAATGGAGAGAGACTGAAAGTCATTCCCTTGACATCAGGAACTAGACAAGGATGCCCACTCTCACCTCTCCTATTCAACATTGTGCTAGAAGTTCTAGCCAGACCCATTACACAAGACCAAGAAATAAAGGGCATCTGCATCAGCAAGGAGGAAGTTAAATTCTCCTTGTTTGCAGATGTTATGATTGTATATGCATAGAACCCCAAGGAATCTATAAGTAAGCTACTCAAACTGATAGAAGAGTTCAGTAAAGTTTCAGGATACAAGATAAACATAAGTAAATCAGTAGGATTCCTTTATACCAACAACGAGACTGTTAAGGAAGAAATTATCAAACCAATACCATTTACAATAGCCCCTAAGAAGTTAAGGTACCTAGGAATTAATCTAACCAGAGAAATAACAGACCTTTACAAAGAGAACTACAAGCCCTTACTACAAGAAACTAAGAGAGACTTAGATAAATGGAAAAACCTACCCCACTCATGGATAGGAAGACTTAACATTGTGAACATGTCTATTTTACCTGAAGCAATCTACTTATATAATGCAATCCCAATACAAGTTCCAGAATCATTTTTTAATGAGATGGAGAAACAAATCACCAATTTTGTTTGGAAACGGAAGAAGCCCCGGATAAGTAAGGTACTACTGAAGAAGAAGAACACACTGGGAGGCCTCTCATTACCCGACCTTAGAACATACTACACTGCCACAGTGGTCAAAACAGCCTGGTGCTGGTACAAGAACAGACCGATGGATCAATGGAACAGAATTGAGACCCCAGACATGACACCATCTGCCTATGAACAGTTGATATTCGACAAAGGCTCTAAGACATTAAACCAGGGTAAAAACAGTGTCTTCAACAAATGGTGCTGGCAAAATTGGTTATCCATCTGCAATAAACTCAATCAAGATCCATTTCTTACACCTTACACAAAAACCAACTCCAACTGGATAAAAGACCTAAATATCAAACCTAAAACGGTAAAGCTCACACAAGAAAAGGTAGGAACAACAATGGAAGTTTTAATACACAATGAGGACAGACTCCAAAATCTGTCAAAGAAACCACAATCAACAGAAGAGAAAATAGATAAATGGGAACTACTAAGAATCAAACACTTTTGCTCATCCAAAGACTTCATTAATAGAATTAAAAGAACACCCACAGAATGGAAAAAAATATTTGGCAACTCTATGTCAGACCGACGCCTGACCTCCATAATCTATAAGATACTACAAAATATAAGTAAGAAGTATATAATCCATCCAATTAAGGGATGGGCAAAGGAGATGGACTGACACCTCACTAAAGAGGAGATCCAGGTAGCCAAGAAACACATGCGGACATGTTCACGATCTTTAGTTGTTAAAGAAATTCAAAGCAAGACGACAATGAGATACCATCTCACCCCAACAAGACTGGCCTTGATCCAGAAAACACAAAACAACAAATGCTGGAGAGGCTGTGGAGAAAGTGGAACCCTCCTACACTGTTGGTGGGGTTGCAAAATGGTCCAGCCTCTTTGGAAAGCAATCTGGTGCTTCCTTAAAAAATGGACATCGATATACCGTTTGACCCAGTAATTCCACTACTTGGAATATATCCTACAGAATCAAGACCTTTTACACCAACGGCCACATGCACGATAATGTTTATTGCAGCACAGTCCATGATAGTAAAAAGATGGAATTAACCCAGATGCCCAACAACAGAAGAATGGATAGGTACACCATGGTACATATACTCGATGGAGCACTACACAATGATAAAGAATAACGATGATTCCAGGAAACATCTCCTAACCTGGTTTCAACTGGAAGACATTATGTTGAGTGAAAGTAGTCAGCGACAAAGGGACAAATACTGTATGAGACCTCTATGATAAGATCTCAAAAATAGACTTGGATATAGAAGAAAAGACTCTGACAGCTGCAAGGGAGGGGAAGGAGTGAAGGTGAGGGTGGAGGGTTTAGCTTAGATAGTTGCTAGAAATCTGAATGGGAGAAAGCGGTGATAGCACACATTAGAAACAAGAACAACATTAAGCAGATTTCAGCATAACTTGAGTACTCCTTCCATCTTAACCCAATATTGCAAGGATAGAGTAGCTGGGGCAGGGGGCAGGGGACCATGCTCTTAGGCAAAATCGAGGCCAATTGGCATAACTAGCATTTTGCTAAGAGAGCTCTCTGCACCCCACATTGGTGAGTGGCGTCTGGGGTCTTCAAAGCTGCCAAGCTGCGATCCGCGGACACAGCAAATGGTCCCAACTCAGCAGGAACGAATGCTCACCGAGGACCAAAATGACATGCAGTAAAGACAACCTAGAAGACAGAGAGACCCGCAAGAGTGGGTGCCTTCATCGACTTGGGACCGGAAGAACCGGATGGTGCCTGGCCACCACCAGTGATAGCCACGATGGAGCTCACAGATAGAAGTCTCACTGGCAACACAAGAATAAAAAGGAGTGCATCCTGAGATCGCTACTAAAAGACCTCAATTGATGGTCCAGCGGTTTCGGGGTTCCCCTGAGCCCATGGCCCCTGGCCCTGATGCTACCCTTACCCATAAATTATAACAAAGGTCCACTCTTTGGACAGGAATGGATTGGACTTGGCAGTGCAGACTGACCATATATTGGTTGCACTTTATGGTTCTATACATCTATAGGATATCATCCTGCTGACCTCTGGCTGGAGGAAGGAGAGCAGGTGGAGAGGAGCGGAATGGAGGCTGCTGGGAGGATGAGACATGTATGGAGCAGAGAGAAACAGTGTGCTGTCACTGGACAGGGAGAGCAGTGAAAGCTGCATATGGGTGGGCATGTAAATTTATACGGGAATGTACATTTTCACTCAGTCACGTTAAATAAAAAAGAAAAAAAAAAACTAAAACGATAGAGCTCATCCTAGAAAAGTAGGATTAACAATGCAAGTTTTAATATACAACATAAACAGACTTCAAATGCTGTCAAACAAAGCGTGATCAACAGGAAGACAAAATAGATAAATAAGAATTATTAAGAATCTAACACTTTTGCTGATCCAAAGACAATTGAAAGAATTAAAAGATCAGCTATAGAATGGAAAAAAATATTTGCCAACTATATGTCAAACCAATGTCTGATCTCCATAATCTATAAGGTACTGCAAAATATCAATAAGAAAAAGATAAATAATCCATTTAAGCAACAGGTGAAGGAGATGGACAGATGCTTCTCTAAAGAGGATATCCAGACAGCCAAAAGACATATGTGGAAATGCTCATGATCATTAGCTGTTAAAGAAATTCATATCAGAACTATGATGAGGTATTATCTCACTCTATCAAGATTGGCCATGATTCAAAAAACACAAAGCAACAAATGCTGGAGAGACTGTGGAGACATTGAAACTCTCCTATACTGTTGGTGGGATTGCAAAATGATACATTCTCTTTGGAAAACAATTTGGCACTTCTTTAAACATCTAGAAATAGATATACCATTTGACTCAGTAACCCCACTGCTTGGAATATATCCTACAGAATCAAGGGCATTCACACTAACAGATACATGCACACGAATGCTTATTGCAGCACAGTCCACAATAGCAAAAAGATGGTATAAACCCAGATGCCAACAACAGACGAATGGATAAACTGTGGTATATACACTCAATGGAACACTAAGCAATGATGAAGAACAGTAACAAATTTAGGAAGCATCTCATAACCTAATTCAATTGCAAGACATTATGTTGAGTGAAAGTAGTCAGCAGCAAGAGGACAAATATTATATGAGACCCGCTACAATAAGAACTTAAAAACAGACTCACGTATAGAAGAAAAGACTCTTTTATGGCTGCAAGTGTGGGAGAAAGGGAGGGTGAGTATTGGTTATAGATTAGATGCCAAGTGCCGTCTATAGAAATTTGGTTGGGTAAAATCAGTGACAGCACACATTAGGAAGAAGATCAGTTTAACTGGACTTAAACATAACATGAATACTCCTCTAATCTTAACCTGAAATTGCAAGGATAGACTAGCAAGGTCGAGGGTCCAGGGACCTTACTCTCAGGGGACATTGAGGCCAGTCGGCATAACTGGCATATTGCTAAGAGACTGTTCTGCAACCCGTATTTGTGAGTGGTGTCTGGGGTCTTAAAAGCTAGCAAGCTACCATCTGAGCTACACCAAATGGTCCCAATTCAAGAGGAACAGGTGATCACCAAGGGCCAAAACGACAGAGGGCAAAGAGTACCCAGAAGACCAAGAGATCCATGTGAGTGGATGACTACATCTACATGTGACTGGAGGAACCAGATGGTGCCCAGCCACCACCAGGAATGGCCGTGATGGGGCTCTCAGAGTTGAGTCTCACTGGCAACATGAGAATAAAAAGGGGTGTGACCTGAAAACTCCATTAAAAGTCTACAATTCATGGTCCAGGGGCCTCATGGTTCCCCTATGAGTACAGACCATGGCCCTGATGTTGCCCCTGTCCATAAATCATTACTGAGGTCAACTCTTAGGACAGGAATGGATTGGAGTTAGTGACACAGAGTGACCATATTGTGTGTGCACTTTATGGTTCTGTGCATCTATAGGATGTAGTCCTGCTTGCCTCTTACTGGAGGAGTGGAAGATGGTGAAAAGGAGGAGACAGGAGATTGTTAGGAGGATACGACATGTATAGAATGGATAGGAGGAATGTGCTGTCACCGGGCAGAGAGAACAGTGGGAGCTGCACATAGGTGGGCATGCAAATTTATACTGGATTGTACACTTTCACTCAATCACAATAAATTAAAAAAAAAAAGAAAAAGAATTTATTTGATGAAACTTAATATGTGGTGCTTCCAGCTTCCTTAAAGCAGTGATTTCAAATCCCGATTGCAAATTACAGTTACCTAGGGATTTTTAAGACACTCAAATTAAATCAGGATCTCTCCAGAAGAGCCCTGAGAATTATTTTTAAGATCCTCAGATGATTCTCACGAAAATGGTATAGAACTACTATCATAGAATATTAAAAGTCTCTCAGCAAAAAGGTGAATAGCCCTTGATCAGTATTAATTGACTATGATAACAAATAATTGCTATAATATTTTACTGTAATGGTAGTTAATGTTACTGAGATAGGATTATGAGCAAGTTCAATAGTGTGAAATTTACACACATTATATCAGTGGTCCTTACATCAAGCCAGTAGCTGGAGTGCTATTTTGTTCTTCTTTTTACTAATGAGAGAACTAAAACACAGATAATAAGTTGCTTGTTCAAAATTTCTGAATTAGGGATTGACTGGGGAGAATATACAATTCAGGATTTTCTGTTTCTAGAACCCCCAGAGAACACTAAACCTTCATTCTATGCTCAGCATTTAAAAAACAGGATAACAATATTCTCCACAATGTTTGATATCCCAGAAATATTTCTCCAAGGTCATTTATTAATTTAGGATTAAATAGTCTAAAAGTGATATCCCAAACATTTTCATATCACTTGGTCATTAACCAATGGAATAAATTCAGAGTATTATGTTGATGTCGATGTGTATGTATGGCGACATCATAACAGGGAAAAAAACATTGAATTGTAGGCTCATAAATTTTAACTGAATACATGTTAACCAAATTCTGAGAGTTTATGCATGATAGATGGACTGTTCTGGAAATATCCAGATGTGCTTCTCTTGCACTGAAGACTCTTTCAGACCACTTAAATATAATTCGAATCTCAACACAGCTTCTAAGACAGTTAATTCAAATCACTATTACCTTTGAGCTAAGCAGAAGAACAAGAACAACAAAAATGTACCCAAGAAATTATTCAGTGTTGTACGATGCACATACCTGAGAATTATGATGTGCTGACTGAAAAGTTCTTTGTTAGGGCCCCTCAGACCAGTTAAGAGATGGTAAACTGAAACCAACAAATTGTTGCTGTCCAGTAGATTCTGATTCATACCAACCCTATGGAATAGAGTACAACTACCCCATAGAGTTTTCAATGAACAGCAGATGGATTCAAACTGCTGCCTTCTGCTTAGAAGTTGAGCACTTAACCACTAAGCCACTGGGGCTCTAGAGATGTGTAATATTGGATCTTAACTTGTGTGTTCTAAGGACATTGTGCATTTTATGGGAAATGTTTCTTAAAGAGGGGAAAAAGGAGGGGAAAGCAGGATTCAATGCTTAGGGAGAACTGGAGTAGGTTACGGAAAAGTTTGGATATGAATAAAGGTGATGTTTGGATAAGAAGAATACTGCCACTTAAGTTCATGAACTCATCCTAGAAAAGGTGCTATATACCTCATTGCTGAATAACACTATGGTCACCTTCGAAGTATTCCCCTTGGGAAGCTATGCACTGTGATTCTAGTGCCTAGTCCACCCTTCAAAGCAATTTTGGAACTCTTTCTAGAATGGCCATCAGAGCTGTTGTTGTATTACTCTAGATGACCTGAATGTCATCAAAATATCTTCCTTTCAATATCTCCTTTACTGTCTGGTAAGAAAAAGTCATTGGGGGCCAAACCAGGTGAGTAGGGAGGGTGTTCCAATACAGTTATTTGTTTACTGGTTTAAAAACTCCCTCACACACAACTACACAGTTAAGATCCTGAACTTGCCACCTTGCCACCTTGGGCAATGACCATTCCAGAAAGAGTTCCAAAACTGCTTTGAAGGGTGGACTAGGCACTGGCATTGGTGCATAGCTTCCTAAGAGCACTACTTCGAAGGTAACTGTACAGATATTCAGCACTGAGATATGCAGCATTTAGAACAATTAAGTTTGCAAATTTAATTGTCAGACTTCGAATGATGAACTAATGTCACCGAACTGTATACATAAAAAATTTTGAAATATCAAATATTTTGACACAATAAAAGACAAACAAAATTAAACAAGGAAACTGAATAGAGCTGTACTTATTCTTCAACTACTACAAATAGCAAAATTTGAGAAGCCAGTAAAAATTAAAATGACAGAACCCAGTCTAGACAAATATTAAACCAATCAGTTAGTAAAAGGTAGAAATCTCATACTCTACTGGTTTCAGAGGCCAAAGATGTAGTGTAAATGTGGGCTGTGTATAATAATATAAGTAGCGACTGACACATTGGTGGGAAAACTACGAAGAATTTTCCCCAACTAGAGAAGCAGTTACGTGAAAGAGGGCCAAACCTTCTGATTTTAAGAGTTTTAAAGGTCCACATTTAAGTTATTTCATCTTATTTTTTAAATAACAGCAACAAGTGCATAAGTTAATGACTGTACAGATCAACGCTGTCTGCGCCAAGTGGATTCCTTATTCCCTCAGACATATCTTTGGATTGGTGGAGAGCTAGCATATACATACTCACGAGAACTGATTGTTGATACACGAGGTCTGACAGTTAAGTCTGTGAACTTAATTTCTCTAAGTGCTACATATCTCATTACTGACTATCACTAAGGTCACCTTCCAAGTACTCACCTTGAGAAGCTATGCACTGTGATGCCAGTGCCTAGTCCACCCTTCAAAGCAATTTTGGAACTCTTTTTGGGATAGCCATTGTGCACAGTGCCAAGTGGCAACTTAATTGCATAGTTGTCTGTGAGGGGATTTTTAGCTAGTAAACAAATAACTGTATTGAAATATCATTCTTACTTACCTGATCTGGCCCCCAATAACTTTTTTCTTTATCCAAAGGTAAAGGAAATATTGAAATGAAGACATTTTTTTAAAAAAAATTTATTGTGATTAAGTGAAATTTTACAATCCAAGTCAATTATCCATATAAAACCCCAAGTACCTGCCTCTCTGCAACTCCATCCACTTTCCTCACCCTGTGACAACCCACTCTTCTTTTTCACTCTTTACTTCCAGTTGTGTTCAACCAATAATTGCCCCCTTCTCTCCACCCTCTCCTTTCCCCTCTAAAAAGAAACCAGTAGGACAGCTTCATATATATATTAAACCATAAAGTACACACACCACATGCATCACTCTGTGTCCCCAAGTCCAAGCCATTCTTTGTCTGAAGTGTTGGATTCAGTACTCATTTCAGCTCTAGGCTAACAGCAAGTATAGGGGTCATGTTCTCAGGGGAACCTCCAGGTTGTCAGACCGTGGATTCTGGTCTTTTAATAGAGTTTTGTTCTGCACACCTCTTTTTCTCTTGCTACGTCAGGTACTCTACAATGTGTCCCTTATCAGGACTGTCTTTGGTGGTGGATGAGCACCATCTAGTTCCTCTGGTCTCATGCTGATGTAGTCTCCCAGTCACATGGATTCTTCTTTCTCCTGGGCTCACTTTTCCTCATGTCTTTGATGTTCTCACTTGTCATCTGTTCCAGGTGGGTTGTGACCAACTGATGTTCCTCAGATGGCAGCTTGCTGGCTTTAAGATTCCAGATGCTACTCACCAATATGGGACGCAGAAGACTCTCTTAGAAAAAGACTAGTTAAGGCAACTGACCTTGATGTTCCCTGAAAACGCGATACCCAGACCCTTGTCCCTGCTACTCTGTCCTTTGAAATGTTGGGTTGAATTTAGAAAACCTTTTAGTTTTTGGTATAGTCCAGTTATGCTGACCTGCTTTCTACTGGGTGCTGTCACTCCATTTACCTAACCGAATTCCTGTAGACTATTTAATCTATGAATAATCCTCTCCCTCCCCACAATTGTAGCAATTGAACAACATTTTCTTCTGCCTATAAGTCTTTTCTTAAGTCCTTATAATAATGATCTCATACAATATTTGTCCATTTGCAGCTAACTGAATTCACTCAGCATAATGTCTTCCACTTAATTCTAGGTTATGAGATGTTTCCTAAAATCATCATTGTTCTTTATCATTGCATAGTGTTCCATTGTGTACATATACCATGGTTTGTTTAACCATTTATGAAAGGAAGATATTTTGATGACATTCAGACATCAAGAGTAACATGACAACAGCTCTGATGGCCATTCCAGAAAAAGAGTTCCAAAATTGCTTTGAATGGTGGACTAGGGGCTGGCATCAGTGCATAGCTTCCCAAGGAAAGTATTTTGAAGATGACTGTAGTGATATTCAGCAATGAGGTATGTAGCATATGTAGCACTTTTTCTAGGATGAGTTTGAGAACTTACTTGGCAGTCTTTGTATTTTCCCAATTCTCCTTTCAGTAATATCACATTGTAGCTTGCAATTAGCCATGGTGGGAATATTTACTTCAAGGAAATATGCAAATGCTGCAAATCTTTTTATCTTTCTTCCTTTTGTAGAGAGTTGGTTCACCAGGACTCGATTAGATTTGATCTGTTGATACTTGTTGCCATAGAGTCAGCTCCTGTGCATAGTGACTCCATATGTGTAGAGTAGAACTGCTCCATAGGGTTTTCGAGGCTGTGACTTTTTGGACATATATAACCAGACCTATCTTTTGAGGTGCCTTGGTGTGGTTCAAAGCTCCACCTTTCTGTCAATACTCAGTGCTTAACTTTTGCAGTACACAGGAGCTCTTGAATTTGTCCTGTCATTGTTACTAGGTGCCATCAAGTTGTTCCCAACTCATAATGACCCTGTGGATGATACAGTGAAACACTACCTGGTCCAGCACCATCCTTACAATCCTTCACATACTTGAGCCCATCATTGCAGCTGCTGTGTCAGTTCATCTCATTGAGGATCTTCCTTTCTTTAGCTGACTTTCTACCTTTCCAGGCATGTTGTCCTTCTCCAGGGACCTGACCCTCCTGATAACATGTCCAAAGTATATAAGAGATGAAATCTCACCATCCTTGCTCCTAAGGAGCATTCTGTCTGTACCAATTTTAAAATAGATTTGTTCATTCTTCTGACAATCTATGGTGTACTCAGTATTCTACAAGAACAGTAAAATTCAAATGCAGCAGTTCTCCTCTGGTCTTCTTTATTTATTGTCTACTTTTGGAATGCTTGTAAGGTGATTGAAAACACTATGGTTTGAGTCAGATGCACTTTGTCCTCAAAGCGATTTCTTTTTTCAAAATACTTTAAAGAAGTCCATCACGGATTGAACTGTACGCCCCCCAAAATGTGTGTAATAATCTGGCTGCACCAAGATTCCCTGTATTCTGTGATTGTCCTCCATTTTGTGATTTTCTGATGCTGTAAATCCTAATCTCTATCTGTGGTTAACAGAGTGGATTATGTTAGAGAGGAGTGAGGTAGGACTATAAATCCCTTCATAAGATCACCTCTCTGCTTCATTAAAGGGGGTGTCCCCAGAGTATGGCTCATACCACCCTTTATCCTTTCATCCTATACGAGATAAAAGGAAAGGGAAGCAAGCAGAGAACGGGGAACTTTACACCATCAAGAAAGCAGCACCAGGAGTAAAGCGTGTCCTTCAGACCTGAGGTTCATGTCCCAAGATGCTTCCTGACCAAAGACTGAAGCAACACAAAGACTTTCTTGTAGAGCTGACAGAGGAAAGCCTTTCCCTGGAGCAGACACACTGAAGTGGACTTGTAATCTGCTGGACTGTGTAACAATAAGCTTTTCTTTGCTAAAGCCATTCACTTTGTGGTATTTCTGTTAGAGCAGCACCAGCTGACTAAAACTAGGTCTTTTACAGCAGATTTACAGATTGCAATATGTCATTTGATTTCTTGACTGCTGCTTCCATGGGCATTGATTGCGGATCCAAATAAAATCACTGACAGCTGCAATATCCACTCCATTTATCATGGTGTTGCTATTGGTCCAGTTGTGAGGATTCTTGTCTTCTTTATGTTGAGGTATCAGTAAGTGGTACAATAAGTGCCTCAAGTCCTTTGCACTTTTAGCAAGCAAAGTCTGCATATCATAGGGTGTTAATGAGCTTTCCTCCAGTTCTGATGCTGTGTTATTCATACAGTCCAGCTTCTGGATTTGGCCTAGAGAGTACCAAATTTTATCATTTACTGTATAAGATGATATCATCTTATTTCTGCTTTATCAGGAGTATGTGAATCATAGGCATAAAATTCTAATTCAGAGTATCATAAATGAAATCAGGAAATTTTAAAAGACATTACCATAGCTTATAGAATTGATGGAACAGAAGTAGCAGGTTGTGTCAAGTGGGATAAATTGAGACTTAACCTTAATCTAGTCTAAACTTACATGATTCCCACATTAATGATCTCAGAGAAAATAATGTGAAAAATAATACGTTTCTCAGTATTTCAGCATATAAAACTCAAGGCAAGGCTGACTGGCCAAGGCTCAGTCCCATGGATAATCCTTTGCATTAATCAATGATTCAAGTAGATGATGTTTATAATCAGGTTGATAAGCACCTGTGACCTCAAAGGCCTGGGTGACACAGCAGCTCATCAAGGCATTGCTGTTTCTGACCTTGCTAGTCAAGCAGGGAAAAAATGTTTTCATTCACCCATTTGACTAATTATCTTCATTCCTGTTTGATTTAGCTGAAGGTAATGACCATAAGCTAACTAAGAAGAATGTGTTTAATTTTTTTTATTATTTTTTATTGTGAATTAAGATCAACTTTACAGTCTACATCATGTTGTTATATAACACTCAGAACTTTTACCTCTATTCTATTCTAGCTGCCCCAACTCCATGTCAGCATGCTTCCCCTTTTGTTCGGAACTTCCCGTGACCTTTTGATCAAGGTCTGGCACTCCTCACCTAATCAATTAGTCTCCAATAAAAAGTCTCTCAGACAATTTCATATACCTGTTTAAAGGTTTAAATCCAATATCACTCTATGTTTTGTTCAGTACATGTCAGTCTTTGGGGAGCTGTCTCCATTCTGGATGCAGTATGGGGTTAGAGAGTCTGCGGGCCACAATCCCAGGAGTTCTCTGTTTGGAAGGACCATCAAGTGTGGTCTTTCAGTAAAGTTCTAGCTCTGCCCTCTACTCTGTCACCCACAGGGTATGGAGTTCTGTTCTGCATACCTCATCTGGACTGTCATTTGTGGTGGCTAGGCACCATCTAGTTCTTCTGGTCCCATGCTGACACAGGCTATGGCTCATATGACCTCTTCCACCTAGTGGTCTCATATTTCTTTCCTGTCTTTGAGGCCCACCATTTATCTCAGGTCAAGGTGGATTGGGACCATTTGCTGCTATTTTAGATGGCAGCTTGCTAGCTTTTAAGGCCCCAGTCAAGTATGCTTAAATTTTGATGCTAAAAAATAATTCTTTAAAACATGAGGATTTGTTGCTTTAGAATTAAAACTGATTTGCAATGTG
This sequence comes from Heterohyrax brucei, assembly GCA_028571685.1. NCBI lineage: Eukaryota > Metazoa > Chordata > Mammalia > Hyracoidea > Procaviidae > Heterohyrax > Heterohyrax brucei. The sequence continues at coordinate 114,540,059 of CM053166.1, read as the reverse complement.
CCTAAATAAAAAGTATCCTTGCAGTATTTATGTTGCAGAGTATCGCTTTTGTTTGGGGAATCACTTTGGCTCACTACCAAGACTAACATAGAGAAAAATGCATTGAAAATCATAATTCCATAACATCCTGTTAAATTTGTGAAACCTGAAAAGCAAGGTAAAATATATTTGCATGAAAACAAGTTCTTCTAGGAAGAAAATATAAAAAGTGAGTTTTTAAAAATCAACAAAAGAAATATATACTTTGAATAATCTGTCTCCTATTCATTTTTCATATCATTTATTAAATGAGAGATTAGAAACAAAGACAAATGTAAGCTGCTGATGTTGACAGAAGATCTGTACTTGGATATGCAAGTAAATTATTTCTTCTCCCACTTTTGAATAACAGGAGACACCAATTATGTGATTAAATCAAGTGTGTGTACATTCTTTTCACCATAAAATACACTGTAATTGTATAGCCAAAGAAAAGAGTGCTAGTAAATCTGTACATATTGCATTTTGCTCATGTGAACATAAGCAAAGTGAAACAAGAGTAGAACAATCCAAAAAATGCACTCAGGCTGAGTAGATGATAAATGTTGAAAAGTCAGGCATCCTGGTGCTAAATACTTTCATAGCAAAGAGTTTGCTTTTCTTATTTTTTTGGTCCAAATTACCTATATTATTACTTCAATTCTTTGTGTTTTTTACTTATAAATGCATAGTCTTAATATATTTTATATCAAATCACATCTATGGCTTTTAAAGGCTTGCTGCCAAGTTTAATAAGCTTAGTTTCATATGCTGGGATTCTGCAAATTTTATCTGCTATAAATAGTAGCTTTTACACTCTTTACATCTTTCCTGTATCAGCTATGCACCAGGATAAACAACATGCCATAAAAGAGCAGAAGGCGCTGTTAAGATAGAATCATTATGCAAATAGGTTATGGCATGCTTTATATGAGAACAGCTTCCCTAAAGAGACCTAATGAGATGACTGACCTATAAAGCATTTAATTTGTTGTTAGCATTTCATTTAATTGTCTTGTAGTTCCTTTAGGAATAAAACTTTTAATTGTAAAAACTTCTAAATGACACAATGGTTAATTCCTTTTCCTGTAACTAACAGGTTCCCTCACTGTAGAACACAGAATTGTATATTATCATTTCATAGATGTTTCTCTGGAATGGTTTTTACACTCTGAGATAATGAAAGAATCTGGAGTAGTTAAATATATCATTTTGTATCCTGTAAGATCTTATTTTAGGAAATGATTGCCTTATTGATATGAACACAATTCTATTTTGTACTCACAAAAGAGTGAAGAATAAGAACATAGATGAACTATGATTTCTTACTACAAAATTCAATGAATTTTTCACTCTGTTATAGAAAGCATTCTATAGTACGGAACCTATATTGTAGCATTTGATAATAAATACAGTGGTAAATATACAAGAGATTAATAATGTTAAAGTATTTCTGGCTGGTAATATAAATGCTTTTGGAGAGTGTTAGTCTTATTTCTACATACTTTACCTATACACACTTAAAATTGTCCTGAAAAGTATTTTAACAAGTAACTCAGAGGTTTTCAGACACTGAAATTATCTGGAGAGCTTAAAAAATTCTGACAATGTGTTCTACCCCAAGAAACTGTGATATAATGGTCTGGGATGTAGCCTGGGCTTTGGAATTCTTGAGAAATACTGAGGTGACTCAAATATGTAAACAATATTGGGAAAAAATGATGTTAAACAGAAATAATTGCTGAAACACAGGTTCATTCTTAAATCTCAAAAGTAGAGCACTAAGCACTAAGTGCTTGCTGATTAAGATTACCTCTTAGGTGTACACTCTAGTGTTAGATGCTAATGGAAAAACCAAAACCCCATATTTGATTTCTTTTTTGCAATTTATATTTTATTGTGCTATAAGTAAAAGTGTATAATTCATGTCAGTTTCTTGTACAAAAATTTACACTTTGTTATGCGACTCCAGCTGTTCTCAACACACTTCTCCTCTCCACCATGTATTTTCCGTATCCATTCAGTCAGTTCCTGTTTCCCTCTGTCTTGTCAGCTCACCTCCAGACAAGAGATGCTCGGTTAGTCTCAAGTAGCTAATTACACCAAGAAGCACACTTTTCAGTAGTATCGTTTTACATCTTACAGTCCAGCCCAATCTTCACTGAAGAGTTGGCTTCCAGAATGATTTCACTTCTGGTCTGGGGGCCACATCTTCTAGGGATACTGCAGTCTGTCAGACCATCAAGTCTGGCCTTTTTAACAGAGTTTGAGTTCAGTACCTCGCTTTACTCCCACTCCATCGGGGACTGAGGGAATACATTGGTGGTGGTCATGCACCATCTAGTTCTTCCAGTCTCATGCTGATAGAGTCTCTAGTTAATGTGGCCCTTTCCGTCTCTTAGACTCATATTTTCCTTATGTCTTTGGTGTTGTTTATTCTCCTTTGCTCCAGGTGGGTTAAGACAAATTGCTGCTTCTTAGATGGCTGCATGCTACCGTCTACCCCCAGAAGCCATTCAGAAAAGTGACATGCAGAACATTTTCATAATAAACTTTGTTATGCCAGTTGATGTGGATGTCCCTTGAAACTATGGTTCCCAGACCCCTGTTACTGTGTCTTTCAAAGTGTTTGGTTGTATTCAGGAAACTTCTTTGCTTTTGCTTTAGTCCAGTTGTGCTGACTTCTCCACTACTGTGTGTTGTCCTTCCTTTTACCTAAAATAATTTGTGTACGCTGTCTAGCTAGTGAATTCGCCTCTGCCTCCCTCCCCACCATCATGACCATCAAATAATATTTTCTTCTGTGTTCTTGAGTTCTTATAATAGTTGTCTCATACAATATTTGTCCTTTTGTAACTGACTAATTTCAGTCAGTGTAATGCCTTCCAGATTTCTCCATATGAGACATTTCAAAAATTCATTGTTCTTTACCATCCCATGACATTCCACTGTGCAAATATATCATAAGTTGTTTATCAATTCACCCTTTGGTGGGCACCTAGGTTGATTACAAATTTTTGCTATCATGGACAGTGCTGTAGTAAACATTTGTGTGCATGTATCTAATTTACCTAAGATATATTCCAAGGAGTGGGATTTTGGAATCATATGGTATGTATATTTCTAACATTTTAAGGATGCACTAAATTTATTTTCAAAGTGATGGTACCATTTTACATTCTCACAAGCAGTGTATAAGTGTACCAGTCTTTCCACAGCCTCTACAACATTTATTATTTGGTGATTTTTGGATTAATGCCAGCCTTGTTGAGATAAGAGGGAATCTCACTGTAGTTTTGAGTTGTATTTCTCTAATGACTAATGATCCTGAACATTTCCTCGCATATCTGTTAATCACCTGAATGTCTTCTTGAGTAAAGTGCTTATTTGTACCATTTACCCATTTTTCAACTGCATTATTTGTGTTTTTGTTGTTGATGCTTTGTAGATTACATACTGATTGGATTTGTCATAGCCAAAATTTTTTTCCCGTCTGGGGATTGTCTTTTTACTCTTTTGGTGAAGTCTTTGGATGAGCATAAATGTTTGATATTTAGGAGTTTCCTATCTTCTCTTCTGGTATCTGTCTTCCCTTCTGATATTTGTGCATCATTAGCAATGTTTTCTATTCTGTTGATGCTGTGTATTAGGGCTCCCTGTGTTGTTCTTATTTTTTCTTCCATAATCTTTACCATTTTAGATTTTATGTGTAGCTGTTTGATCCATTTTGAGTTAGTTTTTGTGCATGGTGAGAGACGTGGGTCTTGTTTCACTTTTTTGCAGATAGCTATCAAGTTGTGCCAACCCTATTTGTTAAAAAGATTGCATTTTACCCAATATACAGACTTGGGGCTTTTTTCAAATACCAGCTGCTCAGTGGTTGATGATTTTATGTTTGGATTCTAATTTCTGCTCCATAAGTCTGTGTGTCTTTTTTTTTTTCTTTTTTATTTAACATGACTGAGTGAAAATGTACATTCCCGTATAAATTTACATGCCCACCTATGTGCAGCTTCCACAGCTCTCCCTGTCCGGTGACACCACACTATTCCTCTCTGCTCCATACATGTATCATCCTCCCAACAGCCTCAGTTCCGCTCCTCTCCACCTGCTCTCCTTCCTCCAGCCAGAAGTCAGCAGAATGATATCCTACAGATGTATAGAACCATAAAGTGCAACCAATATATGGTCAGTCTGCACTGCAAGTCCAATCCATTCCTCTCCAAAGAATGGAACTTTGTTATAATTTACGGGTAAGGGCAGCATCAGGGCTGGGGGCCGTGCTCTCAGGGGAACCCCGAAACCGCTGGACCATCAATTGAGGCCTTTTAGTGGAGATCTCATGATGCACACCCTTTTATTCTTGTGTTGCCAGTGAGACTCAACCTAGTGAGCTCCATCGTGGCTATCACTGGTGGTGGCTGGACACCATCCGGTTCTTCCGGTCCCAAGTCGATGAAGGCACCCACTCTTGCGGGTCTCTCTGTCTTCTAGGTTGTCTTTACCGCATCCAATTTTGGTCCTCGATGAGCATCCGTTCCTGCTGAGTTGGGACCATTTGCTGTGTCCGCGGATCGCAGCTTGGCAGCTTTTAAGACCTCAGACGCCACTCACCAATGTGGGGTACAGAGAGCTCGCTTAGCAAAATGCTAGTTATGCCAATTGGCCTCGATTTTGCCTAAGAGCATGGTCCCCTACCCCCCGCCCCAGCTACTCTATCCTTGCAATATTGGGTTAAGATGGAAGGAGTACTCAAGTTATGCTGAAGTATGCTTAATGTTGTTCTTGTTTCTAATGTGTGCTATCACCGCTTTCTCCCAATCAGATTTCTAGCAACTATCTAAGCTAAACCCTCCACCCTCACCTTCCCTCCCTCCCCTCCCTTGCAGCTGTCAAAGTCTTTTCTTCTATACACAAGTCAGTTTTTGAGATCTTATCATAGAGGTCTCATACAGTATTTGTCCCTTTGTCGCTGACTACTTTCACTCAACATAATGTCTTCCAGTTGAAACCAGGTTAGGAGATGTTTCCTGGAATCATCGTTATTCTTTATCATTGCGTAGTGCTCCATTGAATATATGTACCATAGTTTACCTATCCATTCTTCTATTGTTGGGCATCTGGGTTGGTTCCATCTTTTTGCTATCATGGACTGTGCTGCAATAAGCATTCTTGTGCATATGTCCGTTGGTGTGAAAGGCCTTGATTCTGTAGGATATATTCCAAGTAGTGGAATTACTGGGTCAAATGGTATATCGATGTCCATTTTTTTTCAGGAGGTGCCAGATTGCTTTCCAAAGAGGCTGGACCATTTTGCAACCCCACCAACAAAGTAGGAGAGTTCCACTTTCTCCACAGCCTCTCCAGCATTTGTTGTTTTGTGTTTTCTGGATCACGGCCAGTCTTGCTGGGGTGAGATGGTATCTCATTGTTGTCTTGATTTGAATTTCTTTAACAACTAAAGATCGTGAACATGTCCGCATGTGTTTTTTGGCTACCTGGATATCCTCTTTAGGGAGGTGCCTGTCCATCTCCTTTGCCCATCACTTAATTGGATGGTTTATCTTCTTATTATTGATATTTTGTAGTATCTTATAGATTATGGAGATCAGGAGTCAGTCTGACATAGAGTTGCCAAATATTTTTTCCCATTCTGTGGGTGTTCTTTTAATTCTATTAATGAAGTCTTTGGATGAGCAAAAGTGTTTGATTCTTAATAATTCCGATTTATCTATTTTCTCTTCGGTTGATTGTGGTTTCTTTGACAGATTTTGGAATCTGTCCTCATTGTGTATTAAAACTTCCATTGTTGTTCCTACCTTTTGTTGTATGAGCTTTATCGTTTTAGGTTTGATATTTTGGTCTTTTATCCAGTTGGAGTTGATTTTTGTGTAAGGTGTAAGATACGGATCTTGATTCAGTTTATTGCAGATGGATAACAAATTTTGCCATCACCATTTGTTGAACAGACTGTTTTTACCCCAGTTTAATGTCTTAGGGTCTTTGTCGAATATCAACTATTCATAGGCAGATGGTGTCATCTCTCGGGTCTCAATTCTGTTCCATTGATCCATCGGTCTGTTCTTGTACCAGTACCAGGCAGTTTTGACCACTGTGGCAGTGTAGTATGTTCTAAGGTCGGGTAATGAGAGACCTCCCAGTGTGTTCTTCTTCTTTAGTAGTACCTTACTTATCCGGGGCTTCTTCCCTTTCCAAACAAAATTGGTGATTTGTTTCTCCATCTCATTAAAAAATGATGCTGGAACTTGTATTGGGATTGCATTATATAAATAAATTGCTTCTGGTAAAATAGACATTTTCACAATGTTAAGTCTTCCTATCCATGAGCAGGGTAGGTTTTTCCATTTATCTAAGTCTCTCTTAGTTTCTTGTAGTAAGGGCTTGTAGTTCTCTTTGTAAAGGTCTGTTGTTTCTCTGGTTAGATTAATTCCTAGGTACCTTATCTTCTTAGGGGCAATCGTAAGTGGTATTGATTTGATAATTTCTTCCTTGACAGTCTCGTTGTTGGTATAAAGGAATCCTACTGATTTACTTATGTTTATCTTGTATCCTGAAACTTTGCTGAACTCTTCTATCAGTTTGAGTAGCTTACTTATAGATTCCTTGGGGTTCTCTGCATATACAATCATAACATCTGCAAACAGGGAGAGTTTAACTTGCTCTTTGCTGATGCAGATGCCCTTTATTTCTTGGTCTTATGTAATGGCTCTGACTAGAACTTCTAGCACAATGTTGAATAGGAGAGGTGAGAGTGGGCATTCTTTTCTAGTTCCTGATGTCAGGGGAAAGTCTTTCAGTCTCTCTCCATTCAGGAAGATGTGGGCAACTGGCTTTGTATAAATGGCCCTTTTTGTGTTCAGGAATTTGCCATCTATGCCCATTTTGCTAAGAGTTTTCAGCATGAATGGGTGTTGGATTTTATCAAATGCCTTTTCTGCATCGATGGGCAAAATCAGGTAATCCTTGTCTTTTGTGTTATTTATGTGGTTAATCACATTAATTGTTTTTCTGATGTTGAACCAGCCTTGCATCCCTGGTATGAATCCCACTTGGTCATGATGGATTATTTTCTTGATATGTTGTTGTATTCTATTGGCAAGAATTTTGTTGAAGATTTTTGCATCTAGATTCATGAGTGATATCTGTCTGTAGTTCTCTTTCTTTGTTGGGTCTTTCCCTGGTTTAGGTATCAGGGTTATGCTGGCTTCATAGAATGAGTTGGGGAGTACTCCATCCCTTTCTGTACTGTGAAATAGTCTCAGTAGTATTGGAGATAACGCTTCTCTAAATGCTTGGTAGAATTCTGCAGTGAAGCCATCTGGGCCCGGACTTTTTTTGGTTGACAGTGTTTTGATGACATTTTGAATCTCTTCCTTTGTATTGGGTTTATTAAGTTCTGCTTCACCTTGTGATAATTTGGGTAGGTGGTTTGAGTCAAGGAATTTGTCCATTTCCCCTAGGTTTTCAAATTTGTTACAGTAAAGTATTTCATAGTATTCTGTTATGTTATTTTTGATTTCTGTTGCGTCTGTGGTGACAACTCCCCTCTCATTTCTAATTTGGATTATTTGTTTCCTTTCCTGCTTTTCTTTAGTAATTTTAGCCAGTGGTTTGTCAATTTTGTTGATCTTTTCAAAAAACCAGCTTTTAGTCTTTTATATTTTTTGAATTCTTTTTCTATTCTCTAATTCATTTAGCTCTGATCTAATCTTTATGATCTTGTTTCTTCTGGTGCCTCAGGGGTTCCTCAGTTGTTCTCTTTCTACTTTTTCAAGCTGTAGAGTTAGTTCCTTGATTTGGTTTCTTTCTTCCTTCCAGATGTGTGCATTTATGGAGATAAACAGACCTCTGAGCACTGCTTTGGCTCTATCCCATAGGTTCTGGTAGGAAGTGTTTTCGTTCTTATTGGAAGCCATGAATTTCTTTATTTTATCCTTGATTTACTCTATATCCCATGTTTTTTTGAGCAAGATGTTGTTCAGTTTCCAAGAGTTCCACTTTCTGTCTATGTTTCTTCTGCTACAGATTTCAGCTTTGATGGCTTTATGATCTGAGAAGATGCTTTGTAGTAATTCAATGGTATGGATTTTGTTGACCATTGTATTATGGCCTATCACATGGTCAATTCTGGAGAGTGTTCCATGTGCACTGGAGAAGAAGGTATAGTTGTCTGCTGATGGGTGGAAAGTTCTGTATATATCAATGAGATTTAGTAGGTTAATTGTGGCAATGAGATCTTCTGTATCTTTACTGAGCTTTTTTCTAGAGGATCTGTCTAGTAATGAAAGTGGAGTGTTAAAGTCTCCCACTATTATTGTGGAGTCATCTAACCCGCTTTTGAGCATAGTCAGTGTTTCTTTGACGTATTTAGGTGCTCTGTTTTTGCCAAGCCAAGTGCCGTCGAGTCGGATATAGTTAAATCTTGCTTGTGTACTGAACCTTTCAGCAATAAATAGTGTCCATCTTTGTCCACGATGGTGGATTTGACATTAAAATTGATTTTGTCTGAAATTAGAATTGCTACCCCTGCTCTTCTTTGTTCATTGTTTGCTTGATATATATTCCTCCATCCTTTAATTTTCACTTTGTTCCTGTCTTTAGGTCTCAAGTGAGTTTCTTGTAGACAACATATGGATGAGTCATGTCTTTTGATCCAAGATCACACTCAGTATCTCTTTACTGGAGCATTCAGTCCATTCACATTCAATGTAATTACTGATAGGTAGGTGTTCACTGCTGCCTTTGTGATGTGTTTATTTTTATGTTCATGTTTTCTCTGTTGTTCGTATTAGTCTGTTCTGGGACATTTTTTTTGTGAGTTGATTTTTCACCTTTTTCAGAGCTGTTTTTGTAGTTGTTCAGACTCGTGTGTTACATTTATGAAATGGTATGATACATCTTTGTTGCGCTTTACAGCTGCCCCTATGATCCCCCTTAATAAACTATAGATAAACCCAATTTTAATTACTACCAGTCTTGTCATCTTCCTCTCCATCTGGAAGGACTATAACAACTGTAGTACATCCCTTTTTTTATTATGATGACACCATAGTTTTCATGATGATCACTGGATTTGCTTCTTTTCGTATCAAAGCTGTGATTTACTTTGGATCCTTCCCTAAAAGAGTAGAGTTTTCTTGTAGTTTGGGTTTGGTTTTTACAGTCTCTGAGTTTCTGTTTGTCTAGGAATGTCTTAATTTCATTTTGGTATTTGAAAGATAGTTTTGCAGGATATATAATTCTTGGTTGGAAGTTCTTCTCCTTCAAGGCTTTGAATGTGTCATGCCACTGTTTCCGTGCCAGCATGGTTTCTGCTGAGAAATCTGACGAGAGCCTACAGGGTTTCCCTCTGAATGTTAGTTTTGCTTTGAGTCTTGCTGCCTTTCAGAGTTGCTGCTTATGTTTCATTTTCTTAAGCTTGATTATAATATGTCTTGGAGTCTTTCTTTTGAGATCTATATTGGGTGGCATATGATATGCATCTGAGATGTCTATATTCTCTTCCTTCATGATTTCTGGGAAGTTTTCTTTCAGCAGCTGAGCAATGATACTCTCTGTGTTCTCGGATGTCTCACCCTGTTCACGGACTCCAATTAATCAAAGGTTGTTCCTCTTTATAGAGTCCCACATGCTTCTTACTGTTCCTTCATTTTTCTTGTTTCTTTTTTCTGATTTCTGTTCATAGACGCTGGCATCACTAGCTGTGTCTTCCAAGTCAGGAATTCTTTTTTCTATTTGTTCCATTCTGTTTTCTTGGCTTTCCATGGAAGTTTCTATGTCTTTGATTTTGTTCTTGATCTGTTGGATTTCAGAATACTGGTGTTCCATCAGATCGAACAGCTTGCTTAGTTTTTCATCTTGTTGTGCTGCATTTTGTATAAGGTCTAGAAGGGCTCTGTATATAGTCATTTTGTGTTCACTTCCTGATGCTTTCACAAAAGTTTCTTCACTTGGAAAACTCCTTGGTTGCTTTGTTTGGGAGCCTTCTGAAGCCATGGGTGATTTCTCGTATGCCACAATTGTCTGTTGCTTTTTGAGTCCCATGTGAGTAAGTAGAGGCTGGAAGAGGTACTGTGAGCATGGATTGCAAATCTTTTTCTAGGCTGTCTTAAAATGTAAAGCAAAGGTATCTGACCACTTCACAAGTCAGTTAAGTTTTCAGGTGTAGGGGTCCCTCTTCTTATCTGACAAAGTAAGCAGCACTATATCCAACCCCAGATGATAACAAACTAGTTGAGAATACAGCAATGCTACTGCCCTGTTGGCCTCTGCTGACAGGGCCTAGCCTTAGGTGACACTGCGTCGAGTACTGCTTTTGTGATAGAGAAGCACTCTCTTATTGGCAGGCTCTGGCTCCCATGCTAACAATTAGGTCCAACTGTGGCCACCGTATCCAAGAAGGCGTCCTCCACACAGGCAGCAGATAGAGGGGCTAAAGGTGCCGAGGGTTTGTGATTCATCTGCTTCTGTTGCAGGGCCTGCAACATAGGTGGCACTGGGAAAATTACTGCTTTTCTGTCAGAGAAGCGCTGTCCTGTTTGGAGGTGCTGGCTCTCAGGCTAAGAATTAGGTCCCGCTAAAATCTCGGTACCAACATGGCGTCCCGCACATTGACTGCAGAATTCCGTTCAAACAGAATCTGCCTCGCTGAGGCAGATATAAAATGAAAGGCTCAAAGTGGCTAGATTAACAGTCTTAAGTCTGGCTCTCAGAATATGGGAAATTCTCCTGCCTATCCCCCCAGCAGCGCGTCTGAGTCTAGCCGCTAGGCAATATCCAGCTCCGCCCACCAGCCGAGACAGAGAAAAAAAAAGCCAAAGTGGTTCGTTTACCTTCCGTCTGTCAGAGCCAGGGCTAGCCAGGAGGGGGAGTCAGCGAAAGAGAGGAGGTTTTTCGTTCACTGGTATGAAGTCCCAATTAACAGCCCTATGCCGTGTCCTGAGGCTGATTAGGTGATCTCAAGGCACCGTTTGATTATCAATTCAGGTCTTGGTTTGCAGAGGGATATAAGGAGATGTGTGCTTAGTCCGCCATCTTGACTCCGCCCCCCGTTTTAGTTTTGATAGTTAGGTCTTTTATCCAGTTTGAGTTGTTTTTTGTGTAAGGTGTGAGACGTATGTCTTGTTTCAATTTTTTGCAGATGAACATCCAATTTTGCCAGCACCATTTGTTAAAGAACTTGCTTTTACCCCAGTTTAAAGTCTTAGGAACTTTGCCAAAAATCAACTGTTCATAAGAGGGTGGTGGCATCTCTGGGTCTCAAATCTGTTCCATTGATCTATATGTCTCTGTTTGTACCAGTACAAGGCTGTTTTGACAACTGTGGAGGTATAACAGGTTCTAAAGTCACACAGTGAGAGGCCTCCCAGTTGTTCTCTTTCTTCAGTAGTATTTTGCTTATCCAGGGCTTCTGTTTCCAAACAAAGTTGGTGGTTTGTTTCTCCATTGCATTAAAAAATGAAACCGGAATTTGTATTTGGATTCACTACATAAGTAGATTTCTTTGGGTAAAGTATATATTTTTGCAATCTTAAGTCTTCCTATCCATGACCAGTGTAGTTTCTCCATTTATGTACATCTCTTTTAGTTCCTTATAGTAAGGCCTTCTAGTTCTCTCTGTATAGATCTCTTATTTCTCTAGTTAGATTTATTCCTAGGCATTTTATCTTCTTGGGGGCTATAGAAAATGGTATTGATCTGGTGATTTCTTCTTTAATAATCTCATTGTTGATATAAAGGTATCCTACTGATTTACTTATGTTTATTTTGTATCCTGATACTTTCTGAACTCTTCTATCAGATTGAGTAGTTTACTTATGTATTCTTTAGGATTCTCTGTGTATACAGTCATGTCATCTGCAAATACAGAAATTTTTACTATTTTGCATATGCAGATGACATTTATTACTTGATCTTGTCTAATTGCTCTGGCTAGAATTTCTAGTACAATGTTGAATAAGAGAGGGGGAGTGGGCATCCTTGTCTAGTTCCTGTTCTCAAAGGGAATTGTTTCAGTCTCTATTCAGGATGATGTAGGCAGTTGGCTGTGTATAAATGGCCCTTATTGCATTGAGGATTCTGCTGTCTATTCCTATTTTGCTGAGAGTTTTTAGCATGAATGGGTGTTAGACTTTATCAAATGCCTTTTCTGCATCAACTGACAAAATAAGGTGATTCTTGTCATTTGTGTTATTTATGTGGTTGATCACATTAATTGTTTTTCTTATGCTGAACCAGCCTTGCATACCTGGTATGAATCCAACTTGGTCATGAGGAATTATTTTTTTGATATGCTGTTGAATTCTACTGGCTAATATTTCACTGAGGATTTTTGATCTAACTTCATGAGTGATATTGGTCTGTAGTTCTCCTTTTTTGTTGGGTCTTTCCTTGGCTTTGGTTTCAGGTTTATGCTTGCTTCACAGAATGAATTTGGGAGTATTCCATCCCTTTCTACGTTGTGAAATAGTCTTAATAGTATTGGAGCTAAGTCTTCTCTAAAAGCTTGGTAGAATTCTGCTGTGAAGCCATCTAGACCAGGGCTTTTTTTGGTTGGTAGTTTTTGGATGACTTTTTCAATCTCTTCCTTTGTGATGGGTTTATTAAGTTGTTCTCTTTCATCTTGTGGTGATTTTGGTAGGTGATATGAATCAAGGAATTTGTCCATTTCCTCTAGGTTTTCAAATTTGCCAGAGTACAGTCTTTCACAGTATTCTCTTAGGATATTTTTTATTTCTGTTGGATCTGTTGTGAAATCACCCCTCTCATTTCTTACGTGGGATATTTGTTTCTTTTCCTGTTTTTCATTTGTAAGTTTAGCCGATGGCTTATCAATTTTGTTGATCTTTTCAAAAAACCAACTTTTGGTCTTTTCAAGTTTTTCAATTGTTCTTCCATTCTCTAGTTCATTTAGTTCTGCTTTCATCTTTACGACGGCACTTGGCTTCATCTTTACGATCTGCTTTCTTCTGATGCCTCAGAAGTTCTTCTGTTGCTCTCATTCTATTTGTTCAAGCTGTAGGGTTAGTTGTTTGATTTAGGTTCATTCTTCCTTCTGTATCTGTGCGTTTATAGAGATAAACCAACCCCTGAGCGCTGCTTTACTGTGTCCCATAGGTTCTGGTAGGAAGTGTTTCCATTCTCATTGGAACCCATAAATTTCTTAATTTCATCTTTGATTTCTTCTATAACTCATGGCTTTTTGAGCAAAATGTCCAGTTTCCATGAGTTCTGATTTCTATGTATATTTTTTCTGCTACTGATTTTGTCTTTTATGGATTTATGGTCTGATAAGATACCTTGCAATAATTCAGTGGTATGGATTTTGTTGAGAATTGCTTTGCCCTAACACATAGTCTATTCTGAAAAATGTTCCACGTTCACTGATGGATAGAAAGTTCTGTGTACGTCGATGAGGTCTAGTTGGTTAATTGTGGCAATAAGATCTTCTGTGTCTTCACTGATCTCTTTCTAGAAGGTCTGTCCAATACTGAAAGTGGCATGCTGAACTCTCCCACTATTGTTGTGGAGAGATCTATCTCCTTTTTGAATGTAGTCAGTGTTTCTTCGGTGTATTTAGATGCTCTATTATTGGGTGCATAAATATTTAGTATTGTCAAGTTCTGCTTGTGTATTGAACCTTTCAGCAATAGTGTCAATCCTTGTCAACAATGGTAGATTTTACATTAAAATCTATCTTATTTGAGATTAGTATTGCCACACCTGCTCTTCTTTGTATGTTGTTAGCTTAGTATATATTCTTCCATCCTTTAATTTTCAGTTTGTTCACGTCTTTAAGTCTAAGGTGAGTTTCTTGTAAGCAACATATAGATGGGTTGTGTCTTTTGTCCATAATGTCACTTGTCATCACATTACTGGAGACTTCAATCCATTTAGATTCAATGTAATTATCGATGGGTATGTGTTTACTGTTGTCATTGTGATGTGTTTATTTTTGAGATGATGTTTTCTCTTTTGCTCTTACTATTCGGTTCTGGAATATTCCTCTTTCACCTTTCTCAGTGTTGGTTTTGTGTTTGCTGATAATCCTGTATTACATTTATTGATTTAATATATTGTGTCTTTATTATCCTTTGCAGCTACCACTGTGATCACCCTTAATGATTTATGTTTAAACTCAATTTTAACTTCTACATATCTTATCAAGTTCCTCTGCATCTGGAAGGACTACAACCACTATAGTGCATCCCTCTTTCTAATAAGATGATATCATAGTTTTCATGATGTGATCACTGGATCACTTCTTTTAATATTATATCTTTGATTGAGTTTTGTGCCTTCCCTAACTGAGTAGGTTTTTGGATGGTGGGTCCTGTATTGTCTCCTAAGATATAGAGTTAATGGTTTTGCTCTTCTAAGCCAAGAGCCTCTTTCAGTATTTCTTGTAGCTTTGGTTTGGTTTTTACAAAATCTCTGAGTTTCTGGTCATCTGTGAATGTCTTCATTTGATTTTCATATTTGAAAGATAGTTTTTGCAGGACAAATGATTCTTGGTTAGAAGTTCTTCTCCTTCAAGGCTTTGAATGCTTCATCCCATTGTCTCCATGTCAGCATCATTTCTGCTGAGAAATCCGTCAAAAGCCTACAGGGTTTCCCTCTGAATGTTAGCTTTGCTTTGAGTCTTGCTGCCTTTAAGAGTTTCTGCTTATATTTTATTTTGTGAAGCTTGATTATAAGAAGTCTTGGAGTTTTTCATTTGGGATTTATGTTGCGTAGCCTTCTATGTATATCTTGGATATCAATATTCTCTTCTTCCAAGATTTCAGGGAAGTTTTCTGTCAGCAGCTCAACAATAATACTCTCTGTGTTTTCAGGTGTCCCTCCCTATTCAGGAACTACACTTAATCGTAGATCGTTCCTCTTGGTAGAATCCCACATGCTTCTTAAACTTGTTTATTTTTCTTGTTTCTTTTCTCTGATTTCTCCTCATAGATGCTGGAGTCAGTAGCTCTGTCTTCCAAGTCAGAAAGTTTATTTTCCAGTTGTTCAATTCTGTTTTCTTGGCTTTGAATTGAATTTTCTATTTCTTTGATTTTGTTATTGATCTGTTGGATTTCAGAATACTGGTGTTCCATCGGTTCAAACAGCCTGGTTAATTTTTCATTTTGCTCTGCTGAATTTTGTATAATATCTAGGAGGGCTCTCTATATAATCCTTTTGTACTCAACCTCCAATAGTTTCAGAAAGGCTTCTTCATCTGGGAAGTTCTTTGGCTTTTTCTTTGAGGGGATTTCTGGAGCTATAGGTGAATTTTTCTTTAAGTTTCTGTCCAAAATTTGTTGCTTTTTGGGCATCTAGATGTTGTTTAGTTTCTCTGGTGTTTCCTTAATGGGATCTAAAGCACAGTCTGATAAGGAAGGTGATCACCATTCACCTCTATGTGCTCCAGTGACTGGATCCAGTAGAATCTCTTGGGTAGAAGTTTCCATCTCCTGATTGGCAAATACAAGGTCCTATTTATAGAGTCCCTGTAGTGCTAGCAGCTGACCCTATGATGTAGGTCAGTAAAGGCTGGAAGAGATGCCATTAGGATGCACTGCAATTATTTCTCTAGGTAGTCTTACAGTGGAAGGTAAAAGCTATCTGACATCTTCCAAATCAGTCAAGCTGTCAGATATGGAAGCCCCTCTTCTCAGCTGGCAAACTGATCTCCTCTATATCCAATCCCAGATGTTGTAAACTAGTTCAAAGTACAGAAAGACTACTGTCCTGCTGTCATCTGGTTTTGAGCCTCACCCATAAGGTCACACTGTGCTAAACACAGCTTTTCTGCTGGAAAAGTGCTCCCTGGGCTGGCATTGCTTCCCAGCCTGGGAGTTAGTCCCTGTTGGGGCCTCCATTTGGGTAACTCTGCCTCCCAGTCTAAAAATATGGCTTCCTGCACAAGCTTTCCTGACTACTGTGGAATAGCCATTTCAGTGGTGGAGGTTCAGAAAGAGAAGGCAGAGGGGTTGAGCTGCACAGAGACCAGAGCCAGGCTCTTAAAATGTGGGTGTTCCACCTGCTGGTGTCATCAGCAGTACTGTGAGTTTTGCTGCCAGTTAAGCCCAAGCCCCGCCTACCCACTAAGACAGAGAGAAAAATGGCTGGTAGTGCCTCCCAGCCTGGTAATTAGCCCCTGCAAAGGCCTCCATCTGGGTAACTGCACCTCCCAGTCAAACAAGATGGCATCTCTCACGAGCTCCTCCACTCGCTGTGGGATAGCTGATTCTATGGCAGAGATTTTGAGAGGGTAGAGGGGATGAGATACACAGAGTCCAGACCCAGGCTCTCAAAATGTGGCTATTCTGCCTGCTGGTCCCATCAACAGTGTGGCTGAGGTTTGCTAACAGTTAAGCCCAAGCCCCACCTGCTGGCTAAGACAGAGAAGAAAAAGTTAAAATTTACCTTCAGTCTGTGAGAGCCAGAATTCAACAAGGGTGGGGATCAACAAAAGAGAAAAAGTTTCCCGATCAGGGGCATGTAGTTCAAATTGACAGCCCTATGTCATGTCCTAGGGCTCACTGGGTATCCAGAAGTCTCCATTTAATTATCAATCCTGGCCTTAGTTTTCAGAGGGAATTATGGCGAGGTGTGTCTAGTCCATCATCTTGACTCCGCCTCCATCAAATAAATTCTTCATTTCATTATGAGAGTTCCAATGCATTTCGTTGGACGAATAGTTCAATCTCATCTGCATACTTATGGAATTATTAGAGGGGACTTTTGACAACCAGAGCCTGGTGGCATAGTAGTTAAGAGCTGGACTGCTAACTGAAAGGCTAGCAGTTCAACTCCAGCAGCCTCGTCTTGGAAATGCTACTAGGTAGTTCTACTCTGTCCTAATGCAACATTGTAAGTCAGAATCCACTCTACAGCAATATGTTGTTTTGATGACAATCACAAATTTAACAACATAGCTTCCCCTGCTTGCAAGTAACTCTAAGAACTCCATCACTGGCATTAGTTTGTCCCATTCTCGGTGCACGAATTGGATGTACTGGAAGGGGAGGTTTATATTCAGAACTGAGACAGTGAGTAAGCTTAGCAAAATGAAAATACTTCCATGAAGATAAACATTTTTTTTTTTTTCAGTTTGTGTTTTTTCTACATAGCAACTCTCAGGAAGTTATAATTTATATTAGGGTTTTCATGAGTTATTGTATGAAGTTTTCCTGTCTGTTCCTTAGGTTTTGTGTAGAATTACTCAAACTTTTCTCTACAATTCAAGGAAAGCCCAATGCCCTACCTATGATGTCTGTGAATTTCTATTGGTGTTATGTTCTCATGGTCACTCTAGCTCTTACATTCTGCCTTAACATCGTAATCTTCATTCTGTATCTTAGGAACATGCCCATTTCTTTGCCCTTGTTTTGAAAAAAGTGTGGAATTTTCATTCTTTCAATTCTATGATAGGTTTTTGTATTTTTATATTTTACCAAATTTTCATTTAAATCATTATCCTGAAATCAAAGTTTAGTGTCTCCCCACACATTAGTTCAAAAATTTGCTGACAACAACAGAAGGATATTCCAACTTCTAGACACCTATTTCCTAAACCTCTGGGACTGGAGTTTCAGAGTTGGGAGGTGAGAAGACATTTTTTTTTTCCATTACTTCTCTCATTAGCAATAAATTATTCTGATTCTTCTGCTTGTTTTAACTGAGTCCATTTTTACTTTATTTTTAAACACGAAGAATAGCCTAGCCTTCTCCATCACTGAAAGGGGAATTCCTTTCAACACTTTAGGTGTGGTATACTTAACAGGTTGTTTCAAATTCCACAACAGGACTCAATCTCTTTTGTGCAGCTCCTAACATGACACATAAATATCAAATTACAATGTATACCTGTAAGGAAATCTTCAACTCTCCAGTCTCGTGACTAATCTTAAAGAAGAGATCAGTGTTCAGCCTGAAACACAAACCAAAAAGAGACAATCATCTTAATGAGTATTGTCATGGCTGGATTACCCAATTAGCAAGGTAAGCAGAGCCCAGCAATCTGCATTGCAGTTTCACCTGTCCCCCACCACATCAAAGACATGGTGAAAACATGTAAAATAGCTCACCACAGATTAGCAAGTAAATACAATTGAGCCTGTGGGTACCTATTCAGGAGCTAATATTGGAGCCATTAGCCCCTGCCCAAAATATAAATTAGCCAGAGCTGGACTCAGAGACCCATTAAGGACTTATAAGGACACATAAAAGGGGCACTGAGGTATAAAGACAACAGCTAGGATGATCTTGGAAAACAGCATTTAGAGAACCTTTCACATAAATGAATCATAAACAGCACAAAAGATTCACATACTTTTCATTCATTTTTTAATTAGCTTTTAGTGAATAGAAGATTTGTTGGACCAGTGAAGACCCTCTTGACTGTCCTATTGAAACCTATATCAATGATTAAGAAAAACTAAAACCAGAATTGCCATCGAGTCAATTCTGACTCATAGTGACCCTCTAAGGCAGAGTAGAACTCTACAGAGTTACCAAGTGACACCTGGTGGATTTGAACGGCTGACCTTTTGGTTAGCAGATGTACTACTTAACCACTACGCCACTAGGCTTTCCAATGGTTAATAAAGGAAATTCAAATGTAGAATCACAAAGATTTAGGAGTTTTTAGCCAGTCTGCAAAAAAAAGTGAAGCTTTCAATGATTTCACCCATTTGTGATGTTAATACAGACTGATGATTCTATAAAGTTCCTCAAACTCAGACAGACATGGTTTTGGTAGCTTGCTTGTCCATTTCCTACTTTACATCATTTAGTAAAACATTTTTTGTGTGTGTGGTGATTTTTACCCAGTGTGGTGGTCAGGATTATGTCAACTAGGCTACTACATATTTGGCTGCTGTATTAACTGGCAGGGCGGGGTTTGTGGTGGCTCCCTGCCCCTCGGCTCTCATCTCCTGACCTTTTTACTCCAGTGGCTGGTCACTCACGTGGCCAGGAGCTCCTGCTCTCTTCTTCCAGTGTCTGGTTCCGGGACTTGAACTAGCAGCTGTTGGACTTATCAGTCCTTACAGTCAGCACTTGAGAGTCCTGCTCCCTGACCTGCCGATCTTGGGTTCGCCAGCCTCTGCCGCTCCTGCTCCCTGACCTGCTGATCCTGGTTTTGCCAGCCTCTGTCACTTCTCGCCACCAGCTTGGGATCCACTGACCTACACAACTGGTGATCTAGAACTCTGGTCTCTGACTTGCTGACTTTGGGCAAGATGTTGTTCAGTTTCCAAGAGTTCCACTTTCTATCTCTGTTTTTCTGCTATTGATTTCAACTTTGATGGCTTTATGATCTGAGAAGATGCTTTGCAATAATTCAATGGTATGGATTTTGTTCAGCATTGCATTATGGCCTATCACGTGGTCAATTCTGGAGAATCTTCCATGTGCACTGGAGAAGAAGGTGTAGTTGTCTGCTGAGGGGTGGAAAGTTCTGTATATATCAATGAGGTTTAGTTGGTGAATTGTGTCAATGAGGTCTTCTGTATCTTTACTGAGCTTTTTTCTAGATGATCTGTCTAGTAATGAGAGTGGAGTGTTAAAGTCTCCCACTATTATTGTGGAGTCATCTAACTCTCTTTTGAGCATAGTCAGTGTTTCTTCGACATATTTAGGTGCTCTGACATTAGGTGCATAAATGTTTAATATAGTTAAGTCTTGCTTGTGTACTGAACCTTTCAGCAATAAATAGTGTCCATCTTTGTCCATAATGGTGGAATTGACATTAAAGTTGATTTTGTCTGAGATTAGAATTGCCACCTCTGCTCTTCTTTGTTCATTGTTAGCTTGATATATATTCTTCCATCCTTTAATTTTCAGTTTGTTCCTGTCCTTAGGTCTCAAGTGAGTTTCTTGTAGACAACATATGGGTGGGTCATGTCTTTTGATCCAGGATGACACTTGGTGTCTCTTTACTGGAGCATTCAGTCCATTCACATTCAATGTAATTATTGATAGGTATGTGTTCACTGCTGCCATTGTGATATGTTTATTTTTATGTTGCTGTTTTCTCTGTTGTTCTTATTAGTCTGTTCTGAGACACTCTTTCTTGTGAGTTGATTTTTCACCTTTGTCAGAACTGGTTTTATAGTTGTTGAGACTCGTGTGTTAGATTTCTTCAAATGGTATGATACATCTTTGTTGTGCTTTACAGCTGCCCCTATGAACCCCCTTGATAAACTATTTATAAACCCAATTTTAATTACTACCAGTCTGGTCATCTTCCTCTCCATCTGGAAGGACTATAACGACTGTAGTACATCCCTCTTTTATTATGATGACAGCATAGTTTTCATGATGATCACTGGATGGCTTCTTTCCCAATCGAAGCTGTGATTTACTTTGGAGCCTTCCCTAAATGAGTATTGAGTAGTGTGTCATTCTAAAATATAAAGTTAGTGGTTTCGTTCTTCTAAGCCAAAGCCAAGAACTTCTTTCAGTATTTCTTGTAGTTTGAGTTTGGTTTTTACAAAGTCTCTGAGTTTCTGTTTATCTGAAAATGTCTTAATTTCATTTTCATGTTTGAAAGACAGTTTTGCAGGATATATAATTCTTGGTTGGAAGTTCTTCTCCTTCAAGACTTTGAATGTGTCTTGCCACTGTCTCCGTGCCAGCATGGTTTCTGCTGAGAAATCTGACGAGAGCCTACAGGGTTTCCCTCTGAATGTTAGCTTTGCCTTGAGTCTTGCTGCCTTTAAGAGTTGCTGCTTATGTTTCATTTTCTTAAGCTTGATTATAATATGTCTTGCAGTCTTTCTTTTGAGATCGATATTGGGTGACGTACGATATACATCTGAGATGTCTATATTCTCTTCCTTCATGATTTCTGGGAAGTTTTCTTTCAGCAGCTCAGCAACAATACTCTCTGTGTTCTCAGATGTCTCACCCTGTTCAGGGACTCCAATTAATCGAAGGTTGTTCCTCTTAATAGAGTCTCACATGCTTCTTAATGTTTCTTCATTTTTCTTGTTTCTTTTTTCTGATTTCTGCTCATAGACACTGGCATCAGTAGCTCTGTCTTCCAAGTCAGAAATTCTTTTTTCCATTTGTTCCATTCTGTTTTCTTGGCTTTGCATGGAAGTTTCTATGTCTTTGATTTTGTTCTTGATCTGTTGGATTTCAGAGTACTGGTGTTCCATCAGATCGAACAACTTGCTTAATTTTTCATTTTGTTCTGCTGCATTTTGTATAAGGTCTAGAAGGGCTCTGTATATAATCAATTTGTATTCACTTCCTGATGCTTTCATAAAAGTTTCTTCATCTGGAAAACTCCTTGGTTGCTTTGTTTGGGAGCCTTCTGAAGCCATGAGTGATTGCTTGTGTGCCACAATTGTCTGTTGCTTTTTGGGTCCCATGTGAGTATATAGAGGCTGGAAGAGGTACTGTGAGCATGGATTGCAAATGTTTCTCTAGGCTGTCTTCAAATGTAAAGCAAAAGGTATCTGACCAGTTCACAAGTCAGTTAGGTTTTCAGGTGTAGAGGTCCCTCTTCCCATCTGACAAAGTAAGCGCCACTGTATCCAACCCCAGATGATAACAAAGTAGTTCAGAATACAGCACTGCTAGTGCCCTGGTGGCCTCTGCTGACAGGGCCTAGCTTTATCCAACGCTGAGTCGAGTACTGGTTTTGTGATAGAAAAGCGCTCTCTTGTGGGCAGGCTCTGGCTCCCAAGCTAAGAATTAGGTCCAGCCGCGGCCACCGTACCCAAGATGGCGTCCTCCACACAGGCAGCAGACAGGGGGGCTAAAGGTGCCCAGAGGCAGCGATTCCTCTGCTTCTGTTGCAGGGCCCCCAATGTAGGCAGCACTATGCAAAATCACTACTTTTCTGACGGAGAAGCGCTGTCCCGTTTGCAGGCGCTCGCTCCCAGGCTAAGAACGAGGTCCCGCTAAAATCTCGGTACCAACATGGAGTCCCGCACCCTGACCACGGAGTTCCGCACAAACCCCACTGAGGCGGCTACAAAACGAAAGGCTCAAAGTGTCTAGATTGACAGAGTCCCGAGCCTGGCTCTCAGAACATGGGAATTTCACCTGCCTATCCCCCCAGCAGTGCGTCTGAGTCCTGCCCCCGGGCAAGGCCCAGCTCCGCCCGCCAGCCGAGACCGAGGAAAAAAAAGTCAAAACGGTGCGTTTACCTTCCATCCGTGAGAGCCGGGGCTAGCCAGGAGCGGGAGTCAGCGAAAGAGAGGAGATTTTTCGCTGAGTGTTATAAAGTCCCAATTAACAGCTCTGTGCCGTGTCCTGAGGCTGATTAGGTGATCAGAAGGCTCTGTTTGATTGTCAATTCAGGTCTTGGTTTCCAGAAGGATAGAACGAGACGTGGGCTTAGTCCGCCATCTTGACTCCGCCCCCCCTGACTTGCTGACTTTGGGTTCCTCAGCTTCTGTGGCCACGTGAGGCTTGTGCCAGAGCTTGGGACATTCAGCTTCTGTGATTATGTGAGCTGTTTCCTATATCCGTATCTATCTATCTATATATATTATAAATCTTTCCTTGTACCTACACGTGTTACTGGTTTTGCTTCCCTAGAAAACCCAGCCTAAGACAATTTGGTACCAGGAGTGGGGTGGGATGTCATGGGTTGAATTGTGTCCCCCCCAAAATATGTGTAACTATGTGGCTGCGACATGATTCCTAGTATCTGGTGACTGTCCTCCATTTTGTGGTTTTGCTAAACTGTATGTTAAAGGGGCTGTAAATTCCTGCATAGGATTACTTCCTTGCTCTGCTGTAGGAGGAGTTTCCCTGGAGTATGGCTTGCCCCACCCTTAATCCTTTTCAGCCTGCAAGAGATAAAAGGAAAGAGAAACAAAGAGAATGGGGAACATCGTTACCATCAAGAGAGCAGCACTGGGAGAAGAGAGCGTCCTTGAGATCTGAGGTACCTGTGCCAAGATGCTCCCTGGACAAAGACTTTTGCAATACTGGACTTTGCTCCAGAGCCGACAAGGGGAAAGCCTTCCCCTGGAGTGGTCACCCTGAATATGGACTTGCAACCTACCGGACTGTGTAAGAATATACCTTCCTTTGTTAAAGCCATCCACTCTGTGGTATTTCTGTTACAGCAGCCCTAGCTGAGTAAAACACCCGAGAACAGTACCTTGTTCAACATAAGCTGGAGCATACTTGCTAATCCACCCCTGAGTATTATATCTGTGCAAGTAATGTTGTATGATAACCTTATTATTTGGAAACACAGAAATCTAAAGGAAATAGTATGATCAACATACAGTAGTTAAAATTCTCAGTAAGCTTTTTGGAGGTGGCAAAAAGGGATATTTGTTGGTTTTGGTAGATAGCTTTGTTCATAGCAGCTCCAGTGATTATACACTACTACTTTTTCAACCCACCCCTTTCAAATGTAAGAAGTTTGCATATATCAATTATTCTTACTTTTTCAAATGGTTTCCAGATAAATTACCCATACTAGCAATACAAAAAAAGTTGTCACTGAGTTCATTCCAACTCATAGTGACCCTAAATGACAGAGTAGAACTGCCCCATGTTTCCAAGGAGGAGTTGATAGATTTGAACTGCTGATCTTTTGGTTAGCAGTCAAACTCTTAACCACTATGCTACCAGGGCTCCAGATATTACCAATATTTCCCATTATTAGCAGCAGTAATTACTTCATATTTGATTTTTCAAATCTACTGCTTTCTTTTTCCCAAGTAAATGCTATTTACTTTTTCGACAGCACTTAGCTGGCTTTCTTGTGTTTTAGGTGAAAGCTGACACTGCAAATTATTTTCTTCATTCAAAAATTTTATACACAAATTGTTTTATTCCATTAGTTGCAATCAAATCAATGTGACAGCCCCCCTTTCCACCTGGCTTGTCCTTGTCCGTTCATTCAGTTTTCCTTCCACCTTTGTTTTGGGGCACTTAATTCTGCTTTAGTCTCATACACTTGACTGAACTAAGAGGCACGTTCCTTATGAGTGTTTTTTTTTGTTTTAAGCCTGTCTAATCTTTGGCTTGGAGGTAAACTTCTTGAGTGGCTTCAGTTCTGAGTTAGCCGGATGCCTGGGGCCATAGTCTCAGGTGCTCCTCCAGTGTCTGTCAGACTGGTAAGCTTTGTCATTTTTTGTGAATATGAACTTTGTTTTCCATATTTCTCCTGCTCTGTCTGGTACCCCCTTTTGTGATTCCCATAAGAGCAGTGAGTAGTGGTAGCCTGGCATTCTAGTTCTTCAGGTGTCAGGCTTGTGGAAGCTGTGGTTTATGTGATCCTGTAGTCCAATATTTTCTTTGAGTCTCTGGTTTTCTTCATTGGCCCTTGCTCCAAATATGAAGGAACCGATAGATGTGTGTTAGGTAGCTGCTCACAAGCTTTTAAAGCCTCAGAAGCTACTCATCAAAGTAGGATATAGACTATTTTCTTTATGAACTATGTTATGCCAATTGACCTAGATGTCCCTTGAGACCACAATTCCCACTTCTCAGCCCCAGTAAGTCTCTCAAGGTGTTTACATGTGCCTTAGGAAGCTTGTATGACTGCCTTAGTCATGTTGTGCTGACTTCCCATATATTATGTGTTGTCTTTCCCTTCAATAAAGTTCACATTTCTCTACTATCTAGTTTGTGGTTTCCCTTGCCCCCTTCCCCTCCCTCATAACCAGCAAAGACGGTTTGTTTTTTGTGGGTGTAAAACTTTCCTTCGGTTTTTATAATAGGGATTTCATGTGACATTTGTCCTTTTGTGATTGACTTACTCCACCCTACATAATGTTCTCCAGACTCATCCATGTTGTGAGATGTTTCCTAGATTCATAAGTGTTCTTTTATTTGTGTAGTATTTCATTGTGTGTATGTACCATAATTTGTTTATTCATCTGTGGATGGGCACTTAGGTTATTTCCATGTTTTTGCTTTTGTGAATAATCCCGTAATGAACATACGTGTGCATATGTCCATTCATGTAACTGCTCTTACTTCTATAGGGTACATTCCTGGGAGTGGGATTGTTAAATTGCATGATATTTTTATTTTTAGCCTTTTAAGGAGATCTATAGCATTTTCCATAGCTGTTTTCCCATTTTACATTCCCTCCAGCAATGATAAGAGCTTCAGTTGCCCCAAAACTTCATCAATATTTGCCATTTTCTGTATTTATTTTTAGTGTCAGTAATGTCAGGGTGAGATGGCATCTAGTTGTAGATACGATTTGTGTATCTCTAATGGCTAGTGATAACAAGCATTTCCTTATGTGCCTGTTAGCTGCTTTAATGTCTGCTTTGGTGAACTGTTTGTACATATCTTTGGTTCATTTTCAATTGGGTTATTTGTTTAGTTGTTACTGTGTTGTCAAAGTATTCTGTAGATTTTAGAGATTAGACTCTTTTTGAACATACCAGAGCAAAAAAAAATTCCAAACCTATAGATTTTAAATTTTTTGGTGTAGTCTCTACATAACAGTTTGAATTTTAGAAGCTTTCATTTATCTAGTTTATCTTTTGGTGTTTCTGCATTGCTAGCTATGGTTTGTATTCTCTGTATGCCATGGACCCCTAATGTTTTCTTTCTTTTTTCTTTCATGATCTTTATCACTTTATGTGGGAATTTAGGTCTTTGATCCATTTTGAATTAGTTTTTGTGCATGGTGTGGGTATGGTTCTTGTTCCTTTTTTTTTTTTTTAACAGATGGACATCCAGTTTTGCCATCAGCAAATGTTAAAAAGATTGTCATTTCCAGATATAATTGACTTTGGTCCTTTACCAAAGATCAGCTGACCCTAGGTGGATGGATTAACAGTTGGGTTATCAATTCTACGAGCTCTGACAGTAAGTCTACGGACTTAATTCCATGACAGTCAGCTTTGAAGTACTCTGCTTGGGAAGCTATGCACTGATGCCAGCACCTAGTCCACAATTCAAAGCAATTCTGGAACTCTGTCTGGAATGGCCGTTGCACACAGTGTCACCATGGCAAATTCACGAACTTACCTGTGTAGTTGTCTGTGAGGGAGTTTTTAGCCAGTAAACAAATAACTGTATTGGAGCACCCTCCCTACTCACCTGATCTGTCCCCCAATGACTTTTTTGGGGGGGGGGGGCCAAAGATAAAGGAAATACTGAAAGGAAGACATTTTGATGGCATTTGGAACATCAAGAATAATTCGAAGACACTTCAGAAAAAAAGTTACAAAATTGCTTTGAAGAGTAGACTAGGCACCTGTGTGGTTACATAGCTTCCCAAGGGGAGTACTTCGAACGCGACTGTAATGATATTCAGCAACGAGGTATGCAGCCCTTTTTCTAGGAAGAG
This sequence comes from Heterohyrax brucei, assembly GCA_028571685.1. NCBI lineage: Eukaryota > Metazoa > Chordata > Mammalia > Hyracoidea > Procaviidae > Heterohyrax > Heterohyrax brucei. The sequence continues at coordinate 114,513,739 of CM053166.1, read as the reverse complement.
TTTTTGAACTTAATTGGCAGCCCTATTCCATTGGTCTATGTGTGTGTCATTGAACCTGCACAAGAATGTTTTGACTGCTCTGACTTTATAAGAGGATTTAAAATCAGGTAATGTCAGATTTCGTGCTTTGTTCCTTTTCTTTAGTGATTGTTTGCTTATGCTGGGCCTCTTTCCTTTCCATATAAATTTAATAATTAATTTTTGCATCTCATTAATGAGTACTATTAATATTTGGATAAGAATTTCATTATATCTGTAGATTTCTTTGTGTATGATTGACATTTTACAATGTTGAATATCCCTATTCATGAACATGACATGTTTTCCCATTTATGTAGGTCTGTTTTGGTTTCTTTGTACAGGTATTTCAGGTGCCTGGTTAGATTTATTCCTAAGCAGCACATATATTTAGGGTATTGTTTTCCTGATTGCTGTGTTGATGTTCTCTTTGTTGGTGTATAGGAATCCAACTGATTTTTGTATGTTTCTGTTGTATCCTGCTAATCTGCTGATTCTATTACTTTTAATAGTTTTCCTGTGAAGTCTTTGTATATAGGGTCATATCACTTGTGAACAAGGATAGTTTACTCCTTTTTTCTTATTTAGATGTGCTTTATATGTTTTTCTTGACTTACTGATCTAGCTAGGACTCCCAGTATGATGTTAAGTAACAGTGGTGATAAAGGGCACTCTTGTTTTGTTCCCATTCTCAGGGAGAATCCTTTCAGCATTTGTTGAGAATGATCTTGGGTGTTGGTTTTGTGTGGCTATCCTCTGTTATGTTGAGAAATTTCCCATTTATCCATATTTTATTGAGATGGATTGACACAGGTTTCAACAATGGGCTTAAGCATAGTAACAGTTGTGAGTATCACACAGAATTGGGCAGTGTTTCATTGTGTTGTACATAGGGTCACTGTGAGTGAGAACCAATTTGATGGTACCTAACAACAACATGTTGAAGAATTTCCCTTCTGTTCCTATTGCACTGAGAGCTTTCACCAGGAATGGGTGTTGGACTTTATCAAACACCTTTTCTGTATCAATTGAGATGATCATATGATTCTTTTGTTGTTTTATGTGGTGGGTTATGTTAATTGCTTTTCTAGTGTTGAACCATCCTAGCATACTTGGAATGACTTCTCTTTGGTCATGGTGTATGTTGTGTGTGTATGTATGTATGTATATATATGTATATATAATGCTGAATTCTATTGACTACAGTTTGGTTGAGAATTTTTGTGTTTGTTTATGAGGAATACTGATCAGTATTTTTTCTTTTGGGTGGTGTCTTTGCCTGGCTTTGGTATTAGGGTTTTGCTGCTTCATAGAATGAGTTCTGGAATATTGCTTCCTTTTCTATGCTCTTAAATACCTTTAGTAGTGCTGGTGTTAATTTTTCTCTGAAAGTATGGTAGAATTCTCCAGCGAAGTCGTCCTGATCAGGGCTTTTGTTTTGTTCGGAGTTTTTATTGTCTCCTCAGTCTCTTCTTTTTTTATGGATTTATTTAGTTTTTCTAAAACTAACTAAAAAGAAAATAAAATAAAAATAAATAAATAAATCCAAGAGAAGAAGAAGAAGGAGAGATTTACTTAGTCAGATTGCTTTTAGTTAGTGCCACAGTGGTTAAGCACTACAGCAGTTCAAATCCAGTAGGTACTTCTTGGAAACTGTATGAGGCTATCCTACTCTGCTGTATAGGGTCGCTGTGAATCAGAAATCAACTCAGCAGCCACAGGCTTCTTTTCTATTTAGTTTTTCTACTTGAGTTTGTGTCAGTTTAGTTAGGTAGTGTGTTTCCAGAAATTTTTCCATTTCCTCTAGATTTTCAAATGTTTTGGAGTATAAGTTTTCATACTATTCTGTTATGACCCTTTTTAAATTTCATTTGGGATTTTTTGCACTACCCCCTATCTTATTTCTTGTTTGGGTAATTTACTTCCTCTCTGACTTTCTTTTGTCACTGTGGATAATGATTTGTCTATTTTGTTTATCTTCTCTAAGAGCCAACTGTTGATGATTTTGATTTTTTCTGTTGATTTTCTGTTCTCCATTTGCTCTAATATTAACTATTTCCTTTCTTCTGGTGGCTGTGGACACTTTCTGCTGTTCTCTTTTTTTTTTGGCATTGTAGGGCTAAGGTTCTGATTTTGGCCTGTTCTTATTTTTTGATGCATCCATTTATTACTGTAAATTCATATTTAAGCATTGTCTTTATTGTGCCCCAGACGTTTTGGTATGATGTGTTTTGATTCTTATTTGATTCTAGGATATTTTTCTATCTTTGATTTCTTCTATACCCAGTTTTTTTAAGCAAGTTACTCAGTTTCCATGTATTTGATTGTTTTTCGTTTGCTCTTCCTGTTATTATTATCTTCCTCTATTTTTGTGTCATTGTGATAGAGAGATGTTTTGTATTATTCACTTTTGGTGGTTTGTTGAAGTTGTTTTGAAGCCTAAAATGTGTTCCTTTCTGGAAAATATTCCATGTGCTTTGGAAAAGAATTCATACATTGCTGCTTTGGGGTAGAAGAGTCAATATATGTCAATAAGGTCAAGATAGTTGATTTTGGACTTTAGATATTCTGTATTTTTGTTGAATTTCTCATTAGGTGTTGGACCTTGGTGGTACAATGGTTAAAAGTGTAGCTGTTATCCAAAAGGTTGGCAGTTCAAACCAACTAGCCACTCTGTGGAAACCCTATGGAACAGTTCTTCTCTGTCCTATAGGGTCAAAGTGAGTCAAAATCAACTTGATATTGGTAGTTTTTTCTTTCTTTCTTTTTTTTTAAGTACAAGATGAATAACCAAAATCATTCTCAATAGAGAAAGATTGAAAGCATTCCCCTTGAGACTGGGAACAAGATAAAGCCAAGCCAAGTGCTGTCGAAGTACCCTTTATCACCATTCCTATTTAACAGTATAATGGAAGACCTAGTTAGAGCAACAAGGCAAGAAAAAGAAATAAAGTGCAACTAAATTGGAAAGGAGGGCAGGGCCAACATGGCAGACTAGACACATGTCTTGTAAATTCCCTCTGAGAACTAATGCCTAGAATGATGACTGAATCGAGCAACAGACATCTGGGAAGCCCTAGGTTCTGGCATAGTATCATCAGATTTGAGTAGGTACCAATAATGGACTAAATTACCACTCTCAAAAATGAGCCAGTGGATGCTAACCCCTGCTCCAGCTGACTCACTGTTTTGGAGGACTGCAAGTACTGACACCTTTTTTGTTATGCAGGAGCCAGGGACTGGGCATGAGCTAGCATATATGGCAAACTGTGGCACTTAAGTAACCAGAGTATAGCACAGCACAGAGACAGTGCATGGGATAGGCACAAATTGAGACCCCAGCTGCTGAGTGAGGGCACCACTGCCCCTCCAGCCTATCTTTTCTGAGCTGCACCATAGACTCTGCTATTTCATGGCAGGAAGGGCAGCATAGCCAGTACACCATGTTGGTTGGCTGGGGTGCAGTGTCATTCAGCCGGCGGCCTTAGCTGCAACTGATTCTCAAGTGGAGCAGCAGCCAGTCTGGCAAGTGCTTCTCCAGCAAAAAATGGCATTAGAGATAATTCATATCTAGATTAATGGGTGGGGTTTGTCAGGGGATGGCAGGAAGGTACTTTTTTGTCAGCTGGAAGGCGGGACATACTACATCTGAGGGCATGACTGTTTTCGGCAGCTGTTGGACAGCTACCTGCTCAAAAGTAAAGAATTCTTTTAAATAAGACCACCTAGAGAACTGACTACTGAGAGGCCTGGCATAATCTCTTCCACCCTTCACTGATCCACGTTGTAAGGTTGGCTGGTGGACCCCTAGTAACTCCATAAATAGGGCACCATCCTTGCCAGTCAAGAGACAAAATCTACCACCAGAGAGTCCACATTGGGCCAGTCAGTAGAGTAAAAAGAGATGGCTGGTGACCAACTCTCCTCTTAGAACTATGCTTTAGCTCCTGTTGAGGTAACAACAGAAAAATCAAACAGCTTCTAGAAGGCACACAGACAGCAGCCCATAGCTAACCATTTAAAGAAGCAATCAACATGGCTCAAGAAAACTCCCAACATTAAAGAATCAAAAAAAAAAAAAAAAAAAAACTCCAAGAAGAAGAAGCCTTTCTGTAGTTTTTGGAGGTCAAGTACTAATGTAGAGAGCCCTCCTAGAGATTAAACAAAATGAAGCAGAACAAAATGAAAAATCAAGTAAGCTCTTTGAACTGACAGAACATCAGTGATCTGAAATCCAGCAAATCAATAACAAAATTACAGAATTAGACAATTTGATCCAAAGCCAAAAGAGCAGAATAAGGAGATGGAAGTCAGATGTAGTGACCTTGAGGACAGTGCAACTGAAACCGGCATTTATGAGAAGAAATCAGCAAAGCCAGCAAAGTGCTGTCAGGTCAGATCTGACTCATGGCAATCCTAGGAGCCAGAGAGAACTGACCCCTAATGTATTCAAGGAGAGAAGAAATCAGAGGAAAGAAATAAAAATGATGAAGCATTAAGAAACATGTGGAACTATATGAAGAGACATGATCTATGAATAATTGGAGTTCTTGAACAGGGAGAGACAGAGGTAAATACAAAGAGCACTGCTCTAGAGTTGATGACAGAAAACTTCTCTAAAATGATGAAAGAAGAGAACACAGATATCCAAGATGTGTATGGAATGTCACAAAAACTAGACTCCAAAAGAAAGACATCAAGACATATTATAATCAAGCTTAATAAAATCAAACACAGACAAAGGCTCTTAATGGCAGTGAGGCTCAAAGTAAAGCTAACATTCACAAGGAAACCCTGTAGCCTTTCATCCACCATCTTGGACAAGGATGGTCACTATTTACTGCTGAATCATTCAATACATAAGCAGGACATAACAATATTAAATATTTATGTACCCAACCAAAGCATCTAAATACATTGAACAAATCATGACAACACTGAGAAATGAGATCGATCACTCCAAAATAATAGTTGAAGACTTCAACACTCTACTTTCTGCGATGGACAGATCATCTTCTGTAAAGATACAGAAGATTGTGACAATTAAACAACTAGACCTTATTGACATATACATCAACAGATAAGGACACCTTCTTCTCCAGTGCACATGGAACATTCTCCAGTATAGAGCATGTGTTAGGACATAAAGCATGTCTCAACAAAATCCAAATCATTAAATTATGGCAAAGCATTCTATCAGACCATACAGTCATAAAACTTGAAATCAATAGCAGAAAAATCATTGGTAGAAATTCGAATTCATGGAAACTGAACAACACCTTGCTCAAAAAGCCATGAGCTATAGGTCAGTAGGAGGACATCTTATAAATGTATAGAACCATAAAGTGCATCAAATATATGGTCTAAATAAATAAATAAATAAAAGCCATGAGCTATAGAAGAAATGAAGGACATAATCGACATTGATGGAATCAAATGATGATGAAAATACCTCCTACCAGAAACTATGTGATACAGCAAAAGCAGTGATCAGAGGACAGTTTATTTGTGTAAATGCATACATCTGGAAGGAAGACAAGACCCAAACCCAAGAATTAACACTACTGCTTGAACACATACAAAGAGAGCAACAGAGGAACCTCTCAGGCATTAGAAGAAAACAGTTAATGAAGACTAGAGCAGAACAAAATGAATTAGAGAATAGAAGAACAACTTAAAATTTTAACAAGCTAAAAGCTGGTTCTTTGAAAATATCAACAAAATTGAAAAGCTTACAAAAGAAAAATAGGAGCGGAAAAACATAACCCAGATAAGAAATAAGATGGGAGACCTGACAACAGATCCAACTGAAATCAAAAGTCTCGTAAGAGAATACTATAAAGACTGTACCCTAACAGATTTGAAAATCTAGAGGAAATGGACAAATTTCTAGATTTATATCACTTACCAAAATTATCACAAGAAGTAGAACAACTTATAAACCCATCACAAAGGAAAAGATTGAAAAAGTAATAAAAAAAGAAAAACTACCATTCAAAAAAAATCCTTGCCCAGCTGGCTCCACCAGAGAATTCTAACAAACTTTTAGAGACGAGTTAACGCCAATACTACTAAGGCTATGTCACAGCATAGAAAGTGATGGAATATTCCCAAATTCATTCTATGAAGGCAGCATAACCTTGATACAAAATCCAGGCAAAGATCCCACCAAAAAGGAAAATTACAGAAAAATATCACTCATTAACCTAGATGCAAAAACCTTCAACAAAATCCAAGCCAATAGAATTCAACAACATATCAGAAAAATAATTCATCATGACCAAGTTGGATTCACATCTGGAATCCAGGAATGGCTCAACATCAAAAAGACAATTAATGTGATCAACCACATAAATAACACAGAAGGTAAGAATCACCTGATTATATAAACTGATGCTGAGAAGGCATTTGACAAAGTCCAACACTCACTCATTCTAAAAACTCTCAGCAAAATAGGATTAGAGGGGAAATTCCTCAATGCAATAAGGGACATCTATGCAAAGCCACTGCTTACATCATCTTGAATGGTGAGAGACTGAAAGAATTCTCCTTGAGAACAGGAGCAAGACAAGGATGCCCACTCTCACCACTTCTACTCAACATTGTAGTAGAAGTTCCAGCCACAGTAATTAGAGAAGACAAAGAAATAAAGGGCATCTGCGTTGGCAAAGATGAAGTAAAAATCTCCCTATTTGGAGATGATATGATTGTATATAGAGTTCGCGGCCCCCACTTATCTGTCCGTGGAGGCTTGACTGTTAATGTGATGCAGGAAGTTGTGCCACTGTTATTTAGGTACCAGCAGGGCCAATCATAGTAGACAAGTTTCAGCTGAGCTTCCAGACTAAGACAGACTAGGTAGAAGGACCCAGCTTCTACTTCTGAAAGGAATTAGCCAAGGGAAAACCTTATGAATAGCAGCTGAACACTGTGAGATATGGTGCCAAAAAATGAGCCCCCCAGGTTGGAAGGCACGGGGAATACAACTGCAGAAGAGTTGCCTCCTCAAATTAGAGCTCACCTTAATGACATGGATGGAGTAAGGCCTCCAGGATCTTTGTTCATGGATGTGGCACGACTCAAAATGAGAAGAAACAGCTGCAAACATCCGTTAATAATTGGGACATGGAATGTACAAAGTATGCAACTAGGAAAATCAGAAATTGTCATAACAAGATGGAATGTATAAACATTGCTATCCTAGACATTAGTGAGCTGAAATGGACTGGCTTGGGCCATTTTAAATCTGACAATCATACAGTCTACTATGTAGGAATGAAAACTTGAAGAGGAACAGTGTTGCATTCATCATCAGAAAGAACATTTCAAGATCTGTCCTGACGTACAATGCTGTCAGTGACAGGATAATATCCATATGCCTACAAGTAAGGCCAGTTAATACAGCTATTATTCAAATATATGCATCAATCACTAAGCCAAAGATGAAGAGATTGAAGATTTTTACCAGCTTCTGCAGTCTGAAATTGATTGAAGATGCAATAAGGAAGCATTGATAATTACTGGTGATTGGAATGCAAAAGTTAGAAGCAAAGAAGAAGGATCAGTAGTTGGAAAACATGGCCTTAGTGATAGAAATGATGCCAGAGATCACATGATAGTTTTTAATGAACAAAAAGTGCAATGATACACATGGACCTCACCAAATGGAAGACACAGGAACCAAATTGACTATATCTGTGGAAAAAGATGATGGAAAAGTTCCATATCAGCAGTCAGAACCAGACTAGGTGCTGACTGTGGCACAGATCATAAAGTGCACATATAAAAATTCAAATTGAAACTGAAGGAAAAAAGAACAAGTCCACAAGAGCCAAAGTATGACCTTGAGCATATCCCTCCTGAGTTTAAAGACCATCTCAAGAACAGAATTGATGTGTTGATCACTGATGACCGAAGACCAGATGAATTGTGGAATGACATCAAAGACATGATCTGTGAAGAGAGCAAGAGGTCATTAAAAAGACGGGAAAGAAAGAAAAGACCAAACTGGATGTCAGAAGAGACTTTGAAACTTGCTCTTAAACATCCAGCAGCTAAAGCCAAAGGAAGGAATGACAAAATAAAAGATCTAAACAGAAGATTTCAAAGGGCAGCTTGAGACAAAAAAAAAAGTGTTATAATGACATGTGCAGAGACCTGGAAGTGGAATCTCTCAAGCTGAAAAGAACTGAAGAAAACAATTCAAGTCTTGAGTTGCAATAGTGATGTATTCAACAGAGAAACTATTAAATGACTCAGGGAGCAACAAAATAAGTTGGAAGGAAGACACAGAGTCATTATACCAGAAAGCACTAGTCAATGTTTAGTCATCTGAACAGGTAGCATATGATCAATAACCAGTGGTACTGTGGGAAGAAGTCGAAGCTGCATTAAAGGCATTGGCAAAAAACAAGGCTGCAGGAATTGATGCCATATCAACTGAGATATTTCAACAGACAGATGCAGCACTGGAAGTGCTCACTTGTTTATGCCAAGAAATTTGGAGGACAGCTACTTGGGCAACTGACTGGAAGAGATCTGTATTTACGCCCATTCCAAAGAAAGGTGACCCAACCAAATGTAGAAATTACTGAATGGTATGGTTGATATCACACACAAGTAGAATTTTGCTCAAGGTCATTCAAAAGTGACTGCAACAGTATATTGACAAGGAGCTGCCAGAAATTCAAACTGGAGTCAGAAGAGGATATGTAAGCAGGGATATCATTGCTGATGTCAGACGGATCTTGGCTGAAAGAGAGTATCAGCAAGATGTTTACTTGTGTTTCATCGACAGTGTAAAAGCATTCTACTGTGTGGATCATGCCATAGTATGGCTAACATTGCAGAGAATGGGAATTCCTGAACACTTAATTATGCTCTTAAGGAATCTTTATATGTATCAAGAGTCAGTTATGCAAAAAGAATAAGAGGACACTGCTTGGTTTAAAGTCAGGAGAAGTGAGCGTCAGGGATGTATCCTTTAACTATACCATTTTAATCTCCATGCTGAGCAAATAATCCAAGAAACTGGATTGTACAAAGAAGAATGAGGCATCAGGTTTGGAGGACAACTCATTAACAACCTGTTTTAAGCAGATGACATCATCTTGCTGGAAATGAAGAAGATTTGAGACACTTATTGATGAAGATCAGGGAACACAACCTTAAGTATGGATTGCACCTTAACATCAGGAAAACAAAAATCCTCACAAATAGACCAGTGAGCAACACTGTCACAAATGGAGAAAAGATTGAGGTTGTCAAGGATTTCATTTTACTTGGATCCACAACCAATGCCCATGGAGGCAGCAGTCAAGAAATCAAAAAACGTATTGCATTGGGAAAATCTGTTGCCGAGGACCTCTTTAAAGTATTGAAAAGTAGAGATGTTACCTTGGAGACTAAAATGCGCCTGACTCAAGCCATGGTATGTTCAATTGCATCATATGCATGTGAAAGCTAGATAATGAACAAGAAAATAGTAGAAGAATTGACGCCTTTGTATTGTGGTGTTGGAGAACAATGTTGAATGTACGATGGACCACTAAAAGAACAAACAGGTCTGTTCTGGAAGAAGTACAACCAGAGTGCTCCTTGGAAGCCAAGATGGCAAGACTGTGTCTTACATACTTTGGACATGTTGTCAGGAAGGATCAGTCCCTGATGAAGGATAACATGCTTGACAGTGTGGAGGGTCAGTGAAAAAGAGGAAGACCCTCAACTAAATGGATATACACAGTGGCCGCAACAGTGGGCTTAAGCGTAAAAATGACTGTGGACACAGCACAAGACTGGGCAGTGTTTCATTCTGTTGTTCGTAGGGTCACTGTGACTTGGAACCAACTTGACAACACGTAACAACAACAACATGACTGTATATACAGTGAATCCTAAAGAATCCATAGGTTAACTACTGAAACTAATAGAGGAGTTCAGCAAAGTATCATGGTGTAAGGCAAACATAAGTAAATCACTAGGATTCCTTTATACCAACAAAGAGATCATCAAAGAAGAAATCACCAAATCAATACCATTTACTATAGCCCCCAAGAAAATAAAATGCCTAGGAATAAATCTAACTAGAGAAAGAAGAGACCTATACAGAATCTACTACAAAACCTTACTGCAAGAAACCAAAAGAGACTTACATAAATTGAAAAATCTATCCTGCTTGTGGATAGGAAGACTTAATATTGTGAAAACGTCTATTTTACCGAAAGCAATCTACATATACCACGCAATTGCAATACAAATTCCAGTGACATTTTTTAATGAGATGGAGAAACAAATCACCAACTTTGTTTGGAAAGGGAAGAACCCCCAGATAAGAAAGCACTACTAAAGAAGAGGAACATAGTGGGAGGCCTCACACTATACAATTTTAAAAACTTATTACACTGCCTCAGTAGTCAAAACAGCCTGGTACTGGTACAAAATGAGACACATAGACCAATGGAACAGAGTGGAGACCCCAGCGATGCCACCATCATCTTATGAACAGTTGATATTCAACAAATGCACTAAGATTTTAAAGTGGGGTAAAAACAGTCTCTTTAACAAATGGTGCTGGCATAATTGGACCTACACCTGCCAAAATTGGAAACAAGACCCATATCTCACATCTTATACAAAAACTGACTCAAAATGGATCAAAAACCTAAATACCAAACCTAAAATGATAAAGCTCATGCAAGAAAAAAATAGGGTCAACAATGGAAGTTCCAATACGCTGCTTAGACAGACTTAAAAATTTGACAAAGCACAATCAACAGAGGAAAAAAATACATAAATGGAAACTAATAAGAATTAAACACTTTTTTCTCATCCATAGAATTTTTATCAAAAGAATTATAAGACCACCTACAGAACGGGAAAAAAATGTTTGGCAACTACATGCCAGTTGGATGTCTGATCTCCATTAATCTACAAGGCACCACAAAATATCAACTATAAAATGGTAAATAACACAATTAAGCAATGGGGAATGCAGACGGGCAGACACTTCACTAGAAAGGGCATCCAGGCTGCCAAAATTCACATGAGGAAATGCTCACGATCATTAACTGTCAGAGAAATTCAAATCAAAACTACAGTGAGATACTATCTCATCCCAACAAGGTTGGTTATATTCCAAAAAACACAAAACAACAAATGCTGGAGAGACTGGAGAGATGGGAGCTGTCCTACACTGCTGGTGGCATTGCAAAATGGTATGATCTCTTTGGAAATTCCTTAAAAAGCTGGAAATAGATATAATATTTGATCAAGTAATCTCACTGTTTGGAATTAATCCTACAGAAACAAAGGATATCACACAAACAGACACGTGTACATGAATTCTTATTGAAGCACAGTCCACAGTAGCAAAGAGATGGAATCAACCTAGATGCCCACCAACAGATGAATGAATAAACAAACCATGGTGTATACACTCAATGGAACACTATGCAATGATAAAAAAAAAAATGATGACTTTAGGAAACATCTCATAACCCAGTTTCAACTGGAAGACTTTATGCTGAGTGAAATCACTCAGTGGCAAGAGGACAAATATTGTATGAGACCCCTGCTATAAGTACTTAAAAATAGACCTGTGTACAGAAGAAAAGACTCTGACAGCTACAAGGGTGGGGATGGTGACGGTTGGCCATAGATGAGATAGCTGATAGAAGTTTGGTTAGGTGAAAGCAGTGACAGCACACAGTAGAAAATAGATGAACTTAACTAGACTTCACCATAAACCAATAACTCTTCTAATCTCAGCCCAACACTGCAAGGATAGAGTTGCATAGGGACCATTCTCTTGAGGGACATCGAGGTCAATTGGCATAACTGGCCTTTTGCTAAGAGAGTCTTCTGTGCCCCATATTGGTAAGTGGCATCTGGGGTCTTAAAAGCTAGCAAGCTGCCATCTGAGGTACACCAAATGGTCCTAACTCTGCCAGGATAGATGACCACCAAGAACACCAAAGACAAGAGGTAAAAAGAGCCCAGGAGACAGAAGAACCCATGTAAATGGGAGACTGTATCAATGTGTGACCAGAAGAACCGGATGGTGCCCTGAAACCACCAAAGACAGCCATGCTGGGGCACACAATGTCGAGTCCATGTGGCAATTCCAGAAAAAGAGGGGTGCAGCTCAAGAACTCTACTAACAGACCATAGTTGATGGTCTGACACCGCAGGGGATCTCTCCTGGGAACATGGCCCCTAGACCTGCTGCTGCCCCTGTCTAGAAAACACTACTGAGGGCAACTCTTTGGGCAAAAATGGACTATACTCGGGGACACAATGTGGCCATATGGTGGGTTTAGTTTATGGTTCTATGCATTTATAGGAAGCTACCCTACTGGTCTCTTTCTAAACAGGAGAGAAGAGGGTGGAGAGGAGGGGGCAGGAGCTAGTTAAGAGGATACAAGTATCAAATGAAAAGGAGGCAAGAACAGCAGAGGAGCTATAACTAGGCGGGCATGCAAAACTAATCTGGATTGTATACTTTCACTTAATCACAATAACAAAAGAAAGGAAAAAATAAATAAATAAAAAATTGGAAAGGAAGAAGTAAAACTTTCCCTGTTTGGAGAAGATAAGATCCTATACATTAAGAACCCCCAAAAATGCACAAGAAAACTACTGGAACTAGTAGAAAGTTTCACCAGGTTAGCAGAATACAAGATCAACATACAAAAACCATTTAGATTCCTATACACAAACCAAGAGAACTGTGAAAAGGCAATAAGGAAAACAATATCATTTATAAAAGTCTGTAAAAAGCTAAATGTTTAAGAATAAATCTCACCAGTTACATAAAGCCCAGGTGTCACAGTGGTTAAGAGCTCAAACTGCTATTCAAAACATGAGAAGTTCAAATCTACAAACCATTCCTTAGAAACTCTATCACAGTTTTACTCTATCCCATAGGGTCACTATGAGTCAGAATCAACTGGAAGGCAAACAGTAGGGATATAAAACACCCAGAGAAAGGAAATTGAAAATCATTATTCCAAGAAAGCAAAAGAGACCTACATAAAGGTAAAAGCATACCATGTGCATGGACATGAGTACTAAATGTCAAATTCTACCCAAAGCGATCTGTAGATACAATGTAATGCCAATTCAAATACCAATAGCATTATTTATTAAGAAGGAAAAACTAATCACCAATTCTATACAGAAAGGAAAGATGTCACCGATAAAGTAAAGAACTACTGAAGAAAAGAAATTGGGAGATCTCACACTACTGGTATAATTACTGGTACAACAACAGACGTGCAGACCAATGGAATATAACAAGGAACTTAGATGTAAATTTGTCCACCTAGGATCAACTGATCTTTGGCAAAGGACCAAAGTCCATTAAATAGAGAAAAAACAGTCTTTTTGACAAATGGTGCTGAAAAAACTGTAAAAAATGAAACAAGACCCATCCTTCACATCATACACAAAAATTAACTCAAAGAGGATCGGTGACCTAAATATAAAAACTAAAGCAATAGAGACTATGAGGGAAATAGAATGACAACATTCGATTTCCTAATACATGGCATAGTTGTTAGGTGCCGTCACGTTGATTCTGACTCAGTCACCTTAGGCACAATTGAACGAAGCACTGCACAGTCTAAAACCATGTCCATAATACTTTTTATGCTTAACCCATTATTGCAGACACTGTCAGTCTGTCTTGTGAAGGGTCTTCCTCTTTCACTGACCTTCCACTCTACCAAGCATGATGCCCTTTTCCAGGGATTAATCCCTCCTGGCATGTCCAAAGTGTGTAAGATGTAATCTCACCATCTTTGCTTTCATGGTATGGAGGGAATATAAATCACAAGTATTACCAAAAGACAGAAGCAAAGATAAAAAGGCAGGAAAGAAAAACTGAATGAATGAACACAAAGAACCTGGAATGGAGAAGTACCAAGAATGGAAAAGAAAACAGTGAAAGTGATGATGTATCATGAGGATTTCAAGCAGTGTCACAAAGCAATCTGAGTATAAATTTTTGAATGAGGAACTAATCTGGCTGTAAATTTTCTCCTAAAATACAGTAAGTTAAAAAATCCATGATAAGCACAATGTTAAAGTTTTAAATAAAGTCAGGACCCCACTCTTCATTTATACACACACACAAAGATCTCAAATCAACCTCACTTTCCACATTGAGATGGAAAAACTAAGCGTACTAAAGCCAAAGAAAGCAGTAGGAAGGAAACAAACACAACTGAGGAAACAAAAACAATAGAGAAAGCTAACAAAACCAAAAATTAACAAACACAAAAGTGACAAATTTTTAGGTCGATTAACAAAGAGAAAATAGTTGCTGCTTTCTACTGCTGAGTTGATTCTTAGTCATGGTGACTGCATATATTACATATTTGGACTGCTCCACAGAGTGTTTTGGCTATAATCTTTATGGAAAGGGATTTTTACGACTTTTCTTCTGCAGTACCAATCATTTGTGCCATCCAGGGACCTTTAGTGAAAAAAGAGAAAGCTCAAAGTACTAAAAACAAGAAAGAGAAGAGAATATTACTACTAACTTCAAAGAAATCTAAAAAATAATAGTTTTAAGTGGATACAATAATAAGAAAAGAAGTTAGATAACAGATGAAATGAATAAATTCCTAGAAATACAAAACATATCCAAACTGACTCAACAAGAAATAGAAAATCTGAATAGATCTATCACAAATAAAGACAGTGAGTTCATAATAAAACAACAATTCTCATAAACGAAAATCCAGGAGTAGTTTCATTGGTGAGTTCTATCAAACATTTAGTAAAGAATTAATGTCTATTATTCACATATTCTTGCATAAAAAATAAAAATAGTCTCACTTTTCACTTTATTAATTGTCATCAGTATTATTCTGATCACATAAATAGACAAAGGCATCACAAGAAAACCAGAAATCATTATTTGATATGTATATGGAGCAAAAACTCTGAAAGAAATAATAGTAAGTTCAATTCAGTAATATTTAAAAATATTACGTATCAGTCCAAGTAGGATGTATCCCAGAAGTGCAAGGTTTGTTTAACATATAGAATCAACTAATGTACTATAGTATAACAATAAAATAAAGTACACAAACTGCATGATCCTCTCACTAAATACAGAAAAATAGTATGAAAAATCCCAACTGTCCTCGTGATAAAAACACACACAAAGTAAGAATAGAAAGCAGCCACTTTGACCTAAAGGACATCTGTGTAAAAACAACTGGTGGCATAGCGGTTAAGTGCTATAGCTGCTAACCAAATGGTTGGCAGTTCAACTTCACCAGGTGCTCCTTGGAAACCCTATGGCGCAGTTCTATTCTGTCCTGTAGCATTGCGATGAGTCTGAATCGACTAGACAGCAGTGGGTTTGGTTTTGGTATGTAAAACAACAGCTAACGAAATACTGGTGAAAGACATAGTGTTTTTCCCTTAAGACCATAAGCAAGATGCAGAGATCTGCTCTTGTCACCTTTACTCAGCATTGTACTGGAGGTTTTTGCTGGGGCAATTAGGCAAGAAAAGGAAATAAAAGCCATCCAGATTGCAAAGAAAAAAGTTACACTATCTGTTAGTAGTTGATGTGGTCACATATATAGACAATCTTAAGGAAGACACTGGAAACTGTTAGAACAACTAAATAAATTCAGCAAGGCTTCAGGGTACAAAATTAATACACAGAAAAATTATATATTTATTCATTATCAAAGAGCAACCAAAAATGAAATTAGTAAAGCAGGCCCATTTTAAAAAAGCATCAAAAATAATAAAGTATTTAAGAATGAATTTATCAAAGGTTGTATAAAACATGATGGAAACTATACTAAACTGTGATAGAAATTAAGAAAAATCTAAATAAATGGAAAAGCAACCCATGTTTATAGATTAGAAGACTTAGTATTTTTAAGAAGATAATATTCCACAACTTGATTTACAGATCTATTGCTGTCAAAGTCTCAAGTGATTTATTTGCAGAAATTGCCGAGTTAAACCTAAAATTCATAGAGAAACTAAAGGAACTCAGAATATCCAAAACAATCTGGAAAAACAACACAGGGTGTGATAAAGCAGAGGAATTGATTATGTATGACATTATAGGAGTCCTGAACATCAAAGATGAAGTTGAGAAATGGACTGAGCACCAGGAGAAGAAATTTTAGACGTAGCCAGGAGCAGCCACACTTAGTGGGAACTGGCACCCTGCTGGCTAGGTATGCCAACAGGCTAGGTATACTGATGTTAAGATGTTGAGGTTAGATGTGACACTGAAAAAGTGTTTTCTACATTGGGAGAGACTTTGTGGCAGAATCCACTCGCTTCTCAAGAATCAGAGAAAAGCAGCTCTAGATCATCAAAAGATAAATAATTTCACTCTAACATATTACACATGGATCAAAAGCTTTCCTTTCAGATAAACCTCTTTCCCTTCTACCTGCCCTATCCCCTGCTCTGCACTGGGCCTGAGCAGGATCCAGAAACTAACACACATCCTCTAAGAAGCAGGGCTCCTTATGGGCCCTGAGCCATTTTCAAAACCTTAGAGAGGAAACAAGTTAACAAACAGGGAAGAAGTAATTGACTGGCTCACCTAAGCTAGGAATTCAGGACAGAAATGATTCCTTTGCCTAGATACCATCATAAGAAATCCATGTATTTTGAATGCCTTTCACCTCTGTACAGACCTGTGTGGGCCCACTACAGCAGCAGAGGCCTTCATTAGCACCATGTAATAGAATATATACTTGAACTTCAATTTTGCTTTATCAGCTGTATGTAGGCTCCTGATATTTGACATCAAGCTGTGTATTAAGCAGTATCTTCACTTACCCACAGCAGGGACCTGATGCCTGGTGGTCCCACCCACACCACCTAATTACCTGTGGCAGGGGCCCAAGAATAAGTAATGCCAACAGCACTGAGAACCCATAGTCCACCTTCAAAACCTAGCCACTCACACATTCAAGGAATAGTGACACAGTTACCTCACAGACTCTCAGCCTTCTTCCTTACTCAGTATATGCAGCCAGACACCAAATCATCCATGATTATCCAGTACCACAGGTGAAAAACTGTATCACATACTTGGTGACTTGTGTACCTTGAATCCATACAAGAAAAGTAAACAGACTCCTGGGCTCGCAGCCTAGTAACACCTCTATGCACCAGGTGACAGGCTGTTAGAATTTCAAAGGCACCAATAATCAACAACATGGCCAGCCTATTTAGGAATTTCAAAACAAAACAAGAAGCTAGGACACAGTAAGCAAATATAAAATAAAAAAATGCAATAGTTACTGATGGCTCAAAGCAACAACAAATAAATCACGTAAAGAGGCAGAGCACGATAGTTTCAGAAAGCTTCAATATAAAGAATCAAGAAATCTTCCAAATGAAGAGAACTTCCTAGAATTACCAGATACCGAATATAAAAGATTACTATACAAAACTATTTTTTAAATTATTTTAATTGTGCTTTAGATGAATGTTTACAAAACAGTTTCTCATTAAATGATTAATACACATACTATTTTGTGACATAGGTTGCCAACCCGATAAGGGGTCAACATTCTGCCCATCTCAAACTTGGGTTCCCTGTTTCCATTTGTTCAGCTTTCCTGTTCCCTTCTGCCTTGTTGTCCTTGCCCCAGGGCTGATGTGTCCTTTTAGGTTTGTATACATAATTAAGCTACATGTATCATTCAGTTTTATGGGCTTGTCTAATCTTTGGTTGAACAGTGAACCTCAGAGTGACCTCAGTACTGAGTTAAAACGGTATCCAGGGTGCCTATTCTCAGGTTATCTCCAGTCTCTGTCAGAACAGTAGTAAGTCTGGTCTTTTTTTTCTGTTGTGATCCTTGTCAGAATGTTCACTGGTGGCAGAAGGACACTATTTGGTTCTTCTGGTTTCAGTCTGGTGGAGTCTGTTTCATGTGGTCTTTAGTTTCCTTGGGTCTTTGGCTTTCTTCACTCTCATTTGCTCCAGGGGAAGGGACCAAGAGATGTGTCTTAGGTGGTCACTGGTAGGCTTTTGAGATCCCAGACACTACTCACTAAAGTTGGATGTAGAATATTTTCTTTATTAATTTGTTTTGCCAGTTGAGCTAGATAACTCTCAGACTATGGTCCTCAGGCCTCAGTCTCAGCTATTTGGTCCCTTATAGTGCTTGGCTCTATCTAGGAAAGTTTTATGCTTTTGCCTTGGTCCAGTTGTACTGAATTACCCTGTATTGTGTGTTGCCCCTTCCTTCCCCTAAGTTGACACTTCTATACTGTCTAGCTAAGTCTGGTCCTTTTATGTGTGAATTTGAATTTTGTTCTACAGTTTCTCCAGCTCTGTCCAGGACTGTCTATTGTGATCCCTGTCAGAGCAGCCAGTGGTGGTAGCTGGACATCATCTAGTTGTGCTGGACTCTGTTTGGCAGAGGCTATGATAGCTGTGGTCCAGTAGATCTTTGGACTAATATTTCTCTTGTGTCTTTTGTTTCTTTATTCTCCCTTGCTCCAGACAGGGTGAGACAACTGCAGTATCTTAGCTACTCACAAGCTTTTAACATCACACACGTAACTTACCAAAATAAGGTGTAGAACATTTTTTTTACAAACTGTGCTATGCCAGTTGAACTATATGTACACCACTATCATGGTCTCCAGCCCTCAATCCAATAATTTGGTCCCTCAGGGAGTCTGGATATGTCTATGAAGCTCCTATGACCTTGCCTTGTTCAAATTGTGCTGACTTCTCCAATATTGCATACTATTTTACCCTTGACCAAAGTTACCACTTACCTGCTATCTAGTTAGTGGCTTTCCCTCCCCATTTTCTCCCTCCCTTGAAACCATCAAAGATTATTTGTTACGGTGTGCAAACCTCTTCATGAGTTTTAATAAGAGTGAAAACCCTAGTGGTGTAGTGGTTAAATACTATGGCTGCTAACCAAAAGGTCAGCAGTTTGAATCATAGAGGTGACCCCTGAAACTCCATGGGGCAGTTCCACTTTACCACACAGGGCTGCTACAAGTCAGAACCAACTGAATGTCAATAGATTTTTTTTTTTTTTTTGCCTCTTGTAGTATCTGTCCTTTAACGATTAGCTTATTTCATTCAGCATAATGCCCTCAGATTCATCCATGTTATGAGATGTTTTGCAGATTCATCATTGTTCTTTATTGTTACATAGCATTCCATTAGGTGTACATGACATAGTTTGTTTATTCATTCCTTTTTGAAGATGGATATACAGTTATGTCAACACTATTTGTTGAAGAAACTGTCTTTTCTTCAGTTTATAGACTTTGGGTCTTTGTCAAATATCAACCACTTATAGATGGATGACTTTATGTCTGCATTCTTAATTCTGTCCCATTGGTCTATGTATATATTGTACCAGAGCCAATCTATTTTGACCACAGCAGCAGTCAGTTTATCTGTTGATGGACAGTTTGTTTCCATCTTTTTGCTATTGTGAAAAATGCTGCAGTGAGCATGGGTTTGCATGTGTCTATGTGATGACTCTTTTTTCTCTAGAACTTGTTTCTAGTGGTGGGATTGATGAATTGTGTGGTATTTCTGTTTCTAGCTTTTGAAAGAAGTGCCATATCATTTTCTGAACTGGTATGCCATATTTTGCATTCCACCAGCAGGGCATAAGAGTTCCAATCTCCCCACAACCTTTCAACATTTATTTTCTGGTTTTTTTTTTTTTTTTTTTTTTTTTCCTATTTGTGTCACTAGCATGGAGAGCACGATGGTATCACATTGTAGTTTTGATTTGCATTTCTCTAATAGCTAGTGGGGAGCCCTGGTGGCATAATGGTCAAGTGCTACAGCTGCTAACCAAATGTTGTCAGTTCAAATCCACCAGGCACTCCTTGGAAACTCTATGAGGCAGTTCTACTCTGTCTTACAGGGTTGTTATGAGTCAGAATTGACTCAGTGGCAGTGGGTTTTGTTTTGTTTTGATTAACAGCTAGTGATTGCAGTTATTTCAGTGTGTGTTAGCCACCTGAATGTTTTTGGTGAGATGTCGGTTTATATCCTTTTCAAGGCTGTAAATCTTTATAGAAGCACACAAATGCATCTTTCTCCTGCACAGCAGTTGCTGCATTCTAACTACAGACATCTGGTCATCAGCCAAGCACTTTAACATTGAGCCACCAAGGCTCCTTTGACTCTACTACCTGTAACCTGTTGTTACAAAGCCAATTCCGACCCACAGTGACCCCACAGGATGGAGCAGAACTGACAAACAGGCCCCCAAAGAAGTGGCTGGAGGATTTGAACTGCTAAAGCACTGGTCAGCCACCTAACTTTTTTTTAATATGCATATATATTTTACTGCGCTTTCAGTTAAAGTTTACAATCTAGATCAATTTGCCAAATAACTCCCCAACACCATTATACAACTTTAACTGCTCTCCTTGTTCTGTGTAACTCTTAACTGCTCTCCCTGCCCCGTGACAGCACATTCTTCCTTTCCATACTGCACTTTCTATATCCATTCAACCAACTACTGTCCCCCTCTAGCCTCTCATCTCACTTATGGACAAGACACTCTCATGAATATATTTAAACCAAGAAGGACATTCTTCATCAGCATCAGTCTGTGTCCTATAGTTCAGTCCAATTTTTATCTGAAGAGTTTGGCTCTCATACTGGTTTCAGCTCTGGGATAGCAGAAAGTCTGGTGGCCGTGTCCTCATGGGACCCTTTGATCTGACAGATGATCAAGTGTGGTCTTTTAATAGAGTTCTAGTTCTGCACACCCATTTTTCTATTGCTACATCAGTGACTTTACGCTGTGTTCCCTGTCAGTGCAGTTATTAGTGGTGGTCAGGCACTATCTAGTTCTTCTAGTCTCGTACTCATGTAGTTTCTGTATCATATGACACCTTCTGTCTCCTGGGTTAATATTTAGTCATGTCTTTGATGTACTTCATTCTCCTGTGCGCTAGGTGGCTTGGGATCTATTGATGCTACTTAGATGGCCATTTCTAATTTTTAAGACTCAGGTTTCCGCTTACCAAAGTGATACACAGAACATTTTCTTAAAAAGAATTTAGCTATGCCAATTAGCCTAGATGTCTCTTGAAACCATGGGCTTAGAGCCCTGTCTCTGATACTGCAGCCTTCAAAATGTTGGGCTGTATTTAGAAAACCTTTAGCTTTTGGTGTAGTTCAGTTGCACTAACTTTCCTTTTATTGCATTCTGTTGCTCCTTTCACCTAACTCAATTCCTATCTACTACTTAACCTATGAATACCCCCTCTGTCCCTACCCATCCTTGAAACTATCACAGATTATTCTCTTCTGTGTTTAATCTTTTAATATACAAAACTCTTACTGAGATCAGCAAGGAGATCAGGCAAAACACAGAACAAGACAAGAAAGACACAGATACAGCAACTGAGCAATTTAAGAAGTTTGGGGCACAGCATAATGACAAACTGAACAAGCTGCAAGAAACCATAGAGAGACAGAAAGTAGAAACACTGATGACTAATAGTAAAATTTCGGAATCAGAAAAGTCAATAGAAACATCCAAGGAACAGAATTGAGGCAATATAAGTCAGAATTAGAGTGATTAAAGATAAAGCACTTGACAACAACATATTGGATGGAAAATCACATAAAACAATTTAAAATATGAAGAAACCCTATGAATTATGTTGGACTCTATCAAGTAGAATACGCTACCAGTGATTGGAGTACCAGAAGTGGGGGAGAAGGGTAACAGAAAGTGCAGAGAGAGCTATTGAAGATTTGTTGAAGGCACACTTCCCTGACATCATGAAGCATGAGAAGATACCTATCCAAAATGCTCATCCAACTCCACAATAGGTATATCTCAAGAAAGCCACCAAGGCGTATTATAATAAAACTTCCAGAAACCAAAGATAAAGTCAGAATTTTAAGAGTAAATAGGCATTTTAAAAAGTCATCTACAAAGAAGAGTCAATAACACTAAGCTTTGACTACTCAGGAGAAGCCATGTAGACAAAAAGACAAGGGGAAGATAAATATAAAGCATGGAAAGAAAAAAAATGCCAGCCAAGAATTATAGGCCTAGCAAAAATGTCTCTCAAATATGATGTCAAAATTAGTAAATTTCCAGATAAACAGAAATTTAGGGAATTTGCAAAATCCAAACCAAAATTACAAGAAATGCTGAAGTTAGAAAGTCAATAATATGAAAGCAACTCAGGAATAGAACACAAAATAGAACAGCCAGATACAAGTCCAGATGGGAAAATCACACACAAAATAAATCAAAGCTAAAATGCTGAAAAATTGGAACTGAAATATCGTTATGTGAAAGATGAAACATTGCAATAAAAAACAGGGAATAAAAAATGTAGTGATAAATCTTTCATATGGAGAGGAAACAAAGGCTGTATAAAGAAATAAAGGATAGATTTAAACTTAGAAAAATAAGAATTATTATTAAGGCCAACAGAAAGGAAACAAACAATCCTATACATCAAATAGAAAACAAGAAAAACATAAAAACTCAGCAAATAAAAATGAACAACAATGAAAAAGATGAAAAGGAAATACATAAAGAAAAATGACTCAGCACAGACAATTAAGTGGAACAAAAAAGCTGTCGACAACACACAAAAAAAAGACATCAAAATGAAAGCACTAGAATCAAACCTATCAGTAATTGCACTGAATGCAAACAGATTAAATGCACCAATATACAGAGAGTGGCAGAATGTAGGAAAAAAACAAAGTCTACCTATATGGTGACTACAAGAGAAATGTCATAGACTTACTGACACAAACAAACAAAATTCAAATGATGGAAAAAATATATCACATTCAACACTTACAAAAGGGAAAAAAAAGGAGAAAAAGCAAATAACCCAAATAAGAAATGGATGAGTATTATTATAACAGACCCAACTAAAATTAAAGAAACACAACAGAATACTATGAAAAGTTGTATTCTAACAAATTTGAAAACCTAAAGGAAATGGAGAAACTTCTAGAAACATACTTCCTTCCTAAACTAACACAAACAGAGGTAAAACAACTGAATAAGCCTATATAACAAAAGAAGAGTTTAAGAAGAAAACTTAAAAACTCGCATTCAAAAAAGCTTTGGTCCTGACAGCTTCACTGGAGAATTCTACAAAACTTGCATTGAAGAGTTAACATCATTACCATTGAAGATATTTCAGAGCATAGAAAGGATGGAATACTCCCAAATTCATTCTGTGAGGCCATCATAACCCTGCTGCCAAAACCAATTAATGATGCCACCAAGAAAGAAAAGGGCATACCAATATCCCTCTTCCACTTAGACACAAAAATCCTCGAGAAAATTCTAGTCAATAGAAATCAACAACAATGTCTCAAAAAAATGATTCACCATGCCCAACTGGGATTCATAACAGGTATGCAAGGAAGGTTCAACATTAGCAAAACAATGTAATACATCACATTAAAAAAGGACAAGAACCATGTAATCTTATCAATTGATGCAGAAAGGGCATTTGACAGGGTCCAACACACATTCATGTTAAAAACTTTCAGTTAAATAGGAATGAAAGAGAAATTCCTGAACATAATAAAAGGCATTTATACAAAGGTAATAGCAAGCATCACTCCAAAGAGAGTCCAGATGAAATCCCATTGAGAACAGAAGCCAAAGAAGGATGCCTTTTATCATCACTTTTATTCAACATTGTGCTGGAGTTTCTAGCTGGAACAATTAAGCTAATAAATAAATAAAAAGCATCCACATTGGTAATGAAGAAATAATAGTGTTTCTATATAAAGTTGATATGATCTCATGCACAGAAAACTCTGAAGAATCCACCAAAACAAAACGAAACTACTGGAATTAATAGAACAGTTCAGCAAAGCATCAGAATACAAGATAAATATACCAAAATCAGTTGGATTCTTCTACTCCAACAAAGAGAATGTCAAAGAGGAAATCACGAAAACAGTACCATTTACAAGATGATACAATATCTCGGAGCAAATCTAACCTACAAAGAAAAGCATGAGACACTATTGCAAAACACGAAAGAGACTTACGTAAGTGGAGAAACCTATCTTGCTAATGGATTAGAAGACTCAACATTGTCAAAATATCTAATATACCCAAAGTTTTTTATAGATACAATACAATCCTGACCCAAACTCCAATGGCATTTTTTCAAGGAGATAGATAAATGAATCATGAACTTCATATGGAAAGGAAACAGGTTCCAGATGAGTAAAGCATTACTGAAGAAAAACAAATTGGGGACCCTCACATTACCTTACTTTAAAACAAATTATAATGCCACAGTAGTCAAAACAGACTAGTACTAGTACTTCAATAACAAACATTAACCAAAGGAACAGAATTGAGAATCAAGACATAAAATCATCTACCTACGAGCAGCTGATATTTGACAAAGGCCCAAAATCTGTAAACTTGGGAAAAGACAGTCTCTTTAACAAATGGTATTGACATAACTGGGTATTCATTTCTGGAAAGAAAGAGAGAGAGAGAAAGAAACAACATCCATAGCTAATACCATGCACCAAAGCTAACTCTACTTGGATCAAATACATAAATATAAAATTTGAAATGATAAAAATCATGGAAGAAAAGTGTTAGAACAATGCTAGCAACCCTAATACTTGGCATAAACAGAATTCAAAACATTACTAACAATGTGCAAACTCCAGAAGAAAAAATAGATAACTGAGAACTCCTAAAAACCAAACATTTACACTCAGTCAAAGATTTCACCATAATATTCAACAGATGACTTGTAGGCCAGAAGAAAATCTTTGGTTATTACCAGTGTCTAATCTCTAAAATGTACAAGACGCTACAAAACATCAACATCAAACAAGCAATTAAGCCAATTAAAAAATGGGCAATGAATATGAACAGGCACTTTACCAAAGAAGACATTCAGGTGACTAACCATTACATGAGGAAATGTTCAGGAACATAAGCCATTAAAGAAATCCAAATCAAAACTATAATGAGATGCCGTCTTACCTCATCAAGGTTGATATCAATCTAAAAAAAAAAAAAAAAAAAAAAACACAAAAGGAAGAAGTTATAAATATTGGAGAGCCTGTGTAGAGACTGAAATGCTTATATACAACTAGTGGGAATACAAAATGGTCCAAGCACTTTGAAATCAATTTGGCACTTTCCTAAAAAGCTGAAAATAGAAATACCATACAATCCAGCAATCTTACTCCTTGGAATATATCCTAGAGAAATAAGAGTTGTCACACAAATAGGCATATGCACACCAATGTTTATTGCAGCAGTGTTCACAATAGCTAAAAGTCAGAATCAACCCAGGTGCCCATCAAAGGGTGAACAGATAAACAAATTAAGATATATCCACACAATGGAATACTTGAAATGGTGAAGAACAATAATGAATTTGTGCATGAAATTACTCACGAATGGACAAGTAGTATGTGTGCCTACTATCATAAGAACTCAAGAAAAGGTTTAAACATAAGCATAAACATTCTTTGATTGTTATAGGAGGAAGAGAGAGGATTATTCACTAACTAAATAGTCCAGACCCACTGCTGTCAAGTTAATTGTGACCCTATAGGACAGAGTAGAACTGCCCCATAGACTTTCCAAGGAGTGCCTGGCAGATTTGAACTGCTGACATTTTGGTTACCAGCATTAGCACTTAACTACTATGTCACCAGGGTTTCCAACTAGATAGTAGACAAGAATTATTTGGGGGGAAGGAAAAGCCAATACACAGTGCAGGAGAGGTCAGGAAAATTGGACTACAGCAAAAGCTAGGAAGTTTCCTGAAGACAATCAAATGCTGGTATTTTCAATTGCATTATATGCATGTGAAAGCTGGACAATGAACAAAGAAGATAGAAGAAGAATTGATGCCTTTAAATTGTGGCATTGGGGAAGAATGTTGAATGTCCAATGGATCACCCAAAGAACCAAAAGATCTGTTCTGGAAGAAGTACAACCAGAGTGCTCCCTGGAAGCCAAGATAGCAAGACTGCGGCTTACATACTTTGGACATGTTGTCAGGAAAGATCAGTCCCTGGAGAAGGATGTCATACTTGGTAGAGTGGAGGGTCAGGGGAAAAAGAGGAAAACACTTGACAAGATGGACTGACACAGTGGCTGCAACAATAGGCTTAAGCATAAAAACAACTGTGGACATAGTACGAGACCGGGCAGTGTTTTGTTCTTTTGTTCATAGGGTTGCTGTGAGTCAGAACTGGCTCGACAGCACCTAACAATAACAACAGTCAAGTACTACAAGGGGCAGAGTAGCTGGGTCAGTGGTTTAGGAACCTTGGTTTCAGGGGACATCTAGGTCAATTGGCATAACAAATTTTGTTAAGGAAATTTTCTGCATCCCAATTTGGTGAATGGCATCTGGTGTCTTAAAAGCTAGTAAGCAGCCACCCAAGAAGCACTGATGTAACACAATGACCTTCCTCTGGAGCTGACAGAGAGTGCCTTCCACTGGAGCCAGTGCCTTGAATTCAGATTTCTAACCTACTGGTCTGTGAGAGGATGAATTCCTCTTTGTTAAAGCCACCTACTTGTTGTATTTTCTGTTACAGCAGCACTAGATGATTAAGACATGTGATTATACAGGTTTTATCAAAATTGTCATTAGTTTTTGAAATATTTAAGTATTGAAGAAATACATTTATCTTTTCCTCTGCAAATCCCAATCTGATCTTAGTATGCTTTTCATTTCTATGAATTGTTTTTGGTTTATTGTTATATTTCATTTATTTCCTCATGGTTTATTTTCCTCTCTTCCTACATTCTTCAACATACAGAAAAATTAAAAGCTGTTCTAATGCACTCCTATGCCATTCCCCATCTCAGTCACTTTTCTTTTTCTCATTTTGCTGCTGATTGATATTTCCCCTGCTGGAAAAAACAAAGCCATTGTGGCCAAGTCCTTTCCAACTCATAGCGACCTCATAGGATGGAATAGAACTGCCGTATCGTGTTTCCAAAGAGTGGCTGGTGGATTTGAATTGCCAACCTTTTGGTTAGTAACAGAACTCTTAGCATAGTGACGCTACAGGACAGAGTAGAACTGCACCGTAGATTTTCCAAAGAGTGTCTGGAGGATTTGAACTGCTGACTGCTTGGTTAGCAGCTGTAGCAGTTAACTGTTACACTACCAGGATTTCCTCAATTTGATGCTAGACACTGTAAATTTTACATTGTTAATGACTAGAATATTTTCAGACTCTTTAAATATTGTATTATATCTTTTGCCACACAATTAATTCACTTTGAGATAAGTTAAATCTTTTCCAGGCTTATTTTTATCTTCATCAGGACCATTTTAGAACAATATTTACTCTGTTTATTTTGTTCCACAACTAAAAGTAATACTCCTCTAAGAATGTTACCTGATGCCTTTCTTATTAAGAAGTCTTTGTCCTCTAGTAGATCTGAACATGGAGTATCCCCAGCCCTGAGTAAACTCTAGGAATTGTTTCATTTACTGCCTTTTGTGGTTCTTTTTCTAGGTTTAGGTGGTGTCTTAGTTATCTGGTGCTGCTGCAACCGAAATAGGTAAGTGGATGGTTTCAACAAAGAGTAGCTTACTTCTTCACAATCCAGTAGGCTTTAAGTACAAATTCAGAGCTTCAGCTCCAGGAGCAGGCTTTCTCTCTCTGTTGGCTCTGGAGGAAGGTCCTTGTGATGCATCTGTCTTCCCTTGGTCCAGGAGTACCTTAGCACAGGAACCTCAGATCCATAGGATGTACTGTGCTCATGTAACTACTCTCTTGGTGGTATGACCTTCTCTTACCCTTCTGCTCACTTATCTCTTTTCTATCTCAAAAGAGATTGGTTTAAGACATGCTCTGATCTTATAAACATAGTCAGAGTCACTGCTACTAATCCATCTTATTAAATCATAGTGACAGAATTTATAATACACAGAAAATCTCATCAAATGTCAAAATGTTGAACCATCATATATTCATGGGAATCATGGCCCAACCAAGTTGATACACACATTTTTGGGAGCACAAAATTCAAGCCGTGACAGGTAATTACCTCTCAACACATATGCAAATCAATACTCAGCCAGTGATTCACAGGGACCCCTCTGCAGATCTCCTAAGTTTTCTTTCTGTGTAACTCCCTCTTCTTTGTTACTGTCTTATTAGTAAAGATTTTCTGCTCATCTTTAACTCTGATCTCTGTCTTCTTAATTTAGGGAGATCAACATTCTGTACTTGTATTTTTCTTACTTCCTGTACTGTTGTCTGGAAACTTCCTCAAGGTAATAATCTTTGGAATATGTTGGTCTATCTTTTAGATTTCTCCACTTTGTAGCTTGTCCAAAATGTGAGAAGAAATGCTCAGTGAACTTTAGAATCCACACACTGAGGAATTATTGTGTGTGTGATTAAACTTTACGTTTTTGGAATTCTATTTTTAAGTCTTTCCTGATGGTCTGATGTTGTATGCTTATCTTTATTAACTGCATCCTTTATGTATTTAAAAATGTTATTCAAAACTTACCTTTTGTTCTGTCAGTACCAACATCTTCAGTACCTTAGTATTTAAATAAGCTGTTTCTTTTTACTTTTCAGAGTTCAATTAGAAAATTAATCACTTTTGTGTTTGATGGTCGTTATGAGATCATATTTGTACTAATTTTTGCTACTTCTATATCCTCATGGATTCCTGGTGGTGCAGGGGTTAAGAGCTTGGCTGCTAATCAAAAAGTCAGCAGTTTGAATCCATCAGCTTCTCCTTGTAAATCCTACAGGGAGGCAGATCTACTTTATCTTCTAGGGTTGTATGAGTCAGGATCGATACAATAGCAACGGGTTTGTTTTCGTATATTCTTATTACCCATCTGACATTTTGTCACACTGTGGTGGCTTATGTGCTACTGTGATGCTCTAATCTAGGCCACTAGTATTTCAAATACCAGGAGGGTCACTCGTGGTGGACAGGTTTCAGCAGAGCCTCCAGACTAAGACACACAACAAGAAGGGCCTAATGATCTATTTCTGAAAACTAGGCAATGAAAACCTTTTGGATAAAAGCAGAATGCTGTCAGACAGTTGGGGAAGAGCTGTCTCCTCAAAGTAGAGTCAGCCTTGATTATGCACCTCCAATAAAGCCATCCGAATCTTCTTTTGTTGATGTAGCATAACTTAAGAGGAGAAGTAACAACTGCAAATGTCTGTTAGTAATTAGTTTGTGGAGTGTATGAAACATGAAATCAAGGAAAACTGACATTCATCAGTAATGAAATGGAATGCTTGAAGATCAGTATAGTAGGCATTAATTAGTGAGCTGAAATAGATCGGTATTAGCCATTTTGAATCTGTAAATCATATGGTCTCCTAGGTAAAGAAGGACAAATTGAAGAACCAGATTATATTATCTCAAAAAGAGCAATTCAAGATCTATCTTGAAGCACAGTGCTGTTAGTGATAGATTAACATTCATATGTCCATTAAGATACAAAAAGAAGTCCTGGTGGCACAGTGGTTAAGTACTCAGCTACTAACCGAAAAGTCAAAGTTCTAACCCATCAGCCGCTCCACAGAAGAAAAGATCTAGTGATCTGCTCCCATGAAGGTTACAACCCAGGAAAACCTATGGTGGCATATCTACCATGACTTATAAGGTCACTATGAATCAGAATCAACTTGATCTCACACAACAACCAAATAACAAGGAGAACTAGTTAATATGACTATTATTCAAATTTATGCACCAACTATTAATGCCAAAGATGAAGAATTTAAATGCTTTTATGAATGGTTGTTCTTTGTAACTAATCAAATATTCAGTCAAAAGACATTGACAATTATAAGTGATTGGAAAGTAAAACTTGAAAACAAAGGAGAAGGAAGAGTAGTTGGAAAATACAGCCTTAGTGATATGAATTATGTAGAGACCATTTGATACAATTCTGCAAAACCAATAACTCAGTCATTCAAGGCACTTTTTTACACAGCACAATGACTATAAAAGCAGACATCACAATTCATACAGAAATTAAATCTACTGTATGTGTAGAATGAGACTATAGAGAGGCTTAAGAGTATTAGTCAAGAGCAAGTCAGTGGCCCAATGCTGAACAGACCATCAACTGCTCCTATGCAAGTTAAAGATGAAGTTAAGTGAAAATCCGTGAAAGACTACAAGAGGCAGAGTAAAACTCTGAATACTATTCACATAAATTTTAAGATGATCTGAAGAATGGATTTGAAACACTGATGCTAATTACTAAAAACCAAGACTGTGAAAGCAATCAAAGGCATAGTACATGAAGAAAGTAAAGGATCATTAAAAAAACAGGAAAGAAGGAAAGGACCGTAATGGATGTCAAAAGAGATTAAAATCTGTAGTCACCGAAGCAAATGAAAGAAATGATGAATTAAAACTGCTGAACAGAAAATTTCCAAGAGGGGATAAAGAAGAAAATGTAAAATATTATAATGAAAGGTACAAAAAACTGGAGTTAGAAAAACCAAAAGGAAAAACGTATGGTTATTTCTCAGAATGAAAGAACTGAAGACAAAATTCAGGTCTTAAATTGAAATGTTATGCTGGGCTCTCTAGAGAAGAAAAGATTAGTAAAGTATATAAGTATACATGGAAACGCTGGTTGCATAGTAGTTAAGTCCTACAGTTGCTAACCAAAAGGTTGGCAGTTCAAATCTGCCATGTACTCCTTGGAAACTCTATGGGGCAGTTCTATTCTGTCCTATAGGGTTGCTACGAGTCAGAACTGATTCAGCAGCAATGGGGTTTTGGTTTATAAATATACACAGAGAGATATATTCATTAAGAAGGTGGCTCACACGGTTGTAGAGGCGTGAAAGTCTCAAGTACGTGTGTCAGATTGGCAGTTTCTCCTGGATCACAGGCTGCAGAGACTGATGAAACCCAAGTTCAACAGGCAAGATAACAGATAAGCTGTTAGCTCAAGTCCCCATAACTGGAGGTCACATAAACTGGAGCTAGCTTCTACATCCTGAGTGAATAAAAGCCCCCTAGCCTTTTCAGAGAGTTACCCTATGTTGAATACAGGCCACATCCTCAAGTAAGCTCCCTTTCAATGGACATAGCAGATTCCATCCAGGAGGAGATCACACTGTATTAGACTTCACCTTGAAGTGAGTACATCATTATACTACTGCCAAACTATATCACAACTGCCAAACTGCTGAGAGTCATGGCCCAGAAAGTTGACACACAACATTAATGATCGTAGTCTACCCCTTGTCAACTTGACATTGGTAAACATATCTTTAAACCGTACATAATGTCTGAATAAAGACAGTAAAACTCATGCTTGCACCTACCTTGCAACTAACACACATACAACCAAAAATACAGTAGTATAATACATCTTATCCTTTATAAGATGTAAGATTTTTTATAACTTAACAAAGTCCTCATTTCTGGTCACATGGTTGTGACTATTTAGAACTCCTTTCTTCCAACACCCATTCTGCTTTCCCTTTGCCCTCAGCAAGCACCTTGGTTGTGGTTCTTTGCCTGGTGAGGTGACCCAGACCCTCATTTCTGAAGGGACTAGGCCATCAGGAGTCATGATGGAATTGGTTTACTGTAGTTTTCCATTGACTTCAAGCATAGGACATGGAAATACTAAAAGATGTCTTAAGGGATCTCCTCCATTCCAGACATACTCCTCTTTGTCTCCATTATGTAATATCGATACAATTTCCTCCTGGCCATCAGAGATCAATCACGCTAGCCAATATGACAACTACTTTCTTTTCCTCTTGATTCAGAGGCGTAAGGTTCCCAAAGTGCACAGGTAGCATTCTCAAATTCTAGTTCAAGGTAAAAGTGATGTGTCTCCAGGTGGGAACACCCTTTCCTTTGAAACTAAGACCTCTAGATCTGCAGAGCATAAGGTGGCAGGGACAGGAAGCAAAAATTTTGCAGGTGGGTCACTAGGGGTAACAGTGAGTGATGCCACTTGATTCCTGGATTCATGAATTCTGGCTATAGGACAAACAAAATTATACTATGGATGCTAGTTGAGAGCATATACAGCTGTGTGGAAAACATTACTCAAAGCCTTCAAGGTACTGGCAGCTAGCTAGCACTATAATTGTGTCTTTAAAATGACATTCCATAGTTCTATAAAGCCAAGTGTTTCACAATGATGAAAAATATGGTAAGACCAGTGAATTCCATGAGCATGGACCCATTGCTGCACTTCCTTTGCTGTGAAGTAAGTTCCTTCATCTGAAGAGATGCTGTATGGGATACCACAACAGAGAATAAAACACTTTACAAAGATGATAGTTTTGGATTGACTTTTCATCTTTTTCAGCGCTGGTTTTGTGTTTGTTGAGACTCCTGTATTACATTTCTTGTTTTGATATGTTGTATTATTTCTGTGCTTTGTGGCTGCCCCATGATCCCCCTTAATATTCTAAGCTTAAACCCAATAGTAACTTCTACATATTTTTTTAGCTATATATCTTTTTAATTTCCTTTCCACCTGAAAGGACTACAACTACTCTAGTATATCCCTCTTTTTAACATGATGGTGTCATAATTTTCATGACATGATCACTGATCACTTCTTTTAATATTATAGCTTTGATTGAGTTTTGTGCCAAGCCTACCTGAGTAGGTTTCTGGATGTTGTGTCCTGCATTGCCTCCTTAATGGTTTTGTTTTTCTAAGCTAAGAGCCTCTTTTAGTGTTTCTTGTTGTTTTGGTTAGGTTCTTCCAAAGTTTCTAAGCTTCTGTTTATCTGCAAATGTCTTAATTTCATCTTCGTATTTGAAAGACAGTTTTGCAGGATACATAATTCTTGGTTGGAAGTGTTTCTCCTTCAAAGCTTTGAATGTGTCATCCCACTGCCTCCTTGTTGACATCATTTCTGCCAAGAAGTCAGACAAAATCCTGCAGGGCTTCCCTCTGGATGTTACCTGTGCTTTGAGTCTCACTGCCTTTAAGAGTTTCTATTTATGCTTCATTTTATTAAGCTTGATTATAATATGTTTTTGAGCCTTCCTTTTGGGGTCTAGCTTTTGTGGCATTGAATACATGTCTTGGATATCTATGTTCTCTTCTTTCATAAATTCAGGAAAGCTTTGTGTCAGCAGCTCAATGACAACACTCTCTGTGTTTTCAGCTATCCCTCTCTGTTTAAGAACTCCAATTAATCATAGATTTTTTTCCTCTTGATAGAGTTCCACACGTTTCTTAGTGCTTCTCCATTTTTCTTATTTATTTTCTATGATTTCTCCTCAGAAATGCTGGTGTCAGTTTCTGTGTCCTCAAGGTCACTAAGTCTGACTTTCAGTTTCTTAATTCTCTTTTGGCTTTGAATTGAATTGTCTAATTCTGTAATTTTGTTATTGATCTGTTGGATTTCAGAATGTTGTGGTTCCATCAGGCCAAAGCCAAGTGCTGTTGAGTCGGGTCCGACTCATGCGGTTCCATCAGTTCGAATAAAATCCAACCATTGCCGTCAAGTTGAGTCTGATTAATGGTGACCCTAGAGGTCAGAGTAGAACTGTCCCCTTGAGTTTCAAAGGAGCACCTGGCAGATTTGAACTACCAACATTTTGGTTATCAGAGGTAGCACTTAACCTACTGTGCCACCAGGGTTTAGCTTGCTTAACTTTTCGTTTTGCTCTACTGCATTTTGTTTAATCTCTAGAAGGCCTCTCTATATAAATCTTTTGTACTCAACCTCTGATAGTTTCAGAAAGGCTTCTTCATCTGGTAAGTCTTTTGATTCTTTATTTTGGGAGTTTTCGGGAGCCATGGTGGATTGTTTCTTTAAATGCTTGGTGGTGGTCTGTTGCCTACAGGCCATCTAGACACCGTTTAGTTTCTCTGGTGTTGCCTCAACAGGAGGTGAGACGTAGTTTCTGAGAATGGATTTGGTCAGCAGACACCTCTATGTACTCTAATGACTAGCCCCAGTGGACTCTCTGGGGTGACAGGCTCTGCCTCCTGGCTGGCAAAGACACCACCCTATTTATGGAGTCACTGGTGGGCCATCAACCGAGCCTATGACATGAGTCAGGAAAGACTGGAAGAGATGCTGTCAGGCTGCTCAGCAGAAACTTCTTCAGGCAGTCTTATTTTAAAAAGCTAAAAGCTATCCGATTGCTTCCAAAATCAGTCAGGCAGTCAAGGGTAGCCGGCCCCACCTTTCAGCTGACAATGGAAGCACCTCTTCAGCAGTCCCCGGATTCTATGATGTAGTTCAAAGTAGGGAGGGGATACAGCCCTGTTGCCATCCTCTGCTGGACCCTACCCATAAGGCAACACTGTGCTAAACACAGCCTTTCTACTGGAAAAGCACTCCCTGTACTGGCACTGCCCCCAGCCTGGGAATTAGTCCCTGGTAAGGCCTCTAGTTCGGTGACTCCACCTCCCAATTGACCAAGACAGCATCCTGGTCAAGCTGACCCTCCTGTCATGAAACAGCAGAATCTGTGGCAGAGCTCAGAAAAGAGAGAGTGGAGGGGCTGTGGTGACTTCAGTCTTCCACCAGCCTCTCAAAACGTGGCAGTCCCACACACTGTCTCTCTGCTGGGGCACATGCTGTTCACTTCAGCACTGCTGCTCAGTGTATCTGCTGGCTCATGCCAATCCCCTGCCTACTAGCCAACAAAAAGAAAAAAAATTAAAAGTGCCAAAACTTTCAGCCTGCACAAGCAACTAGTCAGTAGGAGTGGGGCTCAGTGCAAGAGAGGAAGTTTCCCGTTTATTGGCATGTAGTCTGATCTGACAGTCCTTTGCCGTGTCGTACGGCCCACTGGGTGTCCAGAAAGCTCCATTCAGTTATCAATCTAGGCCTTAGTTTTCAGAGAGAATTAAGGAGATGTATGTCTAGTCTGCCATGTTGGCTCTCCCCTCCAGATGATAGTGTTTGAAAAAACATTCTGTGCAAGAAAGGCAAATCCATATCCAAAGTATCTATTCCTGTAGTAACAAAATGCTGCCCTTTCCATGACAGAAGCAGTCAAATGTAGTCAATCTGTTACTAGGTTGCTGGCTGATCACCTTGTGGAATCATGCCATTATCAGGAACTGAGTGTTGGTCTCTTCTGCTGGAAGATTTTGCACTCAGTAACTGCTATAGTTAAGTCAAATTTGGTGAGTATAAGTCCATATTACTGAGCCCATGCATAACCTACATCCCTACCACCAGCCCATTGAGCCATCACAGGAGAGACTAGAGAAAGTGGATAATTGGTTACCACAGAACACATCATCCTATCGACTTGATTGTTAAAATCCTCCTCTGCTGAGGTCACTCTTTGGTTAGCATTCACATCAGACAAATATTTTTACTCCTTTGGCCTATTCAGAGATGTCTACCCACATACCACTTCCCCATACTTCCTTGTCTCCCAATTTTCCAAGCAAGTTCCTTCCAAGTCCCTGACCATCCAAACAAGCCATTGATCACAACCCACAAATCAGTATACAATTACACATGTAGACATTTCTCCTTCCAAGCAAGGTAAACAAGCAGGTGAACTGTTTGAAATTCTGCCTATTGGGAAGATTTCCCTTCAACCTTGTCTTTCAAGGAAATTCCAGAAAGAAGCTGGTGTGCTGCTGTTGTTCACTTCCAAGTAGTGCCTGCTTATAGTGCAGAACTATCTATAAAATGGGTACAAGTCTCTTCAGTCAGCTGATCAAATAGAACCCACCATGAGGCCATAGGTGCAGATGAGGAGACGGAATGCAATGTGAAAGGAGTGAATAACAAGTATATTTGGGCCAATTCATGATGCACTTAGTTGTGCATTTTAACCCTGCTTGGGCCCAGTCTATTACACACCACTGCCATTTAATAATAGAATGTTACTGTGCATGTCTTACTTTATGGCTATGTGGGTCAGACACCATCCAGTTCATGATGGGCAGCCCAGGCCACATGGTAATTTGATGGCTCCCAGTTAAGTGTTTAGTCTCTACTAAGGTCTAGTAATAAGCCAAAAGCTGTTTCCCAAAAATGAGAATATTTATCTGCAGAAGAAGGGAAGGCTTCACTCCACTCCAAAATACTAAGCGTCTACTTTGTGGTTCACCAATAGGCAACTACCAAAAGCTCTGAACAGTATTTCTCTCTGCCACTGATATGTGAAGCACCATCGGACCAGCTGGGTCATATGGTCCAAGTGGCACAGCCACTTGCAAGACAGCCTGATTTTGTTGTACAGACTTCTTTTGGTCTGGGCCCCAATCAGGTTTCTAAATCACTTGATAAATAGACTGGAATAGAACACCCAGATGAAGACTATGTTGCCTCCAACATCCAAAAAGCCCTGCTAGACTTTGTGCCTTCTTTTTGGTTTTGAGCGTGAAGATGTGCAATAAATTGGCCTTCATTTTAGAAGGAATTTGTCAATATGTCCCACCCTACAGGTGCCCTAAATTTCACTGAGGTGGAAGGTGGCTGAATTTTTGTCAGATTACTTCCCTCCTCTGTAGCACTTAAATGTTTTACCAATCAATCTAGAATCACTGACATTTCTTCCTTAGGAGGTCCAATCAGTATAATGTCATTGGGATAATGGACCAATGTGATGTCTTGTGGGAGGTAAAGGTAATCAAGTTTTCTGCAGGCTAAATTATGGCATACGGCTGAAGAGCTGCTATAGCTCCAAAGTAGGACAGTGAAGGTGCATTGCTTCTGGTGGTCCTTCAAAACATATATAGATAAAAAGAAATTAACCATATCAATAGCTGCTTATCAGGTACCAGGAGATTTATTAATTTGCTCAAGCAATGAAACCATATCTAGAACAGAAGCTACAGCTGGAGTCACCATCTGGTTTTCAACAATCCACTGTCATTTTCTAAGATCCACCTATTTTTTGCATAGGCCAACCAGGCAAGTTGTATGAGGATATGGTGGGATTCACCACCAATACATCCTTGAAGTCACTGATGGTGACAGTAATTTCTGTAACCCCACCATGGGTGCAATATTGCTTTTGGTTTACCCTTTTCCTCAGTAAGGACATTTTAAAATGCTTCCAATTTGTTTTTCCTACCATAATAGCCCTTACGCTATTTGTCAGGGATCCAATATGTCATTCAGCAAGTTACTGAGTATATCTATTTCAATTACGCATTCTGAAACTGAGAAAGTCACTACAGGATGGGTTCAGGGACTCACTGGACCACTGAGAAACTGACATGAGTTAAGACTCCATTAATAACCTGACCTCCATATGCTTGCACTTGAATGGCAGGCCACAGTGACACTGTGGATCTTCTTGGGTTAGTGTCAATCCAGAGTCAGTTAGTATCCAGTCATCCCTGAAAAATTTACTTGTTTTCTTTTCCCCATTGAGCAGTCACTTTCATAAAAGGCCTTAGAATCCTGTGGGGAAGGCCAGGAAAAAGATAAACAATGTAAGTTTTTGACTGTGTAGCAGAGTCCTTCCTCAAGGGGACTCCTTCTTTCAAGGAGTTGTAGGTCTTTGAACTTGCTCAAGTCTGGGAATTGATTGAGGAGTTGTCACTCTCTATGGTGGCAATTAGAGTTACACCGCTCTTCGCATGGCTTAGAATTTTTCTGCTTGTACAGATCAAGTAAATGTTTAGTAGAGTACCTATCTGTTTCACTTCTAGGGAAACCATGACTAAGGAGCCAACATCAGAAGTCCATGTAAGTGAGACTGTTACGATTACTGCTTTAACTCTGTACTCCATTACAGTAACCATGACCACTTTATCTTTGTTACTTGAGTGCTACCATTTGTTCCTTATAACCATGAAGGCTAATTAGCCCCATCGTAGATACCTGTCTTAATTCAGTTAGAGCAGTTCCCACTGTCACATCTGATTTACATAAAATAGCAATCACAGCATTCTTCAAGGATGCTGGGGCTCACTTTACAGATTTGTTTCTCAAGGCTGTGGTAAAAACTTTGTCTTCTGAGCACTCCATGTGTGAGTTTGTGGGCCTAAACTGATAAATTCACTGTAACATGCCAATTTCCCTAATCCTTTGGATATCTTCTTCTACAGTACACCAAAGCATCAACTTTATTTAATATAGGCTAAATTTTCAGGAGAATGAAAAAAACATCTATCTTGAAAGAAGTATAGTCTGAATGTTCCTTGGAATTGAGACTTCTTCTCAGGGACTTTCACCATATTATCAGGTGGGACCAGTCCCTGGAGGACATCATTTTTAATAAGTTAGAGGGTCAGCAAAAAAGAGTAAGATTCTCAATGAGATGAATTTACACAGTGGCAAATATAACAATTCCACCTGGTAGTTGTGAAGTGGCTACAGTAGCCTCAAACCCAATCAAAAATCAAGTTACCTACATCCCCCTCCCATCTGTGATGTCACCTCCTACTTTTGCCAATAAAAAGTACCCCCAAAATCCATACTGGGTCTTTTTCCACTCATGGAGACTGACCTGTTCCCTTTTCAGAATGCTCTTTCCCTTAATAAACTTTTCCATCATTTGCTACCAAAAAGGATGCATCCTAGTGTGCTTTGGGGCTGGGGGAGCCCAGTTTGCTACCCGTTGGGAGGCCGAACTTGCTAGCTCAATCTCTGGAACCTGAATCAGGTCATTTGAGGTTCAGTCAATTGCATGACCTTGACAGTGTCGTCTGTGTAACACAGGTTGTTAATGAGTCATCCTTCATTCCTGACGCCTCATTCTTTGTATAATCCAGTTTCTTGGATTATTTGCTTGGCATACAGATTGGAAAGGTATGGTGAGATGGAGCAATGCTGACTCACACCTTTCCTGACTTTAAACCATGCAGTGTCCCCTTGTTCTGTTCTCACGATTGCCTCTTGATCCATATTGAGATTCCTTAAGAGAACAATTAAGTTTTCTGGAATTCCCATTCTCCGCAATGTTAACCATAATTTATTATGATCCATACAGTTAAGTGCCTTTGCATACTCAGTGAAACATGGGTAAACATCTTTCTGGTATTCTCTACTTTCAGCCAAGATTCATCTGACATCAGCAATGATATCCCTGGTTCCACACCCTCTTCTGAATCCAGCTTGAATTTCTGGCATTTCCTAGTCAATATACTGATGCATTCACTTTTGAATGAACTTGAACAAAATTTTACTTGCTACGATACTGTTTGGTAATTTCCACATTCGGTTGGATCTCCTTTCTTTGGAATGGGCATAAATATAGATCTCTTCCAGTCAGTTGACCAGTTAGCTGTCCTCCAAATTTCCTGGCATAGAAGAGTGAGCACTTCCAGAACTGCATCTGTTTCTTGAAACATCTCAATTGATATTCCATCAATTCCTGGAGCGTTGTTTTTTGCCAATGCCTTCAATGAAGCTTCAACTTCTTCCTTCAGTACCATCAGTTCCTGATTATATGCTACCTCTTCAAATGGCTGAGCGTCAACCAGTTCTTTCTGGTATAATGACTCTGTGTATTCCTTCCATCTTCTTTTGATGTTCCCTGAGTCATTTAATATTTTCCCTGTAGAATCCTTCACTGCTGCAAATGGAGGCTTGAATTTTTTCTTCAATTCTTTCAGCTTGAGAATGCAGAACGTGATCTTCCTTTCCGGTTTTCCATTTCCAGCTCTTTGCACGTGTCGTTATAATGCTTTATTTGGTCTTCTAGAGCTGCCGTTTGCGATCTTTTTTTTTTTTAGGTCTTTTATTTTGTCATTCTTTCCTTTTGCTTTAGCTGCTTGATGTTTGAGAGCAAGTTTCAGAGTCTCTTCTGACATCCAATTTTGTCTTTTCTTTCCTTCCTGTCTTTTTAATGACCTCTGTTACTGGAGAAAATGTCTCATTACCTGTCCCAAATAGCCAATCTCTGAGACAAGTATTATGGGTTAGTGATTAAAAAGAAGTTTATTTTCTGTGTACTAGCAAAAACACAGGGAACAGGCAGATATTTCTCTGTCTAGTGATGGTTCAAAAATCATCAGGTGATGACTGGGTATACAACGGACCAGGGTTGCATGCAAATGGAAATAGAGGTATTATGCTGGTGTCAGGGAAACAATGGGATTGGTTAGAGCTTAAGCTCAGGATCCATTCAGAGGCCTCTGGAGTCCTTTGTCAGAAGCAGAAATCCAGACTGCTTTCAATTGTCATTTGAAGCAGAGGGTTCCACCTGGTATCTGGATCTTTGTCCTTTTTGATGTTTCCAACAAAACTGTGAAAAACTGCAACAGACATTATTTCTGCAGTTCCTGTCAGTTAAATGTGCAGTTTCCTGCCATGGAGAGGAAAGGGGGAGGGGGACAAGTAAAAGATTGGTCCTGAAAAACAGGTGAAAAAGTTAGTTCTGGCTTCCCACCCCAGTTCTCTTTTGTGTAGAGGAAAATGGCATTTCTCAGTTACACCTCTTGTTCTCTTCATGGATAATATCTTTGATTTCATTCCCCATTTCATCTGGTCTTCAGTCATCAGTGGTCAACACATCAGATTTGTTCTTGAGATGATCTTTAAACTCAGGAGGGATATACTCAAGGTCATACTTGGGCTCTTGTGGACTTGTTCTAGTTTTCTTCAGTTTCAGTTTGAATTTGCATATGAACAATTAATGATTGTTCCACAGTCAGATCCTGGTCTAAACTGTTTTGACTGCTGATATGGAGCTTTTCCATCATCTTTTTCCACAGATGTGGTCGATTTTGTTCCTGTGTATTCCATCTGGTGAGGTCCATGTATACAGTATCCATTTGTGTTGTTTAAAAAAGGTATTTGCAGTGAAGTGGTTAGTCTTGCAAAATTCTATCATGTGATATACAGCATTATTTCTATCACCAAAGCTGTATTTTCCAACAGCTGTTTCTTCTTTTGAGTCATTCCATATCAGTGAGTGAAGATTCCAAAGGTTTACCCCATTCATATCACTAAGGTATCCTCTACTTTGAGGAGGCAGCTCTTCCCCAGGCGTCTTCTGAGTGCCTTCCAACCTGGGGGGCTCATGGTCCGGCAGTATTATCTGACAATGTTCTGCTGCTATTCATAAGGTTTTCCCTGACTAATTCTTTACAGAAGTAGTCTACTGGGTTCTTCCGCCTAGTCTGTCTTAGTCTGAAAGCTCGACTGTAACCTGTCTACCATGGGTGACCCTGATGGTCACTAAATACCAGTGGCACAGCTTCTACCATCACAGCAATAAACAAGCCTCCACTGACAGATAAGTGGGGGCTGCTCACTCTGTCTTTACCCTCCTTACCCGGTGCTATTATCCCCCTTACGTGATGCTGTTATTCTCAGAGTTTTTTTAATACGGTATATTATACAGTAAAAATTCAGACAATTATGATAAGTACATTTTAAGCTCACTTTCATCTCTGTGACAAAAAACATGAGAGCAGGAAGGAATATTTCAGGAGAGTGGGGAACAATTATAATGTCGTAGAATATCTATAGGAATATACCATTTAGGAAAAAAAAGGGAGGGCAATGGAGACTAAGTCATTTTCAGTCCTAGATAACTGGGAACCCTGGTGGTATAGTGGTTAAGTGCTACGTCTGCTACCTGAAAGGTCAGTAGTTCAAACCCACCAGGTGCTCTTTGGAAGCTCTATGGACCAGTTCCACTCTATTCTATAGGGCCTGTACGAGTCAGAGGAGACTCGATGGCAGTGGGTTAGATACATTAATTGGATGAATTCAAGTGTTACATGTCTTTGCTTATTTAAGTGTTTCTATTACAACTTTACTTAGGAAAAGAAGGCATAGTAGGAGAAAATTGAAATAAATAATACCAAACTTTCATTTTATCCAGTTACCATTTCTTGTGTCAGTTGCAGGTTAAACTATAAAATGCGAAGTGGATAAGATTTAAATTAAAATGCTAATATTTACAAAATGTGTTCGATAGATTTATATTCACATCAGATGTGGGCTTATTTGCAAGCAAAACTAATTTATTTAAGGAAAACTCCTAGTATGTCTCCATGCCATTCTTAAACAAGTTCTAAGGTATGAAAGCTTTGCCTAAGCTGGACATACTCATTTCAGTTAAAAGGTTAATTCTTTTATATCTCAAAAAGTGCCCTCTGACATAAGCACACAGCGGAGAATTTACTTCACAAAGCCCGCAGTTATTAAGTATGCACAGTAAATAATCTCATTAAGAATTTAGTGTAAAGGAGTTACACTTTTCAAAAGGTATAGAGAGGTGAACATAATAAAAAAGGCCATTAAGAGGCAGTACTCCTAGAAATTTTGAATTGTGATTGTCCTAATTTGTGACTTAAAAAAAAATAAGCATGTTAAGGTTGGTTGTAGAAAAGACGGAACAAGGAGAATGACCTCTTATGCAAGTCTAGAGCCCAGACACCAGAAGAGCTTGATCCATAAGAGACCAGTCAGTACTGCTAGTGTTAAAGCAATAGTTAGTAGGCGCTTGTTAACATAGAAAATGGAAAAGTCAAAAATGCTGACTTGGTTGAAAGATGATAATTAACCCTCCCTAACCTTTATTATCTTTACATTTTGGTTAGCACCAGCTGCCAACAACAGAAGGAGAATTAATCATAGCAATTTTATCAAGTGTAATTAACACGCCAGATGCAAGATCTGAATGTGAGGAGTAGGAGAAGGGTGAGTAATGGTAAGAAATTATCATTGAAACATATAGAAACAAAAACAAAAGTGAGAATGTTTTAACTGTGTTTCCTGTGGTGGAATGGCATGAACCAATGTCATTCTCCATATCCTGATCCAGTATTATGTGTAAATTCCCACTGGCCTTAAGGAGAAGTACTCTGTCTTGATTGACTTGAGGCAAACTAAGTACCAGACAAAAGAGATTGGTTAAAACTGTTCATCGTAATGCCTTGATTCTATAACAATAGATATTTAAATTAACCCTAGATGAAATACAAAAGGAAAGGGCTTTCAAGGCAACCAAAACCAAATCAAATCAATTGCCATCAAGTTGATTTCAACTCATAGAGACCCCACAGGACAGAGTAGAACTGCTCATAGGGTTTCCAAAGAGCACCTGGTGGACTCAAACTACTGACCTTTTGGTTAGCAGCAGCAGCTCTTAGCCACTGCACCACC
This sequence comes from Heterohyrax brucei, assembly GCA_028571685.1. Lineage (NCBI taxonomy): Eukaryota > Metazoa > Chordata > Mammalia > Hyracoidea > Procaviidae > Heterohyrax > Heterohyrax brucei. The sequence continues at coordinate 114,470,671 of CM053166.1, read as the reverse complement.
AGAACTTTAAGACTATTGAAATAATACATAAACCAGAAAACCAAACTTGATGTGATCAAGTTGGTGCTGACTCCCAGGGGCCCTATAAGACAGAGTAAAACTGCCCCATAGAGTTTCGAAGGAGTGCCTGGTAGATTTGAACTGATAACCTTCTTATTAGTAGCTGTAGCACTTAATCACTACACCACCAGAATGACGTCCTGACTTTATTCTGCTCACAGTCACTTTAGCCATGGAATACAGTCCTGTTTTACATCGCTTATAAGAATTCTGTAGGTTCAAGAAATTTTGGATTATGTGAGTGGTTTCTCAGTTTTCTCCCTCAGTAAAATCTCCTCTTACCATGCTTTCCTTTCCCTTTGATTCTTGAGATATTCTATTCTTTTTTTTTACAGAGCAGTTTAAATTTTTACACTTTATTTAACATATGCAAATAGTAATTAAGGCACCAATCTGAACAGTGGCAGGAAGCCGTAAAATCTCTTCTCCCTCCTCAACTACAGATAAGAAAAATTACAGAAATACATTTTCTTTCTGATATGAAATTGTATTACTTTCCCTAGAGGGCATGTAGAGAAACACCAAATCTAGTTTTAATTGTTGTGGTTTTTTTTTTTTTTCTGTTTTACAGATGAACTTATACTCTATTGTATATTTATATGACACTCATAGGAAACAGCATAATTTGAGCCAAAGAAGATTGACTCCTTTTGCATTTTTGTTCAGCAATTTACTAAATTTATAACCTTGGCAATATCCTTATGGGTAAGAAAAGGAAAATATTCCGACTTCATAGTGTTATAGTTGAAGGGTGTATGGCTCTCAGTAAGCACTCAGTAACTAAGAGCTACTATTGAGAGAGGAGAAAACATTTAAGAAGATTTCACTTAAAGATTCACAGAAGCCCAGATGCTTCTCTCCCTGTACCATCTCAAGGGCACCTCCCCCTGCCCTCACAGCATTTCTTGAGATAAAGCCCTGCTTCTAAGGGAAGGGGAATTTTTTCCTTGTAACTTAACACTGATTGCTTACCCTTGCCTCTGTAAGTTTGTTGGTGCCAACAGAAAAGCAGTAGGAAGATCTGTAAACCTGCTAATGCCAATTAGAAAGCTGTATGCAAATTTCTTTGTCTGCTTTGTTGAGAAAACATATAAAAGGGATGTTTTGATAACAGGACGGGGTGCGCAGCCATTTTGGACCTGAGTCTGGCCGCTGTACCGCCAACAATAAAGCCCCTTCCTCTTTAAACAAGGTGATGTTTGAGATGTTTTCTGTTCTGCAGGCCGAACTTTTCTTTTTCCTGCAACACTGTCATTATCGACATTATTGTAACTGAATAAAATGACAGCCTGTGGTGTTCAAGAAATGTAGGCTCTGGAGCCAGGCATATTGTGTTAACATTTTAATACTTCCTTTTCCTCAGTGCTTGACCTTGGGCAAATTCTTCTTTGTTTATAGCTAAAAATAGCGGTAGCTACCTTCTAGAGTCATGTGAGCATTAAATACATGTAAAGTACTTTAATTAGTGACTGGAGTTTAGTCAGCACTATATATTAGGAGCCTTAGTCATGCAGTGGTTAATTGTTATTAGTGTTGCTACTATTATCATTATGGCTTTATTTATTATAATCTATGAAGAAATAACCAATGATCTACTTCCAGCAATTAGCGAGTGAAAAAAACCTATGGATCCAATGATTCAGTCTTCAACTGATCATGGGGATAGTGCAGGACTAGGTAGTGTTTAGTTCTATTGTGCATAGGGGCTGACTTGGCAGCAGCTAACAACAACAAAAAGCCAAACCCACTGCCATCGAGTCGGGTCTGACTCATAGTGACCCTATAGGTCAGGGTAGAACTGCCCATACAGTTTCCAAGGATCCCCTGGCAGATTTCAACTGCCACAAAACAATAACAGCAACATTATTATTATTATGCTTACTTCAAAGAATTTGGGATTATTCGTTTTATCTCAGTATCCCTTTGTTAAGATTCTTACTAGAAGAGGAATAGTGTGCAGTCACCGGACAGGGAGAGCAGTGGAAGCTACATATAGGGGGGCATGTAAATTTTCATGTGAATGTACATTTTCACTCAGTTATGTTAAATAAAAAAAAAAAAAAGATTCTTACTAGAAGTGATTCTTACTATAAAACACAGTTTTACTTTTTGTAGGCAGGTGTTTTCTGTCTGTCCAATGGGGCAGTTCTACTCTGACCTCTAGGGTTGCTGAGTCAGATCTGATTCCAGGGTAGTGGTTTTTTGTTGTTTTTTTTTTAAATGGATATTGTGTGTATCTAATGCTTTTCACATTTCGTATTTTCTGCTGAAAGGTTTGTAACTAAATATGAGGTTCACGTGTAATGAGCATATGGATAGTAATATAATGTTACATATTTCCTGACTTATGGATACATTTTCCATCCCAACCCTTGACTTTCCCTGATACTATTTATTGATATTTACTATTTATTTTTAGTGATGTATCATATATTTTTTAATGTCATAAATCAATTTTATAAAAAAAGAAGCATGTATAAAAGTAAAAATAAACAAATAGACAGGCTTGAGCAGGGTACTTTTAAATAATAAAGAGATTAAGACCAAGGAGAAGTGGCATTTAGACTTGAATATGGTCTCTTTTTATATTCTCACAACTGAAATCACTGAGCAATATACATTTTTCTCAAAACAGGTGTCATTTTTACAAAAGTAGAGAAGCAACCAGATAGCAAAATAAATTTCTAATTCTTTGGGACTGTATTTTTACTAATACATGACTTGTTGTTGTCTAGGGTTGCCGTAACAGAAATATCACAGGTGGTGACTTTACAGAACATAAGTTCATTTTCTCATAGTTTTGGAGGCTGAACGTCTAAATCAGGGTCTCCATAGTGTCAGTTCTTTCTATGGGCCTCTCTCCTAGTTTGTAGTGTCTGCCAGCAATCTTTGGTGTTTTTTCCTTGCAGACAGATCCTAATGGGGCATCTGTCTTCCCTCGCTCCTGCGTCTAAATTACACTTTTAATAACTCAGAAGTGTTAAGGTTTAAGATTTACCTATGCTGGTATTACCTGATTAACAGAACAAAATAAAACCTATATTTTTTGTCAAGGTCATATTTGCAGATATAGGCATTATGATTTCAACATATATTCTGAAGAATAAAATTCAAATCTATAATACAGTTTAATCCCTTTATTTATCAGATAATTTAAACCACATCTGTCATATATTTAGTTAATTTAAATCTTGTATTTGAAAATTTGGGAGAACAGTCACATATAGATGATGAAACAGTTTACCAGAACCTCACAAGAAAAAGAAACTTAATGTAAAAAAATAACCAAAAGATTGTGAAATCAAATATGCATTTGAATAAAATTCACAAGCATAGTGCAACAATGTGTTTTTCCAACTTCAAGATTTTTTAAAATATTTTAATATACTTTAAGTGAAAATTCACAATCCAACTCAACATGAGTGGGTGCATACATTGACTTGGGACCAGAAGAACCAGATGGTGTCTGGCCATCACCAGTGATAGCCACGATGGGACTCACTAATTTGAGTCTCATTGGCAACACAAGAATAAAAAGGAGTGCTTCCTAAGATCTCCACTAAAAGACCTCAATTGATGCTCCAGCTGTTTCGGGGTTCCCCTGGGAGTATGTACTCTGGCCCTGATGATGCCCTTGCCAATAAATCATAACGAAGGTCCACTCTTTGGCCACAAATGGATTGGACTTGGCAATGCAGAGTGACCATATTTTGGATTCACTTTATGGTTCCATACATCTATAGCATATCATCCTGCTGACCTCTGGCTGGAAGAAGGAGAGTGGGTGGAGAGGAGGGGAAAGGAGGCTGTTGGGAGTTTGAAACATGTATGGAGCAGAGAGGAATAGTGTGCTGTCACCAGACAGGGAGAGCAGTAGAAGCTGCATACAGGTGGGCATGTAAATTTATACGGGAATGTACATTTTCACTCAGTCATATTAAATAAAAATAAAAAATAAAATAAAAAAAACCTAAACACACATTGCTATGTAACTCTAGCTGCTCACCCCACACTGTGACAGCACACTCTTTCCACCTTGTATTTCCCATGTGCGTTCAACTGCCTCCTATCTTTCTCTGCCTACCCATCACACATTTAGACACAAGCTGCCCAGTTAGTCTCCTATATCTACTTAAACCAACAAGCACATATTTCATGAGTATCATTTTATGTCTTTTAACCCTGATGGCATAGTGATTAAGTGCTATGGCTGCTAATCCTAAAATTGGCATTTGGAATCCACCAGGTGCTCTTTGGGAATTCTATGGGTCAGTTCTACTCTGTCCTATAGAGTCAGTATGAGTCAGAAGTCTACTAGATGGCAGTGGCTTTTGGGTACTCCAGTCCAGTTTTAGTCTGAATAAATAGTAGCTTTGAGAAAGGTTTTAGTGCTGGACTAACAGAGAATCCAAGGGCCATGTCTTCTTGGGAGACCACTCGTCTGTCTGAATATCAAATCTGATGTTTCTAATAGTTTGATGTCTGCATTGCATTTTTCTCCCACTACCTCAGGGACTCCTTGTTGTGTTCCCTGTCATGTCAGTCACTGGTGGCAGCCAGGCACAATATAGTTCTTTTGGTCTCATGCTGGCGTAGTTTCTAGATTGTGTGGCTCTTTCTGTATCTTGGGCTCATATTTTCCTTATGTCTTTGATGTTTCTCAATCTCATCTACTCCAGGTAGACTTGAACCAATTAACGCTTTATATGGTCCCTTGCTAGCTTTTAAGAACCAGATGTCAGTCACCAAAGTAGGATGAAGAACATTTTCTTAACAAACATTATTAATTTGTTCACTGTCTGACAAACATTACTAAATGTCCCCTAAAACTATGGTCCCCGGACCCCTGTCCCTACTGCTCTGACCTTTGAAAATGTTGGTAATTTAGGAAACTTCTTAGCTTTTTGTATTCCCCAGTAGTTCTGACTTTTCCTGTATTGTGTGTTGTCCGTCCCTTCACCTAACATAATTCTTGTCTGTTCTCTAAATAATGAATATCCCTTTCTCTCCCTCTCCATCATTGCCCTTATAACCATCAAGACTATTTTCTTCTGTGTTTAAGCCATTTCTTGAGTCCTTATAATAGTGATCTCATAAAATATGTGTCCTTTTGCAACTAATTAACTTCACTCCACGAAGTGGCTTCCAGTTTCCACCATGCTATGAGATGTTTCCCAAATTCATCATTGTTCTTTATGATTGCATAGTATTCCATTGTGTGAGATATACCATAGTTTGTTTATCCATTCTTCAGTTGATGGGTACCTACGTTAAGCCCAATTTTTTTGCTGTTGTGGATAGTTCTGCAATAAACATCGATATGCATGTATCTATTCATGTGACAGCTCTTGTTTCTCTAGGATGTATTCCAAGAATTGGGATTACTGGATGATATGGCATTTCTATTTCTAGCTTTTTAAGAAAGCACCAAATCAATTATCAAAATGATTGTATCATTTTACATTCCTGCCAGCAGTGCAGAACACTTCCAGTCTCTCCACAGCCTCTGCAACATTTATTATTTAGTTTAGTTTAGTTTATTTTTTGGATCAGTCCCTAACATGTGTGAGTGAGATGTTATCTCATTGCATTTTTTATTTGGATTTATCTAATGGCCATGAGTCGGATCTGACTCAACGGCACTTGGCTTGGCATTGATGGTGAGCGTATTTCATGTATGTGTTAGCCTCCTGAACGTCTTTTTTGGTGAAGTGCCTGCACATGTCCTTTTCCTATTTGTCAGTTGGATTGTCTTTTTGTTGCTGAGGTTGTGCAGTATCTTGTAGATGTTAGAGATTAGAGGTTGATAGGATTTGTCTTAGTCAAAAATATTTTCCAAGTCTGCAGGTTGTCTTAATCTTTTGGTGAAGTCTTTGGATAAGCGTAATTTTTTGATTTTTAGGAGTCCCCAGATAACTGTTTTCTCTTCTGGTGTTTGTACATTGGTAGTAACGTTTTGTATTCTGTTCATGCCATGTTATCATGGCTCCCAGCATTGTCTTTATTTATTTTTTGTCTATGATCTTTATTGTTTTAGATTTAATATGCAGGTCTTTGATCCATTTTGAGTAAATTTTTGCGAGTGAAGTGAGATATGGGTCTTGTTTCTTTTTTTTGCAGCTGGATATCCAGATATGCCAACATCATTTGTTAAAGAGACTGTCTCTTCCCCAATTTACAGACTTTGGATATTTGTCAAATATGAGCAGTTCATAGGTGAATGATCTTATATCTGGATCCTCAATTCAGTTCCATTGATCTATGTATCAGCTGTTGTACCAGTTGAGTACCGTGATAGTATAATAGGTTCTAAAGTGAGGTAGCATGAGATCTGCCACTTTGTTCTTCCTCAGTAATTCTTCATTTTTCTGGAGCTTCTTCCTTTCCACATGAAATTGGTGATTTACTTTTCTATCTCTAAAATATACCATTGTAATTTGGATAAGGATTGCAGTGTATCTATAGATTGCTTAGGATAGAATAGACATTTTCATGATGTTAAATCTTCCTACCCCTGAACAAGGTAGGTTTCTCCATTAACGTAGGTATGCTTTGGTTTCTTGCAGTAGTATCTTATAGTTTTCTTTGTATAGGTCTTTTATGTCTCTTGATAGAGTAATTCTTAAGCATTTTATCTTCTTGGGGTCTACTGTAAATGGTATGGTGAGTTAGTGATTTCCTCTCTGATGTTCTCATTGGTGGTATAAAGAAATCCAAATTGTTTATGTATGTTTATCTTGTATCCTGATGATTTGTTGAATTCTTCTATTAGTTCTTGTAGGTTTTGGGGGATTCTTCAGGGTTTTCAGTCTATAAGATACCATCTGTAATTAGAGGTAATATTACTATTTCCTTACCAATTGGATACTGTTTATCATCTCCAATTGCTCTAGCTAGAACCTCCAGCACACTGTTGAATACAACTGGTGACAAAGATCATCTTTGTCTGGTTCTTATTTTAAAGTGGAAGGTTTTCATATTTTCTCCATTTAGGGTGGTGCTAGATGTTGGCTTAGTAAAAAGAGAAACTGAGAAATTTCCCTTCTATTCTTCTTTTGCTGAGAGTTTTTAATATGAACAGGTGTTGTAATTTGTCAAACACTTCTACATCAATTAATAAAATGAAAAGTTTCTTACCTTTTATTTATTTGAATAATTACATTAATTGTTTTTCTAATTTCAAACCATCCCTGGAATGAACCCTACTTGGTCATTGCCAAGGATTGTGTCCCACCAAAAATATTTGTAGCCATTTGTCTAGGCCATGATTCTCTCTGTAGTGTTTGATGATACCATATGTTGTAAATCTTGCCTCCGTGTTAAACAGGGAGGATAGGTGGTGGTAGGACTCAGTGTACAATGTTGTACTGTGCCTTGAGGCAATATCTTGGAATATAAAGGAAAGGGAAGCAAGCAAAGAGTTGGGGACCACATACCAGTAAGAAAGTAGAGGTGGGAGCTGAGCATATCTTTTGTACCTGAAATCCCAAGATGCTATCAGAATAAAGAAAGACTAATGTAACACAAGGATTCTCCTCCAGAGCCAACACATGCAGAGTACTGTCCTGTGGAGCAGACATAATTGAATTCTGACTTTTAGCCTACTGGACTATGTAAGAATAAACTTTTATTTTTTAAAGCCATCCACTTGCAGTATTTCTGTTAGAGCAGTACCAGATGATTAAGAAATCTTACAATTAAGTCTACAAAGTTAATTATTCTAAGTGCTACATACCTCATAGCTGAATATCACTATGGTCACCTTCAAAGTACTCCAGTTGGGAAGCTATGCACTCATGCCAGCACCTAGTTCACCCGTCAAAGCAATTCAGTACTCTTTTTGGAATGGACATTGTGCACGGTGGCAAGGTGGCAAGTTGGCAAAGTTCTTGTATTTGTCATAGTTGTCTGTGACAAGAGTTTTTAGCCAGTAAACAAATAATCATATTGGAACATCTTCCCTACTCACCTGATCTCGCCCCTACTGACTGTTTTCCTTACTCAGACATAAATGAAATACTGAAAGGAAGACATTTTGATGACATTCAGAACATCATGGGTATTATGATGACAGTTTTGATGGCCATTCCAGAAAGGGTTCCAAAATTGCTTTGATGGGTGGACTAGGCTTTGCCATCAGTACATAGCTTCCCAAGGGGAGTACTTTGAAGGTGACTGTAGATGAGAAGTCTACCAAAAGCTGTCAGGGTGAGGTTTCTTTGTTCTTTTGTTTTGTAATTATCTTTTCAATTTCTTCTGTTATGGATGTACTTAATTGTTCTCCCTGTGTTTGTGTTAGATTAGGTAGGTAGTGTGTTTCTAGAAATTTCTTCATTTCCTCTAGATTTTCAGATTTTTCAGAGTGCAACTTTTTGTAATATTCTGTTATGATTTTTTAAATTTTAGTTAGGTTTGTTGTGATATCAGCCATCTTATTTCTTACTCAGGTTATTTACTTCCTCTCCTGCTTTTTCTTTTCCAGTTTGGTCAATAGTTTATTGGTTCTGTTGATATTTATTAACTCTTTCTATTATTTTCCTATCTCTAATTCATTCAGTTTGCTTTCTTCTGGTGCCTGAGGGCTTTTGCTGCTCTCTTTCTACTTGTTTGAATTGTAGGGTTAATGCTTTGATTTGGACCTTTCTTTGTTTTGGATATGTACATTTACTAGGATAAATTGACCTCTGACCACTGCTTTTTCTGTGTCCCAAAGTTCCTGTTAGGATGCATTTTCATTCTCATTTGATTCTGTGAATTTCTTTGTTCCATCCTTGATTTCTTCCACAACTCACTAGTTTTTGAACAAGGGGTAATTCATTTTCCAAGTGTTTAATTTTTTTCCTTGCTTTTTTCTGTTACTTATTTCTACTTTCATGGTTTTATGGTCTGAAAAGATGCTTTATATTTCAATGCTTTGAATTTTGTTAAAGCTTACTCTATTGCCTAATATGGGATCTATTATGGAGAATATTTATATGCATTAGAAAAGAAAGTATACTTGGCTGCTGTTGGTGGAATGTTTTGTACATGACTATGAGATCAAGTTGGTTGATTATGGCATTTAGATCTTTCAAGTTTTTAGTTGAACTTTTTAATAGATGTTCTGTCCTTCACTGAAAGTGGTATGTTGAAGTCTCCTGCTATTATTGTGGCACTATTTCTACTTTCAATCCAGTTAGAGTTTATTTATTTTGGAACACTGTCATTGGGTGTATAAGTATTGAATGTGTTTGTGTCCTTCTGTAGCACTGACACTTTAATCATTATATAATGTCTTATTCAATGTGGTGAATTTTATTTTAAAGTCTATTTTATCAGAAATTAATTTTGCCACTCCTTTTCGTTTTTTGAATATTGTTTGCTTGCTGTTTTTCCCATCCTTCAAATTTTAGTTTGTTCTTGTCTTTAAGTCTAAGATGTGTTTCCTGTAAGCATAAATGGATCATGTTTTCTTATCCAGTATACCATTCTCAGTCTCTTTACTGGTGCATTTAATGCATTTACATTCTGCATGATTGTTGGTTGGTATGAGTTTAGTGCTGTCATGTTGATGTCTTTTTTTGTACTTTGCTGACAGTTCCTTTGTTCTATTTAATTTTCTGTGCTGACTTGTTTTTCTTAAGTGTTTTTATCTTTTTCATTTTTTGTATGTTGTTGACAGTTTCTTTGTTCCACTTAATTTTCTGTGCTGACTTTTTTTCTTGTTTTCTTTTAATCTTTTTCAGTGTTGGTGTTTTTGCATTTGCTGAGACGTCATGTTTTTCCTGTTTTTAATTTTGATGTGTAGGACTGTTAATTTCCATTGTGGTTACTTTCATATTTACCCTTATTTTTCTCAATTTGAACCAGTCTTTAATTACTTTACATAATCTTGACTTCTCCATATGAAAGATCTATGACTATATATTTTTGTCTCTTTTTCTGTTGTACTGTTTATATAATATTATCTGCTTCTCTGTTTTCACTGTTTGCCTTTGATTTACTTTTGTGATTTTCCTGTTGGGGTTGTTCTGCTCTGTATCTAGTTATGTGTTATTATCAGTTGTTACTGATTTTCCAACTGAAGGACTCCCTAGAATATTTCTTGTAATTTTGGTTTGGTAATTTCAGAGTCCCTAAATTTTCCTTTGTCTCGAAATGTCCTAATTTTAGCATCATATTTGAGAGACAATTTTTCTGCTTAATTCTTGGCTGGCAATTATATTCCTTCAAGGCTTTGCATGTGTTACCCCATTGCCTTCTTGTCTGAATGGTTTCTGCTGAGGTAGTCTGAGTCTTATTGACTCTCCTTTGTAGATGATTTTTCATTTCTCCCCAGCCAATTTAAAAATTGTCTCCTTATCTTTAATTTTGCAAGTTTGATTATAATATATGCCTAGGTGACTGTATTTTGGGATTGACCTTGTGTAGAGTTTGATAAGCATCTTGGACAGACAGCTTCTCCTATTTCGTGATCTCAGGGAAGTTTTCTGTCAACAAATCTTTGATAATTCTCTCAGTATTTTCTGTTATTCCTCCTTTGTTCTAGTACTCCAATCACTTATTGATTATTCATCTTGATAGAATCCAACATAATTCTTAGTGTTTCTTAATTTTTTAAATTCTTGTATCTGATTTTTCCTCAAGTATGTTGGTGTCGTGTTCTTTATCTGCAACTTCATGAATTTGGCCTTCCATTGCCTCAATTCTGCTCTTTTGACTTTCTTTTAAGTTGTCTAGTTCTGTGATATTTTTAATTTTTTGAATTTCTATTTCCTGTTTCTGTATGCTTTCCTGTAGCCTATTCCATTTGTCATTATACTGTGCTGTATTTTACTTCATTTCCTTCCTGATCACTTGAAGAGTTCTAAATGTTAATCTTTTGTATTCTACCTCTGATGACTCTAGAAAATACTCTTTACCTGAAAAGTTTCTTACTTCTTTGTTTTGGGAAATTTCTGAAGCCATTTTGGTCTGCCTTTTTAAGTAATTTGATATAGACTGTTGTCTATGAGCCATCAGTAAGTTGCTGAATTTATTCATTTTAGGCTTGCTTATTTTCTTCTACCTTGTTGTTTTTATTTTGAAATGTCACAATAGGCTGGTCATGTGTGCAAGCTTGGTTATTTGTGGATTCTAAGCTCTAATGTCCTATCACCTGGTTGTTAGAACTATTACTAGACATGTGGGCTCAGAAGTCAACTTATTTTTCTTGTATGGATTCAGCTGAGCTATCCACATAGTCAGTCACTAAGTGAGTGCAGGTGCTCTCCTACTGTTGCAGATGTGCAGGGGTAATTGGTGTAGGCAGAGGTATCTGGCTATACTTGCTGAGAAAGGCAGGGACTAACTGCTATCCCTGAATGCCTGTGAGGGTGGCATGTCCCTTTAAGTCTGATTCTAGGTGAATGAGCTGTTTCTGCCCTGAATTTACAGCTCAGGAGAATCAACAGATTACTGCCCCCATTTTCCCTTGTTTGTTGTTTCCTTTCTGAGTCTAGGACAATGGCTCAAGGAAGACTCAAGCATTCCTACTTCAGGATTGGTAGTGGTGTCAGACTCTGTAGCCAGGCACAGTGCAGAGAATGGAGAGAGAAGTTGTCTTAGTCATCTGGTACTGCTCCAACAGAAAATACCACGAGTGGAAGACTTCACAAGGAGAAATTTTTATTGTCACAGTCCAGTAAGCCACAGATCCATTTATGAATTGCACGTCCATTCAATAAGAGAAGTTATCACAGTCTGGTAGGCTAAGTCCAAATTCAGAGAGAGCATCTCGGCACAGGAACCTCAGGTCCAAAGGATGTGCTCTGCTCTTGGTGCTGCTCTCTTGATACTGTGAGGTTCCCAACTTCCTCTACTCACTTTTTTATATCCCACAAGCTTGAAGCTTGAGTCCTGCCTCACTAACACAACTGTAGCACATTCTCCATCATCAGTACCACAGAGGGAGGATTCACAACACATGGGAGTAGTGGCATCATATTGAGACTCCTAGGTGAGTCAAATCAACATATATATTTTTGGGGGGACACAATTCAATCCATGAAAGAAGTGCTGGGAAAAGGGGGAGAAATTTATCCCAAAGAAAGATTTAGATCTGTGTGTGGTACATTAGACGCAAGCCACTAAGCTTTTGATAATCAAGTGCCCTACTCGCTGGTTCTGGTGGTGGGAGTGGATTCTGCTCATCTCTCCCACTGAATATGATGCCCTCTGTATGTCACTACTCTGTGCACCATGCTGGCTGCAGCGAGTTCCTCGAGGGTCAGGTCTGGGCAGTTGTATGTACTTTTGGACCTATTCTCCTTTCCCTGTTGCTCATTCCAATTTCTCAACTTTCCTTTTGAAGTTCAGGACTCCTAGAATGTCATATGTGATTGATTAATCTGTTTTTTTTTTTTTATCTTTGTTATTAGAAGGATCAGAGCAAGCATATGACTGCTCCACCATCTTGGCCTTACTTCCCAAGAGTCTTCTTGACAGAAATGGAAAAGATACTCTTCAAATTTTACTGAAGGAACAAGTAACTCAATTGGCTAAAAAAATCCAAATAATAAAGTAGGAGTACTAACACCTGTGATCTCAAAACATACTATAAATCTGTAGTGACTAAAACAGCTGGTTTTTATTGTTGTTTGCTGTCAAATTGGTTCTGACCTATAGAGAACTTACATGATAAAGAGTTGCCATGGAGTTGCCAAAGAGCATGTAGTGGATTCAAACTACTGATCTTTTGGTTAGCTGTCTGATCTTAACTTTGCTACCAATTCTTGTATAGTAATAAAAACATAAAGCAATGAAATAGAATTGAGAGCCCAGAAATAAATCCATTTACCTCTGGTCAACTGATTTTCAACAAGGGCAATAAAATCATTTAATGGGGAACGAAGAGTCTCTTCAATAAATGGTCCCTGACAAATTGGACATCTACATGCAGAAAAATGAAACTAGATGTAACCCTTATGCAAAGACCAATTGAAAATGTATTAAACACCTTAATCTAAAAGCTAATGCCATTATATTTATATAAGAAAGTATAGGGACAAAGCTGTGGGATTTGTGATAGCCTACAACATGACAACAAAAGCGTGAGAAGACAAAACAAAATGAACACATCAAATCTCATAATAATTAAATACTTCTGTTTATAAAAGATTTTTTTCAGAAAAAGTGAAAAGACAGACTACGAAGTGAAGAAACTTTTCAGGATCCATATACCCAATAAATTCTAATGTTCAAAATGTATGAAATATTTTAGCAATTTAACAACAAAAACAAGTAACCCAATCAAAATAGGGTAGCCAGCCAAGTGCTGTCGAGTCAGATCAGACTCATGGCGACCCCAGGGGCCAGGGTAGAACTGACCCCCAGAAAAATAGGGTAAGAGACTTGAAAATACATTTCACCAAGGAGGATATTCAAACAAACTACAAGCATTTGAAAGGGTTCTCAGAGACATTAGCCACTAGCGTGATGCAAACCAAAACCACAATGAGATACTATCTCATTTCCCTTAGAACACCAATCATTAAAAAAAATAGAAAACACGAGGTCTGACAATTAAGTTCACAAACTTAGTTGTTCTAAGTGCTATATAACACATTGCTGAATACCACTATGGTCATCTTTGAAGTATTCCCCTTAGGAAGCTATGCCCTTACACTAGAACCTAGTCCACCCTTCAAAGCAACTTTGGAAGTCTTTCTGGAATGGCCATTGTGTATAATGGTAAGGTGGCAAGTTCACAAATTTAATTGTATAGTTGTCCGTGAGGGAGTTTTTAGCTAGTAAACAAATAACTGTATTGAAATACCCTCTCTACTCAACTGATCTGGCCCTCAATGATTTTTTTCTTTACCTGAAGATAACAGAACTATTAAAAGGAAGACATTTTGATGCCATTCGGGACATAAAGGGTAGTACCATGGCCACTCTAATGACCATTCCAGAAAAAGAGTTCCAAAATTGCTTTGAAGCGTGTGGTATGTACTGGCATCAGTACACAGCTTCCTAAGGGGATTGCTTCAAAGGTAACTAGTGATATTCAGCAATGAGTCATAGAGCACTTTTTCTAGGATGCGTTTGTGAACTTAATTGACAGTCCTCACACTAGGTGTTGGCAAAGTTGTAGAGAAACAGGAGCCTTCATCCATAACTGATAGGATTTTTAGTTGCTGCAGCCATTCTGGAAAACAGTTTACAAGTTCCTCTAAAAGTTAAATAAAATTGCCATATAATACAGCCTTAGATATAAACCCTTTTTCTGCACTATCCCTTTAATAATGTTCAGCCTCTGGGGAGGAAGAAACAGATTGTGGGTTCAAGTGCTACAGACATTTTTATTAACAACAATTACAAGATTTTCTTGAATAAATATTTGTTCATATTTTATAAGCTCTTAAACAATTCCCAAATAATTTAAATAGTTTTTTCCCCATTTTTAACATAAATTTCACTATTTGCGTCTGTTTTTCTGGGGAGAGCAACTGCAGAGCTCCTCACTCTGCCCTTCTGAATATTTTGTCTGTTAGATTTTCTCATGGCTATGTCCCTAGAACTTAGTTTATGCCTGATATTTAATACCCAATAAATATTTGGAGAAGGAGAGTATATTAGTTTCCTTTTGCTGCTGTAACAAATTTCCAAAATCTCAGTGGCTTAAAATAAGAGGAATGTATTGTCTTACATTTTTGGATGTCACAATTCCAAAAATGTGTGTTACAGGACTAAATCAAGGTTTTAGCAAACCTCCATTCCTTCTGAAGACTCCAGGGGAGAACCTGATTCCTTGCCTTTGGTAACTTGTAGAGGCTGTCTGTGGAGTCCTGATGATGTAGTGGTTAATAGCTTAGCTGCTACCCAAAAGCTTGGCAGTTCAAATCCAACAGCTGCACCTTGGAATCTCTATGATGCGATTTTACTCTGCCCTCTAGGGTCACTATAAATGAGAATCAACTCCACAGCAACTGATTTGGTTTGGACATTTTTAAAGGCTGTCTTCATTTTTAGCTCCTGACTTCTTACAGTGTCTTCAAATCCAGCAATATAAGATTTCAGATATATTTTTCTGATTGTGATACTCCTGACATTTTTTTATAAGGATTCCTGTGACTGTTATCTGCCCAAGCAGATAACAGGGTGATATCCACATCCCGAGAGTTGTAATTTAACTGTATCTTCGGAGCCCTATTTTGCCTTGCATTGTAACATGTTCATAAGTTCAAGAAACTAGGATATTGCCATCTTCTAGTGGACATTAGTCTTCCTACTACAAAAGGAAACAAGGGAGAAGCAGGACAGAATGTGTATGTGTGTGTGTGTTGTTAGATGCCATCAAGTTGGTTATGACTTATAGTGACCCTATGTACAGCAGAACAAAACACTTCCCAGTCCTGTGCCATCTTACAATCATTGCTATGTTTAAACCTATTGTTGCAACTACTGTGCTAATCTGTCTCATTGAGGGTGTTCCTCTTTTTTGCCAGACCCTCTAGTTTAAGGAGAATGAAATCCTTCTCTAGGGACTAGTGGGTCCTGATGACATATCCACAGTATGTGAGAGAAGACTTGCCATCCTTGATTCTAAGGAGCATGCTGGCTGTACTTCTTCTAAGATAGATCTGTTGTTCTTTTGGCAGTCCATGGTATATTCAGCTTTCTTTACCAGCACTATAATTTAAATGTACCAAAATTTCTCTGATCTTCCATATTTATTTTCCAGCTTTCTCATGCCTATGAGGTGATTGAATATATCATGACTTGGGTCTGGACCACCTATGTCCTCAGAGTGACATCATTGCATTTTTTTAAAACACTTTTATCTTTGTCAGCTAGCACTGCTCCAGCAGAAAATAACATGAGTGGAAGGCTTCACAAAGAGAAATTTTACTGTCACAGTCTGGTAGGCCACAAATCCATTGACAAGTAACAAGTTCATTCAATAAGAGAAGTTATCACAGTCCGGTAGGCTGAGTCCAAATCCATGAGAGCATCTTGGTACAGGAAGCTAAGGTCCAAAGGACGCCTGCTGTCATTCACACTGCTCTCTCGGTGGTATGAAGTACCCAGTTTCCTCTGCTCACTTCTCTCTCTTATATCCTACAAGTCTGTAGGTTGAGCCCTGCCTCAGTAACACAGCTAGCCTATTTCCCATCACCAATATCACAGAGGCAGGATTCACAACACATGGGAGGAATGGCACCATGCTGGGACTCCCAGTCGAGTCAAATCAACACATACAGTTTTGGGGGAAACAAAATTCAATCCATGACACCTTCAAAGAGGTCTTTTGCAACAGATTCACCCAGTTCATTATGTCCTTTGATTTCTTGAGTGATGCTTCCATGGGCATTGATTTAGATCCAAGTAAAATGAAATTGTTGACAAATTCAATAGTTTCTGTGCTTATCATGATGTTGCTTATTGGTTCAGTTGTGTAGATTATTGTTTTTGTTATGTTGAAGTGTAATCCATACCAAAGACTGTAGTGTTTGAAATTCATCATTAAGTGTTTCAAATACTCTTTGCTTTGTTTTTATTTGTGTTGTTCTTTGACGGTACTTTATTATATATAATAATAAGTATATAAGATATACATTTTGTGTAATAAAATAGTATCAAGGGACAATGCAAAGAAAATGTGTTTTTCAAAGGTGCTCTTGTAACTGTGGGTCGCCATGAGTTCATAAATACTAGATTCAGTAATATTTACATTTATTTATTCCAGGGCCTCATGCATCTGTTTTCTACATTTTGCAAGAGTATAAAGAACTTATTTTTCTTTTTCCCTTATTAAAGTTTAGTTTTGTTACTGTTTAAAGGTTCATCTGCCCAGAGAAAAACTCTGTTAAAAAAGTGAAAGAAAGTTAAATTTTGTTGGGGCCAAGATAGCAAACTAGTTACACATCTCCTTGATTCTCTCTGAGAACTAAGGCTTAGAAAAACAACTGAGCAGAGCAGAGTGGACATCTTAGGAGCCCTAAGGACAGGCAGGAAGTTGTGAGACTGTCCTGGGCAACAGGAAGGGGAAAAATACCTTTGTCAGAGGTGAGACAGCAGCACAAATGGTCTAGCTTCTTCTGGCACAGCGGCAGAGATGCTTACAGGTACCGATGCCATCTTTGTCAACTGAGAGACTGGGACTGGGGCTGCTATGTCTGAGACCTGGCTGGAGCCAGTTGCCACACTGGACAGCAGCAACTGACTGGACAGCATCTATTGCAGCAGAGAGGCTGTACTTAAGACAGTCACATCTAGAGAATCCAGCAGCGGCTGGCAACTGAGTGCAAAAATGCTTCTTCCCACTTCTCTTCTCTGAATTGTGCCATAGATTCTGGTGGCACAGCACAGGAGTGGCAGCAGAGGTAGGACACCATCTTAGTTGAGAGTTGGAGTCAGCCATGCCTGAGGGCCCAGCAGGGACTGTCTGTCACACTGAGCAGCAGTGACTGACTAGACAGTGCCTCTCTCAGCAGAAAAGCTGTTTTAAAGACAAACACACTTAGAGAATGCAGTGGTGGCTAGCAGCTAATTGTGACGATACCCTTTCCCCCTTTCTCTGAGCCACACCATAGGGAGAGACTCCAAAATAGGTTGCCATTGATATCAGCTGGGAGGTACAGTCCACCAAGACTGAGTGCCAGGCTAGGACCGGCTGTTGCTAGACAGAGTCTCTCAGCAAAGAAGCTGTTCTTAAGACAGCCACACCCAGAGAATGCAGCAGCAGCTGTTGACTGAGTGTAGCAGTGTATTTCACCCCTCCCTTCTCTGAGCTATGCTATAGTGTCTGCTGGTGTGACTCTGTAGGGTCTACACAAGTAGGCTGCCTTCTTTGTCAGCCAAGAGGTGGGGCCTGCCACCCCTGAGATCCTAGCTAGGGCAGGCTTCCAAGCACAGCAGCATCACTGGAATGGATAGTATCTCTCTCAGTACAGAAACTGTAGTTAAAACAATTGCACCTAGAGAATGCAGCAGCAGCTGGCAGCCAAGTAAAGCAGTGCCCTTCCCCACTCCCTTCTCTGAGATATGCCATAGATTCTGCTGTTTTGACAACAGAGGATCTGAATAGCTTTATCCGGCTCAAAGACAACAATCAATAGCTAACCACTTAAAGAAGGAGACCACCATGGCTCCAAAAAACTCCAAAAATAAAGACTCAAAAAACTTCCTAGTTGAAGAAGTCTTCCAGAAATTATTGGAGGTAGAATACAAAATAATTATATAGAGAGCCCTTCTAGATTGTAAGATAGAGATTAGACAAAATGCAGCAGAACAAAATGAAAAATTAAACAAGCTACATAAACTGCTAGAACAACAACAATCTGAAATTCAGCAGATCAATAATAACATTACAGAGTTAGACAATCCAATGGAAAACCAAAAAAGCAGAATAGAGGAAATGGAATGCATATTTAGTAAAATTGAAGATACAGCAAGTGACACTAGCATTTATGAGGAGAAATGAGAGAAAAGAATCAGGAAAAATGAAGAATCATTAAGTACCATGTGGGACTTTATCAAGAAGAATAACCTACAAACAACTGGAGCTCCTAACATGGAGGGATAGCAGAACATACAGAGAATTTTTGAAGAGCTGCTGACAGAAAACTTCCCTGATGTCATGCAAGAAGAGAAGATAACCACTGAAGATGCTCCTCAAACTCCACAAAGGGTGGCCTCCAAAAGAAAGACAGCAAGGTATATAATAATCCAGCTTAATAAAATGAAACATAAGGAGAGGCTCTTAAAAGCAGCTAGGCTTAAACCACAAATAGCAAATAAAAGGGAGTCTTTCAGACTGACCTCCAACTTTTCAGCTGAAACCATGTTGGCAAGAAGGCAATGGGATGACACATACAAAGCCTTAAAGGAAAAAATCTTCCAAGGATTATTATCCTCCAAAATTGACTCTCAAATATGGTGGTGAAATTATGACACTCTTAGATAAACAGAAGCTTAGGTACTTTGCAGAAAACAAACAAACAAAAAAACCCAAAATGACAATAAATACTGAAGGAAGTGCTTTGATTAGAAAATCAATAACACCAGATGCATACTCAAGGATGCAATACAGGACACATCTACCAGACTCCTACTTAGCTAAGTAAGTCACAAAGCTCAACAAAAGCTAAAATATTAAAATTAGGGAGCCAGCAATGTCAACACGTAAATTATGATAACATTACATTATAAAGAGGGATATATTACAGTATTCATAGATCTTTCAGACAGAGAGGAAGTTAAAGAGAAACAAATAAGTTAAAGACTGGTTTAAACTTAGAACATTGGGGGTAACAAAGGGTAATCCACAAAGCAAATTATCAATACTACATATCAAAACAAGAAACACAACACAGACACAAAAACAACATTGAGAGGATGAAAAGAAAACCCATAAAGAAAAACAGCCCAGAACAGAATGTTAAGTGGAACAAAGAAAACGTCAACAACACAGGAATAACGCTATCAAAATGACAGCACTAAATATGTATCTCTCAATAATTACACTGAATGTAAATGGAATGAGTGTTCCAACAGAGAGGCACGGAGTGACAGGTTGGATCAAAAGACATGATTTCTCTATCTGCTGCTCATAAGATAAATACCTTATACTCAAAGATATGAACACACTGAAAATCAAAGGATGGAAAAATATATACCAATCTAACAACATGCAAAGAAGAGCAGGCTGGAAATATTAATCACAGAGAAAATGGATTTTTAAATTAAAATCCTACATCATGAACAAGGACAGTAACTATTGCTTAAGGTTCAATATATAAGCAGGATATAACAATATTAAATATTTATGCACTCAATACCAGAGCATCTCAATGCATTGAACAAACACTGACATTGAAAAATGATATAGGTCATGCCACAATAATAGTGGGAGACCCCAGCATTCCACTCTCAGTAATGGACAAATCAGATATCTACCCCAAAACAGACAAGTACATCTTCTTTCCCAATGCACATGGAACATTGTCTAGAATAAACAATATATTAGGTCATAAAGCAATTCTTAACAAAATCCAAACAACTGAATTAACCCAAAGCATCTTCTTAGACCATAAAGCCATAAAAGTTGAAACCAATAGCAGGAAAAAACATGGATAGAATTTTGAACTCATGGAAACTGAACAACATCTTACTCAAAAGGTCATGAGTGAAAAAAGTGCTGGAAGTGGGGCCAAGATGGTAGGCTGCACACATGTCTCCTCGATTCCCTCTAGGAACCAAAGCCTAGAAAAATAATTGAATGGAGCAGTGTGGACATTCTCAGAGCCCCAAGATCAGGTGTAGGGTTGTGAGATAGGACTGGGCAACAGGAATGGGGAAACAACCTCTCTTGGAGGTGAGACAGCAATGCAATGAGTCCTCTTTCTGCTGTCGCATTGGCTAAGAGGATTAAAGGTACAGGTTCTTTCTTCATTAACTGGGAGGATGAGACTGGGACTATCGAGCCTGAGAGCCTGGCACAGGCTGGCTACTATACCAAAATGTGGTGCCTAAGTAAACAGCACATCCCACAGCAGAAAGACTGTGCTTGGGACAGCCACATTTAGAGTATCCATCATTGACTAGTGACCAAAGGTGCCAATGCCACTCCTCACTCTCTTGTCTGAGCTGTGCCATAGATAATACTGACTCACTGCAGGATAGGCAGCTCAGGTGGGACACCATCTTGGTCAGCTGAGATGCAGAGTGAGCCATACCTGAGGGCTCACCTAGGGCTGATTTGCACACTGAGCAACAATTCCTGTCTGGATATGCTATTCCCAGCAGAGAAGCTGTTTGAAAGAGAATCATACCTAGAGAATGTAGTGGTGGCTGGCTGCACAGTACGGTAGTTTCCTAACCCCTCTTCTTTGAGCCACATCATAGCATCTGTGGATGGACCATGAGAAACTCCATAAGTAAGGCACTGTCTTTGTCAGCCAGGAGGTGGAGCCTGCCACCCCTGAGGGCCCAGCTGTTTCAGCTTGTGCTGTACAGTGCCACTCTCAGCACAAAAGCAGTTTTTAAGAGAAATGCATCTAGAGAATGCAGCAGCCCCTGACAGCCAAGTGTGGTGGCATCCCTCTGTTCTCCCTCGAGCTAAACCATAGTCTAGACTGGCATGATGCCAGAGAGTCAGCACAAGTAGCTTGCCACATTTAGCAGCCAGGAGACAGGGCCTGCTACCCCTGAGGGTCCAACTGGGGCCAGCCTCCAAGTTGAGCAGCATTGTGGGGCTTGATAGTGTGTATACTGCCAGAGAAGCTATACATAAATCTGCTACAGCTTGATAATGCAGCAATGGCTGATGAACAAGTCTAACAGTGGCCTTACTCAGCCCCTTCTTAGAGGTACTCCACAGCTCCCGTTGGTGTAATGCTGAAGAAACTAAACAGCTTTCTGATGGCATGAAGACAACAATCAGTATCTAACCATTTAAAGAAACAGACCACCATGGCTCCAGAAAATTCCCGAAACAAAGAATCAAAAAACTTCCTAGAAGAAGAAGTCTTTCTGAAACTATCAGAGGTAGGATACAAAAGAATTATGTATAGATCCCTTCTAGAGATTAAAAAAATTGCAGCAGAACAAAATGAAAAATTAAGTAAACTATATGAACTGCTAGAACAACAACAATCTGAAACCCAGCAGATCATTAATAAAATTGCAGAGTTAAAAAATTCAATGCAAAGCCAAAAGAGCAGGACTGAGGAAATGGAATGCAGATAGCAAGACTGAAGATAAAGCAACAGGCACCAACATTTATGAGGAGAAATCTCAGAAAAGAAAAATGAAGAAGCATGTGGGAGTCTACCAAGATGAATAATTTATGAATAATTGGAGTTTCTGAACAGGGAAGGATAGCTGAAAACAGAAAGAACTGTTGAAGAGTTGCTGACAGAAAACTTCCCTGACATCATGAAAGAGAACATAGATATTCGAGATGCTTATTAAACATCACAAAAATCAGACCCCAAAACAAAGACACCAAGACATAATCAAGCTTACTAAAGTGAAAAGTAAAGAAACTCTTAAAGGAAGCTAAGCTTAAAGCAAAACTATCCTACAAAGGGAAGCCCTGTAGACTGTCCTCGACGTCTTGGGAGAAACCATGTTGGCTAGGAAGAAGTGGCATGATACATGCAAAGGACTGAGGAAGAAAAATTTCCAACCAAGAAGTATATCCTGCAAAATTATCCCTGAAATAGGACGGTGAAATTAAGGTATTCTCAGATAAACAGAAATTTAGAGACTCCAAAAAGCAAACCAAAACTACAAGAAATTCTTCATTTAGAAAAACAATAATATCAGATATATACTTACAGATAGAATGCCGGGCACAGTATACAGAGTCCTACTCGGTCACAAAAGTCCCAGAGTTCAGTGAAAGCTAAAATAGTGAAAGTGGGGAACCAGAGATCTTAACATGAAAACTATGACATCATCACAGTATAAAGATGGATATATCACAGTAGTTATAACCTTTTCACATGGAGAGGAAGTTAAGGAGTTACAGATGTTAAAGATTGGTTTAACCTTAGAACACTAAGGGGGATCAAAGGGATAGCTGCAAAACAAACTAACGATGCTACATATCTAAACAAGAAACATAATTCAGGAGTCTCAACAGACACAGAACCAACACTGAAAAGGATGAAAAGTAAACCCATACAGAAAAATGATGTAGAACAAATTATTAAGAGGAACAAAGACAACATCAACAACACAAAAATAAAGGCATCAAAATGACAGCATTAAACACATGCCTATCAATAATTACACTGAATGTAAATGGATTGAAAGAGCCAATAAAAAGGCAGAGAGTAACAGCTTGGATCAAAAAAACATGATCTGTATATGCTGCTTACAAAAAACACACATCAGACATAACGTTAGGAACAAACTGAAACTCAAAGGATGGAAAAATACATGCCAAGCTAACAACATGCAAAGAAGAGCAGGAGTGACAGTATCAATCTCAGATAAAATAGATTTTAAAATAAAATCTACCGTTGTAGGCAAGGATGATCACTATTCCTGAAAGGTCCAATACATAAGGAGGACATAACAATGTTAATATTTTTGCACCCAATACCAGAGCATCTAAATACACCAAACAAATGCTGAAAACATTGAAAAATGACATAGATTGTGCCACAATAATAGTAGATTTCAACCCTCCACTTTCAATAATGGGCAAATCATCCAGAAAAAAAGTTCAATTAAGATACAGAAGCTCTTATAGCAACAGTCAACAACTAGACCTCATTGACGTATACAGAGTTTTTTACTCAGCAACAGTTAAGTACACCTTCTTCTCCAATGCACATGAAACATTCTCCAGAATAGACCATGTATTAAGTCATAAAGCAAGTCTCAACAAAATCTACACCTCTAAATTATTGCAAAGCATCTTCTCAAACCATAAAGCCATAAAAGTTGTAATTAATAGCAGAAAAAACATAGGTAGAAATTTCAACTCATGGAAACAACAACACCATGCTCAAAAATTCATGCGTTAGAAAGGTTCTATACATAATTCTTTTGTATTCTACCTCCAGTAATTTCAGAAAGGTTTCTTCATCTGGGAAGTTTCTTGAGTCTTTATTTTAGGAGTTTTCCAGAGCCATGGGGTTCTGCTTCTTTAAATGGCTAGTTATTGATTGTTTTCGCACCATTGGGAAGCTATACAGATTCCCTGGTGTCAGACCGATGGCAACTGTGGTGAAGTTCTGTACAGTCCCTGAGGCAACATAAGAAAAAGAGAGATACAGCTCTGGAACTCCACTAAAAGACGTCAAGTCAAGGCCTGACAGCATGTAGGGTCCCCTGGAAACATGGCACCTGGACCTGATATTGGCCATGACTGGAAACCAATACTGATATCAACTCTTTAGAAAAGAATAAACTTGACTAAGGGACACAATGTAACCAGATGATGTATGTATTTTATGTTAATATACATTTATAGGAGGCTATCCCACTGGTTTCTTTCTAGATGGGACAGAAGAAGGTGGAGAGCAGGGGAAAGGTGATTGTTAAGAGAATACTGGAAATATAGAGTGAAAAGGAGGATTATGTTGTCCCTGGGTGAGGAGAGCAGATGGAGCTGCATATATGCAGGCATTCAAAATTGATTTGGACTGTATACTTTCACTTGAGCACAATAAAAAAAATTTTCATTCATTATAAAAGAAATCAAAGAAGCAATAAAGAAATTCAAGGCATGAAATCAGAATGAAAACACACCCTAACAGAACCCACAAGATACAGCAAAGGGAGTGCTCAAAGGTCAATTTATTTCTATAAATGCACATATCCAGAATTAATAAAGAGCCTAAGTCAAAGAATTAACTCTACAACTTGAACAAGTGGAAGGAGAACAGCAAAAGAACCCCTGGGGCATCGGAAGAAAACAGAAAACAGAGATTAGAGTAGAAATAAATTAATTAGAGACAATTAAAAGAATTAACAAAATTAAATGTTATTTTTATTTTATTTATTTATTGTGATTGGGTGAAAGTGTACAATCCAGTTTAAATTCACATGCCTGCCTATGTGCAGCTCCTACTGCTCTCCTTGCCCAGTGACAGTACATTCCTCCTTTCTGTTCTATACATGTCATATCCTCTTAACAATCTGCTGTCCTCTCTTCTCCACCCTCTCCACTTCCCTCTAATAAGAGGCTGGTTCTTTGAAAAGATCAATAAAATGATAAACCACTGGCTAATCTTACAAAAGAAAAACAGGAGAGGAAACAAATGACCTGAATAAAAAATAAGACAGAAGCTATCATCACACATCCAACTGAAATTAAAAATATCATAACAGATTACTGTGAAAAACTGTGCTCTTAACAGATTTGAAAACATGGAGGAAATGGGCAAATTTCTAGATTCACATCATCCATCAAAATTATCACAACGAGATGTAGAACAACTTAATAAACCCATGACAAAAGAAGAGATTAAAGAAGTAATTGAAAAACTATCAACAAAAAAAGTCCTTGTCCAGATAGCTTCATGAAAGAATTCTACCAAACGTTTATAGAGGATTTAATTCCAATACTACCGAGACTATTTCACAGCATTGAAAAGGGCAGAATAGACTCAAATTCATTCTACAAAACTAGTGTAACCCTCATACCAAAACCAGAGAAAGATCCCACACAAAAAGGAAATTACAGAGAAATACCACTCATGAACCTAGATGCAAAAATCTTCAACAAAATCATAGCCAATAGAATTGAACAACATATCAAAAAAATAATTCATCATGACCAGGTTGGATTCACACCAGGACGCAGGGTCATTTCAAAATCAGAAACATAATTAATGTGATCAATCACACAAATAACACAAAGGATAAGAATCACCTGAATTTGTTAAATGATGCAGAAAAGGCATTTGACAAAGTCCCAAACACATTCATATTAAAAAACTGTCAGCAAAATAGGAATAAGGAATAGAAGGGAAATTCCTCGATGCATACTCTGGGGGATCTGTTCTACTCTGACCCCTAGAGTCGACTCGATGGCACTTGGCTTTGGCTTAGCATGCAAAGCTGATCACCTACGTCATTCTGAATGGAGAGAGACTGAAAGAATTACCCCCTGAGAACAGAAACTAGACAAAGATGCCCACTGTCATCAGTTCTATTCATATTTGTGCTAAAGGTTCTAGCCAGAGCAATCAGACAAGATAAAGAAATAAAGGGCATCTGCATCGGTAAAGAAGAAGTGAAAATCTTCCAATTTGTAGATAATATGACTGTATACACAGAGAACATTAAGGAATTCATAAAGAAACTATTAGAACTAATAGAAGAGTTCAGCAAAGTGTCAGGATATAAGCTAGGGTCACCATGAGTCAGATCCGACTCGATGGCACTTGGCTTTGGCAAGTAAATCAGTAGGATTCCTTTACACTACCAAAGAGATCACCAAAGAGGAAATCATCAAATCGATATAATTTGCTACGGCCCCCAAGAAGATAAAATACCAAGGATTAAATCTAACCAGAGAAATAGGACAGTTGCACAGAGAAAATTACAAGACCTTATGGCAAGAAACCAAGAGACTTACATATGTGGAGGAACTTACTTTGCTCGTGGATAGGAAGTTAACATTGTGA
This sequence comes from Heterohyrax brucei, assembly GCA_028571685.1. NCBI lineage: Eukaryota > Metazoa > Chordata > Mammalia > Hyracoidea > Procaviidae > Heterohyrax > Heterohyrax brucei. Next base: position 114,444,497 of record CM053166.1, on the reverse strand, counting down.
AAATGTCTATTTTGCCCAAAGTGATGTAGATCTACATATACAATGCAATCCCAATACAAATTCCAGAGTCATTTTTTAATGAGATGGAGAAATGAATTACCTACTATTTCGGAAAGGGAAGAAACTCTGGATAAGTAAAGCACTACTGAAAAAGAGGAACACAGTGGGAGGCCTGACACTACTTGACCTTAGAACCTATTACACTGCCACAGTAGTTAAAACAGCCTGGTACTGGTACAATGGAACAGAATACAGATCCCAGAAATATCACCATCTTCTTATGAACAGTTGATATTCAACAAAGGTCCAAAGGCCACAAACTGGCAAAAACAGTCTCTTTAGCAAATGGTGTTGACAAAATTGGATATCCATCTGCAAAAAAATGAAACAAGACTCCTATCTCACACCTTACACAAAAATTAACTCAAAATGGATCAAAGAGCTACATAGCAAGTCTAAAATGATAAAGATTATCGAAGAAGATTGGGGCAACAATGGAAGTTCTGAGACACAGTTTAGACAGACTACAAAATCTTACTAACAATGCACCAACAACAGAAAATAGATAAATGGGAACTAGTAAAAATCAAACACTTATGCTCATCCAAAGACTGTACCAAGAGAGTAGAAAGATGGCCTACAGAATGGAAAAATAATATTTGGCAACTATGTATCACATAGACATCTAATTTCCATAATCTACAAGATTTTACAAAATACCTACAAGAAAAAAGACAAATAACCCAATTAAACAACGGGCAAAAGAGATGGATACACACTTCACCAAAGAAGACACACAGGCAGCCAAAACACACATAAGGAAATGCTCACAAACATTAGCTATTGAAGAAATCTAAATGAAAACTAATGAGATACCATCTCACCCCAATGAGATTGGAAATAATCCAAAAAACATAAAGCAACTAATGCTGGAGTGACTATGGAGAGACTGCAACTCTCCTGCATTGCTGGTAGGAATGCAAAATGGTAAAAATCTCTGTGGAAAGCAATTTGGCGCTTTCTTAAAAAGCTAAAAATAGAAATACCTTATGATCCAGCAATTCCATTTCTTCGAATATATGCTACACAAAGAGATGCATGCACATGAATGTTTATTGCAGCAGAAGCCACAATGGCAAAAAGATGGAATCAATCTAGGTTCCCATCAACAGATGAATGTATAAGCAAACTTTGGTATATATACTCCATGGAACAGTATGCAATGATAAAGAACAATGATGATTTTAGGAAGCATGTCACAGTTTGGTATTAACTAGAAGACATTATACTGAGTTAAATCAATCAGCTACAAAAGGACAAGTAAGAGACCACTATCATAAAGATTTTAAAAAGTACTTATGCAAAGAAGGACTCTTTGAAGGCTACAACGGTGAGAAGGGAGGGAAAGGGTTCTTCACAGATTAAATAGTAGATAGGAATTCAGTTAGGTGAAGGGTGTGACAGCACTCCGTAGAAGGCGGGTCAGCATAACTGGACTACACCATAAATTAAAAGGTTTTCTAAATTCAACCCAGTATGTCAAAGGATAGAGTACAGGTACATGGGTCTGGGAAACATGTTTTGAGAGGACATTGTGGTCAATTGGGTTAATTAGCCTTTTGTTAAGGAGTTTTCTGCACCCCATACTGGTGAGTAGCATCTGGAGTCTTAAAAGTCGGCAAGCTGTCATCTGAGGAACATCAATTTTTCCCAACCTACCTGGAACAGATGACAATCAAGAACATCAAAGGCATGAGGAAAAATGAGTCCGGGAGACAAAAGGATAGAAGGACCCATACAACTGGAAAACTGCATCATCATGAGACCAGTAGAACCAGATGGTGCCCAGCAACCACCAAAGACAGCCTCAATAGGGTCTCAATGTACAGTTCATGACGTAACATGAGAAAAAGTGGTGTGCAGATCAAGAACTCTACTAAAACACCAAAATTGATGATACGACAACCTGGAGGGTCCCCTAGGACCATGACACCTAGACTTGCTGCTGCCCTAGACCTGAAACCAGTACTGAGGTCAACACTTCAGAATAAGAACGGACTGGACTTGGAGACACAGAGTGACCATGTGGTGTGTGTACTTTATGGTGTTATACATTTACAGAAGGCTGTCTTACTGGTTTCTTTCTAGATGGGAGAGAAGAGAGTGGAGAGGAGAGACCAGGTGTTCGTTGAGAGGATAGTAGAAGTAAACAGTGGAAAGGAGGAGTGTGCTGTCACAGGGTGAAGAGAGAGGATGGAGCTGCAGAGAGGTGGGCAGGCAAAATTGACTTGGATTGAGTACTTTCACTTAGTCATAATATAAAACAGCAATTGTAAGACACGTGCCACTTCTGGGTCATACAAACACACACATGCACGCATACTCATGTGCATGCACGGACACACGCACACACAGATAAGAGGACCATAGTTGGATGAATTTACATTTGGGTTCTCAATTTTTCATTACCATAGGTGTATAGTAGGTTCTGAGACCAGGTAGGATGAATTCCCTGTACGTTATTCTTCTTCAATAGTGCTTTAGTTATCAGGGCTTTCTACCCTTCCCATATAATTTTTTTTTTTTGGTCTTTTTCTTCTTTATTTGAACTTTGTAGATGTTTAAAACTCAGTATTTTTTTAAAATTTATTTATTGTGATTGAGTGAATGTGTCCAAGCCAGTTTAAATTCTAGTGCCCACCTATATGCAGCTCATACTGCTCTCCTTTCCTGGTGACAGCACACTCCTCCTTTCTTTTCTATACATGTCATATCTTCTTAACAATCTTCTGTCCCCTATTCTCCACCCTCTCCACTCCTCTGTAGTAAGAGGCTAGTAGGACAACATCCTATAGATGCATAGAACCATCAAATGCACACACGATATGGTCACAATCCATTCCTGTCTGAAGAGTTGACCTCAGTAATAATTTATGGACAGGGGGAGCATCAGCTCTAGGAGACATGCTCCCAGGGGAACCCCCAGGCCTTCAGACCATAAATTGCAGTCTTTTAGTAGAGTTCTCACGGTGCACCCTTTTTAATCTCAGGTTGCCACGGTCCCAACTCAGCAGGAACAGATGATCACCAAGGACAACAATAACATGGAGGAAAGACAATCCAGAAGATAGTAAGACCCACGTGAATGGGTGGCTACATCAACATGTGACCAGAAGAACCAGATGGTGCCCGGACACCAACAGTGACAGCCTTTTCCATATAAATTTAATGATTAGTTTTTCCATCTCTTTAAAGAATGCTGTTAGTATTTGTTCTAGGATTACCCTATAATCCTAACTGCTGGGTAGGACAGACATTTTCACAATGTTAAGTCTATTGATCAACATGGTGTGTTTCCCATTTGCATAGATCTATTTTGGTTTCTTGCAGTAGTGTTTTATAGTTTCTTTGTATAAGTCTTTTACATCCCTGATTAGATTTATTCTTAAGTATTTTATTCTTTTATAGGTGCTTTTCAAATGGTATTGTTTTCCTGATTTCATTTACGTAATTCTCTTTTTCAGTGTGTAGGAATCTGTCATGGATTGGATCCTGTCTCCTAAAAAATGTGTGTAGCAATTTGGCTAGCCTGTATTTCCCAGTATTGCATGATGTCCCTCCATGTTGTAAATCCAGCCTCCGTGAAGTTAATGAGGGAAGGTGGGTGGCAGTTGTGTTGGCCCGAGAGGACTCAATGCGTAAGGTTGTATTGCACCTTGAGGAAATCTCTTGAGACATAAAACAGAGAAACTAGCAGAGAGATTTAGGGACCTCATCCCATCAGGACTGAAGCAGCGCTGGGAGCAGGATGTGTCCTCTGAAAAAGACCCGGGGTCCCTGGGCCTCAGAAGCTCCGAGTCAAGGGCAAGACTGACAAGGACCTTCTTCCAGAGCAAACAAAGAAAGCCTTCTCCTGGAGCTGATGCCTTCAATATGGACTTGAAGCCTACTAGACTGTGACTGAATAAAACTTACCTTTTAAAAAAAGAAAAGAAAGTTAAAATTCTACTGTAAGACTATCTCATAAAAAAAATAATGTAAACATTTCCAGAAACATCCTGATTTTTAGGGGACTTCAGTAACATGTACTGTTTTCCAACACAGGATCACTTTCTCTATATCTTACAGTTTTGATATATTTTAAAATGTATTTCCCACTCTTCAACATTCTGCATTTAACTCTGCCCTAGATAATCTTTATAACCGCAAAAAACCTAACCAAGATTCATGGCCTTTGGAAGAAAGCATTTTAAATATTGTCATTAAAGACTATTTTCTCTTAGCCTTTAAGAGTATTATCTATGAAAGCAAACATGAAAACCTACACTGTCTTATTGTACACTTTAACGGTCTTCATTTTCTGTCTTTTTCACTGGTATTATTGACTATCTCCTTCTGGATTCTTGTTATTCTCTGCTTCATTAACTGCTAATGAATTGAGATACAATAGAAAATTTCTTCCATTTTTACACATTTAATGCTTGTATTTACAGAGAAATTCAGGGGAAAAAAATCTATATTTTGTTACGGTCTATCAGCCTGGTCTTCAGTCAGTATTCTGTGATATAATTAAGCTTTCCTGTATAAATAAATAATCTCATTTGATCAAATGTTCATGGCAAAAATGGTAATGACACCAGGACTTAGAGTGAAATTGAGCCAAGGCGAAGTGCCATCGAGTCGGTGAAATTATACACGTCTTAAACTTATTATTTTAATAAGTTATCTTATAATCAGTTATAATATATTATAATAAGTTATAATATAATATATACATAAGTCAGATCCGACTCAACGGCACTTGGCTGACTTGGCTATAATAAGTTATAGTAATAACTTTATTATTACTTTATTATTTTTTCCAAGTCTCCTAGAATAGCTGAGTATCCCATGAAGTACATTTAATCATGTATACTTACAGTATAACTTTTATGACATGATTGACTATGATGAGGTTTTATCATTATTTTTGTCCCTTAATTTCCCCAACCATTCAATATTTTATATACCTCTAGCTACATATATTTTAAATTGTTGACAAAATTTTCACATGGTTATAAACAAAGAAAAACAAATTTATCCTTAATGGGCTCCTAATAATCCCAATTTAGTCTAATTTAATTTGAAAATGCTAAACTTTTTTTTCTCATATACAGAGTCCCTGGGTTATAAGAAAGATCTGTTCCTAAGTTTGTCTTTAGGTCAAATTTGTATGTAAGTTGGAGCAGGCACATACTATTGTTATTTAGTGTCAGTTAGTCAAATATTTGTCTTAATATATAAATACACTTTACCTTCCATGGTGTCGTGGTTAAGTGCTATGGCTGCTAACCAAAAGTTCAGCAGTTCAAATCCAGCAAATGCTCCTTGGAAACTCTATGGGATAGTTATACTCTGTCCTATAGGGTCACTGTGAGTCAGAATTGACTCCACAGCAACAGGTTTGATTTGGTTTATTCATATAAAACACCTAACAAACATTTCCAGACCACTCAGTATTTCCATAAACGACACAAAGTTGTGCCTGCATTTGTTATTATGAACCAATAGGTGTATATAACTCAAATTTTTAATATAATAGACTTTATGGCAGTCCATTCTGAAATACAAGTTGTCCATAAGTCAGACATTTGTAATCTGGGAACTGTTTATACAGTTTGTTTCAAAACCCAAAGCCCCCAAGATACAGCAAGTATATTCAGCAACTCTGTTTACATGGTTGAAGCTGTTTGTCTTTTATTCCATATTCCTTATGATTATTCTCTTCTTAAGACATCCTACTCTAAAAATATTCTTTCTCCTGGAAGTTATTAGAACAACAGAAAGGTCAATATACACTGCTGTGAGACTAGAGAGATGAAACGTTACTAAACCTACTGTTTCATGACATCCTTTGAGGGAACTCTGGGCCTGAATTTCAGAGAAGTTCTAGTATAAGCTATCTGCCCCTGCCATTACCCCAAAACAGCCCACAGGAATCTGACCACAAACAAACTTTATGCCTGCTATCCCCACTCTCATAATCAGAACTCTTCCATTATCAAACCTTGACTATAAACAAAATTTACCCACTCCCCCTTCTAATCAACCCTTCTTCCTTATTAGACCATAAATCCCCTTGCTGGAATTTCTTGAAACTCCCTCTTCTCTTCATTAACATTCTTCCCTTATCAAACTATAAATCCCCTCATTCCACACTACCTTATCAAAACTTTAAAACTGTAAAAAACCTGCCCTATTGGCCATGGTCAGGCTAAGCCACCTCTCAGCTCAGACCACATTCTCTTTCTCTTCTAATAAACTTCACTGGACCCTCGAACTGGTGTGTCTCTACCCTTGTTTCTAGCCACTCTGTCTCCAGCACCTTTCACATTATACGTTATAGATTTACTTTATGTCGTATTCCGATTTTCATAATTTTCCTTTAGATTATACCTATTGAAATTTTTTCCCAGGAAAACTTACTGTTAGATCTTCTCTATCTTAAATAATTAGATTTATAAAAAAGTAAACAGACAGAAAACTATTGTACTCTGTCTTCATCCACATGCCATTTCCCTTAAATAGCTATTCATATGATCTCCCACAATTGAGATTGCAAACTCATCCTAGAATTGCTGACTATCACTGTGGTCACCTTTGAGGCACTCCCCTTGAGAAGCTATGCACTGACACCAGTGCCTAGTTCACTCTTCAGAACAAATTTTGGAATTCTTTTTCTGGAATAGTCATCAGAGCTGTCGTTGTATTACCCTTGATGTCATCAAAATGTCTTCCTTTCAGTATTTCCTTTACCTGCGAGTAAAGAAAAAAGTCATTGGAGGTGAGATCAGGTGAGTAGGGAGGGTGTTCTAACACAGTTATTTATTGACTAAAAATTCTGTCAACAGGCAATGATACAATTAAGTACGTGAACTTGCCACCTTGCCACCATGCACAATGCCCACTCCATAAAGAGTTCCAAAATTTCTTTGAAGGGTAGTCTAGTTGATGGCATCGGTGTGTAGTTTCCCAAAGGCAGTACTTCGAAGCTGACTGCAGTAATATTCAGCAATGAGGTATGTAGCACTTAGAACAATTAAATATGTGAACTTAATTGTCAGACACTGTATCAGCTTTCAGATCTTGATTAAAAACTTGGCTGACCCTACAGGAGAATGAAACAGTGAGTCCCTGAGGGAACAAGAGCAAAGTAAGGTGCAGAACTCAAATTTTAGTAAAAAGAATGTAGAAGCATCCCAATGATTTTCCCTTGATAATTAATGCTCAGATTGAGACTGGAGGGACCCCAGAGGGCATGGCCCCAAGACTGTCTGTTAAACCCAAACTAAAACCATTCCCGGAACCAACTCTTCAGACAAAGATTAGACTGCACTGTAAGACATAAAATGATACTGGCGAGAGTGTGCTTCTTAGCTCAAATAGACACATAAGACTAAGTGAGCAGCTCCTGTCTAGAGGCAGATGAGAAAGGTGAAGCGGGACAGGAGCTGGTTGAATGGACATAGAAGATACAGAGCAGAGAGGGGGAGTATGTTGTCGCGTTATAGGGAGAGCAATTAGGATCATATAACAACGTGTGTATAAGTTTTTGTATGAGAAACTGACTTGAATTGCAAATTTTCACTTAAAGCACAATAAATAGAAGAAAAAAAACTTGACTGGAATATGAGGTCTGAAACTTAAGTCCACAAACTTTATTGTTCTAAATGCTGCATACCTCGTTGCTGAATATCACTACAGTTACTTTGAAGTACTCCACTTGGGAAGCTATTCACCGACGTCATCTCCCAGTCCATCCTTCAAGAAATTTGGAACTCTTTCCGGAATGGCCATTGTGCATGGTGGCAAGGTGGCAAACTCAGTACTTAATTGTATGGTTGTCTGTGAGGGAGTTCTTAGCCAGTAAACAAATAATTGTATTGGAACACCCTCCCTACTCACCTGATCTCACCCCCAATGACTTTGTCTTTACCCAAAGATAAATGAAATATTGAAAGGAAGACATTTTGAGGACATTCAGGACATCAAGGGTAACACGAAAACAGCTCTGATGCTCATTGCAAAAAAAAAAAAAAGTTCCAAAATTGAAGGGTGGACTAGGTTCTGGCATGGAAGCATAGCTTCCCAGGGGGAGTACCTCAAAGGTGATCATAGTGGTATTCAGCAGCGAGGTATGTAGCACTTTTTCTAGGATGAGTTTGCAAATGTAATTGTCAGTCCTCGTACAGCATACTTGCAGCAAAAGGAATAGAGTGTGACTCTCTTAGAACTTGCCTGTGTGTACAACTACTGCATTTTTAGTCAAATGACACTAGCGTTCTACTTTTATAAACCATATGCTCCTTCACTAGAGATATTTGCATAAGAGCCCTATGCTAATTTTTTTAAAGTTTATGCCTGTAATAGCATCAGGGATGGATATTATCCAATGTAAATGGACTGATTTTCATTATGGGAATCTTCTTTTTTATAATTATTGTTTTAGGATAACAGAAACTCTGGCGGTGTAATGCTGAAGAGCCGCACTTGGCAATCAAAACGTTGTCAGTTCAAATCCACTAGGAGCTCTCTGGAAACTATGTGGGGTGTTCTACTCTGTCCTATAGGGTCACTATGAGTCAGAATCTACTGAATGTCAGTGGGGATAAATAAATAAAAGTAATAAGATATATGAGTATCTATTGGGGGAACCCTGACTTGGCTGGTGGTATAGTGGTGAAGTTCTATGGCTGCTAACCAAGAGGTCAGCACTTCAAATCTACCAGGCACTCACTGGAAACTCTGTGGAGCAGTTCTATTCTGACACATAGGGTCATTTTGAGTCAGAACCGACTCAATGACACCTAACAACAACAATAGCATTCTAGATCTACATTAGGAACTCATCATCTGTCTGTCTGCCTATCCATCTCTATCCATCCATTCACCTCTTTTATCATCTATCCATCTCTGTCTTTCTATCTATCTAATTATCTATCAATCTAATCTAATCAAAAGAGATTTTAATAAATTAATTACACAACTATCAAGGACAGGAAGGCCCATAATCTGTAAGTTAGATGAGAAGCTTGCAATTTCTGAAGTTTTTTTTGTATATGTGACTAAGTGAAAGTATGCAATCCTAATTAAGTTTGCATGCCCACCTAACTGCAGCTCCTTCTACTCTCCTTGCCACATGACAGCACACTCCTCCGTTTCATTCTACACTTGTATTCCCTTAACAAGATTTTGTCTCCTCCTCTCCACCATCCTCTCACCTATATAGAAAAAGACCAGTAGGATAGCATCTTATAAATGCATAGAACTATAAAGTACACACGACCTATGGTCACATAGTGTCCCTAAGTCCACTCCATTTTTGTCCGAAGAGTTGACCACAATAGTGTTTTCCAGTCAGGAGAAGCAGCAGGTCTAGGGGCTACGCTCCCAGGGTTGACAGACCACCAACTGTGGTCTTTTAGTAGCTTTCTTGTTCTCATATTGCCACAGAGACTCAACTTTGTATGTGTGCCCCATCAAAGCCATCACTGATGGTATCTAGGCACCATCTGATTCTTCTGGTCAATTGTTGATAAAGTCTTCCATTCACACGGGCCCTTCTGTCTCCTGAGCTCTTTTTTCCTCTTGTGTTTGTTGTTCTGTCATCATCTGCTCCAAATGAGTTGGAACTATTTGATGTACTTCAGATAGCAGCTTGCTAGCTTTTAAGACCCCAGACTCCACTCACCAGTATGGGGTGCAGAAGACTCTCTTAGCAATAGGCTACTTATGCCAATTGGCCTTGATGTTCCCTGAGAACACGATCACCAGATCCCACTCCTGGTACTCTATATTTGCACTGGGGGGTTCAGATTAGGAGAGATTTCAGTTTATGGTGAAGTCCAGTTAAGTTGATCTACTTTGTACTGTGTGCTATCACTGCTTTCACCTAACCAAATTTCTATCAACTAATCTATGACCAACCCTCTACCTCTTTCCCCACCCTTGCAGCTGTCAGAGTCTTTTCTTCTGCACATAAGTCTATTTTTAAGTCCTTATAGCAGGGGTCTCACACAGTATTTGTCCTTTTGCTGCTGACTGATTTAACTCAGCATAATGCCTTCCAGTTGAAACCAGGTTATGAGATGCTTCCTAAAATCATCATTGTTCTTTATCATTACATAGTGTTCCATTGAGTATGTGCATCACAGTTTGTTTATCCATTCTTCTGTTGATGGGCATCCAGGTTGATTCCATCTTTTTGCTATTGTGGACTGTGCTACAATGAACATTCATGTACATGTTTCTGTTCGTGTGACAGACTTTGTTTCTGTTGGATATATTCCAAGCAGTAGGATTATTGAATCAAGTGGTATATTTATTTCCAGCTTTTTAGGAAGTGCCAAATTACTTTCCAATGAGGTTGTACCATTTTGCAATCCCACCAGTCATGTAGGAGAGTCCGATTGCTTCACAGCCTCATCAGCATTTGTTGTTTTGTGTGTTTTTGGATTATGGCCAACTTTTTTGGGATGAGATGGTATCTCACTGTAGGTTTTGATTTGGATTTCTCTGATAGCTAATGATCATAAGTATCTCTTCATGTGTCTTTAGGCTGCCGGGATGTCCTCCTTGGTGAAGTGCCTGTCCATCTCCTACACCTATTGCTTAATTGGGTTATTTATATTTTTTGCGTCAATATTTTGCAGTACCTTGCAGATTACATGTAGTTGACAAATGTTTTTTCCCATTCCGTAGGTGGTCTTTTAACTCTTTTGATAAAGTCTTTGGGTGAGCAACAGTATTTGATTCTTAATAGTTCCCATTTATGTATTTTCTGTTGATTGTTCTTTGTCAGTTTTTGAAGACTGTCTAAGCTGTGTATTAAAGCTTCCATTGTTGACCCTAATTTTTCTTGCATGATCTTTATTGTTTTAGGTTTCATGTTTAGGTCTTTTTTCTGGCTGGCATCCAATATGAGTTAGTTTTTGTGTCAGATGTGAGATGAGTGTCTTCTTTCAGATTTTTGCAGATGTATATCCGGTTTTGCCAACACCGTTTGGTAAAGAGACTGTTTTTATCCCAGTTTACAGTCTTAAGGCTTGTCAAATATCAACTGTTCATCAGAAGGTAGTGGCATCTCTGGATCTCAGCTCTGTTCCACCACTAATAGATCAGGTATTTTTATCATCATGTCATAATTTTATCAAAATTTTTATTTTTAGTGTCATATCAAGCCACAAATTAATGTTACCTTGTTTACTATCAGAGGAAGAGTCAGCAACATCTTTAAGACTAAGCATATTTGAGAAACAATTTAGAAAACTCCTCCTTACAATTTTGTATTTGCAATAAAAATACAGAAAATACCACCACTAATAGATTAGATTCACTCATCTGTGCCAGTAAATTTGGAGTACTGTTGCCTGGTCTACTAACTGGAAGAGATCCATATTTATGCCCTGTCATGGATTGAATTGTGTCCCCTCAAAAATGTATGTGTTAATTTGACTTGGTTAGGAGTTCCAATATGGTGCCCTTCCTCTCATGTGTTGTGAATCCTGCCTCTGTGATATTAATGATGGAGAATGGTTTGCAGTTGCGTTAGTGAGGCAGAACTCAAGCTTGTGGAATATAAGGGAGAGAAGTGATCTGAGGAAGTTGGGAACCTCATACCACCGAGAGAGAAGCACCGAGAGCAGCGCACATCCTTTGGACCCGAGGTTCCTGTGCCGTGACACTGTCACTGGATATGGACTCAGCCTACTGGACTGTGATGATTTTTCACATTGAATGGACTTGTAGCTTAGGAATGGATTTGTGGCTTACCAGACTGTGACAATAAAAGCTTCTCCTCATGAAACCTTCCACTCGTGGTATTTTCTGTTAGATCAGTACCTGGTGACTAGGACAGAGTTTGGTACCAGGTACTGCTCTACAGTACTACTCTAACAAATACCTAAAATGTGGAAGTTTTTTTTGAGACTGTGAGTGGATGAAAGAAGGCACCCAAGAGAACTTCTAGCACCTAAGAGCAGTAGATGGTGAGGAAAGGAACAGCAGCAGTGAACTCGCAGCAGCGGAACCAGGAGCCTATCCACGGAATGAGAATGTTGAATGCCTGTGCACAGGAGGCTACTTGATGGAGTGGGATGCCTTCAGGCACTTGAATAGGTGGAGCTAGGCTTGCTGACCCACAGAACAACAGGGCTGAGTGCTTGTGCAGGAGGCTACTTGATGGAGTGGGGTGCCTCCAGGCACTTGAATCAGTGGAGCTACAGAGCTAGTGTTGGAACACTTGCCCTGTAGGGCAGATGTGGGGTTGCGGCACCATGAAGGTGTGGGGTGGCGGCCCCAGGTTGCTGCTTGAGTCTCAGAAGGTATGGCCATGAAAGGGTGGAGCCAGGGCTTTCTGTGTTTGTGGGAGTGGAATTACCACTCTGTGGGGCTTAGGGTGCACCTAAAGCCAAGGGGGCAGAGTTCTGTCCAAGTGGGCCTGGAAGGCCAAGATGAAGCCCAGGTGCCTCCACTAGGAATCTGGAGAGTGTGGCCAATACCAAGAGTTTGAAAGGAGTGGTTATGAAATGTCTTTGAGTATGGAATAATGTTTTTGAAGTCATGACATTTAATGTAATGTCTTCCAATAATCTGCCTGGTGTATGTTATAAATGAAAACTGTTGCTATGTTATGAATGAAAACTGTTGCTGTGCTGTGAATGACTATAATTTGTGTGTTCTAATGATGATTTTGGGGGTGCCAAAGGGTGGGATGTCATGGACTGAATTGTGTCCCCCCAAAAATGTATGTGTTAATTTGACTTGGTTAGAAGTTCCAATATGGTGTCCTTCCTCCCATGTGTTGTGAATCCTGCCTCTGAATGTGGAAATTACCGAACAATATCATTGATATCACACGCAAGTAAAATTTTGCTCAAGATCATTCAAAAGTGACTGCAACAATATATTGACAAGGAACTGCCAGAAATTCAAGCTGGATTCAGAAGAGGATATGGAAACAGGGATTTCATTGCTGATGTCAGATGGACCTTGGCTGAAAGCAAAGAATGCCAGAAAGATGTTTACTTGTGTTTCACTGACTGTGCAAAACCATTTGACTGTGTGATCATACTAAATTATGGCTAACGTTGCAAAGCATGGGAATTACAGAACACCTAATTGTGCTCCTAAGGAATCTGTATATGGATCAAGAGGCAGTCGTACAAACAGAACAAGAGGGCACTGCATGGTTTAAAGTCAGGAATACTTTTAAAGTCACAATACATTTTTAATCTGTATGCCGAGCAAATAATCTGAGAAGCTGGATCATATGAAGAAGAACAAGGCATCAGGATTGGAGGCCAACTCATTAACAACCTGTGTTATGCAGGCAACATCATCTTGCTAGCTGGAAATGAAGAAGATTTGAGACACTTACTGATGACGATCAAGGACCACAGCTTTCAGTATGGATTGCACCTCAACATCAGGAAAACAAAAATCCTCACAACTGGACCAGTAAACAGCATTGTCATAAATGGAGAAAAGATTGAGGTTGTCAAGGATTTCATTTTACTTGGTTCCACAGACCACACACATGGAAGCAGCAGTCAAGAAATCAAAAGATGCATTGCATTGGGAAAATCTGCTGCAAAGAACCTCTTTAAAGTATTCAAAAGTAAGGGTGTCACCTTTAAGACTAAAGTGCCACTGACCCAAGTCGTGGTACTTTCAATCACATCATATGCATGTGACAGCTGGACTATGAACAAAGAAGACCGAAGAAGAACTGATGGCTTTGAAAAGTGGTGCTGGAGAAGAATGTTGAGTGTACCATGGACCGCCAAAAGAACAAATATCTGTTCTGGAAGAAGTACAACCACAGTGCTCCTTGGAAGCAAAGACGGCAAGACTGAGTCTTACAGACTTTGGACATGTTGTCAGGAAGGATCTGTCTCTGGAGAAGGACATCATGCTTGGTAGAGTGGAGGGTCAGCAAAATGGAGGAAGACCCTCAATGAGATGGACTGACAAAGCGGCTGCTACAATGGGCCTAAGCATAAAAACGATTGTGGACATGGTGCAAGACAGGGCAGTGTTTCTTTCTGTTGTTCATAGTGTTGCCAAGGGTCAGATCCAACTCGATGGCCCCTAAAACCAACAACAATAGATCAGATATTGATGAGAGGTAAGGCTTTGAATAATCACATGTTTGAGACGTTTCTACAGTTTTTTCGTAATGAAAAGCATAAGTAAGCTGGTTAGTTGGTCCTGCTTTCACTAGACGAAATAGTTAAAGAAAGAGATGAGCTCAGGGCTTCAGAATCAAAGCTCAAAGTTGCCACTTGTGCCTTGAAAGAAAGTCTTCTTTTATTTTTTATAATTATGATTAAGTGAAAGTATATAATCCAAGTGGGTTACGCATGCCCACCTACCTGCAACTCCCTCTGCTCTCCCCACTCGAAGGTAGAACACTACTCCTTTTCACTCTATCTATCTATGTAGAATCCTCTTAACAAGCACCTGTCCCTCCTCTCCACCCTCTTCTCTTCCATCGAGAAAGAACCAGTAGAACAGCCTCCTGTAAATGCACAGTCATAAATTATGCACACCATATGGTCACACTGTGTCCCTGAGTCCAGTCCATTGTTGTCTAAAAAGGACTCATTATTGGTTTCTGGTGAGGGACAGCAGCAGGTCTAGGGACCATGTTCCCAGCAGATCCCCCAGTTTGCCAGACCATCAGTTAGGTCTTTTAGCAGACTTCTTGGGCTGCACAGCCTCTTTTTCTTGTGTTCCCTGAGGGACTCTACGTTGTGTCCCATGTCACAGAGAAAGCCTTATTTTTTGTAGTAACAGAGCTAACATTGCTGAAAATAAAACCCAGCATCTTATTGCAAGAGTGAATGTATTACAATGCCAACTGAATTCCCAACCTCACATTATGTCTGAAGTTAAAATGAGGGCGTTGATTGGGAAGAATGTGATCCAGAAGTTTGGGATGGGGACACATGGGCAGATAATCAGGGAGCTGCGGACATTGAGTCCCTAAATTCTGTTGAATCATTCTTGCCAGCAGAACAAGCCCTCTCACCCTCATCTAAAGAGATTACTCCGTCTTTGCCTGCTAAACTGCCCTCCCAAGTAAAACCAGTAGCCTCTTCACATCCATCTGATGAGTAACTCTGTACTGTCTGAAGAGCTTTTGTCTGGGTCATTGCTTGAAGCATTGTCTAAGGAAGATACCTTACAAGACAATGATGAATGTTCTCAAAATACTTCACCATCACCCATTTTGGCTTCCAGATCTATAACTACACCTAAGTTCCAGTGATCCACAGAAAGTGAACTGCAAACTGTGACCAAAGAGAAGGCATGCAACAGCTGAAAAGAACTGTTTGACTTTTCTAATACATACAAACAGAAAACTGGTGGATATGTGTAGGAATGAGTATTAAGGTTGTAGGATTAACAGTGTAGGGAACATAAAGATGGATCAGCCTGAGTTTATTAATACAGGCCTACTAAACAGAGTCTTCAGTGTTTCAGCTCAAGGGGTTTAAATAGAATACCAGTTTGTTTGGTTGATGGAAATGTGGACCAAGAGATGGCCCACACTAAATCAAATTGCAATTCCAGATCTTCCCTGATACACTGTAAAAGAAGATATCCAAAGGCTTAGGGAAAAGTGAATGTTAGTATAGATTTATCATGTTGCACCCAAAGATCCATCCAGGCATATCCAGAGGGCATACCTTTCACCATAACTGTGAGGAATAAATTTTTGAAGGGAGCTCCAGCACCCTTGAAGACTGCTATGATTGCTCTTCTATGTAGGTCAGGTATTACAGAGTGAACAGCCCTAACTGAGTTAAGACACTTAACAACAATGTGGATGATTGGGTCCCAGGGTGGCAGAGCCCAATTGGCAGCAGAGACAACATGAACATGGTTACCATAATAAGCAGGAGAGTCAAGGCAATAATTAGAATAGTCTGACTCACATGAATTTATGGTGTTGATGACAGTCATGGTATCCCTAAAAGTGACATGGTCATGGTGTCCCTAAGAGTGACGTAAATAGGAAATCTGTAAGTATTTACTTGACCTGTACTAGTGGAAGAATTCTCGTCAAGTGAACAACAGTCTAACTTGAATTGCTGAAATAGAGAGTTACAGCCCCTCAATCAGTTCCTATACTTGAGCATGTTTAAAGATCCACAACCCCTTGAATGAAGGACAGGTTGGTTCCCCTCGAGGAAGAGCTCCAATACATTGCCAAAACTTACACTGTTAATTTTTCTCCCAGCCTTCCACACTAGGTGACTCTTCCTTGGAGAAAAGGAAATAATCAGACTTCTAGCCTTGGCTTAGGGGGGATTATTAGACACTGACTGTAAACTAACACCAACATACCCAAAAATGTCACTGTGGTATGTGGGTGAGAGTAGAAGCATATGGAAGTCAGGTTATTATTGGAGCCTTAGTTCATACCCATCTCACAGTAGGTCCAGTGTGTCCCTGAACCTAATCTGTAGTACTTTCTCCAGTTCCAAAATGTGTAAATGGAATAGACATGCTCAGCAACTGGCAGAAACCCCATGCTGGATCTTTGACAATTAACATAAGGGATACTGTGATAGAGAAACCCAAGGGGAAGCCATTAGAACTGCCGTCTACCTAGGAAAAACAGTAAGCCAAAAGCAATGCTGCCACCATCAAGGACTTAACAAACACAGAAATTTGATTCCCACCATATGGCCATTTAACTTACCTAGCTAGCTTGTGCAAAATAAATAAATAAATAAAATAAAAAAAGATGAAGTTTGGAGAATGCCAGTGGATTATTGTTAAGCAGGTGGTAAGTAAAATGGTAGCTACTGTTCCAGATGCATCTTTGTCGCTCAAATAAACCAATACATCACCTGATACCTGGCATTCAGCTGTTGATCAAATGTCTTTTTATCTCTGTTTCAAAGGCCCACCAGAAATAATCTGCCTTCAGCTGGAGAAGACAGCAATACACCTTCAGTGTCCTAGCACTAAGCTCTATCAACTTTTTACTCCTATGTCATAACTTAATGTGTAGATATATAGCTCACTTTTCCCTTCTGTAAGATGCCACAATGTCTATTAAATTGTAGACATTATGCTGATTGAACGGAGTAAGGAAAAACTGTCACTAACTCTACACTTACTGGTAAAACATTCCTAGCCTAAAACAGAGGCCGTGGAAGAAAATTTGTGAAGATCTGAAAGCTCAAATCCTTGAAAATTCTATGCAGCATTTCTACTCTGTAATACATGGGCTATGCATGATTTGGAATCAACTCGATCTCAACTGACAGCAGCAGCCATCCTCATGCACTTATACAGACTAATGCTAGTAAAAAGTAGGCAGACACAAAATAGTACATGCTACATGTACACAATAACTATTCCATATAACTATAGCTCAAAAACTTGAAAACCTAAGCTTGTGTGTTAGAAATCACAATGAAGTGGGTGGAGTCAAGATGGTGCACTAAGCACAGGTCTCCTTATATCCTGTGAAAACCAAGACCTGACCTGATAATCAAACAAAGCCTTCTGGTCACCTAGTGAGCCCCCAGGACACCACACAGGGCTGTTAATTTGGACTTCATACCACTGAACGAAAAACCTCCTCTCTTTCACTGACTCCCGCTCCTGCCTAGCCCTGACTCTAACGGACTGAAGGTAAACACACCATTGTGACTTCTTTTTCTCTGTTTTGGCCAGTGGGCGGAGCTGGCTCTTGCCTAGCGGCTAGACACAGAAAAACTGCTGGTGGAATAGGCAGGTGAAATTCCCATATTTTGAGAGCCAGGGTTAGGACTCTATTCATCTAGCCACTTTGGGCCTATCTTTTTATGATTGCCACAGCCTGGTTTGTAAGGAACCACAGTGATTGTATGCAGGACGCCATGTTGGATACAGAGAATTTAGCAGGACCTAATTCTTAGCCTGGCAGCCAATGCCTGCAAACAGGATGGTGCTTCTCTGACAGAAAAGCAGTAGTTTACACAGTGTTGCTACACTGGGGGCCCAGCAATAGTAGCAGAGGAGTCACTACTTCTCAGCATATTTAGACCCTCTATCTGTTGACGGTGTGGAGGCCGCCATATTAGATACAGTGGCTGGAGTGGGACCTGTTTCTTAGCTTGGGAGCCAGAGCCAGCCCACAGGAGAGCGCTTGTCTACAGAAAAGCAGTAGTTTACAGTGTTGCCTAAGGCTGGGCCCTGTCAGCACAGGCCAACAGGGCAGTAGCATTGCTGTATTTTGAACTAGTTTGTATTATCTGGGGTTGGATATAGGGGTGCTTACATTCTCAGTTGGGAAGAGGGACCTTTGCACCTGAGAACCTAACTGACTCGAGAAGTGGTCAGATACCTTTTGTTTTACATTTTAAGACAGCCGAGAGAAATATCTGCAGTCAATCCTCAGAGTACCTCTCCGAGCCTCTACTTACTCACATGAAACCCAAAAAGCAGCAGACACTTGTGGCAAACAAGAAATCACCCTTGGCTTCAGAAGGCTCCCAAACAAAACAACCAAGCAGTTTTCTGGATGAAGAAACTTTCTGAAATCACCAGAAGGTGAATATAAAAAGGATTATCTACAGAGCCCTTCCAGACCTTATACAAAATGTAACACAGCAAAATGAAAAATCAAGTAAGCTGTTCAATCTGATGGAACACCAGTACTCTGAAATCCAAAAGATCAAGAACAAAATCAAAGACATAGAAACTTCCATGCAAAGCCAAGAAAACAGAATGGAACAAATGGAAAAAAGAATTTCTGACTTGGAAGACAGAGCCACTGACACCAGCGTCTATGAGCAGAAATCAGAAAAAAGAAACAAGAAAAATGAAGAAGTATTAACAAGCATGTGCGACTCTATTAAGAGGAACAACATTCAATTAACTGGAATCCCTGAACAGGATGACACATCTGAGAACACAGAGAGTGTCGTTGTTGAGGTGCTGACAGAAAACTTCCCAGAAATCTTGAAGGAAGAGAAGATAGACATCTCAGATGCATATTGTATGCCACCCAATATAAAACTCAAAAGAAAGACTCCAAGACATATTATAAACAAGCTTAACAAAATGAAACATAAGCAGAAACTCTTAAAGGCAGCAAGACTCAAAGCAAAGCTAACATTCAGAGGGAAACCCTGTAGGCTCTCGTCAGATTTCTCAGCAGAAACCATGCTGGCACGGAGACAGTGGCATGACACATTCAAAGCCTTGAAGGAGAAGAACTTGCAACCAAGAATTATATATCCTGCAAAACTATCTTTCAAATATGAAAATGAAATTAAGACATTACCAGATAAACAGAAACTCAGAGACGTTGTAAAAACCAAACTAAAACTACAAGAAATACTGAAAGAAGTTCTTGGCTTTCTCTTAGAAGAAAAAAACCACTAACTGTATACTTTAGAATGACACATTACTGAGAACTTTATTCAGTTAGTGAAGGCCCCAAAGTCAATTACAGCTTTAATACTGAAAGAAGCAATCCAGTGATTATCATCAAAACTATGGTGCCATCACATTAAAAAGAGGGATGTACTACAGTCATTATAATCCTTCCAGATGGAGAGGAAGATGATAAAACTGGTAGTAACTGAAATTGGATTTATATATAGTTTATTAAGGGGGACCATGGGGCAACCATAAAGCACAATAAAGAAGTAACACATCGTATAAAGAAATGTAACACAGGAGTCTCAACAACGACAAAAACAGCTCTGAAAAAGGTGAAAAATCAACTCACAAAAAAGAATGTTCCAGAACACACTAATAAGAACAACAGAGAAAGCATCAACACAAAAATAAACATATCACAATGGTAGCACTGAACATATACCTATCAATAATTATATTGAATGTGAATGGACTGAATGCTCCAGTAAAGAGACATCAAGTGACATCCTGGATCAAAAGACAACACATCCATATGTTGTGTACAAAAAAACTCACTTGGGACTTAAAGATAGGAACAAACTGAAAGTTAAAGGATGGAAGAATATATATCAAGCTAACAATGAACAAAGAAGAGAAGCTGTGGCAATTCTAATCTCAGACAAAATCAATTTTAATGTAAAATCCACCATCGTGGACAAAGATGGACACTATTTATTGCTCATAGGTTCAGCACACAAGCAAAACTTCACTATATTAAATATTTATGTACCCAATATCAGAGCACCTAAATACTTCGAAGAAACACTGACTACACTCAAAAAAGAGTTAGAGCGCTCCACAATAATATTGGGAGACTTCAACACTCCACTCTCAATACTGGACAGATCATCTAGAAAAAAGCTCACTAAAGATACAGAACACCTTATTGCCACAATTAACCAACTAAACCTCATCAATATGTACAGAACGTTCTACCCATCAGCAGACAACGACACCGTCTTCTCCAGTGCACATGGAACATTCTCCAGAATTGACCATGTGTTAGGACATAATGCAATTCTCAACAAAATCCATACCATTGAATTAATGCAAAGCACCTTCTCAGATCATAAAGCCATAAAAGTGAAAATCAATAGCAGAAAAAACATAGATAGAAAGTGGAACTCTTGGAAACTGAACAACATCTTGCTCAAAAAACCACGGGTTATAGAAGAAATCAGGGATGAAATAAAGAAATTCATGGAATCCAATGAGAATGAAAACAATTCCTACCAGAACCAATGGGATACAGCCAAGGTAGTGCTCAGGGGTCTGTTTGTCTCCATAAATGCACACATCTGGAAGGAAGAAAGAAACCAAATCAAGGAACTAATCCCTACAGCTTGAACAAGTAGAGAAAGAACAACAGAGAAACCCCTCAGGCACCAAAAGAAAACAGATCATAAAGATTAGAGCAGAGCTAAATGAATTAGAGAATAGAAAACCAATTGAAAAAACAGAAAAGACCAAAAGCTGGTTTTTTGAAAAGATCAACAAAATTGACAAACCACTGGCTAAACTTACTAAAGAAAAACAGGAAAGGAAACAAATAACCGAAGTTAGAAATGAGAGGGGAGTGGTCACAACAGACCCAACAGAAATAAAAAATATCATAACAGAATACTATGAAAGACTGTAACAAATTTGAAAACCTAGAGGAAATGGACAAATTCCTTGAATCATACCACCTACCCACATTATCACAATGTGAAGCGGAACAACTTAATAAACCCATTACAAAGGAAGAGATTGAAAATGTCATCAAAACACTGCCAACCAAAAAAAGCCCAGGCCCCCATGGCTTCACTGCAGAATTCTACCAAGCTTTTAGAGAAGAGATATCTCCAATACTACTGAGACTATTTCACACTATAGAAAGGGATGGAGTACTCCCAAACTCACTCTATGAAGCCAGCATAACCACTGATACCAAAGCCAGGGAAAGACCCAACAAAAAAGGAGAACTACAGACCGATATGACTCATGAATCTAGATGCAAAAATCTTCAACAAAATTCTTGTCAATATAATAGAACAGCAATCCAAAAAATAAACCATCATGACTGAGTTGGATTTACACCAGGGATACAAGGCTGGTTCAACATCAGAAAAACAATTAATATGATTAAGCACGTGAGTAACACAGAAGACAAGAATCACCTGATTTTGTCCATTGATGCAGAAAAGACATTTGATAAAGTCCAGCACCCATTCATGCTAAAAATTCTTAGCAAAACATGCACAGATGGAAAATTCCTCAACACAATAAGGGCTATTTATACAAAGCCAACTGCCTACGTCGTCCTGAATGGAGAGACACTGAAAGACTTTCCCTTGAGAACAGGAACTAGACAAGGATGCCCACTCTCACCTCTCATATTCAGCATTGTACTAGTTGTTCTAGCCAGAGCAATTAGACAAGACCAAGAAATAAAGGGCATCTTCATCGGCAAAGAAGTCAAAATCACCCTGTATGCTGATGATATGATTGTATATGCAGAGAATCCCAAAGAATCTATAAGTAAACTACTAAAACTGATAGAAGAGTTCAGCAAAGTCTCAGGATTCAAGATAAACATAAGTAAATCAGTAGGATTCTTTTATACCACCAATGAAACTGTTAACAAAGAAATCACCAAATCAATACCATATACTATAGCCCCTAAGAAGATAAAGTACCTAGGAGTTAATCCAACCAGAGAAATAACAGACCTTTACAAAGAGAACTGCAAGCCCTTACTTCAAGAAACTAAGAGAGACTTAGATGAATGGAAAAACCTACCCTGCTCATGGATAGGAAGACTTAACCTTGGGAAAATGTCAATTTTACCCACAGCAATCTACTTATATAATGCAATCCCAATACAAGTTGCAGTGTCATTTTTTAATGAGATGGAGAAACAAATCACCAATTTTGTTTGGAAAGGGAAGAAGCCCGGGATTAGTGAGGTACTATTAAAGAATAAGAACACACTGGGAGGCCTCTTGTTACCTGCCTTCAGAACCTATTACACTGCCACAGTGGTCAAAACAGCCTGGTACTGGTACAAGAACAGACAGATGGATCAATGGAACAGAATTGAGACTGTAGAGATGACACCATCTGCCTATGAACAGTTGATATTCAACAAAGGCCCTAAGACATTAAGCTGGGGTAAAAACAGTATCTTCAACAAATGGCTCTGGCAAAATTGGATACCCATCAGCAAAAAATTGAAACAAGATCCATATCTTACACCTTATACAAAAACCAACTCAAAATGGATAAAAGACCTAAATATGAAATCTAAAACGATAAAGCTCATCCAAGAAAAGTTAGGAACAGCAATGGAAGTTTTAATACACCATGTAGACAGACTTCAAAAGCTGTCAAACAAACCAGTCAACATAAGAGAAAATAGATAAATGGAAACTATTAAGAATCAAACACTTTTGCTCATCCAAAGACTTTATTAATAGAATTAAAAGACCACCTACAGAATGGGAAAAAAATATTTGGCAACTCTATGTCAGACTGATGCCTGATCTCCATAATCTATAAGGCACTACAAAATATCAATAAGAAGATAAATCATCCAATTAAGTGATGGGCAAAGGAGATGGACAGACATTTCTCTAAAGAGGAGATCCAGGTAGCCAAAAAACACATGCAGACATGTTCACAATCTCTAGTTATTAAAGAAATTCAAATCAAGACTACAATGAGATATCATCTCACACCAGCAAGTTTGGCCATGATCCAAAAAAAACACAAAACAACAAATGCTGGATATGCTGTGGAGAAAGTGGAACTCTCCTACACTGTTGGTGGGGTTGCAAAATGGTCCAGCTTCTTTGGGAAGCAATCTGACACTTCCTTAAAAAAAATGGATATAGATGTACCATTTGACCCAGTAATTCCACTACTTGTAATATATGCTACAGAATCAAGGCCATTCACACCAACGGACACATGCACAAGAATTTTTAATGCAGCACAGTCCACAACAGCAAACAGACAGACTCAACCCAGATGCCCAACAACAGAGAAATCGATAGGTAATCTATGGTATGTATACTCAATGGAGCACTATGCAATGATAAAGAATAATGATGATTCCAGGAGAGATCTCACAACCTGGTTTCAACTGGAAGACACTATGTTGAGTGAAAGTAGTCAGCGACAAAAGGACAAATATTGTATGAGACCCCTATGATAAGATCTCCAAAACAGACTTATAGAAGAAAAGACTCTTTGACAGCTGCAAGGGAGGGTAGGAAGGAAAGGCGAGGGGGGGGAGGGTTTAGACCAGATAGTTCATAGAAATTTGGTTTGGTGAAATAGGTGATAGCACACATTAGAAATAAGAACAATATTAAGTGGGCTTCAGCATAACTTGAGTACTCCTTCCGTCTTAACCCAATATTGCAAGGACAGAGTAGCTGGGGCAGAGGGCAGGGGACCATGCGCTTAGGCGAAATCGAGGCCCACTAGCACAACTAGCGTTTTGTTAAGAGGGCTCTCTGCACCCCAAATTGGTGAGTGGCGTCTGGGGTCTTAAAGGCTGCCAAGCTGCCATCCGAGGGCACAGCAAATGGTCCCAACTCAGCAGGAACGGATGCTCACTGAGGACCAAAATGACATGGGGTAGAGACAACCTAGAAGACAGAGAGACCCACATGAGGGGATGCCTACATCAACTTGGGACCAGAAGAACTGGATGGTGCCCAGCCACCACCAGTGATAGCTGCGATGGAGCTCACTTAGTTCAGTCTCACTGGCAACACAAAAATAAAAAGGGATACACCCTGAGATCTCCCCTAAAAGACCACAATTGACCGCCCAGTGGCTTCAAGGTTCCTCTGGGAACACAGTCCCTGGCCCTGATGATGACCTTGCCCATAAATCATAATGAA
The DNA here is from genome assembly GCA_028571685.1 of Heterohyrax brucei. Taxonomy (NCBI): domain Eukaryota; kingdom Metazoa; phylum Chordata; class Mammalia; order Hyracoidea; family Procaviidae; genus Heterohyrax; species Heterohyrax brucei. The sequence goes on along the minus strand of CM053166.1, from coordinate 114,420,129 downwards.
TGTCCACTCTTTGGACAGGAATGGATTGGACTTGGTGATGCAGAGCGACCATATATTGGGTGCACTTTATGGTTCTATGCATCTATAGGATATCATCCTGCTGACCTCTGGCTGGTGTAAGGGGTGTGGGTGGAGAGGAGGGGAAAGGAGACTGTTGGGACAATGAGACATGTATGCAGTAGAGAAGAATATTGTGCTGTCACCGGGCAGGGAGAGCAGGGGAAGCTGCATATAGGTGGACATGTAAATTTATATGGGAAAGTACATTTTCATAATAAAAAAAAAGAAATCACAATGGAGATTATCTTTAGGTAAGGGTAGTGACTAGATAGAGGCATTAATAATAGAATATATAAGCTATGCCATTTTAAAACATTACATAAATTGAATCATAGAGCTTTTTTGTGTCTAGCTTATTTTCTTGCACGTTATGTTTTGGGACCCATTCATGTGTTTGCATATAAGTGTACTTCATTCTTATCAAATGTTTTATAATATTCCATTGTGTGAAGATATCATACATTATTCATATATTCATCAAGTGATAAACCTTCAGATTTTTCCAGCTGTGGCTAATATGAATAATCCTACGCTACACATTATTTTGCATGTATTTTGTTGTTCATATGTATGCAGTTTGTTAGGAAGGAAAATGTGTCAGAACGGGGCATGTGTATGACCACAATTATTTGATAACGCCAGATAGTTTTCAAAATTGTACCATTTTAAACTCCCATCGATGATGTATAAGCATTTCTAACTCATTGTTATTCCTACTGTTATGTACAATTTATGGTATTTAGTAGGTGACCTAATTGGATTTTGTTGAACTAAGCTCATCTATGTCTACAAAGTTACAGTTTTTCCCCTCTTTCCATACTGTATACATAGGAAGAAAGTCATTATGTGTTCTCCTGATTAATAAAGTGGGGAGTTCTGCTCCACTTCCTTAAGAGCAGAGTACACACATAAATTATTTGGAATTTTTTTCCACAGAATATTTGTTTCTTCACTCCCATTTATATCTATGTTCAACCACTTTTTTATGAGCTCAAGCTTTTTTATTATGGTACAGTACTGTTAAGGCTTGTATTCTTTCAATGGGTATAATTTTTATAAAGAAAATATTTTTAAACTAAAATTGTGAATTAGTTTAAGAGCTCCAACAGGTAACAGCTTCATTAAAGTAATAAAAGTAACAATATATTGGATAATTATAGATTATGGATAAATGATATGCATGACAACAATGCTATAAGGGAAGAGAAAAATGAATTGGGAATACTGTATAACAAAATAAATGTAGTACTGAAGTAGTATAGTATTGCTTGGAAGTGTATTTAAACTAACTGTAAATGTATATTGCACTATAGAACCACTATATTTTTTAAAGAAGTATAACTGATATACTAAAAGAGAGAAAATTAAATCATAAAAAATGCTCAATTAAAATCAGATAAGGCAGAGAAAGAATAGAATACAAAAAAATGACAGTGAACAGGAAATAGTTGTAAGTATGGTAGCTAGTAGTTATATCAATAATTATTTTAAATGTGAATTGCCTAAAAATACTAATTCAAAGACACAGATTATTAGAGTCGATGGAAAAATAAACAAAAACCTAAGATCCAACTCTATGCTTTCTATAAGAGAAACACTTTTATTATAAAGACACACGCAGATTAAAAGTAAAATGATGCACAAGATACACCATGCTAGCCATAATCCAATGAAAGCTGGAGCAGCTATGTTAACTTCAGAAAAAGTAGATTTCAGGGCAAGGAAAATTATAAGGGACAAAGAGGTATACTAGATGAAGACAAAGAAGTCAACTACCCAAGAAGATATAAAAATTTTGAATGTGTGTTCTGAATGTCTAAAAAAAACATCAAAGAACATGAGGCAGAAATTGACAGAACTCCAAGGAGAAATCCACTGCTGTAACTGGAGACCACAACACCCCTCTGCAGTCAATTAAGATAAAAAATCAACTTCTAGAGGGCTATAGCTCTCAGTAATTAACTGACATCGATCAGTTGCATTTTACTACCTGTTATTTACTTACTTAGCAATTAGGACAAAAATGAATGGGGTAAAATTTATTGTGGGGTTGGCCTCCCTCAGACCATTATAACAGGGTAAGTTGACACAGGAAATCTCTTCTGTACATATCAAGGCTCTAAGTTTACATTGCAGGTGAAAGACCATCAGGCAAAGGGATCTTTTATACCTCAGAGTGCATGAGAATTGGGCAAATGGATAAGAGAAAGGGTGCTTTGTTTAGCAGGATCTAATCTTACTTTTATGTTGCCAAGCTTTTCTTAAATTCAAACAGCATAGCAATGCTGAGACTATGGCTGCATGACCATAAAGAACCTTTCTTCCCCCACCCAACCACAAAGTTAATTGATTTAGTACAACTAAGTAGTGATAGATAGTAAAAGAGATAGAGAAAGTTACTGTGGGTTCAGAATAGGAGGAAGATTTCTCTGACATGTAGAAGGGACTGAAGGGGAAAAAGAGGGAGAGAGAGAGGGAGACTGAGTTCCTAGCCTCGCTATCAGAGAATGTTTTGGGTCCAAGGTCTCCACTTATGCAAACTGCATAGAAATCATAAAGGCAGACCACCTTCTCAGCTCTGTCTATCAGTAACTGACAGATCCAGCAGGCAGAAAATCAGTAAAAACGTAGTTGAACTGAACAGCAACATCAATCACCTGCATCTAATTGACATTTATAGAATACTTTATCACACAATAGCAGAATTCATATTTTTCTCTATCTCACTTGTAACGTTCACCAAGAAAAAGTACACCTTGGGCCATAAAATGCATCTAAATAAATTTAAAATAAGAAAAATCATATAACGTATCTTCTTAGACCACAGTGGAATGAAACTATAAACCAATAATAGAAAAATAGTGAGAAAACTCTCAAAGTATTTGAAGACTGAACAAAACACTTCCAAATAACACTTGAGTCAAAGAAATCTAAAGAAAAATTTAAACATATTTAAACTAAACAAAAATAAAAATGCATGCTATCAAAATTGTAGAATGCATAAATGCAGTACTGAGAATGAAATTCATATCACTGAATGCACAAGTGAAAATAAAAAGCTCTAAAATCATTAGTTGAAGTTTCTATATTTGGAAACTCTAAAATATGAACAAATTAATTCCAAAGTAAGTTGAAGAAAAGATGTGGATAAAAATTAGGACAGAAATTAATGAAATTGAAAACAAACAAGAAAGAAAGTCAACAAAACTGAAAGGTGATTCTTTGAAAAGAGCAATGAAATTGATAAAGCTTAAGCCAAGTAAATCAAGGGGTAAAAAAATAACAAAACAGGTAATACACACAAATCACTAACATTTAGAAATGAAAGAGGGCCATTTATGTTAATTCCATGGACATTAAAAGGGTAATGAGCCAAGCAAAAGGGTAATGAAGAGAAGCTAAATTTACAAACAATTCCATTTCCATAAACGTGATAAGAGAAAAAATGGACCAAGTCATTGAAAGAGACAATCTATTAAAACTCACACCAGGAGAAACAGATACTTCGAATAGGTCTACATCTACTAAAAAAAAAATAATCATTGATTAATAATCTTCCAATACAGAAATCATCAGGCCTATATTAAAGAATAAATAAATCAATAATGCAAACCTAGTGCCATGAAGTTGATTCTGACTCATAGCAGCTCTAAAGGACAGAGTTGAGTTACCCTATAGGTTTGCCAAGGTGCAGCCAGTGGATTCAAACTGCTGACATTTTGGTTAGCAGCTGAGCTCTTAATCACTGCGCCACCAGGACTCCAAATTCTACCAAATAGTTAAAGAAGAACTAACACTAATCCTTTGCACACTCCAACCAAAAAACACAGAGAGACAAGGAGGAAACATTTCCTAGCATATTCTGTGAGAGCATACGATATAGGTATTACTAATACTGAGATATAGGTATTACTAGGAGAGAAAAATACACACCAATATCTCTCATAATTATAGATACAAAAATATCCTCAACAAAATATTAGCAAATGGAATTCAACAATGTATAAAAAGAAATATACACTGTAACCAAGTGGGAGTAATCTCAGATGCAAACAGCTCACTCAAAATTCACTAATCTAGTAATCAATTCATCATATCAACTGACCAATAGAGAAAAAAGTTTTATGATAATAATCATTATATACAGAAGTATCTGACAAAATCCAACACCCATTCATGATTACAATTCTCAGCAAGTGGGGAATAAAGGGAGACTTCCCTATCTTGATTAAAAAAATGAACCAAAAAAAAAAAAACTTTAGCTAATGCCATAGATAATGGTGACAAACTAGATAGGTTCCCAGCAATATTACAAGACTGTCCCATTTTACCACTCCAATTCAGCCATATGCTCGAAGTCTTGCCAGCCAAGTGCCGTCGAGTTGGATATGACTCATGGTGACCCTAGGGCTTAGCTAATGCAATTATACAAGGAAAATAAAAGACAAACAAATAGACAAAGAAGAAATAAATTTGTCTTTGTTAGCAGATGATATTATTTTCCATGTAGAAAGCCCTTAAGAATCAATACAGGAGCGAGAAAAAATAACTTCCTTGAACTAATAAAGAACTACAGCATGATAGCAGCACAGAAGATCAATATACAGAAGATAATTGGTTTTCTGTGTAAATAAGCACAAGGTCTATATGAAGAAGCGTTAACACACTAATGAAAGAAATCAAAGTCTAAAGAGATATTCCATGATCACAGATAAGCCAAAAAAAACCAAACCCATTGCCATCAAGTTGACTCCTAGCGAGTCAACTCTTCCCAACTTGAACTAAATGACATGAAATGCAGTGATTGGGATTCATATAATACAGTCAAAATCCAAGCAAGTTATTTTGTAGATTAAAACAGAAAAAAGTTTCTAAAGTTTATATGGAAAGACAAAACATTCAGAATTTGTTCTTGTTTATTGCCGTCAAGTGAATTCTGACACATGGCATCTCTGTGGGTGCAGAGTAGAACTGTTCCATAAGGTTTTGAAGCCTATTACTTTCAACCGCAGATCTTCAGACCTGTCTTTCAAGGCACTTACCCACTTGCTCCACCCAGGGATTCCTAGGCAAAAGATTCAGAATAGCCAACACAATACTGAAAAATGAAGCTGGAGAACTGACACTACATGACAGTAAGATTTACCATAAAACTACAGTAATAAATATAGTGCAGTGTTTGTGAAAGGATAGGTAACAGAATAGAACATCTCCACAGAAATACAGTCAACTGGTCTTTAACAAAAGAGCAATGACAATTCAGTGGAGAAAGGACTGTTTTCCACAGATGATGCCGACATCAAGACATCCATATCATACACACACAGGAAATTTACCCCCTTCTCAAAAATAACTCAAAATGGATCACTGACCAAAATGTAAGGTAAGTTTACAAAATTACACACCTTCTGGAAGATAAATGTGAATTTCAGGTGACCTTGGTTTGGTGGTAACTTTTTAGATGCATACTAATCCATAAAAGAAGAAAATTGTTATGAGAGACTTCATTAAAAATAGTAACTTCTGCTTTATGAAAGACACTGGTAAGTTAATTAAAAGAAAATCCACAAACTGGAAGAAAATATTTACACAAAACACACATGATAAAAGACTTCTATCCAAAGTATACAAAGAACTCTTAAATAAGAAACTATCACCCTAAAGAAAACAAGCATTCAAATACAAAATGATCAAAGATACGAACAGAATCATTAAAAAGAATATACACAAAAGGCAAATCTGCATACGAAAAGATGTAAAACATTGGTCCCCACAATAAAAAAAAAAAAAAAAAAAAGACAACTTCTTTGGAAGAACAGAGAAATGGGATCGGGGATCTGGGGGCCATGCTCTCAGTAGACATCCAGACTAATTGGGATACCCAAGGTTTTTCTCTCTCCCTCTCTGAAGATATCACTCCACATACCACCTGGGTGAGTGGCAACTGGGGTCTTAAAAGCTAGCAAGCTGCCATTTAAATAGCATCAAATGGTCCCAATCCACCTGGACCTGGGGCAAATGGAGAACATGAAGGACAGGAGAAAAATAAGAGCCCGCTGGATGGAAGAGGCCATATGAGCTATAGCCTGCTTCAACATGGGACCGGAAGAACTAGATGGTGTCCAGCCACCACCAGTGACAACTCAGATAGGGTACATAGAATGGAGCTCCAGACACAGCAGGTAATGGAATAGAGGGCTGAGCTAGAACTCTACCAAAAGACCACACTTGATGGTCCTTCTGAACGGAGGGCCCCCTGGGAGCATCGCCCCCAGACTCTCTAACCTCAAACTGCATGCAGCACTGGGGCCAGCTCCCCCAAGACTGATATGGACCACACAAAACATAGAGTGATACTGGAGGCGAACAAACTTGTAAAAATGTACATGGGGTTGTCTGAGGGACACTTTGATGGTACCGAGTGCATGAGTAGGACGGTCAGACGTTTATCAAAAGGTCATGGGAAGTTTTAAACAAGGGGGAAGTGTGCTGTCACGTGGGCGGGGAGGGAGGCAGCTAGAAAGAATAGAGGTGAAAGTTCTGGGTGTTATATGGCAACATGATATATACTGTTAAGTTGTTCTTAATTCACAATAAAAAGAAAAGAATAAGTGCTACATACCTCATTGCTGAGTATCACTGCAGTTACTTTTGAAGTACTCCCCTTGGGAAGCTATGCACTGACACCAGTGCCTAGTCCACCCTTCAAAGCAATTTGGGATTCTTTTTCTGGAAAGGCCATCAGAGCTATTGTATGCTTTATGTCCTGAATATCATCAAAATGTCTTCCTTTCTATATTTTCTTGATCTTCAGGTAAAGAAAAAAGTCACTGGGAACCAGATTAGGTGAGTAGAGAGGATATTCCAATGCAGTTATTTCTTTACCGGCTACAACCTCACTTGCAGACAACTATACAATTAAGTTTGCAAACTTGCCACCTTGACACCATGTGCAATGGCCATTACAGAAAGAGCTACAGATTGCTTTGAAGGGCGGACTAGGCACTGGCATCGGTGCATAGCTTCCCAAGGGGAGTACTTTGAAGGTGATTGTAGTGACATTCAGCAATGAGGTATGTAGCACTGAAAATGATTAAGTTTGTGGACTTAATTGTCTGACCTTGTATATTTGAGCCCATTAGTGTGGCTAATGTGTCAGTTCATCTCATTGACAGTTGTACTGGTTTTGAATGACTCTCTGCTTTACCAAACGACATGTCCTTTTTATAGGAACTGGTCTTTCCTGATAATGGGTCCAAAGTAAGCAAGACAAAGTCTTGCTGTTTTTGCTTCCGAGGAGCGTTTTGGGTGTACTTCTTCCAAGACTGGCTTGTTCATTCTTCTGGCAGTCTATAGTATATTCAATATTCTTTGCCAAGACCACAGTTCAAATGTATCAATTTCTGTTCTGTCTTCCGTTTTTCATTGTTCAGCTTTCACATGCATATGAAGTGACTGAAGACATCAAGGACTGGATGAAGCGGACTTTAGTCATGCTGCTTCAGATGTGGTTTCACTGTTTGACCAAATTAATCCATCTTGTGATACCTGCTATGTAGCTATTTATCTATCCTTTTCTTAATTCCAGTTTTGAGGGAACACCAAAAGCGATTTGCATTGAGCAGGCAAGGCCAGTTATAAACCTTCAGTATTCTACATCAGGAAACCCCTGTGGAGTAGCAGTTAACTACTACACCTTCTAATCAAAATGTCAGCAGTTCAAGTCCACCAGGTGCTCCTTGGAAACTCTATGGAGCAGTTCTACTCTATCCTGTAGGATTGCTGAGTGAGAATTGACTTTAAGGGAATGAGTTTGGTTTTTTTGACCCTACGTTAGGGACATATTAATTCTTCAGCCTTATGTCATAATTTAGTCTGCAGAGATGTTAATCTCTTTTCCTTTCCACAAGATGTCACACTGATCCATTAAATTGATGACATTATGGTGATTGGACCCAGTGAGGAACAGCTGTCAATGACATGAAGAGACATATGTACACCCATGTTCACTGCAGCATTATTCACAACAACAAAAAGATGGAATCAACCTAAGTACTCATCAACAGCAAATGGATTAATAAACTGTGCTACATACACACAGTGGAATAATAGGCAGTGACAAAGAATAATGATGAATCTGTGAAACATCTCACAACATTGACAAATTTTGAGAGCATTATGCTGAGTGAAATAAGTCAATCACAAAACGACAAATGTTGTAGGAGACCGTATCATAAAGAAACAAGAAAAGGTTTGCACATGGAAAAAAACTGTTGGTGATTACCAGAGATGGGAGGGGAAAGGAGGGGAAAACTACCAAATAGAAGACACATACTAATGGTGGTGAAAGGAAAGGCAATACACAATATGGTGTGTGTGGGGGGGGAAGTCAGCAAAATATGTCCAAGTCATAGGACACCGAGAGCGAAAGGGAGGCCCTTGGCCAGTCTGACTCCGTTTTGCTAGAAACAGTAGTTAAGACAACCATGGTACAAACACTGAGTCCCGAGAGCTTGATTTTCCTCCATCCATAAGTATTTACCTTGTACTGGTCATAAGTCACACGGTTATTCTTTCCTCTTAGGGGATTTGATTGATTGTTCTGTTTATCCCTTTTCAGTAGTTATTGTCTAAATAACAATAACCGAATCACCGGGTAGTTTGGATGATTATCAAGCCCTGGCTTGTTGGAGCTGTGGAGACCCCCACAGAGAATATTGTTGAAAGACCGAAAGAATTACTTACATGGGCCTGGCAAAAATATTAACCAGTTTCCTCCCCCCTTAATCAACAGCCTATGCATGTAGGCAAGCTTCGGAGGAACCGATTCCCTCTCGCCTCTTGTGCATTGGCACTCAATAAATGTCCTCGTTTAATCACCTCACTGCCTGTCTCAGTATTCGCTTTGCAGACAGGAGGCACGGATCCATGACTGTGGTTACACATTCTGGTGGCCTAGACAGGGGGGCTCCCTTTTGCCACTTGGGACATGTGGCCCCGGTGGGGGATGTGAATTGGACAACTCCTGCTTCTTTAGTGGCCACAGGGCTAGTTAGCCTGTGAAGTCGTGTTGCCCTCTCTTCTCCACCGTGGTGCAGCTGGTCACCAACCACTGTGATTGAGGTGAGTAAATCTGGATCTGGAAATCCCCACTGGGTGTTGGGTCTGTGTCTCCCCTCCCTGTAGTACTCAGGGCTGCACTACCGTCTCAGGTTTTGGGGGTAAAACCTGTCCCTGGTTTGTATTATTTCCAACACTGGTAGTTCTGTGGGTGGGACCCACCTGGTTTAGACACCTGGAAGTCCCTCAGGCCTGGTCTGGTGTGTGAGTGGGGACCACCCCTGGTTTCTGGGAGGCTGATAACCTCCAACTGTTCTCCTTTTGGGTGGTCCAAATGGATGTATGTGAAGAGCCAACTGTTTGAGTGGAGCTGGGTGAGAGTTGTATGACTGTGGCCAAAAACTGCTGGACTGTGAAGGCAAAAAACTAACTGGAGTTACAGAAAAGTAACATGGGAAATCGGTCCAGAACCATAGCCAGGTTTGCCTGACAAAACCGGTCGGTCTGGTTTAGTCTTGCTTCCAAGAACAGCTCAGTGACTGCCTGGTGCAGTAAAGCAAAAAGCTGAGGTCTGATACATTCAGAATTTCTTGACAGAAAGGCTAGGGGAGCAGGAGAGGGATAGTCTCTCAAAAGGACAAGGGAAGCTCCCTCTAACAAACAAGGTATGAAGGGCTTCAGCTGTCACCAACTATTAACGTGGGAGGAGTCTCTTCCATTTTGTCAGGCTCCCCTTTGGGGTGCATCTTAGCTGGCTGGAAAAAGAACAGTTACAAACCCATGACTAAGAAAAATATGGTTCATTTGTGTAATGATGTATGGCCCCAGTATATCTTGGGAGATCAGGAAATTTGGCTTGTTATGGGGCCTTTGCAATTTAACACCATCTTACAAATAGACTTGTTCTATAAAAGAGAAGGAAAGTGAGATGAGATCCCCTATGTTCAAGCGTTTATGTCTCTATATCAGTCTACCAACCCACGTGAATCTATTCTGTATCAAGAAAAGAAACTGGGTAAGAACATTTTACAGGCTTCTCCAGCAGATAATCCCCTCCTTCTGGGATGGATGCCTCCATCTGCTTCTCTGTCAGTCCCAAGTGACAGGCAGAGTGGGAGACAGAGAGGTCAACAGCCAGTGGCCTTCCCGGACACCTCTGAAGGGACAGACCCACCGTGGAGTGAAGAAGCTGTCGTCAGTGGAGGGGTGGACTCAACTACAGGTACTTCGGCCCAAAAGGTGGAGTTGATAGCATTGGGAAGAGCTCTTTGCCTGGCTACAGAGGAGAGAGTGAACATACACACTGACAGTCGGTATGCTCATCTGGTTTTACGTGTTCATAGGGCCCTGTGGCAAGAATGAGGCCCCCTCACCATGACAAATCGAAAGATAAAACATTTGCCTGAAATTTTGGAACTCCTGCAGGCTGTAGCAGACCCTGCCCAAGTAGCAGTTATCTATTGCCCTGGCCACCAATGGGACAAGACTCCAGAGGCCACGGGAAATACAAAGACAGATCTCGAGACTAGGAAAGCTGCACTTCAACCAGTTGAGCCTAATTCCGCTTTTGCTCTAATTCCCCCTCTTGCTTCCCCACATCTTTCTACATATGTTTATACTTCTCAGGATTTAAAAAGGGGCTAGGAATGGGGATTTTGCCCCAACCCAAACACTAACTGGCTGATTGGTTCAGATGGAAAAGTCCTGGTACCTGAAGCTCGGGTACGAGATATGGTGTCTGTTCTCCATGACAGCACTCACTATGGTTGAGATGCCAGCATAGAATGGATGCAGCAAATAATAACTGGACCTAACCTCTGAAAGATTATTCATAAGGTGACACAAGAGTGTGTCCTCTTTGCCCCAAATAATCCAAAGACAGTCCCACACCCATCAAGACCAGTGATCAAGTTCTGTGGAACAGATACGGGAGAAGATTGGCAGGTAGACTTCACTGTAATGCCTCGAGCCCCAGGAAATTTTCCGTACCTACTGGTCTTCATGGACCGACACTCTAGAAGGGTGGAAGCTTTCTCCTGTCAGACTGAACAAGCCTGGGAAGTGACCAACACTTTTCTTGGAAATATTTTGCCAAGATTCAGACTCCCTCTAACTATCCAGAATGATAATGGTGGGGTATTAATTGCCCACATAACCCGAGAGGTAAGCAGAACACTGGGGATAGTGTGGAGGCTACATTCTTCCTGGAGACCCCTTATTGTCTTGTTAGGTGCTGTCGAGTTGGTTCTGACTCATAGCGACCCTATGAACAACAGAATGAAACACTGCTCTGTCTTGCACCATGTCCACAATTGTTTTTATGCTTAAGCCCATTGTTGCAGCCACTGTGTCAGTCCATCTCATTGAGAGTCTTCCTCTTTTTGGCTGACTCTACCAAGCATGATGTCCTTCTCAGGGACAGATCTTTCCTGACAACATGTCCAAAGTATGTAAGACTCAGTCTTGTCATCTTTGCTTCCAAGGAGCACTCTGGTTGTACTTTCTCCAGAACAGATGTTTGTTCTTTTGGTGGTCCATAGTACATTCAACATTCTTCTCCAACACCACTTTTCAAAGCCATCACTTCTTCTTCTGTCTTCTTTGTTCATAGTCCAGCCTTCACATGCATATGGTGCAATTGAAAGTACCATGACTTGGATCAGTGGCACTTTAGTCTTAAAGGTGACATCCTTACTTTTGAATACTTTGAAGAGGTCCTTTGCAGCAGGTTTTCCCAATGCAATGCATCTTTTGATTTCCTGACTGCTGCTTCCATGGACATTGATTGTGGAAATAAATAAAATGAAATCCTTGACAACCTCAATCTTTTCTCCATTTATGACAATGTTGCTTACTGGTCCAGTTGTGAGGATTTTTGTTTTCCTGATGTTGAGGTGCAATCCACACTGAAAGCTGTGGTCTTTGATCTTCATCAGTAAGTGTCTCAAATCTTCTTTATTTCCAGCTAGCAAGATGGTGTCTGTGTAATACAGGTTGTTAATAAGTTGTCCTCCAATCCTGATGCCTCGTTCTTCTTCGTATGATCCAGCTTCTCAGATTATTTGCTCGGCATACAGATTAAAAATGTATTGTGAAAAGATACAACCCTGACGTACACCTTTCCTGACTTTAAACCATGCAATGCCCTCTTATTCTGTTCACACGACTGCCTCTTGAGCCGTATATAGATTCCTTAGGAGCACAATTAGGTGTTCTGGAATTCCCATGCTCTGCAACGTTAGCCATAATTTAATATGATCACACAGTCAAATGGTTTTGCACAGTCAGTGAAACACAAGTAAACATCTTTCTGGCATTCTTTGCTTTCAGCCAAGATCCATCTGACATCAGTAATAATATCTCTGGTTCCATGTCCTCTTCTGAAGGCATCTTGAATTTCTGGCCATTCCTTGTCAATATATTGCGACTCCAGTCAATGGGAAAAACAAAAAAGATAAGCCACACCTTAAAGAAGGCATTGGCTAAGTTTTGCCAAGAGACCCATTCAACATCGATTCAGGTATTGCCTATTGTCCTTCTCCAGGTTCGGGTTGCTCCTCAAAGAGGGCTTAAATTAAGCTCTTATGAGTTAATATGTGAGATACCATTCTTAAAATGGTTCACTCTTAGCACTTCAGTGGCTACTGAGGTGGAGAAGTGGAAATGGGTCCTTTCTCTGAAAAAAGCTCTTACTATTATTAATCAATATGCGTCCTCTCGTCTATCTTTCCCAGCCGATGTTCCTCTCCACAGGTTAAAGCACGGCGACCTAGTCTTACTGAAGGTGTCAAGACAACAACATCCAGAAGACCAGTTGTCTCCATAGTGGGAAGGTCCATACGAGTTCCTATTGACAATCCACTCCTCTGTGAAGCTCACTGGGGTAGCGGGTACCCCACACCCAGATTAAGACTAGCCCTCCCTTACACCCTGGACAACAACAATAAAGAAAAAACAAAGAAGGTCATTACAAATATTCCTCAAGCCAGTGGGGAGGCTTAAATACAAATTCAAAAAAACATGATGCATTTTTTTGTTTCTCCTTTTCCAGAATTTGACAGAAAGGTCTGAACTCGTTTTACTTCAGACAGAAGGAACTCTCACTGTGGTGACTGATGAGACCCTGACACGTACTTACACTGTTTCTGCCTTAACTCCGGTGGGACCAATAAAATGGGCAAAACAAACCTCGGGAGGGGAAAACATTGTAGTTTTGGAAGCAAGAAATAAATATCTTCACATTTTACCCATTGCTGATACTACCCAAGGAAATAACAGATTTTTCTGTCATGATCTCTGATATCACTTCCCTTGATAAAGGCACTTATTTCTGTGTTAAATTTCATAAGATGACCCCTCAAGATGTTAAGGTTCTGATGGGACAATGGGTTCAAGTTATAGTAAAATTTCAACCTGATGGATGGAACTGGTCCTCTAATGGTATAATATCCGTGTCCCAAGAAGTTGTTAAAGGGAGTAGACTTAAAAATTGTTTGATTTGCCACCATCTGCTCCGCTCGAGAGCTCCAGTTCATCCCCTGGCTGCCCTGGTTCTCAATTATAATACTCCTTACTATATCAATACCCTTACAAAGCCTAAAAGCCATAAGGTGGATGATTAGACTTGCTCAGATCTAAACTAGCAGCCTTGGAGTAGTTGGCTGTCTAGTTTGTTCCCCTCTCTAAAATCTTTGCTAACACCATTACTTATTATCATAACAGTGATTATTCTAATCTGTGTTTGTGTACCATGCCTTGTTAAAATGATCCTGGGGGAGCTAGTGACACTTTCCAGACATAAGGGATATTCATGATGGATGTCCTATTCTCTTCCCATGTGCAGACACACATTATACATCATGCTACTACTTTCCAAAATACACTGCTCTCTTTCCGTGAATAAAAAGACATCCTTAGTCAACCCTCTGGGTCAGCAGGAAGTAGCTAGAGGAGGTCAGCACCCCTCTTGCCATGATTGAGAAGGTATCCACAGAAAGAGAGAGTTGAAAGTGAAACCCTTGGCCAGCCCGACTCCATCTTGCTACAAATAGTAGTTAAGACAACCGTGCTACAAACATTGAGTCCTGAGAGCTTGATTTTCCTCCATCTGTAAGAATTTACCTTGTACTGGTCGTAAGTCACACAGCTATTCTTTCCTCTTAGGAGCATTGATTAATTGTTCTGTTTATCCCCTTTCAATTATTGTCTAAGACTATTGAACCAAATCACCAGGTAGTTTGGATGACTATCTAGCCCTGGCTTGTGGGAACCATGAAGACCCCCACAAAGAATATTGTTGAAACATCAAAAGAATTACGTACATGGGCCTGGGAATAATATTAACCAGCATCCTCTTCCCCCCTCCCCTTAATCAACCTATATAACCTCCCACTTTAGCCTATGCATGCAGGCAAGCTTTGGAGGAACTGATTCCCTCTTACCTCTTGTGTGTCGGCACTCAATAAATGTCCTTATTTAATCACCTCACCTCCTGTCTCAGTATTGGCTTTGAGGACAGGAGGCATGGATCCGTGATTGCGGTTACAAGAGGAATGTAAGAACAAAGGGCAACAACAGAAATTACTACAGAACAGATAATCCTGGGAAAAAAAGTATTAACAAAAAATAATTTACCAATGGATACATAGGTAAGTATGTTAGGATGTATGGGAGGGTGTAAGGGAATACACCCACTTGTAGATGTAGGTTTGGTGGGAATATCTCTCTACAGACACCTGTAAATGCCACTTACATACTAATACAGACAACAGAACACACAAGAGCTGCAATCAGGGCAACTCCTTAGACATTAACAAACATCTTGCAGGATGACGTTTTTAGGCTTGAAGGGAAAGGATCATAGATTTGGGAAATATCTATGTCAATTGACCAAACATGGTCCATAAAGACAAAATTCTATATGCTACTTTGGTGAGTAGTATGTGGAGTCTTATAAGATTACAAGCAGCCATCTAAGATACAATTATTGGTCTCTTACCATCTGGAACGAAAGAGTCTAAAGAAAACCAAAGGCTGAAAGAAGCAATTAGTCCAAAGAACTCAACAACTATGTGAACCTTAGCCTACATGACCCAGAAACCAGAAGGACTAGTGTATCACTACCAACTGCTCTGGTTGGGGTCATAACATAGGGTCCCGGACACAGTGTGAAAAAAACTCCAGAACAAAAAGTCATATTCACAAAAAACCCGAGACTTAGTGATCTGACAGAGACTAGAGGAGCCTGCAAGACTATGCTCCTAAATCACTCTTCTGAATTGGAAATGGTGCTATTCCTGGAAACTGCCCTTCAGCCAAACTATAGACAAGCTGATAAAATGAACAGTAACACTCAACAGGAATGTGCTCAGTAGGGTGACCCATTATATGAGATCAAATGGGCAACATTTGTCCAAAATCAAAGATGAGAAGGCAGGAAGGGGCAGCAATTTAGAACAAAAGGAAATAGGGGGAGGGTTGAAACGTTGTGGGGAATGAAACCAAGGTCATGGATCAATTTATGTACAAACTATTGAAAGGAAACTAATTTGTTCTGTAACACACAAGTTTGTTTTTATTATGATAAAGTGAAAGTATACACTCTGAATCAATTTTACATGTCCACCTACCTGCTTTCCTCACCCTGTGACAGCACACTCCTCTTTTTCATTCTTCTAGTATCCTCTTAACAAACACCTGTCCACTCCTCTCCACACTCTACTCTCAAATCTAGAAATAGACCAGTAGGACAGCCTCCTATAAATGTATAAAACTATAAAGTATGTGTACCACATGCTCCCAGTGTTGCCCCAAGTCCACTCCATTCTTGTCTGAAGAGTTAACCTTACTACTGGTTTCATGTCTAGGATAGCTGCAAGTCTAGGACCCATGTTTCCAGGGGACCCTCCAGGCTGTCAGACCATCAGTTCTCGTGTTTTAGTAGAGTACTCAAACTGCACACCCCTTTTTCTCATGTTGTCTCAGGAACTCTATGTTGTATTTGCCATCACGGCTGCCTTTGGTTGTGGCTGGGCATCATCTGGTTCTTCTGGTCTCATGCTGATCCAGTCTCTTATTCATATGAGTCCTTCTGTCTCCTGGGCTCATTTTTCCTCATGTCTCTGATGTTCTTGGTCGTCATCTGTTTCAGATGGGTTGGAATTAACTGGTGTTCCTCAGATGGCAGCTTGCTGGCTTTAAGACCCCAGATACCACTCACCAATATGGGGTGCAGAAGACTCTTAGCAAAAGACTAGCTATGCCAACTGACCTCAGTGTCCCCTGAAAACTTGCTCCCCTGCTGTTCTATCCTTTGAGATGTTGAGTTGAGTTTAGAAAACCTTTCAGTTTATGGTGCAGTCTACTTATGCTGTTTTGCCCTCTAATGCATGCTGTCACTCCCTTCAACTAACTGAAATCCCATCGACTATCTAATGTATGAACAATGGTCTCTTTCCCTTCTCACCCTTGCAGTCATCAGAGTCTTTTCTTCTGTAGACAAGTCAACTTTTAAGTTCTTACAGCAGAGATCTCATACAATACTTATCCTTTTGCTGCTGCCTAATTTCACTCGGCATTATGTCTTCTGGTAAAAACCAGGTTATGAGATACTTCCTAAAATCATCATTGTTCTTTATTGTTGTATAGTGTTCCATTGTGTATATAGACCACAGTTTGCTTATCTCTTCATCTGTTGATGGGCACCTAGGTTGATTTCATCTTTTTGCTATTCTGGACTCTGCTGCAATAAACATTTGTGTACATGTATCAGTTCATGTGACAGCCCTTATTTCTGCAGGATATATTCCAAGCAGTGAGGTTGCTGAATCACACAGTATCTCTATTTCTAGGTTTTTAAGAAAGCACCAGATTGCTTTTGAAAAAAGTTGTACCATTTTGCATCCCCCCCAGCAGTGTAGGAGATTTCCAGTCTCTCCACGGTCTCCTCAGCATTTGTTGTTCTGCATTTTTTGGATTATTGCCAACCTCATTGGAGTTAGATGTATTTCATTGTAGTTTTGATTTGGAATTCTCTAACAGCTAATGATCGCGAGCATTTCCTCACGTGTCTTTAGGCTGCGTAGGTATCTTCTTTGGTGAAGTGTATGTCCATCTCTTTTGCCCATTGGTTAATTGGATTATTTGTCTTTTTTCTTGTTGATGTTTTGTAGTATCTTGTAGATTATGGAAATCAGATGTCAATCCAATACATAGTTGCCAAATATTTTCTCCTGTTCTGTAGGTAGTCTTTTAACTCTCTTGATAAAGTTTTTGAGTGAGCATGAGTGTTTGATTTTTAGTAGTTATCATTGATCTATTTTCTCTTCTGTTGTTGGAGCATTGTTGGTCAGATTTTGTTATCTGTCTAAGCTGTGTATTAGAATTTCCATTGTTGTCCCTATTTTTTCTTACATGATCTTTTATTTTTTCAGATTTGGTATTTAGATCTTTGATCCATTTTGATTTAGTTTGTGTAAGGGGTGCAATATGGGTCTTGTTTCACTTTTAAGCAGATGGATATCCAATTTTGCCAATACCATTTGTTAAAGAGACTATTTTTACCTCAGTTTACAATCTTTGGGACTTTGTCAAATATCAGCTGTTCATAGGAGGATCATGATTTTTCTGGGATCTCAATTCTGTTCGGTTGGTCTATACGTCTGTTTTTATACCAGTACCAGGCTGTTTTGACTACCGTGGCAATGTAGTAGGTTCTAAGGTCAGGTAGTGTGAGGCCTCCCACTGTGTTCCTCTTCTTCAGTAGTGCTCTGCTTATCAGGGGTTTCTTCCCTTTCCAAACAAAGTTGGTGATTTGATTCTCCATCTCATTAAAAAATAACACTGAAATTTGTATAGGGATTGCATTGTGTATGTAGATCACTTTGTGTAGCACAGACATTTTTACCATGTTAAGTCTTCCTATCCATGAGCAAGGTAGGTTTCTCCACTTGTGTAAATCTCTTTCTATTTCTTGCAACAGCCAAGCCAAGCCAAGTGTCGTCGAGTCGGACCTGAATCAATAGGGTCTTGTCATTTTCTCTGTATAGGTCTCCTACTTCTCTGGTTAGATTTATTCCTGGGTATTTTATCTTCTTGGGGGCTATAGTAAATGGCACTGATTTGGTGATTTCTTCTTTGATGACAAACAATTTTTAAAAATTTTAAATACGAAAGGAAAATTGTTGAGTAGTTGTCTTAAATTAGTCTTGAGGCAGTCATAATTTAGAAACCATTTAATGAAATAATTTCAATTGTTTGATGTAATTCAAGGTTGGTGAGTTTGTCACTTGCACAGTAGTAAGCAATTCCTTTTTACTTATATAGACTATTTATTTTATACTTCACATTCCAGTATTTTGGGATTTGGTAACCAAATGTTAAGTCCACCTCTGTTTTTAAAGATCCTACTGCCTTGACAGTGGAATTGCAAAAACAATTACAGTAGGATTAATATAGCATTTCAAAGTATAATTACTAAGTTTCAGATTGTAGAGTTAATCTAATTTTTTTATTATTTAGGAATTAATTATTAAACCTATATATGCGCACTTTATTTACTTTACGATTATTAAATAGTTCAAGAGCACTCCGTTGGTAGCTTAAACAGTAAAAAGTGAAACTACTATGTTTTGGTATCTCCTAGATTTATCTGACTTAAGAGGGAGATGAAATTGGTGTTGAGACCCATGTATTACAACAAATGAACACTTATTTTATTTTCCTGTTGTTGTTAGCTGCTGTTCAGTTGGTTCTGATTCATAGTGACCCTATGCACAAAAGAATGAAGCATTGCCTGGTCTTGCACCCCGCCCACCATTGTTTTTATGCTTAAGTCCATAGATGTAGCCATTGTGTCAATCCATCTCATTGAGAAGCTACTTCTTTCTCCCTGACATTCTTCTTTGCCAGGCATGATGTCCTTCTCCAGGGACTAATCCATCCTGACAATATGTCCAAGGTATGGACGACACAGTCTTGCCATTTTCATTTCTTTTCATACCACAAACGTAAAGTAGGGCATACAGCATTAGATACCAAGATGAATGGAAAAGACAGTAAAGATTTCAGGAATTGTAGGGAAAGGTCAGGCATCCTAAGACATATAGTTAGAAAATGTTATTTTAGTCTACATTTCAGGAAGACAGACGTACATCCCACAGTGATTTAGAAACAATCATTTTCAGTGTAGTCAGTGTTTCTTCGATGTATTTAAATGCTCTGATATTAGGTGCATAAATATTTAATATAGTCAAGTCTTGCTTGTGTACTGAAACTTTCAGCAATAAATACTTTCCATCTTTGTCCACGATGGAGGATTTTACATTAAAATTGATTTTGTCTGAGATTAGAATTGCCACACCTGCTCCTCTTTGTTCATTGGTAGCTTGATATATTTTCTTCCATCTTTTAATTTTCAGTTTCTTCCTATCTTTAAGTCTCAAGTGAGTTTCTTGAAGACAAAACATGGATGGGTCATGTCTTTTAATCCAAGATGTCACTCGATGTCTCTTTACTGCAGCATTCAGTGCATTCACATTCAATGTAATTATTGATAGGTATGTGTTCAGTGCTGCCATTGTGGTATGTTTATTTTTGTGTTGATGCTTTCTGTTGTTCTTATTAGCGTGTTCTGGAACATTCTTTTTTTGTGAGTTGCTTTTTCACCTTTTTGAGAGCTGGTTTTGTAGCTGTTGAGACTCCTGTGTTAGATTTCTTGACATGGTATGTTGCATCTTTGTTGTCCTTTACGGCTGCCCCTAAGATCCCCCGTAATAGACTATCTATAAACCCAATTTTAGTTGCTACTAAAGCAGTCTTGTCGACTTCCTCTCCATCTGGAACGACCATAATGACATCCCTCTTTTTAATACGACGGCACCATACTTTTCATGATAATCACTGGATTGTTTCTTTCAGTATTAAAATTGTGATTGAGTTGGGAGCCTTCCCTACCTGAGTAGAATTCTGGATGATGTGTCGTTCTGAAATATGAAGTTAGTGGTTTTGTTCTTCTAAGTCAAAGCCAAGAGCTTCTTTCAGTATTTCCTGTAGTTTTGGTTCGGTTTTTACAAAGTCTCTGAGCTTCTGTTTATCTGGGAATGTCTTAATTTCATTTTCTTATGTGAAAGATAGTTTTGCAGGATATATAATTCTTGGTTGGAAGTTCTTCTCCTTCAAGGCTTTGAATGTGTCATGCTACTGTTTCTGTGCCAGCATGGTTTCTGCTAAGATATCTGACGAAAGCCTACCGGGTTTCCCTCTGAATGTTAGCTTTGCTTTGAGTCTTGCTGCCTTTAAGAGTTCCTGCTTATGTTTCATTTTGTCGAGCTTGATTATAGTATGTCTTGGAGTCTTTCTTTTGAGATCTGTACTGGGTGGCATATGATATGCATCTGGGATATCTATATTGTCTTCTTTGATGATTTCTGGGGAGTTTTCTGTCAACAGCTCAGCAGCGATACTCTCTGTGTTCTCAGGTGTCTCAACCTGTTCAGGGACTCCAATTAATTGAA
The DNA here is from genome assembly GCA_028571685.1 of Heterohyrax brucei. Taxonomy (NCBI): domain Eukaryota; kingdom Metazoa; phylum Chordata; class Mammalia; order Hyracoidea; family Procaviidae; genus Heterohyrax; species Heterohyrax brucei. Next base: position 114,399,496 of record CM053166.1, on the reverse strand, counting down.
GGTTGTTCCTCTTACTAGACTCCCACATGCTTCTCAATGCTTCTTAGTTTCTATGTCTTTGATTTTGTTCTTGAGCTGTTGGATTTCAGAGTACTGGTGTTCCATCAGATCGAACAGCTTGCTTAAGTTTTCATTTTGCTGTGTTGCATTTTGTATAAGGTCTAGAAGGGTTCTGTATATAATCCTTTTGTATTCACCTTCTGGTGATTTCAGAAAAGTTTCTTCATCTGGAAAACTCCTTGGTTGTTTTGTTTGGGAGCCTTCTGAAGCCAACGGTGATTTCTTGTTTGCCACAAGTATCTGTTGTTTTTTGGGTTTCATGTGAGTAAGTAGAGGCTGGGAGAGATACTGTGAGGATCGACTGCAGATATTTCCCTAGGCCGTCTTAAAATGTAAAACAAAAGGTATCTGACCACTTCCCAAGTCAGTCAGGTTTTCAGGTGTAGAGGTCCCTCTTCCCAACTGGCAAAGTAAGCACCTCTATAACCAACCCCAGATGATACAAACTAGTTCAAAACACAGCAATGCTACTGCCCTGTTGGCCTCTGCTGACAGGGCCCAGCCTTAGGCAACACTGTGTAACTACTGCTTTTCTGTCGGAGAGGTACTGTCCTGTTTGCAAGCGCTGGCTCCCAGGGTAAGAATTAGGTCCCGCTAAAATCTCTGTATCCAACATGGTGTCTGGAGCCCCGCACATAGGCCACACAGTTCTGTACAAACCACTCTGTGGCAGGGATAAAAAGAGGCCCAAAGTGGCTAGGTGCACAAAGTCCTAAGCCTGGCTCTCAAAATATGGCAATTTCACCCGCCTATCCCACCAGCAGTGTGTCTGAGACTAGCCTCTAGGCAAGACCCAGCTCTGCCTACCAGCCAAGACACAGAAAAAAAGTTCAATATGGTGCATCACCTTCAGTCCACGAGAGCCAGGGCTATCCAGGAGTGGGAGTCAGCGAAAGAGAGGTGGTTTCTTTTTCAGTGGTATGAAGTCCAAATTAACAGCCCTGTGCTGTTTCCTGGGGCTCACTAGGTGACCAGAAGGCTCCGTTTGATTATCAATTCAGTTCTTGGTTTTCAGAGGGTTATAAGGAGATGTGTGCTTAGTCCACCGTCTTGACTCCACCTCCCCATGTGTAATTCTTTTGATATTAAGTCTGGAATAGGATTGTCATGAGTCGGATCTGACTCAACGGTACTTGGCTTTGGCTGGAATAGGCACAGAGAGAGAAAATAAATTAGTGGTCACCAGGGGCTGGGGCAGCAGTAATGAAGAGTGACTGATGATGATTATTGGATTTCTTTTGAGGGTGATAAAAGTATGCTGGGTTTAGAAAGTGGTGATGGTTCTACAACCTTGTGAGTACACTAAAACCATTTGAAAACAGTCTTATTGTATGTGCATTCCATTTCAAAAAAAAATGAGGAAAGTAGTTCTAGATTTTAAATGATAAATTTCTGAAAAACTTTAATTGTACATGTTTTGAATCTGCCATACACGTGGTTTTATTAAACCTAAGACTGAAGTGGTCTCTATCAATCAGTTTAGCAGACTGTATTTCTTTTGAACCACAAGTATTTATTTAAAAAGTTGATGATGAAAACTACACTGATAACAGAACATTCTTAGATGGAACATCTGGAAAATGGAAGAAAACCACCATCTTAACAGTAGCTTATGTGATATTTAAACCAAATAGACTGCTACTGTCCTAATTATCACTCACTGACATTTTAGGAACACTTGTGCTCTAATTTTGAAAAGTATCTGTTTTGTTCCTGTGGGACAGCTTTGTCATGGAAAAAGCAATCCTATTGACAAAAAAATTTTTAAAAATTTTAAAAGATATAATAAATGCTTAGAAATAAATCTTTTCTTGATTGAGAAGGAAAATTCAGATACGAGAGTAAAATAGAACTATTGAATTAAGTTGTGCGATGGCTATATCTTTTAACTTCTGCTTTTGTTTCAAAAAGTATATTAACATTTCAAGAACTAACATGAGCAAGTGGTGAAATCTGGGTATTAATTGTACAAGTGGTTGGTTTTTTACAAGGAGAAGGAAAATTAGGGCATAGGGAGAAATCCAGAAAAGAAAGGAAATGTCTTGAGAGAGACTCAAACCAAACCCATTGCTGTTGAGTGGACTCTGACCCATAGAACTGCACATTAAGTTTAGCAAGGAACAGCTGGTGGATTTAAACTGTCTACTTTTTGTTTAGCAGCTGTAGCTCTTAACCACTGTGCCACCATGGCTTCTGAGGGTGGCCCAAAGAAACTTTAAATCTAAACTCACACTCAGTATACAGACATTCAGAGATGATGCCACTCAATAAATATATATTAGTCTTCTGATTTAACTTGTTCCTTGAGAGACAGATAGAAGGCCTTAAGTTAATGTCTTAATGACAGTTATTTCTTTTCCTCTTAAAGCCACACTTGCTTATCAGGGTTATTAATTCTTTTTAAAAATACATATTCCTAAAATGGTGTGTGTGTCTTTTTTGCTTGTTAGTAGGATTAAGGCATTTTGATTTACTATACATCTTTCCTGACTGATTTAGATAGCTAAGGTACACTGGAATCAAGTAGAGCTTACCTAATATAACCCAAGTTGTCATAGAACTTTTGCGTTGGAAGTAACCATTTAAATTATGACTTATTTCAGAAATACACTGAGTCTCAGAATAGATATTTGCCCTGAGTTATACAGCTAACCATTGGCAGAGCTGAGTTCTATATTTATCCTTTCACCATTTTTTTAAGTTGATAAAAAACAGAAATTGTTAGTCCTATATCATCAGAAATTATCTTGTTTGTTTAATGATAATGTCTCATATTGGGACTTCGGCTCAGTTTCTGGTTATAGTAATTTTTTTTGTCATTATAGGATCCCTAAAAAAAAAAAAAAACCTTATAGATGCAAGTAAGTATTTTTATGTTATATTAAAAATAACAGGATTCTATAGCCAATGACAAGAATTTTCACTGTGGTTACTTGGTGGTAGTATTAGAAAGTTTAAATCACTTGAGAAGAAATATTAGGAAAAGGTATGGAAGAAAATCAGTAAAACTTTCTCCCCAGTTTAGAAATGAGTGTTTACACAGAGGATTTATGTTAGTTGTCTGTCAAATCCTGGACCAAGCGCCCTCCTTTGTCTAGCTTTTCTCATCTTGTTTAGGTTTCAATTTAAACATTCCCCCAGGAGGCCTTTCTTGACTTCCTAGACATGGTTAGGTCCATCTGTGTGTTTTCATGGTAGCTAGTGCTCCCTTACTTCTTCTCTCAAAATACCAAATGCACCGTAATATAAGCATTTTTCTGCTAGTCAGAGTTTGTTTTAACTTTTTTATCCAGAAGGCCTGTACTTAAAAAAAAAGAGTTAATGTTTTCAGCCAAATGAGACAAGTAGTTGGAGACATCTGTGACCCCCAGTTTATTATTAATACTGTCTGTCTAACCCCTGGAAGCTCTGGTGTAGAGTGGTTAAAAACAACCGAGACTGACCAAAATGTTGGCAGTTTGAATCCCCCAGGTGCACCTTGGAAAATCTATAGGCAGTTCTACTCTGTGCTATAGGGTCACTATGAGTCAAAATTGATGGCAGAGGATTTGGCTTTGTTTTTTTTTGATCTAGACTCTACTTAGCCTTTTAAAGGCACATTTATGTCTCAGTGGAATGCTCAATCTGTACAGTTACAGAATATCCTTTTTTAATGTAATCTATTGGAGCAAGATGAATGCTTTAGTAATCCTTCAAATCTAACATTTAGTTAACCACTATATTGTGATAAAATATTTGCAAGCAGTTCCTATTTGAGCTTACTTCAGCTGATACCACAAAGTTCCAAACTGTATTATCATAACTGCATCTGGTGATAGTTATAGACTGGACATGTTCTGGAAAGTTTAGTTGTACCACAATCATTTTAAAATAATTTTTTCTTGAATATATAAGTATACCAAAACCAACCAAACCCGCTGCTGCTGAAACAATTCCAACACATAGTGACCCTATACAGCAGAGCAGAACTGTGCCATAGAGTTTCCAAGAAGTGCCTGGTCGATTTAAACTGTTGACCTTTTGGTTGATAGACATAGTATTTAACCACAATGCCACCATGTTTTCTTACATATAAGTCTTAAAAAAAAAAAGCAAACCCATTGCTGTGGAGTTGATTCTGACTCACAGTGACCCTGTAGGACAGGGTAGAACTGCCCCACAGAGTTTCCAAGAAGACCCTGGTGGACTTAAACTGCCAACCTTTTGTCAGCAGCCATAGCATTTAACCACTGCACCACCAGGATTTTCACAGTATAAAAACAAAACCCATTGCCATTGAGTTCATTCTGACTCATGGCGACCCTATAGGACAGAGGAGAAATGTTCCATAGAGTTTCCAAGGAGTGCCTGGTAGATACGTACTGCTGACCTTTTGGTTAGCAGTCATTTGGGTTAGCAGCAGTTATCCACTACACACCCAGGGTTTCCTTTTGCAGTACAGGAAGGGTAAATGTAAAATTCTTGGAGAAACTGGGTAATATTTGTTAAGTGACACTTTCAGTTTTATTTTAACAAAATGAAACAAATTAGTTTATGTGGTCTCTTTTCTCATTCCTAAGAACACAATAGCTCCATGTAGATCCAAGATTTTTGTTGTAAAATATGAAACCATAAAGTATTCAAAGAAAATGAGATAATAGTTTTTGTAGTCTAAGAGTCAGCAAGATTTTCCTAATCAAGACTTAAGAGGAGAAAACAATCCAGAAACCTTATAGGAAAGATTAGTAAAGGTGATCACATAATGAAAATTTCTATACAACTCAACATCTATAAATAAAGTCAAAACAGGGAAAAAGTATTTTCAGTACAAGTTAAAATTTTTATGTCTACTTGTTACTGCCATGTTGACACATGACGATGCATGTGTCAGAGTAGAACTGGGCTCTACAGCATTTTCAGTTACTGGTTTCTCAGAAGCAGATCACCAGGCCTTGTTTCCCAGGCACTTTTCAGTTACCACTCAAGCCCATTAACTTATTTGCACTGCCATCCAGGGACTCTAGATCACTTGTGTATATGCCAGAAAAAGACAATAGAAATGGACAGGAACAATAAGAAAGACATTTGGCGTGTATATGGGGCAAATTGTGCCCCACTTCAAAGACAAATTAAAACCACTTTTCAGATTGAAAGAGCAGAAATTGTGATGCAAGCTTGTGCTGGAGAAGATTGGAAATTTAGTAAAGTCTTTTGATGAGCATAGCTGTTTGATTTTTACGACTTCCCAGTTGCCTGTTTTCTGTTCCGGTGTTTGTGCATTGTTATCGATATAGTACAATGCTGGTGCATATAAATTGCTATAAGCCTTTCAAAGTCGAGTATTCTGTTAAAGTGGTTAATGCACATGGCATTTAGCTCAGCAATCTAAGTACAGGAATTAATTCTACAGATAATAACAAGTGTGCCTAAAATCTGTAAGACTTCATTATAGCATTACTGTTAGTACCAAAAGACTCAACCACCTAAGCATCCAAGCAGAAGACCTCCGTTAAATATAGAGGAACATTAACAATATAGTACTGCCATTAAAAAGAAGTGTACAAAAACTAACACAAAATGGATCAGAGACCAAAGTATAAAATCTAACACTATAAAGATTGTGGAAGAAAAAAATCAGAACAACACTGGGAGCCCTAATACAAGGCATGAACAGATTACAAAGCATCAATAACATGCACAAACACCAGAAGAGAAAACAGGTAACTGGGAACTCCTAAAAATCAAAAATTTATGCTTGTCTGGAGACTTTACCAACACAGTAAAAAGACAACTCATGGACTGGGATAAAAATCTTTGGCGATAACAAATCTGATTAGTGTCTAATGTAAAATCTACAAGACACCGCAAAACTTCACCAACAAAAAGATGAATAATTCAATTAAAAACTAATCAAAGGATATGAACAGACACATCGCCAAAGAGGACATCCAGGAGACTAACAGATACATGAAAAAATGCTCACAATCATTAACCGTTGAAGAAATGCTGATTAAAATGACAATGGATATCACCTTAAGAGGTGGCATTAATTCAAAAAACACAAAATAATAAATGTTGGAAGCACTGTGGAGAGAGTTGGAACACTTCTGCACTGCTTGTGGGATTGTAAAATGGTAAAACTACCTTGGAAATTGATTTAGTGGTTTTATAAAAAGCTGGAAATAGAAATACTGTATGATCCACTAGTCCTTCATGGAATGTCTCCCAGAGAAATAACATCCCCTACACAAACAGATACGCGGACACCAACGTTCATCTAAGCACTGTTCACAATAGCAAAAAGGTGGAAACAACCTAGGTAGCCACCAACAGAAGAATGGACAAACTATGGTATATTCACACAGTGGAATATTATGCAATTATAAAAAACATTTATGAATTTGGGGAACATCTCATAAAAAGGAAGAATCTGAACGTGTGCTGAACAAAATTAGTCAATTGCAAAGGGCAAATACTGTATGAGACCACTATTATAAGGACTCAAGAATTGGCTTAAACACAGACAAAAACATTTTTTGATGATTCTAGAGGGTGTGAGCAGAGGTGTTCACTGACTAGTTATTGACAAGAATTTGTTTAGGTGAACGGAGAGACAACACACAGCAAAGTAGATGTCAGCACAAATCGACTAAAACCAAAGCTTAGAAGTATTCTAGATAAAACCAAACACTTCCATGGACAGACTATCAGAGTCAGGGGTCTAGGGACCATGGCTTTAGCAGACATCTAGGTCAATTGGCATAACAAAGTTGTTAAAGAAAATGTTCTGCATCCAACTTTGGTGAGTGGTGTCTGGGATCTTAAAAGTTAGCAGAGCAGCCATCTAAGAATGGTCTCAACCCATTTTGAGCAAAGGAGAAAGAGCAACATCAAAGATGAAAGAAAGTGTGAGCCCAAGAGACAGAAAGGGCCACTTGTACTAGAGATTACATCATCAACATGAGACCAGAAGAACTAAGAACTAGACGGTACAGGGAACTCAACAAAGAGTCTCCGGTGGAGCAGAAGACATGTGGCATGCAGAACTCCAGTAAACTAAAGAATAGACTTGATCCAATAGAGTGGAGGGTCCCTGGAAGACACGACCCCCATACTCTCTGTTGCCCAGAACTGAAAGCATTCTGTGAGCCAACTCCTGACACAAAGATTGAGCTAGTATTTAAGACATGAAATGATACTGGTGAAGAGTGTACTTCTTGGCTTGAGCAGATACAGGAGACTAAAAGGGCAGCTCCTGTTGGGAGGCAAGAGGAGACAACAGAGGGGGCAGGAGCTGGTTAAATGGACATGGAAACAGAGGGTAGAGGGAAGTAATGCGCCGTCACCGTGTAAGGAGACAGCTAGGGTCACATGACAAAGTTTTTGCATGAAAAACTAATTGTAAACTTTGACTTAAAACAATGAAAAAAATTTAAAAAATTAGAAGAACAAACTAGAAGTCTGTGTGCTGTTATGGGCCAATCTCTAGGATATAGTGCTAAATGAAAGCAAGGTATAGAGCACTGTAAAATGCTGCTACTGGAGACTACAGGTTTGGTATGCATATTGTTTCTCTGAAAAGATAATCCAGCTGCCTCTGGAAAGAGAAAGAAAAGGTTAGGAGTGATTTTTCATTTTATAACTTTTTGTCCTCTGCATTTTAAAAAATAATGTGTATGTGTTTTTCTGCACAATTATAGAAAAAGTTATTGTGAGATATTCACACAGTTCTGGATTTAGAAAAGTCATCCTGTTTAAATTTAGTAAGGGCAGACCAGCCATATTGGTATTTAAAACAGTGTCCTGTTAACGAAATTGGCTGCTAACTGAAAGATTGCAGGTTTGATTCACACAGATGTGCCTTGAAAGAAAGGCCTGGCAGTCTACTTTCAAAAAATGAACAAGTAGAACCCCTGTGGCACACAGTTTTACTCTGACGTATACGGGATCATCATAAGTTAGTATCAACTTGACAACAGATGGTTATGCTGTTTAAGACCTTTCGCGTTTATTCAGAGAAGGGAATTTTTTAAAGGAATGACATTCTAAAGGGATCCCTTTGGCCACTGGATTGTTAATAGCCTTGTAGTGGACTTTTAGAGCAAATTTTGGTGTTTGAAAAGATCCATAACTTAACTTGAAACAAATGAAGTTTCAATACCTGATAAGACACCTAAGAAGCCCTGGTGGTTCAGTGGTTAAAGTGCTCAACTGCTAACAAAAAAGTCAACAGTTGGAACCTACCAGCTGCTTTGCAGAAGAAAGATGCAGCAATCTGCTTTTCTAAAACTTTACAGCCTTGGAAAACCTATGGCATAGTTCCACCCAGTCTTCTACGTCACTATGAGTCAGAATCAATGGCAGTGGGTTTGCGGCTTCATAAGATATTTTAGTAAACAAGAAGGCAGTTAGATATTAAAGCCTGGAGCTCATGAGAGACACCACAGGTAGTGATATAAATTTAAAGCTTTGACTCTAAATGAGATAACCAATGAAAGAAATGTAGAAAAGATATATGAGACACCCCAAAATTTAGAGGTAGGAGTTGGACAGAATCCCAAGGAAGAACCACCAAAGGAGAGAGAAGCTGATAAGGAAGCTAGCTATTAGTCATATGGGACTATTTAAACATTTTTAATTTGGTTCCTCAGTCACACTAGCCACATTTCAGTGGCCCAGTAGCCACAAGTGGGTAGCAGCTACTGCTTTGGACAGCACGAATAAAGGACATTTCTATAATCCCTAAAGTCTAACAGACAATGAAAAGCCAAATAAAGAAAGTATCACAAGGAGAGCACATCTGTTGAAAACTGCCAGTATGTAATTTGAGTACTGAAACTTGGATTAAGAACCTGCATCTCTGGAAAAGAGAAAGTTGGTAGAGTGGGAAGTGAAAATCTAATAGGAATGTGTTCAGGATAAACTGGAGGAGAGGACTTGGAATCTGAAATAGACACTCCAAAGACTTGCAATTAGCACAGTGGCAGTAACGTGCTACAGAATATTTGTTCAAGCTGACCCAAAGACAAAGCACAGCTCTTGTAATAGTTGAATCTTTTGTAAATGGGACATAGAAACCCCCATGGACTAATGATTCTCAACCCTAATAGAATCATTTAGAAAGCTTGTAGTTAAAATGCCATTGCCTGGGCCCTACTCCCAAAAGACTGAATTGTTTGGGAAAGAGCCTTGGCATTGTTTATATACAAGAAGTTTTCCTTTGTTATTTGTTATCCTTGAGTTATTCTAATGCACAATTCAAGGCTAACTTGCTGCCTTAGACACAAAACATGAATTCTATGATGATTCCTAATCATGTCCAGAACCATGTGTAGTTTTATATGTTGGAGAATGTAATGATGACACACATGATGAAAAGTGAGTCACATAGTATTGTGGTTAATTCTTCTGCTGCTGTTTTGGGGATTGAGACTGGAAAATCCATCAAGAAGGAAATCATCACTAGATAATAAAAAAAAAAGTCCTTAATACTGCTTGGCTGGCAATGTTACCCATGATGACCAGACATACCATTTTGATCATTTTATGCATGCAATTACTACCATAAGAATACGTTTATCTGAGACTCAACTTCTAAAAGAAAAGCTTTTGTTAATTTTAAATATTTTGAAATAATCAAATTTTAAGCCTAGGAGAACATGTCTTCTTGAAAACTGCTAGCATCTTTAAGAATCACTGGAAAATGCAAATGGTTAAGTTATTGACTACTAGCCAAAGTTCTGGTGATTCAAACTCATCCAGAGATGCTTGAGAAGAAAGGCCTGGCAGTCTGCTTCCAAAAGGCAGAAATTCTACACTGCACGTGTGAGGTTGTTCTGAATTTCAAGACTCAATGACAACCAACAACAAGAAGAATCATCTTTAAAATCAAAAAATGGAACTAGTAATAAAGCTCCATGAGTTAGATGTCTGTTTTTGCAGCTCCATTGTCTACATTCTATACTTGCACTTTTGAAAGAAAAAAAAAATAACTGATGTATTTCAGGAAAAACCACTTAGGAGGTCTTATCTTTTCAGGTGTAGTTGTAAATAAAATGATTGTTGTTAAGGGGCAGAGTCAAGATGATGGACTAAGCACACGTCTCCTTATATCCCTCTGGAAACCAAAACCTAAATTGATAATCAAATGGAGCCTTCTGGTCACCTAGTGAGCCCCAGGAAACAGCACAGGGCTGTTAATTTGGACTTCATACCACTGAAAAAGAAACCACCTCTCTTTCACTGACTCCCACTCTTGGATAGCCCTGGCTCTCACTGACTGAAGGTGATGCACCATATTGAATTTTTTTTCTCTATCTTGGCTGGTAGGTAGAGCTGAGTCTTGTCTAGAGGCTAGTCTCAGATGCACTACTGGTGGGATAGGCAGGCAAAATTGCCATATTTTGAGAGCCAGGCTTAGGACTCTGTTCACCTAGCCACTTTGGGCCTCCCTTTTTATCCCTGCCACACAGTGGTTTGTATGGAACCATGGGGCCTATGTGCAGGATGCCATGTTGCATATGGAGATTTTAGCAAGACCTAATTCTTACCCTGGGAGCCAGCGCCTGCAAACAGGACAGTGCCTCTCCGACAAAAAAGCAGTAGTTTACACAGAGTTGCCTAAGCCTGGGCTCTGTCAGCAGAGGCCAACAGGGCAGTAGCATTGCTGTGTTTTGAACTAGTTTGTATCATCTGGGGTTGGTTATAGAGGTGCTTACTTTGCCAGTTGGGAAGAGGGACCTCTACACCTGAAAACCTGACTGACTTGGGAAGTGGCCAGATACCTTTTGTTTTACATTTTAAGACGGCCTAGGGAAATATCTGCAGTCGATCCTCACAGTATCTCTCCCAGCCTCTACTTACTCACATGAAACCCAAAAAGCAACAGATACTTGTGGCAAACAAGAAATCACCGTTGGCTTCAGAAGGCTCCCAAACAAAACAACCAAGGAGTTTTCCAGATGAAGAAACTTTTCTGAAATCACCAGAAGGTGAATACAAAAGGATTATATACAGAACCCTTCTAGACCTTATACAAAATGCAACACAGCAAAATGAAAACTTAAGCAAGCTGTTCGATCTGATGGAACACCAGTACTCTGAAATCCAACAGCTTAAGAACAAAATCAAAGACATAGAAACTTCCATTCAAAGCCAAGAAAACAGAATGGAACAAATGGAAAAAAGAATTTCTGACTTGGAAGACAGAGCTACTGACATCAGCATCTATGAGGAGAAATCAGGAAAAAGAAACAAGAAAAATGAAGAAGCATTGAGAAGCATGTGGGAGTCTAGTAAGAGGAACAACCTTCAATTAATTGGAGTCCCTGAACAGGTTGAGACACCTGAGAACACAGAGAGTATCCCTGCTGAGCTGTTGACAGAAAACTCCCCAGAAATCATCAAGGAAGACAATATAGATATCCCAGATGCATAAAATCATATACCACCCAGTATAGATCTCAAAAGAAAGACTCCAAGACATATTATAATCAAGCTCGACAAAATGAAACATAAGCAGGAACTCTTAAAGGCAGCAAGACTCAAAGCAAAGCTAACATTCAGAGGGAAACCCTGTAGGCTTTCGTCAGATATCTCAGCAGAAGCCATGCTGGCAGGGAGACAGTGGCATAACACATTCAAAGCCTTGAAGGAGAAGAACTTCCAACCAAGAATTATATATCCTGGAAAACTATCTTTCAAATACGAAAATGAAATTAAGACATTCCCAGATAAACAGAAGCTCAGAAACTTTTTAAAAACCAAACCCAAACTACAGGAAATACTGAAAGAAGCTCTTGCCTTTGGCTTAGAAGAACAAAACCACTAACTTCATATTTTAGAACGACACATCATCCAGAATTCTACTTAGGTAGGGAAGGCTCCCAACTCAATCACAATTTTAATACTGAAAGAAACAATCCAGTGATTATCATGAAAAGTATGGTACCATCGTATTAAAAAGAGGGATGTCATTATAGTCGTTCCAGATGGAGAGGATGTCGACAAGACTGGTAACAACTAAAATTGGGTTTATACACAGTCTATTAAGGGGGATCTTAGGGGCAGCTGTAAAGGACAACAAAGATGCAACATACCATGTCAAGAAATCTAACACAGGAGTCTCAACAGCTACAAAACCAGCTCTCAAAAAGGTGAAAAAGCAACTCACAAAAAAAGAATGTTCCAGAACACGCTAATAAGAACAACAGAAAGCATCAACACAAAAATAAACATACCACAATGGCAGCACTGAACACATACCTATCAATAATTACATTGAATGTGAATGCACTGAATGCTGCAGTAAAGAGACATCGAGTGACATCTTGGATTAAAAGACATGACCCATCCATGTGTTGTCTTCAAGAAACTCACTTGAGACTTAAAGATAGGAACAAACTGAAAATTAAAGGATGGAAGAAAATATATCAAGCTACCAATGAACAAAGAGGAGCAGGTGTGGCAATTCTAATCTCAGACAAAATCAATTTTAATGTAAAATCCTCCATCGTGGACAAAGATGGATAGTATTTATTGCTGAAAGGTTCAGTACACAAGCAAGACTTGACTATATTAAATATTTATGCACCTAATATCAGAGCACTTAAATACATCGAAGAAACACTGGCTACACTCAAAAAAGAGTTAGATTACTCCACAATAATAGTGGGAGACTTCAACACTCCCCTATCAATATTGGACAGATCGTCTAGAAAAAAGTTCAGTAAAGATACAGAAGACGTACTGCTGAAAATAATCCACTAGACCTCATCGACATATACAGCATTTTTTCTCCATCAGCAGACAACGACACATTCTTCTCCAGTGCACATGGAACATTCTCCAGAATGGACCATGTGTTAGGACATACTGCAATTTTCAACAAAATCCATGCCATTGAATTAATGCAAAGCATCTTCTCAGATCATAAAGCCATAAATGTCAAAATCAATAGCAGAAAAAACATAGATAGAAAATAAAACTCTTGGAAGCTAACCATCTTGCTCACAAAACCATGGGTGATAGAGGAAATCAAGGATCAAATAAAGAAATTCATGGAGTCCAGTGAGAATGAAAATACATCCTACCACAACCTATGGGATACAGCCAAAGCAGTGCTCAGAGGTCTATTTATCTCCATAAATGCATGCATCTGGAAGAAAGAAAGAAACCAAATCAAAGAACTAACCCTACAGCTTGAACTAGACAGACAACAGAGGAACCCCTCAGGCACCAGAAGAAAACAGATCATAAAGATTAGAGCAGAACTAAATGAATGAGAGAATAGAAAAAAATTTAAAAAATTGAAAAGACCAAAAGCTTGCTTTTTGAAAAGATCAATAAAATTGACAAACCACTGGCTAAACTTACTAAAGAAAAACAGAAAACAAATAAACCAAATAAGAAGTGAGAGGGGAGTTGTCACAACAGATCCAACAGAAATCAAAAATATCATAACAGAATACTATGAAAGAATGTACTCTAACAAATTTGAAAACCTAGAGGAAATCCACAAAGTCCTCGATTCGTATCACCTACCCAAATTATCACAACGTGAACCAGAACAACTTAATAAACCCATCACAAAGGAAGAGATTGAAAATGTCATCCAAAAACTTCCAGCTAAAAAAAGCCCGAGCCCAGAGGGCTTCACCACAGAATCCCACAAAGCTTTTAGAGAAGCATTATGTCCAATACTACTGAGACTATTTCACAGTATAGAAAGGGATGTAGTACTCCCAAATTCATTCTATGAAGCCAGCATAACCCTGATACCAAAGCCAGGGAAAGACCCAATAAAAAAGGACAACTACATACCGATATCACTTATGAAAATTTTCAACAAAGTTCCAGTAGAATACAACAACATATTAAAAAACAAAATCCATCATGACCAAGTTGGATTCATACCAGGGATGCAAGGGTGGTTCAGCATTAGAAAAACAATTAATGTGATTAACCACATACATAGTAGAAATGACAAAAATCACCTGATTTTGCCATTGATGCAGAAAAGGCATTTGATAAAGTCCAACACCCATTCATGCTAAAAACTCTTAGCAAAATAGGCATAGACAGAAAATTCCTCAACACAGTAAGGGCCATTTGTACAAAGCCAAATGCCTACGTCATCCTGAATGGAGACAGACTGAAGGACTTTCCCCTGAGAACAGGAACTAGACAAGGATGCCCACTCTCATCTCTCCTATTCAACATTGTACTGGAAGTTCTAGCCAGAGTAATTAGGCAAGACCGAAAAATAAAGGGCATCTGCATTGGCAAAGAAGAAGTCAAAATCTCCGTTCGCTGATGATATGATTGTATATGCAGAGAATCCCAAAGAATCTATAAGTAAAGTACTCAAACTGATAGAAGAGTTCAGCATGTCTCAGGATACAAGATAAACATAAGCAAATCAGTAGGACTCCTTTATACCAACAACAAGAATGTTAAAGAAGAAATCATCAAATCAATACCACTTTCTATAGCCCCTAAGAAGATAAAGTATCTAGGAATTAATCTAACCAGAGAAATAACAGACCCTTACAAAGAGAACTACAAACCCTTACTACAGGAAACTAAGAGAGACTTAGATAAAAGGAGAAACCTACCCCACTCGTGGATAGGAAGACTTAACATTGTGAAAATGTCTATTTTACCCAAAGCAATCTACTTATATAATGCAATCTCAGTACAAATTCCAGTGTCGTTTTTTAATGAGATGGAGAAACAAATCACCAATTTTGTATGGAAAGGGAAGAAACCCCGGATAAGTAAAGCATTACTAAAGAAGAAGAACACACTGGGACGCCTCTCATTACCCACCTGAAGAACGTATTACACTGCCACAGTGGTCAAAACAGCCTGGTACTGGTACAAGAACAGACAGATTTATCAATGGAACAGAATTGAGACCCCAGAGATGACACCATCTGCCTATGAACAATTGATATTCGACAAAGGCCCTAAGACATTAAACTGGGGTAAAAGCAATCTCTTCAACAAATAGTGCTAGCAAAATTGGATATTCATCTGCAATAAATTGAAACAAGATCCATATCTGACACTTTATATAAAAAACAACTCAAACAGGATAAAAGACCTGAATATCAAATCTAAAACAATAAAGCTCATCCAAAAAAAGGTAGGAACAACAACGGTAGTTTTAATACACAACGTAGACAGACTTCAAAATCTGTCAAGCAAACCACAGTCAACAGAAGAGAAAATAGATAAATGGGATCTATTAAGAATCAAACACTTTTGCTCATCCAAAGACTTTATTAATAGAATTAAAAGGCCACCTACAGAATGGGAAAAAAATATATGGCAAGTCTATGTCAGAATGACAACTGATCTCCATAATCTATAAGGTACTACAAAATATCAATAAGAAGAAGATAAATCACCCCATTAAGTGATGGGCAAAGGAGATGGACAGACACTTCTCCAAAGAGGAGATCCGGGCAGCCAAGTAACACATGTGGACATGTTCACGATCTTTAGCTTTTAAAGAAATTCAAATCAAAACTACGATGAGATACCATCTCAGCCCAACAAGATTGGCCATGATCCAAAAATACACAAAAGAGTAAATGCTGGAGAGGCTGTCGAGAAAGTAGAACTCTCTTACACTGTTGGTGGGGTTGCAAAATGTTCCAGCCTCTTTAGAAAGCAATCTGGTGCTTCTTTAAAAAAATGGATATAGATATACCATTTGACCCAGTAATTCCACTACTTGGAATAGATCCTACAGAATCAAGGTCATTCACACCAATGGATTCATGCACAAGAATGTTTATTGCAGCACAGTCCACGATAGCAAAAAGATGGAATCAACCGAGATGCCCAACAACAGAGGAACTGATAGGTAAACTATGGTATAGATACTCAATGGAGCACTACACAATGATAAAGAATAATGATGATTCCAGGAAAGATCTCACAACCTGGTTTCAACTGGAAGACATCATGTTGAGTGAAAGGAGTCAGCGACAAAAGGATAAATGTTGTATGAGACCCCTAAGATAAGAAGTGAAAAAACAGACTTATGCATAGAAGAAAAGACTCTTTGATGGCTACAAGGGAGGGGAGGGAAGGAGGGTAGGGGGAGAGGGTTTAGATTAGATAGTTGATAGAAATTTAGTTGGGCAAAATCGGTGACAGCACGCATTAGAAACAAGAACAATATTAAGTGGACTTCAACATAACTTGGGTACTCCTTCTATCTTAATACAATAATGCAAGGACAGAGTAGCTGGGGCAGGGGGCAGGGGGCCACGCTCTTAGGTGAAATCGAGGCCAATTGGCACAACTAGCATTTTGCTAAGAGGGCTCTCTGCATCCCAAATTGGTGAGCAGTGTCTGGGGTCTTAAAAGCTGCCAAGCTTCCATCCGAGGACACAGAAAATGGTCTCAACTCAGCAGGAGCGGATGCTCACTGAGGACCAAAATGACAACCCAGAGGACAGAGATACCCACATCAGCGGGTGCCTACATCGACTTGGGACCAGAAGAACCTGATGGTGCCCAGCCACCACCAGTGATAGCTGTGATGGCGCTCACAAAGTTGAGTTTCACTGGCAACACAAGAATAAAAGGGGGTGAACTCTGAGATCTCCACTAAAACACCGCAACTGGTGGTCCAGCAGCTTCAGAGTTACCCTGGGAAAATGATCCCTGGCCCTGATGCTGCCCTTGTTAATGGATCGTAATGAAGGTCCGCTCTTCAGATAGCAATGGATTGGACTTGGCGAAGCAGAATGACTATATGTTGGGTGCACTTTATGGTTCTATGCATCTGTAGGATATCATCCTGCTGACCTCTGGCTGGAGGAAGGGGAGTGGGTGGAGAGAAGGGGAAAGGGGACTGTTGGGAGGATAAGACATATATGGAGCAGAGAGGAAGAGTGTGCTGTCACCAGGCAAGGAGAGCAGTGGAAGCTGCATATAGGTGGGTGTGCAAATTTATGTGGGAATGTACATTTTCACTCAGTCATAAAAAAAAAGGAATTGCACATTTCCTTTTGCATCTGGCATCTTTCACCCAGTGTGTTTTCAAGATTCACTCATGTTGTAGCATGTATCAGTATTTCATTTGGTTTTACTGCTGAATAGTATTCCATTGTATGTATATACCACTTTTGTTTACCTATTTATTAGTTGATGGCTGTTTGTACTGTTTCCAATTTCTGGCTATTATAAGTAATGCCACTATGAAAATTTGTGCACAAGTTTTTATGTGAACATATGTTTTTATTTCTGTTGTACATAGATCTAGCAGTGAGATTATTGAGTCATATGGAAGTTTCATGCTTAACATCCTGAGGAAAAACCAAACTGTCTCCCAAAGCACATATACGATTCTACTATCAATGTACGAATTTTCCAATTTCTCTACAGTCTTATCAGCACTTGTTTACTGTCATCATTTTTTATTATATCCAACCTAGTAAGTGTGCAGTGGTATCTCAACTTTAAAAAAATTATGGTAAATTTAGAGGTAAAATTTGTCATTTCAACAATCTAAACATGTATAGATCACATGTGAATGTAAATATGTTCATCATGTTTTTCAACGATCACCAAAAGTCACTATGGATTTGATTAGCATTTCCCTCATCGCTGATGAATTTTAAATATCTTTTCATGTGCTTATTGGCAATTTGTGTATCTTAAAAAAATGTCTATTTAAATGCTTTGTCCTTTTTTATTATTATGATAGAATGAAAATGTACACTCCCATATAAACTGCATGCCCACCTATACGCAGCTCCCACTGCGCTCCCTGCCCAGTGACAACACACTCTTCCTCTCTACTCCCATGCGTGTCCTATCCTCCCAAGAGTCTCCTATCCCCTCATCTCCACCCACTCCCCTTCCTCCAGTAAGACGTCAGCAGGACAACATCCTATAGATGCACAGAACCATAAAGAGCACACGTGATGTGGTTACTCTGTGTTTCCAAGTCCAACCCATCCCTGTCTGAGAGTTGACCTCCATTATGATTTATGGTGTTTTGTACATTTTTAAAATGGGTTGCCTTTTCAGGGTTTCCTTTTTTTTAGTAGATGTTCTAATTTCTATTTTTCATATATTTTTACTGTAATTAAGTGAAAGCATACAATCCAAATTAAATTTGCATGGCTGTCTATCTGCAGCTCCTTCTGATCTCCTTGCATGTTGACATCACACTCCTCTTTTTCATTCTACATGTGTCATATCCTCCTAACAATCTCCTGTCCCGTCCTCTCCATCCTCTCCTTGCCCTTCTACTAAGAGGCCAGTAGGACAGCATCCTATAGATGCATAGAAACATAAAGTACACACGGCATATGACCATACTATGTTCCCGAGTCCAGATCCTTCCTGTCTGAAAAGCTGACCTCAGTAATGTTTTCTGGTCAGGGGCAGCAGGAGGTCTAGAGGCCATGCTCCCGGGGGAACCCCCAGGACACTGGGCTATCAAATGTGGTCTTTCAGTGGAGTTCTTGAGGTGTACCCCTCTTTCTCCTGTTGCCACTAGGACCCAACACTGTGTGCCCCATCACAGTTATTTTTGGTGGTGGCCGGGCACCATCTCGTTCTTCTGGTCACATGATGATGCGGTCTCCGATTCACGTGGCTCCTTCTGTCTCCTGGGCTTATTTTCCCTCAAGTCGTTGTTGTTTTTGGTAATCATCTGTTCCGGATGAGATAGGACCATTTGGTGTACCTCAGAGAGCAGCTTGCTAGCTTTTAAGATCTCAGATGCTACTTACCAATAAGGAGTACAGAAGACTCACTTATTAACAGGATACGTATGACAGTTGACCTCATTGTCCCTTGAAAGCTTGGTACATAGAACCCCGCCCTTGCTACTCTATCCTTGCAATGTTGGGTTAAGATTAGAAGAGTTTTCAGTTTATGTTGAAGTCCAGTTAAGTTGATTGTCTTTCTACAGTGTATTGTCACTGCTTTCATCCAACCAAACTTTTGTCAACTATCTAATCTATGACCAGCTCTCTCCCTCCTTCCCCTCCCTTGCAACTATTAAAGAGTCTTTTTTTCTGTACGTGAGTTTATTTTTAAGTCCTTATACTAGGGATCTTATACAATATTTGTCCTTGTGCCACTGACTGATTTCGCTCAGCATGATGTCTTCCAATTGAAATCAGGTTATGAGATGCTTTCTAAAATTATCACTGTTCTTTGTCATTGCATAGTGTTCCACTGAGTGTATGTACCATAACTTGTTTATCCATTCATCTGTTGGTGGGCATCTGGGTTGATTCTATCTTTCGGCTACTGTGGACTGTGCTGCAATGAACATTCATGTGCGTGCATCTGTTTGTGTGACTGTCCTTGATTCTATAGAATATATTCCGAGCAGTGGGATTACTGGATGAAATGGTGTATCAATATCCAGCTTTTTAAGGAAGTGCCAGAATGCTTTCCAAAGACATTGTACCATTTTGCAATCCCACCAGCAGTGTAGAATTCCACTCTCTCAACAGCCTCTCTACCATTTGTTGTTTTGTGTTTTTTGGATCATGGCCAATCTTGTTGTTGTGGGATGGTATCTCATTGTAGTTTCAGTTTGGAATTCTCTAATAGCTAATTATGCTGAGCATTTCCTCATGTGTCTTTTGTCTGCCTGTATGTCACTTTTGGTAAAGTGTGTGTTTGTCTCTTTTGCCCATTTGCTTAATTGAGTTCTTTACCTTTTTCTTGTTGATATTTTGGAATACCTTGTAGATTATGGAGGTCAGACATGAGTCTAATATGTAGTTGCCAAATATTTTTTCCCATTCTGTAGGTAGTCTTTTAATTCTTTTGATAAATTCTTTGGATGAGCAAAAGCGTTTGAATCTTAGTAGTTCCCTTTTATCTATTTTCTCTTCCATTGTCTGACCTGTGTATTAAAGCTTCCATTGCTGACCATATTTTTTTTCTTGCATGATCTTTAGCGTTTTAGGATAGCTGTTTAGGTTTTTTACACAATATGAGTGAGTTTTTGTGTGAGGTGTGAGATAGGGGTCTTGTTTCACATTTTTGCAGATGAATATCCAATTTTGCCAGCACCACTTGCTAAAAAGACTGTTTTTATGGTCTACAGTCTACAGTTTACAGTCTTTGTCGAACATTAACTGTTCGTAAGAGGATGGTGACATCTCTGGTGTCTCAGCTTTGTTCATTGGTCTCTATGTCTATTTTCCTAGGCTGTTTTGACTACTGTAGCAGTGTAATAACTTCTGAGGTCAGGTAATGTGAATCCTCCCATTGTGTTCCTGTTCTACAGTAGTGCTTTGCTTATCCAGAGTTTTTGGAATTTGTATTGGGATTGCACTGTATATATAGTTAGCTTTGGGTAAAATAGACCTTTTGCCAATATTAAGTCTTCCTATCCATCAGCAGGGTATGTCTCTCTGTTTATGTAGTTTCTCTTGGTTTCTTGCAGTAAGTTCTTATAGTTCTTTTCCTATGGGTCTCTTATTTCTCTAGTTAGATTTATTCTTAGGTATATTATCTTCTTGGGGGCTATAGTAATTAATAATGATTTGGTGATTTCCTCTTTGATGATCTCTTGGTATAAAGAAATCCTACTGATTTACTAATGCTTATCTTATATCCTATTCTTTGCTGAACTCTTCTATTTGTTCCAGTAGCTTACCTATGGTTTCTTTAGGGTTCTCCACATATACAAACATATAATCTGCAAATAGAGAGATCTTCAGTTCTTTGCCGATGCAGATGCCCTTTATTTGTTTGTCTTGTCTAAGTACTGTGGCCAGAACCTCTAGTACAGTGTTGAACAGAAGTCATGGGAGTGGGCATCCTTGTCTAGTTCCCGTTCTCAAGGGGATTCTTACAGTCTCTCTCCATTCAGGATGATGTAGGCAGCTGGCTTTATGAAGATATCCCTTATTTCACGGAGGAATTTTTCCTCCTATTTTGCTCAGAGTTTTTAACATGAATGGGTATTGGCGTTTGTCAAATACCTTTTCTGCATCAATTAACAAAATCAAGTGATTCTTTTGTGTTATTTTTGTGGTTGATCACATTGTTTTTCTGATGTTGAACCAGCTTTGCATCCCAGGTATGAATCCCACTTGGTCATGATGAACTATTTTTTTTTTTTTTTTATATGTTGTCGAATTCTATTGGCAAGGATTTTGTTGAAGATTTTTGCATCTAGGTTTATCAGTGATATTTGCCTGTAATTCTTTTTTGTGGGATCTTTCCCTGGTTTTGGTATCAAGGTTTTGCTGGCTTCATAGAATGAACTTGGGAGTATTTCATCCCTTTCTATGCTGTGAAATAGTCTCAGTAGTACTGGAGTTAATTCTTCTCTAAAAGCTTGGTAGAATTCTGCAGTGAAGCCGTCTGGGCCAGGACTTTCATTGGCGGGCAGTTTTTTGATGAATTTTTCAATCTCTTCCTTTATAATGGGTCTACTATGTTTTCTACTTCTTGTGATAAGCTTGTTAGGTGATATGTGTGGTGGTCAGGATTATGTCAACTTGGCTACTACATATTTGGCTGCTGTATTAATTAGCAGGGCAGGGTCTGTGGTGGCTCCCTGCCCCTGAGCTCTCATCTCTCGACCTTTCACTATGGTAGCTGGTCGCTCACGTGGCCAGGAGCTCCTGCTCTGTTCTTCCAGCATCTGGTTCCGGGACTTGAACTAGCAGCTGTTGGACTCATCAGTCCTTACAGTCAGCACTTGAGAGTCCTGCTCCCTGACCTGCTGATCCTGGTTTTGCTAGCCTCTGTCACTTCGTCTCACCACCAGCTTGGGATCCACTGAGCTACACAACCGGTGATCTAGAACTCTGTTCTCTGACTTGCTGACCTTGGGTTCCTCAGCTTCCATGGCCACGTGAGGCTTGTGCCAGAGCTTGGGACATTCAGCTTCTGTGATTACGTTAGCTGTTTCCTATATTTGTATCTATCTATCTATATATACATATTATAAATCTTTCCTTGTACCTACATGTGTTACTGGTTTTGCTTCTCTAGAAAACCCAGCCTAAGACAATTTGGTACCAGGAGTGGTTCTAGGGAAACAAAATTGTAAAAATGAATCCTTTCAAGTGGTTCTTGAGTCTAGCTAATAGTAACACTGTTGCTAACTCTGCTCCTACTGGTAAGAAGTGGCCTGCTAGTCCGTGGGCTGAGGTGGCAGTACACATCCGCAAAATAGCCCCACCAATAGATCAGATATTGGTGAAAGGTGACCCTCAGGGTGAAAACATGTGTGATAACTTTTCTAAATTATGTGCGGATGAGCAGTATAAGGAAGTTGGTTGGCTGGTCCTACTTGCATTAGATAAGCTGGTGAAGGAAAAAGATGAGCTCAGGGCCTTGGAATCAAAGCTCTCATGTCATGTAAAAGACTTCAAAGTTTCGGCTTGTGCTTAAAAGAAAACCTCATTACCTGTAATAGCAGAGCCGATACTGCTGAAAGCCAAACCCAGATGCTTATCGTCAGAGTGGTGGAATTGCAACTGTTAGGGAAAAATTTGTTGTAAGGAAAAAGATCTTTTTACAACTTTCCTCTAGTTACCCGCCCCCGAGCACTCAGTCCATACATTCCTGACTGTTGAACGAAAATGGGAAGGGCCACTTCCCTAACCACCAGAACTAGTTTTGGAAACAACAGGACAATATAGAACCAACCCCCCTTCAGAGTTCAAGGAACTTACCCAAAAAGGCTGGTTTCGGGAATAACAAGAAGGAAATTACCCAAAAAGGCTAGTTTCAGAAATACCAGGAAGTAAATGCACCCGAAATATCCGCCCTAGCCCCGAGCTAATACAAACCAACCCCACGCAGAACCTTTCCCAACCCCACCTCCCCCAAGAATGTAAGACCCTGCCTTTATATACTCTGTACTTTTCTTGTTCGGGTCCCATTCCCTCTACTCTGACAAGAGTATGGATTGAGCCCCAGCACGCTGGAATAAAAGCCTCTTGCTGTTGTATCAAGCGGCAGACTTCGTGACTGATTGGGGTTTCGCCGTCACCTGTGACTTGAGGAGGGGTCTCCCCTGTTGGGGGTCCTTTCACAACGCCAGCTCAATTGCCAATCTCGAGAAGTATCTGAAATTAAAGTGAGGGCATTGATTGGAAAAAAATGGGACCCTGAAACTTGGAATGGAAACATATGGGAGGATGATATGGAAGCTGGGGATGGTGAGCCCCTCACTTCCAGTAAATCACTCCTGCCAGCTGAATCACACCCATGTGAAGGGATTACTTCACCTTTGTCTGTGAAACCGCCCCACCCAGTAAAGCCATTATCCCCTCTGCTCCAACTTAATGAGATTAGCTGTAGCCCCCCTGCCACTGAAGAGCACCTGCCAGAGCCATTGCTTGGGACATGGCCCAAGGCAGATGCTTTACAACATTCTAAAAACACTTCGGCACTGCCAATTTTGGCTTCTAGACCTGTAACTAGACTTAAGTCCAAGAAGTCTCCAAAAGGTGAGGTACAAAGTGTGACCCAGGAGGAGATATGCTATACTCCAAAGGAACTACTTGACTTTTCTAATACATACAAACAGAAACTTGGAGAATATGCTTGGGGATGGCTGTTAAGGGTATGGGATAATGGTGCAAGGAACATAAAGCTGGATCAGTCTGAATTTCTTGACCTGGGTCCACTGAGCACAGACCCTTCATTCAATGTTTCAGCTCGAGAAGTTAGGAAAGGACCTAATAGTTTGTTTGACTGGATTGCTGGAGCATGGCTGATGCGGTGGCCTACATTAAATCAAGTTGAATTGCCAGACTTGTCTTGGGGTACCGTAGAAGAGGGTATCCAAAAGCTTAGTGAAATTGGCATGCTAGAATGGATTTATTCGGTCAGGCCTTCAAATCCACACATAGCATGTCCAAAGGACACAACTTTTACCACAACTGTGAGAAACAAATTTGTGAAGGGAGCTCCGGGACCCTTGAAGACTGCCGTGATTGCCATTTTATGTAAATCAGATATGACAGTGGGAGCTGCCCTAGCTGAATTAAGACATCTAACTACAATGGGGCTGACTGGATCCCGCAGTGGTAGGGGTCAAGTGGCTGCACTCAGTCAACAAAGATGAGGTGGGCGTGCTTACAGTAATGGACAGCAGAGGCAAAATAGTAATCGTAATAATCTGACTCGTGTGGACATGTGGAACTGGCTCCTTAGTCATGGTGTCCCTAGCAGTATAATAGATGATCAGCCTAAGTATTTACTTTATATGTATGAAAGGATGAATTCTAGGTCAGGTGAACAGCAGTCTAACTCAAATCGCCAGAAGAAAGATTCGCAGTCCCTGAATGAATTCCCAGACTTGAGCGAGTTTCAGGACCCACAAACCCTTGAATGAAGGGGAGGCCAGGTCCCTTCGAGGAAGAATTCTGATAGCCTGCCAAAAATTTATACTGTTAATCTTTCTCCTGCCCTTCCCCAAAGGGATCTATGGCCTTTTACGAGAGTGACTGTTTACTGGGAAAAAGGAAATAATCAGACTTCTCAGGGACTACTGGATACCGGCTCTGAACTGACACTAATTCCAGGAGACCCAAAACATCACTGTGGCCCACCAGTCAGAGTGGGGGCATATGGAGGTCAGATTATTGTTGGAGACTTGGCTCATGTTCATCTTACAGTGGGTCCAGTGTGTCCCCGAGCCCATCCTGCAGTGATTTCCCCAGTTCCAGAATGCATAATTGGAATAGATATACTCAGCAATTGGCAGAACTCTCACATTGGATCTCTGACAAGTGGAGTGAGAGCTATTATGGTGGGAAGAGCCAAATGGAAGCTGCTAGAACTGCCACTGCCTAGGAAAATAGTGAACCAAAAGCAATACCACATTCCTGGAGGGATTGCTGAAATTACTGCCACCATTAAGGACTTGAAGGATGCAGGGGTGGTGGTTCCCACCACATCCCCATTCAATTCGCCCATTTGGCCTGTGCCAAAAACAGATGGACCTTGGAGAATGACAGTAGATTATCGCAAACTTAACGAGGTGGCAACCCCCATTGCAGCTGCTGTTCCAGATGTAGTTTCACTGCTTGAGCAAATTAATACATCTCCTGGTACTTGGTATGCAGCTATTGATCTGGCTAATGCTTTCTTCTCCATACCTGTTTCCAAGGACCACCAGAAGCAGTTTGCATTCACCTGGCAAGGCCAACAATACACTTTCACTTGCCTGCCTCAGGGCTACATTAACTCTCCAGCCCTATGTCATAATTTAGTCCGCAGGGACCTTGATTGCTTCTCTCTTCCACAAGATGTGACCCTGGTCCATTATATAGATGACATTATGTTGATTGGACCTAGTAAGGACGAAATATCAGTGACTCTGGACTTATTAGTTAAACATTTGTGTGCTAGAGGGTGGGAAATTAATCCCACAAAAATTCAGGCACCTTCCAACTCAGTGAAATTCCTAGGGGTCCAGTGGTGTGGGGCATGTCACAATATCCCTTCTAAAGTGAAGGATAAGTTATTGCACCTGGCAGCTCCAACAACTAAAAAAGAGGCACAGCACCTAGTGGGTCTCTTTGGATTTTGGAGGCAACATGTTCCTCATTTGGGTGTGCTACTTCGGCCTATTTATCATGTGACTAGAAAGGCTGCTACTTTTGAGTGGGGCCCAGAACAGGAGAAGGCTCTACAACAGGTTCGGGCTGCTGTGCAGGCTACCCTGCCACTTGGGCCATACGATCCAGCTGATTCAATGGTGCTCGAGGTGTCAGTGGCAGATAGAGACGCTGTTTGGAGTCTTTGGCAGGCCCCTATTGGCGAATCACAGTGCAGACCTTTAGGATTTTGGAGCAATGCTCTGCCATCCTCTGCAGATAACTATTCTCCTTCTGAAAAACATCTTTTGGCTTGTTACTGGGCCTTAGTGGAGACTGATTGCTTAACCATGGGACACCAGGTCACCATGCGTCCTGAGCTGACTATCATGAACTGGGTATTGTCTGACCCACAGAGTCATAAAGTTGGACGAGCACAGCAGCACTCCATCATTAAATGGAAGTGGTATATACGAGATCAGGTCCGTGCAGGACCTGAAGGCACAAGTAAATTGCATGAGGAAGTGGCCCAAATGTCCATGGTCTCCATTCCTGTAACATTACCTCCTGTCTCCCCGTTTGCACCTATGGCCTCATGGGGGATTCCTTATGACCAGCTGACTGAGGCAGAGAAAACTTGTTCTTGGTTTACAGATGGTTCTGCGTGATATGCCGGCACCACTCGAAAGTGGACAGCAGCAGCACTACAGCCCCTTTCTGGGACCTCCCTCAAGGACAGTGGTGAAAGCAAATCCTCCCAGTGGGCAGAACTTCGAGCAGTGCATATGGTTGCTTGTAAGGAGAGGTGGCCAGATGTGGGCTGTGGCCAATGGCTTGGCCAGTTGGTCAGGGACTTGGAAGGAACATGATTGGAAGATTGGAGACAAGGATTTATGGGGGAGAGGTATGTGGATAGACCTCTCTGAATGGGCCAAAGAAGTGAAAATATTTGTGTCTCATGTGAATGCTCACCAAAGAGTAACCTCAGCAGAGGATGAGTTTAACAATCAAGTGGATAGGATGACCCGTTCTCTGGGAACTAATCATCATTTTTCTCCAGCTACCTCTGTCATTGCCCAGTGGGCCCATGAACAAAGTGGTCATGGTGGCAGGGACAGTGGTTATGCATGGGCCCAGCAACATGGACTCCTGCTCACCAAGGCTGACTTGGCTACAGCCACTGCTGAGTGCCCAATCTGCCAGCAGCAGAGACCAACACTGAGTTCTCGATATGGCACTGTTCCTCAAGGTGATCAGCTGGCAACCTGGAGGCAAGTTGATTACATTGGACCACTTCCATCATGGAAAGGAAAGCATTTTGTCCTTACTGGAATAGATACTTACTCTGGATATGGATTTGCCTATCCGGCACGACATGCTTCTGCCAAAACTACCATCTGTGGACTTATAGAATGCCTCATCCACTGTCATGGAATCCCACACAGCATTGCCTCTGATCAAGGGACTCACTTCACAGCAAATGAAGTGCGGCAGTGGGCCCATGCTCACGGAATTCACTGGTCTTACCACGTTCCCCATCATCCTGAAGCAACTGGCTTGATAGAACGATGGAATGGTCTCCTGAAGACACAATTACACTGCCAGCTAGGTGGCACTACCTTGCAGGGTTGGGGAAGTGTTCTCCAGGAGGCTGTGTATGCTCTAAACCAGCGTCCAATATAAGGTGCTGTTTCTCCTATCACCAGGATTCATGGGTCCAGGAATCAGGGGGTGGAAATGGGAGTGACACCACTCACTGTTACCCCTAGTGACCCACTTGCAAGACTTTTGCTTCCTGTCCCCATGACTTTATGTTCTGCAGGATTAAATGTCTTAGTTCTGAAGGGAGGAATGCTGCCACCTGGAGACACATCCATGATTCTACTGAACTGGAAGCTAAAATTGCCACCAGGCCATTTTGGGCTCCTTGTACCTCTGGATCAACAGACAAAGAAGGGAGTTACAATACTGGCCGTTGTGATTGATCCTGACTATGAATATGAAATTGGATTGACGTTACATAACAGAAGTAAAGAAGAATATGTTTGGAATGCAGGAGACCCCTTAGGATGCTTCCTAGTACTACCATGTCCTGTGATTAAGGTCAATGGAAAACTACAGCAACCCAACTTCAAAATGAGTGATAATAGCCCAGACCCTTCAGGAATGAAGGTTTGGGTCACCTCACCAGGCAAGGAACCACGACCAGCTGAGGTGCTTACTGAGGGCAAAGGGAATACAGAATGGGTTGTAGAAGAAGGTAGTTCTAAATATCAGTTACGGCCACATGACCAGTTACAGAAATGAGGACTGTAATTGCTATGAGTATTCTTGCTTTGTATATGTGTATTGGATATTTTGTTTACTTATGAAACATAAGATGTAAATGGGTTAATGCATTTTCAGTTGTACATGTGTTAGTTATATCATGTTGACATAAGTATGATTGTAACTGTACCCCTTCAGAGACTGCATGGTAAGGTGAGATGTGTGCAGATGCCAAGTTGACAAGGGGTGGACTGTGGTGGTCAGGATTATGTCAACTTGGCTACTACATATTTGGCTGCTGTATTAAGTAGCAGGGCAGGGTTTGTGGTGGCTCCCTGCCCTCGGCTCTCATCTCACGACCTTTCACTATGGCGGCTGGTCGCTCACGTGGCCAGGAGCTCCTGCTGTCTTCTTCCAGTGTCTGGTTCCAGGACTTGAGCTAGCAGCTGTTGGACTCATCAGTCCTTACAGTCGGCACTTGAGAGTCCTGCTCCCTGAATTGCTGATCCTGGGTTCACCTGCCTCTGCTGCTCCTGCTCCCTGACCTGCTGATCCTGGTTTTGCCAGCCTCTGTCGCTTCGTCTCGCCATCAGCTTGGGATCCACTGAGCTACACAACCAGTGATCTAGAACTCTGGTCTCTGACCAAGATCTGCTGACCTTGGGTTCCTCAGCTTCTGTGGCCACGTGAGGCTTGCGCCAGAGCTTGAGACATTCAGCTTCTGTGATTACGTGAGCTGTTTCCTACATTTGTATCTATCTATCTATATATACATATTGTAAATCTTTCCTTGTACCTACACATGTTACTGGTTTTGCTTCCCTAGAAAACCCAGCCTAAGACACTATGAATCCAGGAATTTGTCCATTTCCTCTAGGTTTTCAAATCTACTAGAGTACGGTGTTGCATAGTGTTTTGTTATGGTACTTTTGATTTCAGTTGGGTCTGTTGTGACATCTCTCATGTCATTGCTTATTCGGGTTACGTGTTTCCTGTCTTTGTTTTGTAAGTTTAGCCAATGGTTTATGAATTTAGTTGATGTTTTCAATAAAAATAGCTTTTGATTTTGTTAATTTTTTCTATTATTCTTCTATTTTCTAATTCATTAAGTTTTCCTCTAATCTTTATGATCTGTTTTCTTCTGGTGCCTGAGGGATTCCTCTGTTGTTCTCTCTCTAGCTGTTCAAGCTATAGGATTAGTTCTTTGGTTTGGATCATTTGTTCATTACAGATGTGTGTATTTATAGAGATAAAATGACCTCTGAGCACTTCATTGGCTGTATACCACAGGTTCTGGTAGGACGTATTTTCATTCTCATTTGATTCCATAAATTTCTTTATTTCATCCTTGATTTCTTCTATAACCCATAGCTTTTTGAGCAAGATGTTGTTCAGTTTCCATGAGTTCCAATTTCTGTCTATGCTTTTTCTGCTATTGAGTTTGACTTCTTTGGTTTTGTGGTCTGAGAATTTGCTTTGCAATAATTCAGTGGTTTTGATTTTGTTGAGAATTGCCTTATGTCCCAATATATGGTCCATTCTGGAAAATGTTCCACGTACACTGGAGAAGAAGATGTTTTTATCTGTTGATGGGTAAAAAGTTCTGTATATGTAGATGAGGTCTAGTTGGTTAACTCTTGCCATAAAATCTGTGATTTTACTGAATTTTTTTTCTAGATAATCTATTAATGAAAGTGGAGTGTTGAAGTCTCCACCTATTATTGTGGAGTGATCTCATTTTTCAATGTAGTCAGTGTATGTTCAATATATTTAGATGCTTTGGTATTGGGTGCATAAATATTTAATATTGTTAAGTCCTGCTTGTATATTGAATGTTTCAGCAATAAATAGTGACAATCCTTGTCCACAGTGATGGATTTTTCATTAAAATCTGTTTTATCTGAGATTAGTATTGCCACACATGCTCTTCTTTGTATATTGTTAGCTTGGTATATATTATTCCATCCTTTAATTTTCAGTTTGTTCATACCTTTAAGTGTAAGGTGTGTTTCTTGTAAGCAACATACAGATGAGTCTGTCTTTTGATACAGAATATCACTTGTTGTCTCTTTACTGGAATACTCAGTCCGTTTATATTCAATGTAATTATTGATAGGTATGTGTTTAATGGTGTCATTTTGATGTATTTATTTTTGTGTTGGTGTTTTCTATGTTGTTCTTAATATTCTGTTCTGGGTCATTCCTCTTTATTGGTTGACTGTTCATCTTTTTCAGTGTTGGTTTTGTGGTTGAGACTCCTGTGTTACATTTCTTGTTTGATATATTGCTTTGTTATTGTGCTTTGCAGCTACCTCTATGAATCCCCTTAGTATTCTAAGTTTATACCCAATTTTAATTTCTGTATATCTTTTTAACTTCCTCTCCATCTGAAAGGACTATAACTACTATAGTATATCCATCTTTTTAGTGTAATGGTGTCATAGTTTTAGTGATATGATCACAAGATCCCTTCTTTTAATATTGTAGCTTTGGTTGAGTTTTGTGACTTCCTTAACTGAGTAGGTTTCTAGATGCTGTGTCCTGCATTCTCTTCTTAAATATACACTTAATGGTTTTGTTTTTCTAAGGAAAGCACTTCTTTCACTGTTTCTTGTAGTTTTGGTTAAGTTTTTACATTCTTTAAGCTTCTGTTTATCTGCAAATGTCTTAATTTCATCTTCATGTTTGAAAGACAGTTTTGCAGGATGCATAATTCTTGGTTGGAAGTTTTTCTCCTTCAAAGCTTTGAATGTGTCATCACATTGACTCCTTGCCTACATCGTTTCTGCCAAGAAGTCAGCCTACAGGGTTTCCCTCTGAATGTTAGCTTTGTTTTGAGCCTCACTGCCTTTAAGAGAATCTGTTTATGTTTCATTTTATTAAGTTTGATTATGATATGTCTTGGTGTCTCTTTGGGGAAGTCTAGTTTTTGTGACATTTGGTACACGTCTTGGTTATCTACATTCTCTTTCATAATTTCAGAGAAGTTTTCTATCAGCAGCTCAACAATAATACTCTCTGTGCTTTCAGCTATCCCTGTCTGTTCAGGAACTCCAATTAATCATATTCCTCTTAATAGAGTCACACACGTTTCTTAATGCTTCTTCACTTTTCCTCATTTCTTTTCTCTGATTTCGCCTCATAAATGATCATGTCGGTTGCTCTATCTTCAAGGTCCTAAGTCTGAGTTTGTTCTTCTCAATTCTGCTCTTTTGGCTTTGGATTGAATTGTCTAATTCTGTAATTTTGCTATTGATCTTTTGGATTTCAGATTTTCGATGTTCCATCAGTTCAAATAGCTTACTTAATCTTTCATTTTGCTCTGCTGCATTTTGTTTAATATCTAGGAGGGTTCTATATATAATTCTTCTGTACTCAACCTCTGGTAGTGTAAGAAAGCCTTCTTCATCTGGGAAGTTTTTGATTTTTTATTTTGGGAGATTTCTGGAGCCATGGTTGGTTGTTTCTTTAGATGGTTAGTGATGGTTTCTTGCCTTTGGGCCATCTAAAGGCTGTTTATTTCCTCTGGCGTTACCTCAACAGGAGCTGAGGCATAGTTCTCAGAAGCGAGTTTGTCACAAGCAACCTCTGTGTACTCTAGCGACTGGCCCCAGTGGACTGTATGGGGTGGCAGGGTCTGCCTCCTATCTCGAAAAGATGACACCCTACTTATGGAGTCACTGGGCAGCCATCAACCAACCCTATGATGTGGGTTAGTAAAGGCTGGAAGAGATGCCGCTGGGCTACTCAGCAGTTATTTCTGCAGGCAGTCCTATTTTAGAAATTTAGGAGCTCTCCAACAGCTGCCAGAATCAGTCAGGCTGTAAGGTGCAGGAGGCTCCGCCTTCCAGCTGACAACAAAAGCACCTTTTCAGCCATCCACAGATGCTATGACATATTTCAAAGTAGGGAGGGGTTACGGTTTGCTGCCATCCTCAGTTGGTTCCTACCCATAAGGTAACACTGTGGTAATCACAGCCTTTCTGCTGGAAAAGTGCTTTCTGGAGTGGCACTGCTTCTCAGCTTGGGAATTAGGCCCTGCTGTGGTCTCCGGTTGGGGGACTCTGCCTCCCAGCCAACCAAACTGGCATCCCAGCCTAGCTGCCCTTCCCACTGTGAAACATCGGAATCAATGGAGGAACTCAGAAAACAGAGGTTTGGGGGAGTGGTGCCCTCAGTAAGAAGCTGGACTCTCAAAATGTGGCTATCCCAATGCACTATGTGTCTGTTGTGCTATATGCTGTTTACTTTAACACTGTTGTTCAGTGTATTTGCTGGCTCATGCCATCCCTTGCCTCCTAGATAACAAAAAAAGAAGAAAGAAACATCAGTAGCTACAGTCCACCCAAGCAGTGAGTCAGCAGGAGTGGGGTTCAGTGCACTGTGCCTCATCAGAGGGAGATAGTTTCCCATTTAGTGACATATAGTCCAGTCTTAGAACCCTATTCTGTATCCTATGGCTCCCTGGGTGTCCAGATGTTCCATATAATTATTAATCCAGACCATAGTTTTCAGAGGGAATTGAGGAGCTCTGTGTCTAGTCTGCCATCTTGGCTTCACCTCCTCCCCCCCATATTCCATATTTTTGGAGACATTCACATAATGTAAAGCCCATCATTTTAAGCTCTACCACATTTTATGAAAGCAAATCAAACCAAAGTACTATGGTGACTTCATTATTAAATATACAAAAACATGTACTCCTATACTATTACTTATTACCAACATGGCAGATGATAGTTATTTTTCCATTAAGTAGTGACAGATTTCTTTTAAATAGCTCTAGCTATATTCTTGTTCTTCCACCATAATATTTTTAACAGATTAGAGAGCTAAGAAAAACTGGCAACAACCAAGTAACCTATTCGTGGAAACAATCTGTTGAACCTATTGACTTCTCTACGTTATCTAGAACTAGCGAAGTGTAAAGATGGAAACTACTGTTGAAGCTCATCTTTAAAGGAGGAAATCCTGACTCCAGTATTTAGTTCTCAGGTTTTTCAGTTCAGGCATTTAACATTCACCTGTTTTTGAATTCCAGGTAAAATTTAAAAAAATTTTTTTTTAAAATTTTAAATTTAAAAAAATTAATGCAGTTAACTTTTAATGACATTTTACCTTTTTATTTCCCAACTGCTGTCTACAAAGATGAGATGTATAAAAGAGTTATTGAACTTGGTAAGTGAAGTCTCTTTCAATTTTTGGAATCATCGGTTGCAGTCTTTCAAATACACTGGCAATTTCACACCTAATAAAACATTTTTTAATCTTCAGCACCCTACTCTAAAGCAGTCACACTCTCTCAGAAACCTTTTTTTTCAGTTTGCAATAGCTACACAAGGCACCAGGTTTATACTTACGCTCTTTAGTGGAGTGTTTGACTGTCTAGCCTCTCACTAGCCTGTGAATTCCACAAGAATATTCCATTCAGTTCATTCTTTCTCCAGCTCAGCCCAGTGCCTGACAGAGTAGGCTTTCAGTATGTTTTGGGGGTGGGAGAGGTGTAAATGAAAAGTGATAGAGTTGTAAAAACACCTCAGCAGAAATATCACAAATACACACAGATATGTCAAAAATTTTTAGTGGGAATACTTCTTCCAAAGAGGGCCACCTTTCCCCAAGCCCACCCACTGCACAGAATTCTCAAGATTTTCCCTGGGTGCTCAGGTCTGCAGCTGTTCCAACACTGCCTCCAACTTCACTGCCCAAGGTCTCTGATTGAGGAAATGCTGAACTGGACGTATAAACAGCAACCAAGTCCACTTTGAAGATCCTAGAATATTGTGGAAAGAGGAAAAGACTAAAATTTGAATTTGAAGAGTAAGTTATTATAGTTAAAAGAAAAATAAAATTGGTTTCTCCTCTTTTATATCAGAAATTGTCATTGTGATTATGGAAACGACAAGTTTAAAAATTTGGAATGCTAACTATTTCCTGTAAGTAAGCAGTATATATAATGTGTAAAAAGAAGCCAGAGTTGATATATGCCAGAGTAGGTGAAAACCAAATGTTTTCCAGAAAGGAACTTCTTATTCTCATTCTTTGCAATTGGTCAAATCAATAATAGACTGTATTTATTTTTCACTTTGTTGGAAAAACTGTCTAACCTCTTCCAAGCCTACCAAAGAGACTGTAATTAATGTGAAAGGTTTAGGAAAAAAATGTTCTTTAGAGTGTTTCAGTTATGTCAGTTTTGTTCACGCTATGAGGCTTTTAAAGAAAACACTATGATTTTAAAACCCAAATAAATAAAACATGGTAGTAATGAATGTGGACTAGATGAACACAGGCGTTTTTCACTGTTGTTTTGTCAACAAAAACTGCTTATATAATAACCTCTAATAAAACAGCAGATGAAAGAGAAAGCAAGAGAAGTCAACTAACCGTTCAGTCATAACTCCTAAAGCTATCATGCTTTTTCCCTCCTTTCACAAGGCCAAGACTTCTTTCCTGCTTTCTTTCCCTTGTGTTTTCTTCCTTTTGTCTTTGCCTGCTTTCACCTCCACCAGTCACTCAAGAAATGACCTTTAAATTCTTGCCTCCTTGCAAAGAAAGAAATGGAGTTCGAGTGTGCAAACTAGGCCTTCTGTAACAGTTCTATTAGGGGTATGCACAAAATTTACAAAGAGTTTTTCTTCTTTACTATCATACCTTCCTAACTCCTACACATAATCACTGTTAACACTTTTTGGTGTATATATTCTTAGAACTTTTTTCAATGCACATGTAACTAGCTGACTGTATGTGTGTTTCTATGTATGCTTTCCTTTTTTTAAAAACAAAAGTGAATATTTTGTACATTCAGTACTGCAACTTTTCTTATTGTTGTTGTTGGTTGCTTTCAAGTCAGTTCTGACTCATAGTGACCCTGTGTACAACAGAAGGAAACACTGCCTGGTCCTGTGTCTACAACCATTGTTATGTGTGAGCTTGTTGTTCTGGCCACTGTATCATTACATCTTGTTGAGGGTCTTTCTCTTTCTCATTGACCCTCTTCTTTACCAGGCATAATGTGTTCCTTCATGGGTTGATCCCTCTTGACAGCATGTCCAAAGTATGTAAGATGTAGTCTCACCATCCTTACTTTTTGGAGTACTCTGGTGTACTTCTTCCAAGACAAAGCTGTTCATTTATTTTAGCAGTCCATGGTATTTCAATATTCTTCCTCAATACTGCAATTCCAAGGTGTCAGTTCTTCTGTCTTCCTTATTTGTTGTCTAACTTTCATATGCACATGGTAGGATTCAAAATATCATGACTTGGGTCAGGTGCACCTTAGTCTTCAATGTGACATTTTTGCTTTCCAACATATTTAAGAAGTCTTTAGAAAAAATTAATTGTCTTTACCCCATGTCTTTTTGGTCCTTGATGATCATCCATTCCTGCTGAGTTGGGACCATTTGCTGTGCCCTAGTATGGAAGCTTGGCAGCTTTTAAGACCCCAGACGCCACTCACCAATGTGGGGTGTAGAGAGCCCTCTTAGCAAAATGCTGGTTGTCCCAGTTGGCCTCGATCTTGCCTAAAAGCATGGCCTCCTACCCCCTGCCCCAGCTACTCTGTCCTTGCAATATTGGGTTAAGATGGAAGGAGTATTCAAGTTATGCTGAAGTCCAATTAATATTGTTCTTGTTTCTAGGGTGTGCTGTCACCGATTTCACCAAACCAAATTTCTACCAACTATCTAATCTAAGCCCTCCCCCCCTACCCTTGCTCCCTCCCCTCCCTTGCAGCCATCAGAGAATCTTTTCTTCTACATGTAAGTCTGGTTTTGAGATCTTATCTTAGGGGTCTCATACAATATTTGTCCTTTTGTCACTTACTACTTTCACTCAACACAATATCTTCCAGTTGAAACCAGGTTGTGCGATGTTTCCTGGAATCATCATTATTCTTTATCATTGCGTAGTGCTCCATTGAGTATATATACCATAGTTTACCTATCCATTCCTCTGTTGTTGAGCATCTGGGTTGATTCCATCTTTTTGTTATCTTGGACTCTGCTGCCATAAACATTCTTGTGCATGTGTCCATTGGTGTGAAAGGCCTTGATTCTGTAGGATCTGTTCCAAGTAGTGGAATTACTGGGTCAAATGGTATATCTATATCCATTTTTTTAAGGAAGCACCAGATTGCTTTCCAAAGAGGCTGGACCATTTTGCAACCCCACCAGCCCTTGCCCTTAAATCATAACAAAAGTCCACTTTTGGCACACAAATGGATTGGACCTGGCGATGCAGAGTGACTGTAGTGGATGCACTTTATGGTTCTATGCAGCTATAGGATATTATCCTGCTGACTTCTGGCTGGAGGAAGGAGAGTAGGTGGAGAAGAGCAGAAAGGAGCCTGTTGGGAGGATGAGACATCTATGAGGCAGAGAGGAATAGTGTGCTGTCACCGGGCAGGGAAAGCAGTGGAAGCTGCATATAGGTGGGCATGTAAATTTATATGGGAATGTACATTTTCACTCAGTCATAATTTAAAAAAATTAATTGTGCTTTAAGTGAAAGTTTATAATCCAACTAAATTTGTCTTACACAAACTTGCACACACACTGCTATGTAACTCTAGCTGCTGTCCTTACCCTGTGACAACACATCCCTTCTTTACATGCTGTACTTCCAGTGTCCATTCAGCCAGTTCCTGTTCCCTTCTGCCCTCTCATCTCACCTCTGGACAGAAACTGCTCAGTTAGCTTCATGTATCTGCTTAGCATGAGGCATACTATTATACAGCATCATTTTATGTCTCCAGTCTAATCTAATCTTTATATGAATAGCTGGCTTTGAAAATGATTTCATTTCTGGGCTAACAGAGAGTCTGGGAGCCATGTCTTCTGAGGACCCTGCAGTCTGTCAGACCATCAAGTCCAATTTTTTTAAATAGAGTTCAAGTTCTGCAAACTCCTTTTTCTCCCACTATGTCAGGGACTTTGTGGTGTATTCTCTTTCAGGGCAGTCATTGGTGATGGCTTGGCACCATCTAGTTCTTCTGCTCTCATGCTGATGTAGTCTTTGAATTATGTGACCCCTTCCATCTCTTGGGATCATCTTTTCCTTATGTCTTTGTTGTCTTTCGTCCTCCTCTACTCCAAGTGTGTTGGGACTGATTGATGCTACTTAGATGGCCACTTTCTAGCTTTTAGGACCCAGATGCCACTAACCAAAGTGGGATGCAGAGCATTTTCTTAAAAAGACTTTGTTATTCCAGTTGACCTAGTTATCCCCTGAAACTATGGGACCCAGACCCTTGCTTCTCTGTCCTTCAAAGTGTGAGGTAATATTTAGGAAACATTCAGGAGGTCTTTTGTAGCAGACTTTCCCAGTGCAATGCATTTTTTTGTGACAGCTGTTTCCATGGTTATTGATTGTGGATCCAAGTAAAATAAAATCCTAACAATCTCAATCTTTTCTGTTTATCACAATGCTGCTTTTTGGCCCAGTTATGAGGACTTTTGCTTTTTTGATGTTCAGGTGTAATCCACACTGAAACCTGTGGTCTTTGATCTTTTATAGGTAAATGCTTCAATTCCTCTTCACTTTCAGAAATCAAGATTGTGTCATCTGTGTAACACAGGTTGTTAATGAGTCTTCCTCCAATCCTGATGCCCCATTGTTCTGCATATAATCCAACAACTTTTCTTACTCATCAATACATCGTAGCCATTCTTTCAGGTCAAACATACAAATTTTCATCATTCTAACTACTGCAGGGTATTTCATGGTTTCATATGCCATGAGTTACTTAATCTAAATTTTATTCTATACCAGAAATAGTAATATCTAATTTCTCACTACTTCAAAAAAAAGGCTTCGATGAATATCTGTATATAATGTCTTAGTCATCTAGTGCTGCTATCACAGATATACCACAAATAGATTGCTATAGAAAAAGACACATTATTTCTCTCATAGTCTGTGTGGCCCCCACTTATCTGTCTGTCTGTCATACTGTGGGGGATTGTGTGTTGCTGTGATGCTAGAAGCTATGCCGTTTTTATTGAGATACCAGCAGGGTCACCAATGGTGGGCAGGTTTCAGCTGAGCTTCCAGACTAAGACAGACTGGGAAGAAAGACCTGGTGTTCTACATCTGAAAAGAATTAGCCAGTGAAAGTCTTATGAATATCAGTGGAACACTGTCAGATAGAATTTGGTAAGATAAATGATTTATTCATTGCAAATGCCTTTTTTTTTCACCAACACAAATGGTGACCATACACATAGACTTCACCAGATGGAATACACAGGAATCAAATAGACTATATCTGTGGGAAAAGATGATGGAAAAACTCCATATCAGCAGTCAGAAAAAGACCAAGAGCTAACTGTGGCACAGACTATTAATTGCTCATATGCAAGTTCAAATTGAAACTGGAGATTAGAATAAGTTCACGAGAATCAAAGTATCACCTTGAATATGTCCCTCCTGAGTTTAGAGGCCATCTCAAGAACAGATTTGATGTGTTGAACACTAATGACTGAAGACCAGATGAAGTGTGGAATGATATCAAAGATATCATCCATGAGAAAATCAAGAGATCACTAAAAAGACCCAAAAGAAAGAAAATACCAAATTTGATGTCAGAAGAGACTCTGAAACTTTCTCTGGAATGTCAAGAAAGTAAAGCAAAATGAAGGAATAGTGAAGTAAAAGAACTAAACATAAGGTTTTAAAGGGCAGCTTGAGAAGACAAAATGAAGTATTATAATGATATGTGCAAATAGCTGGAAATAGAAAACCAAAAGGGAAGAACACACCCCACATTTCTCAAGCTCCAAGAACTGAAGAAACAATTTTAGGACTTGAGTTACAGTAGTGAAAGATTATACAGGGAAAATATTAAACGACTCAAGGAGCATCAAAAGAAGATGAAAGGAATACACAGTATCACTGTAACAGAAAGAACTGGTCGATGTTCAAACATTTGAAGAGGTAGCATATGATTAGGAACCAATGATACTGAAGGAAGAAGTCGAAGCTGCACTTAAGGCATTGGTGAAAACAAAACTCCAGGAATTGATGAAATATCAGTTGAAATATTTGAACAAATGGATGCAGCACTAGAAGTACTCATCTGCCAAGAAATCTGGAGGGTGGCTACCTGATCAACTGACTGCAAGAGACCCATAATTTATGACCATTCCAGAGAAAGGTGATGCAACCAAATGGGGAAGTTATTGAACAATTTCATTAATATCATACACAGGTAAAATTTTACTAAAGACCATTCAAAAGTGATTACAACAGTATGTTGACAAGGAAGTGCTAGTAATTCAAATCAGATTCGGAACAGGACATGGAACTAGGGATATCAATGCTGATGTCAGATGGATCTTGGCTGAAAGAATAGAATACCAAGTAGATGTTTACCTGTGTTCCATTGACTATGCAAAGGCATTTGACCATGTGAATCATTGCAAATTGTGGCTAACATTGCAGAGAAAGGGAATTCCAGAACATTTAATTATGCTTTTAAGGAATCTATATATGGATCAAGAGGCAGTCGTGCAAACAGAACAAGGGGACACTGCATGGTTTAAAGTCAAGAAAGGTGTGTGTTAAGGTTGTATCCTTTTGCCTTATCTTTTCGATATGTGTGCTGAGCAGATAATCCAAGAAGCTGTACTATATGAAGGAGAACAAAGCATCAGGATTGGAGGACAACTCATTAACAACCTGTTACGCAAATGACACCACCTCGCTTGCTGGAAGTGAAGAGATTTGAAACACTTACTCATGAAGATCAAAGACTACAGTCTTCAGTATGGATTGTACCTCAACATCAAGAAAACAAAAATACTCACAACTGGATACATAAGCAATACTGTAATAAATAAAAGATTGAGGTTATAAAGGATTTCATTTTACTTGGTTCCAGAGTTGATGCCCACGGAAGCAGCAGTCAAGAAATCAAAAGACTCATTGCATTGGGAAAATTTGCCACACAAGACCTCCTAAAGGATTGAAAAGTAAAGTTGTCACCTTGAAGACTAAGGTGCACCTGAACGAAGCCATGGCATTCTGAATAGCATCATATGCATGTGAAAGCTGGACAGTGAATAAGGAAGACAGAAGCGTAGCTGTCTCTGCATTGTGTTATCGGGAAGAATATTGAGCATACCATGGACTGTCAAAAAACAAACAGATGTGTTCTGGGAGAAGTACAACCAGAATACTCCTTGGAAGCAGATATGGTGAGACTGTGTCTTACATGCTTTGGACCTGTTGTCAGGAGGGATTGGTCCTTGGAGAAAGACATCATGCTTGGTAGAGTGGAGGGTCAGTGAAGAAGAAAAAGATCCCTGATGAGATGGATTGAAACAGTGGCTGCAACTATGAGTTTAAGCATAAAATGAATTGTGGACATGGTACAGGACTGGGGGGTGTTTCATTCTGTTGTGCATAGGGTCACTATGTGTTGGAGCCAACTCAACGGCACCTAAGAACAACAATAGTCTAGGGGGCTAGAAGTCCAAATTCATGGTCCTAGCTCCAGGGGAAGGCTTTTTCTTATTGACTCTGGGGACATCAATCGTCCCAGTTCTAGGAGCTTCTTAACCCAAGGACCCCAGGTCCAAACAATGCACTATTCTCTTGCCTCTTGTTTCTTCGTGTTATGAGTTCCCCCAGTCTCTCCGCTGGCTTCTCTCTTTTATAAATTCATAAGATATTGGCTTTAGGCAAAAGCTAATGTTGTAGGTTGACTCCTGCATCATTAAGATGACTGCTGCTAATCCCACCTCATTAACGTCATAGAGGTGGGATTCATAATATATGAAAATCACATCAGATGACAAAATGGTGGACATTCACAATATTCAGGCTCACAGTCAAAATCACAAACGTTTCGGAGGACACAGTTAAACCCAGGACGTATGGTAATATAACTCAGTACACTCCTGCAAGTATTTACATACAGTGGATACCTAGAGGTGGAGTTGATGGGCCAAAGGAGATTTTCATTAAAAATTGTGATCACATATCCCAAAAAGTCTACAAGAAACCTTTTAGAAACTAAGAGAGGAATTTAGCAAAGTGGCAAGGTACAAGGCCAACAAGCATATATCAGCTGGGTTTCTATACACCACCAATGAGAAATCTGAAAGGGAAATTAGAGAAACAGTTCCATTTAAGATATAACCTGAGAGAATATAATAAAAAAAACCAGCTGCTGTCGAGTCAACTCCAACTGATAGTGACCCTATAGGTCAGAGTAGAACTACTCCATAGAGTTTCCAAGGAGCACCTGGTAGATTTGAACTTCCAAGCGTTTGGTTAGCAGAAATAACACTTAACACACTAAGCCACAAGGGTTTCCAAGAGAATGTAATACCTAAGAAAATCTAACCAAAGACATGATGGACTTATAAAACATACTGAAAGAGATTAAAGCAGACTTAAATAAATGGGAAGAGGTTCTATGTTCATGGATTGGAAGACCTGATACTGTTAAGGTATCAGTACTACCCAGAGTGATCTATAGAGTCAATTAAATCCTGACCAAAATTTCAATAGCCTTCTATTCAAAAATAGAAAAAATTGTTTTTAGTTTACATGGAACAGCAAGAGGCTCTGAGTAGCTAAAACCGTTTTCAAGGATAAGAATGAAGTAAGAAGGCTCATACTTGCTGATTTTTAAACTTATTGTATTCTGTTGCAGTAATCAAAACAGCCAGGTACTGGTGTCACAATAAACACATAGGGATAGAACCGAGAGTACAGAAATGAATCTGCCATCTGTGATCAACTGATTTTTGACAAGGGGGCAAAGTCCATTCTGTGGGAAAGCCCATTCTGTGGGAAAAAGATTCTCTTCAACAAAT
Organism: Heterohyrax brucei; assembly: GCA_028571685.1. Lineage (NCBI taxonomy): Eukaryota > Metazoa > Chordata > Mammalia > Hyracoidea > Procaviidae > Heterohyrax > Heterohyrax brucei. Next base: position 114,357,798 of record CM053166.1, on the reverse strand, counting down.
GGTGCTGGGAAACTTGGATTTCCACATGCAGAAAAATGAAATAGGACCCATGCTTCACACTATACACAAAAACAAATTCAAAATAAATTAAGAACCTAAAAGTGCAAACTAAGACCATACAATTATTAGAAGAACAAGAAGGAATGATGCCATCAGTTCTAGCTTTCAATGATGTATTATCTAATAACAAAAGCAAAAATAACGAAAGACAAAATAAGTAGAACCTTGTCATGGATTGAATTGTGTTCCCCCCAAAATATTTGTGAACTTGGTTAGACCATGATTCCTAATATAGTCTAATTGGCCACCATTTTGTCACCTGATGTGATTTTCCAATGTATTGTGAATCCTATCACTATGATGTTAATGAGATGGTATTAACATCAGTTGTGTTGATGAGACAGGATTCAATCTACAAGACTAGTTTGTGCCATTAAGCTAGTCTCTTTTGAGATATGAAGGAAAGAAGTTGACAGAGAGACCTGGGGACTTCATACCACCAGGAAAGCAGCTCTGGGTGAAAGGTGTATCATTTAGACTTGTGGGTCCCTGCGCTGAGAGGCATGTAGTTCAAGTGTTCCCTGTCCTATCAACATGTGTCGATACTAAGTGAGAAGTGGAATGACACTTCTAAGACCAAGTGGAGCCTCCTTCTGGAACTCCTGCAGCTTATATAGTTAAACATTATGACCCTGGTACTGTATTGTACCTGAATTGTTGGCATGCATTCCCTAAAGGAAATCTCGAGGATCAATGGCCCATATGGAGCAGTTTTGACATGAATTGATTGGGTTTTTTTTGGAACAATAAATTAGAGACCCCATGGAGCAGACAGGATCAGTGGCAAGTATACATTATGAATAGTATTTAGAACCTTCAAAGACAGTAAGAGAGCAGATTTGCCTCTTTAGAAAAAATGGTGTCTAAACAAATTAAGGAATTGAAATGCCAAACTTATCCACTGGCTGTCCTTCTTCTCCTCCTTCTCTTCCTCCGTCTTCCCCTTGTTTTTCTCCTCCAATAGGAAAAAAAGACCACATTTTACAGAGACTACATCATCATGAAACCAGAAGAACTAGATGGTGCCTAGCCACCACCAGTGTTGGCTCTGACAAGGAACACGATAAAAACGTTTTGATGGAGGAAGCAGGACCAAGATGGCAGGTCAGTCACATGTCTCCTCAATTCCCTCTGAGAACTAAGGCACAGAAAAACAACTGAATGCAATACAGTGGATATTTTAGGACCTCTAAGATCAGTCAGAAAGTTGTAAGATCAGACTCAGAGATGGGAAGGGGAAAACTACCTTTGTCAGAGGTGTGTTGGCAGCTCAAGGGGTCTAAATTCTGCTGGTGTGGTGAAGGAGAAGCTTGCAGGTGCAGAAGCCATCTTTGTTGGCTGGGGGGACGGGGACTAGGGCTGCTGCACCTGGGATCCTGGCTGGGGCCAGCTGCAACTGGGTGGACAGCATCTCTCTAAGTAGAGAAGCTGTACTTAGGATGGTCTCATCTGGGGAGCTCAGCAGTGGTTGGCAGCTGAGTACAATGGCACTTTTCTCCCCTCCCTTCTCCAGGCTGTGCCATGGATTCCACTGGTGCAGCACAGGGGAATTGGCACAGGTAGGATGCCACATTAGTCATCTGAAAGATACAATCTACAATGCCTGAGGGCCCATCTTGGGCCAGATGCCACGCTGAGCAGCAGCACCTGACTGGACAGAGCCACTCTCAGCAGAGAAGCTGGTTTGAAGACAACCACACATAGAGAATGCAGCAGTGCTGTCAGCCAAGTGTAGTGGTGCCTTTCCCACCTCCCTTCTCTGAGCCATGCCATAGTGTCTGCAGGCACAGCTCTGCAGAGAATCCACGAGTAGGGCGTCATCTTTGTCAGCAGGAGTGTGCTGAGCCTGAGGGCCCAGCAGGAACCAGATGCCATGCTGAGCAGCAGAGCCCAGTTGGACAGCACCTCACTCTGCAGAGAAGGTGTTCCTAAGACAACCACACCTAGAAAATGAAGTAGTGGCTGGCAGCCAAGTGAAGCTGTGCCCTTCCCCTCTCCCTTTTCTAAGCTATGATATTGTATCTGCCGGCATGCCTCCAGAGAGTCTGTAAATAGGTCACCACCTTTATTACAAAGGAGGCAAGGACTGCCACCTCTAAGAGCCCAACCGGGGAGGGATGTCAACTGGAGCAGCACCACCTGACTGGACAGCATTTCTCTCAGCAGAGAAGCTGTATTTAAGACAGCCACACCAAGAAAATGTAGTGGCAGCTGGTGGCCAAGTGCAGTAGCGTCCTACCCTCCTCCTTTCTCTAAGCCACACCATAGCTTCTGCAGTTCTGACGTCAGAGAAGTTGAATAGCTTTCTGATGGCTAAAAGACAACAATCAACATCTAACCATTTAAAGAAGCAGGCCACCATGGCTCCACAAAACTCCTAAACTAAAGAACCAAAAAACTTCACAGATGAAGAAGTCTTCCTGAAATTATCAGAGGTAGAATACAAAAGAATCAGGTATAGAACCCTTCTAGATCTTAGGATGCAGATTGGACAAAATGCAGCAGAACAAAATGCAAAATTAACAAAGCTATATGAACTACTAAAGCAACAATAAACTGTATTCAGAAGATCAATAATAAAATTACAGAGTTACATAATTCAACTGAAAGCCAAAGGAGAAAGATTGGGGAAATGGAATGCAGAATTAGTGAGATTGAAGATAAAGCAACTGACACTAGCATTTATAAGGAGAAATCAGATAAAACAATCAAGAGAATTAAGAATCATTAAGAATTATGTGGAACTGCATAAAGAGGAACAATTTACATGTAATTGGAGTTTCAGAACAGAGAGGGATAGCAAAAAACACAGCAAGAATTATTGAAGAGTTGCTGACAGAAAACTTCCCTGACATCATGAAAGAAGACAAGATAGCCATTAAGATGCTTATCTAAAGCCACAAAAGATAGATCCCTTTTAATCCTTATAATCCCTTTTAAGACCTTATAATCAAGCTTAGTAAAATGAAACATAGAGGCCCTTAAAGGCAGTAAGCTTAAACCAAAACCAGCTTACAAAAGTGAATTAGTTAGACTGAAGTCCAACTATTAACCCAAAAACATGTTGGCTGGAAAACAGTGGGATGACACATACAAAACCTTGAAGGAAAAAAATTCTCAAAAATTGTCAACCAAGAATTATATATCCTACAAAATTGTCTCTCAAATATGATGGTGAAACTAGGCTATTCTCCGATAAACAGAAGCTTAGAGAATTAGCAAAAACCAAAGCAAAATTACAAGAAATACTGAAGGAAGTTCTTCGATTAGAAAATCAGTAACAGCAGGTATATACTCCATGATGCAACACAGAACACAGCATCTGGAGTCCTACATAGTTAGGGAGGCCACAAAGCTCAATCAATGATAAAATTTTAAAACAGAGATCTCAACATTTAAATTATGACAGCATTTCACAATAAAGAGGGACATATAGTATTCACAGACTTTTCAGACAGAGAGGAAGTTAAGGAGATAAAAGAAGGTGAAGACTGGCTGAAAGTTACAACATTAAGTGTGAACAGTTTGGTAGCCACAAAGCAAACTAACAATACTACATATCAAAACAAGAAACACAATATAGAAGTCTAGCATACACAAAACCAACATAAAAAAGGATGAACAGAAAACCCCTAAAGAAAAACAGCCCAGAATAAAATATTAAGTAGGACAAAGAAAATGTCAACAACACAAAAATAAAGACAGTAAAATGACAGCACTAAATACATATGAAGCAATAATTACACTGAATGTAAATGGATTGAATGCTCCAATAAAGAGACAGATTAACAGGTTGCATCAAAAATCAAGGTCTGTCTATATGCTGTTTACAAGAAACATACCTTAAACTTGAAGACTAACAAATTGAAAATCAAAGGCTGGTAACATATACCAAGCTAACAACAAGCAAAGAAGAGTAGCAGAAGAAATACTAATCTCAGGTACAATAGATTTTCAGGTAAAATCCACCATTGTTTACAAGGATGGTGACTATTGCTTAAAGGCTCAATATATAAGAAGAATACAGTAACATTAAATATTTATGCACACAATGTCAGAACATCTAAATAAACACTGAAAAATGAGATAGATTTCTCCACACCAATAGGAGGAGACTTCAACAATCCACTTTCAGTAATGGAGGGATAATCCAGAAAAAAACTCAAGACACAGAAGATCTTATTGTAACAATCAACCAACTCAATTTCATACACATATACAGAACTTTTTGTGTAACAACAGACAAATATGCCTTCTTTTCCAATGCATGTGGAACATTCTCCAGAACAGACCATGTGTTAGGACATAAAGGAAGTCTCAACAAAATCCACAACATTGAATTATTGCAAAGCATCTTCTCAGATCATAAAGCCATAAAGGTGGAAATCAATAGCAGAAAAAAATGTGTGTAGAAATTGGAACTCATGGAAACTGAACAACACCTTGCTCAAAAATCCATGGGTTATACAAGAAATCAAGGGTGCAGTAAAGAAATTCATGAAATGAAATGAGAATGAAAGCATCCTACTAGAACCTATGGGATACAGCAAAAGCAGTGCTGACAGGTCAATTAATCTCTATAAATGTACACACCCAGAATGAAGAAAGGGCCAAAATCAAAGATTTAACCCTTTGACTCAAACAAACAGAAAGAGAGCAACAAAAGAACTCATCAGGAATCAGAAGAAACATGTAATAAAAATTAGAGCAGAGCTAAATGAATTAGAGACTAGAAAACAATTGAAAGATATAACAAAACCAAAAGCTGTTTTTTTGAAAAGATCAACAAAATTAATAAACCATTGGCCAAACTCAAAAAAAAAAAAACAGGAGAGCAAACAAATAACCTGAATGAGAAATGAAACGGGAGATATCACGACAAACCCAATCAAAATTAAAAATATCATGACAGAATACTACAAAAAATTGTACTGTAACAATTGAAAATCTAGAGCCAAGCCAAGTGCTGTCAAGTCCTAGAGGAAATGACACATTTCTGGATTCACATCACCTACCAAAAAAAGTAGAATAAGTTAATTAACCCATCACAAAAGAAGAAATTTTAAAAAGTAATTAAAACAAACCAAAACACTACTGAAGTGATTAAAAGATACCAGTCAAAAATGTCCTGTCCTAGAAGGCTTCACTGTAGAATTCTATCAAACTTTTAGAGAGTAGTTAATTCCAATGCTACTGAAGCTATTTCACAACATAGAAAGGAATGGAATATTCCCAAATTCATTCAATGAAGCCAGCATAACCCTAATACAAAAGTCAGGGAAAGATCCCACAAAAAAAGAAAATTACAGGCCAATATTACTCATGAACCTAGATGCAAAAATCTTCAGCAAAATCCTAGCCAGTAGAAATAAACAGTTCATCAAAAAAAGTAATTCACCATGGCCAAGTAGGATTCATAGCGGGGATGCAAGGCAGGTTCAACATCAGAAAAACAATTAATGTGATCAAGCACATAAATAATACAAGGGATAAGAATCACCTGATTTTATCAATTGATGCAGAAAAGTCATTTGACAAAGACCATGACCTGTTTATGCTAAAAACTCTCAGCAAAATAGGAATAGAAGGGAAATTCCTCAGTGCAATAAGGGGCATCTATGCAAAGCCAAATGCAAAGTCATCCTGAATGGAGAGACACTGAAAGAATTCCCCCTGAGAACAGAAACTAGACAAGGATGCCCATTATCATCACTTTTATCCAAGATTGTGCTAGAGGTTCTGGCCAGAGCAATCCAATAAGACAATGAAATAAAGGTCATCTGCATCTGTAAAGAAGTAAAAGAATCCCTATTTGAAGATGATATCATCTTATTAACAAAAAAACAGAAAATTCTAAAGAATCCAAAACAATTTACTTTAACGAATGAAAGAATTCAGCCAAGTATCACGATATAAGATCAACTTAAATAAATCTGTAGGATTCTTTATACCAACAAAGAGATCATCAAAGAGGAAATCATAACATCAATACCATTTACAATAGCCTCCATGAAGATAAAATACCTAGGAATAAATCTAACCAGAGATGGAAGAAGCCTGTACAAAGAAAATTACAAGACCCTACTGCAAGAAACCAAAAGAGACTTACATAAGTGGAGAAACCTACCTTGCTCATGGATAGGAACACTTAACATGGTGAAAATGTCTATTCTACCCAAAGCAATCTACATATACAGTGCAATCCTAATACAAATTCCAGTGTTATTTTTTAATGAGATGGAGAAACAAATCACCAACTTCATTTGGAAAGGGAAGAAACTCCTGGTAAGTAAAGCACTATTGAAGAAAATGAGCACAGTGGGAGTCTTCACATTACCTGACCTTAGAACCTACTACACTGCCACAGTAGTCAAAACAGCCTGATACTGGTACAGAAACAGACATATAGACCAATGAAACAGAATAAAGAACCCAGAAATATCTCCATCCTCCTATGAACCATTGATATTTGACAAAGGCCCAAAGGTTGTAAACTGGGGTAAAAACAGTCTTTTTAACCAACAGTGTTGGCAGAATTGGATATCCATCTGCAAAAAACTGAAACAAATCCACATCTCATGCCTTACACAAAAACTAACAGAAAATGGACCGAAAACCTAGATAGTAAGCCTAAAACAATAAAGATCATGTAAGAAAAAATAGGGGGCAAAAATGCAAGTTCTAATACATGGCTTAGACAAACTAGAAAATCTGACCAACAATGCACAAATAACAGAAGAGAAAGTAGACAAGTGGGAACTACTAAAAGTCAAATACTTATGCTCATCCAAAGACTTTATCAAGAGAGTTAAAAGAATACCTGCAGAACAGAAAAAAAAATATTTGGCAACTAAGTATCAGACTGATGTCTGATTTCCATAATCTACAAGGTAATGTAAAATATCAACAAGAACAAGGTAAATAACCCAATTGAATGATTGGCAAAGGAAATGAATGGACACATCATCAAAGAAGACATCCAGGCAGCCTATAAGACACATGAGGAAAAGCTCACTATCATTAGCTATTAGGGAAATGCAAATCAAAACTACAGTGAGATACCATCTTACCCCAATGAGGTTGGCAATAATCCAAAAAACACAAAACAAGGAATGCTAGAGAGGCTGTGGAGAGATTGGAACACTTCTACATTTCTGTAGGAATGTAAAATTAAACAACCTCTTTGGAAAGCAATTTAGTGCTTTCTTCAAAAGCTAGAAATAGTAATACCATATGACCCATCAATCACACTGCTTGGAATATAGCCTACAGAAATAAAGACTGTCACATGAACAGATACATGAATACAAATGTTTATTGCATCGCTGTCTTCCATAGCAAAAATATGGAATCACCTTAGGTGCCCATCAACAGATGAATGGATAAAAAAACTATGGTATATATACACTGTGTAACAGTATGCAATGATAAAGAACTATGATGATTTTATGAAGCATCTCATGACCTGGTTATCAGCTAGAAGACATTACCCTTAGTGAAATCATTCAGCTGAAAAAGGACAAGTATTATAGGAGACCACTATTATAAGGACTTAAACAGGGACTTAGGTTCAGAAGGAAAGACTCTTTGATGGCTACGAGGGTAGAGAGGGAGGGATAGGGTTGATTATAGAGTAGTCAGTAAGGAGTCACCGGTGTGAACATACATCTCTCCATTTGTCAAATTCACCCTTACATGACTTAACAAATACTTTTTCCATTTTGTAGGATTGAAGAGTTATTATTTGATGACAGACACAAGAATGACTCCATTCAGCTGGAGCTAAAGACTGCTACCATGTTTCTTTGGACTCCCTATTCATCTGCCTCAACAGGCAAAGAAGGGAGATACTGTATTGGTTAGGCTGACTGATCATAACTACCTAAGAGAAATTGGACTTCTAATACACAACAGAAGAAAAGAAAGAATATGGAGATAGTGCATGGAATCTTTTAGTTCTTTATGTGATCTCCTGTATCCGACTCGATGGCACTTGGCTTGGCTGGTATTCATTATGCTTTCTGTGATTAAAATCGATGGTAAACTTCAGCCACACAATTCAGGCAAGACTACTAAATGTACAAATTTTTCAGGAATGAAAGTTTTTGTCACCTAATAAAGGAGAGAACCATGAACTACTCAGGTGCTTAGTGAGGGCAAAGAAATAATATAGTGAATAGTGGAAGAAGATAAGCCCTGTTGGTGCAGTGGCAAGGCAATATGTTGCTAACCAAGTGGTTGTACCAACCCACAAGCTGCTCAGTGAAAGATGTAGCAGTCTGCTTCCATAAAGAATACATTCCTTGGAAATACTACGGGCAATTCTACTCTGTCCTACAGGGTTGCAATGGGTCAGAATCAACTTGATGGCCGTGGAGTTTTCGGTGGCTGATTCGATCAAGTGACTAACTGAAGAAATTAGTAATCCTTACTTACTTTGTTATAACGTATTTGTGTACATGTAAAAATATGTATGTGTAAATATATGTACATATAAGACTATGGAAACACTGATGGCATAGTGGTTTAAGGGTCGCCATGAGTCGGATCCAACTCGACGGCCCTTGGCTTTGGCTGCTAACCAAAAGGTTGGCAGTTCAAATCCACTGGGGGCTGCTTGTAAACCCTAGGGGGCAGTTCTGCTCTGATCTAGGGTCACCATGAGTCGGATCTAACTCAACGACAATATTTTTTTTAATATATAAGACTATACTGTATTTTTGTGCAAGTAGCCCATACTGTGTGTTTATCAGCCACTTCCTCTCCCTAAAATTAACTGTAAAAAAAATGTATTAGTATAGCATGTGTCTTAGGCTATATTCTCTAAAGAAGCAAAGTCAATGTCTCATCTGTAAACATATACATACATACATAAAGAGAGAAAGAGAGAGAGATATCAAGGAAACCGCTTACACAGTTGTAATGGCTGAGAAGTCCTAAATCCCTGGGTCAGGTTGGAGGATTCTCCCAACTCACAAATCAGGGGCTGGCAAATCCAGGATTCAGACCATGAATCCCAAAATCAGTAAGCAGCTAGCTCATGTCCTAAGAGCTGGTGGTCAGATGAATAGGAGCCAGCTACAGGATCCAGAGCAAACAAAAGCCAGTTAGCTTTGTGAGAAAGTCCACCTATATTGGATGCAGGTCATATCCACGTAGAAACTTCCTTTCCACTGATTGACAACTCACAGGTGATCTCATTATGAAAGTGATCACATTATGTCTTATCTCACCAAGGAGATGATTACATCATTATACCACTGCCAGACTACATCGTAATTGCCAGACCATTGAGAAACATGGCTCATCCATGTTGACAAATAATCTTAATGATCACAGTGTGCTTACAAAGATACCTCTTGGGGGGCAGGGTGAGTGTTTTAGTCAGTTAGGCTGCTCTAACAGAAATACGGAGTGGATGGCTTTAACAAAGAAAGATTTATTCTTACACAGTCCGGTAGGTTGCAAGTCCATGTTCAGGGTGTCCGCTCCAGGGAAAGACTTTCCCTTGTCGGCTCTGGAGGAAAGTCCGGTATTGTATCAGTCTTTGTCCACAGAGTGTCCTCAAGCAAGAACCTCTGGTCTGAAGGACGCGCTCTGCTCCCGGTGCTGCTTGCTTGATGGTAGCGAGGTTCTCAAATTGTCCTTTGTTTCTTTTTCCTTTTATTCCTTGCAAGCTAAAATCATTAAGGGTGGGGCAAGCCATACTCCAGAGAAACTCCCCCTACAGCAGGAATTTACAGCTCCACCCTAATCCTTTAACATACAGGTTAGCAAAACCACACAATGGAGGACAGTTCCAAGACACTGGGGACCATATCTCAGCCACGTGGCTGCACACACTTTTGGGGGGACACTATTCCAACCATGACATCCCACCCTTTGACAACCCAAAAATCTCATCACAAAAACATTTAACACATTCATCTCACCATAGCAAAATTATGTCCATCCACATAACAGAAGTCTTAAATCAGTTCCAAGTCCAAAACACAAATACTCTTCTACATCTGTGAAACTTAGAAGGCATTAACAGGCAACAGGCACGTCAACAGAACACATTACATTAGCCCTCAAAGCTTTGGAAATACTCATACATTTTCTGAGACATTCTACACAACAGCAATGCTCTCCAGACTCTAGGTATCCGCCACACTCTCTGGTTTCTGAGTGGAGACCTCCAGCCCCGTGCTACAACTCTGCCTTCAAGGCCCACTTGGACAGAAACTCTGTCCCATTAGCTTTAGGAGCACCCTAAGCCCAACTGAGTGGCAATTCCACCCTTACGAACACAGCACGCCATGGTTCCACCCTTTCAAACCCCTGAGGTCATGGCCATACCTCTTGAGACTGAGGCAGCTCAGCTTCTCACGCTATCTGCCTCTTCAGCTTCAGCTTCCTATGGCTGCATGGCCCGGGCCTCAGGCCCACATCTGCCTTGCCGGGCAAGTGTTCCAAAGCTCTGTAGCTCCACTGGTTTAAGTGCCCGGAGGCACCCCATTCTTACTGGAAAGCGTCCTGCCCAAAGGCACTCAACTCTCTCACTCCGTGGGTCAGCAAGGCCAGCTCCACTGATTCAAGTGCCCAAAGGCACCCCTTTCCGCGAGGAAAACTCTGCACAGGCACTGACCTCTCTCGTTCCGCGGGTCGGCTCCAGCGCTGCCTCTGGTTCTGCTGCTGCCGCTGCCGCTGCTGCCGGTCCTCTGCTGTTTCTCACCATCTGCGCCTTCTTCGTTCCTTCTGAATCTTCTATCCATTCGCAGTTTCAAAGTGGCTTCCACATTTTAGGTATTTGCTAGAGCAGCACCCCACTCCCACGGTACCAATTCTGTTTCAGTCAGCTAGGCTGCTATAACAGAAATACCACGGAGTGGATGGCTTTAACAAAGAAAGATTTATTCTTACACAGTCCGGTAGGTTGCAAGTCCATGTTCAGGGTGTCCGCTCCAGGGAAAGACTTTCTCCTTGTTGGCTCTGGAAGAAAGTCCGGTATTGTATCAGTCTTTGTCCTGGGAGTGTCCTCACGCAAGAACCTCTGGTCTGAAGGACGCGCTCTGCTCCTGGTGCTGCTTGCTTGATGGTCGCAAGGTTCTCAAATTGTCCTTTGTTTCTTTTTCCTTTTATTCCTTGCAAGCTAAAAGCATTAAGGGTGGGGCAAGCCATACTCCAGAGAAACTCCCCCTACAGCAGGAATTTAGAGCTCCACCCTAATCCTTTAACATACAGGTTAGCAAAACCACACAATGGAGGACATCCCCAAGACACTGGGAACCATATCTCAGCCACGTAGCTGCACACATTTTTGGGGGGACACAATTCCAACCATGACGGTGAGGAACACATTATTTGCATAAAAATATGGATTTTTTATATACATATTACGTTTGTATGAAATACCTACTTTTTCACACCCTTTTAAGTTCTTCTCATTTGAATTAAGATGTATTGATTTCACATTTTTGGATTAAGTATGGTTAATTGTACACCATAATGTTTGTTATATAGGATATCAAGGAAAAGAGTAAAACATCACCTAAGATCTTTGAATCTTCTTTAGAGGAAAAGGTTACTGTGTTTTTCGTTGTATGCAGCATAGTTGTATCTTGTTAGGTGCAAGTATAACTTTGTAATTATTTTTATTTAGAGATTAAGTATGGTTTAAGAAATGTAAATGTGTAAATGTGCCCAACTGACAAAGGTAGCACTTAGTTTTACATGTCAACTTAACTAGGTTACACTGCCCAGCTGTTTGGTTAAATGCTAGTCTAGATGTTTCTGTGAATGTTTTTCATGGATATAATTCACTTTCACCATCAGTTAACTTTAATTAAAGGAAGTCATCTTCAATAATGTGGGTAACTCTTATACAATCAGTCGAAGATTTTAAAAGCAAAACTTGTGGTTTCCTAGAGAAAAAATTCTGCTTCAAAAATACTATAATATAGAAATTCTGCTTCAGTTGCCAGCTTGTCCCCTCCCTGTAAGTATTTTTGAATCAAGATTGCAACATAATTTTTGCTTCACTTTTCAGCCTACTGTCCTCATCTGCAGATTTCAGATTTGCCATATCTTACAATCACAAAAGTTAATTACTTAACTATCTTTTCTCCCTATATATGTGTATACACGCACACACATATATACATATACATACCTACAGGTTTTGTTTCTCTGGAGAACCTCGACTGATGTAAATCTAATTTATCTTAACAGATATTTGTAACTTTTTAAATAAGAACATTTTATATACAATTTATGTATTTTGTAATATCTTCATTTGTAACATTGTAATATCATCAAATTTATCTTGCCTTTATAGAAAAGAACTAGGAAACATCCACTATTCTATTTTTATTGTATGGAAGAATTTGCTTAGTGTTGACATTATTTCAATTTTTTCTCCCGTAAGGTTATTATAGTCTGCCAACTTTATTGTTAATAGTTGTAATAATGGATTCAATACTTTAATAGACATGTGACTATTCATAAGTCTAAAAATTCTTATTAAATCTGTTTTGGGAAATTTTAATTTTCACAGTATTTGCACCTTTCATCTAAATTGTTACATTTTTCTATAAATATGTAGACAATATCCCCTTAATATCTCTTCATCATGTCTGTAGGATCTGTAGTGGAGTACACAACCTTTTTTTCTTCTTCAATAGTGTTGCTCGAAGATAACTGGTACTATTCATCTTTTTAAAAAAAGATTGCCTTTGTTGATTGTTGTCTATTATATGTTTGAGCTTTTAAAAAATCATTTTCTGTACTTTTTGAACTTGGATGGGTACACTTCTCATTTATGCCTTTTCCAAATAGCGTATCTTTAATTATCATTCTTTCCATAATTCAGTGGCATTAATCAAATCTGAATAAGCTTTTATAAATAAACATCTATTTTCTTCCTTCTGATAATCATTAACTTCTTAAACCATTTAAGCAGGTGTTACATGAATTGTGATTTTAGCATCAGTGCTAAAATCATACTATACTGTTTGAAAATTGTGGTATAATTTACATAAATATTAATCAGTAAGCTATTTCACAAGCATTGATGCTTGCTAAAAACTACAAAACTACAATAATTAAATACACTTGTGGTATTTTTATTATCTTACATAGAAGTTTTGTTGTAACTAAAAACACTACAACAGAAAAATCAGTAATTTTATTAATACTGGAATATCAAAATTCTTCCAAATATCCATTATCATATGGAAATATCAAGAATTAAGGTTTGTAATGGGAATTACATGCCCAATGTTTTATAGTTCTCCTGTAAAACAGGATACACCCTCATTCAAGTTTTGTTTCATCTGTTGAGACTTGATATTCCACGTACCAGAAGTACCTGAGGGAAAAGCTTACTACTCCTATAAGGCATTCCTAGGAAAAATTGGAGGCAAATATCGGTTTGGGATGGCTTGGCAGAAACAGATGGAGTGGGTTATGAGCCAGAGGAATGGAACTGGGAAAAGTTCCACCTGTGAGAGATTTAAATTTTGTCAGCATTAAAGGAAGCGGAAACTCTGGGACAGTGGTTAAATGCTACAGCTGCTAAGCAAAAATTCAGCAGTCTGAATCCACCACGCACTCCTTGGAAACTCTTTCAGGCAGTTCTACCCTGTCATATAGGGTCACTATGAGTCAGAATTGACTTGATGACAATTAGATTTTTTTTTTTTTGGTAAAGGAAGAAGTGATCTCATGCACCTCTCTTTCAACCCACTTAGAAGTAGGGACAAAAGACAAAAGGACAAAGAACCAAAAAATAGATGAATCTAAAAAATGTCAGCAATTAGCTATCAGTAATAATCCCAGAGCTAACACCAGTACTGAAGCTAATACTTCAGACAAAGAATGAACTGGACTTGGGGACACAGAGTAAAAAAGGTCGTGTGTGTACTTTATAGTTTTATATATATATATATATGTGGCTATCTTACTGGTTTTTATTTAGAGGGGAGAAGAGAAGGTAGAGAGGAGAGGACAGGACAAGTGTTAGCTGAGTAGATGAGTTGATACTGGAAGTAAAGAGTGCATGAGAAGAGTGTGCTGTCACAGGCTGAAGAGAAGAGGCAGAGTTGCAGAGAGGAGGTGCTCAGTGTTTTACATGGCAAACTGACCTGACTCATAAACTTTCACTTAATCACAATAATAAAATAAAATAAATAACTAGGAGGAGGGGCCAAGATGGCAGATTAGGCACAAACATCCTCAATTCCCTCTGAAAACTAAGGCCTGGAATGATAATTGAACAGAGCAACATGGGCATTCAAGGAGCCCTAGGATCTTGCATAAGGTTGTCAAATTGGACTACATGCCAGCAACAGGGTAACTACCTCTCTCAAAGGTGAGAATCCTGCTTCTGCTGAATCACCATTAGGGAGGACTATAGGTGTTAACACCCTCGTTGTTATCCAGTAGGCAGGGGCTGGGTATGAGCTAGATGATATGCTGAACTGCATGCGGTGCTTACCTGGAAACCCTGGTGGTGTAGTAGTTAAGTGTCACAGCTGCTAACCAAAAGCAATCAGTTTGAATTCACCAGGCACTCCTTGGAAACTCTACAGGGCAGTTCTACTCCATCCTATAGGGTCACTATAAGTCAACATTGACTTGATGGCACTAGGTTTGTCTGATTTTTTTCAGTGCTTAAATAAACAGCATATAGCACAGCAGAGAAACTGTGCTTGGGATAGCCACATTTTGAGAGCCTGGCTGCTGACTGAGGATACCACTACCCCTCCACTTTCTTGTTTCTGAGCTGTACCATAGATTCTGCTCTTTCACAGCAGGAAGGGCAGCTTAGGAAAGATTCCATGTTGGTCAGCTGGGAGGCAGGCCACCCACCAAGAGGTCTCAGCAAGAACTGAGAAGCAGTGCCTGTCTGAAAAGAGCTTCTCTAGCAGAAATACTGTGTTAAGACGGAGGAAACTTGAGGTGCATGTGAGACCTGGCAGATGGCAGAAAGGTAGTAAACTTTCCCTACTTTAAACCACGTCATAGCATCTGGGGATGGCCTATGAGGTACTTTCATTGTCAGCCAGAAGGTGGGGCCTGCCGTACCTGAGGGCATGACTGATCTCAGCAGTTCCTGGCTTAGCAGTAAGTACCTCTGTAAAATAAGATACCTGCAGAATGGATGGCTGAGTGGCCCTACATTGCTTCCTCCACCCTTCACAGATCCACATCACAACCTCAGCTGACAGCCACCGCAGTGACTCCATAAGTAGGGGGCCATTTTTGCCAGCCATGAAGCAGAGCCTGCCACCCCAGAGAGTCCACCTGGGACCAGTCACTACAGTACACAGAGGAGGTTGTGACCAACTCTTGTCTTAGAACTATGCTTCAGCTCCTGCTGAAGAAACCCCAGAAAAACCAAACAGCTTCTAGGTGGCCCAAAAGCAACAACCCATAGCTAATCATTTGAAGAAACAATCCATTGGGGCTCTGGAAAATTCCCAAGGTAAAGAATCAAAAAAACTTTGCAGATAAAGAAGCCTTTCTGAAGCTATTGGAGGTTGAGTGCAAAAGAATTATATATGGAGCCCTGATGGAGATTAAACAAATTGCAGTAGAACAAAATAAAAAAATCAAGCAAGCTATATGAACAGATGGAACATCAGCGATCTGAAATCCAGCAGATCAATAATAAAATCCTAGAATCAGACAATTCAATCCAAAGCCAAAAGACCATAAATGAGGAGGTGGAAGCCAGAGTTAGTGAGACTGAGGAAACAGAAACTGACAACAGCTTTATGAGGAGCAATTGGAGAAAAGAAATAAGCAAAACAAAGAAGCATTAAGAAATATGTAGGACTCTATTAAGAGGAATAATATACAAATAATTGAAGTTCCCAAGCTGGGAGGGATAGCTAAAAGTATAGAGTATTGTTGTAGTGTTGCTGACAGAAAACTGTCCTGAAATTATGAAAGAAGACAATATAGATTTCCAAGATATGTATCAAACACCACAAAAATAGGCCCAAAAAGAAAGACACCAAGGCATATTATAATTAAGCTCAATAAAAAGAAGCAGAAGCAGAAGTTCTTAAAGGCAGTGAGGTTTAAAACAAACATAACATTCAGAAGAAAGCCCTGTAGGCTTTCACCTGACTTCCCAGCATAAATGATGTTGGCGAGAAGTCAGTGGGATGACATATTCAAAGCCTTAAAGGAGAAAAACATCCAACCAAGATTATATATCTTGCAAAACTCCCTCTCAAATATGAATATGAGATTAAGACATTTGCAGATAAACAGAAGCTTAGAGACTGTAAAAACTAGACCAAAACTACAAGAAATACTTAAAGAAGCTCTATGCTTAGCAAAGCAAAAATATTAAGTGTACTTAAGGAGGCAATTCAGGACGCAGCATCCAGAATCCTACTCAGCTAGGGAACTCACAAAGCTCAATCAAAGCTACAAAACTAAAAGAAGGGAATCAGTGATCTTAACACAAGAACTATGACATCATCACACTAAAAAGAGAGATATATTACAGCAGTTATAATCTTTTAAGATGGAGAGGAAATTAAAAATATATGCAGAAGTTAAAGTCTGGTTTAAACTTAGTATCGTAAGGGAGATCATAAGGGTAGCTACAAACCAAAACAACAATGCCAGATATCAAAAAAAGAAACATAGCAGAGGGGTTTCAACAAACACAAAACCAACACTGAGAAAGATGAAAAGTCAACCCACGAAGAATAATGACCCTGAACAGAATATTAAGAGTAACATGGTAAACATCAATGACACAAAAATAAATGTATCAAAATGACAGCATTAAACACACAACTAACAAGAATTACACTGAATGGAGACAGACCGAATGTGCCAATAAAGGGACAGAGAGTGACATTCTGAACATAAAGACATGATCTGTCTATATGTTCCTTACACTAGATATGAACAAACTGAAAATCAAAGGATGGAAAAATATATACCAAGCCAACAACATACAAACAAGAGCAGGAATGGTAATATTAATCTCAGATAAAATAGACTTTAGTGTAAAATCCATCATCAGGGACAAGAATTGCCACTATTTACTGATGAAAGGATCAATACATAAGCAGGACATAACAATATTAAATATTTATACACCCAATAACAAAGCATCTAAATACATTGAACAAACACTGACAACATTGAAAAATGAGATAGATTACTCCACAATAATAGTGGGAGACTTCAACACTCTACTTTGAGTAATGGACAGATCTTCCTGAAGAAAACCTCAGTAAAGACACAGAAGATCTTATTGTGACAATTAACCACATCAACATACACAAAACTTTTTACCTATCAATGGGTAAATACACTTTTTTCTCCAATACACAAGGAACATATTTGAGAATAGACCCTGTGTTAGAACATAAAGGAAGCCCCAATAAAATCCAAACAAGTAAATTATTGCCAAGTATCTTCTCAGACCATAAAGACCATAAAAGTTGAAATCAGTAACAGAAAAAGCATAGGTAGATATTTGAACCCATGAAACTGAACAACACCTTGTTCAAAACTCCATAGGTTATGGAAGAAATCAAGGATGAAATAAAGAAATTCATGGAATCAAACGAGAATGAAAACACATCTTACCAGAACCTATGGGATATAGCCAAAGCAGTGTTCAAAGGTCAATTGATCTTTATAAATGCACACATCTAGAAGGAAGGAAGAACTCAAACCAAAGAATGAAACCTATACCTTGAACAAGTACAAAGAAAGCAACAGAGGACCCCTTAGGCATCAGAAGAAAACAGATAATAAAGATTAGATCAAAACTAAATGAATTAGAGAACAGAGGAACAATTGAAAAAATTAACAAAACCAAAAGCTGGTTCATTGAAAAGATCAACAAAGTTGATAAACCATTGGCTAAATTTACAAGAGAAAAACAGGAGAGGAAACAAATAACCCAAATAAGAAACAAGAGGGGAGATGTTACAAGAGATCCCACAGAAATCAAAAGTATCACAGCAGAATGCTATGAAAGACTGTACTCTAACAGATTTGAAAATCCAGAGAAAATGGACACATGTCTAGATTCATATCACCTACCAAAATTATCACAAGGAGAACAACTTAGTAAACCTTTCACAAAGGAAGAGACTGAAAAATCATTAAAAAACTACCAACCATAAAAGGTCCTGGCCCAGACAGCTTCAAAGGAAAATTCTACCAAAATTTTAGATAAAAGTTAACTCCAATACTACTGAGACTATTTCACAGCATAGAAAGGGATGGAATACTCCCAAATTCATTCTATGAAGCCAGCATAACCCTGATAATAAAGGCAAGTAAAAGTCTCACCAAAAAAAAGAAGAAAATTACAGACCAATATCACTCATGAATCTAGATTCAAAAATCTTCAACAAAATCCTTGCCAATAGAATTTAACAACATATCAAAAAATAATTTGTCATGAACAAGTTGGATTCATACCTGGGATGCAAGGCTGGTTCAACATCAGAAAAACAATGTGGTAAACCACACAAATAGCACAAAAGAATCTCCTGATTTTGTCAATTAATGTAGAAAAGGCATTCAACAAAGTCCAACACCAATTAATGCTAAAAACTCTGTAAAATAGGATTAGAGGGGAAATTTCTCCTCATGATAAGGGTCATCTATGCAAAGCCAACCACCTGCATCATTCTGAATGGAAAGAGATTGAAAGAATTCCCCTTGAGAATGGGAACTAGACAAGGATACCCACTCTCACCACTTCTATTTGACATTGTACTAGAGGTTCTAGCCAGAGCAGTGAGACAAGACAAAGCAATAAAGGGCATCTGCATTGGCAAAGATGAAGTAAAAATCTCCCTATTTGCAGATGATATGATTGTGTATGAAGATAATCCTAAATAACCCATAAGTAGACTACTGGAACTAATAGAAGAATTCAACAGAGTATCAGGACTTAAGATAAACATATGTAAATCAGTAAGATTCCTTTACACCAACAAAGAGATCATCAAAATAGAAAACACTAAATCAATGCTATTTACAATAGCCCCCAAGAAGATAAAATACCTAGGAAAAAATCAAACTAGAGGAACAAGAGGCCTATTCAGAGATAGCTGAAAGACCTTATTACAACAAACCAAAAAGACTTACATAAAGGGAGAAATCTTCCCTGCTCCTGGACTGGAGGACTTAACATTGTGAAAATGTCTGTTTTACCCAAAGCGATCTACATATACAAGGCAATCTCAACACAGATTCCACTGTCTTCTTTAATGAGATGGAGAAACAAGTCACCAACTTTGTTTAGAAAGGGAAGAAACCCAGATAATTAAAGCACTACTGAAGAAGAGGGACACAGTGGGAGGCCTCACATTACCCAACTTCCACAGTAGTGAGAACAGTCTGGTACTGGTATAGAAAGAGACATATAAACCAATGCAACAGAGCTGAGATCCCAGAGATACCATCATCCTCTTATGAACAGTGAATATTCAACAAAAGCCCTAATACTGTAAATTGGGGTAATAACAGTCTCTTTAACAAATGGTATTGGTAAAACCGGACATCTACCTGCAAAAAATTGAAACAAGACCCTTATCTCATACCTTACACTAAAACTGACTCAAAATGGATCAAAGACCTGAATACCAAACCTAAAATGATAAAGATCATGCAAGAAAAAATAGAGTCAACAATGGAAGTTCCAATACACACCTTAGACAGACTTCAAAATCTGGGAAACAAAAGATGATCTAAAGAAGAGAAAATAGATAAATGGGAATTAATAAGAACCAAACACTTTTGCTATCCAAAGACTTTTTAAAAAGAGTTAAAAGTACCTGTAGAATGGGAAAAATATTTGGCTATTACATGTCAGATCAACTTCTGATCTCCATAATCTACAAGATATTCTAAAATATAGGTAAGAAAAAGGTAAATAACCCAATTAAGTGATGGGCAAGGGAGATGGACAGACACTTCACCAAAGAGGACATCCAGAAAGCCAAAAGACACATGTGGATATGCTCATGATCATTAGCTATCAGAGAAATCCAAATCAAAACTACAAGAGATGTCATCTCGCCCCAACATGGTTGGCCATGATCCAAAAAATGCAAAACACTAAATGCTGTCGAGGCTGTGGAGAGATTGGAGCTCTCCTACACTGTTGGTTGGACTGCAGAAGGGTGCAACCTCTTTGGAAAGCAATTTGGCATTACCTTAAAATAATGGATATAGATATACCATTTGACCCAGTAATTCCTCTGTTTGGAATATACCCTACAGAATCAAGGCCATTCACGCCAACTGATACATGCACACGTATGTTCATCCCAGCACAGTCCACAATAGCAAAAGGATGGACTCAACCCAGATGCTCAACAACAGAAGAATGGATGGGTAAACTTTGGTATATGTACTCAGTGGAGTGCTATGCATTGATAAAGAACAACGATGATAGCAGGAAACATCTCTCAATTTGGTCTCAACTGGAGGACATTATGTTGAGTGAAACTAGTCACCAACAGAAGGCCAATTATTATATGACACCCCTACGATAAAAACTTGAAAAACCATATTCATACATAACAGAAGAGATTCTTTGATGGCTCCAAGGGTGGGGAGAGTGGGAGGGCAGGAGGGCGAGGGGTGAGGATTTAGATTAGATAGTTGTTAGAAATTTGGTTGGGTGAAATTGGTGACAATGCACATTAGTAAGAACACCAATATTAATGGGACCTCAACACAACTTGTGTACTCCTCCCCTCTTAACACAATATTGGAAGCACAGAGTATGTACAGTTTCATTTTTTATTTAATTAAAAAAATATATCACTAATAAGGTCATACTTTTTATCACATTTAGGTAGCATTTCGTTTACTAAATAAATTTTTGGACATTTATTATTTAGTGGGTCACTGAAATACTGATATTTGTAATGTAGTGGGTAAATGTTATGAGTTTTAGGTTTCTTATGAGTTAATACATATTGTGATAATATAATTCAATACTTTTCTTGAGTTGGTTATTTTCTTCAAGTAAATTTAAGGAAATCAGTTTTAAGAATATCAGTGACAATAAAAGAATTTTTAAAGCAATATTTATTTATAAACTGAAAGCCCTTGAGCCATCAAACTCAACAGACATACCAGTTCATTTGCATTATTGTATCTGTGACAGGAAAAAACACTGGCTACATCGTGAACATAACCTGCCCTATTTTGTTTCTTAATTCTTTTTCTAAGCATGAGTCCATTGCTCCCCTTAGTTTTTCTCAAAGTTAATGACTAATTTGTGCTCTCTTTCGGACTGTGGATGAAGAAGTGATAATAATCTAAAAACCATGGAGGAAAAACTAAGGAATTTGCCTTGTGACTGGGAACTTACATGATGGCCAGACCACAGCGAGGCCCAAAACACCAATTAAGAAACCAACAGGGGGTAGAGTCAAAATGGTGGACTAAGCACATGTCTCCCTATGTCCCTCTGGAAACCAAGACCTGAATTGATAATCAAACAGAGCCTTCTGATCACCTAATGAGCCTCAGGACATGGCACAGGGCTGTTAATGGGGACTTCATACCACTGAGCAAGAAACTTCCTCTCTTTCGCTGACTCCAGCTCCTGGCTAGCCCTGGCTCTCACGGACAGAAAGTAAACGCATCATTTTTACTTTTTTTTCTCTGTCTTGGCCAGCGGGCAGAGCTGGGTCTTGCCTTAGACATGCTGCTGGGGGGACAGACAGGAGAAATTTCCATATTGTGAGAGCCAGGCTTACGAATCTGTTAATCTAGTCACTTTGAGCCTTTCGTATTATATCTGTTTCAGCAAGGTTTGTACGGAATTATGCAGTCAGTGTGCGGGATTCCATGTTTGTATCGAGAATTTAGCGGGACCCAATTCTTAGCCGGGGAACCAGTGCCTGTAAACAGGACAGCGTTTCTCCAACAGAAAAGCAGTAATTTTCCCAGTGCCACCTATGTTGCAGGCCTTGCAACAGAAGCAGAGGAATCACTACCTCTCAGCACCTTTAGCCCCTCTGTCTGCAGCCTGTGTGGAGGACGCCAACTTGGATACGGTGGCCACAGTTGGACCTAATTCTTAGCTTGGGAGCCAGAGCCTGCCCACAAGAGAGCGCATTTCTATCACAAAAGCAGTACTTTACACAGGGTCACCTAAGGCTGGGCCCTATCAGCAGAAGCCAACAGGGCAGTAGAATTGCTGTATTCTGAACTAGTTATCATCTGGGGTTGGATATAGTGGCGCTTACTTTGTCAGTTGAGAAGACGGACCTCTACACCTAAAAATCTAACTGACTTGTGAAGTGGTCAGATACCTTTTGCTTTACATTTTAAGACAGCCTAGAGAAACATCTGCAATCCATCCTCACAGTACCTCATCCAGCCTCTACATACTCACATGGGATCCAAAAAGCAATAGAAACTTGTAGAATACAAGAAATCACCCTTGGCTTGAGAAAGCTCCCAAACAAAGCAACCAAGGAGTTTTCCAGATGAAGAAACTTTTATGAAAGCATCAGGAAGTGAATACAAAATGATTATATACAGAGAACTTCTAGACCTTATACAAAAAGCAGCAGAACAAAATGAAAACTTAAGCAAGCTGTTCGATTTGATGGAACAGCAGTACTCTGAAATCCAACAGATCAAGAACAAAATCAAAGACATAGAAACTTCCATGCAAAGCCAAGAAAACAGAATGGAACAAATAGAAAAAACGAATTTCTCACATAGAAGACAGAGCTACTGACGCCAGCATCTATGAGCAGAAATCAGAAAAAAGAAACAAGAAAAATGAAGAAACATTCCGAAGCATGTGGGACTCCATTAAGAGGAACAACCTTCGATTAATTGGAGTCCCTGAACAGGGTGAGACATCAGAGAACACAGAGAGTATCGTTGCTGAGCTGTTGAAAGAAAACTTCCCAAAAATCATGAAGAGAATATCGACATCTCAGGTGCATATTGTACGCCACCCAATGTAGATCTCAAAAGAAAGACTCCAAGACATATCATAATCAAGCTTATCAAAATGAAACATAAGCAGCGACTCTTAAAGGCAGCAAGACTTAAAGCAAAGCTAACATTCAGAGGGAAACCCTGTAGGCTGTCTTCAGATTTCTCAGCAGACACCATGCTGGCATGGAGACAGTGGCATGACACATTCAAAATCTTGAAGGTGAAGAACTTCTAACCAAGAATTACATATCCTGCAAAACTATCTTTCAAATACGAAAATGAAATTAAGACATTCCCAGACAAACAGAAACTCAGAGACTTTGTAAAAACCAAACTAAAACTACAAGAAATATGGAAAGAAGTTCTTGGTTCTGGCTTAGAAGAATGAAACCACTAACTTTATATTTTAGAACGACACACTACTCAATACTCTACTCTTTTAGGGAAGGCTCCAAAGTCAATCACAACTTTGATACAGAAAGAAGCAATTCAGTGATCATCATGAAAATTATGGTGTCAACATAATAAAAAGAAGGATGTACTGCAATTTTTAAAGTCCTTCCAGATAGAGAGTAAGATTACAACACTGGTAATAATTAAAATTGGGTTTATATGTAGTTTATTAAGAGGGATCATGGGGCAGCTGTAAAGCACAACAAAGATGTATCATACCATTTCAAGAAATGTAACACACGAGTCTCTACAACTACAAAACCAGCTCTAAAAAAGGTGAAAAATCAACTCACAAAAAAGAATGTCCCAGAACAGACTAACAACAGAGAAAACATCAACATAAAAATAAACATATCATGATCGCAGCAGTGAGCATATACCTATAAATAATTGCATTGAATGTGAATGGACTGAATGCTCCAGTAAAGAGACATCGAGTGACATCTTGGATCAAAAGACATTACCCATCCATATGTTGTCTACAAGAAACTCACTTGAGACCTAAAGATAGGAACAACCTGAAAATTAAAGGATGGAAGAATACATATCAAGCTAACAATGAACAAAGAACAGAAGCTGTGGTAATTCTCATCTCAGACAAAATCAATTTTAATGTCAAATCCACCATCGTGGACAAAGATGGACACGATTTAAAGCTGAAAGGTTCAGTACACAAGCAAGACTTGACTATATTAAATATTTATGCACCTAATATCAGAGCTCCTAAATACATCGAAGAAACACTGACTACACTCAAAAGAGAGTTAGATGACTCCACAATAATAGTGGGAAACTTTAACACTCCACTCTCATTACTAGACAGATCATCTAGAAAAAAGCTCAGTAAAGATACAGAAGACCTCATTGCCACAATTAACCTATTAAACCTCATTGATATATACAGAACTTTCCACCCATCAGCAGACAACTACACTTTCTTCTCCAGTGCACATGGAACATTCTCCAGAATTGACCACGTGATAGGCCATAATGCAATGCTCAACAAAATCCATACCACTGAATTACTGCAAAGCATCTTCTCAGATCATAAAGCCATCAAAGTTGAAATCAGTAGCAGAAAAAACATAGATAGAAAGTGGAACTCTTGGAAACTGAACAACATCTTGCTCAAAAAAACATGGGTTATAGAGGAAATCAAGGACAAAATAAAGAAATTCTTGGCTTTCAATGAGAACAAAAACACTTCCTACCAGAACCTGTGGGATACAGTCAAAGCAGTGCTCAGAGGTCTGTTTACCTCCATACATGCAAACATCTGGAAGGAAGAAAGAAACCAAATCAAGGAACTAACTCTACAGCTTGAACAAGTAGAAAGAGAACAACAGAGGAACCCCTCAGGCACCAGAAGAAAAGAGATCATAAAGATTAGAGCAGAGCTAAATGAATTAGAGAATAGAAAAACCATTGAAAAAATTGAAAAGACCAAAAGCTGGTTTTTTGAAAAGATCAACAAAATTGACAAACTGCTGGCTAAACTTACTAAAGAAAAGCAGGAAAGGAAACAAGTAACCCAAATTAGAAATGAGAGAGCAATTGTCACCACAGATGCAACAGAAATCAAAAATATCATAACAGAATACTATGAAAGACTGTACTCTAACAAATTTGAAACCTAGGGGGAAATGGACAAATTCCTTCACTCATACCACCTACCCAAATTATCACAATGTGAAGCAGAACCACTTAATAAACCCATCACAAAGGAAGAGACTGAAAATGTCATCAAAACACTGCCAACCAAAAAAAAATCTGGGCCCAGATGGCTTCACTGCAGAATTCTACCAAGCATTTAGAGAAGAGTTATGTCAAATACTACTGAGACTATTTCACAGTATAGAAAGGGATGGAGTACTCCCAAACTCATTCTATGAAGCCAGAATAACCCTGATACCTAAGCCAGGGAAAGACCCAACAAGGAAAGAGAACTACAGACCGATATCACTCGTGAATCTAGATGTAAAAATCTTCAACAAAATTCTTGCCAATAGAATACAACAACATGTGAAAAAATTAATTCATCATGACCAAGTGGGATTCATACCAGGGATGCAAGGCTGGTTCAACATCAGGAAAACAATTAATGTGATTAACCACATGAATAAAACAAAAGACAAAGTTCACCTGATTTTGTCCATCGATGCAGAAAAGGCATTAGATAAAGTCCAACACCCATTCATGCTAAAAACTCTTAGCAAAATGGACATAGATGGCAAATTCCTCAACACAATAAGGGCCATTTATACAAAGCCAATTGCCCACATCATCCTGAATGGAGAGAGACTGAAAGACTTTCCCTTGAGATTAGGAACTAGTCAAGAATGCCCACTCTCACCTCTCCTATTCAACATTGTGCTAGAAGTTCTAGCCAGAGCGATTAGACAAGACCAAGAAATAAATGACATCTGCATCAGCAAAGAGGAAGTAAAAATTTCCCTGTTTCCAGATGATATGATTGTATACGCAGAGAACCCCAAGGAATCTATAAGTAAGCTACTCAAACTGATAGAAGAGTTCAGCAAAGTCTCAGCATACAAGATAAACATAAGTAAATCAGTAACATTCCTTTATACGAACAACGAGACTGTTATGGAAGAAATTATCAAATCAATACCATTTACGATAACCCCTAAGAAGATAAGGTACCTAGGTATTAATCTAACAAGAGAAACAACAGACCTTTACAAAGAGAACTACAAGCCCTTACTACAAGAAACTAAGAGAGACTTAGATAAATGGAAAAGCCTACCCTGCTCATGGATAGGAAGACTTAACATTGTGAAAATGTCTATTTTACCCAAAGCAATTTATTTATATAATGCAATCCCAATACAAGTTCCAGCATCATTTTTTAATGAGATGGAGAAACAAATCACCAATTTTGTTTGGAAAGGGAAGAAGCCCCGGATAAGTAAGGTACTACTAAAGAAGAAGAACACACTGGGAGGCCTCTGATTACCCGATCTTAGAACATACTACACTGCCACAGTGGTCAAAACAGCCTGGTACTGGTAAAAGAACAGACCGATGGATCAATGGAACAGAATTGAGACCCCAGGGATGACACCGTCTACCTATGAACAGTTGATATTCGACAAAGGCCCTAAGACATTAAACTGGGGTAAAAACAATCTCTTTAACAAATAGTGCTGGCAAAATTGGTTATTCATGTGCAATAAACTGAATGAAGATCCATATCTTACACCTTATACAAAAACCAACTCCAACTGGATAAAAGACCTAAATATCACACCTAGAACGATAAAGCTCATCCAAGAAAAGGCAGGAACAACAATGGAAGTTGTAATACACAATGAAGACAGACTCCAAAATCGGTCAAAGAAACCACAATCAACAGAAGAGAAAATAGATAAATGGGAACTATTAAGAATCAAACACTTTTGCTCATCCAAAGACTTTATTAGTAGAATTAACCGAACACCCACAGATTGGGACAAAATATTTGGCAACTCTATGTCAGACCGACACCTGATCTCCATAATCTATAGGATACTACAAAATATCAATAAGAAGATGATAAACCATCCAATTAAGCGATGGGCAAATGGACAGACATTTCACTAAAGAGGAGATCCAGGCAGCCAGAAAACACATGCGGACATGTTCACGATCTTTAGTTATTAAGGAAATTCAAATCAAGACAACAATGAGATACCATCTCACCCCAACAAGATTGGCCATGATCCAGAAAACACAAAACAACAAATGTTGGAGAGGCTGTGGAGAAAGTTGAACCCTCCTACACTGTTGGTGGGGTTGCAAAATGGTACAGCCTCTTTGGAAACCAATCTGGCGCTTCCTTAAAAAAATGGATATCGATATACCATTTGACTGTGTAATTCCACTACTTGGAATATATCCTACAGAATCAAGGCCTTTCACACCAACAGACACTTGCAGGAGAATACCGCAGCACAATCCATGATAGCAAAAAGATGGAATCAACCCAGATGCCCAACAACAGAATAATGGATAGGTAAACTATGGTACATATACTCAATGGAGCACTACGCAATGATAAAGAATAACGATGATTCCAGGAAACACCTCCTAACCTGGTTTCAACTGGAAGACATTATGTTGAGTGAAAGTAGTCAGCGACAAAGGGACAAATACTGTATGAAACCTCTACGATAAGATCTCAAAAACAGACTTGTGTATAATAGAAAAGACTCTTTGACAGCTGCAAGGTAGGGGTGAGAGGGAGGGGGATTTGAGAAGGGTTTAGTTTAGATAGTTGCTAGAAATCTGGTTGGGAAAAAGTGGTGATAGCACACATTAGAAACAAGAACCACATTATGTGGTCTTCAGCATAACTTGAGTACTCCTTCCATCTTAACCCAATATTGCAAGGATAGAGTAGCTGGAGCAGGGGGCAGGGGACCATGCTCTTAGGTGAAATCGAGGCCAATTGGCACAACTAGCGTTTTGCTAAGACAGCTCTCTGCACCCCACATTAGTGAGTCACGTCTGGGGTCTTTAAAGCTGTCAAGCTGCCATCCGAGGACACAGCAAATGGTCCCAACTCAGCAGGAACGGATGCTCACCGAGGACCAAAATGACATGCGGTAAAGATAACCTAGAAGACAGAGAGACCCGCAAGAGTGGGTGCCTTCATCGACTTGGGACTGGAAGAACCAGATGGTGCCCGGCCACCACCAGTGATAGCCACGATGGAGCTCACTAGATTGAGTCTCACTGGCAACACAAGAATAAAAAGAGGTGCATCCTGAGATCTCCACTAAAAGACCTCAATTGATGGTCCAGCAGTTTCAGGGTTCCCCTGAGAGCATGGCCCCTGGCCCTGATGCGGCCTTTACCCATAAATTATAATGAAGGTCCACTCTTTGGACAGGAATCGATTGGACTTGGCAATGCAGAGTGACCATGTATTGGTTGCACTTTATGGTTCTATACATCTATAGGATATCATTCTGCTGACCTCTGGCTGGAGGAAGGAGAGTGGGTGGAGAGGAGGGAATAGGAGGCTGTTGGGATGATGAGACAGGTATGCAGCAGAGAGGAATAGTGTGCTGTCACTGGACAGGGAGAGCAGTGGAAGCCGCATATAGGTGGGCATGTAAATTTATACGGGAATGTACATTTTCACTCAGTCATGTAAAAAAAAAATAAAAAAATAAAACTAAAAAAAAAAAAGAAACCAACAAATCTGGGATGTAATCACTGTGACTACCTAAAGAAGAACTAACATTCTCCAAATTCTTAGAAATCATAAAACCTTATCCCCTTTTTCAGTAAAACCTCCAGCTATTCTCCATTTTGGAGAGAATACTTGCAAGAAGATTTGCAAAAACACCTGCCCGTAAGGAAGTACTCATTTATTTGTACAATCAATATAGGCTGATTTTCTACTATGTGACTGGAACTTTCCTCAGTATTTTACTATATGCTATTTTATGTAATGGAGCACTAGTTAAATACTCAGCTGCTAAACGAAAGGTTGGTATTTCAAATCCACCATCTGCTCCTTGGAAACCCTATAGGGTAGATTTACTCTGTCTTACAGTGTTTCTATGAGTTGGAATAGACTTGACAACCACAGGAATTTAGCGTATTCCTCACATCAAATAAATATTAGCCAATTGCCGTCGAGTCAGATCTGACTCATGGCGACCCTTTTAATAATTTTAATAATGAATAAAGTGAAGCCAAATGGGTTACATAACTTGACCAAGATCACCTTTTTTAAATGTCAGAATTATTTATTGTGCAAATACATTTACTTCCCATTCTATCACACTAGGCTTGTTTGTGTATGAATGGTAATGAGGACTGGAGATTGTAAACATTAATTAAATATTAATTTTCAATATTTTGTAATTCCATTGCCAAGCCAAGTGCAGATTAGTCAATAATAAATCAGTAAGTCTAATCTGAATTTCTGTTTGCTTTTTTATTCTATTTTGGAGGGACCTCTTCTCTTTAGTATTAAATCCTCCAGTCAATGCTCCTTCCCTTTTTTTTCTTTGTATTGCTAACCACAATCCTGTTTTGAGCAATCTTTTCAGGAAATTACAAAGAGTGGTTATTAGATTCTTCTGAACCATAGCTTATATTTCTTTACACTACAATGATTTATTGCATACTCTTGATCAGGGCTTACAGCTTTTTCAGGACTTTATTTTTTCACTTAAGTTGTCTACCAGTAATATTCTATAGTTAAATAAACAGTGAAGTATTCAATTCTTCGAAAATTTTGTAGAAGGCTAACGTTAATAAGTAATATAAAACAGGACTTTAGAGCTGCTATATTTTATTTATTTTTGTTGTTGAAAATATTCATAGGAAAAATATTTATCGACTCAACAATATATACACGTGTAATTCTGTGACATTGATTACATTCATCCAGATATGCAGCTATTCTCTTCCTTTTTGAATTGCTTCTCCCTTATTAAAATAAACTCATTGCCTTCTAAATTTCCAATTCAATCTTTTGAGTTGTTACTGTCACTTTCATCCATATAGTTCTTAAAAGAGCACAACGTTAGAAGAAGAAATTCTTTACTAGTTAATTTAAAAGACTGTTTAGCTTTAAGAAAACTTTAGGGATAGTTCTTGGTTTAAGGTTTAAAGATTATTTCAGAGCAATAGTTTCGAAGTTTCTTGTAGCCTACCTGGCTACAGGCCTGATGTCATCTGGTCTGAGAAGCTAAGTAGGGTTGGACCTGGGTAGTACTCAGATAGAAGAGTGTTTACTTTTTATACAAATTCATATGAAATAATATGTAAGAATCATGTCTTCAAGAACACTGACACTGGAGTGCAAGATGGAATAAATGAAACCCATGTTTTATAAAAGCATATTCAGGTCTTCAAATGTTAAAAACTGTATATGAAACCATTCAAAACTATGATGAAATGTTTAAAGAATGTATTAAATATATATTTCAATAGCAGAGATGTTGATCAAATCTTCCATGGTAAATGTAGTTTCATAAATGTAGCACTGTGGTTCCAATGCAAAATTAATGAGTTATAAATACAGTAGTGGTCAAGGAAGAAAGACATTTTTTTCTGGATTAGATTACAAGTGTATTGAAGTGCTAAATTATTTTTAAGTTTGTATATTATATATACATTAGGTTGGCCTTTTGCATTAGGTAAAACAAATTCATGTATTTGTGTATCTCTGCATCAACCCAATTTTTAGAAAAATATGAGGTGTCTATTTCCTTCCAAATTCATCTCATTATAAATTTTGAAACATCTTTTACCTTTTTATATTTTGAGCTTAATATTCCCCAACATGTTTTTTCCTTTTTAAAATGAGTAATTGAAAGCTGGACATAACTGATGCTGTGATGGACCTACAAGCTTTTCTGCCTGCCTTCGCCTTTTCACATATCTTTGTTAATGATTTTGTTTTGACCTGATGCAAATGACTCCATTTTTTGTTTTGATCTGATGCAAATGACTCCATTTTGTTCTGTGTAACCACCTGTGACTTATGAGCCCCACAGAGAGTCTGGAGCCCAGGTGTCTCATGTGTATCTTTAGCATGATAAAGAGATGTCCAGTGTGTATCTCCTTTGTCTGATAAAGCACTTTTTGTCACTGTCTTCAGCCATGCCATCTGCTGAATACAAAGACACTTCTAACCCTTGTAAAATCATATACAAACTCTGACGTGAAATTTGTCTTTTGAGACTCTGTAGAGACAGCCTGAGATTCTGTTGGGTCTCTGTTAGTATTATACCTCATAATAAACTTCACTGTCTCAGACTTGTAGTATGTTTCATTGGCACAACTACTCCAGGGCATGGACCCTAATCAGGTGACAATATTTTATTCCTAGCATCTATATTTCAAAAGGAGGGTGATAATGGAGTTTTGTAAAGATATGTTTGGGTTTAATTCACAGGAGCAGTGAGTATACCTTGTAACAAAGTCATTGTTAAGATTAAAAAACCAGAACCAAACCCACTGCCATTGAGTTGATTCCAACTCATAGGAACCCTACAGGACAGAGTAGAACTGCCCCACGGTTTCCAAGGAGCACCTGGTGAATGTGAACTGCTGACCTTCTCGTTAGCAGCCATGGCACTTAACTACCACACCTTTGTTAAGATAGTATCATGATACAGCAAATACATACTGAGCCTTATTTTTTTCCTTCTGCAACCCATTGTTCTTGAGATTGTGGCTCATACTCTCTTCGACCAACCATTTATAGACCTTGTTAGACTTATACTGCTGGCACTCCAGTGATTGTAGAGTACAATCACGGCACCATAAACCATAGCAGCATCTCAACTATAAAACAAAAGCCACAGGATCAAAATATCAATGACTGCAGCATTTTACATACCACAAATTCACAGCTAATCCAAGAGACCACACAAAGTATGCATGTTATTTGTATATTTTAAAATTATTTTAGACTAAGTGATTAAATCTTAAAATGCTGCATAACTAGCAAAAACTACTGTAATCATGCTGCCCATCACCACAAAGCCAGAAGTAGAGACAGAGAAGGATTGTACTTTATTCAGATGGCTGGGATCTGAGAAGATGGTGGGTTAGCACCCTAAAAACCATCTTAAACCATCTCATCTCAAGCTGGAGGGTTTTATAGGACAAAGGAAGAAGGGTTAAAAAAAAAAGGCGGGGGGTTGTTATTTAGGTGTCCATGGGGAAAGCTGTCAGTCACAAGGTGGGTTTTGCTGGTCACCCAGGAACTGTGATATTGTCTGGGTGGTGGTCTCAAATCACAGGTAGATGTTATCTGGCTCAGGACCTTGGGCAAGGTCTACCTCAAAGTCTCCAGGTTAGTCATTGTAATTTTTCTAGTCAGCCTGAGAGATCAGGCAAGGCTTTTTCAATCAATATTTTACAACTGTTAGCCTTTTCACTACTAGTTAGTAGTAAAATAGTGAATGGTAAATCAGCTTAATAGAAGAAACAATAGCAAGTATAAGAATGATTAAATTGGTAATAGCATAATAGTAGGCTAAGTAACATTATATCTGGATAGAAATTGAGATTTTATTACCATCTTTTATATCAATGTAAAATTAAGCAAATGGTGAAATGTATCATAAGATAAAGTAGGAGTAAGCAAGTGTATAAAGTACAAAAGAAAGATGAAAAACCTCACAGCTTGACATAAGCACAGACTATTCACCATGGTATAAAGTCAGAATTAGGTTTTTTAGCAGCACTGATGAGCATCGTAAAGTGTATGGGTCAGTTCATATAAAAAAAAGTGAACTCCAAGAGGCATTTAACTGTTTTAAATTTGTAAGCTCCTTTTATACTTACAGGTATACACACATATACATACATACACATACACAAAACCACAATCCAGAGTATTTATTAGACATAGTACCTGAACATCAACAAGGATATGTTTTACAATTCCTCTCTAGTCATAATTGGGTATAAGTTACCACAGATTTAAGGAGCAGTTTTCTTTTTTATTACCTATTGAGGGAAATCTTGGTGTCATAGTAGTTAAGTGCTATGAAAACTAACCAAAAGATCAGCAGTTTGAACCCACCAGGTGCTGCTTGAAAACTCTATGGAGCACTTCTACTCTGTCTTACTGTGTCACTGTAAGACAGCACTTGGTCAGAATCGACTCAACGGCAGTGGGTTTGGGTTGGTTTGAGTTACTACCCACTGAACAGAATGAGTCTCCAGTAATTTTTCTGCATATTCAAAATTTTGGGGGGACCAGTTTCATAATATGCTAATTAAAGAGTGTGCAAATGTTATTGGAAAACTAATATGGCAAATCTGTGCTGCTTCAACTTGAGAGAGGAAAGCCTGAAGAACTGTAGCCTTTCCTAAAATACAAGAAGCCTGAGGGCTTCAAACTTGAAGAATTATAGCCTTGTTAAAAGCACCAGGAGCCTAGAAGCCTGGCACAAGAGAAACCCACACACAAGTGCTTCCTGTGAGCAATTCGACCCCACAGAAAGGAAAGCCCCTCCTCTCAACTTAAGAATTTGCTTGTCTTTATCTTTGTAACCATATTAACATCAGTTAGAAGGTAAAATAATAATTTGTGGAACTGCTATGCCAATGAAATTGCAATATGAAAATCTGTAAACCTGTAGTTGCCAATTGGAAGAATGTATGAAAATTCCTTTGTTTGCTTCTTTGAGAAAACATAAATGTTTGATAATGGAACAGGGTGTGCAGCTATTTTGCAGACTTGAGTCTGACGACTGCACCACCGGTAATAAATTGTCTTCCTCTTAAAAGATAAAATGGTGTTTAAGGTATTTTCTGCTCTCAGGGCCAAACTTGTCTTTTTCCTGCAACAAACTGATAGGGAACTTCTACCCATGGCTCATCTTGCCCTTGGTTCTATTGGTTTCTTATTCCATTTTTTGTTTGACTGAATTCTTTACATCTTTATTTGACACTTAGGGTTCCAGAATTAATGATTATCTCTGTTATACTTAGATTTTTTTTAAATTTTTATTATTTATTAATTACAATAAATGAATAAAATTTCTAACATCTATCCATTATCTCATCTATCATAAACTCTCATCCCCCCAACCTTGTAGCCAGTTATTTTCTTCTGTAGGTAATTCTATTTTTAAGTCCTTATAACAGGGGTCTCATACAGTATTTGTCCTTTTGACACTGACTGATTTCATTCAGCATTCTATCTTCCAAGTGAAACCATGTTATGAGATGTTTTCTAAAATCTACATTTTTTTTAATCATAGCATAGTGTTCCATTGAGTTATATGTACCATAGTTTGTTCATCCATTCATCTATTGATGGGCATCTGGGTTGATTCCATCTTTTTGCAATTGTGGACGGTGCTGCAATAAACATTCATGTACACATGTCTGTTCATGTGACAACCTTTGTTTGTGAAGGATAAATTCCAAGAACTGGAATTACAGGATCAAATGGTATACCTATTTCCAGCTTTTTAAGAAGGTACCAGATTGCTTTCCAAAGAAGTTGTACCAACTTGCAATCCCACCAGCAATGTAGGAGAGTTCCAGTGTCTCCACAGCCTCTCCAGCATTTGTTGTCTTGTGTTTTTTGGATCATGGCCAACCTTGTTGGGGTGAGATAATGTCTCATTGTAGTTTTGATTTGCATTTCTCTGATTGCTAATGACAGTGAGCATATTCTCATATGTCTGTTAGCTGCCTGAATGTCCTCTCTAGTGAGATGTCTCCCCATCTCCTTTGCCCATCACTTAACTGGGTTATTTACCTTTTCCTTGTTGATATTTTGCAGAACCTTGTAGATTATGGAGATCAGATGATGGTCTGACATGCAGATGCCAAATATTTTTTTCATTCTGTAGGTGGCCTTTCAAGTCTTTTGATAAAGTCTTTGGATGAACAAAAGTGTTTGATTCTTAGTAGTTGCCACCTATCTATTTACTCTTCTGTTAATTGTGCTTTGTTTGTTAAATTTTGAAGTCTGTCTACATTGTGTATTAGAACATCCATTGTTGATTCTATTTTTTCTTGCATGATTTTTACTGTTTTAGGTTTGATGTTTAGGTCCTTGATCCATTTAGAGTTAGTTTTTGTGTAAAGTGTGAGATATGGGTCTTGTTTCAGTTTTTTATAGATGGATATCCAATTTTGCCAGCACCATTTGCTAAAGAGACTGTTTTTACTCCAGTTTACAATCCTAAGGCCTTTGTTAAATATCAACTGTTCATAAGAGGATGGTGGCATCTCTGCGATCTCAACTCTATTCCATTGTTCTATATGTCTCTGTACCAGTACCAGGATGTTTTGACTACTGTGGTTTTTGACTACTTAGTTTTTTCGGGGTGCTTTGCTGTGGAGAGGGAGCATATTCCTTCTGTTTATGGCACCATGTTGAAAGGAAGTCTGACTGAGAAACTTGTGATGAACCTACTAAAATTAAAGTTTTACTCTCTGAAGGACACAATTCAAAGAATGCAAAGATAAGACAAAGGTTGAGGAAATAATTATGAACTGTATATCCAAGGAAGGACTTCTATCCAGATTATACTAAGAATTACTGAAACCAAACAGCATGAAAATAAACAAACAAACAAAAATGAGCAAACTCTCTAAGAATACACCTCACAAACAATATATATGAATAGCAATTAAACATATGAAAGAAAAGCTTGGAGAAATGTAAATGTTAAAACTGTAAGGAGATAGTATAACTGTTAATTTGATCCTGTAACTGTAACAGAATATCACAAATTTACTGGTTTAAAGTAACACAAATTTATTATTTTACTGTTCTGTTGGTCAATAATTCACACACTATCAGCAGCACTTTGTTCCCTCAGAGGCTGTAAGGATGAATGTCTTTCCTTGCCTGTTCTACCTGCTAAGAATCTACCCAGATACACTTTGTCTCACATCCCCCATCACTCTGGCTTCTGATTCTTTTACCACATCTTCTCTGGTAAAACTTTATTCTTCCCTGTTACAACTATCCTTGAAATTACATTGAGCCCAGGCAGATAATTCAGGAAAATTTGCACATCTGAAGTTTCTTAATTTAATCAAATCTACAAAATCCTTTTTGCTATGTGAAATAACATATTTACTGGTTCTGGCAATTAAGATATGGACAACTTTTGGGAGCCATTATTCAGCCTACTCCAACAACACAATTATTAGGTTGTTTAAAATAAAAAATTCTGGCAGTACCAAGTAATCACAATGGAAACTCTCATTCACTGCTGGTGGGAATGCAAAATGCTACAGCCATTTAAAAACAAAACAAAACAAAACACTTTGGCATACTCCTACTATAAGAACCAGCAGCAGCACTCTAAAGTTTTTAACCCAAATAAAAAGAAAACAAAATTATATTCAGAAGTATACCTCTGCATAAATACTCAGTTGTTTGATTTATAATTGGTCAAACCTGTAAACGAGCAGTGTCCTTAAATGGATGAATTGCTAATGGTGGTAAATGTGAGAATCTAACAAAGGTCAGTAAGGTTATTAAGCTGCATTCCATTCTCTGCCTCAATTATCATCCTCAGGCCAGATTAGCAGGTTTGCATTCTTCTTTGTATCTCTGAGGAAGAAAAATTGATTGAGACCTCAGAGAGACAGAGAGAGACTATGAAATTTTGGATAACTCACACTATTTGCTAAGATGTAATTAAACCTTATGATGTAATGAAATCTTGTGACTCCTGACTATAGTTCTGTGAAAAAACACCTACCCCTTTGAATTCTGGCTATAAAACCCACTGGAAATGTAACCTAAAGAGAGATGGGTTTTTTTGTAGGAGTTATTCTCACTGTCTCCCAGCTGGCATGCTTGTCTGCTAATGAAGTATCGTACCTTTTTCCCCTTCTCTGAATTTTGACTGTCTGTGACAAGTGGAACAAACTTGCTTTTGTTCGGCATCAGTAAGAAATCTACCATATGTCCTTAACATAGAATGCTACTTAGTCTTACAAAGGAGTAAGCTATTGATTCATACAACATAGATGAATCTCAGATGTATTTTGGTAAATGAATGAAGTCAGAAAATACAGACAAACCAGTAGTTGCAAAGGGCTGGATGAGAAGCAAGTAGCTAATTACAAATACATTTCACTATGGAATATCTGGGGTTTGGGAATTGTTTTATGGTATTAAGGTGGTAGATACATAACTTTAGGCATTTATCAAGCTCCATAGAACATGGAGACCATGGAAAAAAACACAAGTTTTTGAGTTCTCTTAGTATTACAAATGTACAAAATAATCTCTTTTAAAGTAGTCTCTGACTTCTAATGTATTTAAGTTAGAATGAAGTGCATTTACATCCTATTGTTAATAATATGTACTATACAATACAATATTGCAGCCTATAATTTGCTGGTGCTGTCATTCTCAGATGTTCACTCACAGATGTTCAATTTTGTGATTTACTGTTCAAAACACTGCTATATAGAGTTGGCTTTCTAAACTAAAACAGGCTCTTCAGTTGCTTGAAAACATGGACCCAAACGCTGATCACTTTGCTACAGTCCGTAGGCAGATTTGGGAAGCAGTAAGATGGTACTGCAAAATATGTGAAGTAAAAAAGAAGAGGATCATAGACGACTCTTACTGTTTTTTTATGATTAGAAATGTTACCCTTATTCTCAGGGATAATACAGATCATCCAGAATCTTCCACTAATGGAATTATTAATGCAACTGGAAAAATACCAACATTGTCCAACTATTCTTCATTGTTGGAATATATTTTCACAATTTGTGTATTTTAACTTATGCCATGAGTCGGATCCGACTCGACGGCACTTGGCTGGATATATGTATTATGTGTAATATATATATGTATTATGTGTAATACTTCTAACCCTCAAAGACAAATAAAACATATTTATAAAGATGCCTATAATAAAAGGCAATAACGAAAACTAAAAAATAAAAGAAAAGAAAAGATATTTGACTTATGTTAAAATTAACTTACAACAAAGACATCTTAACAGAACCCTGCTGTAAGTTCAGGATTACGTTCCTGGGGCAGGGGGAAGGGTGAAACTGAGCAAAGCTGCTTTAGAAAGTTGTGTTTCAACTGACTATCATAAAGTTAAAGAAAAAAAGAACTATGCATGAACACTGTGCTCTGGTTGGAAAATTTGTTCACACAGTGGTATGTGCCACCAACTCTGAATTTTCTTTGCATGCATACAAGGTTTGGACAAAATAAATAAATTGTAGATAATGAGAACCATGTTTCCCAATTAGAGAGAAGGAAGTTACAAACAAATAAGGGATGATGATGATGCCTAATGCTAACTCTATGGGGCAGAATCAGATTTAGTGATATCACTATGAACTCAGGTTTTTATATGTATACATACATACAGACAGATACAGAAATAAAGATAGCTTTGTGTGTATATAATGGTCATTAAAAAACACACATATTAGATACACTATTTTTTTGGTAAGAAAGTTTGAACTGACCATCTTAGTAGTATAATTACATGTAACATCAAGATCTTGGACTTTAAATACTAATCTACAGTAAAAGAAATCAAGATACCTTGGAGAAATGGTTGATTCTAGAGCTCCTGGAGGGAAGATATACTGTAAGCCATGAACATCTTACAGAGGCAAAAAACAAAAACGTGCCAAAATGGGGGGGGAGGGGGAGGGGAAGATGAAAAAGCGTGGAAATCAAAATGAGGCAACTCGCTGTGTCCAGAGCTTAAACTTATGTTTAAGTGAAGATGAAAATTTTGTGGTAGTGCATTACATCCCCCAAATAAAATCAATATACAAGAGGTAATACTGACATGAATGATTGGATACTAAACAAATATGGGTGTCACAGATTGAATTACATTCCCCAAAAAATGTGTGTAGAAATTTTGCTAGGCTGTGATTCTCAGTATTGTATGATGTTCCTCTATGTTGTAAACCCTGCCTCTGTGATGTTAATGAGGGAAGATGGGTGACAGTTGAGTTAGTGAGGCAGGACTCAATGTGTGAGATTGTATTGTGTCTAGGGCAGCCTCTTGAGATATAAAGGAAAGGGAGGCAAGCAGAGCTTTGGGGACCTCATACCTCCAAGAAACAGTGCCAAGAGCTGAGTCTGTCCTAAGGAAGAACCAGAGTCCCTGCACCTCAGAAACTTCCAGTGCGATGGAAGACTGACAAGGATCTCCCTCCAGAGCCAGTAGAGAAAACTATCCCCTGGAGCTGACACTCTAGAATTGGACTTTTAGCCTGCTAGACTGTGACAATATAGAATTTCTCCTTTTAAAGGCTTCCATTTGTAGGATTTCTATTAAAGCAGCACTAGAATTGACGGCACTTACCTTGGCTTGGCAGATGACTAAGACAGTGGGAGAGTAGAAAACCTTACAGAATAATAAATGTAGAAATAAAAAGGGCAAGAAGAAATAAAAAGCCTTTAGAATGCCGCAGTAACAGGTAATGCAGGCAAGATCTACTGCCAAGCCAAGTGCCATGGAGTCCACTGAGGAATGCTAACACTTAAAGCAGAAGAGAGATCATTGTATACCCTCAAATATCTGTGATTGTTTTAAAATGTAGCCACAATATCTGTGACACTTCTCATCCAGGAAGTAGAACTTATTTCCTGTCTCCTTAAATGTGGGTTAAACATAGTAACTTACTTCCACAAGCAAAGGGAAGGAGAATAGCAACTTTATAGTGGATGTATCCATCAGACACATTGTTAATCAAGTGCCTAAAGTTGTATCATTAGTAATAAGTCACGTTGATATCATATGTACCTTATTACAATTTAATGACACACTTTGGTTATGTAGCATTCTTCCAAAATACTCCATTTCCAGTTGCTGTTGAGTTGATTCTGACTCATGATTATCCCATAAGCATAAGAGAAGATCTGTAGTTCATAGAGTTTTTCATGGCTAATTTCTCAGAAGTGAATCACTAGGCCTTTCTTTGAAAGTGCCCCTTGGAAGACTCAACCCTCCAATTTTTTTATTAGCAGCTGAGTATTTTAATTACTATACTAACAAAGGATTCCCCGAAATACCTCATACTTTAATCTAATGATGGTAAAAATTTTAAAGATTATGTCCATAAAAGTGAACACTTAGATGAAATGGACATATTCCTTGCAAGGCATAAACTTATCAGTGATCACTCAAGAAGAAATAGATACATCTCTACATCTACTAAAGAAAATGAATACTTAGTTAAAAAAAAATCTTTTCCAAAAAGAAATGTCAAAGATCAGATGACTTTACTAGTAAATTCTACCAAACAGAAATGGAAATAAGGACAATTCTATATAAACTCTGCCAGAAAATTGAAAAGGTGGGAAAAATTCCTCATTGTTTATTAATTTTTCAGGATACCATTGTCCTGGTACCAAAACAAAACAACAACAAAAAGACATTACAAGAAAGGAAAAAAATTGACAAAATTCAACATACATGTATAATAAATAAAAAAAAAAAAAGCTCTCAGAAAGATAGAAAAAGAAGGAATTTTTCTTCAGCTGATAAAGAACAATGATGATTTTAGCAAGCATTTCATAACCTAGTTTCAGTTGGAAGACACTATGTTGAGTGAAAATAGTCAGTGGCAAAAAGGCAAATATTGTAAAAGACCCCTACGATAACAACGTATAAATAGACTCAAGTGTAGAAGAAAAGACTTTGATGGCTGAAAGTGTGGGGTGGGAGGGAGGGTGAGGACCGGTTACAGATTAGGTAGTTGATAGAAATTTGGTTGGGTGAAATCAGTGACAGCACACATTAGAAAGAAGATTAATTCGGGTGGCGGAGTCAAAGATGGAGAGGAAGATGACAAGATTGGTAGAAATTAAAATTGGGTTTATAAATAGCTTATTAAGGGGGTTCATAGGGGCAGCTGTAAAGCACAACAAAGATGTATCATACCACTTCAAGAAATCTAACACACGACTCTCAGCAACTATAAAACCAGCTCTGAAAAAGGTGAAAAATCAACTCACAAAAAAGAGTGTCCCAGAACAGATTAATAAAAACAACAGAAAACATCAACATAAAAATAAACATATCACGATGGCATCAGTGAACACATACCTATCAATAATTACATTGAATGTGAATGGACTGAATGCTCCAGTAAAGAGAAACTGAGTGTCATCTTGGATCAAAAGGCATGACCCATCCATATGTTGTCTACAAGAAACTAACTTGAGACGTAAAGACAGGAACAAGCTGAAAATT
Organism: Heterohyrax brucei; assembly: GCA_028571685.1. Taxonomy (NCBI): domain Eukaryota; kingdom Metazoa; phylum Chordata; class Mammalia; order Hyracoidea; family Procaviidae; genus Heterohyrax; species Heterohyrax brucei. Next base: position 114,316,609 of record CM053166.1, on the reverse strand, counting down.
AAAGGGTGGAAGAATATATCAAGCTAACAATGAACAAAGAAGAGCAGGGGTGGCAATTCTAATCTCAGGCAAAATCAATTTTAATGTCAAATCCACCATCATGGACAAAGATGGACACTATTTATTGCTGAAAGGTTCAGTACACAAGCAAGACTTAACTATATTAAACATTTATGCACCTAATGTCAGAGCACCTAAATATGTCGAAGAAACACTGACTACATGCAAAAGAGAGTTAGATGACTCCACAATAATAATGGGAGACTTTAACACCCCATTCTCATTACTAGACAGATCATCTAGAAAAAAGCTCAGTAAAGATACAGAAGACCTCAATGACACAATTAACCAACTAAACCTCACTGATATATACAGAACTTTCCACCCATCAGCAGACAACTACATCTTCTTATCCAGTGCACATGGAATATTCTCCAGAATTCACCACGTGATAAGCCATAAAGCAATGCTCAACAAAATCCATAACATTGAATTACTGCAAAGCATCTTCTCAGATCATAAAGCCATAAAAGTTGGAATCAATAGCAGAAAAAACAGAGATAGAAAGTGAAACTCTTGGAAACTGAACAACATCTTGCTCAAAAAAACATGGGTTATAGAGGAAATCAAGAATGAATTAAAGAAATTCATGGATTCCAATGAGAATGAAAACACTTCTTACCAGAACCTATGGGATACAGCCAAAGCAGTGCTCAGAGGTCTGTTTATCTCCATACATGCACACATCCGGAAGGAAGAAAGAAACCAAATCAAAGAACTAACTCTACAGCTTGAACAAGTAGAAAGAGAACAACAGAGGAACCCCTCAGGCACCAGAAGAAACGAGATGATAAAGACTAGAGCAGAGCTAAATGAATCAGAGAATAGAAAAACCATTGAAAAAATTGAAAAGACCAAAAGCTGTGTTTTTGAAAAGATCAACAAAATTGATAAATCACTGGCTAAACTTACTAAAGAAAAGCAGGAAAGGAAACAAATAACTCAAATTAGAAATGAGAGGGGAGTTGTCACCACAGATGCAACAGAAATCAAAAATATCAAAACAGAATACTATGAAAGACTGTACTCTAACAAATTTGAAAACCTATGGGAAATGAACCAATTCCTTGACTCATACCACCTACCCAAATTATCACAACGTGAAACAGAACAACTTAATAAACCCATCACAAAGGAAGAGATTGAAAAGGTCATCAAAACACTGACAACCAAAAACAGTCCAGGCCCAGATGGCTTCACGGCACAATTTTACCAAGCACTTAGAGAAGAGTTATCCCCAATACTACTGAGACTATTTCACAGTATAGAAAGGGATGGAGTACTCCCCAACTCATTCTATGAAGCCAGCACAACCCTGAAACCTATGCCAGGGAAAGATCCAACAAAGACAGAGAACTACAGACTGATATAACTCATGAATCTAAATGCAAAAATCTTCAACAAAATTCTTGCCAACAGAATACAACAACATATCAAGAAAATAATCCATCACGACCAAGTGGGATTCATACCAGGGATGCAAGGCTGGTTCAACATCAGGAAAACAATTCATGTGGTTAACCACATAAATAACACAAAAGACAAGGGTCACCTGATTTTGTCCATCGATGCAGAAAAGGCATTTGGTAAAGTCCAACACCCATTCATGCTAAAAACTCTTAGCAAAATGGGCATAGATGGCAAATTTTTCAACACAATAAGGGCCATTTATACAAAGCCAATTGCCCACATCATCCTGAATGGAAAGAGAATGAAAGTTTTTTCCTTGACATCAGGAACTAGACAGGGATGCCCACTGTCACCTCTCATATTCAACATTGTGCTAGAAGTTCTAGCCAGAGCAATTAGACAAGGCCAAGAAATAAAGGGCATCTGCATCAGCAAAGAGGAAGTTAAACTCTCCTTGTTTGCAGATGATATGTTTGTATATGCAGAGAACTCCAAGGAATCTATAAGTAAGCTGCTCAAACTGATAGTTCAGCAAAGTCTCAGGATACAAGATAAACATAAGTAAATCAGTAGGATTCCTTTATACCAACAACGAGACTGTTAAGGAAGAAATTACCAAATCAATACCATTTACGATAGCCCCTATGAAGATAAAGTACTTAGGAATTAGTCTAACCAGAGAAACAACAGACCTTTACAAAGACAACTACAAGCCTTTACTACAAAAAACTAAAAGAGACTTAGATAAATGGAAAAACCTACCCTGCTCATGGATAGGAAGACTTAACATTGTGAAAATGTCTATTTTGCCCAAAACTATTTATATAACGCAATCCCAATACAAGTTCCAGCATCATTTTTTAATGAGATGGAGAAACAAATCACCAATTTTGTTTGGAAACGGAAGAAGCTCTGGATAAGTAAGGTACTACTAAAGAAGAAGAATACACTGGGAGGCCTCTCATTACCCTACTTTAGAACATGCTACACTGCCACAGTGGTCAAAACAGCCTGGTACTGGTACAAGAACAGACAGATGGATCAATGGAACAGAATTGAGACCCCAGAGATGACACCATCTGCCTATGAAGAGTTGATGTTCGACAAAGGCCCTAAGACGTTAAACTGGGGTAAAAACAGTATCTTCAACAAATGCTGCTGGCAAAATTGGCTATCCACGTGCAATAAACTGAATCAAGATTCATATCTTACACCTTATACAAAAACCAACTCCAACTGGATAAAAGACCTAAATATCAAACCTAAAACGATAAAGCTCATCCAAGAAAAGTTAGGAACAACAATGGAAGTTTGAATACACAATGAGGACAGACTCCAAAATCTGTCAAAGAAGCCTCAATCAATAGAAGAGAAAACAGATAGATGGGAAGTGTGAAGAATCAAACACTTTTGCTCATCCAAAGACTTTATTAGTAGAATTAAAAGAATACCCACAGAATGGGAAAAAATATTTGACAACTCTATGTCAGACCGACACCTGATCTCCATAATCTATAGGATACTACAAAATATCAATAAGAAGAAGATAAACTATCCAATTAAGTGATGGGCAAAGGAGATGGACAGACACTTCACTAAAGAGGAGATCCAGGCAGCCAAAAAACACACGCAGACATGTTCACGATCTTTAGTTATTAAAGAAATTAAAATCAAGACAACAATGAGATACCATCTCACCCCAAGAAGATTGGCCATGATCCAGAAAACACAAAACAACAAATGCTGGAGAGGCTGTGGAGAAAGTGGAACCCTCCTACACTGTTGGTGGGGTTGCAAAATGGTCCAGCCTCTTTGGAAACCAATCTGGCGCTTCCTTAAAAAAATGGATATCGATATACCCTTTGACCCAGTAATTCTACTACTTGGAATTTGTCCTAAAGAATCAAGGCCTTTCACACCAACGGACACATGCACCAGAATGTTTACCAAAGCACAGTCCATGATAGCAAAAAAATGGAATCAACCCAGATGCCCAACAATAGACGAATGGATAGGTAAACTATGGTACATATACTCAATGGAGCACTATGCAATGATGAAGAATAACGATGATTCGTGGAAACATCTCCTAACCTGGCTTTTACTGGAAGACATTATGTTGAGTGAAAGTAGTCAGCGACAAAGGGACAAATACTGTATGAGACCTCTAGAATAAGATCCCCAAAACAGACTTGTGTATAGAAGAAAAGACCCTTTGACAGCTGCAAGGGAGGGGAGGGAGGGAAGGGAAGGGGGGATGGTTTAGTTTAGATAGTTACTAGAAATCTAATTGTGAGAAAGTGGTGATAGCACACATTAGAAACAAGAACAACATTAAGTGGACTTCTGCATAACTTGAGTACTCCTTCCATCTTAACTCAATACTGGAAGGATAGTGTAGCTGTGGTGTGGGGCGGGGAACCATGCTCTTAGGCCAATTCCAGGCCAATTGGCACAAGTAGCATTTTGCTAAGACAGCTCTCTGCACCCGACATTGGTGAATGGCGTCTGGGGTCTTCAAAGCTGCCAAGCTGCCATCCGAGGACACAGCAAATGGTCTCAACTCAGCAGGAACAGATGCTCACCGAGGACCAAAATGACATGCGGGAAAGACAACCGAGAAGACAGAGAGACTCACACGAGTGGGTGCCTACATCGACTTGGTACCAGAAGAACCGGATGGTGCCCGACCACCACCAGTGATAGCCACAATGAAGCTCACAGAGAGGAGTCTCAGTGGCAACACAAGAATAAAAAGGGGTGCATCATGAGATCTCCACTAAAATACCTCAATTGATGGTCCAGCCGTTTTGGGGTTCCTCTGAGAGCATGGCCCCTGGCCCTGATGTTGTCCTTTCCCATAAATTATAACAAAGGCCCACTCTTTGGACAGGAATGGATTGGGCTTGGCGGTGCAGAGTGACCACATATTGGAAGCACTTTATGGTTCTATACATCTATAGGATATCATCTTGCTGACCTCTGGCTGGAGGAAGGGGAGTGGACGGAGAGGAGGGGAAAGGAGGCTGTTGGGAGGATGAAACATGTATGGAGCAGAGAGGAATAGTGTGCAGTCATCGGACAGGGAGAGCAGTGGAAGCTGCATATAGGTGGGCATGCAAATTTATACGTGAATGTACATTTTCACTCAGTTATGTTAATTAAAAATTAAAAAGAAAGAAAGAAGACTAATTCAACTGGGCTTCAACGTAACATGAACACTCCTCCAATGTTAACCCAATATTGCAAGGACAGGGTAGAAGGGGTGGGGGTCTGAGGACCATGCTTTCAGGGGAAAAGAAGGCCAACTGGCATAACTAGCGTCTTGCTAAGACAGTTTTGGCACCCCATATTGGTGAGTGGCATCTCGGGTCTTAAAAGCTAAAAAGCTGCCATCTGAGGTACACCAGATGGTCCCAACTCAGCAAGAACAGATGATCACCAAGGACCAAAACGACACGGGGGCAAAAGAACCCAGAAGACAGAAAGAGCCATTTGAGTGGGTGATTGCATCAACATGTGACCAGAGGAACCAGAAGGTGCCTGGCCACCAACAGGGATAGCCTTAATGGGGCTCACAAAGTTCAGCCCCACTGGCAACACAAGAATAAAAAGGGGGGCACCCTGAAAACTCCACTAAAAGAAATTTAAATCAAAATGACAGTGAGACACCATCTCACCCCAGCAAGGTTGGCTGTGATCCAAAAAATACCAAATCACAAATGCTAGAGAGGCTGTGGAGAAATTGGAACTGTCCTACATTGTTGATGGTTCAGAAAGAGAGGGTGGAAGAGCTGAGGTGCACAGAGTCTAGAGGAGGGCTCTCAAAATGCGGCCATTCCACCAGCTGGTCTCTTGTTGGTCCAGTGAGGCTGAGCTTTGCTGCCAGTTAAGCCCAAGACTCGCCTGCTGGTTAAGACAAAGGAAAAGAAAGTTAAAAGTTACCTTTGGTCTGTGAGAGTCGGCATTCAGCAAGGACGGGGGTTGGTGAAAGAAAGGTTTCCCATTCAGTGGCATGTAGTACAAATTGACAGCCCTATGCTGTGTTCTAGGGCTCACTGGTGTCCAGAAGGCTCCGTTTAATTATCAATCCAGGTCTTAGTTTTCAGAAGGAATTAAGGAGATGCTTGTCTAGTCCACCACCTGGACTCCACCCCCTTATTTGAGTTTATGTATTATGCCAACAAACAATCAGAAATTCTAATTAAATGTAAGAAAACATGAAGCACTTAGGGATAAATCTGACAAAAATTGAGGGATTTGTTCACTGAAAAGTGCAGCACATTTCTGAGAGAAACTAATATCTCCATCCAAGAAAATCTTTTGCCATTGAGTCGATTCTGACTCATAGTCATCCTATAGGACAGACAGGAACTGTCCTACAGAGTTTCAAGGGAGTGGCTGGTAGATTCAAACTGCCAGCCTTTTGGTTAGTAGCTGAAAGCTTAACCACTGAGTGACCGGGACCCCAAGAAAAATTCTGAAAGACCTAAAAACAAAATAAACAAACCAATAAACTGGGGAGATATGCTAGTTTATGGTTCAGAAGACCTGTTTGATGTATCACCATGAATTAGAATCTATAGGACAACAAATAACAATAGCTTCATGTATGTATTCAGTGCAGACTCTGTTAATAATCCAGCAGTCTTTGCATAAAACTGAATAGTTGATTCTCCAAAATTCTAATTAAAATAAAAAATGTGTAAACCAAATGTAAAAACTAGATCTATTAGTGCTCTAGAAGAAAACAAAGTAGAAAAAATATATACATTTTTAATTTTTGAAAATATAAATATGAAGACATACAACTCAATAATTTCTAATAGTAGATTAAAATGACATCGATCACATTCTTCAATTGTTCAGACATTCCATAAGAACAATCTCTATGACCTTGGGGTAGGCAAATATTTCTGTGACAGGTCACAGACAAAAAAAATATCAAACATAAAAGAAAAAAAAATTAAGGGAGACATTATCAAAATATAAATAATTTTTTCATCAAAAGAAGTAAAAGGTAATTAGAAACGAAGAGTGCATACACAGAATAATTATTCAAAACATATGCCTGATAAAATATTCATATCTAGAATATATAAAGCACACTGTGTTTGTTAAGACTATGGCAACTTGGCAATTCCATGTTTGGGTGCTGTATGAAGCAGCAGGGGCAAGGCCTGTGGTGGTTTCCCCCACCTCAGTTCTCATCTCTCTGCCTTCCACCACCTACTTCCTGCATACTCATGTTGCCATCCAACAGCTCCTGTTCTCTTTTGCATCTGGTTCTTTGACCTGAACTAACAGCTGTTGGATTTACTAACCCTTACAACAGGCAAGTGACAGTCCTGTTCCTTGACCTACCTATCCTCACTTCACTAGCCACTGTAGCTCCGTGAGTTAGCAGAGACCTTGCAGTCTCACTTGCCAGCTTGGGATCTGCCGACCTACACAGCTGGTGATCTAGCACTCTAGTCTCTAACCTGCTGACCTTGGATTTCCCAGCTCCCATGCCACATGAGCCTTGCGCCAGGACTTCAGACATTCAGCGTTAGCTGTTTCCTTTATAGAAATCTTTCCTTGTACATATATGTGTTACTGGTTTTGCTTTCCTAGAAAACCCAGCCTAAAACACAAACTTATGTATAAATAAAAGTCAATCTGATTTAACAATGGGCAAGAATCTGATAAGACACTTTACCAGACAAGATATATGAATAGGAAACAAGCCCATGATAGGAAGATCAACATCATTTGTCAAGAGGGAAAAGGAAATTAAGCCCAAAATACAGTATCAAAGCAGATATATAGTAAAAGTGATTGCTGAAGACATAGAGAAATTTGAAAACTTATACATGCTAGTGGGAATGCAAAACAGCATAGTTTCTTTAGACAAAATATGGCAATTTCTTACATTAAACAGGCACTTGTACAATTCTAAACTCTGACTCCAAAGAGTTTGCACAGTAGAAATAGAAACTTATGCCTTCCCAAAAGACATGTTTAAGTTCAAAAGCTCATAGTGGCTTTATTTGTAATATCCCAAACCTGGAAACAACTCATTGTGCATGATGGAGAAAGGATATTAACTTGTGTCATAGCCATATTCACATATTGGAATACTACTTAGCAATAAAAAGTAATAAACTAATAATACTTCAAACAGCACGAATTAGCCTTAAGAGCATGAATAAGCCAGACACAGAATAATTTATGCTATCTTATTTCGTTTCCCCAAAATGCCCCAAAAGGCAGAACTATAATGGCAGGCACCAGGAAAGAGAAAGAGATTAAGTATAAGGGTCAAGAGTGATCCTTCAGCAGTGACAGAAACGAGTTCTTTATTTTCATTGTATTTGTGGTTATTTTACTTTATGCATATGTAAAAATTGATTGAACTCCTACCTTAGAGTTGGGATACTTTAAAAATTTACAGTATATTTGACAAATATACAAATTTAATATTTTTAAACTCAGTGAAGAAGTTTGAAGCTTAGCTTTTATATTGCAGTTAGACATCTCTGATTTTTAAACGATTTTTAGCCAAGAAACAGAATCACAAAGGAGAATACTTAAGTAATCAGATAACATTTAAAACTCTTTTCATGTCTCCTCAGTCATATTTAAACTCATAAGGCAATGTTTGCTTTCATACTTGTCTTCATCATAACATTTGTACATATTCATTATGAAATGAAAGATATATAGAGCCCACAGAAAAAACATGTAAAGCTTTATGATTCATCGTAATGTAAACACCTATGTAAGCACTATTCATGTTAAGAATTAAAATGTTGTCAAAACTCCACTAGCTGCCGTCATACCCCCTTTCAAATATTATCCTCTCCTTTCTTTGCAAAGATGACCAATAATCTGATTTCTGTGGCAATTATTTATTTGCTTTTTTAATAGTTTTTTTTTCAACTGAATATGCACCCATATTGATGTAGATTAATTCTGGAATTTAATCATGTTTTATGTATTTTTGTTTCTGATTCCTTAACTTGAATAGATAGATACCCCTGTAAAAACACATATATAAGCAAACACATATCTTGAAGTATAAATATATTTACATATATAATATATATTATTAGTTGCCATTGAGTCAATTCCAACTCATAGCAACCCCATCTGTTACAGAGTAGAACTGCTCTATAGGATTTTCTTGACTATAATCTTTTATACATATATGTATGTATATTTTATATTGTAATTTAGATGCAAGGTCACAAAACAAATTAGCCTTTCTAAACAGTCTTGGCTCTAATATTAACAGAAGCAGATCACCAGGACTGTTCTGTGATACTGCTGGATGATTTCAAGTTGTCAACCTTTAGGTTTTAACAGTCAAACACAAACCTTTCTGCCACCTAAGGACTATAGATAACATATATTGGATACATATATATACACATGTACAGATTTCTATATGGGCATTTAATATAAGCCAAGTGCCGTCGATATGTTAAATATATATATACACTTAATATATGTTAAATGCACATATATATGTATTTAATACATGTAATATATATTTTAAAATAAATACTAAGGAGTCCTTGTGGCACAATAGCTAAGTGCTTAGCTGCTAAACAAAAGATCAGTGGTTTAAATCCACCAGTCCCTCCACAGGAGAAAGAACATGGTAACCTGCTCCCTTAAAGATTACAGCCTGAAAAAAGCCTCTTGGAGTCAATTTCACTTCGTCTTATAGGGTTGCTATGCGTTGAATCAACTAGACTGCATTCAACATAATTAAAAACATATTTGACAGTGCTATGTCTTCTACTTCTGAAATCCGTAATTCTGCAGAAGTTTTCATCAGTATCTTCTCATCTTTTAAAACCCCTTGTCATTTCTTACTATACGTTGGGTCTCTTATTTACAAAATTGTTTGGAGAACAAATTTGAAGCTTAAAATGATGTCAAATAGAATGTATATTTTCTTTGGCCTGGTTCTGGAGATCACTCGTCCTAAATGCCTAATTGAAGAATTGAGTTGATCCGAAACCAGCATAAAAATCTCTTTGAGAGTCTTACTACTTTTTCTTCAGCCTTACTCATAAGAATCAACACTTTGAAGTCTCAAAACAAATACATTGTGTTCCCTAGGGTGACAAAAGCAAGCAGACTCAAAAATGTCCCCCAATGATCACTCTTTCTGGTATTCATTCACTCCTGTAACTTTCTCCCCTTGAGTGTGAGGTAGATTTAGTGACTCACTGTGGAGAAGGGAGGAAGGTAGACTCATTAATTAGGAGACAGTGAGTTTCTTTGTATTAAGGGTATTGGGAATATTTAGAAATGAATAATGGTGGTAGTGGTAAAATGTGATGAAGACAATTGTCACTAACTGCTACACATGAACAACATTGAAATACATGTTTACCACAATTTAAAAGAAAGAGAATGTGGGGCAGATTCAAGATGGCAGACTAAGCACATGTCTCCCTAAATCCCTCTGGAAACCAAGACCTGAAATGATAATTAAACAAAGCCTTCTGGTCATCTAGTGAGCCCAAGGACATGGCATAGGGCTATTAATTTGGACTCATACCACTGAACCGAAAACCTCCTCTCTTTAGCGAACACCCACTCCTGGCCAGTGCTGGCTTTTATGGACCAAAGGTAACTCACCATTTTGAATTTTTTTCTCTGTTTTGCCTGGCCGGCAAAGCTTAATCATGACTAGTGTCTAGTTTCAGATGCACTGCTGGTGAGATCAGCAAGTGAAATTGCCATATTTTGAGAGCCTGCCTTAGGACTCTGTCAATCTTGCCACCTTTGGCCTCTCTTTCTGCCTCTGCCATACTGTAGTTTGTACAGAGGTGGCTTGTGAGGGATGTGAACTTGGATATGGAGGCCTCAGCTGGACCTAATTCTTAGCCTGGGAGGCAGCCTCTGCCTGCAGGAGAACACTTTTCTGGCAGAAAAGCAGTAGTTTACACAGTGTCACCTGCAGCTAGGGCCCAGAACAGAGGCTGTGGATTCTGTGCATCTTGGCATCTTTGGCATCTCTTTCTGCCTCTGTCACGGTATAGATTGTACAGAAGCAGTGGCAAGCTTGTGCGGGATGCCATCTGGGATGTGGAGACCTCAGAAAGACCTAATTGCTAGGCTGGCAGGCAGTGCCTGCCCACGGGAGAGAACTTTGCTGGCAGAAAAGCAGTATTTTACACAGTGTCACCTATGGCTGGGGCCTGTGAGCAGAGGCCAACAGGGCAGTAGTCTTGCTGTATTTTGAACTAGTTCATAACATCTGGGGTTGGATATAGAGCTGCTTACCTTGCCAGTTGGGAAGAGGGCCCTGAAAACTTGAAAACCTGACTGACCTAGTAAGTGGTCAGATACATTTTACCTTTCATTTTAAGATGACCTGGAGAAACAACTGTGGTCCAACCTCTCAGCATCTCTCTCAGCCTTTATTGACTCAAATGAAGCCCCAAAAGCAACAGACTCTCGAGAAAGCTGTAATCAAAAAATCACCCTGGCTTTAGAAGGCCCCCAAATGAAACAACCAAAGAACTTTCCAAATGAAGAAACTTTTCTAAAATTATTGGAAGGTAAATACAAAAGGATTATATAGAGAACCCTCCTAGACCTTATACAAAATGCAGCAGAGCAAAATGAAAAATCAACCAAGCTGTTCAATCTGATGGACCAAGCTTCCAAAGAAGAATTATATATCCCGCACAACTATTTTTCAATTATGTAAGTGAAATTAAGATATTCACAGATAAGCAAACTCAGAGATTCTGTAAAAACCAAACCAAAGCTACAAGGAATACCAAAAGGATCTCTGGGCTTTGGCTTAGAAGAACAAAACCACTAACTTTACATTTTAGAAGGACACATCATCCAGAATCCTACTCAGTTAGGGAAGGCTCCAAACTCAATCTAAGGTGTAACAGTGAAAGACATAATCCAGTGATCATATCATGAAAACCGTGATGCCATCATATGAAAAAGAGGGATGTATTGCAGTCGTTATAGTCCTTGCAGATGGAGAGGAAGTTGACAAGACTGGTAGTAATTAAAATTGGGTTTATACCTAGTTTATTAAGCAGGATCATAGGGGCAGCCATAAAGCACAATAAAGATGTAACATGCCATATTAAGAAATGTAATACAGGCGTCTCAACAACCACAAAACCAACCCTGAATAAGGTGAAAATTCAACTCACAAAGAAGGTCACAGAAAAGATTAATAAGAACAGAGAAAATATCAACACAAAAATAAACGTATCTAAATAACAGCACTGGACACACACCTATCACTAATTACATTGAATGTGAATGGACTGAATGCTCCAGTAAAGAGACATGATCCATTGATATATTGCCTAAAAGAAACTCACCTTAGACTTAAAGATAGGAACAAACTGAAAATGAAAGGATGGAAGAGTACCTATCAAGCTAACAATGAACAAAGAAGAGCAGGTGTGGCAATTCTAATCTCAGATAAAACTGATTTTAATGTAAAATCTACCATTGTGGACAAGGAAGGGCACTATTTATTGCCGAAAGAATCAGTACAGAAGCAGGACTTAACAATATTAAATATTTATGTACCTAATATTAGGGCACCTAAATATGTTGAAGAAACACTGACTGTACTCGAAAAGGAGATAGATCACTCCACAATAATAGTAGGAGACTACAACCCTCCACTGTCAACAGTGGACAGATCATCTAGAAAAAAAGCTCAATAAAGACAGAGAAGACCTTATTGCCACAATTAACCAGCTAGACCTCATTGACACATACACAATTTTCTAACTATCAGCAGACAACTACAACTTCTTCTTCAGTGCACATGTAACATTCTCAAGAATAGACCGTGCATTGAATTAAAGCAAAGCATCTTCTCAGATCATAAAGCCATAAAAGTCAAAATCAATAGCAGAAAAAACACAAATACAAAGTGGAATTCAGGAAAACTGAACAACATCTTGCTTAAAAAACATGGGTTATAGAAGAAATCAAGGATGAAATAAAGAAATCTCCTACCAGAACCTATGGGATACACCCTAAGCAGTGCTCAGAGGTCAGTTTATATCCATAAATGCACACATCTGGAAGGAAGAAAGAAACCAAATCAAAGAACTAACCTACAGCTTGAACAAGTAGAGAGAGAACAGAGGAACCCCTCAGGCATCAGAAGAAAACAGATCATAAAGATTAGAGCAGAACTAAAGCAATTAGGTAATAGAATAACAATTGAAAAAATTGAAAAGATCAAAAGTTGTTTTTTTTTTGGAAAGATCAATGAAGTTGACAAACCATTGGCTAAAATTGCTAAAGAAAAACAGGAAGGGGAACAAATAACCCAAATTAGAAATGAGAGGAGAGTTGTCACAACACATCCAACAGAAATCAAAAATATTGTAACAGAATACTATGAAATACTGTACTCTTAACAAATTTGAAAAACCTAAAGGAAATGAACAAATCCCTTGATTCGTATCACCTACCCAAATTAAAACAAGGTGAAGCAGAACAACTTAATAAACCCATCACAATGGAAGAAATTGAAAAAGTCATCTAAAATCTGCCAAGCAAAAAAAGCTCAGGCCCAGATGGCTTCATCACAGAATTCTACCAAGCTTTTAGAGAAGAGTTATCTCCAATAATACTGAGACTATTTCACAGTATAGAGAGGGATGGAATACTCCCAAATTCATTCTGTGAAGGAACCATAATACTGATACGAAAGCCAGGGAACGACTCAACTGGAAAGGAGAACTACAGACTGATATCACTCATGAATCTAGATGCAAAAATCTTCAACAAAATTCTTGCCAATAGAATACAACGACATACCCAAAAAAAACAATCCATCATGACCAAGTTGGATTCATACCAGGGATGTAAGGCTGGTATGATGTCAGAAAAACAACAAATATGATCAACCACACAAATAAAACAAAAGGCAATAATAACCTGATGTTGTCTATTGATCAAGAAAAGGCATTTGTTAAAGTCCAACACCCATTCATGCTAAAAACTCTCAGCAAAATATGAATAGATGACAAATTCCTCAATACAATAAGGGTCATTTATACAATGCCAACTGCCTACGTCATCCTGAATGGAGAGAGACTGAAACAGTTTCCCTTGAGAACAGGAACTAGAAAAGGATGCCCACTCTCACCTCTCCTATTCATCATTGTACTAGAAGTTCTAGGAAGAGCAATTAGACAAGAGCAAGAAATAAAGAGCATCTGCATCGGCAAAGAAGAAGGAAAAATCTCCGTATTTGAAGATTATATAATTGTACATGCAGAGAATTCCAAAAAATCCATAAATAAACTATTCAAACTATGGAAGCGTTCAGCAAAGTCTCAGGATACAAGGTAAACATGAGTAAATCTGTAGGATTCCTTTATACTAACAATGAGATTATTAAGGAAGAAATAACCATGTCAATACTATTTACTATAGCCCCTGAGAAGATAAAGTATCTAGGAATAAATCTAACCAGAGAAATAACGGATGTTTACAAAGAGAACTACAAACCCTTATTATAAGAAACTAAGAGAGACTTAGATAAATGGAGAAACCTACCCTGCTCATGGATAGGAAGACTTAACATTGTGAAAATGTCTATTTTACCCAAAGTAATTTACTTATATGACGCAATCCCAATACAAGTTCCAGTGACATTTTTTAACGAGATGGAGAAATAAATTACCAAGTTTGTCTGGAATGGAAAGAAGCCCTGTATTAGTAAAGCACTACTGAAGAAAAAGAACACACTGGGAGGTCTCTCATTTCCCAACTTTAGAACCATTATACTGCCACAGTAGTCAAAACAGCCTGGTACTGGTACAAAAAGAAACACATAGAACAATGGAACAGAATTGAGACCCCAGAAATGACACAATCTGCCTATCAACAGTTGATATTTGACAAAGGCCCTAAGACATTAAACTGGAGTAAAAACTGTATCTTCAACAAATGGTGCTGGCAAAATTGGTTATCCATCTGCAATAAATTGAAACAAGTTCCATATCATACATCTTATACAAAAACCAACTTAAACTCGATAAAAGACCTAAACATCAAATCTAAAACGATTAAGCTCTTCCAAGAATAAGTAGGAACAACAATGGAAGCTTTAATACACCACGTAGACAAACTTCAAAACCTGTCAAACAAACCCCAAACAACAGAAAAGAAAATAGATAAATAGAAACTACCAAGAATAAAACACTTTTGCTCATCCAAAGACTTTATTAGCAGAATTAAAAGGCCATCTACAGAATGGGAAAAAATATTTTGCAACTATATGTCAGGCCAATGCCTCATCTCCATAGTCTATAACGTACTACAAAATATCAATAAGAAAAGGATAAATCATCCATTTAGGTGATAGGCAAAGGAGATAGACAGACACTTCTCTAAAGACGAGATCCAGGCAGCCAGAAAACACATGTGGACATGCTCACGATCGTTAGCTATTACAGAAATTCAAATCAAAATGACAATGAGATACCATCTCACCTCAACAAGGTTGACCATGATCCAAAAAACACAAAATAACAAATGCTGGAGATGCTGTGGAGAAATTGGAACTCTCCTACACTGTTGGTGGGGTAACAAAATGGTGCAACCTCTTTGGAAAGCAATCTGGTGCTCCCTTAAAAAACTAGATCTAGATATACCATTTGACCCAGTAATTCCACTACTTGGAATAGATCCTACAGAATCAAGGTCATTCAAACCGACAGATACATGCACACGAATGTTTATCACAGCCCAGTCCACAATAGCAAAAAATGGAAACAACCCAGATGCCCAACAACAAAGGAATGGATAGGTAAATTATGGTATATATACTCAGTTGAACACTATGCAATGATAAAGAACAATTATGATTTCAGGAAACATCTCATAACCTGGTTTGAATTGGAGGACATTATGTTGAATGAAAGCAGTCAGCTGCAGAAGAACAAGTGTTGTATGAGACCCCTACGATAGGAACTTAAAAACAGACTCATACATAGAAGACAAGACTCTTTGACAGCTGCAAGGGTGGGGAGAGGTGGGAGGGTTTAGATTAGATAGTTGATAGAAATTTGGTTGGATGAAATCAGTGACAGCACCCATTAGAAAGAAGATCCGTGTTAATTGGACTTCAACACAACTTGAGTACTCTTTGCATCTTAACACCAATATTGCAAGGACAGTGTAGCTGCGGTGGAGGGGCAGGGGATCCTGCTCTCAGGCAAAATCGAGGCCAATAGGCACAACTAGCATTTCGCTAACAAGGTCTCTCTGCACTCCACATTGGTGAGTGGTGTCTGGGGTCTTAAAAGCTGCCAAGCTGCCATCTACCAGATGGTGCCTGGCCACCACCAGTGATAGCCGTGATGGAACTCACAAAATTGAGTCTCTCTGGCAACATAAGAATAAACAGGGATGCACCCTGAGATATCAGGTAAAAGACTGCAACTGATGGTCCAGGGGCTTCGGGGTTCCCCTGGGAGCATAGCCCCTGGCCCTGATGCTGCCCCTGTCCTTAGATCATAATGAGGGTCTGCTCTTTGGACAGCAATGGATTGGACTTGTAGACACAGAGTGACAATATCTTGTGGGCATTTTATAGTTCTGTGCATCTATAGGATATCATCCTGCTGACCTCTTACTGGAGGAAGGGGAGTGGGTGGGGAGGAGGGGATAGGAGACTGTTGGGAGGATAGGACACGTATGCAACAGAGAGGAAGACTGTGCTGTCACCAGACAGGGACAGCAGTGGGAGCTGCATATAGAAGAGCATACAAATTTATATGGGAATGTACATTTTCATTCAATCATGAAAAAAAAGGAGAGAGAATGTGTCAAAGAAATGGGACATTACTTTCTGGATTCAGTTTGAAAGAGATTGTGACTTAGTTCTCTGTCTTTCTCAGATCCCTAGTTCTAGGGCAATCTATTTGCTATGTAGAGTATATGCCTACGGAGATGTCCTCATGGCAAAGAACTGATGTACGTGGGTAATATTTTGTCAATTACAGTGTGACCTCAGGCCTGCGAATAACTATGTGCTTAAGCTTGGAAGTAGATCTCTGGAAGTCTTCTATCAGTTACTGTGAGTGAGCTTGGAAATGGGTCTTCCCTCAGTGGTACCCCAGCCAAAATCTTTTATTGCAATCTCACGTGAGATCCCTGGTAACAGGCACCAAGTCGAGTCATTTGCAAACTCTTGATCCAAGGATATTATAAGAGAACAAAATTTTGTTGCTCCAAGCTGCTAGTTTTAGGGTAATTTGTTAAACAGGAACATGTAATCAATGCAGTCTTTTGCCAAACCAAATTCTGTACCCATTAGACAGATCCATAACACATACATACTTATATAGATGATGGATGGAGGCATACATCCTAGTTTTTGTAGTTGTCCTCAGCAAGATGTTACTAATTTGTCTTTACAAAAACGTTTTCATTTTTTATAGAACAAATTGATACTTCTTCATCTCCTAAACTGTTATATTTTTGCAAGCTCATTACCTTCTTAAAACAGAAAATAATCCAGAATATACCTATGACCCTATTTACTTAAAATTTCCAGATTCTTAAATTCATATAATTCAAATATCTGTTTACTTATTTTAGGTCATGGTATCACTCCACTAATGAATGTAATTCTCCAAAACATTAAATCGAAAGAGGCTTCCCCCAAACAAAAGTAACTCAAACAAATAAAATGCCAATGGGTTTTATTTTCAAGAGACTGCTCATGGATATGCAAAGAACATTCTGGAAATGAGAAAGCTGATGATTTTTTTACCAAAGTAGCATTTCTGTTTGTACAACAGTTGTCTATGCTTGTGTCCTTTTTTTGCATGTGAGTTTATCAGAACTAATACACAAATTTATAAAAAGTAATAAAATATTTTCCTTGTGTATATTCTCTGCAAACTAGGTATTATTCTAGGCTTACTTCAGTACCAGCATTGAAATTCAGGACATAAGTACATTTTTCACCATTCTTACTCCAGAAAAAGACTTGCATTGTTACACATCATAGGTGGTCCCACTTCAGTGGTTATAATGTGACTTCACTGAACATAGTTTAAGTCTTTTGAGATTCTCTTCAGATAAACATGTAGTAGAATATAAATGCAAATAGAAAAATTTATTCATTTTTAGATCTGAGGAAATGAGGTAGTTGAAGATGACCTTAAATATTCTTTGAAAGGTATAACTCTGCTCTTTGTGTTTTTATTTTGAAGGTTAGCTCATTTGAGCCTAACCCTGGAAGTTTTCAAAATTCATATGTGTATGTTATTAAATAAAACTTATCTTAACTTGAATTGCAGCTTGTATTTTACAAAACTAGGATTAAAACTTTGATTACTCAGATTTGCAACGTTCATTTTATAAGTTACTGTTTTTACTAACACGTTAAAGGAATACATAACATCAAACCTTCAATGATGCAACTAATCGGTTTAAGTCCATGCACAAGCCATTCAGATTGATACACGTATCACTTTTATGGAAATAAGAAAGAATAGTTGTATGTTTATAGTAAATAAGACTACTTTAAAGCTTTAATTAAATTGGATTGAATGATTAAAATTTAGATTCAGAGAACAACGCTTTTGCGATATTGACATGCTACAAACTAGGGAGCATTTACACTTTTAAAAAGATAATAATATACTAATATACCTTCTGAGAATATGAAATTTATGATACTCCCTCATTGTATATATTAATGTTATAGAATGCAATGCTTGTCTCTTGGTTTCTTAAACTTTGATTAGATCTGATTAAAACTGTGACATAGAAAAATAAATTCAAAGTAAATTATATCTATTTTAAATGGGAAATGATGGGCATGCTTTTTATATACATTAATTACACTGTTACACAATGTTAAAATATGTAAATGTGTTATGATAATTAATTCTGAAGAGTTTTGATAGATGACTAGTTGTGTTTTTCCAAAGTTATTATCTATTATTCATTCTATTGTTCAACTTATATTTTGTCATCCATTATTTTAAGGAGAGGCAGCTTCATATACTTCAGAAGCTGAAACATGCAGTTTCTTGCTTTAGGTTTCACAATTTTCTAATGTACTGAATATCTTTTACTTTAGTTGGCTTGTTTCATAATATGTCTGTTTTTATATTTAATTGTGTAACATCTTAGGAAGGAGAACCTGGAATTGCAAATCTAAATGTTCTGGTAAATTGGTTCTGAGGTCCCCTGAATTTATGTTCTACCAACTTGGCTCAGCTTGCGATAAGGAAATGACAACTACTTATATTAACTTCAAGCTGAGTCATTTTTATTTGAATGTGTATGTGTGTGAGTAGAGAGCTATATATTATCCATTTATTTAAGAGTGTTTTGTAATGTGGATGACATTTTAATTTAAACATACTCTAGACTACTAATCCTACAGGAAAAGGAAGTTTTGTGAACTTCATGGAGTTGATAAACGAAAAAAACCTAAGCTCTAAAATGAAGATTTAGAAATAACAATTTTTCTTCTTTATCATTCAATCTGCTTCTAAATTGCAATTAAAAAAAAAAAGAAAAGGAAAAACCACTGCCATTGAATCAAGTCTGAGTCCCAGGGACCGTAAGTTGCAATAGTCAAAACCGAAGGTAAGAGAATCCAAGCACATGTTTTGTTTGTTATTGTCACTCTTTCTGATCAGTTTTATCAGCAGTAGCTTCAAAAACCTGTTTTTTAATAGTATATGAGAGAACTATAGCTAACTGGAAAAAATTAGGTCACATATATAAATCTTCTCTACCTTGAAGATCCGACTCCCGACGGCACTTGGCTGGCACCTTGAAGATTGGCATTATTTTCTGTTTGTCCTATTTATAATTCTCAGAAAAATTTATATGAAATAATGGACATTAGATGAGAATTTGGGTGATTGAACTAACTTAATTTCCGACGTTTGTCTAATCTTTCTCTTTGGAGTCTCGGCGGCACAGTTTTTGAAAGCTCAGTTGCAGAATGTCAACAGTTGGAATCAACCAGCTATTCGATGGAAACCTTTTGGAGCTATTGTAAACAAACAAACAAGCAAACACAAACAAACATGCAAATACAATTGCTGACAAGTCAATTATGACCCGTAGTAACCCTACAGGACAGAGGAAAACCGCCCCATAGGGCTTACCAAGTTGCAGCTGGTAGATTGAAATTGCCAACGTTTTAGTTAGCAGCTGAGCTCTTAACCACTGTGCCTCCATGAGGCTCCATGGGGCAGTTCTACTTTGTCTTCTGGGGGCAGCTATGAGTCAGAATTGGCTCAGTGGCAACAGGCTTGGTTTGGTCTAATCTTTCTTTTTATCAGCCATATGATACATTACATTCCTTAGAAGATCTTATGTTTGTCACACTCTCTGTCAGTTTGTCATAATCTGGTGGTAGGCATGTTGAAGTGATGCTGGAAGCTATGCCACTGGTATTTCAAATACCAGCAAGGTGATCCATGATGAACTAGTTTCAGCAGAAGTTCCAGACTAGGAAGAAAGGGTTGGCAATTCACTTTGAAAATTAGCCAATTAAAACTTTCTGGGTAACAGCAGATTGTCTCATGTTGTGCCAGAAGGTGAGCCCCCTAGGTTGAGAGCACTACACAACAATTGCAACAATGATCTGAAACATACCAAAGATCATCAAGGTGGCACAGGACCTGGCAGTGGTTTGTTGTGTTATGTATAAGGCTACCATGAGATGGAGCCAACTCTACAGTAACAAACAACAACCACAACATGCTTGCATGCGCTCAATGAATGGCCACTGGCCTGTTTTACAGGTGTGCACCTCAGTCCTCTACATCAGATGTCTAATCCACCTTCAAAACTATTTCATATTTTACACTTGATTTAGAAATATGCACCCAGTTTGTAAGCTCAGTAATATGGTGGTAGTAATTTATTTCCAGTAAATCTTGGTATTTTACAATTACTTACATGCATATTGCCATTAATGGCCATGCACGTATGAGTTGGAAAAGTTATTCTAAACTATGCTGAGTAGACGTAAGAAAACTTTATATTATACACAATGCTTAAGGAAACCAGTAATGCTTTTGTTTCTTTTTGCTGTAATCCAGTTGAATGAAACCTGTTTTTACATAATGTTTGTATCCACCTTTTGTAAATGGTGTGTGCATGTACATATGATGTGCTTATTCTCTGCAGAGCAATAATTTCAGTTGAAAATTCAGTTGCTGATTCTGATTGTTCTATCGTGAAGGCAATTTATTCTTTTTCTTGACACATGAGTAGAAATATCAGTAGCTCACGTAAAGAGAATCTTTCCAATTTAGTGTTTCACCTTTCTTTTCATGTTCCATTTATTTGGTAATTTACCACTTCAATTTGAGTTTCAAAATATGAACCAAAATATTGTATTCACGTTATTTCCTGCGACAACGAGGGGTACCGGTGCAACTAATTTGTAATCTTCATGTGAAGTCAAGAATTACGAACACATCATTTTCCTCATTTAATTATTTTCATTATTGCATTTCATTTTGAGGAAAAGGAATAAATAAATGCAACATTTCCAACTCATTATTTTTGTGGCTCATTATACAAGTATACAGGACTTACAGTTACAAACTTGGAAGCTGAACCATTTTGCTACAATAATCAACTGGGTCATGGCTTAGGACTACTCCAGGAGGGCCAATCTTGGAGTCCTATTTTTCCTTTAAAAGGGCTACTGGTCTTGAAATCAGACAGACAGAAGGTTAAAGGAGACTGGAGTAGGTTCAGCTGGGGATTGCTAACTACGTACAATTAGAAGGACCCAAAAAGCAGAAAGCATATTTAGTCCATCCCTGGTCAAGCTCCAGAAACTATGTGAAACAGAGGCTTAAAAGACTGGTAAAAGATTTTTTTTTTCCCTCCCTCTGCATTTGGATCTCGGATGTGAACTGAGATGTATATACAAAACTTTATCATATTGTATTTTAGCATAAAATTTGCAAATAAAAAGAAACAAAATTAGTACAACAGTATCAATATTACCTAAACAAAGGTGAGTAGTATGTTGCAAAATACTGTCTTTTCACATTAAGTGGAGAAAACACAGACTAATTAGTGATTTAATGCCTAATCAAAAAGTAATCTGAAGATTAGAATCTATTGAAAGTTTTATTCTTTTCCACTATGCCTTATGTCTTATGTATTAGAATTCCCCTTACCAGCATTTCTCAATTGCTCATACTTTTGTTTTTCTGCTTTTATCAAGAATAAAAAAAAATCATGAATACTAAATTAACATTGTTATTATTAAACTGTAAAGATTGTAATCCAGGATGGTTCTTAAACATTAATTTTATAGCTCATTTTTAAGTTTGATTTCATTATTTTTGTTACCACATAGGTATTCTGCAAACATCATTTTTTTTAGTAATCTGGAAACTCCTTAAAACACCAATAACAAAACAGATCAAGATTGTATATTTTAGTGATAGCATCTCATTAGATTACTGAACATATAGGGGAGGAAAAAGAAACTTTTCTCACTAGCACAACAAGTCTGAAAGGGTGAAGCTAGAATGCCTTACATTTAAAACTGAGTAAGAGAAATATGTCTATTTGAATAAAAACAAACAATGTATGTTTAGCACAGCATTTCAAACTGTCAGCATAAAAATTATGTGGTATTTGTAGTACATAGTCAGGGTACTAAGAATTATAAAGTTGTTAACATTTGTACAAGAACTAGGGGTTAAAGTCAAGCCAAGTGCCGTCGAATTGGATCTAGGGGTTGAAGATTACATTTATACATTATTAAATCAGCAAATTTTTCCTCATAAGCTATAAAATTATAATGGTTCTAGCCTTGATAAATGTTTACCATTAATTGTTGTGACTTTCAAAAGACCCATTTTACAGAATCCTGTTGCTGAATTATCTTTTCAAGGTAATTTAGTATTTGTTTGACTTTTCAGTTTAAGGATTTTCATTGTTTATTGCATAAGTAGTCATCATCTACTTTTCAAATTATCTTTGTAGCAATCCCTCATTCACTGTCCAAGAATTCTGTTGGATACAACATAAAAACTTTCTTTTGTGGTTTTTGTTTCACTAAATGGATTTTTTTCATTACAAATACTATAGGCAACTGTCAAAAATGAATATGCAGCTTTTTAAATGATTGATTATACAGGAATTATAAATAATGAATGTGTAAAATATTACAAAAAATTCAAATTAGAGTGCTATGGTAAAGATATCACCAAAAGTGCCTAATGTTCAAGCAAAAATACCAAAAGAAAAAATAACTCTCAATCTGCGTGGACGGATTCTAGCCAGCCAAGTGCCGTCGAGTCGGATCCGAGACTCTAGAGTGGTTGCCTTAATCTCATCTGCTGGTGTCCACACGTCTGTATAATTAAGTGTTAGTGGACCTTTGACTTTTTTCTATGCAATAAAATGTAGCAAAGGTTATGGATATCACTCCCATGATTATGTTACATATTATAAAACTCATCTTGCTGGCAGATTGTACTAGAAACTTTCTCCTTTGTCAACTTTGAGGAAGTGTGGTGCCATGTTATAAGATGGACTGTGAAGAGGGACACATAGCACAACACTGTATACAAACTCTAGGAACTGAGATTGCCGTGTTAGCAAGACACGGCAAAAAGCTAGATATGTTAGTTTACAACTACAAGAATGTAAATTCTTCCAACAAACTGAATGAGCTTGATCCATTCCTAATTAAGCATACAGATGAGAATCCAACCCTGGCCTGATTGCAGTCCTACAGAGCACACAAATAAGCCATGCCTAGACTCCTGACCCAAACTGTGAGGTAATACATGTGTGTAATTTTAAGCCACTATGTTTATGGCAACTTCTAATGCAGCAACAGAAAACCAACACAGAATATAAAACCGAAAAAGAGAAAATTATTTAAATAATGAGGTAAGATAAAACAGCAATGATCTTGTACATAACAGTATATACTAAAATTACAGCACAAGACAAAGGATGAATTCCAAGAATGTTTAGTGATAGCTTTATATAATGTAATGAGTGGATTGAGGAGATTTCTTTATCACAATAAAAAATAGACATCTCCTTAAACATCGATGTTAATTCAAATTTCTGGCTACACAATGCCAGAGAATACCACAAAAATAAGAAAAAAAAAACTAATTTAGCCATATTGACACTGTAGTTAAAAGAACTGAAAACATTCCAAAAGTAGGTAGTGTCCATATTTTTTTCTGAGCTTGTTTCACTCTGTTTTGACTAATATAAACACTGCATTAGATGTTAAATAAATTGTTCTGTTCAAATAATTTTATGCTTCACAAATTCATTTATATGTAAGCCCAAAATATTAAATAATAAACCAGGTAAATATTTTTTCCGAAAACCTCAGATCAATCCATATTCTACACTAGTAAATTGATACTTTATTATTATTATTATTATTATGACTGAGTGAAAATGGACATTCCTGTATAAATCTACATGCCCACCTATATGCAGCTTCCACTTCTCTCCCTGCCCAGTGACAGCACACTATTTAAAGAAATTCAAATCAAGACTACAATGAGATACCATCTCACCCCAACAAATTGATTCTTTTTAAAAAAAATATTTTATTGTACTTTAAGTGAAATTTTACAATCCAAGTCAATATGTCATGCATCTATATAAAAAAAACAACCTTGTACACACATTGCCATGTAACTCCAGCTGCTCTCCCCTACCCCATGACAGCACACTCCTCATTTGCACT
The DNA here is from genome assembly GCA_028571685.1 of Heterohyrax brucei. Taxonomy (NCBI): domain Eukaryota; kingdom Metazoa; phylum Chordata; class Mammalia; order Hyracoidea; family Procaviidae; genus Heterohyrax; species Heterohyrax brucei. The sequence goes on along the minus strand of CM053166.1, from coordinate 114,292,380 downwards.
TTGCATTTCCTGTGTGCTTCAACAGTTTTGTGTGTTGGAGTAGAAAGTAGTACTCTTGGCTGCTGAATGGTGGACTGTTAGGTATATGTCTATGAAATCAGGTTGGTTGATTGTGGTATTTAGATCTTCCATGTCTTATTGAGCTTTTCTCTGAATGTTCTGTTCTTCACTGAAAGTAGTGTTTTTGAAGTCTCCTGATATTACTGTTTATTTCTGTTTTCAATACACTTACAGCTTGTTTTATGTATTTTGGGGCTCTGTCATTAGGTACATAGATATTTAATATGGTTATGTTCTTCTGGAGTATTGATCCTCTAATCATCACATAGTGACTATCTGTATCCAGAGTGGTGGATTTACTTTAAAGTCTATTTCATCAGAAATAAATATTACCACTCCTGACCTTTTTTTTTTTTGCCCCCACTTGTCAGTTTGTTGTACTCTGGGGGTTTGCATGTTGCTGTGATGCTGGAAGCTATGCCACCAGTATTCAGATACCAGCAGGGTCACCTATGGCAGACAGGTTTCAGCTAATATTCCAGACTAAGGAAGACTAGGAACAGGGACCTAGCAGTCTACTTCTGAAGAGAAATAGCCAGTGAACGTCTTATGAATTGCAGTGGAACATTGTCCGGTGTATGGACTGAAAATAAGCCTCCCAGGTTATACGGCACTCAGAAGATAATTGGGGCAGAGTTCCCTCCTCAAAGTACAGTGGACCTTGATGATATGGATGGAGTCAAGCTTTAGGGATTTTCATTTGCCAATGAAGCGTGACTCACAAAGAGAAGGAACAGCTGTAAACATCCTTTAAAAACTGGAACTCCTTTCCTGGAATGGCCATCATAGCTGTCGTCATATTACCCTCGATGTCATGAATGTCAACAAAATGCCTTCCTTTCAAAATTTCTTTTATCTTCAACTAAAGACAAAAGTCAATGAGGGCCACATCAGGTGAGTAGGTAGGGTGTTCCAATACAGTTATTGTATACTGGCTAAAAACTCTCTCACAGACAACTATACAGTTAAGTTCACAAACCTGCCACTGTGCCACTGTGTACAATGGCCATTCCAGAAAGAGTTCCAAAATTGCTTTGAAGGGTAGACTAGATGCTGGCATTGGCGCACAGCTTCACAAGGGGAGTACTATGAAGGTGACTATAGTGATATTCAACAATGAGGTATGTAGCACTTAAAGAAATTAAGTTCATGGACTTGATTGTCAGACCTCATATGTAATCAATCCATTTGTTCTTTTGGATCTTTGCAGTTAGCGGAATCACAGGAATCATCTTACCCCCACCTCCCCACATTTGGATTCTTTTTTTTTTAATTGTGATTAAGTGAAAGTATAGAATCCAAATTGGTTATATATGCTCACCTATATGCAGCTCCCTCTACTCTCCCCACCTGGTGACAGCACACTCCTCCTTTTCAGTCTATATAATTAGTATCCTTATAAGAAGTGTCTATGAAGATTAAAGACCACAGTCTTCAGTATGGATTGCACCTCAGCATCAGGAAAACAAAAATCCTCACAACTGGACCAGTAAGCAACATCATCATAAATGAAGAAAGGATTGAAGTTGTCAAAGATTTCATTTTACTTGGGTCCACAAATGCTTGAAAGCAGTAGTCAAGAGATCAAAAGATGCATTGCATTGGGAAAATCTGCTGTAAAGGACCTCTTCAGAGTATTCAAAAGTAAGGATATCACCTTGAAGACTAAAACATGCCTGACCCAAGCCATGGTATTTTCAGCCACATCATATGCATGTGAAAGCTGGACCATGAACAAAGAGGACAGAAGAAGAACTGATGCCTTTGGATTGTGGTGTTGGAGAACATTGCTGAATATACCATGGATCACCAAAGGAACCGACAGATCTGTTCTGGAAGAAGTACAACCACAGTGCTCCTTGGAAGCACAGATAGCACAACTGCGTCTTACATGCTTTGGACATGTTGTCAGGAAAGATCAGACCCTGGATAAGGACATCATGCTTGATAGAGTGGAGGGTCAGTGAAAAAGACGAAGATCCTCAACAAGATGGATTGACACAGTGGCCGCCAACAATGGGCTTAAGCATAAAAGTGATTGTAGACATGGTACAAGACCGGGCACTGTTGTTCATAGGGTTGCTATGAGTAGGAACTGACTCGATGGCACCTAACAACAACAACAAGCATCTGTCCCCCTCTCTCTCTCTACTTCTCTCTCACATCTAGAAAAGGACTAGTAGGACAGCCTCCTGTAAATGCATAAAACCGTAAAGTACGCATACCATATAGTCATACTATGTCTCCGAGTCTAGTCCATTCTTGTCTGAAGAGTTTCCCTCAGTGCTGGTTTCTGGTCAGGGACAGCAGCAGGTCTGGGGGTATGTTCCCAGGAGATATTCCCAGGAGATAAGTTGTCAGAACATCAATTCAGGTCTTTCCATAGAGTTCATGGGCTGCACACCTCTATTTTTCATGTTGCCTCAGGGACTCTACATTATGTCCACCATCACAGCTGTCTTTGATGGTGGCCAGGCACCACATGGTTCTTCCGATATTCATGTTGATACAGTCTCCCACTCATGTGGGTCCTTCTGTCTCCTGGGCTCTTTTAACTCATATCTTTGTTTTTCTCAGTGATCATCTCTTCTGGATGAGTTGGGACCATTTGGTGTACCTCAGAGGGTAGCTTGCTAGCATTTAAGACCCCAGATGCCACTCACCAATATGGGGTACAGAAGACTCTTAGCAGTAGACCAGTTATACCAGTTGACCTCGATGTCCCCTGAATACATGGTCTCCAGATCCCATCCCTACTCTTCTATCCTTTGAAATACTAGGTTGAGTTTAGAAAACCTTTCAGTTTATGCTGAAGTCCAGTTAAATTGATGTACTCTTGCTGTATGCTGTTACTGCTTTCATCTAACTAAATTTCTATCAACTATCTAATCTATACCAAACCGTCTCCTTCCTTCCCCACATTTTCACCATCAAAGAGTCTTTTCTTCTGTACATAAATCTATTTTTAAGTCCTTATAGCAGAGGTCTCATACAATATTTGTCTTTTTGTCACTGACTGATTTGACTCAGCATCATGTCTTCCAGTTGAAACCAGGCTATGAGATGCTTCCTGAAATCATCATTGTTCTTTATCACTGCATAGTGTTCCATTGAGTATATGTACAATAGCTTATCCATTCATCTGTTGATGAGCATCTTGGTTGATTCCATCTTTTTCTATTGTGGACAATGCTGCAATAAACATTCATGTGCACATATCTGTTCATGTGACCACTTCTATTTCTGTAGGATGTATTGTGAACTGTGGGCTTACTTGATCATATTGTATTTCTATGTCTACCTTTTTAAGGAAGCACCAAAATGCTTTCAAAGAGGTTGTGCCATTTTGTAATCCCACCAGCAATGTGGGAGAGTTTCAAGCTCTCTGCAGCCTCTTCACCATTTGTTGCTCTGTGTTTTTTGGATTATGGCCAACTTTGTTTGGGTGAGATGGTATCTCATTGTAGTTTGGGTTCTGATTTTGATTTCCCAAATAGCTAATGAGTGTGAAAATTTCCTCATGTGTTTCTGGCTAACTGGATGTCTTCCTTGGTGAAGTGTGTGACCATCTTCTTTGCCCAGTGCTTAATTGGGTTATTTACCTTTTTCTTGTTGATATTTTCTGGTACCTTGGAAAATATGGAAATCAGATGTCAGTCCAACATGTAGTTGCCAAATACTTTTTCCCCTTCTGTAGGTGGTCTTTTAACTCTTTCAATAATGTCTTTGGTTGAGTAACAGTATTTGATTCTTTGTAGTTGTTATTTATTTTCTCTTCTGTTAATCATGTTTTGTGTCTCAGATTGTGAAGTCTGTCTAAGCTGTGTATTAGAACTTCCACCATTGACCCTATTTTTTCTTGTATGATCTTTATTGTTTTAGGTTTGGTATTTAGATCTTTGATTCATTTAGAGTTAATTTTTGCATACAGTGTGAGATATGGGTCTTGTGTGAGTTTTTTTCAGATGGATTTCCAACTTTGCCAACACCATTTGTTAAACAGACTGTTTTTATCTCAGTTCACAACCTTAGGAACTTAGTTGCACACCAACTGTTCATAAGAGGATGGTGGCATCTCTGTGGTCTCAGCAATGTTCCATTGTTCTATAGGTCTCTTTTTATACCAGTACCAAACTGTTTTGACTGCTATGTCAGTGTAATAGGTTCTAAGGTTGAGTAGTGTGAGGCCTCCCGCTGTGTTCCTCTTCCTCAGTAGTACTTTACATATCTGGGGATTCTTCCCTTTCCAAACAAACTTGGTGATTTGTCTCTCCATTGCACACACACAAAAAAACCCACTGGAATTTGTATTGGGATTACATTGTATACATAGATCGCTTTGGCTAAAATAGATAGTTTCATAATGTTAAGTCTTCCTATCCAGAGCAGCACAGGTTCTCTACTTGTGTAAGTCTTTTGCTTCTTTGCAGTAATATCTTGTGATTCTCTTTCTATAGGTCTCTTGTTTCTCTGGTTAGATTTATTCCTAGGTATTTTATCTTCTTGGGGACTATAGTAAATGGCATTGATTTGTTGATTTCTTCTTCGATGTTCTTTTTGTTGGTGTGAAGGAATCCTACCAATTTACTTATGTTTATCTTATATCCTGGTATTTTGCTGAACTCTTCTGTTAGCTCCAGTAGTTCACTTACGGATTCTCTAAGATTCTCTGTGTATACAATCACATCATCTGCAAAAAGGGAGATTTTTACTTCTTCTTTGACAATATAGATGCCTTTTCTTTGTCTTGTCTAATTGCTCTGGCCTGAACCTCTAGAACAATGTTGAATAGAAGTGTTGACAGTGGGCATTCTTGTCTAGTTCCCATTCTCAGGTGGAATTCTTTCAGTCTCTCTCCATTCAGGATGATGTAGGTGGATAGCTTTACATAGATGCCCCTTAATGCACTGAGGAATTTCCCCTCCACTCCTATTTTGCTGAGAGTTTTTAGAATGAATGGGTGTTGGACTTTGTCAAATGCCTTTTCTGCAACACTTGGCAAAATCAGGTGATTCTTCTCCTTTGAGTTATTTGTGTGGTTGAGCACATTAATTATTTTTCTGATGTTGAACCAGCTTTGCATCCCTGGTATGAACTCAGCTTGGTAGTGATGAATTCTTTTTTTGATACACTGTTGAATTCTTTTTGCAAGAATTTTGTTGAAGGTTTTTGTATTCAGGTTCATGAGCGATATCAGTCTGTAATTTCCTTTTTCTGTAGGATCTTTCCCTGGCTTTGGCTCCACAGAATTTATTTGGGAGTATTCTGCCTTTTTCTGTGCTGTGAACTAGCCTCAGTAAAATTGGAAATGTCTTCTCTCTAACAGCTTGGTGAAATTCTCTGGTTAAGCCATCTAGGCCAGGACTCTTTTAGGTTGGTAGTGCTTTGATTATATTTTCCATCTCTTCTTTTGTGATGGGTTTTTAAGTTGTTCTGCTTCTTCTTGTGATAATTTTGGTAGGTGACGTGAATCTAGAAATTTGTCTATTTTCTCTAGGTTTTCAACTCTGTTAGAATGCAGTCTTTTGTAGTATTCTATCATGATACTTTAATTTCAGTTTGGTCTGATATGATGTCTCCCATGTTATTTCTTATTTGAGTTATTTTTTTCCTCTCCTGTTTTTCTATTGTAAGTTTAGCCAATGGTTTATCAATTTTGTTGATATTTTGAAAGAACCAGATTTTGGTTTTGTTAATTATTTCAGTTGTTCTTATATTCTCTAATTCATTTAGATCTTCTCTAATATTTACTATCTGTTTTCTTCTGGTATCTATGGGATTCCTTTGTTCTGTCTATTCGTTCAAGCTGTAGGCTTAATTGTTTGGATTGGACCCTTTCTTCATTCTGGATGTGTGCATTCATAGAGATCAATTGATCTTTGAGTACTGCTTCTGCTGTATCCCATAGTTTCTGGTAGGTTGTGTTTTCATTGTCATTTCAGTTCATAAATTTCTTCATTGTGTCCTTGATTTCTTCTATAACCCACGGATTTTTGAGCAAGGTGTTGTTCAGTTTTCATTTTTTCTGCTATTGATTTCAACTTCTATGGCTTTATGGTCTGAGAGGATGCTTTGCAATAATTCAGTGGTTTGGATTTTGTTCAGATTTGCTTTATGTTCCAACATGTGGTCTATTCCAGAGAATGTTCCATGTGCCTTGGAAAAGAAGGTGTACTTATCTGTTGTTGGGTAAAAAGTTCTGTATATGTCAATGAGGTCTAGTTGCTTGATTGTTGCAGTAAGATATTCTGTATGTTTACTAAACTGTTTTCTGGACAATCTGTCAGTTACTGAAAGTTTAGTGTTAAAATCTCATACTATTATAGTGGAGTGGTCTATCTCATTTTTTCATGTTGTCAGCATTTGTTCAATATACTTAGATGCTCTGCTATTGGGTACATAAATATTCAATATTGTTATATCCTGCTTATGTATCAAACCTTTCAGCAATAAGTAATAATCATCCTTGTTCATGATTGTGGAACTTACATTAAAATTTATTTTATCTGAGATCAGTATTGCCACTCTTTCTCTTCTCTGTGTGTTGTTAGTTCAGTGTGTGTTCTTCCATCCTTTAATTTTCAGTTTGTTCGTATCTTTGAGTCTCAGGTGTTTCTTGTAAGCAACATATAGACAGATCATGTCTTTTGATCCAAGCTGTCACTCTCTGAATCTTTACTGGATCATTCAGTCCATTTACTTTTAGTATAATCATTGATAGTTATGTTTTCAGTGCTGTCATTTTGATGCCTCTATTTTTGTGTTATTGATATTTTCTTCGTGTCTCTCAATATTCTGTTCTTGGTAGTCATTCTTTATGGGTTTACTTTTCACCTTTTTCAGTGTTGGTTTTGTGTTTGTTGAGATTCCTGTGTTATGTTTCTTGTTTTGATATGTCACACTGTTTGTTTGCTTTGTGGCTACCACTTTGATCTCCCTAAATATTCTAAGTTTAAGCCAATCTTTAACTTCTGTATAATTTCTTAATTTCCTCTCCATCTGAAAACATTAAAGCTACTGTGATATATCCTTCTTTTTAGTGTGATGATGTCATAGATTTTGTGTTAAGATCACTTGTTCTGTTCTTTTAATATTTTAGCTTTGCTTGAACTTTGTGACTTTTCTAGCTGAATAGGATTCTCAATGATGTGTCCTGCACTGCATCTTTAAGTATTCATTTGTTGTTTTTGTTTTTCTAAACAAAGAGCTTATTTCAGTATTTCTTGTAGTTTTGTTTTGGTTTTACAAAGTCTCTAAGCTTCTGTTTATCTGTAAATGTCTTAAATTCACCTTGATAATGGAGAGACAGTTTTGTAAGATATATAATACTTGGTTGAAACAGCCTGGTACTGGTACAAGAACAGACAGATGAATCAATGGAACAGAATTGAGACCCCAGAGATGACACCATATGCCTATGAACAGTTGCTATTTGACAAAAGCCCTAAGACATTAAACTGGGGTAGAAACAGTCTCTTCAACAAATGGTACTGGTAAAATTGGTTACCCATCTGCAATAAACTGAATCAAGATCCATATCTTACACCTTACACAAAAACCAACTCCAACTGGATAAAAGACCTAAATGTCAAACCTAAAACGATAAAGCTCATACAAGAAAAGGCAGGAATAATCATGGAAGTTTTAATACACAATGAGGACAGACTCCAAAATCTGTCAAAGAAACCACAATCAACAGAAGAGAAAATAGATAAATGGAAGCTATTAAGAATCAAACACTTTTGCTCATCCAAAGACTTTATTAATAGAATTAAAAGAACAGCCACAGAATGAGAAAAAATATTTGGCAACTCTATGTCAGACCGACGCCTGATCTCCATAATCTATAAGATACTACAAAATATCAATAAGAAGAAGATAAACCATCCATTTAAGCGACGGGCAAAGGAGATGGACATACATTTCACTAAAGAGGAGATTCAGGCAGCCAAAAAACACATGCGAACATGTTCATGACCTTTAGCTATTAAAGAAATTCAAATCAAGACAACAATGAGATACCATCTCACCCCAACAAGATTGCCTATGATCTAGAAAACACAAAACAACAAATGCTGGAGAGGCTGTGGAGAAAGTGGAACCCTCCTACACTGTTGGTGGGGTTGCAAAATGGTACAGCCTCTTTGGAAAGCAATCTGGCACTTCCTTAAAAAAATGGATATTGATATACTATTTGACCCATTAATTCCACTACTTGGAATATATCCTACAGAATCAAGGCCTTTCACACCAACAGACACATGCAAGAGAATGTTTATCGCAGCACAGTCCATGATAGCAAAAAGATGGAATCAATCCAGATGCCCAACAACAGAATGATGGATAGGTAAACTATGGTACATATACTCAATGGAGCACTACGCAATGATAAAGAATAACGATGATTCCAGGAAACATCTCCTAACCTGGTTTCAACTGGAAGACATTATGTTGAGTGAAAGTAGTCAGCAACAAAGGGACAAATACTATATGAGACCTCTATGATAAGATCCCCAAAACAGACTTGTGTATAGAAGAAAAGACTCTTTGACAGCTGCAAGGAAGGGGAGGGAGGGTTTAGTTTAGATAGTTACTAGAAGTCTGATTGGGAGAAAGCGGTGATAGCACACATTAGAAACAATAATAACATTAAGTGGACTTCAGCATAACTTGAGTACTCCTTCCATCTTAACCCAATATTACAAGGATAGAGTAGCTGGAGCAGGGGGCAGAGGACCATGCTCTTAGGCGAAATCGAGGCCAATTGGCACAACTAGAATTTGGCTAAGAGAGCTCTCTGCACCCCACATTGGTGAGTGGCGTCTGGGGTCTTAAAAGCTGCCAAGCTGCCATCCAAGGACACAGCAAATGGTCCCAATTCAGCAGGAACAGATGATCACTGAGGACCAAAATGACATGCGGGAAAGACAACCTAGAAGACAGAGAGACCCGCAAGAGTGGGTGCCTACATCAACTTGGGACCGAAAGAACCTGATGGCGCCTGGCCACCACCAGTGATAGCCACAATGGAGCTCACTAAGTTGATTCTCACTGGCAACACAAGAATAAAAAGAGGTGCATCCTGAGATCTCCACTAAAAGACCTCAATTGATGGTCCAGCGGTTTCGGGGTTCCCCTGAGAACATGGCCCCTGGCCCTGATTCCACCTTTACCCATAAATTATAATGAAGGTCCACTCTTTGGACAGGAATAGATTGGACTTGGCAATGCAGAGTGACCATATTGGTTGCACTTTATGGTTCTATACATCTATAGGATATCATCCTGTTGACCTCTGGCTGGAGGAAGGAGAGTGGGTGGAGAGGAGTGGAAAGGAAGCTTTTGGGAGGATGAGACATGTATGGAACAGAGAGGAATAGTGTGCAGTCACCGGACAGGGAGAGCAGTGGAAGCTGCATATAGGTGGGCATGTAAATTTATACGGGAATGTACATTTTCACTCATTCATGTTAAAGAAAAAAGAAAAAATATATATACTGCAGTAAATTTGAAAATCTGGAGGAAAAGGACAAATTTCTAGAAATACATTTCCTACCAAAATTAATATAATCAAAGCAATTTAATAAACTCATCACAAAAGAAGATATTGGAATGCTAATTTAAAAACTCCCACCCAAAGAAAGTTGTTGCCCAGATAGTTTCACAGGAAAATTCTACCAGACTTTTAGAGAAGAGTTGACACCACAGTTACCTAGGGTAATTCACTGGAGAAAAGTGAAAATACTCCCAAATTCACTCTGTGAAGCTAGCATAACCTTGATGCCCAAAACTGGGTAAAGATAATACAAGAAAGGAAAATTACAAGCCAGTATTTCTCATGAACTTTGATACAAAACTCCTCACCAAAATTCTAGCCAATAGAATTCAACAACATATCAAAAAGATAATTCATCATGGCCAAATAGTATCCATAAAATGGATGAAGCTATGGTTGAATATTGGAAAAATGATGAACTCAGATTTTGTTAAAATCAACAATCGCTTGATTTTATCAATTGATACAAGGCATTTGACAAAGTGCAACACCCATTCATGTTAAAAACCTTCAGCAAAATGGAAATAGGAAGGAAATTCCTCAACATAATAAGTGGGGAGGGAGTCTATGCAAAGTTAACAGCCACCATCACCCTAAATGGAAAGAAAATGAAAACATTCCCCTTGAGAAAGGGAATGAAACAAGGATGCCCATTGTCACCACTATCATTCAACACTGTGCTGGAGGTTCTAGTCGGAGCAGTCAGACAAGATAAAGCAATAAAGGGCATGCACACTGGTAATGAAGAGGTAAAAGTATCTCTATTTGAAATTGATACAATCTTACACACAGAAAACCTTAAAGAATCCACAAAGATGTTACTGGAACAAGTAGAAGTGTTCAGCAAAGTATCAGGATGCAAGATAAATATAGATAAATCAGTTGAATTCCTCTGTATTAACAAAGAGATCATCAAACAGGAAGTCCCCAAATCAGTACCATTGACAGTTGCTCCCAAGAAGATAAAATACCTCTATTGCATGATACCAAAGCAGACCTACATAAATGGAGAAACTTACTTGCTCATGAATAGGAAGACTTAGCATCGTGAGAATGTCTATTCTTCCCAAAGCGATCTATAGATGCAATGCAATTCCAATACAAATTCCTATGTCATTTTTTTTAATGAGATGAAGAAACACATAATCAAATTTATATAGAATGGGAAAAAGCCTTTGATAAGTGAGGAATTATTGAAGAAGAACAAAGTGGGAAGCCTCAAACTTCCTAATATTAGAACCTATTACGCTGTCAATGTAATCAAAATATCCTGGTACTGGTCAAAAAACAGAATATAGATCAGTGGAACAGAATACAAAATCCTAATATAACACCATGTACCTAAGAGTAGCTGGTGTTTGACAAAGGCCCAACGTCTGTAAACTGGGGTAAAAACAGTCTCTGCAACAAATGGTATTTGCAAAACTGGCTATCAATCTGCAAAAAGCAAAACAAGACCCACAACTCACACTGTCATAGATTGAACTATGTTTCTCAGAAAATGTGTGTACCTATTTTGTTGGGCCATAATTCCCAATATTCTGTGATTATCTTCCATTTTGTGATATTTCTGTGCTATAAATCCTAATCTCTGCCTGTGGTTAATAGAATGAATTATGTTAGAGAGGATTAGGGTGGGACTGTAACACCCTTCTAAGGTCACCTCCCAGCTCCTGTGTAAAGGCAATTTCCCTGGGGTGTGCCTTGCACCACCTTTTATCTTTTCTTTATACAAGAGACAAAAGGAAAAGGAAGTAAGCAGAGAGTTGGGAACCTCATGCCATCAACAGAGAAACATTAGGAGTAGAACACGTCCTTCGGACCTGAGGTTCCTGTACCAAAATGCTCCCTGACCAAAGATTGATGCAACACAAGGACCTTCCTCCAGAGCCGACAAAGAGGGGAAACCTTCCATGGAACAGACACTGAATTCAGACTTGCAGCATACTGAATTGTGTAATAGTAAACTGTTCTTTGCTATAGCTATCCACTTGTAGTATCTCTGTTATGGCAGTATTAGATGACTAAAACACACACCACGTACAAAACCTTGCTCAAAATGGATCAAAGACTTACATACAAAATTTAAAACAATAAAGATTATGGAGGAAAAAATAAGGACAGTGTTGGGAGTCCTAACACATGGCATAAACAGACTACAAAATATTCCAAACAATGGACCAACACCAGGAGAAAATAAATTAATGGGAGCTTTTAGAAATCAAACACTTATGTTCATCCAAAGACTTCACCAATAAAGTAAAAAAAAACTACCTACAGACTGGGGAAAAATATTGGCAACCATAAATCTGATCAGTGTCTAATCTTCATAATCTACAGAATATTTCAAAACTTCAACAAGATAAAAACAACTCAATTAAAAACTGGATACAATATATGAACAGGTACTTCACCAAAGAAGCCATCCAGGCAGCTAACAGATACTTGAGGAAATACTCACAATCATTAGCCACTGGAGAAATCCAAATCAAAACTAAAATGAGATATCATCTCACCACAACAAGGCTGGCAGTAATCCAAGAAGCGCAAAACAACAAATGTTGGTGAGGTTGTGGAGAAACAAACTCTTCTACACTGCTGGTGGGAATGTAAAATGGTGCAGTCTGTTTGGAAACTGATGTTATGCTTTCATAAAACAAACAAACAAACAAACAAGAAAACTAGATATAGAACTATCATATGATCCAGCAATTTCACTGCCTGGAATATATCCTGTAGAAATAGGGGCTGTCACAGGAACAGATACATGTGCACCAATGTTTATTGCAGCACTGTCCACAATAGCAAAAAGATGGAATCAACCCAGGTGGAACCATCAACAGATGAATGGATAAACAAACTACGGTATATTCATACAATGGAATTCTATGCAATGATAAAGAATAACAAAGATCTTGGGAAATATCTGATAACATGGAGTCATCTGGAAGACACTATGCTGAGTGAAGTCAGTTGCAAAAGGACAAATGTTGTATTAAACAATTATTACAAGAATTCAGAAAAAATGCTAGGCACAGATGAAGATTATCTATGATGGTTACCAGGCGAGAGAGGGAGATGGGTATTCATAGATTAGGTATCAGATAAGAATTGGGTTAAGCAAAGGAAGTGACAGCACTCAGCAGAAGGGAGGTCAACACTGCTGGTCTATACCAAGACCTAAGAGGTTTCCTAAATATAGCCTAACATTTTGAAGATCAGAGTAGCAGGTGCAGGGGGCTGGGAACCATGCTTTCAGGGACTTCTAGATCTATTGACATGACTGTTTTATTTTGCTTGTTCAAAGAAAATATTCTGCATCCCATTTTGTGAGTGGTATCTGGGTCTTAAAAGTTAGCAAGCTGCCATCTAACGAGCATCAGTTGATCGCAATTCACCTGGAACATAGTAGCATGAAGGCCATCAAAGACAGAAAGAAAATATGATCCCAGGAGACAGAAGGGTGTCATATGATCTGGAGACCACATCGACATGAGACTAGAAGAATGTTGCTTGGCTATCACTTTCGTTGACTGAATTGTGTTCCCACCCAAAATGTGTGTGGCAGTTTGACTGGGCTGTGATTTCTGGTACTGTGTTATGCCCCTCTATTTTGTAAATCCTGCCTCTATGATGTTAATGAAGAAGGGTCGGTGGCAGTTGTGTTGATAGGGCAGGATTCTATTTGTAAGACTGCTTTGTGCATTGAAGCAGTCTCTTGAGATATAAAACAAAGAATCAGAGAGACTGGGGGACCTCATACCACCAAGAAGCAGTGCCAGGAGCTGAGCGCGTCCTTTGGAAGGGACTGGGATCCCTGAAACTTGGAAGTTTTCAGTTCATGGGAAGATTGACAACAAAGACCTTCCTCCAGGGCCAACAGAGAAAGCCTTCTCTGAAGATGACATCCTGAATTAAATTTTTAGCCTACTGAACTGTGACAAAATAAAATTTCTCTTTTTAAAGGCTTCCACTTGTGGTATTTCTGTTAAAACAGTACTAGATGACTAAAACAACCACCAGTGACTGCCATGGCAGGGAATACAATATAGACTCCATGATGTAGCAAGAGAGAAATAGAGGTGCAGATATAGAGTTCTATTGAAAGTCCAGACTTGATGATCTCACATCCTGGAGGGTCCCCTGAGAGCACGGCCCCTGGACTTGCTGTTAGCCCAGAGCTTAAACTAGTACCACAGACAACTCAGACAAAAATTGGACTGGACTATAAGACATGAGGTGTTCAGAGTAGCTCCTCTATAGAAACAAGATGGGAGGGTGGAGAGGAGGGGACAGGAATTGGTAGAATGTGTATGGGAAGTACAAGTGGAAAGCAAGAGTGTGCTGTCACAGGTTAGGAGAGCTGCTAAGTGGCGTAGAGGTGTTGCGGGAGGTTTAAAAAGCAAGTTTACTTGGATTGTAAACTATCATTTAGTCATAATAAAAAAAAAGTAAATTAAAAAAAGCTTGACAGTAGGCTCCAATGAATTAAATTTTAATGTCACTGTTTTCACTACACATTCCTGTCCTGTTTTTCTTCTTTTTCCAGGGAAGAATGCCAGCAGTTCTGCAATTAGTGGGAAATGGAGCAGTGAGAAAGAACCAACTTCACTAATTAGGTCATTAGCCAAACACACTTATTCTGTTGGCAGATATAATCAAGGCTTTCCTGAAATGCTTAAAACCTTCTATTAAAGTTTTGCTATTTTTACTCCCCTACAAGCCTGATGACTTTATGGGAAAAAAAATTCTATTTTAGAAACTCTGTGTGTGTGTGTGTGTGTGTGTCTGTGCACACGCACTTAAACCCAGGCAGTGTAGTGGCTCAGAGCTATGGCTGCTAACGAAAAGCTCAGTTCCAATCCACCAGGCACTATTTGGTAACCCTATGGGGCAGTTCTACTCTGTCCTGTAGAGTTGCTGTACATTGGAATCAACTCAATGGCAAAGGGCTTTTCTATATAGGTAGATAGAATTGTACATAAATTTATAAATTGTAACAGTATCCTGCCCCCAAAAATTATTGCCCAGAAGTTTCTTGTTTTCACTAATGGTTTTGGAGGCAAATCTTCCCTGTGTCCTTTGCCAGCCAACTGGACTCCATGTGACAATCCATTTGGTATTATATGAAAAATATTTAACCTCTTCAGCAGCTTAGTTTATACTCTGTTGCTGCTAGCCCCTTGAATTCTCCATGTAAACAGCTTACTTATCTAGCCAAACTGAGATTGTTCTTTGGCAGAAAATAATTAATTAAAAAATTAAAGGCACAGATAGAGTAGTACGGAAAAAAACGATCCAGTTTCTGGGGAGGAACCACAGTAACTATCCTAGCACTGTGGCCTTTCAGCTGCCTGGAAGGCCTGGCAAGTGGCATGCATAAATAGGAGAGTATGTGATATTTTAAAACCATGTGTATGCAAAAGAGATTGTATACCACCAGTGTTTAGATGACTGTAATAGACTCCATGAATTGCATAGCAATATCCCTGCACAGCTTGAACAGATTCAAACTACCTTGTCTTTGGCTTTGGCTGACTTTGAATAGCATTACTGTCTTTTAATAATTCTTAAAGACATAATTAGGCCTGATATTGTTTACTTTGAATAAATAAATATTTTTAATATTAAATGAATTTTGGCATCTGTGTTAGCTTTAATCTAGTGAGAAAAATTTTGTTGTAGGGGATTCTAACGTCATGAAAACATTCTAAAAATGCTCTCAGGAATATTTCACACTTTCACTACTAAAGTATTTCTATCAATCAAGGCTGTTTGATCCTCCTGACAAGCTATCTTTCTAATCATGAAGGATAGAAATTCTGCATGCCTCTGAATCCAGCACTAAACAATCACCCTGCTTTCTATCCACTCCTGAACATTTAAATGAATGTCATACCCCTGCTATCTCCATCTCCTCATACAAATTCTACTTAACTACTTGCACAGTCTGGCTTATTTTTCACCACTCTACTAAAATATCATTCTTGAAAGTCAATTTTCTTCCTGTTTTTTCCTCCATAGCACTTGACAGTTCTAAAAACTCCACTCCCATTAAAACGTTCTGCTTCCTTAGACTCATGGACACTAGGATATATAGTTTCTCATGTTTTCTGTTAGTCCTAACAAACAGAAAACTATTCATTTATATGTACAAACACACTCATGGAAGCATGTATGCCATATAAAATAGCACTAGTGGTGACAGACACAGTTTTAATTTTTTGTTATTCTGTTTTAGTGTTATTTTGAGACACTATTATTCCTGAGGAAACCCTGGTGGTATAGTGGTTGAGATCTACACCTGCTAACAGAAAGCTTGGCAGTTCAAATCCACGAGTTGCTCCTTGGAAACTCTATGTAGCAGGTTTACTCTATCCTTTAGTGTTGCCCTGAGTGAGCAACTTGATTGCAACGGTCTTGATTTTTGTTTTATCGTTCCTGATGCCATGACCCTATGATCTTGTTTATCTACGTTCAGTTTAGGTTTTCGACTCTTTATGTTTCTTGAGGATCATGCATTCTTTATTTTTTATTATGACTGAGTGAAAATGTACATTCCCGTATAAATTTACATGCCCACCTATATGCAGCTTCCACTGCTCTCCCTGCCCGGTGACAGCACGCTATTCCTCTCTGCTCCATACATTCTTGAACTCTATAATGATACTGCCAGCCTAACTTCCTTGGTACCACATGCAGTTGACTTTATTCTCTAATGGCATAGTGACTCAAGAAATACTGAAACCCTTGTTACTTTCCAAGAAAATAAGTACAACGAGGGTGGAGACACTCTATTCCCACACATTCACATTTTGTAGCAATTCTATTGCTATTCCTTATATAGGAGAAAACTATATATTGGGAGTAGGACAGGGATGCTGCTTCTCAGAAATCTCATCATGTCTAATTTCCTTGCTTCTGTCCTACTCTTTCTTCTTCCTCCTCTCTCAGAATATCTTCATGCAGGTGAGAGGGTAAGGGCTTGTGGCAGAGAAATGACTCTGTTTGATCTCATATGGCATCAAGGTTTCCTGGCTTTTATATGGGGAAAAATAAGGACAATAATGTAAAAATGTAGTGTCTTTATTATCTGGTTTCTCTGTGGTAGCTTTTCTAAAGCAATGGATATCAACATTTCAAATTTCTGGGAGGTAGAGACTTAAGACTCATGGAATCGACAGAAGTACATAAATCAATTAATCAACTTCAAAAAGTGTATATATGTGCATTATACGTATATGAACCACTTTGGGCCCCCTTCTTGTTACTTACCATCAGGGCATCTCTAATTTGTGATGACCTTTTATGCATAACAGAATGAAACATTTCCTGATTCTGCAGCTTCTTGCAATCATTGCTACATTTGAGTTGATTTTTGTAACCATCATATTAATCCATCTCATGGAATGGTTCCTTCATTTTTGCTGACCTTTCACTTTACCAAATGTCATGGATTGACATATGTCCCCCCCCAAAAATGCATGTATTAATTTGCCTGAGCCGTGATTCCCAGTATTGTATGATTTTCTACCATTTTGTCGTTTGAGGAAATTTTTTTATGCATTGTTAATTCTGCCACCATGATTTAATATGATGGATAGCAGCAGTTATATTGATGATGTCTACAAAATTGGATAATATCTTAAGGGAATCACTTTTGAGATATGAAAAAAGGAAATGAGCAGTGATACAGGGAGACCTCATACAACCAAGAGGGTAGATCCGGAAGTAGAGCACACCCTCTGGACATGAGGTCCTTGTGGTGAGATGCTCCCAAACCAAGGGGACACTGATGCATAAAAAAGATCTTCCTCCAGAGCCAACACAGAGAGCTTCCTCCTTGAAGTGGCACCTTGGATTTGGACTTATGGCCTACTAGACTGTGAGAGCATAAATTTCTTTGTGTTACAAGTCATCCACTTGTGGTTACTTCTGTTAAGGCAGCACTAGATACTAAGATACCAAGTAAGATGTCCTTTTCTAATGATAGTTCTTTGCTGATATTGTGTCCAAGGTAAGTAAGACAACATCTTGCCATTTTCGCTTCTAAGGAGTATTTTGGCTGTACTGCTGACAAAACTGGTATGGTCATTCTTCTGGTAGTACATAATATAGTCAATGTTCTTTGCAAATGCCATAGTTTAAATGCATTAATTCTTCTTCACACTTCCTTTTTCATTACCCAGTGTTTGCATTTATATGAAACATTTGAAAAGACTATGTCTTAGGCACACCTTAGTCATCAAAGTGACATTACTTTGTATAATTTTAAAGAGTCGCCATGAGTCAGATCCGACTCGACGGCACTTGGCTAGGCTTTGGTAGTATGTTTCCCCAGTATAATACATGCTTGATTTTTTCACTTCTGCTTCCATGGGAATTAATTGCTGATCTGAGAAGAATGAAATCCTTGACAACTTTAACCTTTGCTGTCTGTAGACATTTTGCCTAGTAGAGCATTGTTCAATAGCAGTAGTTCAATAAATACTTGAATTAACGAAAATTTTGGTGCAATCACCTGTCAGAGGTTTGTTCTTTGGCAAAAATAATATTCCTTACCTGGAAGCATTGGTTTTGCTTTCTCTAACCAAATATGTGTAATCAGGGGGTAAGGTCAAGATGATGGAGTAAGCTACCACTTCCTGTTAACCCTTTAACAATAAAGACCCAAAAGAAAAAATAAATCCAGGGTATATAACATCCCATGATCCCTGAACATCAAAGGCAAAGGTGAGAAATTGGGCTGAGTAATGGGAAAACAGAGTAGTGCCAGAAGTACATAGGATTCCACAAGCCTGATCTGCCAGGAAATGGCTTCATCCATCATGGTGAGCTGAGCAGAAGGTTGGTGGGCATTCTCTGAGAGAGAAATTGCCTGGAGGGTCCACTTGCACCTCCAGAACCAGTGGGAAACAAGACTAGATTATCAAAAGCTGAGTCTTGGCATGCAACCTACTGTGTGCATGGATCTAAATCTTCCCTTCAGCATAGGCCTCTCTTCCTTCTTCCAGCAATCCTCCCTCCCTTCTTTGAATTATGGCTGGCCCTGGAGTACAAAGCCATGAACTGAATCAGAAGTAGGACTCCTTAAGCCAACCCTGAGCCATTCTCCAAGACTCAGAGGGGTAACAATTTAACAAACTAGGGGGAGAAGGGAAAATTCTGCTGGTTCCCGTAAGCCAGAAAATCAGGGCAGAAACTTTTCCTTCACCAAGATTCATTTATGAGGGTATATGCCATCCTCACAGACACGCCAGGTCAGCTGTTAGCCCCATGCCTTTTTCAGCAGCTTTAGCCAGAGATCACTGCCTATACAAGTTACCCCTATCCATCTAGAATGGTAAGCGAGAGCCTGCACCACACACTTGGAGACTGACTACCTGGACACCTGAGCTGAATCCATATAACAAAAGTGAACAGAATCTTGGGCTCCCGTGTCTAGTAACTGTTTCAACTGCCTGGTGAAAGGACAGTAAAGATTCAAAGACAACAATAACCAAGCTATCACACATGACCAACCTATTTGGACAGTTCAAAACAAGAAACCAGAACACAGTCAAGCTGTTGAGTCGAATCTGACTAGAACACAGTAGGCAAATATAAAATAAATAAATCCAATTTAATGATGGCTCAGAGACAATAGTCAATTTCCAGTCACTTGAAAAAGCAGACCATGATTACTTCAGAAAGCTCTCAAAACAAAGAATCAAATTTTCCAGAAAAAGAGAACTTCCTGGAAGTATCAGAAATAAAACATAAAAGACTAATATTTAGAACTCCTCGAGATAAGGAAGATGATGCAACATGCAGCAGAGTAAAATGACAAACTGAAAAAGCTGCAAGAAAGCCTACAGTGGCAAGAATTAGAAATTCAGAATTGTTTAATTTGCAGCATACATTTGTGTTTTCCTGCTTTTTAAATTGCGATTGAGTGAAAGTTTATAATCCAATTTAAATTTGCATGCCTGCCTAACTGTAGCACCCTCTGCTCTCCTTGCTCTGTGACAGCAGACTCCTGCTGTCTGTTCTATAAATGTCATATCTTCTTCACAGTCTCCTGTCCCCTCCTCTCCACCCTCTCCATTCCCCTTTAGTAAGAGGCCAGTACAATGACATTCTATAAATGCATGGAACCATCAAGTGCACACATGATATGGTCACATTGTGTTCCCAAGTCCAATCCATTCCTGTCTGAAGAGTTGATCTCAGTAAAGATCTATGATCAGGAGCAGCATCAGGTCTAGGGGCCATGCTCCCAGGGGAACTCCCAGGCCTTCGGACCATCAGTTGCAGTCTTTTAGTGGAGTTTTCAGGGTGCACTACTTTTTCTCTAGTGTTGGCCCTGTGTCTTAGTCACCTGGTACTACTCCAACAGAAAATACCACATAGTGGAAGGTTTCATGAAGAGAAACTTTTATTGTCACAGTCCGGTAAGTCGCAAATCCATTAACAAGTTACAGGTCCATTCAATATGAGAAATCATCACAGTCAGGTAGGATAAGTCCAAATCCAGTGAGAGTAACTCGGCACGGGAACCTCGGGTCCAAAGGACGTGCTCTGCTCTTGGTGCTTCTCTTTTGGTGGTATGCGGTTCCTAACCTCCTCGCCTCACTTCTCTCCCTTATAACGCACAAGCTCGTAGCTTGAGATACACCTCACTAACATAACTGTTGCTCATTCTATATCATCAATCACACAGAGGCAGGACTCACAGCACATGGGAGGAAGGACATCATATTGGGATTCATAGCCAAATCAAATCAACACGTACATCCATGACACCCTGGGACTCAACACTGTAAGCCACAACACAGCTGTCACTGATGGTAGCTGGGCACCATCTGGTTCTTCTGGTCACATGTTGATAAAGTCACACACTCATGTGGGTCTTTCTGTCTTCTGGATTCTTTTCCCATCATGTTGTTGCTGTCCTTGGTGATCATAAGTTCCAGCTGGGTTGGGACAATTTGGTGTTCCTCAGACGGCAGCTTGCTAGATTTTAAGACCCCAGATGCCACTCACGAGGATGAGGTGCAGAAAACTCTCTTGGCAATACTCTAGTTATGCCAGTTGGCCTAGATGTCCCCAGAGAGCATGGTCCCAAGGCCCCCGCCCTTGTTACTCTGCTCTTGCAATATTGAGTTAAGATTGGAAGAGTTTTCAGGTTATGTTGAAGTCCAGTTAAACTGGTTTTCTTTCTAACATGTGCTGAACCATCAAGTGCACACACGATACGGTCATATTGTGTTCCCAAGTCCAATCCTTCTACTTCCTTCCTTCCTCCCCTCCCTTGCAGGTGTCCAAGAGTCTTTTCTTCTATACATGAGCTTGTTTTTAAGTCCTTATAGTAGGTGTCTCAAACAATATTAATCCTTGTGCCATTGACTAATTTCACTCAACATAATGTCTTCCAATTGAAACCAGGTTATGAGATGCTTCCTAAAAGCATGATTGTTCTTTATCATTGTGTAGTGTTCCACTGAGTATATATACTATAGTTTATCCATTCCTCTGTTGTTGGGCACCTGGGTTGATTCCATCTTTTTGCTATTGTGGACTGTGCTGCAATAAACATTTGTGTGCATGTCTCTGTTCGTGTGACTGCCCTTGCTTCTGTAAGGTATATTCCAAGCAACAGGATTACTGAGGCAAATGGTATATCTATTTCCAGCTTTTGAAGAAAGTGCCAGATTGCTTTCCAAAGAGGTTGTACCATTTTGCAATCCCACCAGCAGGGTAGGAGAGTTCCAGTTTCTCCCCAGTCTCTCCAGCATTTGTTGTTTTGTGTTTTCTGGATCATGGCCAACCTTGTTGGGGTGAGATACTATCTCATTGTACTTTTGATTTGGATTTTTCTCATAGCTAAGGATTGGGAGCATTTCCACATATGTCTTCTGGCTGCCTGTATATCCTCTTTAGTGAAGAGTCTGTACATCTCTTTTGCCCAACACTTAATTGGATTATTTATCATTTTCTTGCTGATATTTTGCATTATCTTGTAGATTATAGATATCAGATGTTGGTCTGACATGTAGTTGCAAAATATTCTTTCCCATTTATAGGTAGTCTTTTAATTATTTTGATAAAGTCTTCAGATGAACAAAAGTGTTTGATTCTTAGTAGTTGTCATTTATCTATTTCCTGCTGATCATGCTTTATGAGATTCTGAAGTCTGTCTATGTTGTGTATTCAAACTTCCATTGTTGATCCTAATTTTTCTTGGATGATCTTTATCATTTTAGATTTGACATTCAGGTCTTTTATCAAATTTGAGTTGGTTTTCGTGTAAGGTGTGAGATATGGGTCTTGTTACAATTTTTTGCAGATAGATATCCAATTTTGCTAGCACCATTTGTTGAAGAGATTATTTTTATCCCAGTTTATAATCTTAGGGCCTCTGTCAAATATCAGCTGTTCATAGGTGGATGGTGGCATCACTGGGGTCTCAACTCTGTTCCATTGGTCGATATGTCTCTTTTTGTGCCAGTATCAGGCTGTTTTGACTACTGTGGCTGTGTAATAGTTTCTAATGTCAGGTTGTGAGAGGCCTCTCAGTGTGTTCTTCTTCAGTAGTGCTCTGCTTATTCAGGGTTTCTTCCTTTTCCATTGTCAGAGATTTGTTTCTTAATGCTTCTTCATTTTTCTTGTTTCTTTTCTCTCATTTCTCCTCATATATGCTGGTGTCAGTATCTCTCTCTTTAAGGTCAATGTGTGCAGTTTCCAATTGTTCAATTCTGGCGTATTGGCTGTGGATTGAATTGTCTAATTCTGTAATTTTGGTTATCAATCTGTTGGATTTCAGAATGCTGATGTTCTATCAGTTTGAACAGCTTGCTTAATTTCTCATTTTGTTCTGCTGCATTTTATGTGATGTCTAGGAGGGCTCTCTATATGATTCTTTTGTACTCAGCTTCTGATATTTTCAGAAAGGCTTCTTCATCTGGGAAGTTCTTTGGTTCTTTATTTTGGGAGTTTGTTGGGGCCATGGGTGGATATTTTTTTTAAGTATTTGTTTATGATTCATTGCTTACAGGGCATCTAGAGGCTATTTAGTTTCTCTGGTATTACCTTACCAGGAGCTGAGGCACAGTTCTGAGAAGGAAGTTTATCACCATCCACCTCTATGAACTCCATTGACTAGGCCCAGTGGAATATCTAGGGAAGAAGTCTCCATGTTCTAGCTGGCAAAGACATGGCCCTATTTATGGAATCACTGGGGGGCCATCAGCTAACCCTATGATGTGGGTCAGTAAAAGCTGGAAGAGATGCCATCAGGCTACACTGCAGTTATTTCTCTAGGGAGTCTTATTTTGAAGGGTAAAAGCTATCTGACAGCTTCCAAAGTCATTCAGGCTGTCAGGTGTGTAAGCCCCTCCTTCTGGCTGTTAATGGAGGCACCTCTACAGCCATCCCCAGCTGCTGTGATGTAGATCAAATTACAGACAGGCTACTTCCCTGCTGTCATTCCTGCTGGGCCCTACCTATAAAGCCACATTGTGTTAAACACAGCTTTTCTCCTGGAAAAGCACTCCTCAAGCTAGAAATTTCATCCTGGAATTTAGCCCCTGCTGAGGCCTCCATTTGGGTAAATCTACCTTCCAGTTGAACAAGATGGCATGCCAGACATGCTGTCCCACCTGCTGTGAAATAGCAGAATCTATGGAAGAGGCCCATAAAAAGAGGGTGGAGGGGCTCTGGAACTCTGAGTTCAGAGCTGGGCTGTCAGAATGTTGCTATTCGACCTGCTGATCCCTTCAGCAGTGTGGCTGAGCTTTGCTGCCAGTTAAGCCCATCCCCCACCTTCTGGCTAACAAAAAGGGAAAAAGTTAAAAACACCAGGTCCCTTCAGTCTGTGAGAGCCAGCCATCCAACAAGGGCTGGGGTTAGCTAAAGAGAAGTTTCCCATTCAGTGGCATGTAGTTCAAAATGACAGCCCTATGCTGTGTCCTAGGGCTCACTGGATGTATAGAAAGCTCCATTTAATTATCAATCCAGGCCTTCATTTTCAGAGGGAATTAAGGAGACATGTGTCTACTCTACTACTTTGACTCCTCATCCACCATGTTTTTCTTTTTAAATAACATGCCCACATATATAATGTACCCATGTGTATAACACATGGAAATGATGAAATTAAGTAAGAATTATGGCATAGTTCATCCACTCTTATACTGTTCACATTTCATGATATTTCTGGAAGTGAATTTTGGCCTCATTCACCCATCCTCACATATTACAGGTAAAATACATTGCTCTGTTGATTTTCTTTAATCTCCTGTTTATATGTATAGAAATGGCCCAAAATGTTACTTTTTATAATGATTGCATAATAAAGGTATAAGCCACGGTTAAGAAGTCATCATAGAGTTTGGTAATCTCCAAAAGAGAGAAAAAACAATCCCGTAGACTTCAAGTTAATTCCAACTTACAGCAACCCTGTAGGATAGAGCCAAACTGCCCCATAGGATTCCCAAGGAGTACGTGGTGGATTTCAACTGCAGATTTTTTGGTTATCAGTGAATGCTTAATCACTATGCCACTAGGGCTTTCCCACTCCAAAAAAAAAAACAAAACAAAAAAACCCACTGCTGTTAAGTTGATTCTGATTCATAGCTACCCTATAGGTCAGAGTAGAACTGCCCCATAGAGTTTCCAAGGAGTACCTGATGGATTTGAACTGTTGATCTTCTAGTTAGCAGACATAGTACTTAACTATGGCACCAGGGTTTCCTTAGCTTTCCCAATAATTGGAAAATAAGCAATGGAAACTGCATTTATTTCTGTTAAATTAAGTTGAAAGCTATAGTGCCTAAGCTCAGCTGTTGAATGCAAAAACTTTATCAGATCATCGTAGGAAGAAACCATTAGGTTATGTTAACCCATCCACTACCATAGAGTCAGGTCTGACTCCTAGCAACCCTAGAGATCAGAGTGGAACTGTCCTATAGTGTTTCCAAGGAGCCCTGGCAGATTTGAACCATCAATCTTTTGGTTAGCAGACATAGCATTTAACCCACGACACCACCAGGATTTCCTAGTGCCTTAGGCTGGGTTTTCTAGGGCAGCCAAACCAGTAACATGTATATGTACAAGGAAAGATTTATATACAAAGTACAAGGAAAGATTTAGATATAAAGGAAACAGCTTACACAATTGCAGAGCCGAACGTCGCAAGTCCTGGCACAAGCCTCACATGACCACAGGAGCTGGTGAACCCAAGGTCAGCAGGTCAGATACCAGAGTTCTAAATGACCAATTGTGTAGGTTGGCAGATCCCAAGCTGGTGGTGAGATGGAGCTGCAGAGGCTGGAGAATTCAGGATAGACAGATCAGGGAACAGGACTCTCAAGCACTGCTGTAAGGGTTGATGAATCCAATAGCTGCTAATTCAGGTCCAGGAACCAGATACCAGAAGAGAACAAGAGCTGCCAGCTACATGAGCAGACTGGAAGTAGGTAGTGGAAGGCAGAGAGATGAGAGCTGAAGGGAGGGAAGCCACCACAGGCCCCGCCCTGCCACTTGATACAGCAGCCAAACATGAAGTAGCCAAGTTGACACAATCCTGACCACCACACCTAGGTTATGTTAGTTCTGACTATTTTATAGTTTAATTATGTCTTCTTAGTG
The DNA here is from genome assembly GCA_028571685.1 of Heterohyrax brucei. Lineage (NCBI taxonomy): Eukaryota > Metazoa > Chordata > Mammalia > Hyracoidea > Procaviidae > Heterohyrax > Heterohyrax brucei. The sequence goes on along the minus strand of CM053166.1, from coordinate 114,267,134 downwards.
TCAGTGTCTTTGATCAACAATTAAGTCACCTTAGTCACATGTTTATGTGTGGAGGCCTATAAAAGAACTCCTGATTCTCAAACACCTCAAAATTGTTCTCAAAAATAGAAATTGAAGTTAGCAGCACATAAAAGAAAATTCTCATTGTCAAATTTGTTTAACACATATTATTTGTGTAAAAACACAGAAGAAACTTCTACAGGCAAACTCATTCTTAGGGAAGAGAGTGTACAAAGTAACAAGCTTTAGAGATAGAAGGGAGGACAAACTCCAAAGATACCATTACGAGTGTCCCTCCAGTTTATCATCTATCTAATTCTATGAAAACCTGTTTGATTCACATGTAGACAAATATTTTGTAAATAAAAATTAAATACCTTTTCATGAAAACCATTAAAACATTAAGTTTACTACTTGGGGACCCCTTGACAGTGTAATCTGTACATGGGAGAGAGGTTTTGCTCCTCATTTCAACTCAGAACATTGTAAAGGTTTGTTCTGTTCGGTTGCCAGTAAATCAGTGTCGGTGGCATTTCTACTCTTGTCCTCTGGATAAGGTTGTATTCAAAAAGAGTGACAATAATCCTGCCATTGATTGAATTGTGCTCCCCCAAAAATGTGTGTAGAAATTTGGCTGGATCATGATTCCAGTACTGTGTATGCTGTTAACCCTGCCTATGTGATACTGATGAGGGAGGATGGGCCCAGTTGTGTTAGTGGGACAGAACTCAATGTGTGAAATTGTTTCATGCCTTTTGGAAATGTCTTGAGATATAAAGGCAAAAAGCTAACAGAGAGATTTAGGGACCTCATACCATCGAGAAAGAAAGCAGTGCCTGGAGCTATGCATGTCCTTTGGAAAGGACCAGAGTCTCAGTACCCTTAAAGTTTCCAGTAAAGGGGAAGATTGACAACAAGGACCTTCCTCCATAGCCAGCAGAGAAAGCCTTCCCCTGGAGTTCACACCCTCAATTTGGACTTTCAGCCTACTAGATTGTGACAAAATAAAGTTTCCCTTTTTAAAGTCATGTACTTGTGGTATTTCTGTTAGAGCAGTGTTGAAATGAGACATAAGTAACTCCATTTAGAGGAAGAGTGCAGCGAAAAATTCAGGCTTCAGGAACCAACTTAGCAGGAACTATCAAACAGAAAAAATACCATAGGGTAATTACACTGAAACAGATACAGCCTGGAGGCAACCTCACAAATAACCCCTGGAGGCAGCCTAGTAAAACATCCACTAATGGAAATTCCATGTGGTTAACACATTCACCCACAGCTAAATTTTTGCAACTTGCAGAAACTCTGTATGACCTCAGCCAACCTCAGCCAATCAATGCAAAGGTCTGCTCCCCCTCCCTACCTTGTGATTTCACGACTTAAAAATACTGGGTGCAAAGGAAGCTTGAGGTCACCTCCTTTCTCTGCGTAGTTTGGAGTGCGTCCCCGGTGCACCAGTCTTTTTCTTATTGAGCATATTTTTAATAAAATTTAATGTTTGAGGAAATTCTGGGTCGCATCTTGAAATCCAAACCCCAACAGCAGTACCAGATGACTAAAACAAATACTCAGACAATTTACAGTAGTTGAAAGACACATGCAATAGGTTTTGGTAAGATGAATTTTCATTCTCATTAGATCTTATTAATTTCTTTATTGCATCTTGGATTTCTTCTATAACCTATGAATTTTTGAGCAAGGTGTTGTTTGGTTTCCAGGAGTTGAAATTTCTTCCCACGTTTTTCCTGCTATCAATTTCAACTTTTACAGCTTTATGGTCTTAGAAGATGCTTTGCAATGATACAGTGGTTTGGAATTTGTTGAGACTTGTTTCATGAGCTAACGATCTATTCTGGAGAATGTTCCATGTGCATTGGAGAAGGTGTGTTTATCTGTTGTTGGGTACAAATTTATGTAAATGTCCATGAGGTCTAGTTGGTTGATTGCTGCAATAAGGTCTTCTGTATCTTTACTGTCTTTTTCTGGATAATCTGTCCATCACTGAAACGGGGGTTTTGAAGTCATCTATTATTGTGGAATGATCTATGTCATTTTCAGTGTCATCAGTATTTGTTTGACGCATTTAGATGTTATGGTATTGAGTGCATAAATATTTAATATTATATCCTGCTTATGCATTGAACATTTAATCAATAAATAGTGATCATTTTATATTAAAATACGTTTTATGTGAAATTATCACTGTCACTCCTGTTCTTTGCATGTTGGTACATATTTTTCCATCCTTTGATTTTCAGTTTGTTCTTATCTTTGAATCTAAGATGAGTTCCTTATAGGCAACATATACACACATTGTGTTTTTTGATCCAAACTGTTACTCTCTGACTCTTTCACAGAGTTTTAAATCCAATTACATTCAGTGTAATTTTTGATAGGTGTGTGTTTGGTGCTGTCATTTTGTTCCCTTTACTTTTGTGTTGTTGATATTTTCCTTGTTCATTTTTATATTTTGTTCTGGGTTTTTTTTAATTCATTATTGTGAATTAAGAACAATAGAACAATTTTAGTCTGTATCATGTTGCCATATAACACCCAGAATTTTCACTGCTATTCTATTCTAGCTGCCCCCTATCCCACTGTGACAGCATGATTCCCCTTTGGTTCAGAACTTCCCTTGACCTTTTGATCAAGATCTGTCCCTCCTCAGCCAATCAACTCGGCTCCAGTGAAAAGCCTCCCAGAAAACTCCATGTACCTGTTTAAGAATTTATTCACCTCTGGTATCCTTCTATGTTTTGTATAGTCCAGGTAACTTTTTGTCTGAGGATCTGGCCCAGTGCATGCAGTTTGAGTTTATAGACTCCAGGTGCCAAACTCCCAGGGGCACCCTCCATTCAGAAGGACCATCAAGTGTGGTCTTTTGGTAGAGTTATAGCTCTGGCCTCTACTCCATCGTTCTCTGTATCTGGAGCTCTGTTCCTTGTACCCAAACCAGGCTGTCATTGATGGTGGCCAGGCACTATCTTTTTCTTCTTGTCTCATGCTGAAGAAAACTATGGCTTATATGGCCTCTTCCATCTGGTGAGCTCATGTTTTTCTCCTGTCCTCAATATCCACCATTACCTCAATTCCAGGTGAATCGGGACCATTTGCTATTGAGACGGCAACTTGCTCAGGGTCATTTTTCTTTATGGATTTTCTTTTTATCCTTTTCAGTGTTGGTTTTGTGTTTGTTGTGACTCCTGTGTTATGTTGCTCGTTTTTATATGTAACACTGTTAGTTTGCTTTGTGGCTATCTCTTTGATCCCTCTTAAAGTTCTAAGTTTAAAGACACCTTGAACTTCTGTATATCTCCTTAATTTCCTCTCCATCTGAAAGGGTTATAAACAACTGCAATATACCTCTCTTTATAGTGTGATAGTGTCATAGTTTTCATGTTGAGATCTCTGGTTCCCTACTTTAAATATTTTAGCTTTGATTGAGCTTTGTGTCTTCCCTGACTGCGTAGGACTCTTGGTGCTGTGTCCTGCATTGCATCCTTAAGTATACATCGAATACTATTGTTATTTTAAACAAAGAGCTACTTTTGGTATTTATTATTGTTTTGATTTGGTTTTGGAAGCTATCTAAGCTTCTGTTTATCTGAGAATCTCTTAATTTCACCATCATATTTGAGAGACAGTTTTACAGGATGTATAATTCTTGGTTGAAAGTTTTTCTCCTTCAAGGCTTTGTGTGTGTCATTCCACTGCCTTCTTGCCAATATGGTTTCTGCCAAGAAGTCAGCAGACAGCCTAACAGGGATTCCCTTTGTATGTTAACTTTGCTTTAAGCCTAGCTGCCTGTAAGTTCATCTCTTTATGTTTCATTTTGGTAAACTTGATCACAATATGTCTTCGTGTTTTTCTTTTGGGGTCTAGTTTCTGTGGTGTTTGATAAGCTTCTCTAATATCTGTGTTCTTGTCTCTCATGATGTCTGGGAAGTTTTTTGTCAGAAATGCCTCAAAAATTCTCTCTGTATTTTTCTCTATCCTTCCCTATTCAGGAACTCCAATTGTTCATAGATTATTCCTCTTGACAGTCCCACATGCTTCTTAATGCTTCTTTTTCCTTGTTTCTTTTATCTGATTTCACTTCATAAATGCTGGTGTCAGTTGCTTTATCTTCAGTCTCACTAATTCTGAATTATATTTCCTCAATCCTGTTGTTTTGGCTTTGCGTTGAATTGTCTAATTCTGTAATTTCATTATTGATCTGCTGGATTTCAGATTGTTGATGTTCTAGCAGCTCATATAGATTATTTAATTTTTCATTTGTTCTACTGCATTTTGTTTAATCTCTAGAAGGATTCTATACATAATTCTTTTGTATTCTACTCCAATAATTTCCCACAGGCTTCTTCATCTGGGAAATTTTTTGAATCTTTATTTTGGGGGTTTTCCAGAGCTATGGTGGTTTGTTTCTTGAAATGGTTAGATACTGATTACTACCTTTTCACCATCGAGAAGCTGTTCAGTTTCTCTGGTGTTTCACCAACAGAACCTGTGACATAGTTCTAAGAAGGAAGTAAGGACATTGTTAGGTTTTTTCCACCAGCCTCTACTGTGTTCTCTCAGTGTAGCTGACCTATGTACAGCTTCTCTGGGAATATACACTGCTAAGCCTCATGATGTTGCTCAATTTGGTGGCTGGCCTCAGCTGGGCCCTCAGGGGTGGCAGACCCTGCCTCCTGGCTGATAAAGGTGGTGAGCTACTTCTACTGTCTCTCCAGCATTATGCCAGTCAAGACTGTGGTGTAGCTCAGGGAAAGGAGGAAAGAAGGATGCCACCTCACTTGGCTGTCAAAGACCACTGCATTCTCTAGGTGTGCTTATCTTAAAAACCGCTTTTCTCCTGAGAAGGTCACTGTCCAGTGGTTGCCACAAGCAACTGAGCCCTAAGGGATGTCAGGTCCTGCCTCCTGATTGGCAAAGAAGGCACCTTACTTATGTAGTCTCTAGGGGACTGTCAGCCAACACTATGATGTGGCTTAGTGTACGGTCATGAAAATGGTGTCACCACAATCAGCCACTAGTCACCACAGCATTCTCTCCTGCTCTTATCTTAAAAGCTGCTTTTCTGTTCAGAGAGGCATTGACTAGCCACAGTTGATAGCAGCCACGCACTCAAAGGTGGCAGCTCTCCTAGTTGAGAAAGATAGCACCTCGTGTGCTGTCTGCAGATGCTATGATGTGGCTTAAAGAAGGGAAGGCTTAGGGAATTGCCATACTCAACTGTGAGCCACCACTATGTTATGCTTGGAGAAGCAATATCTAAACAGACACTGTTGCACAGTATGGGAATTATCACCAGCCAAGGCTTCAAGCATGGCTGACTCTGCCTCTCAGCTGACCAAGATGATGTCCTTCCTGAGCCACCTCTCTTGCAGTGAGAGAGCAGTATCTATGGTGCTGCTCAGAGAATAGAGTGGGGAGGGGCACTGGTACCCTCAGTCACTGGCTACTGTTAGGTTCTCTAGATGTGACTCTACCAAGCACAGTCTCTCTGCTGTAGGATATGCTGTATACTTAGGCACCACAGCTCAGCAAAGTAGCCAGCCTGTGCCAGGCTCACATTTTCAGCAGACCCAGTCCCAGCTTCCTAGTTAACAAAAAAGGTGTCCATACCTACAGTCCACACAGCTGATGTGCTAGCAGAAGCTGGATTCAGTGTGCTACTGTCTTGCCTCTGACAGAGGTAGTTTCCCCCTTCCTGTCACCCCGTCCAATCTCACTACCCTACGCCTGATCTCGGGGCTCCCAAAATGTCCACACTGCTCTGTTCAGTCATTTTTCTAGGCCTTATTCCTCAGAGTGAATCAAGGAGACGTGTGTCTAGTCCACATTCTTTGCCCTCTCTTTTTTCTTTTTTAATGGAGGCATTTACCACTATGAATTTCCCTCTGAACATTACTTTCACTGCATCCCATAAGTTTCAATATACTGTGCTTTCATTTTCATTAAATTCAAAGTATTTTCTGTTTTCTCATTTAATTTCCTATTTCACCCATTGACAGTTTAATGGTATTGTTAAATTTACATATATTTTTATATTTTCCACTTTTCTTTCTGTTTTTAATTTCTAGCTTCACTCCACTGGGGTCAGAGAGGCTGTAGGATTTGTATTGTTTTCAATTTTTTGAGATTTTCTTTGTGAATTAACATAAAGTCTATTTTGGAATAATCCACGTGCATTGAAAAAGAATGTATATTGTATTGTTGGATGGAGTGTTCTATAGATGTCTCCTAGATTTAGTTGGTTATTAGTGTTGTTCATGTCCTCTGTTCCTTACTACCATGCTTTCTAGTTGCCCTCTCTACTATTGTAAGTGATGTATTAAAATCCCAAACTATTAGTGTATATTGCTTCCTTTAATTCCATGAGTTTGCTTTATATGTTGAGGGGCTCTGATAGTATGTCCACATTTTATTGTTAAATCTTCTTGATTCTTTTATTATATAATGTATTTTTTGTCTCCTAATAAATCTTACTTAAATTCTGTTTTGCTTGATATTACAGTCTCTATACCAGTGTCCTGTTAGTTATCATTTGTATATATTTTTAAAATTGTGCTTTAAGTAAGAGTTTACAGCTCAAGTTAATTTCTCATACAAGATTTATGTTCATATTGTTATGTGACTCTAGTTGCAGTCTCCCAAATGTGACAGAACACTCCCCCTTTTCACACCAGGCTTCTTGTGTCCATACAGCTAGCTCCTGCCCCTTCCTGCCATTTTATTCTGCCTTCAGACAGGAGCCACACATTTTGTCTTGTGTATCTGCTTGAACTGAGTATTACACTCCTTGTGAGTATTTTTGTTTGCTTGTTTTACAGTTTAGTTTAATCTTTGTATGAAAAGTGGGCTTTGGGAATGGTTTTAATTCTGGGTTAACAGAACATCTGAGAGCCATAGCTTCAGGGATTGCTTCAGAATTTTCTTTTAACTTTTCACTCTCAACCCATTTGTTTCCTTGCAAGCAGTATATAGTTGGGTCATGCTATTTATATTCACTCTACAATTTTAGATTTTTAAGTTGGAGTATTTAATCCATTTTCATTGATTGTAATTGCTGATATGAAATGACTTACTTCTGCTACTTTATTTGCTTTTGTTTATCCTGTACAACTTTTTGGTCCATTAAGTCCTCTAACACTGTGAAAGTTTTGTTTGTTGCTTTTATATAATGGTCCATTTTTAATTTTCTTCTTTTCCTTTTGTGCATATTTTTGTGGGTATTTTCTTCATGATTATTGTGTTTGTCTCATTTAATGTCTTTCATATGTAATAGCATGGATTAAATTAATGCAAATATAACTTCAGTAACATACAAAAACTCTACACTTACAAGGACTGCCAATTAAGTTCACTAATTCATTCTAGAAAAAGTACTACCGTATGTCATTGCTGAATATTACCACAGTTTCCTTCAAAGTGCTCCTCTGGGGAAGTTATGCACCAACACCAGCACGTAGTTCACCTCTCAAAGCAATTTTGGAGCTCCTTTTCTGGAATAACCACCAGAGCTGCTGTCATATTACCCTTAATGTCTTGAATGTCATCAAAATATCTTCCTTTCAATATTTCCTTTATCTCTGGATAAAGAAAAAAGTCATGGGGGGGGCAGAGCAGATGAGTAGGGAGGGTGTTCCAATACATTTATTTGTTTACTGGCTAGAAATGTCCTTATAGCTATACAATTACATTTGTGAACTTTCCACCATGCCAAAATGTGCAATGGCCATTTCAGAAAGAGCTTCAGAATTGCTTTGAAGGGTGGACTAGGTGTTGGCATTGGTGCCTAGCTTCCCACAGGGAAACTTTGAAGGTAAACATAGTAATATTAAGCAATGAGGTATGTGCCAAGCCAAGTGCCGTCGAGTCAGATCCGACTCATGCACTTAGAATATGTTCATGGACTTAATTATCAGACCTTGTATACTGTTACCTGTGAGTTGTTAATGCTGCTATCACCAATTACCTATTTATGACTTATATGTCCTGAAACTTATAATCATACCTATTTTTTATGCATTTGTCATTATAGGGCATGAAACACATAACCACTACAATTACCAAGCACAAATACCTTAAAACTTGAGCTTATATTTGTCCTTACAATTACTTTAAATGGAATTTTTTTTTTCTATATACAATTTCAAGTTACTGTCTAGTGTCTTTTCTACTTTATTTGAATGACTCCCTTTAGCATTTCTCTAAGTCAACTTTGGTGGTTATCAACCATCTGGGACTGCGTGTATCTGGCAGTATCTTATTTTTTTCCTCACTCTTAAAGAGTAGTTTTGCCAAATCCTTTGTTGATAGTTGTTTCCTTTCAGCACTTTAGATATGTCATTGCATTGGCATCCTGAGACTTCTGAGAAAAAATTGACACTTGACCTTATTAATGACTCTTTGTATGTGACTATTCACTTTTCTCTTGCTGCTTGTAAAATTCACTCTCTGTTTTTGGATTTAGAGAGCTTGAATATAAAGTGTGTTGGTGGCAATCTCTGTCGGTTTATCTTACTTGGAATTCAGTGAGATTTGTGCATTGTCAGGTTCGCTGTCTGTCTGATTTGGACAATTTTCTGAGACATTCTTTTTAAATATACCCTTTTCTCTCTTGAATTGTTCTAGAGTTCCCATGATGCTTATGTTTGTGTGCATGATATTGTCCCATAATTCCACAAACTGTGTTCAGCACTCTTGAGCTTCTATTATTTTGATTTTCTAGTTCACTGATTCTTTATTTTGCCTTTTCTAACTGTGGCTAAATCTTTCCAACAGGTGGAGCCAAAATGGCTGACTAAGCACACATCTCCCTAAAGCTCTCTGGAAACTCAGACCTGAATTGATAATTAAATGGAGACTTTTGGTCACCTAGTGAGCCCTGGGGTATGGCATAGGGCTGAAAACTTGGAACTCCTACCACTGAATGCAAAACCTCCTCTCTTTAGCTGACTCATGCTCCTGTAAAGTACTGGCTTTCATGGACTGAAGGTAACTCACCATTTTGACTTTTTAAATCTCTGTCTTGGCCAGCTTACGAAGCTGGGTCTTAACTAGCAGTGAGTCTCAGTTGCACTGCTGGTGGGACTAGCAGGTGAAACTGCCATATTTTGAGAGCCCAACTTGGGACTCTGTACATCTCGCAACCGTTGGACTCTCTTGCTGCCTCTGCAATAGTGTAGTTTGTATGGAGGCGCAGGGGAGCGAGCTTGTGCGGGATGCCATCTTGGATATGGAGGCCTCAGCTGGACGTAATTCTTGGCCTGGGAGGAAGTGCCTACTTGCAGGAGAGTGCTTTTCCAGCAGAAAAAGGGTAGTTTTCACAGTATCACTTATGGCTGGGACCCGAATACAGAGACTGCAGACTGTGCATCTCACCACCTTTGGCCTCTCTTTCCACATCTGCCATAGTGTAGTTGTACAAAGACACCAGATGGCAAGCTTCTGCGGGATGCCATCTTCGATACGGAGGCTTCAGTGAGGCCGAATTCCTAGGTTCAGAGGCAGTGCTTGCCCTCAGAAGAGCACTTTGCCAGCAGAAAAGTAGCATTTTACACAGTCTCGTCTATGGCTGGGGCCTGTCAGCAGAGGTCAACAGGGCAGTAGTCTTGCTGTATTTTGAACTAGTTCATAACATCTGGGGTTGGATATAGAGGTGCTTACTTTGCCAGTTGGGAAGAGGGCCCTGTACACCTTAAAACCTGAATGACCTAGAAAGTGGTCAGATACATTTGACGTTTCATTTTAAAATGACTTAGAGAAACAACTGTGGTCCATCCTCACAGCATCTCTCCCAGCCTCTATTGATTCATACAAAGCCCAAAAAGCAACAGACTCTACAGAAAAACGAAACCAGAAAATCACCCATGGCTTCAGAAGACCTCAAATTAAACAACCAAAGAGCTTTCCAGACAAAGAAGCTTTTCTGAAATTATCCGAAAGTGAATACAAAAGGATTATGTATAGAGCCCTCCTAGACCTTATACAAAATGCATCAGAGCAAAATGAAAAACTAAGCATGGTGTTCGATCTGACGGAACACCAGTATTCTGAAATCCAAAAGATAAAGAGCAAAATCAAACACATAGAAACCTCAATTCAAAGCCAAGAAAACAGAATGGAACAAATGGAAAAAAGAATTTCTCACTTGGAAGACAGAGCTACTGACTCTAGCATCTATTAAGAGAAATCAGAAGAAAGAAACAACAAACATAGAGAAGGATTAAGAAGCATGTGGGACTGTATTAAGAGGAAAAACCTACAATTAATTGGAGTCCCTGAAAAGGGTGAGACACCTGAGAAAACAGACTATTGTTGTTGAGCTGCTGACAGAGAACTTCCCAGAAATCAGGAAGGAAGAGAATACAGATATCCAAGATGCATATCAAACACCACTCAATATAGATCTTAAAAGAAAGACTCCAAAACATATTATAATCAAGCTGAACAAAACGAAACAGAAGCAGAAACTCTTAAAGACAACAAGACACAAAGCAAAGCTAACATTCAGAGGGAAACCATGTAGGCGTTCATCGGATTTCCAGCAGAAACCACGTTGGCACAGAGACAGTGGCATCATATGTTCAAAGCCTTGAAGGAGAAGAACTTCCAAACAAGAATGATATATCCTCCAAAACTATCTTTCAAATATGAAAATGAAATGAAGACATTCACAGATAAACAGAAACTCAGAGACTTTGTAAAAACCAAACAGAAACTACAAGAAATTCTGCAAGAATCTCTTGGCTTTGCCTAAGAAATAATTTTGTATTTTAGAAGGACACATAATCCAGAGTCCTACTCAGTTAGGGAAGGCTCTAAACATAATCAAAGCTATAATAGTGAAAGAAATAATCCAGTGATCATATCATGAAAACTATGATGTTATTGTATTAAAAAGAGGGATGTACTAAAGTCGTTGTTGTCCTACCGGAGGGAGAGGAAATTGACAAGACTGGTAGTAATTAAAATTAGATGTATACATAGCTAATTGGGTGGAGTCAATATGGCGGACTAAGCACACATCTCCTTATATCCCTCTGGAATCCAAGACTGGAATTGATAATCAAACGGAGCCTTCTGGTCACCTAATCAGCCCCAGGACATGGCACAGGGCTATTACTTTGGTCTTCATGCTTCTGAGCGAAAAACCGCCTCTCTTACACTGAATCCCGCACCTGGCTAGCCCTGGTTCTCACGGACTGAAGGTAAAGGCACCATTTTGACATTTTGTTCCTCTGCCTTGGCCAGCGGGTGGAGCTGGGTCTTGCCTGGCGGCTAGACTCACACAGGCTGCTGGGGGGACAGGAAGGCAAAAGTCCAATGTTTTGAGATCCAGGCTTGGGATTCTTAATCTAGCCACTTTGAGCCTGTTGTTTTATATCTGCCTCAGCAGTGTTTGTACGGAGTTTCACAGTCAGTGTGCAGGACCCCATGTTGGACACGGAGATTCTAGCGGAACCTCATTCTTAGCTTGGGAGCCAGCGCCTGCAAACAGGACAGTGCTTCTGTGACAGAAAAGCAGTAATTTACCTAGTGCCGCCTGCTTTAGGGGTCCTGCAAGAGAATCAGAGGAATGACTACCTCTCAGCACGTTTAGCTCTTCTGTCTGCTGCCTGGGTGGAGGGTGCCATCTTGGATACGGTGGCCGTAACTGGACCTAATTCTTAGCTTGGGAGCCAGAGCCTGCCCACAAGAGAGTGCTTTTCTATCAGAAAAGCAGTACTCTACCCAGTGTCCTCTAAGGCTAGGCCCTGTTAGCAGACGCCAACAGGGCAGTAGCATTGCTGTATTCTGAACTACTTTGTATCATCTGGGGTTGGATATAGTGGCACTTACTTTGACACTTGAGAAGGGGTACCTCTACACCCGAAAACCTAACTGACTTGTGAAGTGGTCAGATATCTTCTGCTTGATATTTTAAGACAGCCTAGAGGAACATCTGCAGTCCATCCTCACAGTACCTCTTCCAGCCTCTACATACTCATATGGGTTCAAAAAAGCAACAGACACTTGTGGCATACAAGAAATCAGCCATGGCTTCAGAAGGCTCCCAAACAAAGCAACTAAGGAGTTTTCCAGATGAAGAAACTTTTATGAAAGCATCAGAAAGTGAATACAAAATTATTATATACAGAGCCCTTCTAGACCTTATACAAAATGCAGGACAACAAAATGAAAAATTAAGCAAGCTGTTCGATCTGATGGAACACCAGTACTCTGAAATCCAACAGATCAAGAACAAAATCAAAGACATAGAAACTTCCATGCAAAGCCAAGAAAACAGAATGGAACAAATAGAAAAAAAGAATTTCTGACTTGGAAAACACAGCTATTGAGGCCAGCATCTATGAGCAGAAATCAGAAAAAAGAAACAAGAAAATTGAAGAAACATTAAGAAGCATGTGGGACTCTATTAAGAGGAACCACCTTCGATTAATTGGAGTCCCTGAACAGGGTGAGACATCAGAAAACACAGAGAGTATCGTTGCTGAGCTGCTGAAAGAAAACTACTGAGAAATCATGAAGGAAGAGAATATAGACATCTCAGATGCATATCGTATGCCACCCAATACAGATCTCAAAAGAAAGACTCCAAGACATATTATAATCAAGCTGAACAAAATGAAACATAAGCAACTCTTAAAGGCAGCAAGACTCAAAGCAAAGCTAACATTCAGAGGGAAACCCTGTAGGCTCTCCTCAGATTTCTCAGCAGAAACCATGCTGGCATGGAGACAGTGGCATGAAGCCTTGAAGGAGAAGAACTTCCAATCAAGAATTATAAATCCTGCAAAACTATTTTTCAAATACGAAAATGAAATTAAGACATTCCTAGATAAACAGAAAATCAGAGACTTTGTAAAACCCAAACCCAAACTACAAGAAATACTGAAAGAAGTTCTTGGCTCTGGCTTAGAAGAATAAAACCACTAACTTTATGTTTTAGAACGACTTTACTACTCAAAACTCTACTCAGCTAGGGAAGGCTACAAAGCCAATCACAGCTTTGATAAGGAAAGAAGCAATCCAGTGATCATCATGAAAACTATGGTGTCATCATATTAAAAAGAGGGATGTACTACAGTTGTTATAGTCCTTCCAGATGGAGAGGAAGATGACAAGACTGGTAGTAATTAAAATTGGGTTTATATATAGTTTATTAAAGGGGATCACAGGGGCAACTGTAAAGCACAACAAAGATGTATCATATCATTTCAAGAAATGTAACACAGGAGCCTCAAAAACCACAAAACCAGCTCTGAAAAAGGTGAAAAATCAACTCACAAAAAAGAACATCCCAGAACAGACTAATTAGAACAACAGAGAAAACATCAACATAAAAATAAACGCATCACAATGGCAACACTGAACACATACCTATCAATAATTACATTGAATGTGAATGGATTGAATGCTCCAGTAAAGAGACATCGAGTGACATCTTGGATCAAAAGACATGACCCATCCACATGTTGTCTACAGGAAACTCACTTGAGACCTAAAGATAGGAACAAACTGAAAATTAAAGGTTGGAAGAATATATATCAAGCTAACAATGAACAAAGAAGAGCTGGGGTGGCAATTCTAATCTCAGACAAAATCAATTTTAATGTCAAATCCACCATTGTGGACAAAGATGGACACTATTTATTGATGAAAGTTTCCTTACACAAGCAAGACTTAACTATATTAAATATTTATGCACTTAATATCAGAGCACCTATATACGTCGAAGAACCACTGACTACACTCAAAAGAGAGTTAGATGACTCCACCATAATAGTGGGAGACTTCAACACTCCACTCTCAATACCAGACAGGTCATCTAGAAAAAAACTCAGTAAAGATACAGAAGACCTCATTGACACAATCAACCAACTAAACTTCATTGATATATACAGAACTTTCTACCCATCAGCAGACAACTACACCTTCTTATCCAGTGCACATGGAACATTCTCCAGAATTGACCACGTGATAGGCCATAGTGCAATGCTCAACAAAATCCATACAATTGAATTACTGCAAAGCATCTTCTCAGATCATAAAGCCATCAAAATTGAAACCAATAGCAGATAAAACATAGATAGAAAGTGGAACTCTTGGAAACTGAACAACATCTTGCTCAAAAAAACATGGGTTATAGAGGAAATCAATGATGAATTAATGAAATTCATGGATTCCAATGAGAACGAAAACACTGCCTACCAGAACCTACGGGATACAGACAAAGCAGTGCTCAAGAGGTCTGTTTATCTCCATAAATGCACACACCTGGAAGGAAGAAAGAAACCAAATCAAGGAACTAACCCTACAGCTTGAACAAGTAGAAAGAGAACAACAGAGGAACCCCTCAGGCACCAGAAGAAACGAGATCATAAAGATTAGACCAGAGCTAAATGAATTAGAGAATAGAAAAACCACTGAAAAAATTGAAAAGACCAACAGCTGGTTTTTTGAGAAGATCAACAAAATTGATAAACCACTGGTTAAACTTACTAAAGAAAAGCAGGAAAGGAAACAAATAACCCAAATTAGAAATGAGAGGGCAGTTGTCACCACAGATGCAACAGAAATCAAAAATATCATAACAGAATACTATGAAAGACTGTATTCTAACAAATTTGAAAACCTAGGGGAAATGGACCAATTCCTTGACTCATACCACCTACCCAAATCATCACAACATGAAGCAGAACAACTTAATAAACCCATCACAAAGGAAGAGATTGAAAAAGTCGTCAAAACACTGCCAACCAAAAAAAGTCTGTATCCAGATGGCTTCACGGCAGAATTCTACCAAGCATTTAGCGAAGAGTTATGTCCAATACTACTGAAACTATTTCACAGTATAGAAAGGGATGGAGTACTCCCAAACTCATTCTATGAAGCCAGCATAACACTGATAACCAAGCCAGGGAAAGATCCAACAAAGACAGAGAACTACAGACCGATATCACTCATGAACCTAGATTCAAAAATCTTCAACAAAATTCTTGCCAACAGAATACAATAACATATCAAGAAAATAATCCATCATGACCAAGTGCGATTCATACCAGGAATGCAAGGCTGGTTCAACATCAGAAAAACAATCAATGTGATTAACCACATAATTAAAACAAAAGACTATGATCACCTGATTTTGTCCATTGATACTGAAAAGGCATTTGATAAAGTCCAACAGCCATTCATGCTAAAAACTCTTAGCAAAATGGGCATAGACGGCAAATTCCTCAACACAATAAGGGCCATTTATACAAAGCCAATTGCCCACATCATCCTGAATGAAGAGAGACTGAAAGAGTTTCCCTTGAGATCAGGAACCAGGTAAGGATGCCCACTCTCACATCTTCTATTCAACATTGTGCTAGAAGTTTTAGCCAGAGCAATTAGACAAGACCAAGAAATAAAGGACATCTGCATCGGCAAAGAGGAAGTTAAAATTTCCCTGATTGCAGATGATATGATTGTATATGCAGAGAATCCCAAGGAATGTATACATAAACTCTTCAAACTGATAGAAAAGTTCAGCAAAGTCTCAGGATACAAGATAAACATAGTTAAATCAGTAGGATTCCTTTATACCAACAACGAGACTGTTATGGAAGAAATTATCAAATCAATATCATTTATGATAGAACCTAAGAAGATAAGCCAGCCAAGTGCCGTCGAGTCGGATCTGACTCATGAGTACCTAGGAATTAATCTAACCAGAGAAATAGCAGACATTTAAAAAGAGAACTACAAGCCCTTACTACAAGAAACTAAGAGAGACTTAGATAAATGGAAAAACCTACGCTGCTCATGGATAGGAAGACTTAATATTGTGAAAATGTCTATTTTACCCAAAGCAATCTATTTATATAATGCAATCCCAATACAAGTTCCAGTGACATTTTTTAATGAAATGGAGAAACAAATCACCAATTTTGATTGGAAAAGGAAGAAACCCCAGTTAAGCAAGGTACTACTAAAGAGGAAGAACACACTGAGAGGCCTCTCATTACCTGACTTTAGAACATATTACACTGCCACAGTGGTCAAAACAGCCTGGTACTTGTATAAGAACAGACAGATCTATCAGTGGAACAGAACTGAGGCCCCGGAGATTACACCATCTACCTATGAACAACTGATATTCGACAAAGGCCCTAAGATATTAAACTGGGGTAAAAACAGTATCTTCAACAAATGGTGCTGGCATAATTGGATATCCATCTGCAAGAAACTGAAACAAGAACCATGACTTACACCTTATACAAAAAGCAACTTCAACTCGATAACAGACATAAATATCAAACCTAAAACGATAAAGCTAATCCAAGAAAAGGTAGGAACAACAATGGAAGTTTTAATACACAATGTGGACAGACTCCAAAATCTTTCAAACAAACCACAATCAACAGAAGGGAAAATAGATAAATGGGATCTATTAAGAATCAAACACTTTTGCTCATCCAAAGACTTTATTAATAGAATTAAAAGAAGACCTACAGAATGGGAAAAAATATTAGGCAACTCTACATCTGACGGACGCCTGATCCCCATAATCTATAAGATACTACAAAACATCAACAAGAAGAAGACAAATCATCCAATTAAGCGATGGGCAAAGGAGATGGACAGACATTTCACTAAAAAAGAGATCCAGGCAGCCAAAAAACACATGCAGACATGTTCGCGATCTTTAGTTATTAAAAAAATTCAAATCAAGACGACAATGAGATACCATCTCACCCCAACAAGGTTGGCCATGATCAAAAAAACACAAAACAACAAATGCTGCAGAGGCTGTGGAGAAAGTGGAATCCTCCTACACTGTTTGTGGGGTTGTAAAATGGTCCAGCCTCTTTGGAAAGCAATCTGGCACTTCCTTAAAAAAATGGATATTGATATACCATTTGACCCATTAATTCCACTACTTGGAATATATCCTACAGAATCAATGCCTTTCACACGAACGGACATGTGCACCAGAATGTTTATCGCAGCACAGTCCAAGATAGCAAAAAGATGGAATCAACCCAGATGCCCAACAACAGAAGAATGGATGGGTAAACTATGGTATATATACTCAATGGAGCACTACGCAATGATAAAGAACAACGACGACTTCAGGAAACATCTCATGACCTGGTTTCAACTAGAAGACATTATGTTGAGTGAAAGTAGTCAGCGACAAAAGGACAAATATTGTATGAGACCTCTACGATAAGATCTCAAAAATAGACTTGTGTATAGAAGAAGACTCTTTGACGGTTGCAAGGGAGGGGAGGGAGGAAGAGAGTGGGGAGGGCTTAGATTAGATAGTTGCTAGGTATCTGGTTGGGTGAAATCAGTGATAGCACACATTAGAAACAAGAACAATATTAAGTGGACTTAAACATAACATGAGTACTCCTTCCATCTTAACCCAGTATTGCAAGGATAGAGTAGCTGGGGCAGGGGGCGGCGGACCAGGCTCTTAGGCGAAAGCAAGGCCAATTGGCACAACTAGTGTTGTGCTAAGAGAGCTCTCTCCACCCCACGTTGGTAGGTGGCGTCTAGGGTCCTAAAAGCTGCCAAGCTGCCATCCGAAGGCACAGCAAATGGTCCCAACTCAGCAGGAACGGATGCTGACCGAGGACCAAAATGACATGGGGGAAACACAACCCAGAAGACAAAGAGACCCACATCAGTGGGTGCCTACATTGACTTGGGACTGGAAGAACTGGATGGTGCCCGGCCACCACCAGTGATAGCCGTGGTGGAGCTCACTGAGTTGAGTCTCATTGGCAACACAAGAATAAAACAGGGTGCACCCTGAGATCCCCACTAAAAGACCTCAATTGATGATCCAGTGGTTTCAGGGTTCCCCTGGGAGCATGGCCCCTCACCCTGATGCTGCCCTTAATCATAAATCATAACAAAGGTCCACGCTTTGGACAGGAATGGATTGGACTTGGCTTTGCAGTGACCATATATTGGGTGCACTTTATGGTTCTGTACATGTATAGGATGTCATCCTGTTGACCTCTGGCTGGACGAAGTGGAGTGGGTGGAGAGGAGGGAAAAAAGAGACTGTTGGGAGAACGAGACATGTATGGAGCAGAGAGGAATAGTGTGCTGTCACTGGGCAGAGAGCGCAGTGGAAGCTGCATATAGGTGGGTATGTAAATTTATACGGGAATGTACATTTTCACTCAGTTATACTACTTAAAAAGTTAAAAAAAATTAGATTTATACATAGCTAATTAAGCAGGATCACAGGGGCAGCCATAAAGCACAATAAAGATGCAACATATTGTATCAAGTAATGTAAAGGGTGCACCCTGAGATCTCCACTAAAAGACCACAACTGTTTGTCCAGCAGCTTCAGGGTTCCCCTGGGAGCATGACCCCTGGCGCTGATGCTGCCCTTATCCATGGATCACAATGAAGTTCCACTCTTTGGACTCAGTGGATTGGACTTGGTGATGCATAGTGACCATATATTGGATGCACTTTATGGTTCTATGCATCTTTAGGATATCATCCTGCTGACTTCTGGCTGGAGGAAGGAGAGTGAGTGGAGAGGAGGGAAAAGGAGACTGTTGGGAAGATGAGATGCGTATGGAGCAGAGAGGAATAGTGTACTGTCACCGGGCAGGGAGAGTAGTGGAAGCTGCATATAGGTGGGCATGTAAATTTATATGGGAATGTACATTTTCACTCAGTGATAATAATAAAGAAAAGAAATGTAATAGAGGAGTCTCAACAACCACAAACTCAACCCTGAAAAAGGTGAAAATTCAACTCACAAAGAAGAATGTCTCACAACAGATTAATAAGAACAGAGACAACCAGCCAAGCCAAGTGCCATCGAGTCGGATCCGAGTCACTATGACACAAAAATAAAAATATCACAATGGCAACACTGAACACATACCTATCAATAATTAGATTGACTGTGAATGCTCTGAATGCTTCAGTGAAGAGACAGCCAGTGACATCTTGGATCAAAGACATAACCCATTCATATGCTGCCTACAAGAAACTCACCTAGACTTAAAGACAGAAACAAACTGAAAAAGAAAGGATGAAAGAATATATATAAAGCTAACAATGAGCAAAGAAGACCAGGTGTGGCAATTCCTATCTCAGATCAAATCGATTTTAATGTAAAATCCATCATGGTGAACAAGGATGGACACTATTGCTGAAAGGCTGAATATATAAGCAGGACTTAACAATATTAAATATTCATGCACCTAATATTTGAGCACTTAAATGCGTCAAAGAAACACTGACTACATTCAGAAAGGAGATAGATCATTTCACAATAAAAGTGGGAGACTTCAACACTCCACTCTGAATATTGGACAGATCGTCTAGAAAAAAGTTCAATAAAGACACAGAAGACCTTATTGCCACAATTAATCAACTAGACCTCATTGACATATACAGAGCTTTCTATCCATCAGTGGACAACTACACCTTCTTCCCCAGTGCACATGGAACATTCTCCATAATAGACCGTATGTTAGGACATAAAGCAATTCTCAACAAAATTCATACCATTGAAATACTGCAAAGCATCTTCTCAGATCATAAAACCATAAAAGTTGAAATCAATAGCAGAAAATCATAGATAGAAAGTAGGAACTTATGGAAAGTGAACAATACGTTGCTCAAAAAACTGTGGATTATACAAGAAATCAATGATGAAATAAAGAAATGTATAGATTCCAACGAGAACGAAAACGCTTCCTACCAGAACCTCTGGTATACAACCAAAGCAGTTCTCAGAGGTCAGTTTATCTCCATAAATGCACACATCTGGAAGGAAGAAAGAAACCAAGTCAAAGAACTAACTCTACAGCTTGAACAAGTAGAGAAAGAACAACAGAGGAACTTCTCAGGTACCAGAAGAAAATAGATCATAAAGATAGGGCAGAACTAAATGATTTAAAGACTAGAACAACAATTGAAAAAATTGAAAAGACCAAAAGCAGGTTTTTGGAAAAGATCAACAAAATTGACACACCATTGGCTAAACTTACTAAAGAAAAACAGGAAAGGAAACAAATAACCCAAATAAGAAATGAGAGGAAAGTTATCACAACAGATCCAACAGAAATCCAAGATATCATAACAGAATACTATGAAAGACTACTCTAACTAATTTGAAAACCTAGACAAAATGGACAAATTCCTTAATTCATGTTACCTACTGAAATTATCACAACATGAAGCAGAACAAATTAAGAAATCCATTACAAACAAAGAAATTCAAAAAGTCATCAAAAAACTCCCAACTAATAAAAGCTTCACTGCAGAATTCTACCAAGCTTTTAGAGAAGAGTTATCTCCAATACTACTGAGAATATTTCACCATATAGAAAGGGATGGAATACTCCCAAATTCATTCTACAAAGCTGGCATAACCCTGATACCAAAGCCAGGGAAAGACCCAACCAAAAGGAGAACTACAGACCGATATCACTCATGAATCTAGATGCATAAATCTTAAACCAAATTCTTTCCAATAGAATACAACAATGTATCAAAAAAATAATCCATCATGACCAAGTGGGATTCATACCAGGGATGCAAGGCTGGTTCAACATCAGAAAACCAATTAATGTGATCAAGCACATAAATAACACAAAAGACAAAAATCACATGATCTTGTCTATTGATGCAGAAAAGGCATTTGATAAAGTCCCATTATGTTAAAAACTCTCAGTAAAATAGGATTAGATGGCAAATTCCTCAAAGCAATAAGGACCACTTATACAAAGGCAACTGCCTACGTCATCTTGAATGGAGAGAGACTGAAATAGTTTCCACTGAGAACATGAACTGGACAAGGATGCCCACCATCACCTCTCCTGTTCAACATTGTACTAGAAGTTCTAGCCAGAGCAATTAGACAAGTCTAAGAAGTAACAAGCATCTGCACTGGCAAAGAAGAAGTAAAAATCTCCCTATTTGCAGATGATATGATTGTATATGCAGAGAATCCCAAAGAATTCATAATAAACTACTCAAACTGATAGAAGAGTTCAGTAAAGTCTCAGGATACATGATAAACATAAGTAAATCAGTAGGGTTCCTTTATCCTAACAACAAGATTATTAATGGAGAAATCACTGTATCAATACCATTTACCATAGACCTTAAGAAGATAACGTACCTAAGAATAAATCTAACCAAAGAAATAACAGACCTTTGCAAAGAGAACTACAAGCCCTTACTACAAAGAAACTAAGACAGATTCATGTAAATGGAGAAAACTACCCTGCTCATAGATAGGAAGACTTAACATTGTGAAAATGTCTATTTTACACAAAGCAATCTACTTGTATAATGCAATCCCAATACAAGTTCTGGTGACATTTTTTTAATGAGATGGAGAAACAAATTACCAACATTATATGGAAAGGGAAGAAGCCCCAGATAAGTAAAACACTACTAAAGAAGAAGAACACACTGTGAGGCCTCTCGTTACCCAGCTTTAGAACCTGCTATACTGCCACAGTAGTCAGAACAGCCTGGTACTGGTACAAAAAGAGACAGATCAATGGAACAGAATTGAGACCTCAGAGATGACACCATCTGCCTATGAACAGCTGATACTCGACGAAGGTCCTAAGACATTAAACTAGGGTAAAAACAATCTCTTCAACAAATGGTACTGGCAAAATTAGATATCCATCTGCAATAAATTAAAACAAGACCCTTATCTTACACCTTATACAAAAACCAAGTCAAACTGGATAAAGGACCTAAGCACCACATTTAAAATGATAAAGCTCATCAATGTAAGTTTTAATAAAAACATAGATAGACTCCAAAATCTGTCAAACAAACTCCAAACAACAGAAAACAAATGGGAACTATTAAGAATCAAACACTTTTGCTCATCCCAAGATTTTATTAAAAGAATTAAAAGGCCACCTACAGTATGGGACATAATATTTGGCAACTATACGTCAGACTGATGCCTGATCTCCATCATCTGTAAGGTACTACAAAATATCAATAAGAAAAAGATAAATCATCCAATTAAGCAATGTGCAAAGAAGATGGACAGACGCTTCTCTAAAGAGGAGGTCCAGGCAGCCAAAATACACATGTGGACATGCTCACGATCATTAGCTATTAAAGAAATTCAATCAAAATGACAATGAGATACCATCTCACCCCAACAAAGTTGACCATGATCCAAAAAATGCAAAACAACAAGTGCTGGAGAGGCTGTGGAGAAACTGGAACTCTCTGACACTGTTGGTAGGATAGCCAATTGGTGCAACTTCTTTGCTAAGAAATCTGGTACTCCCTTAAAAAACTGGTTATAGATATGCCATTTGATCCAGTAATTCCACTGCTCGAAATAGATCCTACAGAATCAAGGCTATTCACACCAACTGATATGTGCACACAAATGTTTATCTCAGCCCAGTCCACAATAGCAAAAACATGGAATCAACCCAGAAGCCCAACAACAGAGGAATGGATAGGTAGACTATGGTATACATACTCACTGGAACACTATGCAATCATAAAGAACAGCAGTGATTTCAGGAAACATCTCATAACGTGGTTTCAACTGGCGGACATTATGTTGAGTGAAAGCAGTCAGTGACAAAAGGACAAATATTGTACGAGACCCCTACGATAAGAACTTAAAATCAGACTCATACGTAATAGAAAAAGACTCTTTGATGGCTGCAGGGTGATGAGGGCAGGCAGGTGAGGGGGGGAGGGTTTAGATTAGACAGTTGATAGAAATTTGATTGTGTGAAATCAGTGACAGCACACATTAGTTAGAAGATCAGTATTAACTGGACTTTAACACAACTTGAGTATTCCCCCCATCTTAACCCAATATTGCAAGGATAGTATAGCTGGGGCGGGGGGCCGGTGAATATGCTCTCAGGGGAAATCGAGGTCAACTGGCACAATTAGCGTTTTGTTAATGAGGGGTCTCTGCACCCCACATTAGTGAGTGGCATGTGAGGTCTTAAAAGCTGCAAAGCTGCCATCTGAGAGTACAGCAAATGGTCCGGACTCAGCAGGAACAGATGATCACCTAGGTCCATAACGACATGGGGGAAAGAACCCAGAAGAGAGACAGACCCACGTGACTGGGTGTCTACATCGACTCGTGACTGGAAAAACTGGATGGTGCCCGGCCACCAACAGTGATAGCCATGATTGAGCTCACAAAATTGAGTCTCAATGACAACACAAGAATAAACAGGTGTCCACCCTGAGATCTCCACTAAAAGACCACAATTGATGGTCCACGGGCTTTGGGATTCCCCTTGGAGCATGGCCCCTGGCCCTGATGCTGCCCCTGTCCACAAATCATAATGAAGGTAGACTATTTGGACAGCAATGGATTGGACGTGGCAATGCAGAGTCACCATATTTTCTGGGTACTTTATGGTTCTATGCATCTATAGGGTATCATCCTGCTGACCTCTTACTGGAGGAAGGAGAGTTAGTAGAGAGGAGGGGATAGGAGACTGTTTGGAGGATAGGACATGTATGGAGAGGAGAGGAAGAGTGTGTTGTCACCAGCCAGGGAGAACAGTGGGAGCTGCATATAGGTGAGTGTGCAAATTTATACAAAAATGTACATTTTCATTCAATCATAAGAAAAAAGAAGAAGAAAGATTAAAAAAATCTTTCCAATGAGTTTCTCACTTCATTTATTGTCTCTTTCACTTCCAACAGGATTGTTTGGTTTCTTTTTTTAGCATTTCTTTATTTAAAATCTCATTGAGTTTGTGCATCATTTTCCTGATATCCTTCAGTTCTTCATGCTTTTCCCTTAGTCCTCTTGGACTTACTGTGCTTTCTTTTTCCAGTGTTTTCATTATTCATGCTACCTAAGTATGTTGTCTCTCCCTTTGGATGGGCTACTGTTTTCAGTTAGTATGTGTATGTATATGTGTGATTTTTTTTTAAAGAAGGTTTTTGCACTCTCAATCTGCTCTAGTAGTTAGTGTTTTCACAGGCACTGCTTTCTGCAAGAAATACTTATGTGGGCTAACAGCCTACAGAATGCTTAACACTCCATCTCCCTCTCAGTGATACCTCTATTTCAGTCAAGACCAAGACCTCTATTAAGCAAAACAGAACACACATGCCAATCAATCCTTCTTTCTTTAGGGACAGCCTTAAGTCTTTGGTTATCATTGCATCTTTTGCTCCAAGAGGTCTTTTTATTGAAACCAAGTGTTTAATCTGTTAGCAACTCCTAAACTGGTTAGAAAGACTACACTGATGAACCACGTTTTATACATACATAGCCTTCAGTACTTGGTCATGACCTCCTCTTCAATATGTGAGAGACTTTATTTTGGATCCAGGGTTGTAAGAACTTTTGCTGTGCTCTGGAGATTTGTGGGTGGACTGAAATTGCTGCAGTCATTTGTTCACGGTGTTAGAATGAAAGGTGCCTACAACCTGAATGGCACAAAAGAAATCTGTGATGTTTTTATTAGACCCTAGATTTGGAACATAAGCTGTGTATTGGATGGAGAAGTGGGATCTACCATAGCCAGAACTGTGTGCACTGCTTCAGCTAACTACAGCAGACAACTTGTAGCTGCATTGGGTGGAACAGAAATGTGCACAGCACAAACAACTCCTCTCCTACCTTAAGAGAATAGCTTTTTATTTGGCTCCATCTGCAGCTTTTTGCTATTGTTCTCTACCCATCTATTTAGTCACTCAGAGTTGAGTAGATATTTTTCTTGTTAGGTTTCTTGACCTATATGTGAGGAAGTTTGGGAACCTAGACTAACTCAGCTGCCATCTTCCCAGATTACTCCCAACACATCTTTTTGAGGGACAGAATTCATTCCAAAACAGTGACTATCTTCTAAAAATAGAGTATTGCAAAAATTAAAGTAAGTCATCGCTATGATTAGGTTACAAGTAGTCTGTGGCTTTCATCTTGAGTATTCCAATCACTCTCACTCCCTTTTCTGAGGGAAGCTAGAAGTCATATTGTGAGCTGCCATATGATGAGATCCATAAGAAAATGATGCTTATACACATCTCATTTAAAAATGGATAAAGGACTTAAATAGATATTTCCAAATGATCTACAGATGGTAATTTAGAACCTAAAAAGTTCCCCAACACCCTATTGAAGAGATCAGTAATTGTAAAAATATTAAAATCATAAAAGACTTGGATATTCCAATAAAAGGCGTCATTACAAAGAGGAGTATTTGATAAAAACGAAAAATAGAATTAATGTAAAATAAGCAAATGAAATTAAGAATAAAAAATGAACTATACATAACAGAAAATGTAGTGGTCTTAACAATAAACTAAAATTTAGAGCTTAGTAATTGACCCAGTATGTAGGACAAGGGGAAAAATGCTGGACAATACAAAATATTAAGAGAAAGGAAATACAGAATGAGGAATCCGATTGCTGACTAGAATTTCCAACAAGACAAGATTCATTAAATGAATAAAGAAGTGATATTTTCAAATAGATAATTCTTCAGAAATATTCTGTAGTAAAGTCCTCAGATTTGTTGTTGTTTGGTGCTATCAAGTTGGTTCTGACTTCAGCAACTCTATGTACAACAGAATGAAATACTTGCTGGTCCTGCACCATCTTCACAGTTGTTGCTATATTTAAGCCGTTTGGTGCAGACACTGTGTCGATATATCTAGACAAGATCCTTCATCTTTTTCACTGACTTTCTGTCTTACCAAACACGATTGCTTCTCCAATGACTGGTCTCTCCAGATAACACATCAGAATTCATGAGATGAAATCTTTCCATCTTCTCTTCTAAGGAGCATTCTAGCTGAACTTCTTCCAAGGCAACTGTGTTCATTCTTCTGGCAGTTCATGGTACATTTAATATTACTTAACAGTTCTACTCTGACCTCTAGGGTCACCTATGAGTCAAACTCGACTCGATGGCAGTGGATTTTTTGGAGTGGACCATAATCCAAATGTGTAAATATTTCTTCAGTATTCCTTATTCATTGTCTAGACTTTGCATGCATATGAGGCAGTTGAAAATATCCTGGCTTGTATCAGGCAAATCTTAGTTCTCAAAGTGACATTTTGCTTTTCACAACGTTAAAGAGGTCTTTTAAGGCAGACTCTCCAAATGAAATATGTCACTTGATTTCTTGACTTCTGCTGTCATGGCTGTTGACAGTAGACTCAAATAAAATGAAGCCTTTGACATCTTCAGTATTCCCTCCTAATATTTAGAAATCCCAAGTACCCCAATGTGGAAAGTTATAAAGAAATCTTTACTTATATTCATGATGTTGGAAATGAAAAATATCAGAAGGAAAGAAGTATTAAAAGCAAAAGATATATGAGAACTGCCAGTTAAGTTCATGAACTCATCCTAGAAAAAGTGCTACATACCTCATTTTTGAATATCACTGTGGTCACCTTCAAAGTACTCCCCTTGGAAAGCAATGCATAGATGCCAGTGCCTAGTCCATCTCTCAAAGCAATTTTGGAACCTTTTCTGTAATGGCCATTGCGTACGGTGACAAGGTGGCAAGTTCACAAACCTAATTGCATAGTAATCTGCAGAGTTGTTGTTAGTCAGTAAACAAACAACTGTATTGGAATACCCTCCCTACTCACCTGATCTGGCCTCCAATTATTTTTTTCTTTACCAAAGATAAAAAAAAACACTGAAAGGAAGACATTTTGATGACATTCAGGACATCAAGGGTAATATGACAACGACCACTCCAGAAGAAGAGTTTCAAAATTTGTTTGAAGGGTAGACTAGGCACTGACATTGGTGCATAGCTCCCCAAGTGGAGTACCTTAAAGGTGACCATAGTGATAATCAGTAATGAGGTATGTAGCAGTTTTCCTAGGATGAGTTCACAAACTGAATTTGCAGTCTTCATATATATACAAAAGAGAATTGATATGAGAGTCCAAATTTAAATCTATGTGCCCATGGTTAATTGATTCAACTCAGAGTGACAACCTCAAGCGACAGAGTCTAAGTGGCCTATACGATTTTCTAGGTTGTAATCTTTAGAAGGGAAGATGATCAAAAATTTCCTGCAGAGTTGCTGGATATGTTGTAACTGTCAATCTTTCTGTTAGGAGCCAAGGCATAATCAAAATGGATCAATATCTAAGTATAAAATTAAAACCAGAAAAGGCTAACAAAAAAAAATAGGTTTGACAATTAAGTTCAAGAACTTGCCACTGTGCACTTATATTGGCAGCACTGTACAAACAGTTCAGTAAGGTTTCATAACCTTGATATATCTGTGTCTCACAGCTGTGCTCAAGTCAACCTGTGGTGGCATCTGAGTGGTGTTCATTATTGCTGTTGTGTCTTTTTGTGTGCCATTGCAAGAATGTGACAGCTTGAATTAGAGTAATAAAGATTAAATTTCTTGTTCAACTTTTTAAGAGTGGAAGTAAAATCAGGGACACGTTAGCCCAAATTTATGGGAAAAATGTCATAAAGAAAAAGGAAGTTTACAAATGGATCAAATGGTTTTCTGACGGGAGAGGAAAGCATCACTGATGAAGAGAGGTCAGGGCATACATTAATAAGCAGAATTGGTGAAAATACTGCAAAAATCCATTGAACTGTGCATTAAAATTGTCAGGTGACTGTGAGAAACATAGCAGACCAAGTAAACATTGATAGAGAAACAGTTAAGAAGATCTTAACTGGAAATCTTGACATGAGAAAGGTGTGTTCAGAAATGATCCCAAAGGAGCTCACTGATGAACTAAAGCAAAAGAGTGTTGAAGTTTGCCAAGACCTTTGTAGAGGCAAGATGATATCTTGGGCCCTGTTATCACTGGTGATAAAACATAGATGTAGTAATATGACCCTGAAACAAAGAATCAAAGTGCACAACAGAGGTCAGCCAATGCTCCATGACCCAAAAGTTCCATCAGTCCAATCAAGAGTCAAAACAATGTTGCTAAACTTTTTTGATATCAGAGGACTGGTTCATTATGAATTTGTACCAACTGGACAAACAGCTAACCAAGTTTACTAGCTGGAAGTGCTGAAGAGTCTGAGTGAAGAAGTTAGGTGAAAATGACCTGAATTTTGTGCCAACAATTCATGGTTCTTGCATCATGGCAAAGCACCAGCTCACATGGCACTGTCTGTGGAGGATGTTTTAGCCAGTAAACAAATAGCTGTATTGGAACACCCTTCCTACTCACCTGATATGACCCCCAATAACATTTTTCTTTACCCAAAGATAAAGCAAATGTTGAAAGGAAGACATTTTGTTGACACTGAGGACATCAAGGGTAATACGATAATAGCTCTGATGGCCATTCCAGAAAAACAGTTCGAAAATTGCTTTGAAGGGTAGACTAGGTGCTAGCATCGGTGTGTAGCTTCCCAAGGAGAGTACTTTTAAGGTGACCATAGTCATATTCTGCAATGAATTATTTAGCACTTTTTCTAGGATGAGTTCACAAACCTCACTGTCAGTCCTCACACATGTCATGAACAGACTACAAAATTTTGCTAACAGTGCTCAAATGGCAGAACAGAACACAGATTAATGGGAAATCCTAAAAATCAAACACTTGTGCTCATCCAAAGGCTTCACTAAAAGAACAAAATCACTACTTACAGACTGGGAAAAAAAATTGGCAATCATGAATCTGATCAGTGTATAATCTCCATAAACTACAAGATACCATAAAATTTATACAGGGAAAAAAACAAATAAATCAAGTAAAAAATGAGCAAGGATATTAACAAGCACTTTACCAAAGAAGACATCCAGGCAGCTTAAAGGACACAAGATGAAGTGCTCATTATCACTAGCCATTAGAGATTCAAATCAAAACTGAAGTGAGATACCATCTCACCCTAATAAGGCTGACACTAATTCAAAAATGACAAAACAATAAATATTTGAGAGATTGTGGAGAAACTGGAACCCTTCTACACTGCTGGTGGGAATGTAAGCTGGTACAATCACTTTGGAAATCAATTTGGTGCTTTCTTCAAAAGCTAGAAATAGAAATATCACATGATCCAACAATCCCAGTGTTTGGAATATATCTTAGAGATGTAAGGTCTGTCATGTAAATAAATATATGCAAATACCAATGTTTATTACAGCACAGTCCACAATAGCAAAAAGATGTAATCAACCAAAAGTGATCAATCAATCAAAATGCGACTGGATAAACAAACTATAATGTATTTACATAATGGAATACTATGCTACGATAAAGAACAACAATGATCTTGGGAAACATTTGATAACATGGGGTCATCTGGAGGACACTGTGCTGTGTGGAATTAATCCCTGTCAAAAAGACAAATATTGCATGGGATGACTTTTATAAGGACCCAGAAAAAGGTTTAAGTAAGGAAGAAAACAATCTTTGATGGTTACAAGGGATGGGAGAGAGGGAAATTGGTGTTCATATATTAGATAGTACACAGGATTTAGGTGAGGTTAAGGAAGTGACATCACACAGTAGAAGGGAGATTAACACTGCTCAACTACACCAAAAGCTACGAGGTTTCCTAATACAACCCAACATTTGGAAGGTCAGAGTAGCAGGGGCAGGTGTCTAGCGACCAAAGTTTCAGGGGACATCTAGGGTCAGTTGGCATAACTTTTTTTTAAGAAAATGTTCTATATCCCATTTTTGTGAGTAGCATCTGGGGTCTTAAAAGCTAGCAAGCTGCCTTCTAAGGAGCATCTAAGGAGCACTTCCTCATGTTTCCTTTTGTTCCCAATCCACCTGGAGCATAGCGGACTGAAGAACATCAAAGACATGAGGAAATTGTAAGACCAGGAGACAGAAAGGGCCAAATGATTGGGAGACTACATGAACATTAGACCAGAAGAGCTATATGGTGCCCAGCAACCAACAAGGAACACAGTGCAGAATCCCTGATGCAGTAGGAGAAAAATGAAGGAGTGTAGATCTAGACCTCTATTAAAAGACCACACTTGATGGTCTGACATCTGACATCCTGACAAAAAGGCCCTTGGACTTGCTCCTAGCCCAGAACTGAAACCAGTACTGAAGACAACTGTCCAGACAAAAACTGGATTGCACTATAGAGTGATGCTGGTGAAGTGCATGCTTTTTGGTTTAAATACATAAATGAAGCCATCAGAGCAGCTAGTCTCCAGAGGTGAGATGGGAGGATGTAGAGGAGGGGACAGGAGTTCATTGAAAGAATATAGAAAGTACAGGGTTCAAAGCAGGAATGTGCTGTCACAGGGTGGAAGAGCTGCTAGAGGTGCATAGAGGTATGTGTGTGGGGTTTTGTATGGTAAATTGGCTTGGAATGTATACTTCCACTGAAAGCACAATAAAATTAAAAAAAGAAAAGAATTATCTTTATGGGATCAAGGTGACAATAGGTACTCAGAAGGAAACTTAGGTGGCAGAGTCTATGGCAATGGAGGAGTGTCAACTCAGAAAAGGAGAGAGAATGTTTACACAACTGGAAGAACGTAACTGATGTCACTGAATTCTACAAGTAGACACTTTCAAATTGGTTTAAATTTTGCGGTGTATATTAACAGCAACAATAAAATTAAATAAGAAAAGACAGCTGGGAGGCAGAATACACAATCTTAACAAGGAAATTTGTAAGTATAAATGTTTATTTCAAAAAAGAAGTAGCAGAAATAAAAAACCTAAGTTTGAGACTCAAGGAACTAGAAACAGATGAGAAAACCAAATCCAAAGTAACCAGAAGAATGAGACAGAAAAGATCAGAGCAGAAGTCCATGAAATAGAGAAAATGATAACAAAAGAATTAATGAAACATAATACTTTTTAAAGATTAACAACGTTGTAAAATGTTTAGACTGACAAAGAAAAAAGAGAGAAGATGAAAACGTCTAAAATCAGAAATAAAAATGGGGATATTATAACCAACCATACAGAAATAAAAGAAGTCATAGAAGAGTACTCTGAACACTTATATGTGTAAAATTTGATAAGTTAGAGGAAATGGACAAATTCCAAGAAATGCACAGGCTTCGTACTCAAGAAGAGACAGATCTCCATAGACAATAGCAAGTGATTGAATCACTCATCAAGGCTACCCCTCGAAAAGATAAGTCCTGGACCAGATGGCTTTATAAAAGTGACTCTAATCCTTCCTAAGCTTTTCCCCAAAATAAAAGATGAGGAAATGCTTCCTAAGGCTTTCTATGACCTAGCACTACTCTGAAAGGAAACTAGACAAAAGAAAACTACAGACCAACATCCCTTACAATTATATATTAAAAAGCCTGCAAGAAAATGTTAGCAAACTGAGTACAAAAACATATTAGTAGGATTATATACCACTATCGAGCAGGATTTACTACAAGAATGCAACTATGTTGCAAATTTAGAAAACAAGGGCAACACACTGCTTTAACACAAACAAGGAAAAAAAGAAGACACGATCATCTCAACAGATGCAGAACACGTTTCACAAAATTCAGCACCTTTCATGATAAAAACGCTGAACAAGTTAGGTACACAAGGGAAATTCCTCAATTTGAAGGATGTTCACGAAAGCAGCACAGTTAACACCATCTTCAGTGGAGAAAGACTGATCACTTGCCTCTTAAGATTGGGAACAAAACAAGAATAACTGCTCTCACCAATGCTATTCAGTACGGCACTAAAAGTTCTAGCGAGAGTAATCAGGTAAAAAAGAAATAAAGTGCACAAATCAGGATGGAAGAAGTAAAAGTATCCCTTTTTGTAGACTGCGTGATCCTAACAAGAGCTCCAAGAATCGAAAAGAAAGCTTCTAGAACTACTTAAGGAATTCTGTAAAGTGACAGTAACAGGATGTAAGATCAACACACAAAAATTAGTTGGGTTGTTACACATCAATAATAAATAATATGCAAAGAAAATTTAGAAAGCAATTCCATTTATGACAGCATCCAAAATAATATAATACGGAGGAATACATTTAACTAATTAAGTGAAAAACTTGTACACTGAAAACTATAAAACATTACTGAAATAATTGAAGAAGATCTAAATAAATGGAAAGCTATTATGTGGTCACTGATTAGAAGACAATATTGTTCAGATCTCAATACTACACATAGTGATCTGCATATTCAATGAAATT
This sequence comes from Heterohyrax brucei, assembly GCA_028571685.1. Taxonomy (NCBI): domain Eukaryota; kingdom Metazoa; phylum Chordata; class Mammalia; order Hyracoidea; family Procaviidae; genus Heterohyrax; species Heterohyrax brucei. The sequence goes on along the minus strand of CM053166.1, from coordinate 114,235,014 downwards.
CTTAGCGTAATTCCAACAGCTTTTTTTGCAGAAACGGAAAATTTTTCCCTGAAATTCACATGTAATGAAAAGCAGCCTCAAGTAGCTAAAACTATCTTAAAAATGTGTAGAGTAGGAGAACATACAGTTCCTAATAAAGCTATTGTAATCAAAACAGTCTGGTACTAGTAAAGTGACGGACATACATAGATCAATGGAATAGAATTGAGAGTACAGAAATAAACTTATATATACATGGTCAATTCATTTTAGACAAGGGTGCTTAGTCCTACAAATGAGAAAAGAAATGTCTCTTTAATAAATGGATGCACTTTTGGGTTCTATACATCTATAGGATATCATCCTGCTGACCTCTGGCTGGAGGAAGGAGAGTGGGTGGAGAGGAGGGGAAAGGAGACTGTTGAGAGGATGAGACATGTATGGAGCAGAGAGGAATAGTGTGCTGTCACCGGGCAGGGAGAGCAGTGGAAGCTGCATGTAGGTGGGCATGTAAATTTATACGGGAGTGTACATTTTCACTCAGTCATAGTAAATAAAAAAAAAAAAAAGGAACTGACACACATAAGTTTCCACAAACAAAAGAATGAACCTGAACTCACTCTTCACACCATATACCAAAACTAACTCTAAATGGATCAACTACTTAAAATTAAAACCTGAAATCATAAAAGTTTTAAAAGAAACGTAGATATAACGATTAGGGATAGTTTTTAAACAATGGATTTTTAGATATGACACCTAAAGCAAGAGCTACAAAAGACAAATTCAATAAGTAAGACCTCATCAAAATTAAAAACTTTTGATCATCAAAGGACTTTTTCAACAAACTAAAGAGTCAGTCTACAGACTGGGAGAAAATTTTTTGAAACCATATATCTGATAAAGACTTAGTATCCACAGTTATAATAAAGTCCTACAACTTAACAATGAAAAGGTAAATTATTCAATCAGAAATGTCCAAAGGAGTTGTACAAACACTTCAGCAAAGAAGAGATACAAATGACCAAGCACATAAGAACGTACTCAGCCTCATAAATCATTATGAAAATAAAAAGCAAAACCAAAATGAGATGTTACTTCACACTCTCTAAGATTCCTATGGTTAACGATTTCAAATAGAAAAGAACAGGTGTTGATTAGAATCTGAAAAAATTGAAACTCTCATCTATTGTTTGTGGGCTTCTAAAATGATACAGCTGCTGAGAAAAACAATTTGACAGTTCCTCACAAAATTAAACATAAAATTATCTTATGGTTAATCACTTCCACCCCTAGGGCTGTAACCCAAATATTTGAAATCAGGAATACAAGCAGACAGTTGTACATCAATATTCATCACAACATTGTTCACAATAGCCAAAAGGTGGAAACAACTCCAGGGTCGATAAACAGATAGATGGATAAACTCAATGTGTTATATACATACAGTGGAATATTACTGAGTCTTGAAGATGAATGGAATTTCAATACTCACAAAGACATGGATGACTCTTGACAATTATAGTTATGTGTTAGGTGCTGTCTCATCGGTTTCAACTCACAATGACCCTACATACAACAGAACTGAACACCGCCTTGTCACCTGGTCTTGTGCCATCCTCATTATTTTTACTCTTGAGCCCATTGTTTCAGACACTGTGTCATTCCGTATCGTTAAGGATCTTCCTCTTTTTCACTCACTCTCTACTAAGGAAGATATCTTTCTCCAGGGACTGGTCCCTTCTGATAGTATTTTCAAAATATTTGAAAAGAAGTCTTGTCATTCCAGCTTCTAAGGAGCCTTCTGGCTGTACTTCTTCCAAGACAGATTTGTTCACTCTTTTGTCAGTCCATGATGTATCCAGTATTCTATGACAACACCATAATTCAATTACATAAATTCTTCTTCTGTTTTCCTTACTTATTGTCCAGCTTTAACATACATATGAGGTGACTGATAGTATCATGGCTTGGGTCAGGCACATCTTAGTCCTCAAAGTGACATCTTTGCTTTTCAATACTTTAAAGAGGTATTTTGTCCCAGATTTGACGAATGCAATACGTTGTTTGATTTCTTGACTGTTGGCTCCATGGGTGTTGACCACAGATCCAAGTAAAATGAAACCTTTGAAAACTTCAAACGTTTCTCCATTTACCCTGATGTTACTTACTGGTCCAGTTATGATTTTTGTTTTCCTTATGTTGAAGTGTAATCAATCAATGAAAGCTGTGGTCTTTGATCTTCATCAATGTTTCAAGTCCTCTTAACTTTCAGCAAGCAAGGTTGCATCACCTGCATATCATAGGTTATTAAAGAGTTTTCCTTGAATCCTAATGCTGAGTACTTCTTCATACAGTCCAGCTTCTGGGATTATTTGTTCAGCATATAGACTGAATAAGTGGTAAAAGGATACAACCTTGATGCACATCTTTTTTTATTTTTAAGCCTTGAAGTATCTCCTTGTTCTGTTCAAATGACTGCCCCTTGATCTACATACAGATTCCTAATGAGCACAGTGAAGTGTTTGGGAATTCTTGTTCTTCACAACTCTATCTGTAATTCGATGTGATCCACATAGTCAAATGCCTTTGCATAGTTAATAAAGAAAGTGCATTTCTGGTATTATTTGCTTTCAGCCAAGATCTATATAACATCAACAATGCTATCCTTGATTCTGTGTACTCTTCTGGATCGATATTGAATTTCTGAGAGTTCCTTGTTGATACACTCTTGTAAATGCTTTTGAAAAATTTTCAGCAAAGTTTTGCTTGCATGTAATATTAATAATAGTTGATAATTCCTGCATTTTATTCACTCAACTTTCTTTGTAATAGTCATAAATCTCTTCCTGTCTGTTGGTCAGGCAACTGTCTTGCAAATTTCTTTGCATTTGCTAGTGAGTACTTACAGCATTACATCTGTTCATTGAAACATCTCAGTTGGTATTTGGTCGATTCCTGGAACCTTGCTTCTCAACAGTATCTTCAGTGCAGGTTGGACTTCTTCCTTCAGTATCATCAGTTCATGACAATATGCCACCTCCTAAAGTGACTGAATGTTAGCCAATTCTTTCTGGTACAGGAACTCTGTATTTCTTCCATCTTCTTTTGATGCTTCCTGCGTTGTTCACTATTTTGCATCTTACTAAGTAAAATGTTAGACAGAAAAGACAAATGTTGTGTGATACTACTTATCTAAAATATCTACCTGGGGCTGAGAAGATGGAGCCATAGGGAACTATTCCTTAAGTGGTACTGAATTTTTTTACGTGATGATGAAAATTTTTGGAAATGTTGCCAGTGAGACTCAACTTAGTGAGCTCCATTGTGACTATCACTGGTGGTGGCCGGGCACCATCCAGTTCTTCTGGTCCCAAGTCGATGTAGGCACCAACTCATGTGAGTCTCTCTATCTTCTGGGTTGTCTTTACCGCATGTCATTTTGGTCCTCGGTGAGCATCCGTTCCTGCTGAGTTGGGACCATTTGCTGTGCCCTAGGATGGCAGCTTGGCACCTTTTAAGACCCCAGACACCACTCACCAATGTGGGGTGCAGAGACCCCTCTTAGCAAAATGCTAGTTGTGCCAATTGGCCTCGATTTCACCTAAGAGCATGGTCCCCTGCCCTCTAACCCAGCTACTCTGTCCTTGCAATATTGGGTTAAGATGGAAGGAGTATTCAAGTTATGCTGAAGTCCACTTAATATTGTTCTTGTTTCTAATGTGTGCTATCACCAATTTCACCCAACCAGATTTCTAGCAGCTATCTAATCTAAACCCTCCCCTCCTCCCCCTCCCTCCCTCCCCTCCCTTGCAGCTGTCAGAGTCTTTTCTTCTATACATAAGTCTGTTTTTGAGATCTTATCATAGAGGTCTCGTACAATATTTATGCTTTTGTCACTGACTACTTTCACTCAACATAATGTCTTCCATTTGAAACCAGGTTATGAGATGTTTTCACTGGCAACACAAGAATAAAAAGGGGTGCACCCTGAGATCTCCACTAAAAGACCTCAATTGATGGTCCAGCTGTTTTGGGGTTCCCCTGGCGGCATGACCCCTGGCCCTGATGTTGCCCTTGCCCATAAATCATAATGAAGGTTCACTCTTCAGACACTAATGGATTGGACTTGGCGATGCAGAGTGACCATATATTGGATGCACTTTATGGTTCTATGCATCTGTAGGATATCATCCTGCTGACCTCTGGCTGGAGGAAGGAGAGGGGGTGGAGAAGAGGGGAAAAGAGACTGTTGGGAGGATGAGAGATGTATGGAGTAGAGAGGAATAGTGTGCTGTCACCGGACAGGGAGAGCAGTGGAAACTGCATATAGGTGGGTATGTAAATTTATACGGGAATGTGCATTTTCATTCAGTCATATTAAATAAAAAAATAAAAAAAGAAATTTTTTGGAAATGTATAGCAGTGATGGTTGCACAATATGATAAATATAATATCAATGACTCATGGCAACCGTAGGGGCCAGAGTAGAGTCAGATTCGACTTGGCACTTGGCTTTTGGCAATATCAATGAATTGTATACTTAAAAATAATTAAAATGGAAAATTTTGTTGTATATATATTTCATCATAGTAATGTTTTAAATTGAGATAGCAGAGATGATAATAAAAGCAACATTGAGAATACAAAAAGACCTTGTATCATTCACATAATGGAATATCATCTCTAGATTGTTTAAATTTGGACATTTATAGAATTAAGCTTATATTTTGTGATGGCACTTGGCTGACTGGCAATATTTATTTTCGAGTTTTCTGATTGCCTTTTGTTGGATATAAAACTCCCCAATACTTAGCAGTTTATGACAATAATATTTATTTTGCTCACTTATCTGTCGTTTGGGTAGAATCAGTAGGGGTGACTTCTTTGCTACTTTCAACATGAGCTGGGGTACCTCCAAGGTTGGAGGCTGGACACATCTAAAAGCTTGTTGACTCATAGATATGATGGTTGATGCTGGACCTTCAACTGGATTTGGCCATTTCCAGAACCCCTTGATTAAAATATGCATATGTTTTCATGGCTCTCTACCGTATGGAGACTTAATTCAAAGAGAAAGCATACTAAGAGATAAAGACAGGGTAATTTTTCCTACCTTTTGTTATTTAGGAAACCCTGGTGGCACAGTGGGTTAAGTGCTACATCTGCTAACCAAAAGGTCGGCAGTTCACATCCACCAGGAACTCCTTGGAAACTGTGTGACAGTTCTACTCTGATCTATAGGATTGCTATGAGTCAGACCTGACTCAATGGCAGTGGGTTTTTTTCTTAATTTTTTAACCTTAAAAGTCATTCTGTTAGTTATTTAGTGTTGCTGTAACAGAAATACCTCAAGCGGATGACTTTAACAAAGAGAAATTTATTTTGTCACAGTCCAGTAAGCCACAGTCCAAATTCAGGCTATCAGCTCCAGAGGAAGGCTTTCCCTTTTGGCTCTTGAGGAAGGTCCTTGTCATCAATCTTCCCCTGAACTGGGAGCTTCTGAGGTGCAGGGATCCTTGGTTCAAAGGACTCACTTTGCTCCTAGCACTGCTTCTTTCCTGGTAGCATGAGGTCCTCAACTGTCTGCTTATTGCCCTTTCCTTTATATACCAAGAGACTGCCTCAAGACTCAGTACAATCTTTACATTGAGTTTTACCCAACCAATACAACTGCCACCCATGCTCTCTCATTAACATCATATAGGCAGAATTTACAACATATAGGAACATCACACAGTACCGAGAATCATGACCTTGCCAAATTGTTACATATTTTTTTGAGGGACCCAATTAAATCTATGTCGTGTAGCAGCACTTTCATTGCTTTCTATTTCTTAGATACATATCATTAAAAGCAGCTCATATTTAAAGGGTAAGGAGTTAGAACACATATTTTGATTGGATGAGTATTTTAGAATTTTCTGACGTGTTTTAAAACTATGTAATATAAGCATTCTACAGTTTATGCTAGAAGACAATTCTGATATAGCTGACTTTAAGTTTCCTCTCAGATTCTGTTGCCAGGATATTATCGTTTCCTTCTTTGGAACTCAGGTTTTTTTTAGGGGGGGTATAGTTGTTATTTTTGTTTTGTTTTCTGCTTTGTCCAGTTTTTCAAAGTATTTGCAGATGAACGAAGTGCAAGTCAACTCAGTCATCCATGATGACAAAAATTCATAAAATCTGTTGATTCAAGTAAAACTGTTCTTGCAGGGATGTAAAAGTACATACTCTAATCAATAAAGGTCTATAAAATGAGTCTAATATTCACCATGTGTATTCATATTTCAAGATCCCAGGAACAGTTTCGTTATTTTTGAATTAAAATCATCAATATAATTTCTAATATTTTAGCTTATGTATCCAGTTATTACTTATCATTGTGAGCATTTTTACTTTCAGCATGCTCATCAAAGAAGGTAGCAAAAAGTATTCTCTTTACATAATCATCTTTCCTGGATGATGCGCCCATAGATTTGTGTCTAGAGAGTCATTTGCCTAGAATACATATTTCGTCATTTTGCTAATTCCGGATAGTCTTGTTCAGGTAACAAATCTGCATAATTGCTATATGTTTTCTTTGATTGGATAGACTTTAAGTCATAAGCTTAAAAATTTAGGACAGATGTGAAGAAAAACAAGACAAATGTAATTAACATGATGTATTATGTAAATTGCCTGCACCTTGCCAAAAAAAAAATCTGTTTCATCACAAAACCACAGAAACAGTAAATATAAAATCATTTCTTTGTAAATTTAATTCAGAGAGAACTACCTAAATATCCCTTGGAAAATTAGATGGTTTTATTTCATTTGAAGTTCTGATTGGACAGTTTTCTTGTTGTGTTCTCATAATTTTTTTTTAATTTTCCTAACTCTCTTCAAATCACCTAAATAGAAGTCTAAAATTTGCAATATTAATTGTTTACAGTTAAAATAATACATAAAATTAGATGCTTAATTTGGGAAATATGTGCAGTTTTAATAAAATTCTCTAGGTCGAGTTTGAAATTATTTAAAGTCGCATGACCTATTTTCTCCTTGTAAAGTTTAAAATAAATGCTACTGTTGCTAAACAGTTCACTTTAGTGAAATCAACAGAATTTTTGAAGATGGTCATGGAAAAACTAAAATTAATGTACCCTATGTCAATGCTAAATGATACCTATACACATTAAAAATAAGAATATTATGATTTTCATTATTCCTATCCTTTCTCAAGTGGAATATATTGTGTCCACCTCCTAGTATTTAGTTTACAATTTTGCATCTATGTTTGTCTATTCACATGCATAAGTCTAGTCAACAATTTTCCATTCTCCTTGAAAATAATAAGATTAGATGCCACCTACCAATTAACGATTTTTTTAATTTGTTATTATCATAAGCAACCTGTCTTCAATACGTCTTATGATCTGTTTTTTTTAATACCTAGCAGATTTCTCCATTTATCTTTCTATAATAAAAGATAGCCTTCTCATTAACAAATTGTTGTCAGCCTTCTCACTTCTCTGCACTGTAGGTAGTTTCTTATTTCATGGACAAACTAAAAATGAAGTCTGTTTCATCCTATGCAAATTTATTATTTAGTTGAAAGTACTACAGAATAATTGATAAGACAGATTTTCAAACTATACTTCCTAGTTTTCCAAATCAAATGAAGAAACATTTCATTGCAATAGCCTGAGATTTAGACATGAGATTTCAGTTGAGAATTACTATTAATTACTTACAAACAATATCCTTGTATCATGCTGTATTAATTTCCAAGATCTGCTGTAAAAAACTACCACAAACTGAGTTGTGCAAAACAACAGAAATTTATGCTCATATTTCTGGAGGCTAACCAAAAAAAAAAAAAAAATCCGCTGCCTTCAAGCTGATTCTGACTCATAGTTACCCTGTAGCACAGAGTAGAACTGCTCCACAGAGTTTCCAAGGAGCACCTGGAAGATCTGAATTGATTACCTTTTGGTTAACAGATGTAACATTAAATCAACTATGCCACCAGGGTTTCCTTCTGCAGGTTGGAAGTCTAAAATCAAGGTGTTGGCAAGGCCATGCCCTCTCTGAAGATTCTAAGGGAATCTTTGCTTTTGTTCTTACTAGAAATTCTTACTGTTCCCCGGCCTATAGATACATAACTCCAATCTCTGCCTCAGCCATCATGTAGTAGTCATCCGTGTCTATCTAGGTCTGTTTTTGCTTCTCAGAGAAGTTAGGCCTTCCTTACTACAATGTGATTTAATTGTAATTTAAGTAATTATGTATGCATAGACCGTATATCCAAATAAGGTTATTGTCAAAGGTTTCAGGTGGCCACGAATTTTGGGAGACATCATTCAACCCAGTTTACACGCTAAGTAGGCTTCTGTAATACATAATTGTGGGTACAGATATCCCTATCTCTATCTACATTTACATCTAAATCTATACAAATGTAAATTGATAAAACAAAACCAATAAAAACTTCATTCCCATCAAATAGATTCAGACTCAATTGCTCAATAAGACAGAGTAAAACTGCCCTATAGAATTTCCAAGGAGCACCTGGTGGATAATGAACTGCTGAACTTTGGGTTACCAGTTGCAGCACTGAACCACTAAGCCACCAGAGTTTCCATACAGAAAGATAGATATACATATATAGTATGTAAATATACATATATTTTCTGTTTATTGTATAGTAACAGAGTATTCTAATGATAAAATAAAAAGCCTTTTTTCTCTTGTGATTTTTGCATGTAACTTGAGATTTGATTAAATAATGGTAAATATTAAATTTTATTAACAGTGGAAAACACTAAGCCTAAGTATATCCTCGGGAAATCTTCTGGGTTGAAAGAGAATATTAATATGTGTTACAGGAAGAAGGAACCATCCTAGATAAACTTGATTAGCTGTTAAAAAACAAAGACAATGACAACAAAAAAACTCACATTAAAGGGGGCTGGCCAAGTTGGTGGAATAGTTACATGCTTCATGTCTCCCATTGCTCTTACAACAAAGACCCCCCAAAAAACCAAATGAACTAGACATATGTGAACATCCAGGAACCACAGTCATAAAAGACAAAGACCAAGAATCAGACTAAGTGCCAGAAGGAAGGGTAGATAATCCAAAACCAGAGAAAGTGGATTATTACAGTTTGGGGAATTAACGGCATCCTACTAACTGAATTTGCACAGTGTACACGGGAAGAGGCAAGGCGAAATATTCAAAGCTGATATCCATCTGGTGCAGCCAAGCAGAAGAAAATCTGTATGCACCTTCAGAAGCAAAAAGGAGTGACACCAGAGCTGCTAAAGTGTAAGGTCCCAAACTACCTGTGTACATAATAACCCTTCCCCTCAACAAACCATCATGGCTGAGCATCATTTCTTTCTTCTCATCAGTTCCCTACCCTGATCCCACACCAGTCCTGCAGCACTGAAAAACTCTGTATACTCTAAGCTGCAAACTCATGGGTGGGTCAAGTGGCACCTTTTCCTTCACCCAGTCACTGGCATAGGGGGTCCATGAGCTTGTAGTGTCCGTCACCTCCACCTTTTACCTCAGCCCCAATTCCTTGCAAGCTGATCTGACACAGCACATTCTCTATAGGAAAAATGAGCAAGGTGTCCCCCTGAAGCTCATTTTCCACCTCAGTGGCCAAGTGGGAGCAGTAGATTTGTGACATTTTACAGTACCCTGTCCCCCAAGAAGAGGCCTCACCTACCCACAATGGGTGCTTGAGGGCCAGCAGCACTACCCATTCTATCTAGCTGCCCATGACAGAGACCTAAAAATTACTGGTGCATCCAAATCTCTTCAATAGCACAGAGTACCCAAGGGTCACTTCACTATACTCCCTACTATATATTCTGGTAAGCAGGGGCACACCCACCATCCATGTACCTGGAGGCAGCTGACAGCCTCCTATAATGTCCCCACTTTATTCTCCACTGCAACCAGAGACCTGTGCCTGCTCTAAAATCCCCCACATTGTCCTCTAGCCTAGGACTGTAGGTGAGAGTCTGTGCACACACTTAAGTGACCACAATGTGGGCATCAACCATTAAATGAAGAAGCACACACTCAACACACAATCCAATGACCACAGGAAACACCCTCTGGTCCCTCAGTCAGGTAATGTGTCAGACAGTCTCATCACCACACCAAAAGTCTTTGCTTATATTTTCAGAATCCGCAGAATAACAGTGAACAGATTTCATGGATCACACTAGCAGCTGCTCTGACCACCTGTAGACAGGAGGTGAGACTTAATGATATCACTGACCAGAGTAGTACAAATGGCCATCTTACCTGGATATAGCAAAACAAAACAAAAATACGGAACTCAGGAAACAAAAACACAATAAAGAAATAATTTATAAATGTCTCAGAGATAACAATCAATATAAAATCACATAAAGAAGCAGGAAAAGATGGTTCTGGTATGCTAACGAAACAAAGAAATAGAAAATTTTCTGAAGGAAGATAAGGCCAATGGAACTGCCTGATAAAGAATTCAAAACACTAATATACAGAGCTTTCCAAGAGATCAAGAAGATCAGGCAAAACACAGAACAAAACTGGAAACACACAAATGAAGTGATAAAAGAATTCAGGAAAACAGCACAGGAACAAGACAAAAGAATAAACAGCCCGCTAGAAACCATTCAAAACAGCAAGTAGGAAAGTAAAAGATCAACAATACCAGTTTCAGAAAGAGACAATGCAATAGAAAGTCATAGGAGCAGAATCGAGACAATGGAAGTCAGAATTATTGAGATTGAAGACATATCTCTTGACACCAATTTGTTTGAGGAAAAAATCAGAAAAAAAGAATGAAAAAATCAAGAAAGCATAAGAATTATGTGGGATACTATCATGGATTGACTTGTGTTCCCCTAAAATATGTGTCAGTTTGGCTAGGTCATGATTCTCAGTGCAGTGTGATTATTCAACATTTTGTTATGAGATGTGATTCTGCTACGTGTTGTAAATCTTATTTCTATGATATTGACTAAGTGGGAGAAGGGGGAGTTAGGATAATGGTGTATGACTCAACCTACAAGATAAGGTTGTATCTCAAGTGAACCTATTTTGAGATAGAAAAGACAGAAGCAAGCAGAGAAACAGGGGAACTTCATACCACTAAGAAAGTAGTGTCAGGCACAGATAGTGTCCTTTGCACCCCGAGTCCCTGTGTTAAGATACTCCTAGACTGGAGGAAGGCTGATAACAAGGAACTTCTTCAATAGCTGATACAGTAAGCCTTTCCTGGGAGAAGATGCCCTTAATATAGACTTCAGCCTACTAGGCTGTGAGAGAATAGACTTCTTTTCATTGAATCCACGCAATTGTGGTGTTTCTATTATAACCACAGATCACCAAACCCGTTGCCATTGAGTCTACCCCTGCTCATAGTGACCACTAAATAATGAAGATATAAACTATCAGATCAGTGATTGGAGGAGCAGAACAGGCAGAATGATGGAAAGTGCAGAGAGACTTGTTGAAGATTTGCTGACAGAGATTTCCCCAATATCATAAAAGATGAGAAGATATCTATCTAAGAAACTTAAAGAATGCCATACAGGACAGACCTCAAAAGAAAGTCGCCAAGACATATTATAATAAATTTTGCCAAATCCAAAGGCAAAGAATCACGAAAGAGTCTAGTGATGAACAAAAACTCACCTATAAAGGAGAATGGATAAAACTAGGGTCTGATTACCATACAAGCAAGAAGGCAATGGGATGATATTTTCAGCACTTTGAAGGAAAAAGAAGAAAGTGCCAGCCAAAAAATATGGCAAGGAAAACTGTCTGTCAGACATGAATGGAAAATTAGATAATTTCCAGATAAACAGAAAGGGAATTTGTAAAAACCAGACCAAAATTGCAAGAAATATTGAAGGCAGTACTGTGACTAGGGAAGTAATATCACACAAAAACTCAAGACTAGGTGACAGTGCAGATCAAAATAGTATCAACTTAGAGAGTTCTCAAAAACAAACTAAAGATAAAAGATTGAAAATAGGGAACCAGAGACTGCAATATGTAAACGATGACAACAATAAAACAAAAAAAGAGAGAATAAATTCTATAGCCACAGAAATTTTATATGTAGACAAGGTCAAGGTGATATCAAGGAATACAACACTGGTTTAAACTTAGAAAAGTTAAGGTAAATCTCTAAGCAACCACAAAGAAGGCTAACAAAACAATCAAAATACACAGAAGAAAAACAGAGGAGCTGGGGTGAAGATGGTGGAGTAGACAGACACTTCCTGTGATCCTTTTAACAACAAAGATGCAAATGAACAAATGAACAGAATTTCATACAACATAGAGGAGACCTGAATGTCAAAGAGAAAGTTGAGAAATTGGACTGACAAACGCAGGAGAGTAGATCCAGAAATACATAGGATTCACCAGACCTCAGCTGCCAGGAAAATGCTGTGGCCAGCAAGGTGAACAGAGTGGTGGTTGTTAGAGGGCATCCTCCTCAGCAGGAGAAACTGACTGAAATATCCACTTGAGACTCCAGAAGCAGTGAAAAACAGCATGAGATGGTCAAAAGCTAATTGTTTGAGAGTAACCTACAGTGTATATTTCTAAATCTTTCCTTCAGGGTAAAACTTTCTCTCTTCATTCGGTGCTACTTTCTCCCTTCTCTGCATTACACTGAACTCTGGAGCCTGACTCAGAGAGAGAACAATTTGACAAACAGAAAGAAGGGGCAAAAATTTGCTGATTTCCCTGAGCTGGAAATTCCAGATAGAAACTGTTCTTTCACCCGGATTCAGAAACAAGGGGACATATTATCCTCATTCAGGGACAACTATTAGACCCCTGCCTTTCTCAGTAAATGAAGCGAGATATCTGTGCCTACACAAATCATGCTTGTCCAGCTAAGACAGTAGGTGAAAGCCCTCACCATTCTTTTGGTGACTGACTACATAGACACCCAAGCTGAACCCAAAGAAGTAAAAGAACATAAATAAATACAACCTGCTAATAGCTTGGAGACAGTAGTTAATTTCAAATCACTGAAAGAGGCAAACCATGACTTCAGAAAGCACCCAAAACAAAACAAAAAAACAAGATTTTCCAGAAGGAGAGAATTCCCTAGAATAATCAGATGTAGAATAACAAAGATTAATGTTTACAACTCTTCAAAAGATCAGGAAAGAGATGAGGAAAAATGTAGCAAAACACAATGACAAATTGAATAGGCTGCAAGAGAGAATACAGTGTCAAGAACCAGAAATTCATAAAATTAATAATAAAATTACAGAATTAGACAACTCAATAGAAAGTCAAAGGAGCAGAATTGAGGCAATGGAAGACTGAATTAGTGAGATCAAAGAAAAAAACACGTGACAACAACATATTTGAGGAAAAATCAGAGAAAATGATTTTTTAAAAGCTCAAGGAACACTAAGAATCATGAGGAAGTCTATCAAGAGGAGTAATCTACAAGTGATTGGAGTACCAGAACCAGGGGGGAAGAGTGGAAAATACAGAGAGAATTGTTGACGTTTTAATGACTGATAACTTCCCTGATACTGTGAATAATGAGTAGATATCTATCCAAGATGCTCACTGAATGCCACACAAGTAGATCCCAAAGAAAGAAACAAAGGCATATGATAATCAAACTTGCCAAAACTAAAGATAAGGAGACAATTTGAAAAGTGACTAGGGAAGAAAGAAAAATAATGTATGAAGGAAAACCAATAGTACTAAGCTTGAACTACTTGGCAAAAAACATGTAGGCAAAAAGGCAACGGGATGACATAGACAAGGCATTGAACGAAAATAATTGCCAGTTAAGAATTATATATCCAGTAAAAACGTCTGTCAAATACAGTGTTGAAATTAGGACATTTTCAGATAAACAGAAATTTAGGGAACTTGAAAGAAAGCAAATGAAAATCACAAGAAATGCTAAAGGGACTCCTTTGGTTAGAAAATCAATAACATCAGGTAACCAGCTAAGACTAAAACACAGAATGGAACAACTGGGGACTCACAAAAATCAACAAAGGCAAAACACTGAAAACAGGGAAACAGGTATGTCATTACGTAAACATCATAACAAAAAAGAGGGACTTAAAGGAAATGTAGTCTTTCATATGCAGAAGAAGTCAAGGTGATATAAGGAAATTAAAGACTGGTTTAAATTTAGAGAAATGGGAGTAAATGTTAAGGTAACCACAAGGGAAACTATGACTTTTAAGAATCAAAATAAAAAAACAAGAAATAATGAAGTCTCAGCAAATACAAAATCATCAACAGTGAAAAAGTTAAAAAGAAAAGACATAAAAAAAACTTGGCACAGAAAATTAAATGAAACAAAGGAATTGTCTAGAACACACACAAAAAGGCATCTAAATAACAGTACTGAACTCATACCTATTGAATATAAATGGATAAATGGATTAAATGCAGCAATAAAATGATGGAGAGTGACAGATTGGGTAAAGATTACAAGTGCCATCTAACCATTGCGTACAGTCTAAAGTCTTCATGTCTTAGACGGAAAGACATGAAGAAACTAAAACTCAAACGATGTTAAGAAATATATCAAGCCAGAAACATTTCATAAAGACCAAGAGAGGCAATATTAATCTCTGATAAAATAGACTTCAAAGTAAAATCCACTGCATTGGACAAGGAAAGATAGTATGTAGTGATTAAAACCTCCAGTAGTGCACAACTATACTAAATATCTATGCACCCAATAAGAGGAATTCAAAATACATAAAACAAACTCTAATTGCATGAGTTTACATGCAAAAATTCTCAACAAAATTATAACCAATAGAATTCAATGACATATCAAAAAATAATTCACCATGATGAAGTGAAATTCATAACAAGGATGAAAGAATGGTTCAACATAAAGATAAAAATAAAAAACAATCAATGTAATCAACCACATAAATAAAACAAAAGACAAGAATCACCTAATTTTGTCAACTGATGCAGAAAAGGCATCTGACAAAGTCCAGCACCCATTCATGTTAAAAACTCTCAGCAACAGAAAGGAAATTCCTGAAGATAATAAAAGATATTTACACAAAGCCGTCAGCCACCATCATCCTAAATGGAGAGAGCCTGAAAGCTTTCCCCTTGAGAATGGGGAAAAAAACAGGGAAGCATATTGTCACCACTTTTATTCAACATTGTGCTGGAAATTCTAACCAGAGCAATGAGGCAAGATACAGAAATAAAGGACACTCAAATTGGTAAAGAAGAAGTACAGGTATCCCTATTTGCAGATGGTATGATCTTATACACAGAAGATACTAAAGAATCAGAACAAACAAAAAAACTACTGAAGCTAATAGATAAAACAAACAAACCAAAAATGCAAACCCAGTGCCATTGAGTCTATTGGAACTCATAGTGACCCTACAGGGCAGAGTAGAGCTGCTCCACAGAGTTTTCAAAGATCATTTGGTGGATTCGAATTGCTGACCTTTTGGTTAAGATGCAGCACTTAACCACTATGCAACCAAGGTTTTCTAATAGAAGAGCTCAGCAAATTATGAGGATATAAGATAAACACACAAAAATCAGTTGGATTCCTTTCTACTAACAAAGAGACTACCAAAGAGGAAATCACCATACAGTTTATAATAGCTGGAGTGAAGATAAATCTAATCAGAGATATAAAAGACCTATACAAAGAAAATTATAAGACTCTACAGCAAGAAACTAAAGGAAACTTTACGTAAGTGGAGAAATACACCTTCCTCACATATAGGAAGGCTCTGGCTTGACAACATAGTGAAAATATCTATTTTACCCAAGGGGATCTTTATATACAATATGATCTCAATATATATCTCAATAGCATTTTTCAATGAGATGGAGAAAAACAAATCGACTTCATGGGGAAAAGAAGTCCCAGATAAGTAAAGCATTACTGAAGAAAAAGAACAAAGTGGGAGGTCTCTACATGACTTTAAAACCTATTGCACTGCCACTGTATTCAAAACAACCTGATATTGGTACAAAAACAGATACATAGAACAATGGAACAGAACTGAGAATCCAAATATAATATTATCTACCTATGAACAGTTGATATTTGACAAAGGCTCAAATCCATACACTGGGGAAAAGACAGTCTCTTCAACAAATGTTGTTGACATAAGTGGACCTCTATCTTTGAAAAAAAAATGAAACAAAACCCACATCTCACACTGTGAACAAAAACCAACTAAAAATGGATGGAAGACTTAAATATCAAATGTAAAACAATAAAGATCATGGAAGAAAAAAATAGTGACAACCCTTAGAGCCCTAACACATGGCACTAAAGGACTATAAAGCATTATTAACAATACACAAACACCTGAGGAGAAAATAGATAATTGGGAACTCTTAAAAATCAAACACTTATTCTTACAGAAAGACATCATGAAAAGAGTAAAAAGTCAACCTACAGACTGGGAAAAAAATTTTGGCTACCACAAATCCGATCAGCATCTAGTCTCCATAATCTACAAAATACCGCAAAACTTCCACTAGCAAAAGACAACTGAATTAAAAAATGGACAAAAGATAGAAACTTTGCCAAAGAAGACATAGAGGTGGCTAACAGATAGATAAGGAAATGCTTCTGATCGTTAACCATTGGAAAAATCCAAAGCAAATTTACAATGAAATTCCATCTCATTCCAACAAGGCTGGCATTATTCCAGAAACACAAAACAATAAATGTTAGAGAGAGTGATATTCACTGATTAGATAGTAGACAGGATTTGGTTTAAATGAAGGGCTTGGCAGCACACAGTAGAACAGATGTCAACACAGTTTGACTTTACCAAAAGCTAAGAGGTTTCCTAAATATAATCCAATATTTTGAAGAACAAAGTATCAGGGACAGGGGCTCGGGACCATGTATTCAGGGAATATCTTGGCTCATTGTCATAACTAACTTTTTTTTAAAGAAAATGTTCTGCATACCACTTTGGTGAGTGGTATCTCCAAAGCTAGCAAGTGGTGACCTAAGTAGTATCAGTTGGTACCAACCCACCTGGAGCAGAGGAGAATGTAGGACATCAAAAACCTGAGGAAAATACGAGCTCAGCAGATACAAGATACCATATCATCCAGAGACTACATCAGCATGGGACTAGAAGAACGGAATATTGCCCAGCCGCCACCAATGGCTACCCTGACAGGGAATACAACATAGAGGCGCTGACACAGTGGGAGAGTAATGGTAGTGCAAAACTAGAACTCTATTAAAAGAACAGACTTGATGGTCTGACAATGTGAAGGGCCCCCTGAGGACAGGGCCCCTGGATTCTCTGTTAGCTCAGAGTTGAAACCAGTCCTAAAGCCACCTGTTGAAGTGAAGATTGGACTGGCTTATAAGGCCTAGCGAGATGTTGGCAAAGACTGTGTTTCTTTACTTAAGTATATACATGAGCATGACTAAGCAGCTCCTGTGCAAAGGTGAGATGAAATGGTGGAGGGATATAGGAACTTGCTGAATGCACATGGAAAATAACAGCGTGGAAAGGAAGAGTGTGCTGTCACAGGGTAAGGAGAGTAGCTACAGCTGCATAAAGGTGTGTGTTCAGGGTTTGTATGGCAGGTTGAACTAGAGTGTTGACTTTCACTTAAAGCACAAATTAATATATATATACACATAAAGCCTCAGCAAGCACACAAACAATAAAGATGAAAGAAATAAGAAGAAAATCTACAAAGAAAAAGAACTCAGTACAGAAAATAAAGTGGAGCAAAGAAACTGTCAACACCACATACACAAAATGACAGCAATAGATTCATACTTGCCAATAATTACACTGAATATAAATAGCCTAAATGAACCAGTACAGAGATAAGAGAGTGGTAGAATCGATTAAAAACACAAACCATCTACATGTTGTCTACTAGAGACACACCTTAGGCACAAAAACATAAACTAAAACTTGAAGGATGGAAAAAAATACATCAAGCAAATGACCAAAAAAGAGCAAGAGTAATGATATTAATCTCTGATATAACAGACTGTAACACAATACCCACAATAAAGGATAAGGAAGAACACTATGTAATGATGAAAGGGTCAATACACCAGGAAAACAAAACTGTAATAAACATATATATATGTACCAAATGACAGGGCTCCAAAATACATAAAGCAAATTCTAACATCACAATAATAGTGGAACTTTCAGTGAAGGATAGAACTTCTAGAAGGAAACTCAATAAAGATATGCCAAGCCAAGTGCCATTGAGTCGGATCCAACTCATATAGAAGGTCTAAATGCCATAATCAACTAATTTGCCTTCATAGGCATATGCAGAACACTCTAGCCAACAGCAGCAAAGTATACATTCTTTTTCAATGCACATGGAGCATTCTTCAGAATAGACCACATCTTAGGCCACAAAGTGAGCACTAACAAAATCCAAAACATAGAGTTAATACAATATATCTTCTCTGATCATAATGATGTAACAATAGAAATCAATAGCAAAAACATTGAGGAAAAAAGTCAAATACATGGAAACTGAGCCATACCTCATTTAAAAACAACAAGGTAATAGAAAAAAATAAAGATGGAATAAAGTTTCATAGAATCAAATGAAAATGAAAATGTGTCTTACCAAAACCTTTGGGACATAGCAAAAAGGCAGTGCTTAGAGGTCCATTTGTAGCAACAAGTGCACACATTAAGAATAATAGGCCAAAAAAAAAGTGACCCTACAGCTTGAGGAACTAGAGAGAAGCAGAATAATCCTGAAATCTCCAGAAGAAAGGATACAGTAAATATTAGAATAGAATAAATTAGAGAATAGAAAAACAAGGAAAATAATCTAGAAGACTAAAGTTAGTTCTTTAAAAATCTAAAAGAAAAAGGAAGTGATCAATATGATCAAAGGTTGGTTCTTTGAAAATCTAAAACAAAAACAGATACAAAAAACCCCCCAAAACTACAAACCACTAGCCAAACTGACAAAAGTGAAACAGGAGGGGAAACAAATAACATGAGTAAGAAAATAAGACAGGAGATACTGCAACAGACTCAACTTCAATCAAAAGAGTAATAACAGAATACTATGAAAAACTGTATTTTAATAAATTTGAAAACCTAGAAATGGACAAATATCTGGAAATGCATAACCTACTTAAGTTAATATAAACTGAGGTAGAAAAACTAAACAGACCCATAACAAAAGAAGAATTTGAAGAGGTAATAGAAACAACAACAACAAAAAAACTCTCGACAACAACAGCAAAGGCCTTGGCCCTGAAGACTTAATTGGAAAAATCTACCAAACTTTCAGGGAAGAATTAACATGGATACTACTCAAGCTATTACAGAGTATAGAAAAGGATGGAACACTCGCAAGTTCAATCTATGAAGCCAAGCATAAACATGACGCCAAAGCTAAGAAAAGACACCACAACAAAAAAGAAAACTACCGACCAATATCCATCATGAACAGAGATGCAAAAATTTGCAAAAAAATTGTAGCCAATAAGATCTAACAGGCTATCAAAAAAAAATCATTATTGGAATTTATATCAGGTATCCAGTGGTGGTTCAATATCAGAAAAACAACAAAAGTGGTCCACCACACAAATAAAGCAGAAGAACCACGTTACCTTATCAATCAATGCAGAGAAGGCATTTGAGAAAGTCCAACACCTATTCCTGATAAAAACTTACATTAAATATAGGAATAGAAAGAAAAATATTTCACATGATAAATGACATTTATACAAAAGCAACAGCCAGCATCATTCTAAATGGAGAGAAACTGAAAGCATTCCCCCTTGATAATGCAAAACAGAAAAGAATGCCCTTTATCACCACTCTTGTTCAATATTATGCTGGAAGTCTTGGCTAGATCAATAAAGCAGTAAAAAGAAATAATAGAAGTCTAAATAGATAAGGAGGAGGTAAAATTATCCTTATTCATAGATTATATGATCTTATGCACAAAAATCCCTAAAGAACCTCCAAGAACCAATAGAGAATTTCAGTTAAGTAGCAGGATAAAGGGTAACATACCAAAAAAAAAAAAAAAAAGTCAGTTGGATTCCTCTACACTGACAAATAGAACTTTGAAAAGGATATCGCCATACCAATAGCATTTACAGGAAGATTAAGTACTTAGGGATAAATCTGAACAGGAACTGAAAGGACCTAAACAAATAAAACTACAAAATGCTACTGTCAGAAGCCAAAAGAATTCTAAACAAGTGGGAAAACATATCATGCTCAAGGATAGGAAGAGTCAACATTATGGAAACTTCACTTCTACCCAAAGTGATCTACAGATACAATGCAATCCCAATCTGAATTTCAACAGCATTCTTTATCAAGATGGAGAAACAAATCATCAAGTTTATAAAAAAAAGGAATAGATCTGGATAAGTAAAGAATTACTGAAGAGGAAGAGTAAAGTGAGAGGCCTCACACTACCTAATGCTGAAAGCTATTATACAGCCACAGTAATCCAAACAGCCTGGTAATGGTACAGGAACAGACACATAGACCAGTTCTACAGAATTCTGAACCTAGAGGTAAATTCACCCTTCTATGACCAGTTGACATTTGACAAAGTGCAAAGTCTGTTAAATGAGGAAAAGACAGTCTTCAACAAATGGTGGTAGCGTAACTGGATGCCCACCTAATAAACAATGGAACAAGATCCATACCTGAATCCATATACAAAAACTAACTCCAAATGAATCAAAGACCTAAATATAAAATATAAAATGATAAAGATCATGGAAGAAAAATTGGGACAATGCTACAGGCCTTGATACATGACATTAGTGGGATATAAATCATAACTAACAAAGCACAACACTAGAAAAGAAACTAGATAGCCGGGAGCTCCTAAAAAGTAAACACACTCATGAAAAGATCACCAAAAGGGTAAAGAGAGAACCTATAGACTGGAGGAAACAAAAATTGGCTACAACATATCAGACAAGTGTCTAATCTCTAAAATTTGCAAGACACTGGCAACACTTAAACAACAAAAAGGCAAATGATGAAATTCAAAAATGAGGAAAGGATTGCAACAGACACTTGACCAAAGAATGCATTCAGGGGTCTATTATGAGGAAATGCTTATTATGATCATTAGCCATTAGAGAAATACAAATCAAAACTACACTGAGACATCTTCTCACCCTGACAATACTGGCACTAATCCAAAAAGCATGAAATAGTAAATTTTGGAGAGATTTTGGGGAGATTGGAACTTTTCTGCACTGAGGGTGGGAATGTGAAATGGTATAATCACTTTGGAAAATGATAGAATGGTGCTTCATTGATACATAGCAATAGAAACATCATATGATCCAGCAGTCCCACTACTAGGAATGTGCCTTACTAACATAAGAGCTGTCACATGAATAAGTATATACACACCCATATTCATTACAGCATTACTCACAGTAGCAAAATGATAGAAAAAATCTAATTGCCCACAAACAGATGACTAGATAAATTACAGTAACTACACACAATGTAATACAAGGATAAAGAGCAATGATGAAAAACATCTTACAACATGGGTGAGTCTGGAAGACATTATGCCAAGTGAAACAAGTCAGTCACAAAAAGACAGACACCACATTGCATGAGGCCACTATTATAAGAATACAAGAAAAGGTTTACACACAGAAAATGTATTATTTGATGGTACATGGGTGAGGGCAGAAGGGAAACCATTAACTGGATTGTTCCATTTCCAGTGAGTTGATTCTGACACATAATGACCCTGCACGGCAGTGTAGAATGCCCCATGGGCTTTCTAAGGAGTGGCTAGTGAATTCAAACTGCTACCCTTCTGGTTAGCAGCTGAGCTCTTAATCACTGAGCCATGAGGGTTCCAACTAGATAGTAGACAAGTGTTAACTTCAGTGATTGGAAGGACAACTTCAGTGATGGAAGGGAAAGTAAGCAAAACAGGACCAAAGCAAAAGCAAAAAGATTTTTCTAGACACACCTAAACACTTTGATGGACCTAGCAGCTTGGGCCAGGGTCTGGGGACCACAGTTTGGGGGACATCTAGGTTAACTGGCATAACACAATCCATCAAGAAAGTGTTCTACATTTCACTTTGGTGAGTAGCATCTGAAGTCTTAATAGCTTGAGGACAGCCATCTCAGACACATTTATTAGCCCCATTCCATCTGAAACAAAGGAAAATGAAGAAAACTAAAGATACAAGGAATGTATTGGTTCAAAGTACCAGTATGAAGTAGAGACCCCAATAGCCTGTAACCAGAAGAACTAGATGGTACCCAGATATTACTAAATGACCATTCTGACAGAGATCACAACATAAAGTCCTGAGCAGAGCAGGAGAAAATTGTAGAATATAATTCAAATTCATGAAAAAGACCAGACTTACTTATCTGAGAGTGGAAGACTCCCTAATACTGTGGCCACCAAACAGTCTGCTAACTGAGAACTGAAACTATTTCCAAAGCCCACTTTTCAAAGATTAGACAGGCTTATAAAACAAAAATAACACATGAGGAATATGCTCCTTGGTTCAATCAAATATAGCACGCCAAATGTGTACTTCCTGTATAAAAACAAGACAAGAAGTCAGGAAGACACAAGAAATGAATGAATTGACATAGAGA
Organism: Heterohyrax brucei; assembly: GCA_028571685.1. NCBI lineage: Eukaryota > Metazoa > Chordata > Mammalia > Hyracoidea > Procaviidae > Heterohyrax > Heterohyrax brucei. The sequence goes on along the minus strand of CM053166.1, from coordinate 114,212,386 downwards.
ACCCAGGTGAAAAGTGCTCTCATGCTGTGAGGACCACAGCCCATGTTACGAAACACCATGTGTGTGAGTTTTTGAATGAGAAATTGAAGTAAGAGGGAGTCAAGATGGTGGACTAAACATGCATCTCCCTAAATCCCTCTGGAAACCAAGACCTGAATCGATAATTAAACAGAGCTTCTGGACACCTAGCAAGCCCTAAGACGTGGCACAGGGCTGTTAACTTGGGCTTCAAATTAACAAATTGCCAAGCCAAGTGCCGTCACGGAGACAGTGGCATGACACATTCAAAGCCTTGAAGGAGAAGAACTTCCAACCAAGAATTATATATCCTGCAAAACTATCTTTCAAATATGAAAATGAAATTAAGACATTCCCAGATAAACAGAAGCTCAGAGACTTTGTAAAAACCAAACCAAAGCTACAAGAAATACTGAAAGAATCTCTTGGCTTGTATGAACAAAACCACTAGCTTTATACTTTAGAAGCAAATACAGAAAACATCACCCAGAATCCAACTCAGTTACGGAAGGCTCCCAACTCAGTGAAAGCTGTAATAGTGAAAGAAATGATCCAGTGATCATATCCTGAAAACTACGAAGTCGTCATATTAAAAAGAGGGACGCACTACAGTTACAGTCCTTCCAGATGGAGAGGAAGTTGATAAGAATGGTAGTAATAGAAATTGGGTTTATACATAGTTTATTAAGTGGGATCGTAGGGGCAGCTGTAAACCCCAATAAAGATGCTACATATCTAATCAAGAAATGTGATATAGGAGTCTCAACAACCATGAAACAAAGCTGAAAAAGTGAAAAATCAACTCACAAAGAAGAATGTCGCAGAACAGATTAATGAGAACAACAGAGAAAACATCAACACAAAAATAAACATATCACAATGGCAGCACCTTACACATGCTTATCAATAATCACATTGAATGTGAATGGACTGCACACTCCAGTAAAGAGACACTGAGTGACATCTTGGATGAAAAGACACAATCCACCCATATGTTGTCTACAAGAAACTCACCTTACACTTAAAGATAGGAACAAACCGAAAATGAAAGAATGGAAGAATATATATCAAGGTAAGAGTGAACAAAAAAGAGCAGGTGTGGAAATTTTAATCTCAGATAAAATAGATTTTAATGTAAAATCCAACATCACGGACAAGGAAGCACACTATTGCTGAATGGTTCAATAAACAAACAGAACTTAACAATATTAAATATTTATGTACCTACCATTACAGAACCTAAATACATTGAAGAAATATTGACTACACTCAAAAATGATATAGATCATGCCACAATAGTTGTGAGAGTCATCAACACTCCACTCTCAATACTGGACAGATTGTCTAGAAAAAAGTTCAATAAGGACACAGAAGACCTTACTGCCACAATTAACCAACTACACCTCATTGACATATATAGAACTTTCTATCCAGCAGCGGACAACTACACCTTCTTCTGCAGTGCACATGGAACATTCTCCAGAATAGAACATGTGTTAGGACATAAAGCAATTCTCAACAAAATCCATACCACTGAATTAATGCAAAGCATCTTCTCAGATCATAAATTCATAAATGTAAAAATCAACAGCAGAAAAAACACAGATATAAAGTGGAACTCATGGAAACTAAACAATATCTTGCTCAAAAAGCCATGAGTTATAGAAGAAATGAAGGACAACATAAAGAAATTTATGGATTCCAGTGAGAATGAAAACGCTTCTTACCAGAACCTATGGGATACAGTGAAAGGAGTGCTCAGAGGTCAGTTTATCTCCACAAATGCACACATCTGGAAGGGAGAAAGAAACCAAATCAAAGAACTAACCTACAGCTTGAACAAGTAGAGTGAGAACAACAGAGGAAACCCTCAGGCACCAGAAGAAACAGTTCATAAAGATTAGAGCAGAACTAAATCAATTAGAGAATAGAACAACAACTGAAAACATTAAAAAGAGCAAAAACTGTTTTTTTGAAAAGATTAACAAAATTGCTAAACTTACTAAAGAAAAACAGGAAAGAAAACAACTCAAATATGAAATGAGGTGGGAGTTGTCACAAGAGATCTGATAGAAATAAAAAATACCGTAGCAGAATATTACAAAAGACTATGCTCTAACAAATTTGAAAGCCTATAGGAAATGGACAACTTCCTTGATTCATATCACCTGCCAAAATTATCACAAGGTGAAGCCAAACAACTTAATAAACCCATCACAAATGGAGAGATTGAAAACATCATCAAAAACTACCAACGAAAAAAAAATCCCAGGCCCAGATGGCTTCATCCCAGAATTCTACCAAGCTTTTAGAGGAGAGTTATCTCCCATACTACTGAGGCTATTTCACAGTTTAGAAAGGGATGGACTACTCCCAAATTCCTTCTGTGAAGCAAGCATGACCCTGGTACCAAAGATATGGAAAGACTCAACAAAAAAAGAACTACAGACCAATATCACTCACGAATCTAGACGCAAAAATCTTCAACAAAATTCCTGCCAATACAATATAACAACGTATAAAAAAAAAATTCATCATGACAAAGTTGGATTCATTCCAGGGATGCAACATCAGAAAAACAATGTGATCAACCACATAAATAACACAAAAGACAAGAATCACCCGATTTTGTCTATTGTTGCAGAAAAGGCATTTGATAAAGTCCAACACCAATTTATGCTAAAATCTTTCAGCAAAATAGGAACAGATAGCAAATTCCTCAATGCAGTAAGGGCCATTTATACAAAGCCAAGTGCCTACATCATCCTGAATGAAGAGAGATGGAAACAGTTTCCCTTGAGAACAGAAACTAGACAAGGATGTCCACTCTCACCTCTCCTATATAACATTGTACTAGAAGTTCTAGCCAGAGCAATTGGACAAGACCAAGAAATAAACTGCATCTGCACTGGCAAAGAAGAAGTAAAAATCTCGCTGTTTGCAGATGATTATATATGCAGAGAATCCCAAGGAATCCATAAGTAAACTACTCAAACTGATAGAAGAGTTCAGCAAAGTCTCAGGAAACAGGATAAACATAAGTAAATCAGTAGGACTCCTTTATACCAATAATGAGATTATTAAGGAAGAAATCAAATCAATATCACTTACTATAGCCCCTAAGAAGATAAAGTTCCTAGGAATAAATTTAACCAGAGAGATAACAGACCTTTACAAAAAGAATTACAAGTCCTTACTACAAGAAACTAAGACAGACTTACATAAATGGAGAAACCTACCCTGTTCATGGATAGGAAGACTTAACATCATGAAAATGTCTGTTTTCCCCAAAACAGTCTACTTATATAATGCATCCCAATACAAATTCCAGTGACATTTTTTAGCAAAATGGAGAAACAAATTACCAACTTTGTTTGGAAAGAGAAGCCCCGGAGAAGTAAAGCACTACTGAAGAAGAAGAACACACTGGAAGGCCTCTCACAACCCGACTTTAGAACCTGTTACACTGCCACAGCAGTCAAAAAAGCCTGGTAGTGATACAAAAAGAGACAGGTAGATCAATGAAACAGAATTGAGACCCCAGAGAAGGCACCATCTGCCTATGAACAGTTCATATTCGACAAAGGCCCTAACACTTTAAATTGGGGAAAAAAACATCTCTTCAACAAATGGTGCTGGAAAAATTGGATATCCATCTGCAATAAATTGAAACAAGACCCATATCTTACACTTTCTACAAAAAACAACTCAAAATGGATAGCCAGGGCCAAGTGCTGAAAAGACCTAAATATCAAATCTAAAATGATAAAGCTCATCCAAGAAAAAGTTGGAACAACAATGGAAGTTTTAATACACAATGTAGACAGACTTCAAAATCTGTCAAACAAACCACAGACAACAGAAGAGAAAATAGATAAATGGGATCTATTAAGAATCAAACAATTTTGCTCATCCAAAGACTTTATTAATAGAATTAAAAGGCCACCTACAGAATGGGAAAAAAATATTCAGCAACTGTATATCAGACCGACGTCTGATCTCCGTAATCTATAAGGTACAACAAAAGATCGGTAAGAAAAAGATAAATCATCCAGTTAAGCAATGGACAAAGGAGATGGACAGATGGTTCTCTAAAGAGGAGATCCAGGCATCCAAAAAACACAAGCAGACATGCTCACCATCACTATCTATTAAAGAAATTCAAATCAAAACTACAATGAGATACCATCTCACCCCAACAAAGTTGACCATGATCCAAAAAATGCAAAACAACAAATGCTAGAGAGGCTGTAGAGATCTCCTACACTGTTGCAAAATGGTGCAACCTCTTTGGAAAGCAATATGGCTCTTCCTTAAAACACTGGGTATAGATATACCAATTGACGCAGTAATTCCCCTCCTCAGAATATATCCTACAGAATCAAGGCCATTCACACCAACTAATATATTCACGCAAATGTTTACTACAGCACAGTCCACAAGAACAAAAAGATGGAATCAACCCAGATGCCCAACGACAGAGGAATGGGTAGGTAAACTATGATATATATATCTAGCAGAACACTATACAATGATAAAGAACAACGATGATTTTAGGAAACATCTCATAACCTGGTTTCAACTGGAGGACATTATGTTGAGTGAAAGTAGTCAGCAACAAAAGGACAAATATTGTACGAGACACCTATGAGAAGAATTCAAAAACAGAGTCACACATAGAAGACTCTTTGATGGCTGCAAGGGTGGGGAGGGAGGGAGGGCGATAGGTGGAGGGTTTAGATTAGACAGTTGATAGAAATTTGGTTGAGCGAAATCGGTGACAGCACACATTAGAAAGAAGATCAATGTTAACTGGACTTCATCAGAACATGATTACTCCTCCCATCTTAACCCAACATTGCAAGGACAGAGTAGCTGGGGCAGGGGGCCGGGAACCGTGCTCTCAGGCAAAATCGAGACCAATTGGCACAGCAAGCATTTTGCTAAGAGAGCCCTCTGCACCCCACATTGGTGAGTGGCGTCTCTGGTCTTCAAAGCTGCCAAGCTGCCACTTGAGGGCACAGCAAATGGTCCCAACTCAGCAGGAATGGATGATCACCAAGGACTATAATGACATGGGGGAAAGAGAACCCAGAAGACAGAGAGACCCATGTGAGTGGGGGACTACATAGACTTGTGACCAGAAGAACTGGATGGTGCCTGGCCACCACCAGTGATAGCCACGGTGGAGCTCACCAAGTTGAATCTCACTGGCAACACAAGAATAAAAAGGGGTGCACCGTGAGATCTCCATTACAGTACCACAATTGATGATCCAGGGGCCTTGGGCTTTCCCTGGGATCATGGACCCTGGCCCTGATGCCGCCCTTGTCCATAAATTATAATGGAGGTCAACTCTCAGACAGGAATGGACTGGACTTGGTAACACATGGTGACCATATCATGTGTGTACTTGATTGTTCTGTGCATCTATAGGACGTTGTCCTGCTGACCTCTCACTGGAGGAAGGAGAGTGGGTGGAGCGGAGCAGATAGGAGATTGTTGGGAGGATAAGACATGTATGGAGCAGACAGGAATAGTGTGTTGTCACTGGGCAGGGAGAGCAGTGGAAGCTGCATATAGGTGGACATGCAAATTTATATGAGAATGTACATTTTCATTCAATTATAATTTAAAAAATAAAGTGAGCTGTAAACTTTCACCTACACTACAATGAAAATAAAAACCATATAAAGCTTTTTAATCAAAGTATTACTCCGTAGTTATTCTCTGACGACTGTCAACAAGGGAAAAAAGAAAAGAAAAAACACTCTAAGAAGTATTGTTTGAACAGGTTAAAACGTTCATTACTGTATCACTCACTTTAACCCTTGGGTGCACACTACCTCTTTTTTCTTCTCTAGCTATTTCATGTGTACAGGTCAGGTTTGCATGAAAAGATTAGAAACTATTGCAGAGTATGAGGAACATCTTTTATTTTTATCTTACAACTTACAACATACAGCACAGTGCTGGCAACAGGATAATGCAAGCTTCTGTATGTAAGCACTGCAGTCAACTTGTCTTTTTGTCTGTTTTACTAAAACTTTTCTCCAACTTCATGTCTCCACATTGTGTAAACATCCTTAGCCTACACTGTGACAATGTTGGAACATATGTGAACAGCCCACCTATACTGATGAATCCTTTATTATTCATGATTTTTACATTAATGACAGTTTGATGTCAGAGAGATAAAATTTCAGCTTATTAGAGCTTAAAATGTAGTATACTCAGCCAGAACTTATTCTCTATGTTTTTTCTAGAAGAATGGAATTAGAAAATCCCTTTGAAATAACTGAAGCAGTTCCTCATAACGTGTAGGAATAGACATCTAGACTCTTTTGGGAAACCTCAGTTATTGGAGCAGTTGGTGGATTCAAATTGTCAACCTTTTGATTAGCAGCCATAACTCGAAAACATTACTCCACTAGGGATTTCACCATTCAAAATTAATGCAAAACTTTGCATAGTAAGTTATAACCAAGTTAATAATACTTCACTGCACTGGATTATATACAGGACATTTGTCAAAGGAGAAGGTTATCTTTAATAACTTCTCACCAGTTTAACATTTGGGAACCTTACAAAGTGCTAAACCTCCGTGATTTTATGTGATAACATTGACTGACCAGACTTCATTTATCAAGCAGGAAGACAGTTTCCAATATAATAAGTTCAATATAAAGAAAATCATGCTTTTCATGTTAGAAACATACTTGAATAGAAAGGCGAAGAAATGTAAACAGACATATAAAAGATTGTTTTTCAGACTGTAAGGATATCTCATATTTTCATTTACCATGAAATGTTTTATGATATTTGCACTAGACTTTTAAGGATGACTTTAAATACCCAGATATGACTAAAGTGTAGTCTTTGATGACATGCATTGCAACTCTGGGGAATTCTACCTGGATTTACTATAGAGGTACAGAAAGCATTCAGATTCATTATTCCAGTTTAGATGAGTTATTACATCTGCTATTTCCTTTATATTTCTAATTAAATATACACTTCTAAGTATAGATTAAAACACATTAGTAAAATCTATGGCATAGATTTGAAAGCAAAGCTAATTAAATTTAAAATGCAAAGAGTACAGAACAATAGCGATCATGAAAATGTCATGTTGGCTTAAGTACATACATATACATCAATGGAATGTAATTGAGTTATACCTTCATAAAACTCTTAAAAATACCAGTGGTATATAGTTCTTGAGTTCTAACCACTTATTCATTTTTTTTAAATTTATGGTCATATTTCATCTTAATATATGGCCTGATTTTATGATTATTTATTTTATTGCTTTTGGAAAATGTAGGTGATGAAGGAATCAGAGAGCTAGTTTGTCAAGTTTCAATTTATAAAAGGAATAAATTAAATGAAGATTCTTTTTTTAAGTTCAGATATCTTGTTCCATATTTTTGGATATTTATCATGTAATTTATAAATACATATATACATAGACTTAATTATACATGTAAAATCTATATTAAATTACTAATATCAAAAGGATTAAAATTTTTGAATCCACACAGACCAACTCTGAGATAATTGAAAATATGTAAAATCATTTGTGTTTTTAAATGACAAAATGAATTATTCTCTTCACATGTATTACCACCATCACCACCCCCTCATAGTGCCTTATAATATTAAAATAACAAGTCATTTATAAAGGGCAGTGTGATGAAAACAAATATATCTCATTTCTACACAGATACAATTATCAAGTAAAACACAGGATGCCTAGGTAATTTTGAATTTAAGATAAGCAATATTTTTTAACCAGTATACTTCCAAAATATTTCATGAGAAATCATTAAAGAAAAAATAATTGTTTATCTAAAATTTAAATTTTGCTGGGTGTAGTGTATGTGTGTGTGTGTGTGTGTGTGTGGTGTGTGTGTGTGTTACTTATAGATTGTGTAGTGGTTAAATGCTATGTCTGCTAACCAAAATGTCAGTTTGTATCCACTACCTACTTCTCGGAAACTCTATGCGGAAGTTGTAATCTGTTCTGTGTCTCTATGTGTCCAAACCGACTCCACAACATTGTCGATTTTTCTTTCTTTCTTTTTTTTTCCGTTAGTGTATTTTTTTATTTCCTAAATCTGGCAATCCTATGTACACTAATTGAACTCTGTGGCTATTTTATTGGTCATCAGCTGACCCACAATAGACAAAAATATAATTTTGTGTACCTGATTCTGTCTAGAAGTGTGAAGTAGTATGGTCTGAGACTGAGGAAAAGATTTATCAAGGAAAAGGAAGGGAAAGCAAAAACACTATAACAGACTTATACACGTTTTTCCCCTTGAGGCAAGATTTTTATGCTTACAAAAGTGAATGAATATAATTTAAAGTATTTTTATATACCTCTTGTTATTACCCAAAACAAAATTCATCTTACTTGTACCGTTACTCAACCATAGAATGTTATTCGGTCTTATTTTAATATAAGCCAAGCCAAGTGCCATCGAGTCAGTGACTACTAAATATATATCTATCAGTCATAGTTTGTGTCCATTGGAGGCCACAACTCTCTTCCTTAAGAAAATTAAACTTCTATATCCTTGAACTTGCAGGGAATCCATAACTCTGATAGATAGCATTTGCTGTGAATATTAACAAGCTTAGTATATAACAAAAATACAAAACTCTTAATTGATTCTATGATAAGCAAACCCAGAAAAGAAAACTCTCTCACATTTCCTTTTCAGTTGTTGTGGCCTAAATCATAGCTGGCAGTGGTCTTTGTAAAGAAGGTTTTGTCCCTTTCAAGAGCTATATATTGGATTCATCTGTGCCCTTGTGATATTTCCTAGCAATTGATTGCAGGAAAGTAACCAAAGTCTTCACAGTTCTATTTTAGTATCCTTCCATTTATTTGTACTGTAGAGAGAGTCCTTGGAGACAAATTCCAGACTGCAATAAGGAAATTGCAATTTCTGTCTATAGATAAAATGGAACTGCTGAAGCACTCACACAGCCAGTAGTGGCTGTGAGAAACCTTGAATATGATTAGCCAGATTGCAGTGAGTATGTATAGCTTTTGGAGGTGACCTACTCAGTAAAAAGAGACAAAATAAATAGGATTAGCAGTGTTCTTAAAACGACACAACGTGCACTAAAAAAAATACAGTTTAGCTCAGTTTAAGAAGAAAGTGTTCTAGAAAACTACGTGACAGAGAGCAAAAAATATATATATATAGTATATGATTTGGAAGACAAAGTAAAAATTATCTCTCTTTGTCCACAAGGAAACATGTTCTCAAGATTCCATGTTTCCCCCTTAAAAATGTTGTTTACTACACGTGACAGTGTTGAGATGACTTGCCTATATTTTCACTCCCATAACTGAATACTATTCAAAACTTTAAGTTTTTTCTGAAGTCTTAAAGTTTTATCACCATGTACAAATAGCCTGGTGGTATAGTGGTTAAGTACTATGGCTGCTAATCAAAAAGGTCAGCAGTTTGAATTCACCAGGTGCTCCTTCGAAACTCTATGGGGTTGTTCTTTTCTGTTCTATAGGGTTGCTATGAGTAAGAATCAACTTGACAGCAAAGGGGTAAATATTCAAGATATTTTAAAATAAAATATCTTTCCATGAGATGTCACCTGATTCACCCAGTGATTAAGTTTACACAAACCATCTTGTTGAGTATATAAAAACCCAAAACCAAACCCACTGCTGTTGAGCTGGTCTTACTCATAGCAGCCCTAGAGGTCAGAGTACAACTGCCCGATAGAGTTTCCAAGGAGCACCTGACAGATTTGAACTGTCAACCTTTTGGTTAGCAGACATAGTACTTAACCCAGTAAGCCACCAGGATTTCCAGTGTCTATAAAAGAGGTAGGTATATCAATATATCATTGTGTGTCCTCAGTTATTTTCCGATGGACTATATTTAGTGGTCGAAAAAGACAAAGTTGGAGAAACGCTCAAGTGAGAGTAACAATTTCCATATAGATTTACAGCCACTCTGTTAGCTAAAAACCTCTATAGTAATTTTTACATTCAGTGATTTTAGTACTTTGGATCCCTACAACAGTAGGTATGTGTATTTCTGTGTTTGTGGGCAGGGTTAGCATTCATATTGAAAAGTAAAGTGACTAAATCATTAATAAGATAGAAATAAGTGGAACTTTTCAAAAATTTTTGTACATAATTGGGTTGCACTGTATTTAATATATAGTGCATGTTGTAGCTTTTATTTATGTTCCTGACGTCTTTCTACTTTCTTTTTTTGCACTTCTAATCTTACTCTTACTATTTTTATGTTCAATCAGTATTTTGAAATATGCTTCATCTCTCTTCTCTTGCCTTAGACTCTTACAGCCTGTGGAACTAGGAAGTGCACAGATGGAATTGTGCATATTTTTTTGATGAAGGAGATTAAACTGCAGCATTTTCATCTTTGCTGGGTAAGTGTTGAGATCAGTTAGGAAGCTATAAAATTTCTTATATCCCACAGCTCATTAATCTGAGCTACATAATGTTTGTAGATGTTAGTTATTTGTTGATTCAATATGTCCTTCACAAATATCAAATTCTTCAATGAGGGAAAGATTACACATTCAATTTATATTCTTGTTGCTTCTGATCTAAATGAGGATTTCTCAAGACTTTATCTCAAAACTTTCATTTTACTGCTTGCCTCTTTCTATCCATGTCTTCTAACCTCTAAAAAGAAAATTGTTTATCAACGCAATCACTTAGGGTTCTTCCTAAGTTGGACAGAACTTAATAAAAGTAGTTCTTTGATCAAATAAGACTGGGGAATCCTGCATCACCAAGTCAAAGAATTCTCATTACTGAAAAATTTCTCAGAATCCCTAATATGCCAATATACATTGTAAGATATAATTGCTGCATTTCCAAAAATTATTAACTAAAGGATTATTGCAGTTTTTAATAAGCAGCATCTCACAGGACCTCTTTGAAAATTGTAGCTATACCTCCTCTAATATATTCTTGTAATGCAAATATGATTCTCATAATTATTGACTTACAGACAGAAATAATTTGATATTTTGTTTAAAAAGCATACTTTTTAGAAGTCTGATGGAGTTGTCATCTGAGCAAAGTTGTTTTAGATAAGTTTAATAAAAAAAAGCTTAAGATTTTAAACATTATTGCTTTAGTCAGCTAGTGCTGCTCTAACAGAAATGCCACATAGTGGATTGCTTTAACAAAAGAAGGTTTATTCTTACACAGTCCGGTAGGCTACAAGTCCAAACTCAGGATGCCCGCTCCAGGGGAAAGCTTTCCCCCTAGTCAGCTCTGGAGGAAATTCCCGTATTAGCCTTTGTCCAGGGAGCATCTTGGTACAGGAACCTCAGGTCTGGAGCAGGGGCTCTTCTCCTGGTGCTGCTTGTGTGATGGTGTCATTCTCAGTTCTCAGCCAGCTTCTCTTTACTTTTATCTCTTGCAGGATGAAAGGATCAAGGGTTGGGCAAGCCATACTCCAGGGAAACTCCTTTTTACAGAGGAGCAGGGAGGTGATCTTATAAAGGGATTAACAGTCCCCCCACCCCAATCCTTTAACATGCAGCATAGGAAAACCACAAATGGAGGACAGTCACAAGATACTGGGAATCATGGCCCAGCCACGTGGCTACACTTGTTTTGGGGGGACACAATTCAATCCATGATAATTATGAAAACTCCATCAAAATTCAAGAGAGTTAACATTATATGCTTTATCCAACACCGTACAAAATAAACCACCCAAAATTCTTCTAGTGTAAAACTATGAATACACTTTTGCTTTAGGTGTAGGTTTGCCCTTTACTTTGACTAAATTCATGCTTGTAGCTCTCCCCCACTCCTGGCCAAAACACACATACACACTGGCTGACTTTATTTTATTTATTTTGTACTTGTTGCAAACAAAGACTGTATTAGAAAATATCATTCACTTCTCTCTAGCCAAAACAAACTGTAAAGCTTTTGTTTGTTTTTATACAGTTGGGAATATTCTGCACTATATTATTAAAAAAAAAATAAAAGAAATTTTGTTTTGTTGACCACCAAGAAAGAACATGAAAACTACGGGAGGTCATGAAATGCCAAGGAATGCCCACTTGACAAACCCCAAGCCGACACAGCTGACAAAAATAAGAAAAGACCTAATATAGAAAAAGAGATCGTGGTGTCTCAGGAAATAAATTCAAAGTATACTCAAGACACAAAGTATTTTCTTCACTTTCTTTTAATGCCAAGTGGGGCATAAACTGTGCTACTATAAAGTACAATGGCACTACATGTTAATATGATAAGTGTAATACTTTGGAATTTTTCTATTGAGTAATGTTGATTTTATTCCAGTATTTCAAATACATATTTTAGTTCTGCAATTAAATTTTTTTTGTTGATATTTCTATGTACGTTGAAGCACACAAGGATAAATTGTGAAGCCCTATGTCTTATATAGTAATAACTTAGGAGTTATTTTGAGTGTTTCTCAAGATTCGGAAATAACATTGCACAGTTACCTTAAAATTTTATAGCCAGAAAGGAAATCTGATATTAAGATCACAGTCTAAAAACCAATACCATCTTTCTGAATTTACTAGAGATATCTTTAAGCCTTAGCATAAATAATAAGTACTTTGAATACCAAAACCATATCTTTGCAGAGTCAGATAAAGTCAGTTTCCATTCTTGAGTGGAGTAGGTAATAAATCTTTGTCAAATGAATGCGTTACTGAATGTATACATGCCATTATGTAAGCTAGCGAATAAGATACAACTTCTGCACTACTAAGAAGTTAAAACCATTAACATCAGTATTTGGGATACTTCAGCATACTTATGTAACATACAGATTTAACTCAGGGTTTTTTTACCATCAGTATTATCTAGATTCACAATATTGGGTTCAAATTCTATTTCTACCATGTATTGACCGTGTAGTCTGAAATATTTTATGCTTTACTTTGTGTAAAAAGGATACGATAATACTGCCTACCATATAAGAGTTCTGTGTGGATTATATGAGATAATATACATAATGAATTTTTAACAAAATACCTCCCCATTGGTAAAACTCAATGCATTATCATTGTTTTCATTGTTATAATCAATTTTATCATTCATTTGTTCCATAAGGACAGAAGGCGAAAGTCTTATGAATAGGGGATACTCATGGAGTCATCAAATGTTTACTGAGCATCTACTATGTACTAATCACTGGAGATAGAACTTGAAGTAAGTACAGAGCCCTCCCTCACCCAGAAATTCATAATCTAAGCCTGAGTCAAAATGCTCTGTCTTTTAAAAGGAGATGTAGTTGAGTGATGGCCAAGTGCTGTCAGCAACAACAAAAGTAGTACATGGACAAATACTGAATTAATGAATGGTAAAACAGAAAGTGCTGTAGGATTACAAAATAAAACACCCCTTGGGATATTCACCTGTGAACTTTAAGGAGGGATGGGGTGAATGACTTCACAGAGTGCATGATGTCAGAATTGGAGGGAATCTACCTGAAAGATTGTCTAGGATGAGCTCCCCATTTTATACATCAAGAAGTAAAAACCAGTAAAGGAAAAAAATGACATGCTTAAGGACACAGAGTAAATGTATTGCAAAGCTTGCATAAGTCTTCTAATTTTTAGGTCAGTGCTCTTTTTAATCCACTACATTATGTACTTATTCTCATCCCAGTTCTATGGATATCATTTTTATAACGTGACTTACTGGAAAGAGTAATAACCTAGAAATCCAAGGCTGTAATTCAAGACTATGTACTTTTATCAAATTATTTCCACTTACTTCGTGTCTCACCTGTAAAATGAAAGCCATGACTTTTTATAATTCACTGATGATTCTGTAACTAGCCGTCTTTTACTACAGATGACTGAAACTACACCTTTACATTGATCATGTGTAGTGATATTTGCTACCCATTTAGAAACATTACCTTTTATATAGTTTCTACTGTGCTTCTTCAAAGATTAGGAAGCTGTCCTGTAATTAAAGTACAAGTGGATAAGCAGGACATTAACATGAAGAATGATTTTTAGCATTTTACAACAAGGAAAATATTGCAGTGATTATGAACTATTCTCACTGAGTATGTTGAAAAATGTCTGTATAGATCACAGCCTTGCCACCTAGTTTTCACTAACTATTCCAGTTGTAGATGGCTGAGTGATCCCAAAAGAGTGAATAGTCAACATTCTCATTACATTTTCATGAATTAGTCAATCTGGTTTTGATGAGTAAAGAGCAATCTAACCTTATGATTGAAAAAAAACAAGAGTTAGTTACATACTATGTTAGTTAATGCTGCAGGATAAAAACAAAGACACAAAACCTATTAGACACATAAATATTAATAGGAGATAAATATTAACAGGAGATAAAGAAAATTGCTTGCACAAGATCTTAAAATAAAACTTTTGCCACAATTTTTGGAAACAACTTTATCTATGTGCTGTTAGAATGACATTTATACAGTAGATATAGATTTAACTCATCAGTATTATCTAAATTCACACTATTGGATTCAAATTCTGTTTCTACCACGTATTGACTGTGTAGTCTGAAGATTTTTAAGCTTGACTTTGTGTAAAAAGGATATAATAACATTACCTACCACGTAATAGTTTTGTGTGGATTATATGAGATAATATACACAATGAATTTTTAACAATATACTAATCCATTGGAAAAACTCAATGCTTTATAATTGTTTCCTTTGTTATAATCAATATATAAATCTTTTTTCTATACTAGTTTATGTGAATTACTGGTTTTGCTTCCCTGGAGAACACAGCCTGAGACACCCACCTCAAAGGGGAGATTCAAGGACCCAAGACACATCCTACGCCAATCCTGCCTCATCAACAGGTAGAGGTCAGGATCGACAACATATAAAGTGGAGGACAATCATAAAATACTGAGAATCATGGTCTTGCCAAGTTGACATGTAACCCCAACCATCAAAAGTTTCACCTAACTTCTTTACATAGTCCAACTTGATCACTGTGTGTGAGTCATAAAAACCATAGGTAGAATGTCATCTTAAGTAATTCATTACACTGCAATTAAGTTCTCAAAAAATATGGAGAAAATAGGAAAAGAGTTTCAACTTAAAAATTGAAACAGTTACAAATTATTCATTTATTCATACATTCAACATGTATTTATTGAGTGCCTCCTGACTTGCATATACCCATCAGATGTACAGGCACATGTAAGACACACTATTCTCAAAGACCTCACAGTCTAGTGAGAAAGACCAAGTGGCAGACGCAAATTGATTTGGGAACAGAGAACAGAAGAAAGGGTTTAAAACTAATTGTAATGATTATCTATGATGCATTAGATTCTTGTATGTACCGTTTCAAGTAATCCTCAAAACACTACCATGAATTACATATTAGAACTTTATTTTACTGTCTTCATATAAGGATAGTCATAATTCAAACCTAAGTGTGTTGAATTCTAAATTTCACATAAGTCTAAGCACACTAATGGGTGGTGTCATTCATCAAAGCTACCCATGATCTTAATGTTGAAAGAAGACAGCATATAAAATAAATTTCAAATAAGTGAGTATAAAGTGTGTATAAAGATTCATACTGAAGAAAATCTGTAGAATAGTCAAAGCTCTCTGAAAAAAGTGAAAGGTCAAAGACTGTCAATGGAATTTTAAGGGATATAGAAAATATTTGGCACAGCTATAATAGGGAGAGGGCAAGGTACATAATCAGAAATTTTATAGAAATATGCTAGCTGGAAGAGAATGGTTAGAATGTATAAACACTTTTATAGATAAAGTGGACCAAAATATCACAGGTTTATGACTTTCTCATGTGATGTTCAATATTCAAGGAGTCAAAATAAGGATTACTGATGGAGGTGGGTATTCAGATTTGAATTCTGGCTTGTTGGAAATGGCAACATCATAGTAATTACTGGAAAAGAAAATGTTAAAGTTTCTGAGCAGAAGCTCTTTGTAAGAATCATCATGTAGTTGCACAGTCACTCTTCTTTCTGCTATAAGAACATGTTATAACTGCTTCTTCAGTCTCAATTCCACAATGAAGAAGATGTGTTGAACAGAGGTGACATCATCTCCAAGCCAACAGGTAATGTGAGCAATAAATAAAGATATTCTCGGAGGGGTGAATCTAAGAATTGTTATCTGTCTGTTACTGCATCATAACCTGGGAAAAGCAGAATAAAACTCTTAGTAAGACAATTAGAAAGTGGAATAAGATACATAGATATTTTAGCATACAGAAGGTGAAAGGGATAGAAGTAACAACAAGTACAAAAATTGTTTCCTGTAAGTGTGAAAAAATAAAGACAGGCTGAAGGTGAAGAGGTTGAAGTCAGAGAGGAAAAGAGTTCAAAAGAATGTAGTTGTGGAAACACTAGGGAACTGAAAAAAAATTATAGCAGTGATCAAGTTAATTGGAACTGAGACACAAATCTGTAAATTTGCTGTCTTTAAATAATCACCAATATAGGAGTAAAAATCATTAGTGTGAAAGCAAGGTTAAAACTTTTTTTTATTATTTTTATGATTAAGTGAAAGTACACAATCCAAATTAATTTTGCATGACTGCCTGTTTGTAACTCTTTCTGCTGTCCTTGCCCCGTGACAGCACACATCTCTTTTTCATTTTATACCTGTTGTGTCTTCTTAACAAGCTCTTGTCTCCTCCTCTCCACCCTTTTCTCTCCTGTATAGTAAGGGACCAGTAGGACAGCATCCTATAAATGCACAGAGCCATAAAATACACACATGATATGGTCACATTGTGTCCCTGAATCCAGTGCATTTTGTACAGTTGACCTCACAAAATAAATACACCAAAATGACAGCATTAGACACATACCTATCAATAATTACACTGAACATAAACAGACTGAACTCTCCAATAAAGATACACATACAACGCATCCCAATATAAATTCCAGTGTCATTTTTTAATGAGATGGAGAAACAAATCACCAACTTCATTTGGAAAAAGAAGAAATATACTGAAGAAGAGGAACACAGTGAGAGGCCTCACACTACCTGGCTTTAGAACCACAGTAGTCGAAACAGATTGGTACTGGTACAGAAAGGGGAATATAGACCAATGGAGCAGAGTTGAGACTCCAGAGACGGTACCATCCTCGTATGAACAGTTGATATTTGAAAAAGGCCTTAAGGTTTCAAACTGAGGTAAAGACAGTCTCTTTAATAAATGATATTGGCAAAATTGAAAAATTGAAGCAAGACCCATGGCACCTTGGATCAAAAGACATGACCTGTCTATATGATACTTACAAGAAACTCAGCTTAGACTTAAAGACATGAACAAAGTCAAAATTAAAGGAAGGAGTAACCGCACTTGGCTTGGCAATATATACAAAGCTAACAATATACAAAGAAGAGCAGGTATGGCAACACTAATCTCAAATGAAATAGATTTTAACGTAAGATCCACCATCATGGGCAAGGCTGGTCACTACTTATTGCTGAAAGTTTCAATACATAAGCAGCATATAGCAATATTAAATATTTATACACCCAATATCAGAGCATATAAATACATCAAACAAATACTGACAATGTTGAAAAATGAGATAGATCATTCCACAATAATCACTGGAGACTTCAACACTCCAATTTTAGTAATGGACAGATCATCCAGAAAAAAAGATATGGAAGAACTTATTGCAACAATTAACCAACTAGACCTCATGAACATATACATAAATTTTTACCCATCAATGGATAAGTACACCTTCATTCATGTGCATGTATCTGTTCTTGTGATAGCATTTGTTTCTGTAGGATGTATTCCTAGCAGTGGGATTACTGGATCAAATGACATATCTATTTCTAGCTTTTCAAGAGCCAAATTGCTTTCCAAAAGGCTGTACCATTTTGCAATCCCACCAGCAGTGTAGGACAGTTCCCATCTCTCCACAGCCTCTCCAGAATTTGCAGTTTTATGTTTTTCGAATCATGGCCAACCTTGTTGGGGTGAGATGGTATCCCATTATAGTTGATACATATATGTCTGAGAGCTAATGATCGTGAGCATTTCCTCATGTGTCTTTTGGCCGCCTGGATGTTGTCTTTGTGAAGCATCTGCCTATCTCCTTTGTCCATTGCTTAATTGGGTTATTTACCTTTTTCTTGCTGATATTTTGCAGTACCTTGTAGATTATGAAGATCAGACGTCAGTCCAGCAAGTAGTTGCCAAGTATTTTTCCCATTCTGTAGGTGGTCTTTTAACTCTTTTGATAAAATCACTGGATGAGTAAAATGTTTGTTTCTTAGTAGTTCCCATTTATCTGTTTCCTCTTCTGTTGATTGTTTTTTGTTTGTCAGATTTTAAAGTTTGTCTAAGCTGTGTTTTAGAACTTCCATCGATGACCCTGATTTTTCTTGCAGAATCTTTATTGTTTTCGGTTTGATGTTCAGGTCTTTGATCCATTTTGGGTGTCCATGAGCAAGGTAGGTTTCTCCGTTTCTGTAAGTCTCTTTTGGTTTCTTACAGTAGGTCTTGTAGATCTCTCTGTAGAGGTCTCTTGATTTTCTAGTTAGTTATTCCAGGTATTTGATCTTCTTGGGGGCTATAGCAAATTGTATTGATTTGGTGATTTCTTCTTTGATGATCTCTTTTTATAAAGGAAACCTACTGATTTACTTATGTTTTTCTTATATCCTGATACTTCCCTGAACTCTTCTATTAGTTTGAGTAGTTTACTTATAGGTTTTTTAGGATTCTCCATGTATACATCATATCACCTGCAAGAGGGATATTTTTACTTCTTTGCTGATGCAGATGCCTTTTACTTCTTTGTCTTGTCTAATTGCTCTGGCCAGTTTACTTAAACACTGTTGTTCAGTGGCGTATTAGCGGGCTCGTGCCCAGTCTCCACTTCCTGGATAACAAGGAAGGTGTCAGTACCTGCAGTCTTTGCGAATGTGAGTCAGCAGACCCAAGAGCTGCCTCTTCTTTAAGAGAGGTAGTTACCCCATTGCTGGCAAGTAGTCCACCCTGACATCCCTATGCCAGATCCTAGGACTCCCGGGCTGTCCACGCTGCTCCATTCATTCAATCATCATTCCAGGCGTTAGTTCTCAGAGGGAGTTGAGGAGATGTGTGTCTAGTCCGCCATCTTGGCCCCAACCTGGTAAGGTTAAAACTTTGAGGAAGACAATTGTCTTAAGAATTTAGTATTAAAAAAGTGAGGAGGTTGCAGAAAGGGTAGCATGTTGTTGTTAGGTGCTTTTGAGTCAGTTCTTACTCATAGCGACCCTTTGCACAACAGAATAAAACACTGCCTGGACTTGTGCTATGTCCACAATTGTTTTAATGCTTAAGCGCTTTGTTGTAGCTACTGTGTCAATCCATATTGTCGAGGGTCTTCCTCTTTTTCACAGATCCTCCACCCTAACAAGCATGATGTCCTTCTCCAGGGACCGATCTTTCTTAACATGTCCAAAATATGCAGCATGCAGTCTTGCCATCTTTGCTTCCAAGGAGCACTCTGGTTGTACTTCTTCCAGAACAGATCTGTTGGTTCTTTTGGCAGTCCATGGCCTATTCAACATTCTTCTCCAACACCACAATTCAAAGATATCAATGCTTCTTCTGTCTTCTTTGTTCATGATCCAGTTTTTTTTTTTTTTTTTTTTGACTGTATGATGCTACTGAAAATACCATGGACTGGGTCAGACGTACTTCAGTCTTCAAGGTGACGTTTTTACTTTTCAAAACTTGAAAGAGATCCTTTGCAGAAGATTTTCCCAGTCCAACACATCTTTTGATTTCTTGACTCTTGCTTCCATGAACACTGATTGCAGAACCAAGTAAAATGAAATCCTCGACAACCTTAATCTTGTCTCCACTTATGACAATGTTGCTAACTGCATGAGCTGTGAAGATTTTTGTTTTCTTGATGTTGAGATACAATGCATACTGAAGGCTGTGGTCCTTGATCTTCATCAGTATTTCAAATCTTCTTCACTTCCAGCAAGTAAGATGGTGTTGTCCGTATAATGCATGTTGTTAATGAGTCATTCTCCAATCCCGATGCCTTGTTCTTCTCTGTATAAGCCAGCTCCTTGGATTATTTGCTTGACATACAGATTGAAAAGATATGGTGAAAGGATACAACCTTAATGCACACTTTTCCTGACTTTAAACCATGCAGTGTCCCCATGTTCAGTTTTCACGTCTGCCTCTTGATCCTTATACAGATTCCTTAAGAGCACAATTAAGTGTTCTGGAATTCCTATTCTCCGCAATGTTAGTCGTAATTTGTTAAGATTCACACAGTCAAATGCCTTTGTATAGTCAATGACACACAGGTAAACCTTTTTCTGATATTCTCTGCTTTCAGCCAAGATCCATCTGACACTAGCAATGATATCTCTGGTCCCACATCCTCTTCTGAATCCAGCTTGAATTTCGGTCAGTTACTTGTCAATATACTGTTGCAGTGGCTTTGAATGATCTTGAGCAAAATTTTACTTGTTTGTGATATTAACGATATTGTTAAGCAATTTCCATATTTGGTTGGATTGCCTTTCTTTGGAATGGGCATAAATATGGACCCTTTCCAGTCAGTTGTCCAAATAGCTGTCCTCCAAATTTCTTGGCATAGATGTGTGAGCACTTCCAGCACTCCATCTGTTTGTTGAAATATCTCAATTGATATTCCATCAATTCCTGGAGCCTTGTTCTTTGCCAATGACTTCAAAGCAGCTTCAACTTTTTCTTGAGTACCACCGGTTCCTGATGATAGCTACCTCTTCATATGGCTGAACATCAACCACGTCTTTCGGGTATAATGACTCTGTGTATTCCTTCCATCTTGTTTTGATGCTCTCTAAGTCATTTAATAGTTTCCCTGTAGAATCCTTCACTACTGCAACTCAAGGCTTGAATTATTTCTCCAGTTCTTTCAGCTTGAGAAATGCAGAACATGTTCTTCCTTTCTGTCTTTCTGTTTTCAGCTCTTTGCACATGTTGTTATAATACTTTCTTTTGTCTTCTCGAACTGCTCTTTGAAATCTTCTGTTTAGGTCTTTTACTTCACCATTTGTCCATTTTGCTTTAGTTGCTTGTCTTTTGAGAGCAAGTTCCAGAGTCTCTTCTGACATCCAAGTTGGTCTTTTCTTTCTCTCCTGTCTTGTTAATGACCTCTTGCTCTCTTCATGGATGATATCTTTGATGTCATTCCACAATTCATCTAGTCTTTAGTCATTAGTGGTCAGCACATTAAATTTGCTCTTGAGATGTCTTTAAACTCATGAGGGATAAACTCAAGTTCATATTTTAGCTCTTTTGGAATTGTTCTAATTTTCTGCTGTTTCAGTTTGAATGTGCATATGAGCAATTGATGATCTGTGCTATAGTCAACACCTGGTCTTGTTCTGACTGCTGATATGCAGCTTTTCCATCATCTTTTTCCACAGACATGGTAGATTTGGTTGCTGTTTATTCCACCTGGTGAGGTCCATGTGTACAGTTACTATTTGTATTGGTTAAAAAAGGTATTTGAAATGAAGTCATTAGTCTTGTAAAACTCTGTCATGTATTCTCTAGCATTATTTGTATCACCAGTGCTGTATTCTCCAACTACCAGTCCTTTATTTGTAACGTTTGCATTCCAATCACCAGTAATTATCAGTGCATCTTAATTGCATGTTTCACCAATTTCAGACTGCAGAATCTGGTAAAAAATCTTCAGTCTCTTCATCTTTGGCCTTAGTGGTTGTTGTGTAAGTTTGAATAATAGTCATATTAATTAGCCTTCCTTGTAGGTGTATGGATATTATCCTTTCACTGAGAACATTGTACTTCAGGATAGATCTTGAAAAGTTCTTTTTGATGATGAATGTAACACCATTCCTCTTCAAGTTTTTGCTCCCAGTGTAGTAAACCATATGATTGTCAGATTCAAAATGGCCAGTATTGGTCCATTTCATCTCACTAATGCCAAGGATATCAATGCTTGTATGTTCCAGTTCATTTTTGATGATTTCCAATCTTCCTAGATTAATACTTCTTACATTCCACATTCCGATTATTAATGGATGTTTGCAGCTGTTTCTTCTCATTTTGAGTTGTTCTGTATCAGTGAACAAAGGTCCCAAAGGCTTTACTGCTCCCAGGTCATTGAGGCCTACTCTACTTTGATGAGTCAGCTCTTCCCCAATCGTCTTCTGCATACCTTCCAACCTGGGGTGTTCATTTTCTGGTGCTTTATCTGACAGTGTTCTGCTGCTATCCATAAGGTTTTCCCTGGCTAATTCTTTCCAGAAGTAGAATGCTGGGTCCTTCTTTCTAGTTTGTCTTAGTCTGGAAGCTCAGCTGAAACATGTCTACCATGGTTGTCCCAGCTGGTAGTACAGTAGAAGTGAATAACATAGATGTCACAAAAAAGAGAATTTTGAATATGGTTGCCAAAAATTGAACATACTCTTAGGGTGGCACTGAGTAACAAAGAATGAGCCAACTACTCCCCATATAATGTGCCATGGTGAAAGGAGAAGACATAGTTGACTTTGGATATGAACTCATCTGGGAATAGGGTTAGCTGAGATAAGAAGGATGAGGATCTTTTGGGTGACAAAAAGCAGTAAACACTGGAATTTACTTACAGTGAAAAGAGTTATCCATGAGACATAAAGAGATTAACCCCCCCCCCAAAAAATAAAACATGAAAAAGGGTAGCTAAGAGGACTAAACCAGGTAGTGATGACACTGTCATAGGAGGTACCTGGAGAAACTGGTTTACAAAAATAACTAAGTTTACAGGTTTGTCACCATTAGGAAAGAATAAACAAGTTTTTAATTTGACTTAGATAGATTAATGTCAGAGGTGTACATGGAAGTTCTAGTAAATGCATTCTTTCAGTTGAAATGTTGATGTGAAATTCCCTCTGAAAATCTGAGATGTTAAATATCATTATGGAACTGTATTCTTGAAATATGGAATCTTTAGGCATCATGATAAAGTGCTGATTATTCTCTTTTCTCTTTTACAGATACTTTCCTGCCTTCATCTTTTTTTTTTCATCCTAAATTGAGGCTCTTGGGAAAGTTCAGTTTTTCCTTCTATGCTTTCCTATTCTTGTTTATTTATTCTTATTATTTTATAAGAACTTGTATACTGAGCATTCATTCAGCAAATATGTATTCAGAGCCTGTTATGTTTGCTCCAGGTTCTGTGGTAGTATCTTGCACTTATTTACCTTTGAGAAATAAGACAAAGACAAATTAGACAGGATCACTATCCAGAAAGTTCATAACCTGAACTAAACTCCACTTTTACTGTCTCTGACAAGCTTCTATCATATACTTAATTTGATCTCTTGATATTTCTGCATGGGTTCATAATCTTAAACTCATTTTAACAAAAATCAAAGTAGTTACCTTCCCTTCAAAATCTGATTCTCTTACTGCCTCACCCATTTTAATCAATAATAAAATAATTTTCTCAAGTTTGAGGTTTACAAATTAAAGGTGTATTTGACTTTTTAAAAAATTGTATGTTGATGAAGCTTTATAAAGCAAATTAGTTTCTCATTAAACAATACACATAGTGCTTTTGTGACACTACTTGCCAAACCTATGACATGTCAACACCCTCTCCTTCTTGGCCTTGGCTTCCCATTACTGGTTTTCCTGTCCAATGCTGCCTTCTCATCATTGCACCTGTACTAGTGTGCCCATTTAGTCTTGTATTTCATGGGCCTGTCTAATATTTGGCTGAATAGTTAACCCTCAGAATGACTTCATTACTGAAATAAAAGGGTGTTCAGGGTCCATATTTTCAGGGTTTCTCCAATCCCTATCAGACTCATCTGGACTTTGTTTTGTGAGTTGGAATTTTGTTCTATATTTTTCTTCAGCTCTGTCAGAGACCCTCTATTGTGATCCCTGTTACAGCAGTTGGTGATGATGGCCAGGCACCATCTAGGTGTGCTGGACTCAGTCTCATGAAAGTTGTGGTTAGTTGTGGTCCATTAGTCCTTTGGACTAACTTTTCCCTTGTGTCTTTGGTTCTCTTCATTTTGCCTTGATCCTGAAGGGGTGAGATCAGTGGAGTATATTAATTGGCTGCTCACAGGCATTTAAGACCCCAAATGCTACTAACTGAAGTAGAAAGTAGAATATTTTCGTTATGAAGTATGATATGCCAATTGAGATAAATGTTCCCTGAGACCACGGTCCCCACATCCTGCCATCCAGCAGTTTGGTCCCGCAGGAAGTTTGGATGTATCTGTGGAGCTTCCATGACCTTGCCTTGGACAAACTGTGCTGATTTCCTCAGTGTTGTGTACTACTGTCTTACCCCTCACCAAAGTTGCCATTTATCTATTGCCTAAAACAAATTCAAACCCATTGGCATCTAGTTGGTTCCAACTCATAGCAACCCTAAAGGAGAGAGTAGAACTTCCCAATAGGCTTTCCAAGGACAGGTACCATCAGAGCTTCTATCTGTCATCTACTTAGTGTTTTCTCCTGCCCATAGCTCCACTTTCCAGTAAGCATCAAAGGCTGTTTTTTCCGCATATAAACCTTTTCATGAGTTTTTATAATAGTGCTCTCATACATCATTTGTCCTTTTATGATTAACTTATTTAGCTCAGCATAATACCCTCCAGATTCATCCACATTGTGAGATGTTCCACAAGTTGATCATTGTTCTTTGTCATAGTATTCTGTTGTGTGTATGTACCATAGTTTGTTTAGTCACTCATCTGTCGATGGACACTTAGGTTGTTTCTTTATGCTATTGTGAGTAATGCTGCAGTGAACATGAGTATACATATATCTATTTGTGCTACTGCTCTTATTTCTCTAGTATATATTCCTAGGGGGGCCCAGGTAGTTCAGTGATGAAAAAGCCTGATTGCTAACCAAAAGATCAGCAGTTTAAATCCACCAGCCACTCCCTGGAAACCCTATGGAGCAGTTCTACTCTACCCCTTAGAGTCTCTGTGAATCAAAATCATCTCAACAGCAACAGGTTTGGACTTTTTATTTTTTTAATATTCCTAGGAGTGGGATTGGTGGATCTTCTGGTATTTATTTTTTTAGTTTTTAAGAAAAGGTGATAACATTTCCCAAAATGATTGCACCATTTTACATTCCCACCAGCAGTATGTAAGAGTTCCAAGCTCCCTGAAGTCTGTCCAACACTGGTTATTTTCTGTTTTTCTGATTTTTGCAAGTAATGTGGAAACTCTTTCTGGAATGTCCATTGCTCACGGTGGCAAGGTGGTGAGTTCACGGACATAATTGTATAGTTGCCTGTGAGGGAGATTTAGCCAGTAAACAAATAACTGTATTGGAACACTACCTCCTCTCCCCCCAACACACACACTCACCAGATCTGGCCCCCAATGACTTTTTTCTTTACCCAAAGATAAAGGAAATACTGAAAGGAAGATGTTTTGATGACATTCAGGACATCAAGGGTAGTATGACAACTCTGATGGCCATTTCAGAAAAAGAGTTCCAAAATTGCTTTGAAGGGTGGACTAGGCACCAGGGTCAGAGCATAGCTTCCCAAGGGTAGTACTTCGAAGGTGACCATTGTGATATTCAGCAAAGAGGTGTGTAACCCCTTTTCTAAAATGTGTTTGTGAACTTAATGGGCAGTTCTTGTAGGGATGGATTTACATCTGAGTTCTCACTTCCGTTTCATTGGTCAATGTGTCTCTCTTGCTACCAGTACTAGTCTATTTTGACTACCTTACTTGCATAGTAGGTTCTGAGGTCAGGTAGGGAGAGTTCTCCTAGTTTATTTTTTTCCTTCAATAGTGCTTGACTTATCAGAGGCCTCTTCATTTCCATATGAAATTAATGATTAGTGTTTCCATCATATAAAGGATTCTCTTAGTATTTGGATCTCATTTGCATTGTATGTGTAGATTGCTTAGTTTAGAACTAACATTTTCACAATGTTGAGTCTACTCATCCATGACCGTCGTACCGTTTCCCATTTATGTAGGTATAGTTTGTTTTTTCGCATTAGTGTTTTGTAGTTTTCTTTGCATAGGTCTTTTACATGCATGGTTAGATTTATTCATAAGTATTTTGTTTCTTTATGGCTATTATAAATGGTATTGCTTTCCTGATTTCCTTTTCATCATTCTCTTTACTGGTGTACAGGAATCTAACCAATTTTTATGTTTATCCTCTATCCTGCTGCTACTCTGTTGTATCTTTCTATCAGTTCCAGTAATTTTCTTACGGCATCCTTTGGGTTCTATGTAACATCATCCACAAAGAGGGGAGCTTCTTTCTTCCTTACCAATTTTTATGCCTTTTTTTTTTTGTTGCCTCATTTCTCAAGCTAGGACTTGCACCATAATGTTAAATAGGAGTAGTGATAAAGGGCATCTCTTGTTCTTATCCTCAGGGAGAATACTGTCAGCCTCTCTTTGCTAAGAATGATGTTGGCATTGATTTTGCATAAAAGTCCTTCATTATGTTGAGGGATTTCACTTCTACCCCTTTCATTGGACTTTATAAAATGCCTTTTCTGTGTCAGCTGAGATGATCATGTGATTTTTTTTCTCTTGTTTTATTTATGTGGTGGATTTTGTTGGCTGACTTTCTAATGTTGAATTATTCTTGTATACCTCATATGCTGATATGAATCCTACTTGGTCTTTTTTTAAAACATTCTTTTATATGACACTGAATTTCATTGGCTAGAATTACACTGAGAATGTTTTGCATTTATATGAATAAGAGATATTAGTCTATAATAGTCTTCTTTTGTAATGTCTTTGCCCATTTTGGGTATTAGAGTTTTGCAGGTTTCATAGAATGAATTTGGAAGTATTCCTTCCTTTCTGTGTTCTGAAATAATTTGTGTAGTACTGGTGCAACCTCATCTCTGAATGTTTGGTAGAGCTCTCCAGTGAAGCCATCTGGGCCAGGCCTTTTATGGGGGAAGGGGATTTAAACTTTTCAGTCTTTGCTTGTATGGGCCTTTTCAGATTTTCAGCCTCAGTTTATGATAGTTAAGACAGTGTGTTTCTAGAAATATGTCCTTTTCCTCTAGGCTTTCAAATTTGTATAGTTTTGAATAGTACTTTGTTATGAGCATTTTCATTTCAATTGAGTCTGTTGTAAGGTCCCCCACTTCACTTTTCATCTGGGTTATTTACCTTCTTGCTTGTTTTTCTTTTGTCAGTCTAGCCAATGGTTTGTCGATTTTATGGAACCTTCAGAAAAATCAAATTTTAGTTTTGTTAATACTTTCTGGGTTTTTTTCTGTTATCTATTTCATTTATTTCTGTTTTGATTTTTATTATTTCCTTTCTTCTTGTGCCGTTGGGCTCTTTTTGCTGTTCTCTTTCTATTTGTTCGTTTCGTATAGCTAACATTTTGATTTGGTCTCTTTCTTCTTTTTCAATGTGTGTGTCTATCTATAAACTGACCTCTGAGAACCGCCTTTGTTGTGTCCCGAAGGTTTTTTATGTTCCATTTTCATTCTTATTTGAGTCCAGAAACTTTTATATTCCACCTTTGATTTCTTCTGTTATGCAATTGTCTTTAAGCAAGGTGTTACACAGTTTCCAAGTCTTTGATTTTTTTCCTTGATCTTCTTGTTATTAATTTCTACTTTTATGGCATTATGATCAGAGAAGATGATGTATCTTGTCTTAGGGTTTCACATTTCATTGAGAGCTGCTTTGTAGACTAAGATGTGTTCCATTCTGTTGAATGTTCCAGGTGAATTGGAAAAGAATGTATAGTGGCTGCTGTTGGGTGGAGTGTTCTATATATGTCTATAAGGTCATATTGGTTGATTGTAGCCTTTATAACTTCTGAATCTTCGTTGAGTTTCCAGATGTTTTATCCTTTACAGAGAGTTGTGTGTTGAAGCTGCCTGTTGTTTTTTTGAACTATCAATTATTTTTCAGTGCTGTTAGAGTTTGTTTTGTGTATTTTGGAACCCTGTCATTGTTTCCCAGATATTTATAATGATCATGCTCTCACAGTGAGTTGCCTCTTTAATCACACAATGTCCTTCTCTGTGTTTTATGGTGAATTTTTTTGAAATTCTGTTTTATTTGAGATTAGCATTGCTACTCCTGCACTTTTTTTTTCCTGCTGTTTCTGTGATGTAGTTTTTCAATCTTCTGGTTTTTAAATGTTTATATCTTTGTTTATAAGGCATATCTCTTGTAGGTAGTGTGTTAATGGATCTCATTTTATTTTATGTCTTTTTTATGGTGCATTCAAGTCATTTACGTTCAGTGAAATTACTGAAAGGTTTGTGTTTATTTTCATTTTGTAGATTCTTGTTGTTGTTGTCCTGATATCTTTGACCCTCTAATTCTGTGCTCAGTTCCTTGTGTTTGCGATTTTTTTCAGTTCTTTCATTTTTGCAGATTTTGTGTTTACTGAGACCTTACTTTTTTTTTTGATGATTAGATTTCTTACCTTTCTTTGTGTTAACCTTGAAATTTACCCCTATCTTCCTAAATTTACATCAGTCTTTTACTACTGGATGTCACCTCAATGTCTTCTCCATTTGAAAATTCTGTTCTGACACCATTTAGTTCCTCTTTTATTGCTCTGACATTGTTGTCATTAACAAATTAATTTCTGTTTCCCTGTTGTAAAT
Source organism: Heterohyrax brucei (assembly GCA_028571685.1). Classification (NCBI taxonomy): domain Eukaryota; kingdom Metazoa; phylum Chordata; class Mammalia; order Hyracoidea; family Procaviidae; genus Heterohyrax; species Heterohyrax brucei. The sequence continues at coordinate 114,183,723 of CM053166.1, read as the reverse complement.
CTTTTAGCTTTGTTTTATTCCTGAAAGTTTATTACCTATATTGGTATCTAGCTGATGCAATCTTGCATCCTAAATTTAAGTTATTGTCAGACTGTCTGATGCAGTTAGTTCTCTAATCAAAGGACTGAAATAATTTTTCTGAGTTTGGTTTTTCACATTTCCTTAATTGCTATTTATCTGGAAATATCCTAATTTTGTCACCACTTTGAGTAAGTTTTGAGGGATATATCATTTTTAGTGGGCACATTTTTTTCTTCCAAAGTGTTATAAATGCCATCGCATTACCTTCTTGCTTGTGTGGTTGTTTCCTAGTAATTAGAAATTAGTCTTTTTCTTTCCATTTTGTGTGTGACTTTGCTTTTCTTGAGCTACTCTCTGGATTCTTTCTTCGTCTTTGGTTTTGCCAAGTGCTGTCAAGTTGGATCTGACTCATGTCTTTGGTTTTAGCAGGTTTGATTATATGTTTTGGTGGTTTCCTTTTGAGATCTATCCTATATGGGGTTCATTGAGTTTCTTAGATGGTCTACTTTTTATATTTCATGATATTAGGGGAGTTTTATGTCAGCAAATCTTCAAGGATCCTCTTTGTGTTTTGCATTTTCTCTCTCTGTTCTAGAACTCCAATCACATGCATATTTTTGCTTTTGATTGCAACATGCATTGTTTTTAGGTTTTCTTCCTTTTTCTTCACTTGTTTCTGTTATTTTCCCCAAAACAAAATGATATCCAAGGATTTGTCTTCAGTTTCACTGTCCCTGTTTTCCATTATTTCAAATTTTCTCCTAAAGGTGGTGGGACCAAGATGGTGGACTAGTCACAAGTCTCCTCAATTCACTTGAGAACTAAGGCCTAGAAAAACAATTGAACTGAGAATTGGACATTCTGGGATTCCCAAGATCAGATGGAGGGTTGTGAGATCAAATGGGGTGACAAGAGGAGGAAAACTACCTTTGTTGAAGCTGAGACAGCAGCACAGAGAGTTACACTTCTGCTGGCACAGTGGCTGAGAGGCTTTGTTAACCAGGATACTGGGACTGAGACTGGGACTGCTAAGCCTGAGAATCTGGCAGGGACCAATTGGCATGCTGAGCTGCAGTGCCTAAATAGACAGTGTATTTCTCAGCAGAGAGGCTCTACTTAAGACAGTCACATCTAGAGAATCCTATGGTAGCTGGCAACTGAGAGTACCAGTCCCCTTCCTCCCTCTCTGAGCTGAACCATATATTCCATGGGCACAGTGCATGACAGGTGGCACAGGTAGGCCACTGTTTTAGTTAGTTGAGAGGTGGAGTCAGCCACACCTGAGGGCCTGAATGGGACTAGATGCCATGCTGAGCAACAGTGCTTGACTGGACAGTGCCTATCTCAAAAGAAAAGCTGTTATTAAGACAATCACACCTACAGAACACAGTGGTGACTGGAAGCCAAGTATGGAGGCACCCTTCCCCCTCCTTTCTCTGAGCCATGTCATGTCATAGTATCTGCTGACAGGGCCATTGAGAGACTCTACAAGTAGGTCGCCTTCTTTGTCAGCTAGAATATGGGGCCAGCTATCCTTGAGTGCCTCACTGTTACCAGAGGCCACTAGACAGTGCCTCTCTCAGCAGAAAAGCAGTCTTCAAGACAACTGCACCTACAGAATACAGTGGTGGATGGCAGCCAAGTGTGGTGATGCCATTTCACCCTCCCTTCACTGAGCCATGCCACAGCGTCTGCTGACACAGCCCCTGAGTGGTTCTTTTCTTCCTTCCTTCACTGAGCTATGCCATAGTATCTGCTGGTGTGACTCTGGAGAGTTGGCGCAAGTAATTTGCCATATTTGTAGGCCAGGAGGAGGAGCCTACCACCACTGAGGGCCCATCTGGGTCAGACTGCCAAGCTGAGCAGCATCACTAGACTGGAAAGCATCTCTCTCACCAGAAAAGCTGTACTTAAGACAACTGTACCTAGAGAATGGAGCTAGTGGTCAAGTATAGCAATGCCCTTACTCCCATCTTAGAGCTACAGAATAGCTTTTGTGAATGTGATGGCAGTGAACCTGAACAGCTTTCTGATGGTGTGAAGACAGCGATAATTACCTAACCATTCAAAGAAGCAGACCACCATAGATCCAGGAAATTCTCAAAATAAAGAAAGAAAAAACTTCCTGATGAAGAAGCCTTCATGTAATTAACAGAAATAGAATACAAAACAATTATGCATAAAGCCCTTCTAGATCTTAGGATGGAGATTAAACAAAGTTCAGTAGAACAAATGAAAAATTAAACAAGCTATATGAACTACTAGAAAATCAATAATCTGAAATTCAGCATATCAATAATAAAGTTACAGAGTTAAACAATTCAGTGGAAAGCTAAAAGAGCAAGATTGAGGAAACGGAATGCAGACTTAAACTGAAGACAAAACATCTAACACCAGCATTTACAAGGATAAATCAGATAATAATCAAGTAAAAATGAAGAATCATTAAGAATCATGTGGGACTCTATCAAGAGGAGCAACTTATGCATAATTGGAGTGCCAGAACAAGGAGGGATAGCAGAAAAATACAGACAGAATTGTTGAAGAGTTGCTGACAGAAAACTTCCCTGACATCATGAAAGAAGATAGCTATTCAAAATGCTCATTGAACTCCACAAAACATAGACCCAAAAAGAAAGACACCAAGACGTATTATAATCAAGCTTAACAAAATGAAATGTAAGGAGAGGTGCTTAAAGGCAGCTAGACTTAAACCCAAACAAGGGGAATCCTTGTAGAATGTCTTCAGATTTTTCAAGTGAAACATTGTTGGCAAGAAGGCAATGGGATGACACACACAAAGCCTTGAAGGATAAAAACTTCCAGCCAAGAATTATATATCCTGCAAAATTGTCTTTCAAATATGGCAGTGAAACTAAGACATTCTCAAACAAACAGAAGCTTAGGGGCTCTGCAAAAACTAAACCAAAGTTACAATAAATATGCTTCCCTTGCCCATAAATCATAACAAAGGTCCACTCTTTGGACATGAATGGATTGGACTTGACGATGTGGAGTGACCATATATTGGATCCACTTTATGGTTCTATGCATCTATAGGATATCATACTGCTGAACTCTGGCTGGAGTAAGGGGATTGGGTGAAGAGGAGGGGAAAGGAGACTGCTGGGAGGATGAGACATGTATGGAGCAGAAAGGAATAGTGTGCTGTCACTGGGCAAGGACAACAGTGGAAGCTGCATATAGGTGGGCATGTAAATTTATATGGGAATGTACATTTTCACTCAGTTGTAATAAAAAACTAAATTAAAAAAAGAAATACTGAAGGAAGTTCTTCAAAAAAGAAGAAAGGGAGAAGATGAGAAGGTCCCATCCGATTGGGAGACTACATCAGCATGAGACCAGCAGAACGTCAAGGTGCCTGGCCACCACCAAAGACAGCCTAAACAGGGGACATAATATAGTATCCTTGATTCAACAGAATTGGTGGTCTGACAACCTGGATGATCCCCTAAGAACATGGTGCCTACACTTTCTACTGCTCCAGACCTGAAACCAGTACTGATGTCAATACTTCAAACTAAGAACGGACTGGACTCAGGGACACAGAGTAAACATGTGGTGTGTGTAATTTATGGTTTTATGCATTTATAGAAGGCTGTCCTACTGGTTTCTTTCTAGAGGGAGGAGAAGAGGGTGGAGAGGAGGAGACAAGTGTTTGTTGGGAGGAAACTAAACTAACAGTAAAGAGTAAAAAGGAGGTGAGTGCTGTCAAAGGGCAGGGAGAGCAGATAGAGTTGTGGAGAGGTGGGTATGCAAAATTGACCTGGATTGTATGCACTCACTTAATTATACTAAAAAATATTTGCTCCTAAAACCTACAATTGCACCATCTATTTCTGAAATCATGTTATCTTTTGAATTTCTGATTGCTGTTGCTGTATGATTTCTAGGTGTTAATTTGTTTGGACATTTTGTTCCTGTGTTGGTTTCCTTAATTCTTCCATTGCTTTTCCTGTGTTTCCCTGATTTTGTTTGCATTTTCCATGATTTTGTTTGTTTTCCTTACTTTTGTCTTCATTTTCCTTCAAATCTTCAGAAACTGAATATTAGAGACTTGAATTAGTTCCGGTGCCTTTTCCTCTACCAGACAGTCATCTAGTATTTTATTTTAGTTGATTTCTTGAGCCATCTTGTATGGATATTTTAAATATGCTTTGTTCTCACCTGGTGTCTATGACATTCAGAAATTATTTTCTTTATTTATTGATTGTAAGTGTGATTATTTTGTCCTGCTCTTTTGTTTCAGTTGTTTAAATGGTGTTCAGGCTGGCTGGGAGTGTTATGTTACTTGCTTGACTACGGCCATTGTAATTGTCACCTCATTATCACGTTGAGCAAGGCCAGTAACTGTGCTATGATGCAGCAGTGCTGACAGGGTGGGTATCATGGGTTGAATTGTGTCCCGCAAAAAATATGTGTAGCCATGTAGCTGGGACATGATTCCCAGTATCTTGTGACTGTCCTCCATTTTGTGGTTTCCCTAAACTGTATGTTAAAGGATTAGGGTGCGGCTGTAAATTCCTTCATAGGATTAATTCCCCGCTCTGCTGTAAAGGGAGTTTCCCTGGAGTATGGCTTGCTCCACCCTTAATCCTTTCAGCCTGCAAGAGATAAAAGGAAAGAGAAGCAAGTAGAGAATTTGGAACCTCCTACCATCAAGCAAGCAGCACTGGGAGAAGAGCGTGTCCTTCAGACATGAGTGTCCTGTGCCAAGACATTCCCTGGACAATGACTGATGCAATACCGGACTTTCCTCCAGAGCCGACAAGGGGAAAGCCTTCCCCTGGAGTGGACACCCTGAATATGGAATTGCAACCTACCGGACTGTGTAAGAATAAACCTTCCTTTGTTAAAGCTATCCACTCGGTGGTATTTCTGTTAGAGCAGCCCTGGCTGACTGAAATAGAATTTGGTACCAGGAGTAGGGTGCTGCTCTAGCAAATACCTAAAATGTGGAAGCCACTTTGAAACTGCGAATGGATAAAAGATTCAGAAGGAACGAAGAAGGTGCAGATGATGAGAAGCAAAAGAGGACCGACAGCAGTGGCAGAAGCAGCAGCAGAACCAGAGGCAGTGCTGGAGCCAACCCATGGACCGAGAGAGGTCAGTGCCCGTGCAGAGTTTTCCTCGTGGAACGGGATGCCTCCGGGCACTTAAATAGGTGGAGCTAGCCTTGCTGACCCACAGAACGAGAGAGCTGAGTGCCTTTGGGCAGGACTCTTTCCAGCAGAGTGGGGTGCCTCTGGGCACTTAAATCAGTGGCGCTACAGAGCTTTGGAATACTTGCCTGGCAGGGCAGATGTGGGACTGAGGCCTGTGCCATGTGGCCATAGGAAGCTGAAGCTTAAGAGACAGACAGTGCGAGAAGCTGAGCTGCCTCAGTCTCAAAAGGTATGGCCATGATCTCAGGGGTTTTAAAGGGTGGAACCATGGCATCCTGTGTTCATAAGGGTGGAATTGCAACTCGGTTGGGCTTAGGGTGCTCCTAAAGCCGATGGGGCAGAGTTTCTGTCCAAGTGGGCCTTGAAGGCAGAGTTGTAGCACAGGGCTGGGGTCTCCACTCAGAATTCAGAGTGTGGCCAATACCTCAGTCTGGAGGGCAGGGTCATTGTGTAGAATGTCTCAGAAAATGTAAGAGTATTTCCAAAGCTTTGAGGGCTAATGTAATGTGTTCTGTTGCCTTGCCTGTTGCCTGTTAATGCCTTCTTCCCCTGCAATTTGACCCATTTGTAATGGAATGTCTAACTTGTGCCTGTTCTGCCATTGTACCTTTAGAAGCAGATAGCTTACCTTCTAGGTTTCACAGATGTAGAAGAATTTTTGTATTTTGGACTTGGAACTGATTTAAGACTTCTGTTTTATGGGATGGACATGATTTTGCTATGGTGAGATGAATGTGTTAAATGTTTCTGTTACGTGATTTTTGGGTTGTCAAAGGGTGGGATGTCATGGGTTGAATTGTGTCCCCCGAAAAATATGTGTAGCCATATGGCTGGGACATGATTCCCAGTATCTTGTGACTGTCCTCCGTTTTGTGGTTTCCCTAAACTGTATGTTAAAGGATTAGGGTGAGGCTGTAAATTCCTTCTTAGGATTACTTCCATGCCTCTCTGTAAAGGGAGTTTCCCTAGAGTATGGTTTGCTCCATCCTTAATTCTTTCAGCTTGCAAGGGATAAAAGGAAAGAGAAGCAAGTAGAGAATCTGGAACCTCCTACCATCAAGCAAGCAGCACCGGGAGAAAAGCGTGTCCTTCAAACACGAGTTTCCTGTGCCAAGACGCTCCCTGGACAAAGACTGATGCAATACCGGACTTTCTTCCAGAGCGACAAGGGGAAAGCCTTCCCCTGGAGCGGACACCCTGAATATGGACTTGCAACCCACCGAACTGTGTAAGAATAAAACTTCCTTTGTTAAAGCTATCCACTCGGTGGTATTTCTGTTAGAGCAGCCCTAGCTGACTAAAACAGTGAGGATGGGTAGTTTGCACCATGAACTGGTGCTGACAGGGCAGGGCATGAATACAGTGAATTGGCCATCAGGTGTACTGCATCAGTGTGACTTGGGAATATAGCACGGTACAGATAGGAAGGAAGGAAAAGAAAGAATGTGATACATGAAGCTAAGTGGGTGAGTGAAAGAAGAGAGGAACAAAAGCATAAAATTTGGATGAGAAAATGAAGTGAAAAAAGTAAATAAAATGGTGGTATGGTAATATTCAGCAGATACAGTAGAGCCAGTCTACTGAGGCCACGTGCTGTTGGCTCTATAGCTGAGTAGAGTAGCTTCACCTGTCAAGAAGGGGCACATGGGGCTAGTTGGGCATAAGAAAGATGAGAAAGAGAAACTAAACCAACCAACTAACCACTAAATAACACCAACAAAATAAATAAATATATTTGGGGGGATCCATTAGTTTTGGGTAGGGTGGAATTGGGGTGGAGATGATAATGATGTTCATCTTGCTGGGTGGACCTGTCAGATTGGGGCAAAAGCAGTGCAGGGCCTAGGTGGGAGGAAGAAGAAAAGGAAAGAAAGGGAAATATAAATACAATTTTAAAAACATGACAGTGAGAGAACTGGTTGGTGATGGCAGCATAGAACTGTGGAGGCCATGCACTAGTGACACTCCAGCCAAGTGACACAGCACAGTCCCTTAAGAAGGGGTAGAAGTGATGCACAAGTTTAGCTGCGTGGTAGAAAGAAAAGGAAGGAAAAGAAACAGAATAAAAGAAAACAACAAAGCAAACAACTCAAAAATATCATGCTAAGCAAACAGGGTGGCAAGGATAGAATAGAGCTGGGGAGGCTGTGTGCCAGGGCCCCCCCAAACCAAGCGGTTCAGCAAGGACTGTTGAAAAGGGACAAGAATGGCAAAATCCCTTCGTGGGATTTTGAAGGGATAGAGAAGAAAGAAAGATGGGGGGAAAAAAGACCTAGAAGGAGCCAGCTGTCCAGAGTGACCTAGACTGAGGGTAGACATCAGCCAGTGGCTCTCTAGTTGAGCAGTGCAATATTACCGTTTGAGAACAGATATGGGCAGCTACGTTGGGCTGGGGAAAGGGAAAAAGAAAGATGGAAACAAGTAACCAGAATAAAATAAAATAAAAATGGTGTTGAGGGAGACTGCCAGGTATTTTAAGTACTTCTCTACTGAAGCTCCAGACTTGAAATGTTGGTTGTCTCTGTCTAACAGACTCATAAAAACTTGTAGATATAAGGGAAAAGAAAGGATATTATCTTGTCTAACACACTAATTTTACAGATGAAGAAATAGATCTAGATATATTAAGTGACTTCTGTGGTATCTCTGTACAAAATTCAGTGTCTTGATTCCAAGTATAATTGTCTTCCCTCTCTGTACAGTTCTTACAGTTTGACTTTATTCAGAAACTATTTGCAAAATGTGTGTTTACATTATGATCTTTCACTCAACTCAAAACTAATTAGGAACCTTCATTAAAAGAAAGTTTTAAATTAAGTTTATGATTCATACTATACTTCCTATTTTGTTAATTCTTGGATCTTAAATCTGAATTAAATCTTTCCAGGTAAAGACAGACATGTATAACTTGTACTCAATACCCAAGCTTATTATTGCAATTTATAGAAGTGTTTAAAGTAATTTAAACACTTAAATCACTATTTTTAAACATATGAATATTTGCTGAAAAACTCATGACGTTCTAAGAGTTTGAAAAACTAATGATAGATTTTTTAGTATGTTCCATGTTATAAGGGTTAGACTTAAAAAGGTGTAATTTTGAGACTTTGACCTTTTCCAGTGTCCCTCTTCTAATATTCATGAATCTCTTCCACTTAGCTACAAGTTTTCAGAACCATTAAGTACTTACCCTACAATGACCTCACTCATTTGCAGCACCCTAGGAAGCCAGTCATTAGGGCTTATAGGTTTGAATATTCAAATTATATCTTACTAGGTCTTCCTGTAGATTAGCACATTTTATAAATCAGATCATTAGTAGTTATCTACAATAGCTATGAATTCTAGGAAAAGAAATGCAATAATTATTTATTTTGTCTTTATCTCTCTTCTCTTCTTGACATGAGTATTATACATTTTTTCAATTCATAAATAGCCTTCCTTCTTTCACATATAACTGTGTATAATAGTAGAGAAAGCTATATCATTTTCTTTTCATTTTAAATGCTATTCAGGCACTGTTACTGATCTCTATTTAAAATATTTTCTTTGGAGACTTTTAAGCATGAATAGATGTTGAACTTTGTCAAATGCCTTTTCTGCATCAATTGACAAAATCAGGTGATTTTTATCTTCTGTGTTATTAATGTGGTTGATTACATTAATTGTTATTCTGATGTTGAAACAGACTTGCATCTCTGGAATGACATCAACTTGATCATGATGAATTATTTTTTTATATGCTGTTGAAGTCTATAGGCTAGAATTTTGTTGAAGATTTTGGACCTAGATTCGTGAGTGATACTGGCCTGTAATTTTCTATTTTTGTGAGATCTTTCCCTGATTTTGGTATCAGGGTTATGCTGGCTTCATAGAATGAATTTGGAAGTATTTCATCTCTTTCTATGTTGTCAAATAGCCTCAATAGTATTGGAGTTAATTCTTCTCTAAAAGTTTGGTAGAATTCTCCAGTGAAGCCAACTGGGCCAGGACTTTTTTTGGTTGGTAGATTTTTGATGACTTTTTCAATCTCTTCCTTTGTGATAGATTTATTAAGCTGATCTACTTCTCCTTGTGATAGTCTTAGTGGGTCATATGAATCTAGAAATTTGTCCATTTCCCCTAGGTTTTCAAACCTGTTAGAGTATAGCTTTTCACAGTATTCTGTTATGATATAATTTATTTCAGTTGGGTCTGCTGTAACATCTCCCAACTCATTTCTTAATCGAGTTATTTGTATCTTCTGCTGTTTTTCTTTTGTAAGTTTAGCCAATGGTTTATCAATTTTGTTGATCTTTTTGAAGAACCGCTTTCGGTTTTGTTAATTTTTTTCAATTGTTCTTCTATTCTCTAATTCATTTAGTTCTGCTCTAATCCTTATAATCTGTTTTCTTCTGGTGCCTGAGGGGTTCCTTTGTTCCTCTCTTTCTACTTGTTCAAGCTGTGAGGTTAATTCTTTAATTTGTGCTTTCTTCTTTCCGAAAGTGTGCATTTATAGAGACAAACTGACCCCTGAGCACTGCTTTTGCTGTATCCCACAAATTCTGGTAGGATGTGGTTTCATTCTCATTTGAATCCATAAATATCTTTAATGTGTCTTTCATTTCTTTTATAACCCAAGGCTTTATGAGCAAAGTGTTGTTCAGTTTCCACAAGTTTTAATTTTTACTTATGAATTTTCTGCTATTGATTTCAACTTTTACAGCTCTGTGGTCCGAGAAGGTACTTTGCAATAATTCAATGGTTTGGATTTTATGGAGAATTGTTTTATGACCTAATATATGGTCTATTCTGGAGAATGTTCCATGTGCTTTGGAGAAGAAGTTATATTTATCTGCTGATTGATGTAAAGATCTGTATATGTCGATAAGGTCAAGTTGGTTGATTGTTGCAATAAGATCTTCTGTATCTTTACTGAGCTTTTTTCTGGATGATTTATCCTTAACTGAAAAGGAAGTGTTAAATTCCCCAACTATTATTGTGGAATGATCAATCTCATTTTTCAATGTTGTCAATATTTGTTCAATGTGTTTAGGTGCTTTGCTATTGGGTGCATAAATATTTAATATTGTGAAGTCTTGCTTGAGTACTGAACCTTTCAGCAATAAATAACGACCATCCTTGTCCACAATGGTGGATTTTACATTAAAATCTATCTTATCTGAGATTAATATTGCTACACTTGCTCTTTTTTGTGTATTGTTAGCTTGATATATACTATTCCAAACTTTAATTCTAAACTTGTTCTTATCTTTAAGTCTAAGATGTGTTTCTTGTAAGCAACATACAGATGGGTCATGTCTTTTGATCCACGATATCATTCACTGTCTCTTTACTGGAGCATTCAGTCCATTTACATTCAATGTGATTATTGATGGGTATATGTTTAGTGGTGTCATTTTCATATGTTTATTTTCTTGTTGATGTTTTCTCTGTTGTTTTTATTTATCTGTTCTGGGACATTCTTCTTTATGGATTGTATCAGAAAAAAAGTAATAGAAGGGAAATTCCTCAGTATAATCAGTAGCATCTGTGCAATGTCAACTGCTTTCATCATCCTGAATGGTGAAAGACTGAAAGAATTCCCTTTGAGAACGGGAACTAGACAAGGATGCCCACTCTCACCACTTATATTCAACATTGTGCTAGAAGTTCTAGCCAGAGCAATTAGACAACTCAAAGAAATAAAAGGCACCCGTATTGGCAATGAAAAAGTAAAAATTTCCCTCTTTGCAGATGATATGATTGTTTGTACAGAGAATCCAAAGAAATCCATAAGTTAACTATTGGAGCTAATAGAAGAACTCAGCAAAGTATCGGGATACAGGATAAACATAACTAAATCAATAGGATTCCTTTATACCAACAGCTGAGCCAAGTGCCGTCGAGTCAGATCCGACTCATGGTGACCAACAGTGAAATTATTAAAGAATAAATCACCAAATTAATTCCATTTACTATAGCCCACAAGAAGAGAAAATATGCAGGAATAAATTTAACTAAAGAAATAAGAGATCTTTACAGAGAAAACTACAAGACCTTACTACAAGAAACTAGGAGAGACTTACATAAGTGGAGTAATCCGCCCTGCTCATGGATAGGAAGACTCAATATTGTGAAAACGTCTATTTTGCCCAAAGCAATCTACTTATATAAGCCAAGCCAAAAACCAAGTGCCATCGAGTCGCATCCGAGTCATGGCGACCCTAGGGGCCAGAGTAGAATATATATATATAATGCAATCCCAATATAAATTCCAGTGACATTTTTCAATGAGATGTAGAAACAAATTGTCAGCTTTATTTGGAAAGGGAAAAAGCCCCAGATAAGTAAAGCACTACTGCAAAAGAAGAACACACTAGGAGACCACTCACTACCTGACTTTAAAACATATTACACTGCTACAGTAGTCAAAGCAGCCTGGTACTGGTACAAAAAGAGACATGTAGACCAATGGAACAAAGTAGAGACCCCAGAGATGCCACCACACTCCTACGAACAGCTGATATTTGACAAAGGTCCTAATATTTTAAACTGGGGTAAGAACAATCTCTTTAATAAATGGTGCTGGCATAATTGGTTATCCATCTGCAAAAAATCGAAACAAGATCCATATCTCACACCTTATACAAAAATCAACTCAAATTGCACACAAAACCTAAATATAAAAGATAAAATGATAAAGCTCATCCAAGATAAAATAGGGTCAACAAGGGAAGTTTTAATACACAATATAGACAGACTTCAAAATCTGACGAACAAAACACATTCATCAGAAGAGAAAACAGATAAACAGGAATTACTAAGAATCAAACATTTCTGCTCATCCAAAGACTTCATCAAAAGAATTAAAAGAATACCTACAGAATGGGAAAAAATATTTGGCAACTCTATGTCAAACCGACACATGATCTCCATAATCTATAAGGTGCTACAAAATATCCATAAGAAAAAGACAAATCATCCAATTAAGTGATGGACAAAGGAGATGGACAGACACTTCTCTAGAAAGGAGATCAAGGCAGCCAAAAAACACATGCAGACATGCTCACCATCCTTAATTATTAAAGAAATTTAAATCAAAACGACAATGAAATACCATCTCACCCCAACAAGTTTGGCCATGATCCAAAAAACGCAAAACACTAAATGTTGGAGAGGCTGTGGAGAGATTGGAAGTCTCCTACACTGTTGGTGGGATTGTAGAATGGTGCAGCCTCTTTGGAAAACAATCTGGTGTTACCTTAAAATAATGGGTATAGATATACCATTTGACCCAGTAATTCCTCTGTTTGGAATATATCCTACAGAATCAAGGCCATTCACACCAACTGCTACATGCACACAAATGTTCATTGCAGCACAGTCCACGATAGCAAATAGATGGAATCAACCCAGATGCCTAACAACAGAACAATGGATGGGTAAATTTTGGTATATGTACTCAATGGTAAAGAACAACAATGATAGCAGGAAACATCTCTCAGTTTGGTCTCAACTAGAGGACATTATGTTGTATGAAACTAGTCAGTGACAGAAGGACAATTACCATATGAGACTCCTATGATAAAAACTTAAAAGCAGACTCATACATAACAGAAAAGACTCTTTGACGATTACAAGGGTAGGGAGGGTGGGAGGACGGGAGGGCGAGGGGTGAGGGTTTAGATTAGACAGTTGTTAGAAATTTGGTTGGGTGAAATTGATGACAATATGCATTAATAAGAAGATCAATGTTAATGGGACTTCAACACAACTTGTGTACTCCTCCTGTCTTCACCCAATATGTAAGCATGGAGTATGTAGACTTTCCTTTCTTACTGAATAAAAAAAGTAAATAAATATTTCTTTTGGAAGACATAAAAAATCATCAAGAAAAAAGAAAAAAGTTGGAAACAACACATTTTCCATCTGTATTGTTTAGTAGAAAATGTGAGTGGAATTTCTTGGATAAAGTTTTTTCTACTGAATGGAAAAGTAGAGCCTTATGATAAATTTGTGACTACTGGTCTTTGTAATTTCCTATGCTATCATTTAACTCATCAAGAACTGCTAAATCTTTTACTTTCTGAAGCCTTTATCTCCAATTTCAGTTAAATAGCTTACCTGTAAAAATAAAACAAAACACTTCAAATGAGAAAAAAAATCAAAAATTATTTTTCTTTTGCTTCTAAGTGGTACACTAAAATACTGAGAAGACTGACATTAATAATACTTAATCATATTGTAATCTCTGCTGTGTCTATGTATATATTTTTCCACATGTTATAAAACATGATAAATTAAGGCTTATTTCTCCAAAATCCACAATTATTTTTCATTTTACCAAGACTGCAACAAGCCCAGAGCCTTATTTTATCCAGTTTCTTCCTGCGATTTTTTATTTGTATGTTACATATTGATCTGGGAGTGTAATGCAGCTTTATTTGTTGTGATTTATTTATTTAGTCGATATTGTACATGGAGATGCTGATTCTGTCAGCCTTTCTGTTGTTTACTGAAGCTCACATTTCCAAATTCCTAAAAGCAAGTACATTAAATTTCTATCACCAAGACCATTCTTTATATTTTTTTTTAAAAAATGTCATTCTTCAGATGCATAGAACCATAAAGTGCATCCAATACATGGTCAGTCTGCATCCCCAAGTTCAATCCACTCGTGTCCGAAGAGTGGACCTTCATTATGATTTATGGGCAAGGGCATATCATCCTGCTGACCTCTGGCTGGAGTAAGGGGAGTGGGTGGAGAGGAGGGGAAAGGAAACTGTTGGGAAGGTGAGACATGTATGGAGCAGAGAGGAATAATGTGCTGTCACTGAGCAGGGAGAGCAGTGGAAGCGATACATAGGTGGGCACGTAAATTTATATGGGACTGTACATTTTTACTCAGTCATAATAAAAAAACATCATTCTTATCTTTTAGTGATAGAATTAAAAGAATTAAAGTCAAACTTAACAAGAAGTTTTTAATGTGCTCAATAAAGAACACAGATGGGGGATAACTTAAATTAATTCCACCTATGTCTTCTATTTTATGTAGATTAAAGTAATAATAGTGCTCTTAGAACCAGTAGAATGATTTACATCTTAAAATTAACATCTTTTGTCTATTCCTTTATTTATATACCAAATAAAGAGGATTCCAGGTGTTCTAGAAAGCAAGAAAAAAATGTAACTGAATAATTCATGGATTGATATTAAGTAAGCCAAGAAATTATTATGCTTTTGAGAGGATGTATGACATTTACTTTCAGTGAAAAATAATGCAGATAAAAGAAAAAAGTAAACCAGTATACAAAAACTAAGTGATTGCATTTTTGTTTTGCTTGGTATAAAACAGTTATATTTCACATATTCTTTAAAATCATGAAAAAGATGTATATAGATATTTACTTTACCAAAACTAAATCCTTTTGCATTACAAGATGTTTATAGCTGCCACAACCTTGCCTTGAACATCTGAAGATTGTGCTATAATATACAGTATAGGAGAATGTGAGTAATAAAACCTAGGGCTCATAAACTCTCTCACACTATGTACATGTACTGCATTTTAATATGATCTCTGTTCTTTCTGTATCATTAAACCTGACAAACCAAATTTTATTCTCTTAAGCTGTGTTGGTAGGATAACTGCCCACTAAATATGAATCTTAAGTGAAGATGACTTCACCTTGACACTGTGGTTTCTTTGCTTCCATTAACTTTTAGTGTTTACCCTGTTTCAATTAACTCTGTAACACCTGCTAGTAAAGTCCTATAATTAATGCAGGGCACTTTCCTAAGGTACCCACACATATATTTTTGAAATACATAGTGTTAACCTGAAATGTTAGTGTACTCTGGTGTTAGATGGCGGGGGAATAAGAATTAAATATAACAAACAATGCTAACAGTAGAAATCATCCTTAGTTGTCTTCTCAAAATATTTATCGTCACTTTCTTCATTCTTCTTTGCTATCAGAAGCCAGATTTTGCATGGGTTAACATTATGCCTGTCCTGAGCAATGCATCATGATTTCTCTAACTCATTCAGGACTATGAGATACCCAATTTCTCAGCCTACATTGTAGAGATAAGCAGCCATGTGACATAGAACTAGAAAAGAAGACATAAGGGGATGTCTGTTAGTGTCACTTTTAGAAAAGTTTTTTCTTTCCCAATTAAAAAGAATAAGATGTTATCTATTCTTCTTCCCCCAGTCTTCTGTACTGGATGTGTATGATATGTCTGGAATTAGAGCAGCACTCTTGAGACCAATATGGGAAAAACAGTAAAAAATAAAAAATAGAGACAAAGATACCAGGTGACGTTAACAATTTAATAAAAGCCATCAACTACTTACCATCTTGAAATGCTTGTCTGTGATAAAAAGTAAACTCTTACTGACTGTTTAAGCTACAGCCAAGTAGCCAAGTGCCGTCGAGCTGGATCTGACTCATGGAGACCCTAGGGGGTTTAAGCTACTGAAATTGATTTTATTACTACTATTTATAACAAAAAGCTTTCCTAAATGACATAATCAAAAAAATGAAGCAGGCCCATTACCATGTTCCTGTGGAGTGGATTTGGACACATAGTGGCCTTATAGGACAGAGGAGAACTGCCCTATAGGGTTTCCAAGGAATGGTAGGTGGATTCAAACTGCAGATATTTTGGTTAGTACCTGAGGTCTTAACCACTACTTTACCAGAACTCCACCTAAAGAACACATTAAATATATATTTTCGAAGTATGGTGTAGAGCCTTGATGATACAGTGGTTAAGATCTACTCTTTTAACCAAAGGGTCAGCAGATTAAAGTCACCCACCATTCCTTGGAAACCTTATGGGGCAGTTCTACTCGATCCTATACTGTTATTATGAGTTAGAATGAATTCAGCGTCAAAGGTTTGGTTTTCTGGAGATTAAATAGATCTTGGCTAAGTCTTACTGTAATAATAAGCAACTCATGAATCTCCTGGCTTACAAGTACAACAAACACTTATTTCTCTCTTTTGACTCTTCAAGTTACATCTGATTCCTCTTAGCTCTGCTCTTCTTGGCATGGCTTGACTCCAGGATAAAGATGTGACTAATGTATCTACAACGTGTTTTGCAGTTCTGGGCCTCAGAATGAATTAGCATCCATTATACAGGACATTTTATTCTGTAGACAGAAATAAGAAACTCATGAATACTGGAAGTAATTGGCTTTTATTGGACATGGTGTACATCACATAAATTTAAATAAGTTTCAGTCAAGCCCAGCATCAATGGAGCAGGGAAAAATGTTCCTCCCACAGTGAGGGGGAAGAAATTAGAGTGAATATTTTATTAACAATACTATAATTTACTATTTATAATTTTGTGTATTGAATTATCACGTCATTGTTAGTTGCCATGAAGTCATTTCTAATTCTATGTACAACAGAACAAAACACTGCCTGGTCCAGCATCATGTCCACAATCATTTTTATGCTTAAGTTCATTGTTGCAGTCAATGTGTCGATCCATCCTGTAGAGGGGCTTCCTTTTTTTAACTGACCATCCGCTTTACCAAGCATAATGTCCTTCTCCAAGGCTTGATCACTCCTGACAGCATGCTAGAAGTAAGCAAGATGCAATCTCACCATCCTTGCTTACAAAGAGCAGTCTGGTTGTATTTCTTCCAGGACAGATCTGTTTGTCCTTTTGTCAGTCCATGGTATATTCAGTATTCTTCTTAATCACCACAATTTACAGTCCTCAATTCTTTTGTCTTCCTTAGTCATTGTCAAACTTTTGCATGCATATGATGTGATTGAAAATACTGTGGACTGAGTCAAGTACATCTTAGTCTTCAAGGTGAAGTCTTTTCAGCACTTTAAAAAGGCCCTTTACAGCAGGTTTTCCCAATGCAATACATTTTTTGATTTCTTGACTGCTGCTTCTATGGGTGTTGATTGAGGAACCAAGTAAACCAAAATCCTTGACAAACTCAGTCCTTTCTAAATTTATCCTGCTATTGCTTACTGGTCCAGTTGTGAGGATTTTTTTCATTTATTTATTTATTTATATTATGACTGAGTGAAAATGTACATTCCCTTATAAATTTACATGCCCACCTATATGCAGCTTCCACTGCTCTCGCTACCTGGTGACAGCACACTGTTCCTCTCTGCTCCATACATGCCTCATCCTCCCAACAGTCTCCTTTCCCCTCCTCTCCACCCACTCTCCTTCTTCCGGCCAGAGGTCAGCAGGATGATATCCTATAGATGCATAGAACCATAAAGTGCACCCAATATATAGTCACTCTGCGTTGCCAATCCCAATCCATTCGTGGACTTCAGCGTAGCTTGAATACTCCTTCCATCTTAACTCAATATTGCAAGGACAGAGTAGCTGGGGCAGGGGGCAGGGGACCATGCTCTCAGGTGACATCGAGGCCAATTGGCACAACTAGCGTTTTATTTTTTAAATTTTTTCATTATGACTTAGTGAAAATGTACATTCCCATATAAATTTCCATGCCCCCCTACGTGTTGCTCCCACTGTTCTCCCTGCCCAGTGACAGCACACTCTTCCTCTCCATTATATACACATCATAACCTCATAACAATCTCCTATCCCCTCCTCTCCACACTCTTCCCTGCCTCCAGTAAGAGGTCAGCAGGACGACACCCCATAGATGCATAGAACTATAAAGTGCACACACGATATGATCACTCTGTGTCACCAAGTCCAATCCATTCACGTCCAAAGACTTGACATCCATTATGATTTATGGACAGGGGCATCATCAGAGTCAGGGGCCATGCTCCCAAGGGAACCCTGAGGCCCCTGGACCATCAATTGCAGTCTTTTCGTGGAGATCTCAGGGTGTATCCCTTTTTATTCTTGTGTTACCAGTGAGACTCATGAGCCCTATCATGGCTATCGCTGGTGGTGGTCATGCACCACCGGTTCTTCCAGTCATATGTCATTGTAGACACCAACTCATGTGAGTCTTTCTGTCTTCTGGGTTCTCTTTCCCCCATGTCATTTTGGTCCTGGTGATCATCCGTTCCTGTTGAGTTGGAACCATCTGGTATATGTCAGATGGCAGCTTGGTAGCTTTTGAGACCCCAGATGCCACTCAGTTGTGAGGATTTTTGTTTTCTTGATGTTGACGTACAATCTATACCTGAGGCTGTGGTCTTTGATGCTCATCTGTAAGTGCTTCAAATCCTCTTCACTTTCAGGGAGCAAGGTTGTGTCATCTGCATAACACAGATTGTTAATGAGATTTCTTTCAATCCTGATGTCTCATTCTTCTTGATATAGTCCAGATTCTTGGGTTATTTATTTGGCATACAGATTGAATAGGTATGCTGAAGGCATACAAACCTGATGCACACTTTTTCTGACTTTAAACCATGCAATGTGCCCTTTTTCTGTTCACATGACTGTCTCTTGAAGATTCCTCATGAGCACAACTAACTGTTCTGGAATTCCCATTTTCTGCAGTATTATCCATAGTCTATTATGATACACACAGTGTCTTTGCATAGTCAATAAAACATAGATAAAGATCTTTCTGGTATTTTCTGCATTCAGCCAAGATCCATCTGACATCGAGAATGATAACCCTGGTTCCATGTCCTCCTCTGAATCCAGCTTGAATTTCCGGCAGTTCCCTGTCACTATACTGCTGCAGCCACTTTTGAATGATCTTGAGCAAAATTTTACTTGCATGTGACAGTAATGATATTTTTCTCTAGTTTCCACATGTGATTGGATCACCTTCATAGGATTACCTCCCTGCTCCACTGTAAAGGGAGTTTCTCTGGAGTATGGCTTGTCACACCCTTAATCCTTTCATCCTACGAGAAATAAAAGGACGGAGAAGCAGGCAGAGAAATGGAAACCTCGCACCATCAAGCAAGCAGCACCAAGAGAAGAGCGCGTCCTTCAGACCTGAGGTTCCTGTGCCAAGATGCTCCCTGGACAAAGACTGATGCAATACCGGACTTTCTTCCTGAGCCGACAAGAGGAAAGCCTTCGCCTGGAGCGGACATCCTGAATATGAACTTGTAGCCTACCAGAGACTGTGTAAGAATAAACTTTCCTTTACTAAAGCCAAAAAAAGCAATTGTTGGGAATAGGCATAAATATGATTTTCTTCCAGTCGGTTACCCAGTTAACTGTCTTCCAAATTTCTTGGCATAGAAGAGTGAGCAGTTTCAGTGATTAATCTGTTTGTTGAAACATCTCAATTGATGTTCCATTCTCGGAGGCTTGTTCTTCACTAGTACTTCAATGCAACTTCGACTTCATCATTCAATACCATCAGTTCCTGGTCATTTACTTTCTCTTGAAATGGTCGAACATGGACCAATTCTTTCTGGTATGATGATAGTGTATTCTTTCCATCTCTCTCTCTCTCTTTTGTTTCTGGATGCTTCTTGAGTCTAATAATTTTGATGTAGAAAATTTCACTGTTGCAACTTGAAGGTTGAATTTTTTTCTTCACTTCTTTCAGCTTGAGAAATACTGAGTATGTTCTTCTCTTTTGGTTTTCTGTCTCCAGCTCTTTGCACATACTCTGTCTTCTCAAGCCACTCTTTGAAATCTTCTGTTCAATTCTTTTTCTTAGTCATTCCTTCCTTTTGCTTTAGATGTTCAACATTAGAGAGCAAGTTTCAGTCTCTTTTGACATCCAATTTTGTCTTTTCTTTCTTTCCTGTCTTTTTAATGACTTCTTGCTTTGTTCATGTATGATGTCTTTGATGTCATTCCACAACTTGCCTGGTTTTCAGTCATCGATGTTTAATGCATCAAATCTATTCTTGCAATAGTCTCTAGACTCTGGTGTGATATACTCAAGGTCCTATTTTAGCTTTCTTGAACTTGTTCTGATTTTCAGCAGTTTTGTTCTGAACGTGTGGGTGAGCAATTGATGTTCTGTGCTGCAGTCAGCACCTGTTCTTGTTCCAACTGATGATACTGAGCTTTTCTGTTGTCTCTTTCCATAGGTGTAGTTGATTTGATTCCTTTGTATTTGATCTGTTGTGATCAATGCGTACAGCTGCTATTCACATTGGTGAAAAAAGGTATTTGCAGTGAAGAAGTCATTGGTTTTGCAAAATTTTATCATGGGATCTCTGGTATCATTTCTATCACCAAGGCCATAATTTCCAGCTACCAATCTTTCTACTTTATTTCCAGCTTTTGCATTCCAATCACCAGTAATTACCAGTGCAGCCTGAAGGCATGTTCTATCAATTTTAAACTACAGAAGCTGGTAAAAAATATATTCTATTTCTTTATCTTTGGTCTTAGTATTTGGCATGTAAATTTGAATAATGGTTACATTAACTGGCCTTCGTTGTAGGCATATGGATATTATCCTATTACTAACAGCTTTGTGCTTTAGGATAGATCTTGAAACGTTCTTTCTGACAATGAATGCAACAACATTTCTCTTCACCTTGTTATTCGTGGCCTAGTAGACCATATGACTATCTGCTTCAAAATGTCCAATAGCAGTCCATTTCAGCTCACTAAGGCCTAGGATATCTATATTTATGCATTATACTTTTAATGATTTCCAATTTTGGTAGTTTCATACTCTGTACATTCTATATTCTGATTATTAATGAATGTTTGCAGCTATTTATTCACATTTTCAGTCAAGCGACATGAGCAAATGAAGGTCCCCAAATCTTGACTTCATTCACTTTAATAAGGTTTACTCTACTCTGAGGAGGCAACTCTTCTCCAGCAGTTTTTTGAGTAACTTCCAACCTGGGAGCTTATTTTCTGATACTATATCTGACAGTGTTCTACTGCTCTTCATAAGATTTTCCCTGGGTAATTCTTTTCAGAAATAGACTATCAGATCCTTCTTCCTGGTTTGTCTTAGTCTGAAAGCTCAGCTGAAACCTGTCTCAAACGTGTGACCCTGTTGACATACCAATGACATGGCTTCTGGTGTCACAGTAACACGTAAGCCCCCACAGTATGATAAACTGACAGTCAAGTGGAGGACTGAATTACTATGTTGTCTAATTATTCATTTATAGTTTTTAAAATAATCATTTCTAATATTTCAAAAGTCGATAGTTAGCTATCATCTTTTATATTCTTTTTTTTCCATAAAATTCTTACTGAATACGATACTGTGATAAAAAGAAATTGTAATCAACACAAGAAAATCAACGGCAACGGCTAATGTTGTGTGTTAGTCAGTAAATTAACAAATGTTACTGTGAACTTCGATGGGTATGTGTATATGTGTTTCTGTGTATTTCCAAAGAGTTGAAACAGACTAATTCTGTGAATACAAATATTCAATATGAAAAAGAATAAAACTAGACTGACTTGATATCTCTAATCTTCAAAGAGATAAACAGGTTATGTTAAAGAAATATTGACTCATCTTGTGTATTTGACACATGGAAAACTTTTTTATGTTGTTGACATTACTGTGTGTTATGAGGTTTGCTCTAAATCACTAATCCAATAGCACTTTATTATCAATAAGTAAATATTAAAAAATTGATGCAAATACACTAAAATTTGAGAACCATTTTTCTCTTGAAACTTATGTCTCATAAAATGTGTAAAAATTGTGAAGACTTAGTTGATTAGTTTTTTAAAAAATTGAGAAACAAAGGAGCTTTATAATCTTCAAATATCGGATCCGACTCGACGGCACTTGGCTTTGGCTTTTATCTGATGATCAACAATGTGGGAACAGCGACCAATCCAAAAGGACTAAAGCCAGCGAGCAGTCATGATTGGTGGTATAACACAACAGTAAATATCAGTTGAATATCAGCCCTGCTGTTTATTAGTATACCTTTTTCCCACACTCTATTACCATACACTATTTGAAATGGCTACTTCAGAAATGTGGATGATTTAACCGCCTCTGTTTTTTTCCTAATTAATTAAGATAATTAATTCTAGAATAATTAGGCTAGTAGGAAAAAATGAGTTATAGAGTGCTTTGATTTTACTAAATTGGTGAGAAGGCAATATTCCACAATCAGATATATGAAAGAAAGTTTGAATGAGAAAATTTTCTTAAGTTTTTAAACTTTTCATCTCAGGATTTTGTAGTTTTGTAAGTAAAAATGTTTTTGGGGAGCTGGTGAAAATATTGTAACTTTAAATTAGTGAAGACAAACATAAAGCATATAGTTATTTTTAGAAAATCACAATTAAGAATGTCATAACCTTAGCTGATAGGATCAAGTTTTATATATAATTCTCTTGTAGCTCTCATCAGGTAAACCCAGCATGGTGATTTAGAATATTATCTTCATATACAGCCTCATCATGCTGATGCTGCAAACATGCAGCTGAAAGGAAATATAAATGAACCAAGAAGAAGCGGAGCAGGGAGAGGGGGTGGTAATAGGAGATAACCAGGTCACGAGGAGGTTGAAACCTTCACCTGCACAGCTAGCAACACAAATCAGTGTCCAGGAATCATGGTAGTCTGAGAATACACTTGTGAAATGGGTAGTGTCATCAAGGTGGACACATCTAGTTTAAAGCATGCCACTTTCCAATAGCTATAGTACAGTGATTTGAGGTTGCAGCACCCAGAGAGACTTTAGTGAAGGGCTGGTCAGAAGATAAAGGCTGAAACCAAATGGATTTTAGTTTTATAGCAGGAGTCCAGCCCCAGCAGAGAGAACACAACATCATGAAGAAAAACAAAACAGGAATAGATGCATCAGCAAAAATGCAGTATATATATACAGTATATATATATATATATATATATACAGAGCGTATAAGAAATGGGACTTAGCATAGCATAATTAATAATAAATCACCAGATACGCTACTAGAGGCCAGCTACTTAATATAGTTATGTATTTGGTCAGGGTGTTTTGTTTTGTTTTTTAAATGGGATTGGGCAAATAGGTAGAAGCTGAGCAGTATGTACAGCTGAGCAGAGCTGAGGCAGGCAGGAACCTATTATGGGAATGTTAAGAATCC
Organism: Heterohyrax brucei; assembly: GCA_028571685.1. Classification (NCBI taxonomy): domain Eukaryota; kingdom Metazoa; phylum Chordata; class Mammalia; order Hyracoidea; family Procaviidae; genus Heterohyrax; species Heterohyrax brucei. The sequence goes on along the minus strand of CM053166.1, from coordinate 114,160,555 downwards.
AGATAGCACAGATTCTTCCATATATAGCAGAAGATATGATCTGAATTATAACTTGGTTTTTAGTCAAAAGTGTATTACAAAGTAACAGTTTGTCAGCTCACAATCTAGATACACTTCAGATACAATGATGACTAGCTATAGTTCTTTCTTTCAAGAAGTTCGCCATTCTAGAGGAATACATGAGATAAAATATAAAAGTGCTATGAATAATTAAACACAAAAATAAAGGGATGGCTAATTACAGAAGTCAGATATTGAATGACAATCCATTAAAATAAAAATAAACCTTCTGATATTAAACACTGGTAATGCATGGACACCAAACAATCAGAATACATACCTGACTTTAAGTAACCTCAGTACATTTGTATTCTACATTGTAGTTCAATATTTTTCAGTGTGTTATCTGAGGTCCGTCTATGAAGGAATTATCAAGAATGCTTCGGCCTCACTCCATTTTTAATGTTTCAGGCTTTCTGAGATTGAGACTTGAGTAATTTATGTTAACGAAACATTTAAGGATTTTTTAATGTATGGTAAATTTGAGGCCAATTGCAAACAGTAGCCATCCATGTAGTACTAAGCAAACTATTAAAATGATTATATTACAGTGTTGGAAAAAAATCACTCAGGAATCAGTGCTGAGAAGCAAAAATGGAAGCTGGGACACCATTTAGAAAAGCTTTGCAATTTTGAAGCAAAAAGTAATGATAGACCAAAGTTATAAATTGAAGGAATATGCAGCAGTGACATGCTTATGAGATGTTACAGAGCTATATGGTAGAAAGTTTGTAGCTCAGTAAAATTTTGAGTGTAATGAAAATGAGTTACTAGATGGATAATTGTTAACATTTACCAAGACAGAGAATACAGGAGGAAGGACAAGTTTGATGGAGAAATGACTAATTCAGCATGTTGTTATTGTTAACTGTTATCATGTTGGTCTCTGACTCAGAGGAACCCCATGAGTGATGGAACAAATTGTTTCCTGTTCCTATGAATTATTGTGATTAGTTTTAGATCAGACAATTGTGATCTGTATGGTTTTAACTGACTACATTTTCATTGATGGAAGTAAATCATTGGGCCTTTCTTCCTGGTTCATTTTAGTTCTGAAGCTCTGCTGAAACTTGTTCAGCATCGTGTCAATACACAAGTCTCACTCACAGATGGCTGATGACTGTGTAAAAAAGTGAATTGGCAAGGAATTAAAACTTGTTCTCTCACATAGAAGGTGTGAATTCTAGCACTGAACTATCAATGCCTCACAAGTCAGAAGATTATTTGCTAAATATTAAGTCTCTATGGAGTGTCCAGATAAAGGTATCTAAAATGCAAGTGCATTTATGGGTTAGGAGAAGGATCACAAATGGAAGAATAGACTTCTGAGTAATCAGAATTTTAGTAACATTTGAAGCTATGGTGCCCCATAGAACTATCCATAGAGAGTATATAAAATGAGAATAACATGCTGTATGCTGTAACAGATAGTAAAGTATGACCGAAAACTTTGTGGGGATAAAGAGGATTCCAAAAAGAGGAAAAACAAGGAATACTCACTACCAGATACAAGACAGACTCAGGATAGAGTTATGTTTCTGAAAGCAAGAAAGAAGAAAATATCAATGAGGAGTATGTCATAGATTGAATTGTGTCCTCCCGAAATGTCTGTCCACTTGGTTAGACAGTGGATGTCCATATCGTGTGGTTGTCCTCCATTTTGTGATTGTAATTTTATATTAAAGGGGATTAAGTTGGGACTGTAACACCCTTACTAAGGTTATATCCATGGTCCAACATAAAACGAGTTTCCCTGGAGTGTGTCCTGCATCATTTTTTAAAATCTTACAAGACATAAAGGGAAAAGGAAGCAGACAGTGGGGCCCTTATTCCATGAGGAAACCAGTGCTGGGAGCAGAGTGCTTCCTTTGGACCAGGGATTCCCATATAGGAAAGCTCCTAGTCTAGGGGAGGATTGATGATAAGGACCTTTCTCCAAAACTAACACAGAGAGAAAGCCTTACATTGGAGCTGATACCTTGAATTTGGACTTCGAACTTACTAAACTGTGAGAGAATAAATTTCTATTTGTTAAAGCCTTCCCCTTGTTGAATTTCTGTTAGAGCAGCTTTAGACGACTAAGACAAAGTATCAACAATATCAAATGTCATAAGAAAAAGAACAATGCAGTTACCAGGAAGTTATTGATAATCAGAGATAGCTCAAAAAGAGTAACATTTGAGATACGGTCTTCCATCTCACCAACAACGTAGTGACACTATTCAAAATATAGTGAAATTTCTTTAATTTGTCTTCAGTTAAACTCAAAGGGTTCTTTTTTACATTGTGCCAAAATTGCTTTGTAACAATTATCATTTTGACTGACAAAGCTACAGTGCTATTTGGTATGGGTACCTGGTAATAACTTTGCCTTTGGGTAACAGAGAAAAGAGATACTACAGATGTTATATGGTTAAGCTTTATTTAGCATATCAAAAATTCCAATGTTAATCAAACTCTGTCTCCTCATTCTGTGTATTAAATTACTGTCTTCTTGGAAATCTCAAATGTTTTAAACTAATTTAAATATAATTCATTTTATTTAAAATATAATTTGTTTCTTTGGTTGGCATTATAGGAGATGGAAATGTGAAAGTTGCCTGTGTTTCGAATAAATGAGTACTTAGAAGTCTTTCTGTTGTATAAAAATCTGTTTATATTTCTTCCCCCTTGATATTATCCTTGTGTAATTTCCAGAATCCTGCAAACTTATTTATGTTTTTAAAATATTTTGATTTATATAAGTCTGATTAGGGTAAAATGAATGAAAAGTAAACATTAAAATTACCATTTTGAAGCTATGGGGATTTTTTTATGCGTCCTTTTTAGCCCTTTTTCAGTATTTCACCTGTACTGAAGGCGTTCAGTAAGCATATACTACACAAAACTTGGAAAGACTATAACAATGTAACATAAAATAACAGTATAGGATAATTTTTATAAGTTTAAATCATCTAAGTTGTATGGTCATTCTAGTTAGCAGCCATAGCACTTAACCACTGTGCCACCAGTGTTCCTAGCAAGATAAAACACGAGTTCTTCCTCAGAAACCATGGAGGTCAGAAAGCAAAGGGGCAATGTTAGTCAAATGCTGAAAGAAGAGAGATGCTGTTTTAGTCAGCTAGGGCTGCTCTAACAGAAACACCACAGAGTGGATGTCTTTAACAAAGGAAGGTTTATTCTTACATAGTCCAGTAGGCTGCAAGTCCATATTCAGGGTGTCATCTCCAAGGGAAGGCTTTCCCCTTGTCAGCTCAGGAGGCAAGTCTGGTATTGCATCAGTTTTTGTCCAGGGAGCATCTTGGCGTAGGAACCTCAGGTCTGAAGGACATGCTCTTCTCTCGGTGCTGCTTTCTTAAAGGTACAAGGTTTCCAATTCTCTGCCTGCTTCTCTGCCCTTTTATCTCTCATAGGATGCAAGGATTAAGGGTGGGGCAAGCCATACTCCAGGAAAACTCCCTTTACAGAGGAGTGGGGAGGTAATCCCATGAAGAGATTTACAGCCCCATACTAATCCTTTAACATACAGCATAGGAAAACCACATAATGGAGGAGAGTCACAAGATACTGGGAGTCATGGCCCAGCCACATGGCTACACCTATTTTGGGGGGGGGGGACACAATTAAATCAATGACAGACGCCAACTGAGAATTCTACAGCCAACAAAAATTTGGTTAAAATTAAGATATTTAAAGATAAACAAAAAATGAGAAATAATGTCCCCATAAAAACCTCCCTACAAGAAATGCTATAGGGTATACTTACATGTGAAAAGAAATGCCATCAGACATGAACTTGAAGTCATGGAAGTCATGAAAAGGTTTCCAGTACAGGTAATTTCGTTGACAAATATAGAGGCCAGTTCTGTAATATTTGTGGCTTGTCACTCTGCTAGATATGGCTTACACTGTTTGAAAGACAAATGCATAAAAATAATTAAAATTTATATGATTAGACACACAATGTATAAAGGTATAATTTGTGACAACATGAAAGGACTGTGGACTGATACAGAAGTGTTTTCCTATGTTATTAAAATTAAATGGACATTAATTTATACTAGGTTGCTATAAATTTGGAAGGCTAAATGTAATTTCTGATAAACATATCGAAAAAATTAACATAAAAGAAAACAAGAATGTAACCAAAATGGCTTGTGTTAAAAGTTGACTAAACACAAAAGGAGACAGTATTGAAAGAAAGGAGGAACAGAAACATGTCTAATAAAATGAATATAAGCATGATATAAGTAAATCCTTCTTCATCAGTAATATTTTACATGCAAATAGATTAAACCTTGCAATCCAAAATCATATAGGCAGAATAGATTAAAAAAAAAAAAAGCAGCACAGCCCATGCATACATAGTCTACAAAAGAAGCACTTGTGATCCAAATACACAAATATGTTGAAAAGTCTGGGGAGAAAAAGTATTTAATGCAAATTGTATCCAGAAGAGAGCTGGGTGGCCATATTATTGTCACAAAAATAGATTACACTATACAGCGTTATAAAAGACAAAAAAAACACTATATAATAATTTAAGTGTCAATCTATCAAGATATAATAAAATATGCACCAAATAATTAGTCCCAAACATATGAAGTAAGCATTGAGAGAACTGAAAGGAGACATAGACAATTCTGCAACAAAATCTGGAGACTTCAATATGCTATTTTTAATAATGGATAGAACAGTTAGGCAGAAGATCAATACAAAATAGAGATTTTGAACATCTCTATAAACTAAGTACACCAAACAGACATATATAGAACATTTCACTCAATAGCAGTAGAATATAAATTCTTCTCCACTGCACATGGATCATTCTCCAAGACAGACCACATGCTAGATCATAAAATAAGTTTCAGTAAGACCTAAAATATTGAAATTATGGACAATTTCTTTTCTGACTACAATATAATAAAACTCAAAATCAATAACAAAAGGAAAACTGCAAATTTCACAAAAATGTAAAAATTAAACAACACACTATTAAGCAAATATTGGGTAAAATGAGAAATCACAAGGAAAAGTAGTGTGATACTAAAGTTGTGTGTCAACTTGAAAAAATGTAAAGATGAATGAAAATGAAAGCACAGTATAAAAACAACTTATGGTATGTAACAAAGGCAATACTCAGAGGGAAACTTTTGCATGCAATGTTGTTACTATACCTCTTGCACAAATACAAAAAGAGGAAATTAAGCATGAAGCTACTAGAAGGAAGAAAATAATAATTATCCAATAGGAAGTAAATGAAATAAAGAGTGGAAAAACAGAAGAATAAGAGAAACAAAATTTGGTTGTTGGAAAATATCAATAAAATTGACCAAGCTATCACCAGAATAAAAAGAAGTAAATGACAGAAAACAGCAACTAAAATCAGAAATCAAAGAGAGCACTGATCCTACAACAAAAACTGAATTGTGAAAATTATGGGAGAAAAACATGAGCAATTGCATGGCAAAAATTAGATAACCTGGATGAAATAGTTAGAGTCTAAAAACACACAAACTGTTGCTGTCAAGTTGATTGTACTTCATAGCCTCCCTATAGGAAAGCGTAGAACTACCACATAGGGTTTCCAAGGAGCACCTGGTGGATTCAAATTGGCAACCTTCTGGTTAGCAGCCATTGTTGTTAATCATTACATCCCCAAGTTTTCCAAATCGACTGAAAAAGAAACACAGAATCTCAAGAGACCAATGACAAGTGAAGAAACTGAATGTATACTCAAATAACTCCCAACGAATAAAACTCTAGGACCAGATGTTTTCATGAAGAAAATTTACATTTAAAGAACTACCATTAATTCTTCTCAAAGTCTTCTGCAAAACAGAATTAAGATAACATCCTAACTCATTTTATAAGATCAACATTTCACTAATACTAAAGCAAGACAAAGCCACCACAAGAAAACTAGAGACCTTTATCTTTTATGAATATAGATGGAAAAATACAAAATATTAGCAAACTGAATGCAATAGTATACTAAATGGATAATACAACATGACCAAAGGGGATTTGTTCCAGAAATGCAAGAGAAGTTCCACATAAGGAAATCAGGCAATGAGATACACCACATTAATACCACAAAGGAAAATACCACCTGATTATCCCAACTGATGCAGAAATGGTGTATGACAGAATTCATCCGTTCAAGGTGAAAAAAAAAAGATGAAGAAAACATGATGGGGGGGCAGAGTCAAGATGGCAGACTAAGCACACGTCTTCTTATATCCCTCTGGAAACCAAGACCTGAATTGACAATCAAACAGAGCCTTCTGATCACCTAATCAACCTCAGGACACGGCACAGAGCTGTTAATTGGGACTTCATACCACTCAGCGAAAAACCTCCTCTCTTTCGCTGACTCCCGCTCCTGGCTAGCCCCGGCTCTGACAGACAGAAGGTAAACGCACCAGTTGGACTTTTTTTTTCCCTCGGTCTCGGCTGGCGGGCGGAGCTGGGTCTTGCCTGGCGGTGGGACTCAGACGCACTGCTGAGGGGATAGGCAGGCAAAATTCCCATATTCTGAGAGCCAGGCTCGGGACTCTGTTAATCTAGTCACGTTGAGCCTTTCGTTTTGTAGCTGCCTCAGCGGGGTTTGTGCGGAGCTCCGCGATCAGGGTGTGGGACGTCATGTTGGTACCAAGATTTTAGCGGGACCTCATTCTTAGCCTGGGAGCCAGTGCCTGCAAACGGGACAGCGCTTCTCCAACAGAAAAGTAGTGATTTTCCACAGTGCTGCCTACGTTGGGGGCCCTGCAACAGAAGCAGAGGAATCACTACCTCTCGGCACCTTTAGCTGCTCTGTCTGCTGCCTGTGTGGAGGATGCCATCTTAGATACAGTGGCCGCAGCTGGACCTAATTCTTAGCTTGGGAGCCAGAGCCTGCCCACAGGAGAATGCTTTCCTATCACAAAACCAGTACTCAACGCAGTGTTGGATAAGGCTAGGCCCTGTCAGCAGAGGCCAACAGGGCAGTAGCATTGCTGTATTCTGAACTAGTTTGTTATCATCTGGGGTTGGATATAGTGGTGCTTATTTGTCAGAAGAGAAGAGGGACCTCTACACCTGAAAACCTAACTGACTTGTGAATTGGTCAGGTACTTTTTGCTTTACATTTGAAGACAGCCTAGAGAAACATTTGCAATCCATCCTCACAGTACCTCCTCCAGCCTCTACTTACTCACATGGGACCCAAAAAGCAACAGACAAATGTGGCATACAAGCAATCACTCATGGCTTCATAAAGCTCCCAAAAAAAGCAACCAAGGAGTTTTCCAGATGAAGAAACTTTTATGAAAGCGTCAGGAAGTGAATACAAATTGATTATATACAGAGCCCTTCTAGACCTTATACAAAATGCAGCACAACAAAGTGAAAAATTAAGCAAGTTGTTCGATCTGATGGAACAGCAGTACTCTGAAATCCAACAGATCAAGAACAAAATCAAAGATACAGAAATTTCCATGTAAAGCCAAGAAAACAGAATGGAACAAATGGAAAAATGAATTTCTGACTTGGAAGACAGAGCTAATGATGCCAGCGTCTATGAGCAGAAATCAGAAAAAAGAAACAAGAAAAATGAAGAAACATTAAGACGCATGTGAGACTCTATTAAGAGGAACAACCTTCGATTAACTGGAGTCCCTGAACAGAGTGAGACATCTGAGAACACAGAGAGTATTGTTGCTGAGCTGCTGAAAGAAAACTTCCCAGAAATCATGAAGGAAGAGAATATAGGCATCTCAGATGCATATCGTACGCCACCCAACATAGATCTCAAAAGAAAGACTCCAAGACATATTATAATCAAGCTTAACAAAATGAAACATAAGCAGCAATTCTTAAAGGCAGCAAGATTCAAGGCAAAGCTAACATTCAGAGGGAAACGCTGTAGGCTCTCTTCAGATTTCTCAGCAGAAACCATGCTGGCACACAGACAGTGGCATGACACATTCAAAGTCTTGAAGGAGAAGAACTTACAACCAAGAATTATATGTCCTGCAAAACTGTCTTTCAAATATGAAAATGAAATTAAGACATTCCCAGATAAACAGAAACTCAAAGACTTTGTAAAAACCAAACCCAAACTACAAGAAATACTGAAAGAAGTTCTTGGATTTGGCTTAGAAGAACGAAACCACTAACTTTATATTTTAGAACTACACACTACTCAATACTGTACTTATTTAGGGAAGGCTTCAAAGTCAATCACAGCTTTGATATGGAAAGAAGCAATCCAGTGATCATCATGAAAACTATGGTGTCATCATAATAAAAAGAGGGATGTACTATAGTCATTATAGTCCTTCCAGATGGAGAGGAAAATGACAAGACTGGTAGTAATGAAAATTGGGTTTACAGTTTATTAAGGGGGTTAATAGGGGCAACTTTAAAGCACAACAAACATGTATCATACCATTTCAAGAAATCTAACACACGAGTCTCAACCAGCTTTGAAAAAGGTGAAAAATCAACTCGCAAAAAAGAGTGTCTCAGAACAGACTAATAAGAACAACAGAGAAAACATCAACATAAAAATAAACATATCACAATGGCAGCAGTGAACACATACCTATCAATAATTACATTGAATGTGAATGGACTGAATGCTCCAGTAAAGAGACACCGAGTGTCATCTTGGATCAAAAGACATGACCCATCCTTATGTTGTCTACAAGAAACTCACTTGAGACCTAAAGACAGGAACAAACTGAAAGTTAAAGGATGGAAGAATATATATCAAGCTAACAATGAACAAAGAAGAGAAGCTGTGGCAATTCTAATCTCAGACAAAATCAATATTAGTGTCAAATCCACCATCGTGGACAAAGATGGTCACTATTCATTGCTGAAACGTTCAGTACACAAGCAAGACTTAACTATATTAAACATTTATGCACCTAATGCCAGAGCACCTAAATATGTCAAAGAAACACTTACTACACTCAAAAGAGAGTTAGATGACTCCACAATAATAGTGGGAGACTTTAACACTCCACTCTCATTACTAGACAGATCATCTAGAAAAAAGCTCAGTAAAGATACAGAAGGCCTCATTGACATAATTAACCAACTAAACCTCATTGATATATACAGAACTTTCCATCCATCAGCAGACAACTACACCTTCTTATCCAGTGCACATGGAACATTCTCCAGAATTGACCACGTGATAGGCCATAATGCGATGCTCAACAAAATCCATACCTTTGAATTACTGCAAAGCATGTTCTCAGATCATAAAGCCATCAAAGTTGAAATCAATAGCAGAAAAAACAGAGATAGAAAGTGGAACTCTTGGAAACTGAACAACATGTTGCTAAAAAAAACATGGGTTATAAGGGAAATCAAGGATGAGTTAAAGAAATTCATGGATTCCAATGAGAATGAAAACACTTTCTACCAGAACCTATGGGATACAGCCAAAGCAGTGCTCAGAGGGCTGTTGATCTCCATAAATGCACACATCTGGAAGGAAGAAAGAAACCAAATCAAGGAACTAACTCTACAGCTTGAACAAGTAGAAAGAGAACAACAGAGGAACCCCTCGGGCACCAGAAGAAATGAGATCATAAAGATTAGAGCACAGCTAAATGAATTAGACAATAGAAAACAATTGAAAAAATGGAAAAGACCAAAAGCTGGTTTTTTGAAAAGATCAACAAAATTGATAAACCACTGGCTAAACTTACTAAAGAAAAGCAGGAAAGGAAACAAATAACCCAAATTAGAAATAAGAAGGGAGTTGTCACCACAGATGCAACAGAAATCAAAAATATCATAACAGAATACTATGAAAGACTGTACTCTAACAAATTTGAAAACCTAGGGGAAATGGACCAATTCCTTGACTCATACCACCTACCCAAATTATCACAAGATGAGGCAGAACAACTTAACTTAATAAACCCATCACAAAGGAAGAGATTGAAAAGGTCATCAAAACACTGCCAACCAAAAAAAGTCCAGGCCCAGATGGCTTCACGGCAGAATTCTACCAAGCATTTAGAGAAGAGTTATCTCCAATACTACTGAAACTATTGCACAGTATAGAAAGGGATGGAGTACTCCCAAACTCACTCTATGAGCCAGCATAACCCTGACACCTAAGCCACGGAAACATCCAACAAAGACAGAGAACTACAGACCGATATCACTCATTAATCTAGACGCAAAAATCTTCAACAAAATTCTTGCCAACAGAATACAACAACATATCAAGAAAATAATCCATCACGACCAAGTGGGATTCATACCAGAGATGCAAGGCTGGTTCAACATCAGGAAAACAATTAATGTGATAAACCACATAAATAACACAAAAGACAAAGATCACCTGATTTTGTCCATTGATGCAGAAAAGGCATTTGATAAAATCCGACACCCATTCATGCTAAAAACTCTTAGCAAAATGGGCATAGACGGCAAATTTCTCAACACAATAAGGGCCATTTATACAAAGCCAGTTGCCCACATCATCCTGCATGGAGAGAGACTGAAAGACTTTCCCTTCAGATCAGGAATTAGACAAGGATGCAAACTCTCACCTCTCCTATTCAACATTGTGCTAGAAGTTCTAGCCAGAGCATTTAGACAAGGCCAAGAAATCAAGGGCATCTGCATCGGCAAAGAGGAAGTTACAGTCTCCCTGTTCGCAGATGATATGATTGTATATGCAGAGAACCCCAAGGAATCTATAAGTAAGTTACTCAAACTGATAGAAGAGTTCAGCAAAGTCTCAGGATACAAGAGAAACATAAGTAAATCAGTAGGATTCCTTTATACGAACAACGAGACTGTTAAGGAGGAAATTATCAAATCAATACCATTTACGATAGCCCCTAAGAAGATAAAGTACCTAGGAATTAATCTAACCAGAGAAACAACAGACCTTTACAAAGAGAACTACAAGCCCTTACTACAAGAAACTAAAAGAGACTTAGATAAATGGAAAAACCTACCCTGCTCATGGATAGGAAGACTTAACATTGTGAAAATGTCTATTTTACCCAAAGCAATTTATTTATATAATGCAATCCAAATACAAGTTCCAGCATCATTTTTTAATGAGAGGGAGAAACAAATCACCAATTTTGTTTGGAAAGGGAAGAAGCCCCGGATAAGTAAGGTACTACTAAAAAAGAAGAACACACTGGGAGGCCTCTCATTACCCGACCTTAGAACATACTACACTGCCACAGTGGTCAAAACAGCCTGGTACTGGTACAAGAACAGACAGATCGATCAATGGAACAGAATTGAGACCCCAGAGATGACACCGTCTGCCTTTGAACAGGTGATATTCGACAAAGGCCCTAAGACATTAAACTGGGGTAAAAACAGCATCTTCAACAAATGGTGCTGGCAAAATTGGTTATCCGTCTGCAATAAACTGAATCAAGATCCGTATCTTACACGTTATACAAAAACTAACTCCAACTGGATAAAAGGAAACATGATCAAACTTAGAAGAAATCAACATTATATAAGGCATTTATGAAAACCCCATGAATAATATCATATTAAAGGTTGGAAGACTAAAAGCTTTCCCTCTAAGGACAGGAACAAGACAAGGATGCTTGTTATCATGACAGGTATTCAATATTGTACTGGAAATTCTACCAGAGAAAATATACAGGAAAAAATGTATATATATCAGAAAAGTAGATGTAAATGTATCTTTATTTCAAGATGATGTCATCCTACATCTTGAAATCCCCGAAGAATCCACAGGAAAGCCACTAGAGCTAATAAATTCATCAAACTTGCAAGGTAAATGATCAACGTACTAAAATTAGTTGTTTTATATATATATTTATTTATTTTATTATGATTGAGTGAGAATATGCAATCCGATATAAATCTGCATACCCACCAATGAGCGGCTTCCACTGCTATCCCTGCCCGGTGACAGCACACTCCTCTTCTCCATTCTGTATATGTCATATCTGCCTAACAGTCTCCTATCTCCTTCTCTCTACCCTCTGCCCCACGTCCGGTAAGAGGTCAGCTGGATGACATCCTACAGATGCATAGAACCATAAAGTGCACACATGACATGGTTGCTCTGTGTCACCAATTCCAAATCATTTCTGTCCAAAGAGTTGACCTCCATTACGGTTTATGGACAAGGGCAGCATCAGGGCCAGGGGACATGCTCCCCGGGGAACCTGAAGCCCCTGAACCTTCAACTGTGGTATTTTAGTGGAGATCTCAGGGTGCACCCCTGTTTATTCTTGTCTTGCCAGTGAGACTCAACTGTGTGAGCTCCATCCAGTTCTTCCAGTCAAGAATCAATGTAGCCACCCACTCTCGCGGGTCTCTCTGTCCTCTGGGTTCTCTTTTCCCCATGCTGCTTTGGTCCTCAGTGATCATCTGTTTCGGCTGAGTTGGGACCATTTGCTGTAGTCTCAGATGGCAACTTGGCAGCTTTTAAGCCCCTAGATGCCACTCAACAATTTGGGGTGCAGAAGATTCTCTTAGCAAAATGCTAATTGTGCCAGTTGGCCTCTACTTTACCTGAGAGCATGGTCTCCAGCCCCCCAACCCAGCTACTCTATCCTTGCAATATTAGGTTAAGATGGGAGGAGTAATCATGCTATGTTGAAGTACAATTAAAATTGATCTTTCTAATGTGTCTTGTCACTGATTTCACCCAACCAAATTTCTATCAACTATCTAATCTATACCCCACCCTCGCCCTTCCTCCCTCCCTCCCTGCCCACCCTTGTGGCCATCAAAGAGTCTTTTATGCTATGTGTGAGTCTGTTTTTAAGTTTTTATCGTAGTGGTATCCTACAGTATTTGTCCTTTTGTCACTGACTAGTTGCACTCAGCGTAATGTCCTCCAATTGAAACCAGGTTATGATACGTTTCCTTAAATAATCTTTGTTCTTTATCATTGCATGGTGTTCCATTGAGTATATCTACCATAGTTTAGCTATCCATTCCTCTGTTGTTGGGCATCTGGGTTGGCTCCATCTTTTTGCTATTGTGGACTGTGATGCAATAAACATTCTTGTGCATGTGTCCTTTGGTGTGAACGGCCTTGATTCTGCAGGATGTATTCCAAGCAGTGGAATCACTGGGTCAAGTGGTATATCTATTTCCATCATTTTAAGGACATGCCAGATTGCTTTCCAAAGAGGTTGCACCATTTTGGAATCCCACCAACAGTGAAGGAGAGTTCCAATTTCTCCACAACCTCTCCAGCATTTGTTTTTTGTCTTTTTTGGATCATGGCCAATCTTGTTGGGGTGAGATGGTATCTCACTGTAGTTTTAATTTGAATTCCTTTAATAGCTAATTACCATGAGCATGTCTGCATGTGTTTTTTGGCTGCGTGGATGTCCTCTTTAGAGAAGTGTCTGTCCATCTCCTTTGCCCATTGCTTAGTTGGATGATTTATCTTTTTCTTATTGATATTTTGTAATATCATATAGATTATGGGGATCAGGTGTCAGTCTGACATACAGTTGCTAAATAATTTTTTCCCATTCTGTAGGTGGCCTTTTAATTCTATTGATAAAGTCTTTGGATGAGCAAAAGTGTTTGATTCCTAGTAGTTCTGATTTATCTATTTTCTCTTCTGTTGATTATGGTTTGTCAAATTTTGAAGTCTGTCTACATTATGTATTAAAACTTCCATTGTTGTTCCTGCCTTTTCTTGGATGGGCTTTATTGTTTTAGATTTGATATTTAGGTTTTTTTATCGAGTTTGAGTTGATTTTTGTATAAGGTGTGAGACATGGGTGTTGTTTCAATTTATTGCAGATGGATATCCAATTTTGCTAGCACCATTTGTTGAAGAGGTTGCTTTTACCCCAGTTTAATGTTTTAGGGGCTTTGTTGAATATCAACTGTTCATAGGAAGATGGTGTCATCTCTGGGGTCTCGATTCTGTTCCATTGATCTATCTGTCTCTTTTTGTACCAGTACCAGGCTGTTTTGACCACTGTGGCAGTGTAATAGGTTCTAAAGTTGGGTAGTGAAAGGCCTGCCAGTATGTTCTTCTTCTTCAGAAGTATTTTGTTTATCTGGGGCTCTTCCCTTTCCTAGCAAAATTGGTGATTTGTTTTTCCATCTCATTAAAAAAAGTCACAGTAATTTGTATTGGGATTGCATTATATAAGTAAATTACATTGGGTAAAATAGACATTTTCACGATGTACATCTTCTTATCCATGAGCAGGGTAGGTTTCTCCATTTATGTCGGTCTCTTTTAGTTCCATATAGTAAGGTCTTGTAGTTCTCTTTGTAAAGTTCTGTTATTTCTCTAGTTAGATTTATTCTTAGGTATTTTATCTTCTTGGGGGCTATATTAAATGATTTCAATTTGATGATTTCTTCCTTAATAATCTCATTGTTCGTATAAAGGAATCCTACTGATCCACTTATGTTTGTCTTGTATCCTGACACTTTGCTGAACTCTTCTACCAATTTGACTAGTTTATTTATGGATTCTTTAGTATTCTTTATGATTCCCTGCATATGAAATCATATCATCTGCAAATAGAGAGATTTGGACTTCTTCTTTGATGATGCAGATGCCCTTTATTTCTTGGTCTTGCCTAATTGCTCTGGCTAGAACTTTTAGTACAATGTTGAATAGGAGAGGTGAGAGTGGACATCCTTGTCTAGTTCCTATTCTCAAGGGGAATTGTTTCAGTCTCTCCATTCAGTATGATGTAGGCAGTTGGCTTTGTATAAATGGCCCTTACTGCATTGAGGAATTTGCTGTCTAGTCTTATTTTGTTGAGAGCTTTTAGGATGCATGGGTGTTGAACTTCATCAAATGCCATTTCTGCATCAATAGACAAAATCAGGTGATTCTTGTCTTCTGCGTTATTTATGTGGTTGATCATATTAATTGTTTTTCTAACGTTGAACTAGTGTGCATCCCTGGTATGAATCCACCTTGGTCGTGGTGAATTATTTTTTTGATATGTTGTTGTATTCTACTGCAAAATATTTTGTTGAAGATTTTTCATCTAGATTCATGAGAGATATTGGTCTACAATTCTCCTTTCTTGTTGAGTCTTTGCCTGGCTTTGGTACCACGGTTATGTTGGCTTCATAAAATGAATTTGGGAGTATTCCATCCCTTTCTATGCTGTGAAATAATCTCTGTAGTGTTGGAGATAACTCTTCTCTAAAAGCTTGGTAGAATTGTGCAGTCAAGCCTTCAGGGCCCAGGCTTTTTTTGGTTGGTAGCTTTTTAATGACTTTTTCAATCTCTTCCTTTGTGATAGTTTTATTAAGTTGTTCTGCTTCACCTTATGATAACTCTTGGTAGGTGATATGAATCAAGTAATTTGTCCATTTCCTCTAGATTTTCAAATTTTTTAGAGTACAGTCTTTTGTAGTATTATGTTCTCATATTTTGGATTTCTATGGGATCTCATGTGAGAACTCCTGTCTCATTTCTTATTTGGGTTATTTGTTTCCTTTCCTGGTTTTCTTTAGTAAGTTTAGCCAATGGTTTGTCAATTTTGTTTTGTCTTTTCAAAAAACCAGCTTTTTGTCTTTTCAGTTTTTTTCAATAGTTCTTCTATTCTCTAACTTGTTTAGTTCTGTTCTAATCTTTATGATCTGTTTTCTTCTGGTGCCTAAGGGGGTTCCTCTGTTGTTGTCTCTCTACTTTTTCAAACTGTTAGGGTTAGATCTTTGGTTTGGGTTCTTTCTTGCTTCTGGATGTGTGCATTTATGGAGATAAACACACCTCTGAACCCTGCTTTGGCTGTATCCTATAGGTTCTGGTAGGAAGTGTTTTCATTCTCCTTAGAATCTATAAATTTCTTTATTTCTTCCTTGATTTTGTCTATAACCCATAGCTTTTTGAGTAAGATATTATTCAGTTTCCATGAGTTCCACTTTCTATCTATGTTTTTTCTGCTATTTATTTTGACTTTAGTGGCTTTGTGGTCTGAGGAAATGCTTTGCAGTAATTCAACGGTATGGATTTTGTTGAGATTTGCTTTATGTCCTAATATATGGTCTATTCTGAAAAATGTTCCATGTGCACTGGAGATGAAGGAGCAGTTTTCTGCTGATGGACAGAAAGTTCTGTATATGCTGAAAAGTTCTAATTTGTTAATTGTCACGATAAGATCTTCTCTGTCTTTATTGAGCTTTTTTCTAGAAGATCTGTCCAATATTGAAAGTGGAGTTTTGAAGTCTCCCATTATTATTGTGGAGGGATCTATCTCTTTTTTGAGTGTAGTCAATGTTTCTTCGATGTATTTAGATGTTTTAGTATTGGGTGCATAAATATTTAACATTGTTAAGTCCTGCTTGTGATATCAATGATAGCCAAGCCAAAGCCAAGTGATATTGTTTGGTAATTTCCACATTCATTTGGACCATCTTTCTTTGGAATGGGCATAAATATGGATCTCTTCCAGTCAGTTGGCCAGATAGCTGTCCTCCAAATTTTTTGTCATAGATGAGTGAGTACTTCCAGTGTTGCATCTGTTTGTTGAAATATCTCAATTGATATTCCATCAATTCCAGGAGCCTTGTTTTTTGCCAATGCATTCAAGGCAGCTTTGACTATTCCCTTCCATACCATTGGTTCCTGATCATATGTTACCTCTTCTAATGGCTAAACATTGACTAGTTCTTTCTGGTATAATGACTCTGTGTATTCCTTCCATCTTCTTTTGATGCTCTCTGAGTCATTTAATAGTTTCCTTGTAGAATCCTTCACTATTGCAACTTGCAGCTTGAATTTTTTCTTCAGTTCTTTCAGCTTGAGAAATGCAGGCAAGGAGAGTAGAGAGTATTTTAGCCTAATTGAGGAAGAATGTCTTCCTTCAGCATTGTGTTCTTTTGAAGATTTGTCTATTTGTGAACAAATTGACAATAACAACTTTCAAGTTTTGATGAGAAGCTTTATGGGGACAGGGAGTTTGTGTTGGTGATGGTGAGCTAATTTGGAAGATACTGAAAATAGTGGTTATATAACCAATTTCACTGAATTATACATGTAGAAATTGTTGAATTTGCATATGTTTTATTGCATATATTTTCACCAATAAGAGGAAAAACAGAATGATGGATCATGCTTCACAACCACTATAATGATTATTATCAGAGAATAAATTTTTCCTAGGATATGGAGAAATTAAGTTACTTATATATGGCTAGTGAGTATATAAAATGATGATGCAGATATGGAAATGAGTTTGATAATCCTTGAAAAAGTTCAAATCAGAATTTCTATAAAATCCACTGTTGTCAAGTAAGTTCTGATACACAGTGACCTTATTGGACAGTGTAGAATTACCCTGTATGGTTTCTAAGGCATGGCTGATAAAACCAATCTGCCTACTTTTATGGTTAGTAGCCATAGCACACCATAGCTCTTAACCACTGCGCAATCAGGGCTCCAAAATTACTATGTGACCCTCTAATTCCACTCCTAAGTGTATATCCAAGCTGTTATAAATACGGACACAGATATTTGTTCATCACTGTTTGTTACAGCATTATTTGTGGTAGCAGAAAGGTGAAAACACCACAAATGTCTTTCAACAGATAAATGTATAAAAATAATGTGGCATATACATAAAATGAAGTATTACTACTTCATAAAGATAAATGAAGTTTAAATACATGCTTTGCAATGGATGAACCTTGATAACATCATACTCCATGAAATAAGCCAGACCCAAAATGGCCAGTAATGTGTTGATTTCTTTTATATGATATGTCCAGAATAGGTAAATACATAAAGACAAAAATAGATTACAGGTTACCAGGGACTGTGGGATGGGTGAAATGGGAAGTTATTGCTTAAAGGTTACTGAGTTTCTGTGTGAGATGATCAAAAACCTTTAGAAGTAGTAGTAATGGTTGCAAGCATGGTGAATATAATACACATCTGTTACAAATCATTAAAGTGAGGACATTGGTCATACATTGCTCTTTAGAGTGTATACGAAAATGTTTATGGTATCGTTTGATCGTTTGACAATAGACTTAATTGGGGCAAAGAAACAGTGATATAGGTAATGAAACAATGTAATGTTTAGCTACATGTTATTGAGTATCTGTACTGAGATAGGTGGAGTTGTGTTTTATTCAGTGTGGAGAAAACAAGAACTAGAGTATGATGTTTGGCACCATAAGTTTAGTAGCCAATGCTAAACCCATTCACATAATACACATACTGTAGAAAAACTTAGAAATATCATACAATGCATACCCAGGCTTCATTTCATAGAGACACAATACTATAATACTAAGTATAGCAGGACAATCTCTTGAAGTTTCCAAACAGTCTCATTGAGATTTTCTCTCATTTTCACTGACTCTGCTTTACCAAACATGATATCCTTTTCTAATGATTGGTCTGTCCTGATAATATTTCCAAAGTAACCCAGACAAAGGTTCACTATCCTCCCTTCTAAGGACAATTTGTGTTTCTTCCAAGACAGATTAGTTTGCTCTTTGCCAGTCCACTGTATATTCAGTATTTTTGCCAAGCCCACAATTCAAATTTGTCACATGTTCCTCCCATGAAGCAGCTGGTGGATTTGAATTTCTGATCATTCATTTAGCAGCCAAGCGTTTTAACCATTATGCTACCAGGGTTCCATACAAATTTAGTAAATGGTAAATATGGTATTCCAGCCAGAGGAACTAGTAATTGAAACATGCCAGTACAATTAAAAGCAGAGTTAGGTCTTGCTCATCAAATTAGAATAAGGAAAACAACATGAGCTTTTTAATTAATAGAGCTGCATTCAGTTCAGTTCTGATCTCTACAAGCTGAATAACCATGAACTCTCTTTTAGTCTTAGTTCATTTCTAAAAGCTGGAAAATAATATTATTTCACATGGTCCTGTGAGAATTAAATGAGATGTAGCAAACATGAGAATCCAGCATGGTGCCATTCTCCATTCACTGCAAGCATATATTCCCATAACCTATATTACTGCCTAGAACCGAAAATAAATTTATTAGTGTTTATTAAATGAATGAATGAATGAAAGCATTAGCATGAGAGTAAGTTACCTCTGAAGTTAAAAGAAAAATATATGAGGGGGTATAGACTTACAAAGGAGGATTTACCTTTTTCTAAGTCTAGGAGAGATGATGGCACTCTTAAGGGAATCTGATTTTATGAACTTCTGAGGCTTTTCATTACTTTCTTCCACAAATATTTACTAAGAACCTACTGTGTTCCAGGAACTGCTGAATGCACTGCAAACAATGAGGTAATCAAATCAGACAAAACTATCTTCTCATATGAAGTTTATATTTTAATTGGGGAACATAAGCATTAAGCAAGGTTTTTTTTTTTTTCTTTTTTAAGACAGTGTTACAGATAGTCATAGGTACTCTGAAGAAAATTAAAACAGAAACAGGAGATAAAGAATAGAAGGCAGATCACAATTTTACATAGCATAGCCAGGGATAGCTTCACTGAGAAGATGACATTGGAGAAACAATCTAAAAGTGAGATATAAGATATAGGTATCTGGGAGGCAGTGTCCTGAATAGAGGGACGAGCTGGGAAAAGACTTGGGGGTAGAAATATGACAGGTTTGTATTTGACATACAATGTGGCTAGATTGGATGAGGAAGAAGGAAGTGGTTAGATTAGGTAGATAGGAAAAGAGTGGAATAATCATATAACACCTCATAGGCCATTTTAATAATTTCTTTTTTATTCTGGATGGGATGGAAAGCTGTCAGAAGTTTTGTGACCTCAGTTATGTTTTTCAAGAATTATTTTAGCTGCTTTATTGAGAACTGAATGAAACGAGACAAGAATAAAAGGAATGAAAAGCAAAATCAACATACTTTCTTATCCCTGTTCTTAACGGCTTTGAGAAGAAGGATCCTTTCCTGTTTCTGCGATGAACATTACTAGTATCGTGCAAAATATCTTAGCTCTTGGTTTCAGGAAATGCCTATTATTTGTAAATAAGACTGAACTAAATGAACAGTTTGCTCAACAGTTCAGTTACCAAAACTCACTCACTTCCAGTTCCTTGCCTCGTTGTGCCCATCGATTAGGTTAGAAAGCATAAACTCTGCTGAATCTCAGCCAGTCCCCTGCCTTTAAAAACTTGCTTTAATATTACCAATATCATACCCTTAAACTTAATTAACATCATTCCAAACTTTCCTCCTTTGAGACATCATTAAGACTGTTAATAATGTTGTTTTCTTTCTTATTGTAATAAATCTAGTAAACTTTGCTTTATAAATAATCTTTTCTAGTCAAATATTTTGGAGTCAACAGATTACATGAAACTAGTAAAGAACTATTGCATTAATATATGTAAGAGACAAAACATTAGTTTTATTTGAGATTGGCAGTAGAGGAGTTTCTATAAACTGTCTGGATTTTTAAAATATTTTGAGAAATAACAGCAAAGAGGATTTGCAGATAGACTGAATGAAGAATAAGAGAGTAGGATAGTTCCCAAGATTTTGACTAAAATAGCAGCAAGTTGTAATTAACATTCACTGCAATGAGATGGTATTTAAAGTCATGGCCCTGGATGAGACCACTGAGGGTGTAAGTGTAGATAGAACCAAGAGGAGTCCAAGGACAAATCCTGGGGAACACCAGTGCTTGGAGGTCAGGAGGGTTAGGACAACTCATCAGATGAGACTGAGGCAGAGTGGCAATAAGAAGAGGTAAACCAGAAAAATTTGGTATTCTGCAAGCCAAATATGTGTCCCTCAAGGCAAATATCATTTCTTGGCTTTTCTAATCGTCTTATTAAGATTTAGCTTTCTCAGGACTTGCAAGGCACTTCTACACACCCATTTGCTTTCTAGCTTTGAACGTAACTGTCATCCATCTTATTCTCTTTGTTCTCGTGAATCTGTGCTTTAAAAAGTCACTTTATAATCACTTTATGTCTTTTCCTTTTCCTTATCTATCTATTCACAACGTAATCATATCTGTAGGTGCTCTGTTCCTAGGAGATCTGCAACCACCCTGTCCTAATCTAGTGTTGTTGCCTCATTTTTTTCTCTCATCATCCTTAGTTCATAATATTAATTTCCTAGTGTTCCTCTCTGCTTCCCACTTGCTCCATTTTTAATGAATTTTCCCCAGAGCTATCTATCAAAAAAGAAAGCTCATTCACATCACTCTTCTACTTTAAAATACTTCAGTGTTCATTCATAGCGTTTGGAATAAAGTCCATACTTCATTTTGCTCTAAGGCCTCTCACAAGCTGAATATTGTCTTCTTCAACTTTAGATATTTCTCAAATTTCACACCTTTCAAAATACAAAATTCCTTAAAATTCCTGCAAACAGTCATATTGCCTGTCTCTTCACTTTTTACACAGGATTCATCTTCTGCCTAAATATTATTTATTGCTCCTACCTAGCTCCTAGTTATCATTCCTGACTCAGCATACACATACTTCTTCAGAAGACTCCTATCTGACCCCCTTTTTACATTCTGACTGATTTTCTCATGCCCAGGGAGGCACTGCACATATGCCTCTATTACAGCAATTTATAACATGCCATTTATGGTCTCTCTATATAAATGTAAACAGATTTTTTCTCTCCCTAAAACAGACTGTCTCAGGTAGTGCTGCTTTAAGAGAAATACCATAAGTGAATGGCTTTAAAAGGAGAAATTGTCTTTTGTCACAGTCCAGTAAGTTTGAATTCAGGGTATTGGCTCCAGGGGAAGGCTTTCCTTCTTTTTCAGCTCTGGAGGAAGGTCTTTGTGTTGCATCCATCTTTGGTTAGGGAGCATCTCGGTGCAGGAAACTCAGGTCCGAAGTATGCATGCTACTTCCGGTGCTGTTTTCTTGATTGCAAGAGGTTCCCAAATTTCTTCTTGTTTCCCTTTCCTTTATATCCTAGGAGACTCCCTCTAGGCACAATACAATCTCACATATTGAGTCCTGCTGCACTAGCACAATCACCCTCCATCATCTTTCACTAACACCACGAGGCAGGGTTTACAGCATACACAACATGCGGAATCATGGCTTAGTTAAATTGCTACACAGATTTTTGGGGGAACACAATTCAATCCATGACACAGACTACAAATCCTTTCAAGTTAGAAATCAGATGATATTTAAATATTCAGCTTTGCATCAATAAACACATAGCATAGAACATGGACTGTGATGTTCAGAAAATTCTTGATGATTGCCACAGGAAGCAAATGCATCTAAACTTCATAATCCAGCAAAAGTACACTGGGTTCTTCACTCCTTCTTAGCATTTACATGCTGGTGGTATTTAGTTGAATGAAATTCCTGAAAAAAAATAAAATGAAGTTTGCAGTGTGTGTGGAAAAGCTGCCGAGCTTTGGCAGTGAGGAACTAAGTAGACTAACGGTATGCATATGAGCTGCTGGCTCATTGGAACACACGCTGGTGAAACTAACCTACTCTAACACTGGCTGTTTTACAGCCCAATTACCAGTACTGGATGACAGCAGCAGTTTTGATTCTTGAGAACAACTGCCATCATAGTAGCCCCTAAATATATTCTTACACTTGTGATTTTTTTCTTATCGAATCTATCATCCATGCATTCGCAATGTGTGAGAAAACAAACACTTGATTCTGATCACTAGGGCTTCAAATACCTAGTAGAAGCATGCTTTAGATCATGCACTTTCAAACCAAACCAAAGGGTTTACGTGTGAAAAGACAGATTAGTTAAGTGACTGAGGCAAGGAGAAGTAACAAAGCTTGTGTGCATATTTCAATGTGTTTCTTTTTGTGTGGTAAAATGTTCTGAACTGTTTTTTTTCCTTGACATATATCTTCAGTCTGCAGAAAAGAAGGAAACCACCTATCAGAAACCAGAAAGAAATTTTAGTAGCAAGGCAGAACAGCAGAATTTTTCAAACACATCACAAGGGTATTCAACAATGAGATGAAATTGCCAAATAAGTGCTTCAAGAATGCTAAAGGCCTGATACAAAAGAACCAAAATTTTCAGAAGTTATTATACAACTCCTTTATACTTCTTTATCTTAGTGATCAGAATTTTGACCACATTTAAATTGCTTAGGGTCCTTCATTAAATGAAGTGGCTGTTTTATAGTATCTTGAATTAAAGGAAAGTGCTTCACATGTATAGTGAAAATTGTACTAAAAAAAGTATGAGTAGCCAGTTGTCCTTGAGACAATTCTGACTCCTGGTTGACTTATTCCTATTAGAGTATAACTGTGCACCACAGAGTTTTCAGTGGTTCATTTTTTGAAAGTAGAACACCAACTTTTTTTTTTTTCCAGGCATCACAGGGTGGATTCAAATATCTAAACATTTGGTTATCAGCCAATCACTTTAACCATTTGCATCTCCGAGGGACTCCTACTAAAAGTGTAGCAAGTATATTTAACACAAAACAACAACAACAACCAAAAAAAAAAAAACAACTCACTGCCATCTGTTTCAGTAGGGGTATTGGGTAAGTGCTACGGCTGATAACCAAGAGGCTTGCAGTTCAAATACACCAGAAGCTCCTTGAAATTCTATAGGGCAGTTCTACTCTGTCTGTAGAGTCACTATGACATGGAATTGACTCAGTGGCAATGGGTTTTGAGTTTTTTGTTTGTTTGTGCTACTTTAACAGAGATACCACAGGTGAACAGCCTTCGGTCAATCTTCTCTTGGACTGGAAGCTTCGGAGTCACAGGGACCCCAGTCCGTTCTAAAGGATATGCTCAGCTTCCGGTGCAGAAGCATCACCCCTTATCTCTCTGCTAACTTCTCGCCTTTATATCTCAAGAGACTGCCTCAGGCACAAAACAATCTTACATACCAAGTCCTGCACCACTGAGAACTGCCACTCATCCAACCTCATTAACACAACAGAGTCAGGATTTACAACATCGAGGGCATCAGAAGATAATAGGAATCAAGCCCTAGCTAAATTGCTACAGATTTGGTGGTGAACACAATTCAGTCCATGACACCATCTAATCAGTTCAGAGTCATAACCACCCTATAAGACACAGTAGAACTGCCCCATAGAGTTTCTGAGGAGCACTTGGCTGACCTTTTGGTTAACAGCCTTAGCTCTTCACCACTATGTCACCAGGGTTTCCATAGTAGGTATAGTATTCAGTTAATTATATAAATTATAATTCTTCTCAGCCAGCCAAGTGCCGTTGAGTTGGATCCGAGGGACAAATCAATTTTTCTCATGATAACTGGTAAGTTCTGAATTTTGTGTGCTACACATGGTAATACTGGTGGAGTAATATTTAAGTGCTACTTCTGCTAACCAGAAAGTCAGCAGTTCAAATCTGCTGGGTGCTCCTTGGAAACTCTATTGAGCTGTTCTACTCTGTCCTATAGGGTTGCTATGAGTTGGTATTGACTCAATGGCAGTGTGTTTGGTTTTTTGGAGACAGCATAAGAGTTAATGTTTCTGCCCTGTCCCCCAAAAGTGTTGCTATTGCCACTTTAAACATTCAATTCCAACTCATAGTGGCCACATTTGACAGAGTAGAACTGCCCTATCAAGTATTCTTAGCTGTCATGTATTAAACTGTGTCCTCATCAAAGTGCATGTAGTGATTTGGCTAGGCATTGGTTCCGGCTATTACGTGATATTCCTGTATGTTGAAAATCGTGCCTCTATGATGTTAATAAGGGAGGATGGACAGTGGTGTATTGGTAGGGCAGGACTCAATTTGTAAGATTATACTGTGACTTGAGGCAATCCTTAGGGATATAAAAGAAAGGTAAACATTCAAAGGGCTAGGGGACCTCATACTACCAAAAAAGCAGTGCCTCGAGCAGAGCATGCCCTTTGGAAAGGACCGGGGTCCGGGAGTCATAGAAGCTCCCAGTCCAGGATGATATTGATTACAAGGATCATCTTCTAGAGCCAACAAAGATAGCTTTCCCCTGGAACTGATGCCCCAAATTTGGACTTCTAGTCTACTAGACTGACAGAATAAAATTCTCTTTTTAAAGCCATCCACTTGTGGTACTTCCGTGAGAGCAGCACTAGGTGACTTCTAAGACATTGGCTGTAATCTTTATTGAAGCAGATCACTAGGACCTTCTCTCTAGGAGCTGCTCAATGGGTTAAAATAGACAACCTTTTAGTTAGCAGCTGAGTACTTAACCTTTGTACCAGGGCTCCTTCCACAGTTAAAAATTCATGAAATGGGAAATCAATGGGGTTATATGTGGGATATAGACTCCCAATAGTTGTCTGTTCGTATTCAATTCTTATTTCTCATTACATACATGTTACATTAATTGGATATTTGATTTCATTTTTATTACAACAGTTTTTTTTGTTTTTTTTTTTTACTATTGTACTTTAGATGAAGATTTACAGAACTAGCTTCTCATAAAACAGTTATTACATATATTGTTTCATAACATTGGTTACCAATCCCACAACATGTCAACACTTTCCTTCCGGATCTTGGGTTTGCTATTACCAGCTTTCCTATCTTCTCCTGCCTTTTCTAGACCTTGCTGCTGGGCTCATGTGCTCTTTAGTCTTGTTTTGTTTCATGGGCCTGTCTAACCTGTGGATGAAGTGTGAACCTCAGGAAGAGCTTCACATCTGAGCTAAAAGAGTGCCTGAGGACCGTACTCTTGAGGCTTCTCCAGCCTCTGTCTGACCAGTAAGTCTGGATTTTTTTGTGAGTCAGACTTTTGTTCTACATTTTTCTCCAGCTGTGTCTGGGACCCTTTATTGTGAGCCCTGTCAGAACAGTCAGTAGTGGTAGCTGGGTACTATCTACTTATGCTGGACTCAGTCTGGTGGAGGCTATGGTACTTGTGTCCCATTAGTCCCTTGGACTAATCTTTCCCTTGTGTCTTTGGTTTTCTTAACTTTCTCTTTCTCCAGATATAATGAAACCAGTGGAGCATCTTAGATGGCCACTCACAAGCTTTTAAGACCCCAGATGCTGTTAATCAAAGTAGAATGCAGAATATTTTCCTTATAAATTATGTTATGTCAGTTGAGCTGAATGTTCCCTGAGACCATGGTTCCGACATCCCTCAGCCCAGTAATTTGGTCCCTGAGGGAATTTGGATGTGTCTATGGAGATTCCATGGCTTTGCCTCGGACAAATTGTGCTGACTTCCGCAGTACTGTGTACTGTCTTGTCATTCACCAAAGTTAACTCTTATTTGGGCCTATTTAGTGTGTTCTCATCCCTACCCCTTCCTTCCCTTGTAACCATCGAAAATTGTCTGTAATCCTTTTCATGAGTTTTCGTATTAATGGTTTCATACAATATTTGTCCTTTTGTGATTGACTTATTTCACTCAAAATAATACCCTTCAGATGTCATCCACGTTGTGAGATGTTTTGCAGATCTATCACTGTTCTTCATCATCGCATAGTACTCCACTGCGTGTCCA
The DNA here is from genome assembly GCA_028571685.1 of Heterohyrax brucei. Taxonomy (NCBI): domain Eukaryota; kingdom Metazoa; phylum Chordata; class Mammalia; order Hyracoidea; family Procaviidae; genus Heterohyrax; species Heterohyrax brucei. Next base: position 114,134,121 of record CM053166.1, on the reverse strand, counting down.
AGCCAAGCCAAGTGCCTTCGTATGCACCATAATTTGTTTATCCATTCTAGGGTCGTCGGATCCGACTCAATGGCACTTGGCTTGGCTTCGTTTATGAATGGGCATCCAGGTTGTTTCTATCCTTTTGTTATTGTGAACAATGCTGCAGTGAACATATATTTGCATATGTCTATTCAGGGGGAGGTTCTTAATTCTCTAGGATATTTTCCTATGAGTGAAATTGCTGAATCATTTCTATTTCTAACTTTCTAAGGAAGCATTCTATTGTTTTCCAAAATGGTTGCATCATTTTGCATTCCCAGCAGCAGTGCATAAGAGTTCTCATATCCCTGCAGCCTCTCCAGCATTTACAGTTTTCTGGTTTTCACTTTTTTTATAATTTGTGCTTGTAGTGCCTGAGTGAGAGGACACCTCAGTGTTGTTTTGATTTGCATTTCTCATGTGTTTGTTAGCCCCTTGCATGTCTTCTTTGATAGTCTCTGTTCCTACCTTTGCCCATTTTTCAACTGAATTTTTTTTTTTCTTTTTTGTTGTTTAAGTGTTGGATTTGTCTATAAATTTTAGTTTAGAACTTTGTCAGATTTGTCATAGCCAAATTTTTTCCCCAGTGTGTAGGTTATCTAGTTTAACTTCTGAAGTTTGCCTGCTGTTAGTTATGGTTTATATCCTGTTAATGCTGAATATTAAGGCTTCTACCCCTGGTCTTTTCTTTTATGTTCTTTATGGTTTGGGGTTTTATATTTAAATCTTTGACTGATTTTGAATTGTCGTTTTATATGGTGTGGGGTATGAATCCCATTTCTTTCTTGTCTTTTTTTTTTTTTGCAGATGGGCATTCAGTTTTGCCAGCACCATTTGTTAAAAAGACTGACTTTTCCCCATTGGATGGACTTTTGGCCTTTGCCAAAGATCAGGTAACTATAGATAGATGGATTTTCTTCTGGGTTCTCAATTCTGTTCCATTGGTCAATGTATCTGTTGTTGTACTAGCACCACACTGTTTTGACTACTGCAAATTTATAGTCGACTCTGAGGTCTAGAAGTGTGAATCTTCCTACTTCATTTTTCTTCCTCAGTGCTTTATTTATTCAGAGTCTCTTCCCTTTGCATATAAGGCTAACAAATAGTTTTTCCATCTCTTTAAAGAATGTTGCTGATATTTGTATAGACTGCACAGTGTTTTGTAGATTGCTTTGAGTAGAATTGACATTTTTACAATCTTGAGTGTACCTATCCACGAGCATGGTATGTTTTTCCACTTATTTAGTACTCTTTTGGCTTGCTGCAATAGTTTTTTTTTTACTTTTCTTTGTACAGGTCTCTGAAATCTCTGGTGTTTTTGTTATCTAGTGCTACTGTAACAGAAATACGGTAAGTGAATAGCTTTAACAAAAATAAATTTATTTTCTCACAGTCTAAATTCAGGGTGCCAGCTCAAGGTGATGGCTGTCTAGAGGAGAGTTCTTGTCATTGATGTATCCCTGGACTAGGAGCTTTTCTGAAGCAGGAATCCTGGGCCAAAGACACACTCTACTCCTGGCACTGATTTCTTGGTGGTCAATTCCATTTTCTTTTTATATCTTGAACATCTCAGGAAACTTTCTTTACATTGAATTAGGGATGTGACACAGGTAAGAGTGTTACATCCCACCATAATCTTTTTTAACATAAATTAGTCTTGCTTTTGAAACTCTAGTGTTGCAGCGGTTAAGAGTTACAGTTTCTATCCAAAAGGTCAGAAGTTCAAATCTGACAGGCACTCCTTGGTAACTCTACAGGGAAGTTCTACTCTCTTCTATAGAGTGGCTGTGGTGGTCAGGATTATGTCAATTTGGCTACTCCATATTTGGCTGCTGTATTAAGTGGCAGGGCAGGGTCTGTAGTGGCTTCCTATCCCTCAGCTCTCATCTCTTGACCACCCATTACTACTGCTGGTCTGCTCTCTTCTTCCAGCATCTGGTTCCTGGACTTGAACTAGCAGCTGTTGGATTCATCAATCCTTACAGTTGGCACGTGAGAGTCCTGCTCCCTTACCTACCGATTCTGGGTTCGCCAGCCTCTGCTGCTTCATCTCACCGCCAGCTTGGGATCCATCGATCTACACAACTGGTGATCTATAACTCTGGTCTCTGACCTGCTGACTTTGGGTTCATCAGCTTCTGTGGCCACGTGAGGATTGTGCCAGGACTTGTGACATTCAGCTTCTGTGATTGCATGAGCTGTTTCCTATATTTATATCTATCTATATATTATAAATCTTGCTTTGTACCTACACTTGTTACTGGTTTTGCTTCCCTAGAAAACTCAGCCTAAGACAGTGTCTATGAGTTGGAATCAACTCAACAGCAACAAATATGTGTTTCCAATCCTGCCTTATTAACCAAAGGCAGGGATTAGGATTTATAACACATAGGAAAATTATATAAGTCACAAAATGGAACACAACCACACAATCCTGGGAATCATGGCTAAAACAAGCCAACACATACTTTTTTTTAGGACCCAATTTTAATCCATTACACCTAGTTATATTTATTCCTAATATTTTATTTTTTGAGGGACTATTAGGAATGCTATTAATTTTCTATTCTCTTTTCATTGTACTGTTTACTGGTGTATAGGAATCCAGCTGATTTTTGTATGCCTATCTTGTGTCCTGTCTCTTTGCTGAATCTTTCTATTATATTCAGTAGTTTTGGGGTTTTCATGTATAGTAGCATATCATTTGCAAATAGCGACAGTTTTACTTCTTCACTACTGATTCAGATGCCCTTTGTTTCTCTTTCATTATTCTTCTAAGACTTCTAGCACAATGATAAACAGGAGAGGTGGTAAAGGGAATCCTTGTCTTGTTTCTGTTCTCAAGGGGAATGATTTCAGTCTCTCTCCATTAATAATGATGTTGACCATAGGTTTTGTATAGATGTCCTTTATTATATTGAGAAATCTCTCCTCTATACTTATTTTATTGAGAGTTTGTGTCAGGAATGTGTTTTCGACTTTGTTGAATGCCTTTTCTGTATTGAATGAGATGGTCATGTGATAATTTTATTTTATGTATGTGGTGGATTACACTGATTTTGTAATGTTGAAACATCCTTGTGTACATAACATGAACCCCAGTGGCTGTGGTGTATTATTTTTTAGATATAATGCTGAATTCTATTGACAAAAATTCTGTTGAGAATTTTTTGTGTCTATATTCATGAAAACTATTTGTCTGCAAGTTTCTTTTTTGTGGTGTTTTTGGCTGGTTTTGGTAGTAGGGTTATACTGACTTTACAGAATATATTAGGAAGTGTTCCTTCCCTTTCTATGTTCTGAAATAGTTTGAGTAGTACTAGCGTAAGTTCTTGAATGTTTGGTAGAATGCTCAAGAGAAACCATCTGGGTCAGGGTTTTTTGACGTTGTTTTGGCAAGTATTTTTTATTACTTTTCAAACTCTTCTGTTGCTATGGATCTGTTCAGATTTTTGACATCAGTGTCTGTCAGTTTGGGTAGATGATGTGTTCCTGGAAATACATCGATTTCCTCCAGGTTTTCAAGTTTGTTACAATATAGTTTTTCTTAGTACTCTGTTATAATCCTTTTTATTTCAGTTGGGTCTGTTGTAATGTCCTCCACTTCTTTACTTATTTGGGTTATTTGCTTCCTCTCTTGTTTTTATTTTGTCAGTTTAGCAAGGGATTTGTCGATTTTAATGATCTTTCAAAAAATCAACTTTTGATTTTGCTGATTCTTTCTACTGTTTTTCTAGTGCACTTATTTTTCTCTGATCTTTATTATTTTCTTTCGTCTGGTGGCTAAGTGTTTCTTTTTTACTTATCTCTGTATATTTGTTAAAACTGTTTAGTTAATGCTTTGAATTTATCCCATCACATTTATTACCATAGATTGACTTCTGAACGCTGCCTTTGCTGTATATCAGTGGTTTTGATATGATATGTTTTCATTCCCCTTTGATTCTTGGAATTTTTTTATGCCCCATTTGATTTCTTTTATTACTCAGTGGTTTTTAAGCATAGCTTTATTCAGTTTCCATGTTTTTTTTCCCTTTCTCTTCCTGTGAATTTCTAATTTGATGGCATTGTAATCAGAGAGGATACTTGTATCATCTTGACTTTCTATCCATTTGAAAGTTCTGTACTTGTACCAGTTATTTCTTCTTTGACAGCTCTGATATTCTTGCCATTTGCAGATTAACTTCACTATAATCCTGCTGTAAATATTGTAGTTTTGAATAATCCTTGAGAGTGCTTTACCTAGGTTGATATCTGGCTGATGTAGATTTAGACTGTCACCTGATGTTGTTTGTTTTCTAATCATATGACTCCCTTTGATAATTCTTGTAAGTTTGGTTTTGCTTTTGTATATTCCCTGAATTTCTGTTTATCTGGAAATGTCCTAATATCCTCATAATGCTTCAACAACATTTTTGCAGGACACATTATTCTTAGTTGGCATTTTTTTTTCTCTTTCAGAATTTATGTATGTCATTCCACTGTTTTCTTACCTACATGGTTTCTGCTGAGTAATCAGAGCTTAGTCATATTGTGGAAATCCTGGTGGTGTAATGGTTAAGTGCTAAGTCTTCTAACCAAAAGGTCAACAGTACAAATCTGCCAGGTGTACCTTGGAAACTCTATGGAGCTTTTCTGCTCTGTCCTATATGGTTGCTATGAGTCAGAATCAACTTCACAGCAGTGCACCTTGGTTTTAGTCATATTGATTTCCCACTGTATGTGATTTTTGTATTTTCTCAAGTTGCTCTCAGGATTCTTTAGTGGCTGTGATTATGGTATGCCTTGATGATTTTCTTTTGGAAGCTATGCTATATGGGGTTCATTGAGCTTCTTGAATGGTCATCTTTTATGTTTTATCTTTCACCTTTTCAATCTCTTCTTTTATGATGGATTTATTTAACTGTTCTACCTCTGTATTAGTTTATGTAGGTAGTATGTTTCTAGAAATTTGTCCAACTCCTCCAGATTTTCAAATTTTTAGAGTATAATTTTCCATAGTATTCTGCTATGATTTCTTTCTTTTTTTTATGATTGAATGAAAATGTACATTCCCATATAAATTTGCATGCCCGCCTATATGCAGCTCCCACTGTTCTCCCTGCCTGGTGACAGCACACTGTTCCTCTCTGCTCCATACATGTCTTATTCTCTCAACAATCTCCTATCCCCTCCTCTCCACCCACTGCCTTCCTCCAGTAAGAGGTCAGCAGGATGACATCCTATACATGCATAGAACCATAACACGATATGGTCACTCTGTGTCACCAAGTCCAATTCATTGCTGTCTGAAAAGTTGACCTCAATTATGATTTATGAACAGGGGCAGCATCAGGGCCAGGGCCCATGCTCCCAAGGGAACTCCAAGGCCCCTGGACCATCAACTGTGCTCTTTCAGTGGAGATCTCAGGGTGCACCACTTTTTATTCTTGTGTTGCCAGTGAGACTCAATTATGTGAACTCCTTTATGGCTATCTTTGATGGTGGCCAAGCACTATCTGGTTCTTCTGGTCACAAGTCGATGTAGTCATCCACTCACACGGGTCTGTCTGTCTTCTGGGTTCTCTTTCCCCCATGTCATTTTGGTCCTTGGTGATCATCTGTTCCTGCTGAGTTGGGACCATTTGCTGTACCCTCAGATGGCAGCTTGGTAGCCTTTAAGACCCCAGATGCCACTCACCAATTTGGGGTGCAGTGGCTCTCTTAGCAAAACACTAGTTTTGTCAACTGACCTTGATTTGCCCTGAAAGAACGGTCCCCACCTCCTTGCCCCAGCTACTCTGTCCTTGCAATATTGGGTTAAGATGGGAGGAGTAATCATGTTATGTTGTAATCCAGTTAACGTTGATTTTTCTAATGTGTGCTGTCACAGATATCACCCAACCAAATTTCTATCGACTATCTAGGTCTGAACCGTCCCCATCCTCACCTTCCCTCCCTCCCCACCCTTGCAGCCACCAAAGAGTCTTTTCTTCTATGCATAAGTCTGTTTTTAAGTTCTTATTGTAGGGATCTCACACACTATTTGTCCTTTTGTCATTGACTACCTTCACTCAACATAATGTCCTCCAACTGAAACCAGGTTATGAGATGTTTCTTGAAATCATCCTTGTTCTTTATCACTGCGTAGCATTCCATTGAGTATATATACCATACTTTACCTATCCATTATGATTTCATTTTTTAATTTTACTTGTGTCTGTTGCAATATTGCTCATGTCATTTCTCAATCAAGTTGTTTCTTGTCCTGTTTTTCTTTTGTCTGTTTGGCCAGTGGTTTATCAATTTTGTTAATCTTTTCAAACAACAAGGTTTTGGTCTTGTTAACTTTCAATTTCTATTCTCCAATTTATTTGTAAATCCTGGTAGCTTAAGTGGTTAAGTGATGCAGCTGCTAACCAAAAGGTTGGCAGTTCAGATCTGCTGGGGGCTCTTTGGATACTCTATGGGACAGTTCTAGTCTGATCTATAGAGTCACTGATTTGAAATCGACTTGACAGCAGTGGGTTTCGTTTGACTTTTTTTTTTAAATTCTTTTAGCTCTGCTCTAATTTTTATTATTTGTTTTCTTCTGGCACCTGAGGGGTTCTTTGGCTACTCTCTACTTGTTTGAGTTGTAAGGGTAATTCTTTGATTTGGGCCCTTTTTATTTTTGGATGTGTGTATTTAGTGGGATGAATTGACCTCTGAATACTGCCTTTGCTGTGTTCCAAAGGTTCATCCAAAGGTACGATGTGTTTTCATTCTGATTTGATTCTGTAAATTTCTTTTTCTCAACCTTGATTTCCTCTATAATCCCTTAGTCGTTGAGCAAGTGTTGTTCTGTTTCTGTGTGTTTGACTTTTTTTTCCTTCCTTTTTCTGGTGTTGATTTCTACCTTTATGGGTTTATGGTCTGAAAAGATGCTTGGCAATATTTCAATACTTGGAATTTTGTTAAGGATTACTTTATGGCCTAATAGGTAGTCAGTTCCATATGCACTGTGAAAGAATGTATACTTGGCTGCTGTTGGGTAGAGTGTTCTATATTTGTTTATGAGATCAAGTTGGTGGATTGTAGCATTTAGATCTTCCATGTCTTTATTGAGTTTTTTTCTGAATATTCTTTCCACTCAAAAGTGATGTACTGAAGTCTCCTACTATTATTGTGGAGCTCTCTTTTTATTTTCAATGCAGTTGGAGGATTTTTTTTTAGGTATTCTGGAGCCCTGGTGGTCAGTGCATACATATTTAGTAAAGTCTCCCTGGAGTACTGTCCATTTAATCATTATGCAGTATCATTACTTACCCAATGTGGAAGATTTTACTTTAAAGCTTATTTTGCCAGAGATTAATATTGACTCTCCTGCTCTATTTTGAATGTTGTTAGCTTCGTATGTTTTTTTCTACCTTTTGAATTCTAGTTTGCTCTTGTCTTTCAGACTAAGATGTGTCTCCTGCAGGCAGCATATAGGTTGGTTGCATTTTTAATCCAATTTGCCGCTCTCTATCTCTTTATTGGTGTGTTTAATCCATTCATATTCAGTGTCGTGTCATTATTGATACGTATGAGTTTAGTGCTGTCATTTAGATTGTGCGTGTGTGTGTGTACACTATAGACGACTGCTTTGTTCTACTCAATTTTCTATTCTGACTTCCTTTACTTATGTGTTTTCATCTTTTTCAGCATTAGTAGATTTGTATTTGCTGAGACTTCATGCTTTTCTTGATTTTATTTTAACATATAGGATTGATATTAATGATTACCCCTGTTTTTCTAAATTTAAACCTACCTTTAACATCTTTATTTTTTTTTTAAAAAATTGTGGTTAAGTGAACCCTCCTACACCGTTGGTGGGGTTGCAAAATGGTCCAACCTCTTTGGAAAGCAATCTGGCACTTCCTTAAACAAATGGATATCGATATACCATTTGACCCAGTAATTCCACTACTTGGAATATGTCCTACAGAATCAAGGCCTTTCACACCAGCGGACACATGCATGAGAGTATTTATTGCAGCACAGTCCACGATTGCAAAAAGATGGAATCAACCCAGATGCCCAACAATAGAAGAATGGATAAGTAAACTATGGTACATATACTCAATGGAGCACTACGCAATGATAAAGAATAACGATGATTCCAGGAAACATCTCCTAACCTGGTTTCAACTGGAAGACATTATGTTGAGTGAAAGTAGTCAGCGACAAAGGGACAAATACTCTATGAGACCTCTATGATAAGATCTCAAAAACAGACTTGTGTATAGAAGAAAAGACTCTTTGACAGCTGCAAGGGAGAAGAGGGAGGGAGGGGGAGGGGGGAGGGTTTAGTTTAGATAGTTGCTAGAAATCTGGTTGTTATGTTGCATGTATGCAAAACCAGCAACCAACATCATTTTGAATGGAGAGAGAAGGAAAGAATTCCCCCATCAGAACGGGAAACAGAAAAGGATGCACATTGTCACCACTTTTATTCAACATTGGGCTGGAGGTTCTAGCCAGAGCAATCAGACAAAATACAGAAATTAAGAGTATCAATACTGGTAAAGAAGAAGTAGAAATGTCTCCATGTATTTGCAGATGATATGATCTTGTATACAGAAAACCACAAGGAATACATACATAAACTACTGGAAATAATAGAAGAGTCAGCCAAGTATCAGGATATAAGATAAACATAAATAAATCAATAGGATTCCTCATAACAACAAAGAGATTATGCTCTCAGGGGAACCCCGAAACCACTGGACCATCAATTGAGGTCTTTTCCATCGTGGCTAACACTGGTGGTGACCGGGCACCATCCGGTTCTTCCAGTCCCAAGTCGATGAAGGCACCCACTCTTGTGGGTCTCTCTGTCTTCTAGGTTGTCTTTACTGCATGTCATTTTGGTCCTCGATGAGCATCCGTTCCTGCTGAGTTGGGACCATTTGCTGTGTCCTCACATGGCAGCTTGGCAGCTTTTAAGACCCCAGACGCCACTCACCGATGTGGGGTGCAGAGAGCTCTCTTAGCAAAATGATAGTTGTGCCAATTGGCCTCGATTTCACCTAAGAGCATGATCCCCTGCCTCCTGCCCCAGCTACTCTATCCTTGCAATATTGGATTAAGATGGAAGGAGTACTCAAGTTATGCTGAAGTCCACTTAATGTTGTTCTTGTTTCTAATATGTGCTATCACTGCTTTCTCCCAACCAGATATCTAGCAACTATCTAAACTAAACCCTCCCCCCTCCCCCTCCCTCCCTCCTCTCTCTTGCAGCTGTCAAAGAGTCTTTTCTTCTATACACAAGTCTGTTTTTGAGATCTTATCGTAGAGGTCTCATAGAGTATTTGTCCCTTTGTCGCTGACTACTTTCACTCAACATAATGCCTTCCAGTTGAAACCAGGTTAGGAGATGTTTCCTGGAATCATCGTTATTCTTTATCATTGCGTAGTGCTCCATTGAGTATATGTACCATAGTTTACCTATCCATTCTTCTATTGTTGGGCATCTGGGTTGATTCCATCTTTTTGCAATCGTGGACTGTGCTGCAATAAATACTCTCATGCATGTGTCCGTTGGTGTGAAAGGCCTTGATTCTGTAGGATATATTCCAAGTAGTGGAATTACTGGGTCAAATGGTATATCGATATCTGTATTGGCCTGTAATTTTCCTTGTTTGTGCCATCTTGACGCATTTTGGTATCAAGATCATGCTGACTTCATAGAATGGATTTGGAAATGTATCAGTCTTTCTCTATGCTGTGAAATACCTTTAACTGTACTAATATTAGCTCCTCTCTAAATGTTTGATAGAATTCTTCAGGGACGTCATCAGAGCCAGGATTTTTTTTTGGTTGGTAATTTCTTGATTACTTTTTTCAATCTCTTCCTTTGTGACTAGTTTATTCAGTAGTTCTATTTCTGTTTTTGTTAGTTTTGGTAGGTAAAGAGACTCTAGAAACTTGTCCATTTCCTCTAGGTTTTTAAATATATTAGAGTACTGTTTTAGTTAGCTGGTACTGCTCTAACAGAAATACCACAGAATGGGTGGCTTTAACAAAGGAAGGTTTATTCTTACACAGTCCAGTAGGCTACAAGTCCAAATTCAGGATGTCCACTCCAGGGGAAGGATTTCCCCCTTGTGGGCTCTGGAGGAAAGTCTGATATTGTATCAATTTTTGTCCAGGGAGTGTCTTAGCACAGAAACCTTGGGCTTGAAGGATGCACTCTTCTCCCTGCTGCTTTCTTGATTGTACGAGGTTCCCAATTCTCTACTTGCTTCTCTGTCCTTTTATCTCTTGCAGGATGAAAGGATTAAGGGTAGTGTAAGCCACACTCCAGGGAAACTCCGTTTACAGTGGATCAGGAAGGTGATCTTATGAAGGGATTTACAGTCCCACCCTAATCCTTTAACATGCAGCACAGCAAAATCACAAAATGGAGGACAATCCTAGAGTACAGGGAATCATGGCCCAGCCACAGGACTACACCTATTTTGTGGGGGACGCAATTGAATCCATGAGAAGTACAATTTTTCAAAATATTTTGTTATGATTATTTTAAATTTGGTTGGCTCTGCTGTAAAATTATCCATCTATCTCATTTCTTATTTGGGTCATTGATTTCCTCTCCTGTTTTTCTTTTGTGAGTTTGACCTATGGTTTATCAATTTTGTTGCTCTTTTAAAAAGAAAAGCAACTTTTGATTCTGTTGATTTTTTCAGTTGTTTTCTTGTTCTCTATTAATTTAGTTTTGCTCTAATTTTTATAATCTGCTTTATTCTGGTGCCTGAGGGGTTCTTTTTCTGTTTGTTTGAGTTGTAGTGTCAATTCTTTGATTTTGGCCCTTCCTTCATTTTGGATGTATGCATTTACTGAGATAAATTGACTTCTGAGCACTGCTTTTGCTGTATCCCATAGGTTCTTGTAGGATACATTTTCATTCTCATTTGAGTCTGTGAATTTTCTTATTGCATCTTTGATTTCTTTTATAACCAAGCAATTTTTGAGCAAGGTGTTGTTCAGTTTCCATTTCTACCCATGTTATCTCTGCTATTGATTTCCACTTGTATGGCTTTACGGTCTGAGAAAATGCTTTGCAATAATTCAGTGATTTGGATTTTGTTGAGACTTGCTTTATGGCCTAATAGTCTATTCTGGAGAATGTTCCATGAGCATTGGAAAAGAATTCTGTATGTCTGTAAGGTTGAATAAGTTAATTTTTGCAGTAAGCTCTTCTGTGTCTTTATTGAGCTTCTTTCTGAAATATCTGTCCATTACCAAAAGTGGTGTGTTGAAGTCTCCCATTATTACTGTGAAGTGATCTATTTCACTTTGCACTGTTGTCAGCATTCGTTCAATGTGTTTAGAAGCTGTGTATGTTGGCTGCATAAGTATGTAATACTGTTATACCCTCCTTATGTATTGAAACTTTACACAATATATAGTGACTATGCTTTTCCATGATGGCGGATGTTACCTTAAAGTCTATTTTATCTGAGATTAATATTGCCACTCTTGATCTTCTTTGCATGTTATTAGCAACATATATTTTTCCATCCTTTGAGTTTCAGTTTGTTCATGTCTTTGAGTCTAAAGTATGTTTCTTGTAAGCAGCATTTAGACAGACAGTGTTTTTTGATCCAACCTATTACTCTCCATCTCTTTATTGCTGCATTTAATCTATTTACATTCAGTGCAATTATTGATAGGTATGAATTTAATGTTGTCATTTTGGTGCCTTTTTTTGTTGTTGACAGTTTTTTGTTCTACTTAATCTGTTCTGTTTTTCTTTATGGGTTTTCTTTTATTTCTTTTCAGTGTTGATTTTATGTCTGTTCAGATATCTAGATTGTGTTACTTGTTTTGATATGTAGTATTGTTAGTTTTCTTTGCAGCTACCCAGCTATTCTCCCCGTATGGAAGTTTTCTGTCAGCAAATCTTCAACAATTATCTCTGTATTTTCTGCTATCACTCCCTGTTCTGGTGCTCCAATCATTTGTAAATTATTCCTCTTGACAGAGTTGCTCATAACCTTAATGATTCTTCATTTTTCTTAATTTTTTTATCTGTTTCATCTTCAGTCTTGCTAATTCTTCATTCCAATGCCTCTGTCTTGCTGTTTTGACTTTCTATTGTATTGCTTAACTCTGATTCTCTGATTTTGTTGTTAATCTTCTAAATTTCATATTGTTGTCGCTCTAGCTTCTTGTAGCTTTTTTTATTCTTCATTTTGCTCTACTGCACTGACTCGACGGTGCTTGGCTTGGCTGGCACTTTTTCTAATCTCCATCCTAATTCCTTGAAGGGATCTACAAATAACTCTTTTGTATTCTACCTCAGATAATTGTAGGAAGACTTCTTCATCTGGCTAGTTTTTTTACTCTTTTACTAGTTTTTCGGAGCTGTACCAAGTGCCATCGAGTTGGATCTGACTCATGGTGACCCTAGGGGCCATAGTGGAGCCATAATGGTCATCTTTTTAAAATGGTTAGAGATTGTCATCTCTGAGCCATCAAAAAGCTGTTTTGATTTATTTGTTAGGTTATTGCAATCTAAAAAATATATATTTATTTAAATGTATGTATTTTAACTTGGCTTGGATTGTCCAAGTAGTCTGTTTGAGCTGTAGTGGTTATAAGCACCTTGATAATTCTGATGTCCTGTCACCTGATGGTTGGTGTGATGACTACACTGAGAAAAGTAGTAGGATTGGATGGCTAAGGGGATCTAGCAGAACACTTCTTTGATCCACCCTTTTTTTTCCCCTGCCCAGGTCCAAGACAGATACTAAGGGCACACATATAAATGTCCCACTTCCAGCAAAGATGCTTCTCTAGAATTTAGAGTCAGGTGTAGAGCAGAGAAGGGAGTGAAATAGTCTGGTTATAGATAGTGAAGTCAGTGTCTAAGACAAGGAAAAGTTACAAAATTTGGCAAACAGCTAGTGATGCTCCATTGAACTTCTTCTGTGGCTATGTAGGTGCAGTGACTCAGATCTCAGAGGAGCCAATGGAATTTGTCTTTTATCCATCCCTCTGTTTCCCTTTCTCTCGTGCTTGAGAAAAGCTCGGGGCACACAAATAAAATGTCCCCCTTTGGCCCAGGTAATGCAATAGAATTTAGCATTTAGTGCAGAATAGAGAAGGTAGGTTGCAAAGCCTGGGGATAGGGAGAGAAATCAGCATGTAAGAAAAGATTGAGGCCTGAGGGTTTAAAAATGCTTAGCTTAAGACTTTCCGGGGGAATTTGCCTGGATCTCTACAGATTCAGTGATCTGCAGCCCAGGGAGAACAAGCAGAAGTTTGCTTCTGGCACTCCCTTGGTTTCCCAGCTGACAAAGATGGTCTCGACAAAAAAGCTCAATAAAGGGCACAGAAGACCTTATTGCTATAATTAATCCACTAGACCTCATTGAAATATACAGAACGTTCTCTCCATCAGCAGGAAACTACACCTTCTTCTTGAGTGCACATGGAACATTCTCCAGAATAGACTGTGTGTTAGGACATAAAGTAATTCTCAATAAAATCATATCATTGAATTAATGCAAAGCATCTTCTAAGATCATAAAGCCATAAAAGTGGAAATCCATAGTAGAAAAAACATAGATAGAAAGTGGAACTCATGGAAAGTGAACAACATCTTGTTCAAAAAACCAGAGATTATAGAAGAAATCAAGGATGAAATAAAGTAATCTGTGGATTGCAATGAGAATGAAAACATTTCCTACCAGAACCTATGGGATACAGCCAAAGCAGTGCTCAGAGGTTAGTTCATCTCCATAAAAGCACACATCCTGATGGAAGAAAAAAACCAAGTCAAAGGATTGACCCTACAGCTTGAGCAAGTTGAGAGAGAAAAACAGAGGAACCCCACAGGCACCAAAAGAAAACAGATCATGAAGATTAGAGCAGAACTAAATGAATTACAGAATAGAAGAACAACTGAAAAAACTGAAAAGACCAAAAGCTGGCTTTTTTAAAAGATCTGCAAAAGTGAAAAACCATTTGCTAAACTCACTAAAGAAAAACAGGAAAGCCAAGTGCCGTCAAGTTGGATCCGACTCATGGCAACCCTAGGAAAGGAAACAAAATAATGCAAATATGAAATAGGAGGGAAGCTGTCACCAGAGATCCAATAGAAATCAAAAATATCATAACAGAATACTGTGAAGGACTGTACTGTAACAAATTTGAAAACGTACAGGAAATGGACAAATTCCTTGATTCATATCACCTACCAAAATTATCACAAGACAAAGCTAAACAGCTTAATAAACCCATCACAAAGGAAGACATTAAAAAAGTCATAAAAAATTGCCAACCAAAAAAAGCCTGGGTCCAGATGGCTTCACCACAAAATTCTACCAACCGTTTTAGAGAAGAGTTATCTCCAATACTACTGAGAGTATTTTACAGTATAGAAAGAGATGGAATACTCCCATATTCATTCTATGAAGCCAGCATAAACCTGATACCAAAGCCAGGGAAAGACTGAACCAAAAAGGAGAACTACAGACTGATACCACTCATGAATCTAGATGCAAAAATCTTCAACAAAATTCTTCCCAGTAGAAAACAATAACATATCCAAAAAATAATCCATCATGACCAAGCTGGATTCATATCAGGGATGCAAGGATGGTTCAATAGCAGAAAAACAATGTGATCAACCACATAAATGCCACAAAAGACAAGAATCACTCAATCTCGTCTATTGATGCAGAAAAGGCGTTTGATAAAGTCCAACACCGATTCGTGCTAAAAACTCTCAGCAAAATAGGAATAGTCGGCAAAATCCTCAGTGCAATAAGGGCCACTTATACAAAGCCAACTAACTGCCTATATCATCTTGAATGGAGAGAGACTGAAATATTTTTCCTTGAGAACAGGAAGTAGACAAGGATGCCCACTCTCACCTGTTCTATTCAACATTGTACTAGAAGTTCTAGCCAGAATAATTAGACAAAACCAAGAAATAAAGGGCATCTGCGTTGGCACAGAAGTCAAAATCTCCCTATTTGCAGATGATATGATTGTATATGCAAAGAATCCCAAAGTATCCATAAGTAAACTACTCAGACTGATAGAAGACTTAAGCAAAGTCTCAGGATATAAGATAAACATAAGTAAATCAGTAGGATTCCTTTATAGTAACAAAGAGATTATTAAGGAAGAAATCACCAAGTCAATACCATTTACTATAGCCCCTAAGAAGATAAAGTACCTAGGAATAAATCTAACCAGAGTAATAACAGAACTTTACAAAGATAACTACAAGCTCTTACTACAAGAAAGTAAGAGAGACTTGCATAACTGGAGAAACCTACCTTGCTCATGCATAGGAAGACTTAACATTGTGAAAATGTCTGTTTTCCCCAAAGAGATCTGATTATATAATGCAATCCCAGTACAAGTTCCAGTGATATTTTTTAATGAGATGGAGAAACAAATTACCAACTTTGTCTGAAAAGGGAAGAAGCCCAGGGAAGTAAAGCATTATTAAAGAAGAAGAAGAACACCCTGAAAGTCCTCTCATTACCTAACTTTAGAACTTTTTATACTGTCACAGTAGTCAAAACAGCCTGGTATTGGTACACAAAGAGACAGATAGATCAATGCAACAGAATTGAGACTCCAGAGATGACATTGTCTGCCTATGAACAGCTGATATTCAACACAGGTCCTAAGGCATTAAACTGGGGTAAAAACAATCTCTTCAACAAATGGTGATGGCAAAATTGGATATCCATCTGCAACAATTTGAAACAAGACCCATATCTTACACCTTATACGAAAACCAACTGAAACTGGATGCCAAGCCAAGTGCCGTTGAGTCGGATCCAAAGACCTAAATATCAAATCTAAAATGATAAAGTTCATCCAAGAAAAAGTAGGAACAACAATGGAAGTTTTAATACACAACACAGACAGACTTCAAAATCTGTCAAAAAAAACCCCACAATGAACAGAAGAGAAAATAGATAAATGGGAACTACTAAAAATCAAACGCCTTTGCTTGGCTTGCTCATCTAAAGACTTTACTAATAGACTTAAATGGCGACCTCCAGAATGGGAAAAAATATTTGGCAACTATACATCAGACCAACTCCTGATTTTCATAATCTACAACATTAAGTGGACTTCATCATAACTTGAGTACTCCTTCCATCTTAACCCAATATTGCAAGGATAGAGTAGCTGGGGCAGGGGGCAGGGGACCATGCTCTTAGGCGAAATCGAGGCCAATTGATTGACACAACTAGCACTTTGCTAATGAGGTCTCTCTGCACCCCACATTGACGAGTGGTGTCTGGGATTCTAAAAGCTGCCGAAGTGCCATCTGAGGGTACAGCAAATGGTCCCAACTCAGCAGAAATGGATGATCACTGAGGTCCATAACAACATTGGGGGGGAGAACCCAGAAGACAGAGAGACCCATGTGAGTGGGTGTCTACATCAGCTGGTGACCAGAAGAACCGGATGGCGCCTGGCTATCACCAGTGATAGCTGTAATGGAGCTCACAAAGTTGAGTCTCACTGGCAACACAAGAATAAATAGGGATGCACCCTGAGATCTCCACTAGGAGACCACAGTTGATGGTCCAGGGCCTTCAGTATTCCTCTGGGAGCATGGACCCCGGCCCTGATGTTGCCCCTGTCCATAAATCATAGTGAAGATCAACTCTTCGGACAGCAATGGATTGGACGGGGCAACGCAGAATGACTATATTTTGTGGTCACTTTATGATTCTGTGCATCTATAGGATATCATCCTACTGACCTCTTACTGGAGGAAGGGGAGTGAGTGGAGAGGAGGTGATAGGAGCCTTTTGGGAGGATAGGACACATATGGAGCAGAGAGGAAGAGTGTCCTGTCACCGGGAAAGGAGAGCAGTGAGAGTCGCATATACGTGCACATGCAAATTTATGTTGGAACGTACATTTTCATTCAATCATCATCATCATCATAATAAAAAAAAAAGGATCAGCAGTTGGAAAATATGGCTTTGGTGATAGAAATGGTGCTGAGAATTGCGCAATAGAACTTTGCAAGGCCAATGACTTTTTCATTGCAATTTTTTTTTCCCTAACACAAATGGCCACTATACACATGGACCTCATCAGATGGAGCACTCTGGATTCAAATCAAGCCCATCCGTGGAAAGAGATGATGGAAAGCTGAATATCATCAGTCAGAACAAAGCCAGGGGCCAATTTTGGAACAGACCATCAATTGCTCCTTCACACATTCAAGTTGAAACTAAATAATAGTAGATCAACTCCACGAGAGCCTAAGTGTGGCTTTGAATATATCTCACCTGAATTTAGAGACCATCTCAAGAATAGATTTGATGCATTCAACATTAATGACTTCAGACTATTTGTAGAATGGCGTTGTCTTAGTCATCTATTATTGCTATAACAGACATTCTGTATAAGTGGATAGCTTTAAAAACATAAATTTTATTCTGTCACAGTCCAGTAGGCTAAAAGTCCAAATTCAAGGCCTCAGCTCCAGGGAATTCTTTCTCTGTTGGCTCTAGAGGAAGGTCCTTGTTTACAAACTTCCTCTGGACTGGGAGCTTCTTGGGAATAGGGACCCAGAAATTTTCCAAAAGATGCACTGCTTCTTAGTGGTGTCAGGTCCGTAAACCTCTGTTTGCTTTGCTTTCCTTTCCTTTATATTCTAAGAGATGGCCTCAAGGCACGATACAGAAGTACACACTGAGTCCTGCTCCACCAACAAGACTGTTGCTCATCCTCCCTTATTAGCATCATAGAGGCAGGGTTTATTGCATATAGAAATTTCACAAAAAATCCAAACAGGAATCAAGGCCTAGTCAAATTGCTACAGACATTTTTGTGGGGGATGTGGGGAGGGGAACACAATTCAATCCATGTCAGGCATTAAGAACATCATACACAAAGAAGCCAGAGGTCATTAAGAAGGCAGGAAAGAATGAAAAGACCAAACGGATCTCAGAAGAGACTCTAAAACTTGCTCTTCAAAATCAATCAGCTAATGCAAAAGGAGGAAATGATAAGTAAAAGAATGGAATAGCAGATTTCAAGTGACTGCTTGAAAAGGAAAAGGATTATAATGACATGTACAAAAAGTTAGAGATAAAAAACAAAAGGGAAGAACACAATCAACATTTCTCAAGTTGAAAGAACAGAAGAAAAAATTTAAGTCTTGGGTTGCAGTAGTGAAGGAATCAATGGACAAAATACTAAATTATGCAGGAAACATCAAAAGAAGATGGAGGGAATACAAAGAATCACTATATCAAAAAGAATTGGTAGATCTTTAACAATTTCTCAAGGTAACATTTGATCAGGAACTGATGGTAGTGAAGGAGGAAGTCCAAGTTGCACTGAAGGCAAATAAGGCTCCAGGAATTGATAGAATATCAATTGAGATATTTCAACAAAAAGATGCAGCCCTGGAAGTGCTTGTTTGTCTAGGCCGAGAAATGTCGGCTGGAAAGGATCTATGTTTATACCTACTCTGAAGGAAGGTGATCTAAGTGAATTCAGAAATTATTGAGCAGTATTATTAATATCACACACAAGTAAAATTGTACTCTCATCCAAAAGTGGCAACAGCAGTATATTAACAAGGAATAACCAGAAATTCAGGCCAGATGCAGAAGAGGATGTGGAAATGGTGATATCATTGCTAGTGTCAGATGGATTCTGGCTGAAAGCAGGGAACATTAAAAAGATATTTACCTGTGTTTTATTGACTATACAAAGGCATTTGACTGTGTGAATCATAACAAAACACAGATACCTTTATAAAGAATGGAAGTTCTGTAACATTTTATTATGCTCACAAGGAACATATTTGCAGATCACGAGACATTTATTTGGATAGAACGAGGAGATACTGCCTGATTTAAAGTCAGGGAAGGTATGCACCAGGTTTGTATCACATTACCATGCCTATTCAAACTGTATCCTGAGCACATAACCCAAGAAACTTGACTCAGTGAGGAAGAACAAGGCATCAGGATTGGAGAAAGACTCACTAACCACCTGTGTTATGCAGATGCCACTAGCTTGCTTGCTTAAAATGAAGAGAACTTGAAGCATTAACTAATGAGTATCAGAGATCATAGCCTTCACCTAGACATAAAGAAAACAAAACAAAAACAAAAGTCCTCACAACTGGACCAATAAGCAACATCGTGATAAGTGGAGAAAAAGATTAAGGTTGTTAACAATTTGATTTTACTTGGATCCACAATCAACGCCCATGGAAGTAGCAGTCAAGAAATCAAAAGACACATTGCTCTGGGCAAATCTTATGCAAAAGATCTCTTTAGTGTTAAAAATCTAAGATGTCACTTTGAAGGCTAAGGTGCCCCTGACTCAAGCCATGAAATTTTCAACTGTATGACATAAATGCAAAAACTGGGCAATGAATAAGGAAGACTGAAGAACTGACACCTTTGAAGAATATTGTTGAAGAATATTGTTGAAGTGTTGTTGAAGAATATTGAATGTACCTTGGACTGCCAAAAGAATGAACAAATGTGTCTTGAAAGAAGTATAATCAGAATGTTTCTTAGAAGCAAGGATGGCGAGACTGCATCTTACATACTTTGGACAAATTATCAGGAGAGATCATTCTCTGTAGCAGGACTTCATGCTTAGTAGAAGGTCTGCAAGAAAGAGAAAGACCCTCAACAAGATGGATTCACACAGTGGCTGTAAATAATGGCCAAGCCAAGTGCTGTGGAGTCGGATCCGACTCATGGCGACCCTCAAGCATAATAATGATAGTGAGCATGGTGCAGGACCAGGCAGTGTTTTGTTCCGTGGCACATAGGTTTGCTAAGTCAGAACCCCCTTAACAACACGTAACAAGAACAACGAAGTTCTATGGGGTTCACCCATTATTCATCATTTGAGTTTTTGCATCTTTTTTCCAATTTAAATACTTAGATGTAAACAACTTACTCCTTGCAGCTACCACTGCATTAAATTTTTATTACATAATATGAACACCAGCCACTGGACCTATTTTGGTTTTTATTTCCTATTGACGCCAAGCCAAGTGCTGTCGAGTCAGATCCGACTCATGATAGTGAAACAGAATTTCACTTTTTAGATGAGGTTCCCTCAGCTCCACTGTGGTGCCTCGCCCCAATTTGTTCCCATTATGTGGCAGTTTATAATAGAGGCCTGACTAGGCTGCAGCTGTAGGCCTAGATTTCTTTTGGATTTTGGTGCCAGGATCCAGAGCATGCGCAAATCAGGATCTTGACACAGGAACAGATTCTGAAGAGCTGTGCCTTGGACCCGAACTTTGCTGGAGGGAAAGATGTTTTCATACACACAGCAGTGCCAGGCTGCATTTAAAAAGGGAAAGTTTCATTTTTGCAGCCTGCCTCAGCAGCCAAATTTCAAAATATGAGGACCCAGGGTTTGAAACTGCAAGTACCAGTACCTAAGCCGTGAAGACTAGAGGATCTAAAAATTCCCTACTTCCGTGGGACAGGGAGCTCGTGATCTTTTGGCTTCTAAGCCCCACATTGCTCGTTGTTTGCACAAACAAGAAATTGTCACTTTCTGTTCCCCCTACACCTGATGGTAAATATCTGTGTTGTTTCAGTTGGCTAACAAGACAGGACAAGAACATGCATTCGGTTACAATAAGATCCATTAGAGTTTGAATGGGCTACAAACATGCACTCTAAATCATTTAGTTTCTAAAAGAAAAGACTCAGAAATAGTTACCATTAGACACTAAACTCATAGTTTAATCAGTCCATAAAATTCTCATCAAACATGCAGTTAATGAGGTTATCAGTAACCTAAACACACTACAAACAGTATATTTTCTTTTTGATACAACTTCTTTTCTTTTAGAAAATAGGTTTCTTCATATATGCATTAAAGGAAGTTATCTTTCAGCCATATGGTATGCTTCTTTTGCATCTAAAAGTGAAACATCTCCTTCTTTGTTAACTGGATTTTTCCAGTAAACAGGCAAACAGCTCATGAGCTTTGTAGCAAAGGGAGATAGTGTTGGACACATCATACATTTTTTCCTTCCAGTACTCAAAGGGATTGACAAATAAAGTTAATGAGCTGTGCCTTTAAATAGCTTTCTACTCATCTAGGGAAAGTTGTTCCACAATATGTGCATCATTGGTCTTAGTTTTAATTAGTTTTGATCAAAAGTTGTCAAACTTACATAGTGGCCCAGCCAATACATTTAGGATGATCAAATTCCTTTTTAAAAAGTCTTGGTTCAGGTAGAATTAAGTGAGATTTTGCATAGTATGCACTTCTGCTTACTGTGAAGTTCTGAGGGTCAAAAAATTATTTTATTATTCTGTGACAATGTAGAGCACCCGACCCCTACACTTACAATGATTTTGAAATTCATTTAACATTCATCTGTGTCTGGAGGAAATAGCAGTTGTCTTAGTTGCCTAGTGCTGCTGTAAGAGTAATACCAGAAGTAGATGGCTTTAATGTATGGAAATCTACTGTCTCCTGGTTTGTGTGGCTAAAAGTGTGGATTCAGGGTGCTAGCTCTAGGGGAAGGATTTGTCTGTCTGTCTGCTCTGGGAAAATTCCTTCTCATCAATATTACCCTGGTGTAGGAGCTTGTTAGCACAGGGGCACCAGGTCCAAAGCATGCACTCTGTTCCTTACACTTATTTCTTGGTGGCATGAGGTCCTTTTCCTCTCTACTTGTTTCTGTCTTTTATGTCTCAAAAGAGACTGGCTCAAGACACAATCTAATTCTGTAAGCTTTAGTCCTGTCTCATAAACACGACAGGATTTACAACACATAGGATAATCACATCAGATCAAAAAATGGGGGACAACCACACAACAGTGGGCATCATGGCCCAGCCAAGTTGATACAGATTTTTGGGAGACACAGTTCAGTTCATAACAGCAGTTTAAACGTGGTCCAATGTGAGTAGCAAAAGAGGTAAAATTTGCCTTATAAAAACAGTTTATTTTTTTCACAGTCTTGTGTGTGAGATATTAATGTATGTTGTCATAGATTAACTTTCCCTAAAATGTATGTTGCAAATCCTAACCTCTATGCCTGTAGTTTTGGGAGTTTTGATGGCACAGTGGTTAAGAGCTCAACTGCTAACCAGAAGGTGGACAATTTGAACCCACCAGCCAGTCGTTGAAAACCCTATGGGGCAGTTCTACTGTACCCTATAGGGCCACTATGAGTTGGAATTGATGGCAACACGTATGCATGTTGCTATAATTCCATTTGGGAATGTTGTTTGTGTCTTGATTCAACCTCTTACAAAATAAAAAAAAAAAAAAAAAGACCATTTTAGGACAAACAAGTATTACCAGACAAAACTCCAGGTTCTTGCTACCTGTCCCAGATAGCTAATCTCTGAGACAAGTATTTTGGGTAGTGATTTAAAAGTTTATTTTCTGTGTGCTAGCAAAACACGGGCAACAGGCAGATATTTCTCCCTGTAGTACCTGTTCAAAAAATCATCAGGTGAGGACTGAATATATAAGGAGCAGGGTTACATGCAAATAGAAATAGAGTTATTTGTGCTGGTTGTCAGGGAAACAAAGGGATTGATTAGAGGTTAAGCACAGGATCCATTCAGATGCCTCTGGAGTCCTTTGTCAGAAGCAGGAATCCAGATTGCTTTTGATTGTCTTTGAAGCAGGGGGTTCCGCCTGGCATCTGGGTCTTTGTCCGTTTTGATGTTTCCAACATGTGGAAAAACTGAGAAAGTTATTTCCCCTGGTTTCTGACAGTTAAATGTGCGATTTCCTGCCAGGGCCAGGAAAAGAGAAAAAAAAAAAAGTAAAATATCAGTCCTGAAAAATGGGTGAAAAATTAGTTCTGCCTTCCCACCCCAATTCTATCTTTTTTGTAGAGGAAAATGGCATTTCTCGGTTACACAAACAAGCAGAGATGGGAGAGACTTGTGCCCAGCTACACCGAGACCTGGAGCCAGGAAAAGAAGCTGAAGAGATAAGAACCTTTCCCCAGAGCTGACAGACAGAGAAAGCCTGTCCCTAGAGCCAGTGCCCTGAACTTGGAAGTCTAGCCTCCTAAACTGTGAGAGAAAAAACTGTTGTTGTTTAAAACATTCCCTTGTGGTATATCTGTTGTGGCAGCACTAGATAACTAAGATAGATGTGTTACTGGATTTGCTAGCATATCATTGCTGCTGAACTAAAGCAAGTTCGTTGCGCCTGTCACTGACAGACTAAATTCAGATACGGTGTGATGTTCAATGCTTTATTTGCAGATGGCCAGCAAATCCGGAAGACAGAGAGAATAGTTTCTGAAAAAAACCTGTCGCATTTGGTTACATTTCCAGTGTTTTTTATAGCCAGAATTCAAAGGGGCAGGTGTTTGTCACAGAATAATAGTCAGGAGTCACAAGATTTCATTACATCATAAGGTTTCATTACATCTCATCAAACAGTGTGAATTACCCAAACCTTCATTATCTCTCTCTAAGGTCTTAATCAATTCTATTTCCTCAGAGATAGGCAGAGGAAGAGATAGGGAGAGGAAGAGATAGGGAGAGGAAGAGATAGGGAGAGGAATGCAGACCTGCTAGTCTAGTCTGAGGGTGGTAATTGAGGCAGAAGATAGAATATAGCTTAATAACCTAAGTGAACTTTGTTAGGTTCTTACATTTACCGTCATCATGTGTTGCTTAGTTTATTTTAAAAATAAAACCTATCATCAAGTTTAATATTTGTCTTGGGGAGAGGATACCCTGAAACTGAGGCAGAGACACACCAGTCCAAGTAGTGAAGTTGATTCAAAGAGAAAGAGAGTGGGATCTGAGCCAGAGTGGCTCATCCTCTTTTCCCGGTAGGGCAAGTTTTAAAGCTTAGATGAAGTAGTGTGGGGTGAGGAAGGTTATGGCTTGATAAGGAAAGAAAGAGAAGAGGGGTAGCAAGAAATTCTTGTTTGGGGATATATGGTCTGAATAAGGAA
Organism: Heterohyrax brucei; assembly: GCA_028571685.1. NCBI lineage: Eukaryota > Metazoa > Chordata > Mammalia > Hyracoidea > Procaviidae > Heterohyrax > Heterohyrax brucei. The sequence goes on along the minus strand of CM053166.1, from coordinate 114,110,153 downwards.
GAAGTGTTGATTAGAAGGGGAAGGACTAAGGTTTATTTATGGTTAAGATTTTGATAAGGGAAGAGCTTTCAATTAAGAGGGTGGGGAAGACAAGGATAAGGTTATTTACAGCTTTATGGGTATACCGAGTGGGGCACACCGGGCTATTTTTGGTCATCCTTGTGGGGCATGCATCCTGGGCTGTTTTCAGGTAATACCAAGGTCTGATTATTGGATAAGATGACCTCCCTGAATTTCAGGGACAGAGTTCCCTCAATTTGAAAAAATAGTTTATTTTCATATTGAAAAGTTCAGATTCCAAACCATAGATCTCAAATTTTCTTAGTCAGTAGGAGTCAGATATAATAGAGTAGAAATAATGTTTAACAGGTATATGAATTTCTGGGAAAAATAAGTTTTCATATACACAACACATATCCCAGTTTTTCTCAGAAATGGGACAATTCCAAGTCCCTCACTATAAAATAAAATCAGAGTTAGAACTGTTTTGTGTTTAAAACTACCAGTGAATTTATTTGAATGAGGAAAGCTCAAATGCCAAAATTCAACAGGTTATTTTAAATACTTTAAAAATATTATTGCTTATATTTTTCACAACACATATGGTTCAAAATCATGAGAAGTATATCCTGATGACATTGAATATCAAAAACTTTGAATAGGCTTTGGAGGTTTTGAAAACATTAATATATGATCTAATTTAAGCAATTTTACAGTTGAAAAAACTAACTCTCAGGGAAGTGGGAAAATGTGCAGTATTTACAAGATACAAGATAACAGAGCTATGACTGGACTCCAAGGCTGTCTGATGGAGAAAGCTCTTTATTTGCCATATTTGAAATTTTTCAAATCCTTGGCTAAACCCAGTAAGAAAGAGATTGTTCTCCTACTGCTCTTGATGTCTTGAGGGGAAGTTGAGATTCTGAGAATTTCACTTTTTTGGTTAAGTGTTACAGCTTCATAACTGGCAAAACAGAGTCTTTATTTCTAAGAGAGATATGTCTGCCACCAAGGTCCTTGTTTTTTGCTCACATTGCCTTGGGTTAATTAGTAGCAAAATATTTTAATAAAGTATAGAGATGAAAATTTAAATAATCAGCAACCCTACTTTCCACTAATAAATGATGATTTTTTCCTGTCATTTTCTTACATAATTTTTTTGTAGTCTGAATGATCTCTGGACTTTGTGGATATTCTTTGAGATTTGAATTTAAGTTACATTTTTCGAGAAGTTTTTACAGTTTTTTTCCAGTTACCTAAAACTGCGAACCACCTTTAATTGAAGTCACATTTAAAAAAAAAAAAATCTGCCACCTAGATAAAATGAATTCTAGCCTCAAACTTGTGTGAAGCCAGTTTATAATTAGACATTTTCAACAGAGACTTTGCTTCTGCCTGTACCAAAGCCAAAGGTATGAAAAAAAATTTTCCTTAAATTTTATCTCTGTAAGACAATGTATTCTTTCACTGAGGCCTGAGCCTCATAAATGGGTCCTGGTCAACTTTCTATATTGCACAGGCCCTGAATTTGGTTCCTGTCTTGTTAGTATGTGGCCCATTAACCTCAAAACCTGCAGAATATCAGAAATGAATAAAATTACCTTAGGCATAACTAAGAGCTAAATGCTAGATCTGTGTTACTCCTCTAGATTTGTGTTTCCCAAAGTTTTTACTTTGTGAATTTTTATTACTTTATCAGTATTTCTGCATATTCTATAGTGTATATCTCCTGGTGTCTAATCTATCATATTGTTCTGTTGTGTATCATAGTTTTATTGTGAATCATATATTAAATGTGTACATTTTTAACAATGAAATATGTACTTTTAAATGTTCAGTAATTTTAACATTTCAGTTGATTCATTTGAAACTTGAATACTGCTCGATAAATCATTTCATATTGCATTATATGGTATATATGGTGAGCATGCTTCTCTTTAATGTAAAAATAAATCATATTTTCTGGTTAAAACCATCATGTATTTTATTATCCTGGCTTTCGTCAGGAATATTAGCAGAGAGCTTAACTTGAGGAGCGATGTTTTGTCATTTTCACCACTCAGATAGACTAGGAGAATAGGGTCACTCTAAGCTGAAGGAGTAGAGTTACCCTTCTGGTAAAATTGGAAGGTATAGCTGAAGCCCAGAGCCAAGGGATCTCCACCCAGAATCCAGAGGATGTGTCCAACACCCAGAGTCTGGAAGGCAGGGCTGTTCATTGCCTAAATGGTCTTAGGCAACAGAGGATTCTTTTCAAGACTTGAAAGTTAATGTAATTTGTTCTGCTGACTTATTGGTGCCTGTTATACCTTCTTTGTTCCAATATTTCCTGTTTGTAGGGGAAATATTTATCGTTGGTCTCTTCCACAGTAGTACTTTGGAAGACAGTAACTCGTATTCTAGATTTCACAGATGAAGAGAAATTTTTGTGTTTTGCACTTGGAGTTGACTTTTGCTATGATATGACAGTATGAATGTCTTTTACATGTAGCAAGCGCATGAATTTTGGGAGGCCAAAGATAGAATGTTATGGCTTGAGTTGCGAGCCCCCCTCCAAAAATGTATGTCAACTTGGCTAGTGTATTATTCCCTGTATTGCATGGTTTTCCACAATTTTCTTATCAGATATAATATTCCTGTGTATTTTAAATTATACACCTGTGATGTTAATGACACAGGACTCAATCTGCAAGGTTAGATAGTACCATAGATCAGTCTCTTTTGAGATGTAAAAGAAAGAATGAAGCAGAGAGAAAGAGGGACTTCTTACTACCAAAAATGAAGAACCATGAGGAGAGAACATACTTTGTACCTGAGGTCACTGCACTGTGAAACTCTTAGACTCAGGGAAGATTGATGTAAAGGATCTTCCCCCAGAGCTGACAAAGAAAGAAAGCCTCCCCCTAAGGCTAGCACCCTAAATGTGTACATAAGTGCTTGGCATCTGCCTAAACTGTTATAGAATAAATATCTATTTGTTAAAGCCATCTATGTGTGATATTTCTGTTATAGTAGCACTAGATAACTAAAAATCAAAACCAAATCCACTGCAGTTGATTTCATTCTGGCTCATAGCAACCATATAGACTGAGTAGAACTGCCCCATGGAGTTTCCAAGGAGTGCCTGGTGGATTTCTGGTTAGCAGCTATAGCACTTAACCACTGTGCTGCCAGGGTTTCCAGATAACGACAACAGTGCTTACACATTTTTAACACATGCAAGAAGAAAATATTTTCGATGCTTACACCCAAAGCATTTCATGCTGCGTATATTATAAATGTTGGCTATAGAAGTGAGTGTGATGTTTGCACTGTCTGTATCCTGCCAAAATATAAGTCTAATGAGGACAAGGATTTTATTCCTTTTTTAATTTATTGATATAGCCTTTGAAACAGAAACAGTGCCTGATACATTGCAGAAGCTTGACAATATACAATAAACAAATGAATGAATGATTCATTTACCCACTGAATATTACCAATAATGTTTAGAGACAAAAATTATTATAAGTAGTTGCTTTAAGGAATATGTTCATGATATCAACATAATTGATAGAACAGAAAAATATTTCCCATGTCCACTAGTTTCTTGTTTGATCTTACAAGACCAAATAACATGTTTGATAAACTTTTCTCTAGTAATATTTTAATTAAATTAAGTGCTTCATTTGATATCATATTGAAAGAGCCTGAATATTTTTTAACTTTTTTATTTACCAAGTAATCCATGCAGTTTACCATATTCACTTTAGGCAGATTGATGACTCAAGCCATGACTCTTTATAAAGGAATGATACTTTTCTTATTGTAAAAGTTTAAATTTCTGTTTTAGGAGAATATTCATTTAAAAATTATACTTTCATATCTCTACTTAAGGTATTTGTACACTAGAGTTCCATTTAAATAAGAATGTCTCCTTAATTAACATTATTTTACAATGTTAAACATTTTGATTTTTCATCTCTTTGTAGACTTTCAAGTTTAACTAAAATTATAAAATATAAACAATTTATAAAAGGAAAATACTTTGTAGACCATTTAGCATAGAATTTCATTATAGTCATCATTCCTTAAAGCTGTTAACACATACATTTTGTTCAACTACTGTCTTAGTCATTGAGTACTACTGTAAGAGATATCATAAATGGATGGCTTTAACAAAGAGAAACTGGTAGGCTAGAAGTTGTAATGTGGGGTGCAGTCTCCAGAGGAAGGCTTTCTCTCTCTGTCAGCTCTGTAGGAATGTCCTTGTCATTCATCTTCCCTTAGTCTGAGAGCTTCTTTGCATGGGATACACTCTGCTCTCAGCACTTCTTTCTTGGTGGTATGAGGTCCCCAACTCTCTGCTTTCTTCCTTTTTCTTTTATCTCCTGTAAGATAAACGATGATGCAGGCCACAATCCAGGGAAACTCCCTTTAGATTGGACCAGTAATGTGACCTCAGCAAGGATGATACACCCCACACAAATCCTCTTTAACCACAGACAGAGATTATGATTTACAACACATAAGAAAACCATAAAATGAAGAACAACCACCCAACACTGGGAAACATAGCCTAAGCAAGTTGACACATATTCTGGGGGGACACAGTTCAATTATGACTGCTACTATAATGGTTAAGTCAAAAATCAAAGTAAATTAATTTGATTTGACTGTTTTTTCAGTATAACTTTTGAATCCACTAAATGTTTAGTCAACAGTGTAATTAAAAGCTATACATCATTTTTTCATGCTATGATTGCACATGCTGTTTGTATTTTTTATAGAATTGACATCTATGCACTCGATATTGCCCAAATTTTGATCTATGTATGCTAGTACTTTGGTGTCTCTCTCAGCTGGAATTAACATAATGGCAACAGCGTAATACCTTGGTAGAGCTCTGGTGGCACAGTAGCTAAGCACTTGGCAACTAACCCAAAGGTCTGCAGTTCAAATGTACCAGCCACTACTTGGAAACCCTATGGGACAGTTCTACTCTGTCCTGTAAGGTTACTATGAGCCAGGATAGACTTGATGACAGTGAGTGGTAGTGTCAATATTAATCATTAAATAATAGCTTCATGGTATTACATCACTCTGTCTTCACTTACTACATGGTCATGTGGTTAAATAAGCATTTCTGTACTTTTCTACATTGCCTCAAAAACTCCTTTCCCATATTATTCTGCTACAGCTTCTAATACTCCCCATCAAACTCCATTTGTGATGAAATATCATGTTCTATTTATACCTCAATGTTGTAGAACTTTGCTAGAAAAAATCTAAATATTTGAGCAGGTTTGGACCACTAAAATCCATGTTTTAATGTAAAATGTCTACTACATTTTCTTCACTGAATTCATTTATTACATTTTGTCAACTCTGTGCCCTAAAGCAAGTCGCTTTCCCCTAAAAATAATTCTTTACCCTTAGTTGTTAGATAAAGAAAGCATGCATCTCTAAATCAGTTTAACCAATCACTAACTAGGGCCTATTGCTTTCTTATAGAATTTCTACTTCGTCAGACTATGTTGTCTTTTCTCTCTGTCTTCCATGGTATGATGTTTGTAGTTTACAAACCAGATATTTACTTAGCATTTACTCTACCAGTCAATGTTCTATGTACTTGGAAAACAGCAGTAAACAAAAGAGAATTTCCATGCTAATTCAGTGATCAAAAATAATTAACACATTAACAAATGCATAAATGATATAATTTCACATTATTCTGGTTATTCTATTGGAATGGATTGACAGTGGGCAAAAGTTAAAGCAGAGAAAAGTTAAGACACTGGATAAGTAAGAAATGACAGGTTTCAACAAGGATGTTGAGTGTGATGGTATATATTTAATTGTTGAGTAACTGAAAGAAGTTGAGTAATTGAAAAGAGATGCAGTATATAGGTAAAAATGTGGTAAAAAGATGTGGTTATGTTCATCTGATTGCTTTCACTTTCTCACTGAATAATCAGGTGAAATCACAAGCTGAAGGTCTGAGAAGAAAAAAATGTGAACTCACCATCATGATGGTTAACATTATGTCGCAACTTGGCTGGGACATTATTCTTAGTGTTTTCACAGTAGTATAATGTTATCATGTCCCTGTTGGATTTTGATATGTCATTGCCCCCATGATGGAATCTGCTGAGTAGTGCCAATGGGAGCAGGGCCTGCAGCCTCTCACTGTCTCTTCAGCCTTCATCTCTCTATCCTCCATTGTCTACTGCCTCTCTGTTTGCCTTTTGAAGGCTTTTGTCTGGTTCTGGATCCTGCAGCTGCCTATCATTCATCTGACCTCTGGTTCTTGGGAGTTGATCTCGCAGTTTACCTGTCTATCTTAGGATTAGTCAGTCTTCACAGTCTGTGAACAAGAGTCCTACTCTGTGATTTGCTGATCTTGGGCTCACTGGCCCCTTCAGCTACATGAATCAGGAGAAATCTTGAGGTCTTGCCTGCTGATATTGGGTCTTACCAACCTTCACACCTTGTGAGCAAGAGCCCTGCTCTATAACTTAGTGATCTTAGGATCATCAGCCTCTGTGGCTATGTGAATCAGAAGAAACATCTATCTTGATCCACAGACTTGGAGCTTTCTAGCTTCTAGAATCATGTGAGCTGTGTCCTTGATATCTTTCTCTCTATATATGTAGCTATAAGTTTTACTTCTCTAAAGAACTCAGCCTAAGACAGTCATCTTTCAGAGTGAGTTTTAAGGCCCTATTTGAGATTTTTAGTGATAAATATGAAGGGAAACTAGTCAGTATGATAGTGTGATTTTTCTGTAACAAAAATCTCTGCAGAGGTGTATCCATGAAATATGCAAATAATCAGGATTTACCAGATTTAGAGGTTTGTTAGATGAGCATATCAGGGAAAGAAAAGTAAAGGAGTTAAGATTTCTGCAAAGAATCAGTGACAATCCTGAAGTATGAAGAAATGTGAGGACATGTTCAGGGGTTGATGAATAATAAAAATATGGTACTATCACGGAATTGAAGACACCCATAGAGTCAAAGATTGCAGCTATGCAGTTTATTAGAGTAAGGAAGCTAATGTGATAAGAAGTGATGGTCAAAAACTAGATTCTTGATGAAGGTATTCCAGGAACCGTGCAATATTTAGTGCCTGCAGGGCCTAGGGCATCCACCTAATACTGAGTGGCTAGAAAAGTATCCACTCAATACTGAAAAGCTGTAGGAAATGATTTTTGGAGTTTTGGAGTCCAAGGTACAGAAAAGCAAGAGTACTAGATAAATCATCTATATGCATGTTGAAATCACTAAGAAAAGCAACCAGAATAAGGTAAGAAGATAAAAATAAAAAAGATAGTGATTCAGTTGCATTGAGGGAAAGTGTCTAGTTCAGGAAATGAAGGAGTTTGGAAGCAATAACGAGCAACAAGGAGTATTGTGACCCCACTCCAGGCTCAGAGGAATGTGGGCTATGAGTGTGTAAAACATCATCCACTTGAGACAGCTGTGGGAGAGAGAGAAGTTTTTTTAAATAACAAGTTCTCTCTAGATCATAAAGTGGAAGAGAACATTTAAAGAGGAGATTGTGGGTTAATATGAGATATGCTGAAAATAGAGAATTCTAGAGGGTACAGTAGGAAGTTCACAGAAATGAAGAAGCTTGGGCCAATTAGGGGATGTATCAGAAACCAAAAAAACAACAAAATCCATTGCCATCAAGTTGATTCTGACAATAAAGACCCTATGGGAAAGAGTAGAACCGCCCATAGGGTTTCCAAAGAGCAGCTGGTAGAGTCAAACTGCTGATATTCTGGTTAGCAAATCAACTCTGAACTATTACACCACCAGGGCTCCAGTGACCCTATCGAGAGAAAATATGGGGATAATATGGAAGCAGCATAGGAGGCTTGAGCTTTTGATTGGACTGAGATAAAAGGGATAATTGGCATGATGTGACTAGTCCTATATGTCTTACAAGGAGGTGGGAAATTAGTTTAAAAGTTATGGTCCTCATTTTTTTTTCCACTCAGTAATGGACCATCAAATATCAAAAAGAAAGTGTGAAGACTTCTTGTGTTCTAGGAGAAGGAAAATAATGTGAAGTCCTTTGGATTGGCTGGTTTCTCCGAAGGGAGAAGTACTATCTTATTTAAATACTGACTTTATGAATGCACTATCTTGTGTTAGAGACTACCATAGTTATCAAGTGCTTTTATAAAACAAAATACCACAAGTGGATAGCTTAAAAAACAGAAGTTAATTTTTTCACAGTTTAAGAGGCTAGAAGCCCAAATTCTGGATGCCAACTCTAGGAGAAGACTTTCTTTCTCTGTTGACTCTGGAGGAAGACTTTTGTCTCTTCTGAACTCCTCCTGGGCAGTCTTCACATAGTTTGGCATCTCTCTTCTCTCATCTCTGCTTCTAGTTTATTTGTTTAATTTCTTTATATCTCAATAGAGAATGATTGAAGACACAACCTACATTAATCCTGATCATTAGCATAGCAAACAGTCCATTCCCAAGTGGGATTATAGCCACAGACATAACAACAACAACAAAAAAAAAAACTGTTGACACCAAGTAGATTCTAACTCATAGTGACGTTATAGTACTGTGCAGAAATGGCTCATAGGGTTTCCAGGGAATTGTTGGTAGATTCAACCTTCTCACTTTTTGGCTAGCTGGCAAGCTCTGAACTGCTGTGCCATTGTAGAAGCTAAGATTTACAACATTCATTTTTTAGTGATGCAATTCAGTCCATAACAGGAATTCCTGATTTTAAAAAGTAAAATGACATTTGGAAAGTCAAAATATTATATACAGTAATTGTTCACATCTGAATATGGATTCATTAATCAAAACTAAAAGTTCCTGTGTAATTTTTTCCTGTCAGTACTAGAATGAAAGTCACAACCAGGAAATTTCAGTTAAAAAAAATATTTTTTATGTCTTTTTTTTCTCTGTCTTCATTTAGAACAGTTACATGTGAATTTGTATGAACATCTCACTTATTTCCCAAGGAATAAAACAGCACATGTCTAACAGCTTTATTTTTTGATTTTTCATCTTTCCCGTTCCTCATATTTATTACTTCTTCTATTCCCAAGTATCACACTATTGGATGTAAAAATAGTATAATAATCCAAACATTGCATTGCTATTAAGAATAGTGTGTGTGTTAAATCTCTGATTTATGGGTGAAAACTGGAAAAATTTCAAAAGAAATTGAAAGCAATGTTAAAATGAAGAGTCAGTAATAGAATCAGCGCAGGTTTTTTTGCTGCAAACATTGTTAAATGTTTCTCTGACAAAATAGATAATCTTTTCTTTATTAAATAAAGAATTTTTCAAGGAGGAGTATGATGGCAGACTAAACACATGTCTCCCTAAATCCCTCTGGAAACCAAGACCTGAACTGATAATTAAATGGATCCTTCTGGACACCTAGTGAGCCCTAGGATGCAGCATAGTGCTGTTAATTTGGACTTCATACCACTGAATGAAAAACCACCTCTCTTTCACTGACCCTACTCTTGGCATGAGCTGGCTTGCACAGATCGAGAGTAACTCACCATTTTTACATTTTTTTCTCTGTCTTAGCTGGTGGCTGGTGCTGGAACTTGACTAGCAGCAAACCTCAGATGCACTGCTGGTGGGATCAGCAGGCGAAACTGCCATATTTTGAGAGCCAGGCTGTGGAATCTATGCATCTTGGCAGCTTTGGCCTTTCTGTCTCCACCATACAGTAGCTGGTACTGGTGGCGAGCTTGCGTGGGATGTCATCTTGTTCCATTGGGAGGCAAATACAACCATATGGAGGCCCAAGCTGGACTTAGTTCGTAGGTTGGGAGGCAGTACCTGCCCAGAGGAGAGGGCTTTTCTGGCAGAAAGGCAGAATTCTACACAGTGTCAGGTACAGATGGTGCCCAACAGCAAAGACCAGCAGGGCAGTACCCGTTCTGTATTTTAAGCTAGTTTATAACATCTGGAGTTGGATACAGAGGTGATTACTTTGCCAGCTGTGAAGAGGGACCTATGTACCTGAAAACCTGACTGACTTTGGAAGTTGTCAGGTACTTTTTACCTTTCATTTTAAGACGGCCTAGAGAAACAACTGTGGCACATCCTCAGAGCATCTCAGCTTCTATTGACTCACATGATGCCCTAAAAGCAACGAAATCTGGAGAAACACATAACCAAGAAATCACCCATGGCATTTGAGGGCCCCCAAGAGAAACCACCTCAGAACATCCCAGACAACTTTTCTGAAACTATCAGAAGGTGAAGACAAAAGGATTATATAGAGAGTCCTCCTAGACTTACACAAAATGCAGCAGAACAAAATGAAAAATTAAGCAAGCTGTCCTATCTGATGGAACACCAGTACTCTGAAATCTAACACATCAAGAACAAAATCAGAGATAGAAACTTCAATTCAAAGCCAAGAAAACAGAATGGAACAAACAGAAAATCCACTTTCTGATTTGGAAGACAGAGCTACTGACTCTAGCATCTGTGAGAAGAAATCAGGAAAAAAAGAAAAATGAAGAAGCATTAAGAAGCATGTGGGACTCTATTAAGAGGAATAATCTGTGATTAATTGGAGTTCCTGCACACAGTGAGACAGCTGAGAACACAGAGAATTGGGGCTAAGCTGCTGACAGAAAACTTCCCAGAAATTATGAAAGAAGAGAAAATAGATATCGAAGATACATATCGAATACCACTCAATATAGATCTCAAAAGAAAGATGCCAAGACATATTATAATCAAGCTTAACAAAACGAAACATAAGTAGAAACTCTTAAAACAGCAAGACTCAAAGCAAAGCTTAAGTTCAGAGGGAAACTTTGTAGGCTTTAGTCAGATTTCTGAGCAGAAACAATGCTAGCACAGAGTCAGTGGTGTGACACATTCAAAGCCTTGAAGGAGAAGAACTTCCAACCAAGAATTATATATCCTGAAAAACTATCTTTCAAATATGAAAATGAAATGAAGACATTCAAAAATAAACGGAAACTCAGAGACTTTGTAAAAACCAAACCAAAGTTACAAGGAATGCTGAAAGAATCACTTGGTTTAGAAGAACAAAACTACGCACTTTCTATTTTAGAAGCAAATGCAAGACACATCACCTAGAATCCTACTAAGTTAGGGAAGGCTCCATACTCAATCAAAGCTATAATAGTGAAAGGAATAATTCAATGATCATATCATGAAAACTATGATGTGATCATATTAGAAACAGTGATGTGCTACAGTTGCTACAGTCCTCCCAGATGGAGAGGAAGTTGATAAGAATGGTAGCAATTCAAACTGAGTTAATACATAGTTTATACAGAGGGATCATACTGGTAGCCATAAAGCACAATAAAGATGCAACATATAAAATCAAGAAACATAATACAGGAGTCTCAGCAACCACAAAACCAACCCTAAGAAAGGTGAAAAATCAACTCACAAAGAAGAATGTCCCAGAACAGATTAATAAGAACAACAGAGAAACCATCAACACAAAAATAAACATGTCAATGGCAGCACTGAACACATACCTATCAATAATTACATTGAATGTGAATGGACTGAATGCTCCAGTAAAGAGATATCGAGTGACATCTTGGATCAAAAGACACAACCTATCCATGTGATGCCTACAAGAGACTCACCTTAGACTTAAAGATAGGAACAAACTGAAAACTAAAGGATGCATGCACATGAATGTTTATCACAGCACAGTCCACATTAGCAAAAACATGGAATCAATCTAGATGCCCAGCAACCAAGGAATGGATAGGTAAACTATGGTATATATACTCAATGGAACACCATGAAATGATAAAGAACAATGATGATTTTAGAAAACATCTCGTAACCTGGTTACAATTGTAGGACATTATGTTGAGGGAAAGTAGTCAATGATAAAAGGACAAATATTGTATGAGGCCCTTGCAATAAGAACTTAAAAACAGAATCATGCATAGAAGAAAAGATACTTTGAGGGTTGCAAAGTTGGGGAGGAAGGGAGGGCTAGAGGGGGAGAGTTAGATTAGACATTTGTTGGAAATTTGGTTGTGTGAAATCTGTGACAACACATTAAAAAGATCAATATTAACTGGACTTCAACATAACATGATTACTCCTCTCATCTTAACCCAATATTGCAAAGACAGAGTAGCTGGGGTGGGGGGCTGGGGACCATTCTCTCAGGGGAAATTGAGGCCAACTGGCACAACTAGTGTTTTGCTAAGAGAGCCCTCTGCACCCCACTTTGTGAGTGGCAACTGTGGTCTTAATAGCTGCCAAGCTGCCATCTGAGGGTACAGCAAATGGTCCTAACTCAGTAGGAACAGATGATCACCAAGGACCAAAACGACATGAGGGAAAAGAACTGGATGGTGCCCGGCCACCACCAGTGATAACCGTGATGGAGCTCACAAAGTTGAGTCTCACTGGCAACACAAGGATAAAAAGGGGTCCACCCTGAGATTTCCACTGTAAGACCGCACTTGATGGTCCAGGGACCTCGGAGTTCCCCTGGGAGCATGCCCCCTTGCCCTGATGCTGCCCCTGTCCATAGATCATAATGGATGTCAACTCTTTGGACAGGAATGAACTGAACTTGTCAACACAGAGTGATCATATCATGTGTCCACTTTATGGCTCTATGCATCTATAGAAAGTCATCCTTCTGACCTCTTACTTGAGGTGGTGGAGTGGGTGGAGAGGCGGGGATAGGAGATTGCTGGGAGGATAAGATGTACATGGAGCAGAGAGGAAGAGTGTGCTGTCACCAGGCAGGGAGAACAGTGGGAGCTGCATATAGGTGGGCATACAAATTTATATGTGAATGTACATTTTCATTCAATCATAATAAAAAATGAAATGCAAAGGAGTTAAAGCACTGCAATAAGATCCACTTCTGATTAAATATTTGCTTTGTGCTGGGAAAAAGTTCTAAGTGGAAAAAGATAGTATAAGCATTTTTGTTTCTAAATTTGTATTAATAACAAAGATCCAAACTTTTCTATTCCCCTTCTTTTTTTTTTAGTAAAATAAGTAAACACTGTGGAAATTATAAGGTTAACACTTTAAGGAAATAATTTTCAAGTGGGATTTCACTTCGAAATCTGTTTCTTATTATCCGCCCTTGGATTTTCCTCATTGCAGTGTTGGGAAACTTGCTGTGACTGGAAACACTGCTTGGATCCAGGTGGGTAAATTTCCATTTGTCTTTAATTCTCTAAATAATACTCCTCATTTACACATTGCATCAAGAGATGATAAATGTCAGTTTTACATGTTGTCCTCTGAGATTTGGACATGAAATGGTCACTGAATCCTGAAAAAGATTTTGCACTATGGTCAAACATTGGTTACAGACCTGTAATACAAATTATTGGAAAAGTCTCCTGTGCATTTGTTCTTCTTGGCAGTGAGTGTATAGCTTAATTGCCTCTCCAAGTCCAAGAGTTAGAATTTTTTTTAAAGCAAATACATATTATTACTTAATACTTCCAATTAGCCGTTGAAGTCTGCTTCAGATCTGAGGGTTTCTTAAAGTACTTTTTTACCTTTCCTTAAGAATAGGTTAAGAAATGTTAATTGAAGGAAATTTATTGAAAAAGATTTAGCTACAGGTGTTTTAACATTAGATACAATCATTAAAAATAATTTCACTTAGGATGTTGAGACTCTTAATACCTGTCATTTAAAATCCTATCTTTTTCTCAAACACATCAGCTTGAACATGAGAGCCTGTCTAAGATATGTCCAAACACAGACACATGATTTTTCAAGAGGCAGTTAGTTCTAATTTAGAAACAAAGTTCCAGTGTTCTAAATGGAATCATTATTTTGATGACTGCATTTAATACAGAGATATTCTCTCATCAATAATATTTCACAGTTAAAATGTACTGACTATAATCTTCCATTCAAGTAAAGTTGAAATTCCAAGAGAAGATTTAAGCTGCAGCTGGAAAATTATGAGGAATTTGAAAAAGTATAAAATATAGCTAGATGTTCCCTGGAAGTAAGAAAAGATACAATGCATCAATTAAATAAAATAAATAAAAATGCCCTTTTCAATATAAGAAAATATTCACAACTAGCAATAAATAAACAAGTGAATGAATGGATGGACAGATAAGTAAATAAATGTGATTGTTTTGTAGGCCGTTGGAAGACAGATCTCTTTTCCTCTCTTTCAGTCATCTTTTAGTCTGCTTTAAGAGTGCTCCTGTCATCTTTCAGAACCACCAGACCCTTCCACACAATGACTACTTAGTGGTCACCCATACTGACATTGACTTGGACACAATTTTAGACTCTGTATTTCTACTAAATACTAAAACATGCAATTCTTTTGTTAATCTCTCAGAATACATACCCTTTCCTACAATATCATATGTTTAGTTAGTGTAGTTTTTTAACTGCAGAGTCTCAACTCAGTATGATATGAAAAACAGCATTATTTTAAAAAATTCCAAATCAGAACTTTTAACTAAGCACGAATAAATTTCTCTTTGCTTATCTTCATGATACCTTGGACAAATGTCATAAATATGCTAAATGCTTACTTCTTACTTGGAGGGTATTGTGATAAGTGTTGGGGGAAAACAAATATGATTAACCCTGAACTCCGTTAAGTTCTTAACCTTGTTTAATGTAGGTTCAAAAGGTCATTGTGATATCAAAGATAAAGGGGTAATTTATTACAACTCAGGAGAATGAGTCAGACTTCACTAATGAAGTAACATTTGAACTGAACCTTGTAAACTGAGAGAGGTAAAAATAGGAGTTAACACTGGCAGAAAATTTCCTGTGTATATCTGAGGGTTCAGAGATGGGAATGAATTTCTGAAACTGCTAATGCAGATGAGGTCCAGAACATAAAACACTGAGAGAAATGAGTATGTCTTAGCCTTAAAAAGTGGAACCTAAAAAGAAGACTTGCACAGAGGCAGTTATTTCACAACATAAATTCCAAGGAAGGAATCGAAATTCACTAGTAGTGTAATAGAAAAGAAGAGAATGCCAACCCAAAGGTGTTATTTTCAAAGTAGTCATGCTTGTGAGAAAATGAGCCACAAGTCCTTTAGGATCT
This sequence comes from Heterohyrax brucei, assembly GCA_028571685.1. Lineage (NCBI taxonomy): Eukaryota > Metazoa > Chordata > Mammalia > Hyracoidea > Procaviidae > Heterohyrax > Heterohyrax brucei. Next base: position 114,095,090 of record CM053166.1, on the reverse strand, counting down.
TCTGTGAAGCCATGAAGAATTCTCACACTGTCCTTTTAAAGGACTGAGAGAATTTATCCACTGAATTCTGTTAGCTAAAGATGTTCCAAAAGGGCTTTAATTCCCTTGCACTTCCAAGTTACCCATGTGTCTACATGTGCTTCTGTCTGGGTTCACACAAATCTCCTTTTCAGTGGTATCAGAGAAATGTGGGAACAGAAATCAAGAGCTACTTCATTCAGCTGAAGCAAACTGCTGTCAGATTATATCTGTATAAACCTGATTGCCAGAGTAATAGCTGGCATAAAACGTGGACTCAGAAAAATGAGGTTAGGGAAAAGACACTAAGAAGAATCAGGAGGAACAATACAAGAAGAAAAACAACTATTATATTAAAGAGTCCAAAACCAAGATTTTTTTTTCCAACAATATAAGCAACAACTATGCATATGGATTTCACCAGATTGACTACACAGGAAAAAAATCAACTACATCTGTGAAAATAGATGAAGGGAAGGTTCAGTATCACCAGTCAGAACAAAAGTCAGGGGCTGACTGTCAAGATGAAGTTGAAGAAAATTAGGTCCACGACAGACAAAGGACAGCCTTGAATACATCCCACCTGAAATTAGAGACAATCTCAAAGACAGATTATATGCATTGAATATTAATGAAGACCAGATGAGATATGGAATGACATCAAGGATATTATGCATGAAAAAAGGAAAAAGTCATTAAAAAGACAGGGAAGAAACGAAGACCAAAATAGATATTAGAAGATACTCTGAAAGCTACTCTTGAAAGTAGAATAGCTGAAACAAAAGGAATAAATGATGAAGTAAGAGAGCTAAATAAATTTCAAAGGGCATGTTGAGAAGAAAACTGTTATAATGAAATGTGCAATGATATGGAGTTAGAAAACCAAAGAGGAAAAGCATGCTAGACATTTCTCAAACTAAAATTAAAGAAAATATTCTAGCCTCAAGTTGCAATAGTGAAAGTTTCTGGGGAGAAAATACTAAATAATTTAGGAAATATCAAAAGAAGATGGAAGGAATAGACAGTCACTGTACCAAAAGGAATTGATCAGTGTTCAACCATTTCAGAAGACAGTACATGATGAACAATGAGAGATACTGAAGGAAGGGGTCCAAGCTATTCTGAAGGCATTGTGATAAACAAAACTTCAGAAGTTGGAGGAATACCAACTGAGATGTTTTGACAAACAGATGAAGCGCTGGAAATACTCACTCATCTATGACAAGAAATTTAGAAGACAGCTACCTGGACAACTGACTGGAAGAGGCCTATGTTAGTGCCCATTCCAAAGAAAGGTCATCCAATAAAATGAAGAAATTATCTAGCAATATCACTACTATGACATGGAAGTAAAATTTTGTTGAAGATTGTTCAAAAGTGGTTGCAGCAGTATATCAATAGGGAACTTCCAGCAATTCAAGCTAAATTCAGAAGAGGACAAGGAACAGGTATAGGATTGTTGATGTCAGATGGCTCATGGGTGAAAGCAGAAAATGCCACAAAGATGTTTACATTTGCTTAATTGGTTATGCAAAGACATTCAACTTTGTAAGTCATAATAAATTATGGATAACATTGTGAAGAACGGGAAGTCCAGAAAACTTAATTGTGCTCATGAGGAACTTGAACTTAGATCAAGAGGCAGTCATAAACAGAACAAGGGGATATTGCATGGTTTAAACTCAAGAAAAATGAGTGTCAGGGTTGTATTTTTTTTACCATACTTCATCAGTCTGTATGCTGAGGAAATAATCAGAGAAACTGAGCTTTGTGAAAAAGAGGCGTCAGGATTGGAGGAAGATACATTAACAACATGCAACACGCGGTTGACACAACCTTGCTTGCTGAAAGTGAAGAGGACTTGAAGCACTTAGTAATGAAGATCAAAGACTAGAGCTTTCTGTATGAATTACATCTCAAAATAAAATAAAATAAAAATCATTACAACTGGATCAAATAGCAGCATCATGATAAATGGAGAAATGATTGAAGTTGTCAAGGATTTCATTTTACTTGGGTCCACAATCAATGCTTATGGAAGCAGCAGCAAAAAAATCAAACTAGGCATTGCACTGGGAAATCTGCTACAAAAGACCTCTTTAAATTTTTAAGACACAAAGATGCTACTTTAAGAACTAATAAGCATCTAACTCAAGCCATGATGTTTTCAACCTCCTCATTCACATGTGAAAGCTAGACACAGAGCAAGGAATACTGAAGAAGAACTAATGCCTTTGATAAAGAATATCAAGCATGCCATGGACCAGAAGAATGAACAAAACTGTCTTGGAAGAAATATATCCAGAATGCTCATCAGAAGCAATGATGGTGACCCTTCATCTCACAGACTTTAGACATGTTTTCATGAAGGGTCAATCCCTGGAGAAGCGTGTCATTGTTCTTAAAGTAGACGGTCAAAGAAAAAGAAGAAACCCCAACAAGATCTATTGACACAGTGGCTACGATGATGGACTCAAGCATAGCAATGACTGTAGAGTGACACAGGACCAAGCAATGTTTCATAATATTGTACATAAGGTCACTATGAGTTGGAACTGAATTGATGGCACCTGACAACAACAACAAACCAAGAGGAGAATTCCACGTATGGGGTGGTATTTAACATTTTAAATGTAATAGATTACATTAAGACATGAAAAAATGCTATAAAACAATAATTACAAGACTGATACTTATCTTGAGATGTTTCTAAAGAAAATATGGAATATGTTGGTAACAATGTACAGAAATTGGAACTCTATCTGTTGCTGGTGGGAATGTAAGGTGGTACAGGTTTGTGGAGAACACTGTGGCTCTTCCTCAAAAAATTGAAACTAGTACAACCATTAAAAAAACAACCTACTGCCATTGAGTAGACGTCGACTCATAGCAACCTTATAAGACAGAGTTAGAACAGCCCCATAGAGTTTCCAAGGAGCACCTGGCAGATCTGAACTGCTGACCTTTTGGTGAACAGCCATAAATAGCACTTAACTACTATGCCATCAGGGTTTCCAGTACAACAATATGACCCAGCAATTCTCCTCTTAGGTATATACCCAAAAGACTTGAAAGCAGAGACTCAGAGACTTGTTCACCAACATTTGTTGCAGCATTACTTACAGTAGTCAAAAGGTGGAAGCAATCTAAATGCCTAGCAACAAACGAATAGGTAAACAAACTGTGGCACATATCTTACGGAAAGTATCGTGCACTGTTTTAGTAATCTAGTGCTGCGGTAACAAAAATATACCACAAGAGGAGGACTTTAACAGAAATTTATTTTCTCACACACACACACACAAAAAACAACAAAGAAGCACCACTGCCATCAAATGGGGTCTGACTCGTAGTGACTCTGGAGGCCAAAATAGAACTGCCCCATAAAGTTTCCAAGGAATGCCTGGCAGATTTGAACTGCTGAAAGCAGGATAAAGGTCTTACTTCAGATTGTAAGCTTCATGGGGAGTCTTTCTCTAGAGGAAGATTCTTGTCGTCAGTCTTTTTCCGCACTGGGAGCTTCTGAGGTGCACTGACTGTGGGCCTAAAGGATGTGCTCTTCTCCTGGCACTGCTTCTTTCCCGATGGTATGAGGCCCCCAACTCTCTGCTTGCATCCCTTTGCTTTATATCCCAAGAGATTGCCTCTAGGCACAACACAATCTTATGCATTGTGCCCTGTCTCACTAACACAGCTTCCGTCCATCCTCCATCATTAACATCACAGAGGGAGGCTTTGTAACATATACAACCAGTAATCGGATCCGACTCAAGGGCACTTGGCACATAATACCAGGAATCATGGCTTAGCCAAATTGCAACACATGTTTTCGGGGGGAACACCATCCAATCCATGACATACACCTTCTGTTTTTTGTTTTTTGTTTTTTTTTGCCAACTGCACCCTCCACCTTAGAGAGATTTTCATAAGTGTTGTATGCTAACTTTTACAGCAACATTGTTAAAAAATTAGCACAGTGGCACCTATTAAAATACCTCTCTGGGACAGTGCATTGGCAAAACAAGCTTAGAAAGTGTGCATTATTTGCATAAAAATATGGTACAGGCAACAGAATTCTACTCAGAAAGCAGAAGAAACAAAGTCTTAATGCATGTCACAGTATTAACGGACCTTGAAGACATGCTGAGTGAAATGAGTCAGTCACAGAAGGGTAAAATATTGTATGACCTCACTTACATAAAAAGACAAGGACAGGCAAATGTATAGAGACCAAAGTGGTGACCAAGAGTGGGAGGGATGGAGAAGGGTAGAGGATAAATGTAATGGTATAATTACTTTGATTATGGGTTGGGCTTTAAAGCCAATTATTGTAATTACTGTACCTAACTGTACACTTAAAAAAATGTAAAAAAAAATTAAGTAATGCCAAAGTTCAATAAAAGCAATGATAATACGGAAGTGGAAGTAGTGAAAATAGAGTGCTATTTTGCTAAATTTGGCATTAGTGGGAAAATACATATATGAAGCAGTATGAGAAGAAGGTAGACTTGGACCAATTAAATTTTAGAAAAGAAAGTGATTCATGGCATATTCTTTGAAACAGGAAAGTCAATGATGAGTAGTAAGAGAATAAAAATAGAAAGAGAAAGGAAAACTAGAGACTAAAATAAGAAAAAAAAGCAGAAGCCACGAACAGATCACAGGTGGAAGTATTAAACTTGGAAAAGATGATGTTTTCTTCCTCTGACACAGGCTAAAAAGAATAGTAAGCATATACATGCAGAAAATGTAGAACAAAATAGAGGTAATTTAAGCAAAAGTTTATCCGAATATCCTAATTCATACCAGGTTGTGAGTAAAGCTAAGCCCTTTAGCAGGTCATTTGTTTTGTAATAAAAAAAGGATTACAGCAGAGAGAAATCCAAATTTGTGTGCTGTGTGATGGAATTCAAGAAGCCCTGGAGGTGCAGTAGTAGAGCACTCAGTGGCTAAACCAAAAGCCAGTGGTTCAAACCCACCAGCTGCTCCATGGGAGAAAGACATGGCAGTCAGCTTCATAAAGATTACAGCCTAAGGAGGAGACATGTATGGAGCAGAGAGGAATAGTGTGCAGTTACCGGACAGGGAGAGCAGTGGAAGCTGCATATAGGTGGGCATGTAAATTTATACGTGAATGTACATTTTCACTCAGTCTTGTTAAATAAAAATTAAAAAAAAAAAAAAAAGATTACAGCCTAGGAAACCCTGTGGGTCAGTTCTACTTTGTCCTCTAGGGTCATTATGAGTTGGAATTGACTCAACCGGAGTATGTTTAATTTGGCTTTGGATGATGGAATCAGATTAAAATGGTATATCAAAACAAACAAAAAATATGCATGTTACCATCAAAACAATTCCAATTAATGGTGACCTCGTGTGTGTCAGAGTAGAACTGCTCTGCATAAGGTTTTCAATGGCTATAATGTTACAAGGGTAGATTGCCAGTCCTTTCATCTGTAGTGCCTCAGCATGAGTTTGAAACAAAAACTTTGGGGCTGGATTAAATTCAAAGGTCAAAACAAAACAAAAAAAATCTTACATTGTAGAGTTGATTCCAACTCATAGCAAATCTATAGGACACAGTAGAGCTATCCTATATGGTTTCCAGTAGATTTGAACTGCTAACATTTAGTTAGCATCCAAAACACACCACCATTGTGCCACCAGGGCACCAAATCTATGTGCATATAACAGAAAAGCTAATGTAAATATGCAAGTGTTTATTTTCCCACATAAAATAAGTCTGGATATAGATAGATACTCCAGGGCAGGTGTTACAGTTTTACCAAGTTTTCAGGTAGCCAAACTCTTTAAGCTTTCTTCTTTACTATTCTTAAAGCATAGTTTCTGTTTTAGTCAGATAGGGCTGCTCTAACAGAAATACTACACAGTGGATGGCTTTAACAAAGGAAGGTTTATTCTTACACAGTCCGGTAGGTTGCAAGTCCATATTCAGGATGTCCGCTACAGGGGAAGGCTTTCCCCTTGTCAGCTCTGGAGGAAAGTCCGGTATTGCATCAGTCTTTGTCCAGGGAGCATCTTGGCGCAGGAACCTCAGATCTGAAGGACGCACACTTCTCCCTGTACTGCTTTCTTGATGGTAACGAGGTTCCCAATTCTCCTTGTTTCTCTTTCCTTTTATCGCTTGCAGGCTGAAAAGCTTAAGGGTGGGGCAAGCCATACTCCAGGGAAACTCCCCCTACAGCAGAGCAGGGAAGTAATCCTATGCAGGAATTTACAGCCCCACCCTAATCCTTCAACATACAGTTTAGGGAAACCACAAAATGGAGGACAGTCCCAAGATACTGGGCATCATATCCGAGCCACATGTTACACATATTTTTGGGGGGACACAATTCAACCATGACAGTTTCCATCACCAAATTCACTTATGATCCAAGATGGTTTCACAAACTTCACACTTCGGGTCAATAAGAAGAAAGTGGAAATGACAAAATGGTTCTCCTGCTGGCTGGGGTAATTTCAGTAGCTGTCCAGGAAGTCCTATGCAACAAGTAATATGTCCACAGGTAGACCAGAAATGTGTTTCTTTTGTGCACTTTACCTCCCTACATTGTTGTTGTTTGGTCCTGTTGAGTTGGTCCCAACTCACAGTGACAGTATGTACAACAGGAGGAAACATCACTTAGTCTTATGCCACCTTCACAATTGTTGTTAGGCTTGAGCACATTGGTGCAGCCGCTAGGTCAATCCAAATCAATGAGATTCTTCATCTTTTTCCCTGACCCTCTACTTGACCTCTCTGTGTCATGTATTTTTTTTTTCTTTGTTGTTGTTTGTTTGTTTTCCCTAAGGAAGAAGGGACAAATAGATAGCAAGTATCAAGTAGCAATCATCACCAAGGCAGAGACATACCATTCACAGGATCTCCACAAGCTGCGTAAGAGGTATTTTCCTAGTGGTGGGAAGGGGATGAATGATGGGAAACAGGAAAGCTGTACAAAATCTCAACAAAGACAAAGTAATAATCTGTAGACAAGGCAGTTTCTCCCTGCTTCTTTTCCAAAAATTATATTTAAGGTTTCAAGGGCAAATGTTGGCAATTTTGTCAATTTTTACCTGTTCTTAATCACTTCTATGGATACATAATGAAATTGAAGCTTTAATAATTAGGGTTTAACTCCAAGTCCTTTCAGCCTTTTTTTTCCCCCAACGATGGAAAAAGGAGGGTGTTTGGTTGCAACCAGAAGTGTCTACCATACGTCTGAGTATGTAAATATACTTTAATGGAAAGTCTGGGACAAGTTTAATGTATCAACTCTACTTGAAGTGAACAAAACTTAAACATTACTTTACATAGGTCAGGTAGTCAATCAGTTAAGTAGACGATATGGCATTTCAACATGTGAAACACAGCAAAAAAATATTAAAACAAAAAAAACACTGTCTTACTTAGCCTCTGGGGAGTACAAGGGATTAGGAACTGGACTACTAGCAAAAAGGTTGTTGATTCAAGCTCATCCAGGGGTGCCTCAGAAGACAGGTCTGGTGAGCTTTAAGACCTTGAAAACTCTACAGACCAGGTCTACCCTGCACTCCTGAGGTCACCATGAGTCAAAATCAACTGACAGCAACATATCTTATTGAAATAAATTGACATCCAAATTGATATACATTCATAACCCTTAAAAGCTAATTCCATTGTTTAAATGAGTCATTGGTAGGAGTCCTTCACTTGTGACATGAGGGATGTGAAAGAGCCATTAAATGCTTGTTTTTAATGGCATGTGGCAATTTGAATAAAGGATGACATTTTCTTTCTAAGGCAGTGTTTATGGCTTTGTGATCCTCAGAACCTCACTGTTCTGGGAGCATGCCTCCAGGCCTGCTAGCTTGAGAGTGAGGAATTTGGGCCAGGCTCTAGTGTGCCCATCCTACAGGCAAACAGGTAACCTTCCTACTTCAGATATTTCTGAATGTCCACAATAAATTTTTGCACAATGATATATCTGCCAGAATTGATGACCTCTGTTGAAGATAATGAAACGAGTAACCTAAGTCTGTCTTATTGTCAATGGATGGTCATAGTCAGTAATAAGAATATTCCCCCTCAACCATCTAATACAGTGATTCTAAACTGAGCATGCATTAGAAGAATTTCACGTGTGTGGAACAAGTGGCTGCTGTTAGTGATAGTGTCTGTGGTTATACAATGGAATAAACATAAGAAACAGGAGGATACAAATGAGAGTTTTTACACTGTTAGTGTTATACACCAAACTGCTGTTTTCTGAATCTTCCTGCTCATAAGAACCCCTTGGGAAGCTTGTTAAACATCAATTTTCAGGCTGCTCCCCTAGAGATTCTAATTTAGTAGGTTTGTTATATTTCCCAGGTCCTCATGATCAGGCAGGTTTGCAAAATGCAGCTCTAATCAATGAAGTTAATTGTAGTCTTTGCATAACTATGCCCACGTGTTTCACCTATGGGAAATTTGAACAGGTTAATAAATTAAGTGGTAAATTTCCATATCTCTTTTGGCTTCTGGTATAATCTGTTTCCTCACACTGGTAACCTAAAGAGTTGCAGGAGAAGTGTCAGTGCTACTGGATACTTTGATAAGAACCTTTGACACTTCTGCAGGCTAAGTGCCAAGTGACCTTTATACAGAGAATTTGACTTGCAAAAATTTAATACATAAAAGAAACTAAGAAAGCAATCTACATTAGACAGACAATATACTATGAGAACACAGAGAGTACTTTGTGTATATTTTTGGATAATATAAATAAAACAACAACAAAACCTTAATATCTCTAAGACTACGTCTTTTTCTGCTGGTTCTCATCAGATGAAAACAAAAAACAATAATGAAACAAGAATCAAAAAAAGGTGAAAATTAGTTGTGTTATTTTCAAGCAAATTAACCATTATTTTGAAAAAAAAAGAGTTAAATTTTGTGCTTCTAAGCAGATTTAAATCTGCAGTAGAAAATACAAGTGAATAAAACAGCATATATTTTTGTGCAAACTTTCTCTAAGACCACCTAGAGACATGCAAGTGGCCTATGCACTATAAGAAGACAAAACTTGCTTACTAACACTTAGATCATTGAGGCACCTATTGCCTCTGCCTGCTGTTGGTTTTGCAGCCTATACATCCATAAACATATTTATGAGCTCCCAAGGGACATATTGCACTTATATTATTGATTCATAGGGTATTAAAGGTCCCAAGAGTTAAGTGCATTGAGTAGCATTTTTCCCCTTATTTACCATATAAACAATGTTTCTTGGGGAAAATTTAAAATGTAAGTATGTTTCCCAGTTATTAGAAAATATCCAGTATTTCTTTCCCTGTGTGTTACCAATAAATTTGCAGTGCCTTCATTTTGGCACTTGTAATACAATGGCTACATTTTAATATTTGATGAAACATTGAGATTGTTGTTACAAGTATAATAATTGCATCTGTACTTTATCATACACTTCTTGTTATATTCAGGTTTTTACAGATTACCAAGGAAAATTAATACTATGTCTCATGGTGTGTTCACTATGCACCAAAGGCTTTTTTCCACCACAGAATGTTTTCAAACCTTTTGTGGGTTCTGAGCCCTTAGCATCAATATGCCAGTCCTCGTATAACAAAAAATGATTGTATGGGGTAAAAGAAGGCATGATCATTCCCCAGAGTTTTATGGAAGCTGCAGCATCAAAGAGAATATTGATGGAATCTGTGAACAGTAACCTCCTTGTGTTTCCAGTTACAATACAGTTCATTAAGAAAGAAATAAAACATTTATTGAACATGTGCTTTACTTTTTACAGAAGAAGTCCTGATATTTAAAATTATGTTGAAGTCATTATGCTGAAACTCCAAGGTATTAGATAGTACTACTGCCTTGATAGTCTGGAGAGAAAATAACGCTTTATGATTAGTAGTCTGGACACAGCATTTAGGCAAATTTAACTTACATTGGAGCTTTATCTCTCATTTGTTGTGTGATTGTGACCATTTTTTAAAAAAATTGTGCTCTAAGTTTTCTGTCAACAGATCTTAAACGATTCTCTCTGTATTTTCTTTTGTACTCCCCCTGTTCTGTAAACGAATCACAAACAGATTGTTCTTCTTAGTCAAGTACCACATAAATCTTAGGGTTTCTTCATTTTTTTATTTAAATTCTTTTCTCTGATTTTCCTCAAATATGTTGGTGTCAAGTGCTTTATCTTCAGTCTCACTGACTCTGACTTCCATTGTCTCGGTTCTACTCCTTTGACTTTCTATTGACTTTACTAAATCTGAAATGTTATTGTTAATCCTCTGAATTTCTACTTTGTCACTTTATATTTTCTTGTAGTCTGTTCAGTTTGTCAATATGCTCTGCTATGTTTTGCCTGATCTTCTTTCTGATCTCTTGAAAAGGTCTATGTATTAACATTTTGTATTCTACATCCAATAATTCCAGTAAATTCTCTTCATATGGAAAATTTCTTGATTCTTTGTTTTGGGAGCTGTATGAAGCTTTTGTGGTCTGCCTCTTTTTATGATTTGATGTTGTCTGTTGTCCCCAAGCCATCAATAAGTTGTTTATTTTATGTTGGCTTACTGTGTCCTAGCTTCTTGTTTTCTTTTGTTTTGATATCCCCAAATAGGCTAGTCGTGTGAGCTAGGTTGATTTTGGGTACCGTTGAAGCTCCTGAGTCCCTGTTAGCAGGTGGTTAGAGTTGTTACCAGGTGTGCAAGCTCAGGAGTCCATCTCCTTTTCTTGTATGGATTCAGCTCAGGTATTCAGGTTGTCAGTCACCAAGTGTGTGGTACAGATTCTCGCCTACAGTACTACATGGGCTGGGGTGATAGGTGTAGGCACAGGCACCTTGCTGCATGTGCTGAGTAAGGTGGGGGGGCTGGCACCCACCCCTGAGTCTCTGTCAGGAAAGCATGATCCCGTTCCCAAGGTCCCATAAGCAGGCACATTTTGCAATTGGCCTATGGGTGCCCAATGCTGTTGGTTGTAATGACTGGGACTCACCACTTAATCCTAGACCCCTGTCCTGGTTACCTAGATGGCATAGGTGAAGCCACTAGTCCTTAGGCAGGTGAGAACTCTGCTCAATATGCAGCAAAGTGGCAAATGTCATGAAAATGTCCTTCTACCATATAGCTGATGTAGTGAAATTAGGATCCAGGTATGTATACACTGTTGTAGTGTGTTAATGGAGGCCTACATTGTTGTAGTAGGCCCACACAGGTCTTTGCAGAGGTCAAAGGCATTGAAATTACATGGACCCCTTATTCTTATGCTTAAACAAAGGAACTGTTTCTGCCTTGAGTTCTAAGTTTAGGGGGACTGGAAGACTACTTTTTCCCCTGTTTATTAATTTGCTCCCTCTCTACAGCTGGGAGAATTGCCCGGGGTGCATAAAAGGTCCTACTTCTGGCCCAGGGAATGCATAAGTCTCTGGAGCCAGCTTGGGTGCAGTGCAGAGCAGTGGGTGGTGGCAGGGGTGGGGAGGGTCAAGTTAGGGAAGGTTTTAGATCTGCAAAGGATAGGTTAGAAGCAAGCTACTTAGCCCGGGTTTGGCTGTTCCTCAGTGCTTCTGGTCCTTCTCTCCTTTCCCTGTTGCTCAGTATCTCAAATTTCCCTTTGATGTTTGGGTCTTCTAGAATGTCATATGTAATCAGTTGATTTGTTTTGGGGGCTCTTTATTGTAAGATGGATCACAAGAATTATCCAACTACTCTGCCATCTTAGCTCTACCTCGTTTTTATTGTGCTTTAAGTGAAAGCTTGCAATTCAAGTCAGTTTGTCATACGAAAACTTTCACAATATTGTTACATGACCCTAGTTGCTCTCCCCACAATGTAGTAGCACACTCTTCCTTTCCAGCTTGAGTTACCAGTGTACATTCAATCAGCACCTGTTCCTCTATGCCCTCTCCTCTAACTTCCAGACAAGAGCTGCTCAGTTAGTCTCATGCATTTGCTTAAGCCAAGAAGCATACTCTTCATCAGCATCATTTTATATGTTAAAGTCCAGTTCAATCTTTGTCTGAAGAGGTGGCTTCAGGAATAATTTCAGTTTGGGGCTAACAGAGAGTGTGAGGGCCCTGTCTTCTCAGTATCCTCCAGTTCATAGGATCATCAAGTCTGATCTTTTTATTAGAGTTTAAGTTATGCACCGCACTTCTCTCCCCCTTTTCAGGAACTCTTTGTTTTGTGCTCCATGTCAGAGTGGTCGTTGGTGGTAGTGTGGTACCATCTAGTTCTTCTGTTGACCAAATTTTTAAACTTTCTAAGCCTAATTCTCCTTATTTGTAAAATAAGGATTATCACATTGTGTATCTCATTGGGTTGAGTTAAAGGCAAAATTAAATACGTCATATAAGACCTATAATGTTCTGTCTTTTTATTACTAGCATCACTCTTTATCTGTAAGTATAGACTCTGATATGCCAACTCTAAACTCCTTCCCCAGCCCCTATATTATTTATTCTATTATAAATGTAAAACTCTCTCTCTTTGCTTCTGTAGTATACTGTACATATTCGTATTACAGCTCTTTCTGTGCAATTATAAGTCACTGTTTCCTTAAATCTTTCGATGGATTGTGGGCTTATTCATGGCAGGAACAACTTCTTGACCAGTTTTTCTTCATTGTTGTAAAAAATATATATAACATTGTTTTGAGTCTTCAGCAGTTATATAATGCTTGACATCTATTAGGATAGATGGTTAGACAGAGAGATAAAAATAGACAAAGATAGACAGATAGGTAAATGATTATTGTTAAGCAATGTCCAGTTGATTTTCAAGTTATAGTGACCCAATATGACAGAACAGAACTGCCCTGTAGGGTATTTTAGGATGTAATCTTTACAGGAGCATGTTTCTAAGTCTTTCTCTTACAGAGCTACTAGCTGAGTTCAAACCACCAACCTTTCCGTTAACAGCCTAGCACTTAAACATTGTACCACCAAGGCTCCTTTATATGTAATTGATTAAATGAATGAACTGGTATAAACATTTGCTGAAACTATTCAATATGAATTTATCTATGGAAATATCTGAAAGATCTATACATATCACAATCTCACCTCTTCAATTCATTGGCATTAGGAATACAAAGATTAAAAGATACAATTCTTCATTTCTAAGGATGCTTTGTCTCATAGAGGAAACAGCCATATAAATCAACCATTAGAAACAGTAAGAGAAATGCAGTAGTAGCTGTGTGTGCCAACTACAGTGGTAGTAAAAGTAGTGTGTAGTCAGAGGATGTATTCACAAGTAGCTTGAGCTTGGTTGTGAGGGCAAATTATAAAGGGCATGACACTGATGTAAAAGGAGGCACTCCAGGCAGAAAAAATGGAATGTGCAGAGTTCCCAAAGTGAGTAAAAATGTAAGAGCATTAGTTTCAGCTTCTTAGCTGAGGCAGCTTTTAGGAGATTCCTCTGCAGTTCAGTTGAGAAATGATAGAGGACTACAATGGAGAAGTCGCAGTGAAGATAGTAAGGTCAGGAAAAACATAGAGAAGGGAACAATGATAGCACGAGGTGCTGGATTTTTTTAGAAGGAGTAAAACATGGCTTCCAAGTTTGACTTAGGTGATCGTTTTTATTAAATAATAATTTAGACAAAACAAGACTTAGTGGAATCACATGTTCAATTTTGAACATGTTGAATTTGAAGTTACTGTTGACCACCTAGGTAGGTATAAAGGTTTGAAACTCAAGGAACCAGTTGGAGTTGTGCACTTTGCGTGTAGATAATATGTGGCCTTATGATAACAAATCTGAGTAGACCTCTAAAACTAAAGCTTCTACACAAAAAATCTTTCTACGTTAGTTTTGCCATTTAATTATCTTTGTAGATGAAAGGAATTTAAAGATCTCTGTAAGGATCGCCAAGAGTCAGATCCGACTCGACGGCACTTGGCTTGGCTTGGTTGGTAAGTCAGTTAAGAAATTACATAGCTCAATATTTTATTATACACTTGGCAATTGGCACTTGGCAATTACATTGCCAAGCCAAGTGCCATCGAGTAAAATATTTTATTCCTCAGCTACTATTTATAAATCTTCTATTTCTTCTGAGTACCTGTAAATATTGCTAATTATTTACTTTTCAAGAAATTATGTAAATATTTATTTAGCTCAGGATTATATTTCCAATCTCTTTGTCAACTAAGAAATGAACATATGTTTACATTTTAATTTTAAAATTTACTGTTTTATTATTTCTTCTTTTGTGAGGGCCGCAGGATCAGTGGTTTCCATCTGAAGATCAGAATTTAACAGCAAGTGAAATTTTTCTTTTCCACTTTGAGTCAGGGAAGGAAAATTCATTCACTACTCCATTACTAAAAGTAGCCACACTGTGCTACAATGTCTGCTATTTTAGAGGTTAAGTAGTACCCTGTGACCACATTGATGTAAAACATTACTTACTCTGATACCCAGAAGATTGCAAAATATTTTTATAACTATTTTTTCTAGATTATAAGAGGAGCACCACAATGGAAAGAATCAGATAAGGTAAAGATACATAAAGGAAAATGTGAAAGTCATAAATTCATGCACCAGCATTAAACATTTAACAATTTGGAGTATGTACCTCTCTAATATTAAGCTATTAGTCAGAATCTACTTAATGGCAATGAATTTGGGATTTTTTGTTTGTTTTTTAGGTTTTTCTTTCCTTTTTTTTAATGTAATATGGCTGAGTGAAAATGCACATTCCCATATAAATGTACATGCCCACCTAAATGAAGCTTCTACTGCTCTCCCTGTCCGGTGACAGCACACTATTCCTCTCTGCTCTAAACATGTCTCATCCTCCCAACAGTCTCCTTTCCGCTCCTCTCTACCCACTCTCCTTCCTCCAGCCAGAGGTCAGCAGGATGATATCCTATAGATGAATAGAACCATAAAGTGCGTCCAATATATGGTCACACTTTATCATGAATTGAAACCAACTCAATGAAACTCAAAAACAACACCAAGAACAGAATTCTGATTATTCCTTCAAAATTACACTACAGAGATGACTGATGATACAGAGCTAAATGTTAAAAGATAGTCAAAAATTAAGGAATCTGAAAAACTGAAGAGGTTATGAATGAAAACCAATGTTATCTGGAGAGGAGACTTATGTTAGTATTTTGTTTATAAGTCTATCAAATAGTGTATGTTTACAGCTTGTTTGATGACAAAACCAACAGTGAACACTGAGAATACCCTTGCAGTTCCTCTGTTTAGTCTCAAAATTCAACAACTTTAGTGGGTGGAGAGGAGGGGAAAGGAGACTGTTGGGAGGATGAGACATGTATGGAGCAGAGAGGAATAGTGTGCTGTCACTGGGCAGGGTGAGCAGTGGAAGCTGCATATAGGTGGGCATGTAAATTTATATGGGAATGTACATTTTCATTCACTCATAATAAAATAAAACAAAAAAAAGAGAAAAGCTTTTCTTGCTTGAGATTTAAATAGAAACTTCACAGTCTGAAATCAGAAGACATGCTTTATTGTACAATGCATGTATGCAGTGTATATTGAGGTAATTATATGAACTCTAATAACACTTAACAATGCAGGAAGCATCAAAAGAACATGGAGGGAATACACAGAGTAATTGTCCCCCCCCAAAAAATCAATTGACTTTCAACCTATCATGCTGAAGGAATAAATCCAAGCTGCATTAGAGGCACTGGTGAAAAAACAAGACCCAGAAATTCACAGAAAGCCAAGTGAGATGATTCAATAAATGGATGCAACATGGAAGTGCTCACTTGCCTATGCCAAAAAATTTGGAAGGTAGCTACCTTGGCCAACTGGAAGAAAGCTGCATCCATTCAAAGAAAGGTGATCCAAAAGAATGCATAAAGTACCAAACCATGTCATTTATATCATGTATAAGTAAAATTTTGCTGAAGATAATTAAAAAATGGTGAAAACAATGCAGTGACAGGGAACTGTCAGAAATTCAAGTCAGGTTCAGGAGAAGATGTGCAACAAAAAATTATCATTGCTGGTGTCAGATGGATCTTGGTTTAAAGCAAAGAATACTAAAAAGATATCTACCTGAGTTTTTATGGTACATATACACAATGGACTACTATGCAATGATAAAGAACAATGATTTTAGGAAGCATCTAGTTTCAACTAGAAGACATGCTAAGTGAAATCAGTCAGCTGAAAAAGGACAAATATTGTATGAGACCTCTTCTGTAAGGACTTAAAAACGGTCTTAAGTACAGAAGAAAAGACTCTTTGATAGCTACAAGGGTGGAGAGGGAGGAAAATGTTCGTAGATCAGATAGTCGATAGGAATTTGGGTAATGCATGCAGTAGAGAGCAGATCAGCATAATTGGACTAAATCATAAACTGAAAGGCTTTCTAAACTCAACCCAATATTTCAAAGGATAGAGTAGCAAGGACAGAGGTCTGGAGACCATGTTTTCAGGAGATGTCAAGGTCAATTGGTGTCTTCAGTCTTTAGCCAAGAGAGTCTTCTGCACCCCGTATTGGTGAGTGGTGTCTAGGTGTTAAAAGCTAGCCAGCAGCAATCTGAGGAATACCAAATGGTGTCAACCCATCTGCAACAGATGATGACCAAGATAAAATGAGCCCAGGAGACAGAAGGATCCATATGAATGGGAGACTGCATCAGTATGAGACCAGAAGAACCAGGTGGTGACTGGCTACCGCCAAATGCAGCTGTAATGAGGGACACAATGTGGAGTCCCTGAGGCAACATGAGAAAAGGAGGGATGTAGCTAAAGAACTCTACTAAAAGTCCAGAATTGATGATCCAATAGCCTGGAAGTTCCTCTGGGAACATGGCCCCTAGTCCTGCTGCTGGCCATAATCAGAAATTAGTACTGAGGCCAACTCTTCAGACAAGAGTGGACTGGACTTGGGGACACAGTGTGACTATATGGTGTGTGTTCTTTATGGTTCTATACATTTATAAGAGGCTGTCTGTTTTCTTTCTAGATGGATGAGAAGAGGGTGGAGAAGAGGGCACAGGTGCTCATTAACAGGATACTAGAAGTATAGAGTCAAAAGGAGGAATGTGCTGTCACAGGTTGAGGAGAGCAGATGGAGCTACAGATAGGCAGGCAGGAGAAATTGATTTGGATTGTATACTTTCAATTAATCATAATTTTAAGAAAGAAAGATATTTACCTGAGTTTTATTGACTACACAAAAGCGTTCACCTCTGTGGATCATAACAAATTATAGATAGCATTGCCAAGAATGAGAATTCCAGAACGTTCAATTATGCTCATGCAGAACTTGTGAATAGACCAAGAGGCAGCTGTTTAAACAGAACAAAGGGATACTGTGTGGCTTAAAATCAGGAAAGGTATGCAATAGGGTTGCATCCTTTCACCATACTTATTGAATATAAGCAAATAATCCAAGAAACTGGAATATAAGACAAAGAATTGGAGAGTTAGCATCCGAATTGGAGGAAGATGCATTAACAACCTGAAATATGCAAATGACACAACCCTGCTTGCTGACAGCAAAGAGGACTTGAAGCACTAACTGAGGAAGACCAAAGACAACAGCCCTCAGTATGCATTACACCTCAACATAAAGAAAACATCCTCACAACTGGACCAATAAGCAACATCATGATCAAAGGAGAAAAGATTGAAGCTGTCAAGGATTTCATTTTACTTGGATCCACAATAATCATCCATGGAAACATCAGTCAAAAAACCAAAGGACACATTGCATTTGGGATTACATGGGCAAATCTGTTGCAAAGGACCTCTTTAAAGTGTTAAAAAGCCAAGATGTCACTTTAAGGATTTAAGTGCACTTCAACCAGGTCATGGTGTTTTCAATCACCTCACAAGCATGCCAAAGCTGGATAATGAATAAAGAAGACTGAAGAAAACTTGATGCCTTTGATTTATGGTACATAATTAAGTACAACCAGAATGTTCATTAGAAGCAAGGATGGCAAGACTTTGTCTCACATACTGAGGACATTAGGATCAACTAATACCCAGAGAAGGATATCACACTTGGTAGAGGATCAGTGGAAAAGAGGAAGACCCTCAACAAGATGGCTTGTTACAGTGACTGAAATAATGGGCTCAAACATAGTAAGGACTGTGACACTTGTGCAGGACTGGTCAGTATTTTGTTCTGTTGTATACAAGGTCACTTAGATTTGGAACTTTCTCGGTAACACCGAACAACAATTCATAGAATCCCATAGTGGATGGCACATTATACAATATGAGGGGTTTTTTAGTTGTTATACTGTGGTATATGTATTGACAAAATTTTTTGTTTCTCTTGGAATCCATATTTCTGGGTTTATGGAATTGGGGTGATGTTCCTAGGCCATCTGTCCTTAGGTGTCCTTTTAAACCTTGATCCTTTAAGGAATGGTTTTCCTAAAGCCACTCCAGTTCAAATATTTGGCTAAGCCTAGTAAGCAATTTAGTAGAGATCTATTTTGCCTGAGGTATCCAGTTATTTGGGAAAACTTTTTATATGAAGCCAGCTTCAAGCAACGAAGTTCCAGAGTCTGGCTAAAAGCTGTTTTAGAGAATATGGCATCTCCTTGATGACTGGTTCTGTAACCTGCCCTTTGCTTTGATACTATCTTTAGAAAAGCTAGTCTAACAATGACCTATGTAACCCGCCTTCGCTCTCCCCACTTCCTAGTACCTTCCCAACATGATTGGATGAAATTGCCAGATTCAGATTATATCGCCTCACAACAAATATATTCAATTATACTAATTTTTGGTGTTTCTATAGGCAATTTAGGTTTTTGATAGTGTAGAACCTAACTCAATATATGATCTTTGCCGTTACATGGATTCCATACATTATTTTACTTCAAACTTGGACTTACTGATTATTGCTCTCAGATATCTAGAATGATTAAAATTCAGTTAAATTTTTATTTTAACGTATTTTTTTGAAAACACCTCAGAAGACAACATGTAGGAAGTAGTATCCTAAATTATAGAAAGGCAAACTTTTCTCAAAGATGAATTTTAATCACTCTCTCATGAAACAGAAATGTAGATAAAATATTAAACAATTTCTTAGTCTGCATTGAAAATATTTTAAGCATATGTTGCAGAATAGCTCCATCTGCTGACATTTTACACTGTAGTGAATTCCTCTTGAACACTTTGTATTTGCTTTTTCATACAGCTTAAATGGGAGATAGGCTGAATTGCAGTATGAAATATTTGATGCATGCGTAATTTTAAATAAATCTCCTGGATAATTTTTTTTGTCTTTTGTCTATGCCTTCTGAGTGTTGGACTGAACATTTTATGAAGAAAATTCACTGTTAGAGTTGAACTTTAAAATGAAATGCAGACAATATTCTAATATCTGACACACACCAAAAATGAATTTGAAAAGAACAATTTAAAATGTTTGCATCATAAAAGTTTTAAAGACAATGGCAGAAAATTATTCTAGAAAGACAATAACAAGTTTTCAACAACGTGGGTCTTGAAAATGGCAATTACATTGCTGGTGCTTTTCTGGGACCATTGACTGTATTCCCCAAGCATCAGCCTTAAAGCATCAGACACAAAAGTATCAAGCTTCGAGTACAACTATGCAATCAGTTATACTGGCCTCAGTAGGGATGGGGTAAGGGTGGTACAAAACAGCTAAATTAAACAGAAAGGGGAGATAAGAGGAAAATGCTTAAACTGAGGAAGAACAATCAGCCTAAAAACGAGTAAAAGGACATTGATTCCAACATTTGTATAAAAATCAGCTCAAGTTTCAAACGAATATAGGAAAGCACCATTGCAATTTTGTTATCCTCTTCTTCTTTTTAAGATATGTTAATTATTATTACATGTAGAACTCTCCCATCCATCTCAACATTGTGTAAATAATTTCTAACTGATGTCAATTACCTCCCCAAAGGAGCTTGTCAGTATCTTGCAAGAAACTAAAAAAATCACCAATCAAGATTTCCCACTGAGTGGGCATGTAGGACAGGGTAGAACTGCCCTATGGGGTTTCCAAGGCTGTAAGATGACTGCCACATCCCCCCCCGCCCCCCGCAGGGTGGCTGGTGAGTTCAAATCACAGAAGTTTCTGTTAGCAGGTGAACATTTAACTACTGTGCCACTAGGGATCCTGCATTTTTGCAAGAAATGAGGCTCCCTTTTATCTGTGACTTTTGCTTTACAATCTCTTCCCTTGTCTCTGGTAAGATTTTAAGGTTCCACCCACTCCCACAGCCACACAGAACTATCATTGTCAAGAATGCAGAATAACATCATAGAATTGCAGAGACTGTGTCTGTGATCGGGACTGAGGTGAATGGAGACACAGCATTTCATTTGTTGGGTGTAGAATTTTTAAAAGGGAGCTATTAAGAATTCCTTGGAGAGCTTTTACCACCTTAGTAAGTTTATATCTAGATAGTTTCATGGCTGACTCAATTTTTTCACTATATCAAAGTATACTGAATCTGTTTCTGTCTTTCTCTCTGCCTTCCTCTATCATTCTCTTTCTTTCATTGTGTATGTGGCTTCCTCTGAGGTTGTGTGCAGATTTGGTTCCTGAGAGCTGGATTTTCAAACAACAGTTTTCCAGACGGAAAAGTGATTAGGAAGGTACAACCCTGAACAATCAAGTAGAGGGATGAGAGATTTCTCAATTTTTAGCTGAGCTGCAGAAAGCTTAAAGGGAAGCAGAAGACTAGGTTGAGAAAGAAAACCCATTCCATCAAGCTTTCCTTTTTACAATACCCTGGCTCTCAGCAGGTAACTGGCTATGATGAGAGCTCCTTTCTCTGTGGGAAAAATTCGTATTAAGAGAATTGGAGAAGGGATCCATCCATTTTAATATTTGTTCAGAGAATAATTTAGAATACTTTTTTTTCTATTTATTTTGATTCTTATTTTCACCACACTGCTCTGGCACTGGTTTGAACTGAATGTGGGGGGCTATTTCCTTCCCCACTTTCCCTAACTACATATTGAGTAATTGGGCTTTAACTTTATGGGGAGCTAAACCTTTCCTTCTCAATCTCAGATGACACATGAGTATTCAGAATTTGTAGCACTGGCATAGCGAATCTGTCCTGCTGAGTATCCTCTGGGTTTTAAGAGCTTACCTATTTATTTTTCATTATGAGAGGATAATGATGTTTTCTTGGACTATGAAAATCTTTTGTCTGCAAAATTCATGTGCAGATTTAATAGCCAACCCCTTCTCCCAAACTAATACATGTCCTAGCATGCAGAGCTAGTGAATCAAAGTAGCAGGCTGATCACTTTATTAAGGTGACATTATCCCTTGCTGAAAAAGCATTGACAATTTCTTATTTGCCTCCCCACTTCTGAGATCATTTTAAGTTTTAAAATTGTCATTAAGTGAAAGTTTATAATCCAAGTCAATCTGCCATGTAAAACCCTGAGTTCCCACTTCTCTGCAACTCTATTTACTCTCCTCACCCTGTGACAGCACACTGTCTTCCGCTCTGCTTCCACTATCCACTCAACCAATACTTGCCCCCTCTTCTCTACTCTCTTCTCTACCCTCTATCGCATCTGAAATTTTAATTTAACTATGGTGATAAAAAATGAGATTTGAGACTTGTAAACTATGGAACTTGTAGACTATTTTTATAGGGTCACTGGAAACACTGATGGAGTAGTAGTTAAGTGCTACGGCTGCTAGCTAGAAGCTTGGTAGTTCAAATCCACCAGGCCCTCCTTGGAAACTCTGTGGGGCACTTCTACTCTGTCTATAGGCTCGCTATGAGTCCAAACTCAGAAGCAGTGGTTTTTGGTATAGGGTCACCATGAATCAGAATCAACTCTATGGCAGTGGGTTTGGTTTGGTTTTGGTTTACATATATGGAACAGTTCTACTCTGACCTCTAGGGCCACTATGAGTAGGACCCAATTTGACAGCAGTGAATTTATCTGACAGTTTTTGTGAAAAATAAGAATTTCAAGAAGTAAAATCATAGACAACAATAGCTTGAAATTTGTGAAGGAGAATAACCACAAACAGAATGAAATAAGATGAACGCTGCTTATAAAACTGTTAGCAGGTATATGAAAACAAATGGTATTTCAGTGCCCATAATAAGAACTACAGTAAATAAGAAATACACAGTTTATAAAATAGGCATTTCCTCACTTAACAAGAGTTAGCATAGGATAAGTAGGCAGTTATGTCATTATAGATATTGCAAATTAAAATGATTTAGTCATACTTCTAAAGACACACATATATAGACATTTCAGTTCTTAAAGTTCATCCTAAGTGTTGCTGAAGTAAGAATATACATAATTAGGTAAATGAGAAATATTTTTAAAAAGAAATATGATATGCTGTTTACATAGATATTTTTTCTTTAACATTTCTGAGGACTTATTGCACTTAAACTGTATCATTGACCTACAAGAAATGTTTCTTTCTAAAGATACTTGATGAGAGTTGTTTTTGTTTTAATTAAACTTTATTTCAGTGGTAAAAAACAAAGAACCAAGAGGGAAAAAATAACACTCTTGGCACTCCTCAAACTAAAAGAACTGAGGAAAAAATTCACGCCTCAAGTGGCAACAGTGAAGGACTCTGTGGACAAAATACTAAGTGACACAGGTAGTATCAAAGGAATGAGGAAGGAATACACAGATACACTACATCAAAAACAATTGGTTGATGTTCTGTCATTTCAAAAGGTAACATGTGATCAAGAACTGATAGCAGTGAAGGAAGACGTTTAAGGTGCACTGAAGTCATTGATAAAAAAACACAACTCTGGAAACTGACAGAATAGCAACTGAGATGTTTCATCAAGTAGATACAGTGCTGAAAGTGCTCACTCATCTATACCAAGAAATTATGAAGATGGCTATCTGGTCAACCAACTGAAAGAGATCCATACTTACACATATTCCAAGGAAAGGTGAGCCAAACAAATGAGGAAATTATCAAGCAATGTCATTAATATCACACACAAATAAAATTTTGCTTAAGATCATTCAAAAGTGGTTGCAGCTGTACACTGACAGAGAACTGACAAAAATTCAAGCTGGATTCTGAAGAGGATGTGGAAAAAGGGGTATGATTGCTGATGTTGGATGGATACTGGCTGAAAGCAGAGATTACTTTTGTATACTTTGTGCAAAGGCATTCTACAGAGTGGATTATAACAAACTGTGAAAAACACTATAAAGAATGGGAATTACACAGTACTTAATTGTGCTCATGTGGAACCTGTGCATATAGATCAAAAGGCAGTCATTCCAACAGAACAAGGGGACACTGCATGGTTTAAACTCCAGAAATGTGTACAGGTGGGTTATATACTTTCACCCTACTGAATCAATCTGCATGTTGAACAAATAATCCAAGAAGCTGGACGATGTGAAGAAGAATGAGGCATTAGGATTGGAGGAAGATTCATTAACAACTAGCTATATGCAGACGACAAAACTTTGTTTGTTGAAAGTGAAGACAATTTGAAACACTAGTGAAGATCAAAGGCTACAGCCCTTAGTATGGATTGCATCACAACATAAAGAGTATAAAAACCCTAACAACTGGATCAATAAGCAAAATCATGATAAACAGTGAAAAGATTCAAGTTGTCAAGGATTTCATTTTACTTAGGTTCACAATCAGTGTCTATGAAGGCAGCAGTCAAGAAATCAAACTATACATTGCATTGGGCAAATCTACTGCAACACACTTCTTTTGAGTGTCAAAAAGCAAAGATATTCCTTTAGGGATTAATGTGCTCCTGACCAAGCCATGGTGCTTTCAATCAGTTCAAATGCATGTTCAACCTAAGCAGTGAATAAGGAAGACTGGCAAAGAATTGGTGCTTTTGAATTATGGTGTTGGAGAAGAGTATTGAATATAACATAGAGACTGCTAGAAGAATAAATAAATTAGTCTTGAATGTTTCTTAGATGGGAGAATGTAGAGACTTCCTATCACCCCCTTTGGACAAGGGGGGACCAGGCCTTAGAGGAAGATATCAAGCTTGGTAGAGGGTCAGGGAAAAAGGGAAAAAGCCTCATTGAGATGGATTAACACAGTAACTGCAACAATGAGCTCAAGTATAGCAATGATCACGAGAATTGTGCAGGACCAGGGAGCGTTTTCTTCTGTTGTACATAAGGTCACTGTGAGTCAGAAGCAATTCACGGCACCTAACAACAAAAATAATAGTGATAATTTGGGTTAATTAAAAAATATATGTTTAATTTACCAAAATAAAGATTGCGATGTCTGTTTTATATCTCATTTCTAAACTTTATTTACACATCAAGATATTTCTTTGCACAAGCCTACATACACGCAAAAAACAAACACAAACATACATACATACTCACACACCTTGTATGTGTGTGCATATGTAGGTGTATATATGTATATGTTAGTGTGTGTGTACGTGTGTGTGTGTATATATATATACACATCAAACAAAGAACAAAATCATCGCCACTGAGTTCTGACTCAGTGTTTAAATAGGACTGAGAAGAATGGCTCTGTAGGATTTCCAAGGAGTGGCTGGTGGATCCAAACTGCTGATTTTTTGGTTAACAATCTCCTAACCCCTAAGCCACCAGGGCTTCTGTGTATACATGTATATATCTATATCTATTGTATGATGGATTGATATATTCCTAGTATATTTGTTGTTAGGGTTCAGGGCATGTGCATTAGAAAAGATTGATGTCATGACTAAATAGCCCTCCAAAACTATATGCTTCCACCAGTAATATGTTTTCTTATATTTTAACAACTGGGCATCACCAATACTTTAATATTTATTACTTCAGAGATGACAAAATCATGATTTTTATAGTTCACTAGCTTCCCTTTATGAAAAAGAAATGTCCTGATAATATCTCTAATCTGACCATATTCTTATTTTAATGTTTAATTAGTTTGACAAACACCAACAATAATTAGCTACTTACCCACCACTAGATATGGTAGATAATGAGTATAATCTGTCAAATAAGATAGAAAATGTCTATACTTCTTGTTTATCCTGTGTGCAAAATAACAAGAATTGTAGTATCATAATACTAGTAGTAGTAGTAGTAAAGATAATTAAGGTAAAATTTTTAAAATAATAATAAAAATCTGAGTATAATTATTCCAGGAAATGTCTAATATGTATTTTCAGGCTTTTATCAGTCAATAGATACTTTAAAACAATAGAAAAACTTAGAGAAGCTGCACACTAACAGAAGTATCAGCTCTTAAAGAAATGTAGATGTTAAAAGCTTTAATAACTTAATAGCTTTATTCTTAATATAAGAAGAACATTCAAATTTTAATCATCACTATGGCAAACGGGCATACAGAAAAATACAATCACTTGAACTTTAGCAAATTCACACAAAATGTTCAAAAAATTAGAGTCAAATTTTCTGATGATGTTATTTTTTAAATAAGTATGTTTCAATAAAGGTTAGTAAAACCTAGGAGACCACTTAAGAAATGTGGATAAAATATGTTTTGGAAAAAGATAATTGCAGTTACAATTTTTATAAAGGAGACACACTTAGGGTGATCTCATACATTGAATTGGAGGGAATGGGGTGGGGCTAAGACAGTGAAATAGTCAGATGCTTCCTGTGATCCATCTAGAAAAGGAATTCAAAAAGGGAAATAACTTGATTATATATAACCCTGAACATCAAAGGGAAAGTTGAAAAATTGAACTGAGTGACAGGTAAGGGAGAGGAGGACCAGAAATGCCTAGGACTGTCCAGACTTGACCCACTGGGAATCAGCTGGTGAAATGAGTGGTGGCATTCAGTGGGTATTCTCCTCATTGGGAAGAATGCAGCAGCAGAGAGCACACTCACACCTCTGGAACTAGTGAAAAGTGGCACTCAATCATTAAAAGCTAAGTGGCTTGTGTCTAAGCTACTACATGCAGATATAAATATTTCCTTTGAAATAAACTTCTCTTCATTTTCCCAGCACTTCTCCCTTCCTTGTATGCACTGCACCTGGCTCTGGAGTTTGAGTCCTAGACTCAGAGAGGCAGCAATTTAATAAACAGGGGAAAATGGAAAAAACGAATCTGCAGACTCATACTGAGCTGGAAATTCAGGGCAGAAACTCAAAGACACTCAGGGATGACTATCATCCCTTTGAATTCTAAGCATGTGCAGCCAGATACCTGTGACTACACTAAACACCCCTGTCCACCTAAAACTGTAGAGGAGAGCCTGCAGTACATACCTGTTGACTAACTACCTGTATATCTGAGTAGAATCTACATACGAAAAGTAAATGGACTCCTGGGCTCACATGCCTAGTAACAGCTCTAACCACCTGGTGGCAGGACATTAGAGTTTCAAAGGTGACAACAATGAAACTAGCACACAAGACCAGCCTCATCAGGACATCTCAAAACAAGACAAAACAAGAAGATACAACACACTGAAACCTAAAGCCAAGCCCACTGCTGTCAAGATGGTTCCAACTTATAGAGAGCCTATAGAACACAGTAGAACTACTCCATAGAGATCCCAAGGAGTGCCTGATGGATTTGAACTGCTGACCTTTTGATTAGCAGACATAACACTTAACCACTATGCCATAAAGGTTTCCAGAACAAAGTAGGCCTACATAAAATAAGGAAATACAACTTACTGATGGCTCAGAGACAACAATCAGTATCAAATCATTAAGGATGCAGATCACAGTAGCTTCAGAAAGTTACCAAAACAAAGACTTGAGAGATTTTCCAAATGAAGAGAACTTTCTGAAATTGTCAGTGTTAAAATACAAAAAAAAAAATAGTATTTAGAACTCTTTAAGATATTAGGAAGGAGATGAAGCAAAATGTAGCACAATGCAATGACAAATTTAACAGGGTGTGAGAAATGATACGGAGAGAGGAAATAGAGATTCAGAAGATTAACAACAAAATCACAGTATTAGACAACTCAAGAGAAAATCAAATGAGCAGAATCAAGGCAATGGAAGGCTGAATTAGTGAAACTGAAAATAAAATGTAACATCAATATATTTGAGAAAAAATCAAATAAAAGAATTTAAAAATATCAAGAAACACTAAAGATTATGTGGGACACTATTAAGAGGAATAATCTATGTGTGATTGGAATCAGAACAGGACAGATAACAGAAAATACAGAGAAAACTGTCATAAATTTGTTGACAAAAGAATTCCCTGATATGAAAGATGAGAATACATCTATTCAAGGTAGATCCTAAAATAAAGACACCAAGGCATATTATAATCAAATTTGCCGAAACTAAAAATGAGATAATTTCAAAGTGACTAAGAATAAACAAAAAGTAATCTACAAAAGTCAATAATACTAAGCTGAGACTACTAAGCAGAAACCATGAAGGCAAGAATGCAATGAGATGATGCAACACATAAAGCCTTGAATGAAAAACTAAATAAAATGGAAAGATTTTTTATACCATCTGGAAGTCTGAGACAGCCCTCTTATTGCTAGTATTACTATTACCGTTGATGCTGGTATAATTACATTTGCAGGGCATCTACCCTGTTCATTGACATCGAAACTTTCATTAATTGAGGATGAGATTCTTCCTTTCAAGATTTAAGATGACGAGTGCAAGTATTCTTAAAGTAAATGATGGATATCAGATCTTTTTCTTAAAGCAGAAATTTGATATGGTAATCAAGGTAGGGAAAAGGAAATGGAAAACAGACTCCTGACATCAACTGGGAGAAATGTATGGATTAAGAAGAGACTGAGAAATCCAAAGATAAAAAACATGCCGACTTAAAAATTTTGTCAGGAAAGTGAACCATTCCGAAAGGGTATCAGACATTTAACTCCAGCAACCATCATCCTTTACTGTTACTTATATATATATTTATATTTATTTCCTATGTTTAGGCTGGAACAACATACAATAAAAGGGAAGTAAGCACAACTGAACTAAAGCAAAAGTTAAGAACTTTCCCAAATACAGTCAAACACTTCTAGGGATAGAGTAGTACGGGCAGAAGTATGGAGCCATAGTTTCAAGGGATATCTAGGCCAATTGGCATAACAAAGTTTATTAAGAAAATGTTCTACATATCATTTTTGTGACTGGTGTCCAGGGTCTTAAAATTTAAAGAGCAACCATTTAATATCCACCAATTAGTCCCAACCCATGTAGAATAAAGAAGAGTGAACACCAGAACACAAGAAAAATATTAACCCAAGAGACAGAAAAAAGACACATAAACCAGAGGCTCCATGACCCTGAGACCAGAAGAACTAGATAGTTCTTGGCTACTGCCAGTAACTGACCTGACAGTGAACATACCAGAGCCCCTGATGGAGCTGGATAAAAATGGGATATAGAACTCAAATTCTAATGAAAAACGCAGACCTGATGGTCTGAATGAACCTGGTAAGACCCCAAAAGATATGGCCCCCAGACTTTCTGTTCACTTAAGATTGAAAGCATTCCCAAAGCCAACTTTTCAGACAAAGATTAGACTGGAAGAGGAAAAGGTAAGACGGAGGAATAGTTAGATGCTTCCTGTGATCCTTCTCACAACAGAAACCCAAAAACCAAATGAATCACTATGTATGATATTTTAGGAGGGCTGAAGATCAAAAACAAAAATGGAAAATTGCAGTGAGCAACAGAAGAGAAAGACAAAGTCCAGAAGCACTGAAGAGTAACCACATGATTCAGAGGGCATTGACATCCTGAAAACAGATCCACTGAAACAAGGGAATGAGACAATCTGAGGCTTTTGGCATGTTTTCCACATTGGGAGAGGCTGAGTGACCAAGAGTCCTTTCACACATCCAGAATAAGTGAAAAATGGTGTAAGATCATCAAAAGTTAAGAAGCTTGCATCTAACTTACCAGTCATGGATCCAAAACTTAGCTTTGGAATAAACATCTCTCCCTTTTACCTGCCTCCCCAACTTTCACAGTACCCTGGCTGTCTCCAGAGACTGATGCATCCCCTGGGCCAGAAGTAAGACCCCGTATGTGCCCTGAGCCATTTTCCAAGCCTTGGAGAGGGAACAAACGGAAAGAAATTACCAGCTCCCCTAAGACGGTAATTCAGGGCAAAAAATGTTTATTTGCCTAGGTGCAGTCATAAGGAGTCAACAGACTTTGAAAGCCTTTCATACTTGCACAGACCTATGTGGACCCACTACCACAGTTTAGTCCTTCACTAGCACAGTTCAACAGGGTATATCCCTGAATCTGAATTTTACTGTATCAGGTACCTGATGAAAAGGCAGGCTCCTGATATTTGACAAAACTCTACCTTTTAAGCAGGATGCTCACCTACTCACAACAGGAGCTTGAGAACTGGTGGCTCCACTCATGCCATGTAACTACCTGTAAGAGAGGTCCAAGAATAAGTGGTGCCTCCCAGTCTTTATGGTCAACAGCATTGGGCACCCATAGTCTAACTACAAAACCTGTCCACCTACATGATTTAAGGAACAGTGACACACTTTTTTTCACAGCTACTCAGGGGTGGCTGTAAGCCCTCTCACTTACTCAACACGTGCAGTCAGAAACATGTGCATACATCAATCACCCCTGCCCATCAAGCTCTGTAGGGGAGAGTCTTTATATACTTAGTAACTGACTACATGAATACTTGAGCTTAATCCATTCAAGGAAAGTAAAAAGACTTCTTGGCTCACATGCACAGTAGCAGCTCTAACCATCTAGTGACAGGATGTTAGAGCTTCAAAGGTGCCAATAGTCAAACTAGCTCATATGACCAGTCTACTTGGGAATTTCAAGAGAAAACAAAAACAAAAAGCTAGAACACAGTAACATAACATGAATGAATACAATTTACTGATGGCTCAGAGACAAAAGTCAATAACAAATCACATAGAGAAACACATCATGATGGCTTCCAAAAGTTCTGAAAACAAAGACTCAAGAAATTTTCTGGGGGACGGAGCCAGGATAGCACACTAGGCACAAGTCTCCTCAATTCTCTCTGAGAACTAGGGCCTGGAATGATAATTTAATGGAGCAGTGTGGATACCCTGGGAGCTCTAGAATCTGGTGTAAGCTTGTCCGATTGGACTAGGCGCCAGTAAGGGGGAAGCTACCTGTCTCAAAGATGAGGCAGCAGCATACTGAATCCTGCCTCTGCTGATACATCACTGGAGAAGACTGCAGGTACTGATTCCTTCTTTGTTATCTGGGAGTCAGAGATTGGGCATGAGGCAGCATCTCCACCACAGTTCACCGATCCACATTGTAGTGTCAGCTGACGACCCCACAGCAACTCCATAGGTACGATACCATCTTTAACAGCCAGGTGGTGGGTCATGCAACCCCTGAGATCCTGGCTGCCTTTGGTGGACACTGCTCAGCCCCACTCCCAGCAAATAAGCAGATTTTCAGCTAAATATATTTTCAGAAACAGCAGTCCTGGGAAGCCAAGTGGGGTGGCATCCTTCTCTCTACAATTCCCTGATTCAGATTATAGGCTTCACAGGCATAACAATAGAGAGTCACCACAAGTAACTCCCACATTAAGTAACCAGGAGGTAAGGTCTGTTACTCTAAAGAGTCCACCTAGAGCAATCACCAGAGTACACAGAGGCAGCTGGTGACCAAATCTGGTAGTGCCCTTAATCCCCTCTTAGAACTATTCTCCTGTTGGGGTAACACCAGAGAAACCAAATAGCTTCCTGATGATGTGAAGGAAACAATAGCTAACCATTTAAGAAGCTGACCACCATGGCTCTGGAAAACTCACAAAATACAGAAACAGAAAACTTCTCAGCTGAAGAAGACTTTTTCTTAAATTATTGGAGGTCAAGTACAAAAGAATTATGCACAGAGTCTTCCTGCCAAGCCAAGTGCCATCAAGTCAGATCCGAAAAAAAGAAAACAGCAGAACAAAATGAAAAATTAAGTAAGCTACTTGAAATGAAGGAACATAAACAATCTGAAATCCATTAGATAGATAATAAAATTTCAAAATTAAGCAATTCAATTCAAAGCCAAGTGAGCAGAATTGAGGAGATGGAATCCAGAGTTAGCACGCTTGAGGATAGAACAAATATTACCAGCATTTATGAGGAGAAATCAGAGAAAACAAACAAGAAAATGAAGATTTATTAAGAAACGTGTGGCACTCTATAAAGATGAAAACATCTATGAGTAATTGGAGTTTCTGAACAGGGAGGGATAGCTGAAAATACAGAGAGTATTCTGGTAGAGTTGGTGACAGAAAACTTCCCTGAAATTGTGAAAGAAGACAACATAGGTATCCAAGATTATTATAGAATGCCACAATAATGACAAAGACATCAAGACATATTATAATAAAGCTTAATAAAATGAATGATGAAGAGAGAATCTTAAAGGCAGTGAGGCTTAAAGCAAAGCTAGCATACAAAGGGAAGCTGTCTAGATATTTGTATGATTTCTCAGAAGAAACAATGTTGGCAAGAAGGCAGTATAATGACACTTTCAAAGCCTTGAAGGAGAAAAACTTCCAACCAAGAATTATATATCCTGCAAAACTTTCTCTCAAATCTGAAGGTGAAATTAAGATATTCACAGATAAACAGAACCTTAGAGACTTTGCAAAAACCAAACCAAAACTACAAGAAATACTGAAAGAAGCTTTTGTTTAGAAAAACAAACACAGCAAATGTATACTTAAGGAGGCAATACAGGACACAGCAGCCAGAATGCTACTCAGATAAATCACAAAGCTGAATCAAAGCTAGCACATTAAAAGAAGGCAACAAGTAATCTTAACACAAAAACTATGACATCACCACACTATGAAGAAGGATATCTTATACTAGGTATAACTCTTTAAGATGGAGAAGAAATTAAAAAGATATGCAGAAGTTAAAGTCTGGTTTAAACTTAGACTAGTAAGGGGAATCGTAAGGGTAGCCACAAAGCAAAATAAAAATGATACATATCAACATAAGAGATATAATACAGGAGTCTCAACAAACACAAAACCAGCAATGAAAAAGATGAAAATTCAACCCATAAAGAAGAATGACCCAGAACAGAAGATTAAAACAACATAGAAAACATAAACAACACAAAAATAAAAGCATCGAAATGATAGCACTAACCACATACCTATCAATAATTACACTGAATGTAAACGGACTGAATGCTCTAATGGAGACTGAGTGACATCCTGGATCAAAAGACGCAATCTATCCGTATGTTGCTTACAAGAAACACACCTTAGACTCGTGGATATGAACAAACTGAAAATCAATGGATGGAAAAAATACATACCAAACTAAAACATAAGAAGAAAAGCAGGAGTGGAAATACTAATCTCAGACAAAATAGACTTTAATGTGAAATCCACCATCATGGACAAGGATGGCTACTATTTATTGCTGAAAGTTTTAAGCAGGACATAATATTAAATATTTATGCACCCAATATCAGAGCATCTAAAAACACTGAACACTGAAAACATTGAAAAATGAGATAGATTGCTTCACAATAACAGTTGGAGATTTCAATGTTCCACTTTCAATAATGGACAGATGATCCAGAAAAAAGTTGCAAAGACCCAGAAGATGTTACTGTGATAACTAATCCACTAAACTTTAACGGCATATACAGAACTTATTACCTACCCATCAACAGATAAGCACACCTTCTTCTCCAGTGCACATGGAACATTTTCCAGAATAGAGCATGTATTAGAAAATAAAGCAAATCTCATCAAAATCCAAGCCATTGAATTCTTGCAAGCCATCTTCTTGGACCATAAAGCCATAAAAGTTGAAATCAATAGCAGAACAATACATAGGTAGAAATTTGAACACATGGAAACTGAACAACAGCTTACTCAAAAATCCATGGCGTAGAGAATAAATCAAGGATGAAATAAAGAAATTTATGCAATCAAACAAAAATGAACACTCTTCCTACCAGAAATCATGAGATACAGAAAAAGCAGTGCTCAGAGGTCAATTTATCTGTACAAATGCACACATCTGGAAGGAAGAACAGACCCAAACCATACAGTTAACCCTACAGCTTGAACAAATGGAAAGAGAGCAACAGAGAAAGCCCTTGGGCACCAGAAGAAAACAGATAGTACAGATTAGAGCATAACTAAATGAATTAGAGAATACAAGAACAATTGAAAAAATTAACAAAACCAAAAGATGGTTCTTGGAAACGATCAGCAAAATTGGTAAACCATTGGCTAAACTTACAAAAAGAAAAACATGAAACAGTCTAAATAAGAAATGAAATGGAGATGTCACGACAGACCAACTGAAGTCAAGAGTATCACAACAGAATACTATGAAAGACTGCATTATAACAGATTTGAAACCCTGGAGAAAATGGACAATTTCTAGATTCATATCACCTACCAAAATTATCACAGGGAGAAGTAGAACAACTTAATAAACTCATCACAAAGAAAAGGTTAAAAAAGAAATAAAAAAAACTATCTGCCAAAAACAGTCCTGGCCCAGATGGTTTCACTGGAGAATTCTGGTCAGCTTTTAGAGAGGAGTTAATTCCAATACTATTGAGACTATTTCACAGCATAGAAAGGGATGGAATACTCCCAAATTCATTCTATGAAGCCAGCATAACCCTGATACAAAAGTCAGGGATAGAGCCCACAAAAAAGGGAAAATTACAGACCAATATTTGAGAAACAAAGTATGATCAACAGAAGAGAAAAAAGATAAGTGGTAGCTACTAAGAGTAAAACACTTTAGCTCATCCAAAGCCTTTATCAAAAGTGTTCAAAGATAACCTACAGAATGGGAAAAATATTTGGCAACTACATGTTGGATTGACATCTGATTTCCATATTCTACAAGCCAAGTGCCGTCTAGTCAAAGTACTGCAAAATACAAAACAGAAAAAATGTAAATAATCAAACTTAGTGATGCTCAAAGGAGATGGACAGACACTTCACCAAAGAGAACATCCAGGCAACCAAAGACAGGAGAGGAAATGCCCTTGATCATTAGCTATTAGAGAAATCCAAACCAAAACTTCATTGAGATACTGTCTCACCCCAACAAGATCAGCCATGATCCACAAAACACAAAATAACAAATGCTGGAGAGGCTACTCTCCTACTTTGCTGGTGAGATTGCAAAATGGCACAACCTCTTTGGAAAGCACTTCGGAGCTTCCTTAAAAAGCTGAAAATAGATGTACCATTTGATCCAATAATTCCATTGGAATTATTGGAATTTATCCTACAGAAACAAAGGCTGTTACATGACCAGATACTTGCACATGAATGTTTGTTGTGGCACAGTCCACAATAGTAAAAAGATGAAATCAATCTAGATGCCTATCAACAGATGAATGGATAAACAAACTATGGTACATATACTTAATGGAACACTATGCAACAATATGTCTCTGACTCGACGGCACTTGGCTTGGCTGAGATGCAACAATAAATAACAATAATGATATTAGGAAGCATCTCATAACCTGGTTTCAATTGGAAGATATTATGTGAATGAAATCAGTCAGTGGCAAAAGGATGAATATTGTATGAGACTCCTGTTATAAGAATTTTAGACTTACGCAGAGAAGAAAAGATTCTTTGATGGTTACAAGGGTGTAGAAGGAGGGAGAGGGTTGGCCATAGATTAGATGATTGATAGAAATTTGATAGGGTGAAAGTAGTGACAGCACACAGTAGAAAGTAGATCAATTTAAGAGGACTTCACCATAAACTGAAAACTTCTAATCTCAGCCCAATATTGCAAGGGTTGAGTAGCAGGGGAGGGAGTCTGGGGACCATACTTTTGGGGACATTGAGGCCGATTGGCATAACTAACCTATTGCTAAGAGAATCTTCTGCACTCCATATTGGTGAGTGACATCTGTGGTCTTAAAAGCTATCAAGTTGTGATGTGAAATACATCAAATGGGCCCAACTCATCTGGAACAGATCACTCAGAACAACAAAGACACAAGGAAAAAAGACCACAGGAGACAGAAGGATCCATGTGAATGGGATACTGTATCAACATGTGACCAGAAGAACCAGATGGCTTCTGGCCATCACCAAAGACAATCATGATGGGCACACAATGTGCAGTCCTTGTGGTAACACTAGAAAAATATGGATGAAGCTCAAGAACTCTAGTAAAAGACCACAGATGATGGTCTGATGGCCTGTGGGATCCCCAAGGAGAGTTTCCACTAGACCTGTTCTGGCTCTCACCAGAAAACACTACTGAGGTCAACACTTCAGACAAAAATGAAGTGGACCTGGGGACACAGTCTGACCATATGGTGGGTGTTGTTTATGGTTCTATGCATTTATAGGAAGTTCTCCTACTGATCTCTTTCTAGAGGGTACAGGAGATTGTTGAGAGGATATGACAAGTACAGAATGAAAAAGAAGTTTGTGTTGTCACTGGGCAAGGAAAGCAGAAGGAGATGCAGATAGGCGGGCATGCAAAATTGATTTGGACTGTATACTTTCACTTAATCCCAATTTAAAAGAAAAAAGAAACTTTCCTCATGAAGGGAATTTCCTAGAATTCTGAGATGTAGAACACAAATTATCATACTCAGCTATTCAACAGATCAGGAAGGAAATCAGGAAAATACAGTAGAATATAATCACAAAATAAATGGGCTGCAAGAAACCACACAAGGGTAACAATCGGAAATTTAGATTAAAATAAAATTTCAAAATTAGACAGCTCTATAGAGTGGCAAAGGAGCAGATTTGAGACAACAGAAATCAGAATTAGTGAGAATGACGATAAGGCACTTGATATTTGAGGAAAATTCAGAAAAAAGAGTTTTTGAAAAATCAAAAAATACCAAGAACTATATGAAACCTTATTAAGAGGAATAATCCACGAGTGACTGGAGTAACCGAGTAAGGAAAGGAAACAAAATATATAGAGAGAATTGTTGATGATTTATTGACTGAAAACATCCCAGATATCATGAAATATGAGAATTAATTTCCTACAATGCTTACTGAGCTCCACTCAAGGTAGATTCCAAAAGAAAGTCACCAACACAAGTTATAATCCAATTTGCCAAAACCAAAAATAAAGACAAAAAGTTTAAGTATGACTAGGGATAAATGATAACAATCTGCAAAGAAGAGTCAATCACACTAAGCTTGGACTACTCAGCAGAAACCATGAAGGTAAGAAGAAAATGAGATAACATACATAAAACCTTGAGGGGAAAAAAACAGCAGTCAAGAAATATGTACTTCTCAACATTGTTTCCCAAATATGATGGTGAAATTAAGACATTTCCAGATAAAGAAAAATTTAGAGAATTTACAAAGCCACACCAAACTGACAAGAAATACTAAAGGAAGTCCTTTGGTTAGAAAATCAACACCACCAGATAACAACAAAGACTATATGCAGGACAAATTAATCAGGTATCAGCCCAGATAGGGAAATTACAAAAATAAATCAAAGCTAATATGCTAAAAACAGGGAAACAGAGATGTCATTCTGTAAAAGATGATGATGTAACAAAAAATGGGGACTAAAAAAATGTAGCTGTGGATCTTTAATATGGAGGGGAAATCAAGCAAAACAAAGAAAAAAGAAACTGATTTAAATTCAGAAAAACAAAGGTAAATATTAAGGTAATCACAAAGTAATTTAACTATCTGACGCATCAAAATACAAACAAAAAAAACATAAAGTTCCAGCAAATAAAAAAACAACAATGGAAAAGATGACTCAAAGAAAAATTACTCATCACAGAAAATTAAGTGGAACAAAGAAACTGCCAACAAAGCACAAAAAAAGGTATCAAAATGAAATCACTAAACCCATACATAACAACAATTATTTTGAATGTAAATGGATTAAATGTATCAATAAATAGCAGAGAGGGGTAGAATACATTAAAAAACATGATTTAACTATATACTGCCAAAAAGAGATACATGTTAGACTTAAAGATGCAAACTAAAACTCAAAGGATGGAGAAATACGTCAAGCAAAAACAGCAAGAATGGGTATATTAGTTTCTGATAAAATAGGATTTAAAGTGGAACCCAGCACATTGGATAAGGAAGGACACAATATAGTGATTCAAGTGTCAGTGTTTCTGGAGAATGTAACCATACTAAACATTTAAGCACTCAAAGACAGAGATGCTCAATACATAAAACAAACTTTGACCCCATTGAAGGAAGAAATAGGCAGCTCCACAATAACAGTAGAAGATTCAAAGAACCACTTTTGGTAAAGAACAGAACACCCACAAAGAAGCCAGTAAAGACACAGAAGATCTAAACACCACAATCAACTTAACTTCACAGATACACATCCAACAGCAGACAAATATGTCTTCTTTTCTAAAGCACATGGAACATTGTCCAGAACAGATCATGTATTAGGCCAAAAAGCAAGCCTTAACAAAATCTAAAGCACTGAAACATTGGAAAGCGTCTTTTCTGACCACAAAGCCAAAAAAGTAGAAATCAGTAACAGAAAAAGCAAAGAAATAAATAAAACACATGTAAACTAAACAACATCGTCTTAGTCACCTAGTGCTGCTAAAACAAAAACAACACTAGTAGATGGCTTAAACAAAGAGAAATTTTATTCCATCACAGTCCAGTAGGCTACAAGTCCAAATTCAGGGCATTGGCTCCAAGGGAAGTCTTTCTCTGTTGGCTCTGGAGGAAGGTCTTTGTTGTCAATTGGCCACTGGACTTGAGCTTCTGAGGTGCAGGGACACTAGGTCATTTCCAAAAGACAAGCTCTGCTCTTAGTATGGCTTTCTGGGTGGTATGAGGTCCCCGCATCTGTTTGCTTCCCTTTCCTTTACATAACAAGAGATTGTCTCAAGGCACAATACAGTCTTACACATTGATTCCTACGCAATTGTCCCCCATCCTCCCTTATTAACATTATAGAGGCAGGGTTTACACAATACAGCAACATCACACAACACTGGGAATCATGGCCTAGTGAAATGGGCATACACATTTTTTTTTTTGTCAAACACAATTCAATCCATGACACACACTGTGTTCAAAAACTACTAATTTGTGGAATAAATCAACAATGGAATAAAGAGATTTACAGAATGAAGTGAGAATGAAAACATATTGCACCAGAATCTTTGGGATACCACGAAAGTAGTGCTCAGAAGTCAACTTATCTCCATAAATGCATACATCCAAAAAAATAGAGCCCACATTAAAGCTTTAGCACTGCAACTTGATTAAGTAGAAAGACAGCAGTGAAAAAAGCCCTCAGGCACTACAAGAAAGAAAATAATAAAAATTATAGCACAATTAAATAAATTAGAAAATAGACAAATAATTTAGAGTTAACAGGACCAAAAGCTGAGTCTTCCAAAAAGTCAACAAAATTCACAAACCGCTGGCCAAACTGACAAAAGAAACATGAGAAGTGAATAACCCAAATATGAAATGACATGAGCTGTATCACAACAGACCCAACTGAAATTAAAAAATAAAAAAATAAAAAGAAGAATACTCTCAAAAGCAGCAGTCTAATAAATTTGAAAACATAGAGGAAATGGATAAATTTCTGGAAACATACCACCTACCTTAACTAATGCAAACAAAGGTAGAAAAATAAGACAAACATATATAAAAAAAAAGACAATGGAAAGGTAATTTAAAAACTCCCAACAACACAAAGCCTAGGCCTTGATGGCTTCACTAGAGAATTCTACCAAATTCTCAGAGAAGAGTAAATATCACTATTACTAAAGGTATTTCAGAGCATAAAAAGGGATGAAATGCTCCTAACCACATTCTAAGAAGCCAGCATAACCCTGATACCAAAGCTAGTTGAGAAAACACAACAAAAAAAGACAAATGACAAACCAAGACCTCTCACGGACCCGAGACCTCTCACGGACTTAGATGCAAAACTCTTCAACAAAATCCTTGCCAATAGAGGTCAACAATATATCAAACATATATACATGATGAAGTGGGATTCATTCCAGGCAGGCAGGGATGATTCAACATTAGAAAAACAATCAGTGTAATCCATCACATAAATAAAAAAAAAATACAAGAACCACATGATGAATAAAAGGCATTTGGAAAATCTCTCACTAACTCATGATAAAAACTCTCAGCAAAATAAGAATGGAAGGAAAATTCCTCAGCATAATAAAAGACATTTATACAAAGCCACATCTAGCATCATCAGAAATGAAGAGATTCTGAAAGCATTCCCCTTAAAAACAGGAACGAGAAAAAGAATGCCTTTTTTTACTGTTTGTATTCAATATTGTGCTGGAAGTTACAGCCAGAGTAATTAGGCTAGGAAAATAAGTAAAGGGCATCCAAATTTCCAAATTAGTAAGGTAGAATGAAAGTATCTCTATTTGTGGATGAGGTGATTTTATACACACAAAACCCTAAAGAATCCATAAAAAAAGCTACTGGAAGTAATAGAAGAATTTAGCTAAGTATCGGCATAAAATATAAACATACAAAAATCAGTTGGATTCCACTATACGAAGAGAAAGTTAAAGAGGAAATCACTCAATCTGTACCATTTACAGTAACCCTCAAGAGGATAAAATACTTAGGAATAAATGTAACCAGAGATCTATAGCAAAGAAAATTAAAAGATACTACTGCAAGAAACCAAAAAAGCCTTACATAAGTGGAGAAACCTGCCGTGCTCAAAGACACTCAGCACTGTGAAAACGTCCATTCTATGCAAACTGATCTAAGACTGCAACGCACTCCAGATCCAAATTCCAATGGCGTTATTTAGTGAAATGGAGAAACAAATCAGACTTCATACGGAAAGGAAAAAATCCTCACATTAGTCAAGGCATTACTGAAGAAGATCAAAGTGGTAGGCCTCACACTACCTGACTTTAAAACCTATTACACTGCCACAGTAGCCAAAACAGCCTGGTACTGATACAGTAACAGAAACGTAGACCTTTGGAACAGAATTGAAAATCCAGACATAAAATCATCTACCTATGAGCAGCTGATATCTGACAAAGGTCCAAAGTACATAAACAGGGGAAAAGATTGTCTCTTTAACAAACGGTGTTGACATAACTGGACACCCATCTGCAAAAAAAAAAAAAAAAAAAAAAAAAGCATGAAACAAGACCCATATCTCGTATCACACAAAAAAACTAGCTCAAAATAGTTCAAAGACCTAAACATAAAATCTAAAACAATAAACATCATGGAAGATAAAGTAGGGACAACCCTCGGAGCCCTACCGTAATGCACAAGCAGTATATGAAAGATTATTAACAGTGCATAAACACCAAGAGAGAAAACAGATAACTGGTAACTCCTAAAAATTAAACACTTTGCACATTGAAAGACTTCACCAAAAGAGTAAAAAGACCTACAGACTAGGAAAACCAAATTTGGCTACAAGTCCAATGATGGTCTAATTCTAAAACCTACAAGATACCACAAAATCTCAACTACAAAAAGACAAATAAACCAATTAAAAAATGGGCAAAGGATCTCAACAGTCCCCTCAACAAAGACTTTCAGGTTAACAGACATGTGAGGAAATGTTCACGGTCCTTATACTTTAGGGAAACGTAAATCAAAATTTCAGTGAGATACCATTTGATTCCAACAAGGCTGGCATTAATCCAAAAGACACGTAATTATAAATGGATATGCTGTGGGGATACTGAAACATTTACACACTGCTAATAGGAATGTAAAATTGTACAACCACATTGGAAGCGGAATTGTTTCTTTCTTGAAAACCTAGAATAGAAATGTCATATGATCCAGTAATTTCTTCTTTAGAATATATCCTAGAGAAAAAAGAGCTGTCACAAAAATAGATATATGTTCAATACTGTTTATTGTAGCAATACCCACAACAGCAAAAAGATGGAATTAATCTAGGTGCCCATCAAGAATGAGTGGATAAATTATGGCACATTCACACAATGGAATGTTACACAACAATAATGAACAATGATCAATTTGGGAAATACAACATTCAGAAATCTGGAAGGCATTATGTTGAGTGAAGTTCGTCACAGAAGGACAAATATTGTGTAACACCATTATTACAAAGACTCAAGAAGAGTTTTAAATGCAGAAGAAAACAGTTTTTGATGGCTACAGGGTCAAGGAGTTAGGGACACAGGTATACACTAATTCGATAGTAGACAAGAATTATTTTAGGCAATGAGAAGGAAAACACACAATAGTGGTGAAATTACCACAACTGGAGTAAACCAAAAGCTAAGTAGCTTCCCAAATGCCACCAAGTACTTGCATGGACATAGTAACAGGGTCAGGGATTGGGGGACAGGGGTTTCAGGGGAAATGTAGGTCAGTTGGTATAATAAATTTATTAAGAAAATGTTCTGGAGGCAGAGTCAAGATCACAGACTAGACACATGTCTCCTTAATTCCCTCTGAAAACTAAGGCCTGGATTGATAATTAAACAAAGCTTTCTGTACACCCAGTAAGCCCTAAGACATGGCATAGGGCTGTCAGTTTGGACTACATGCTACTGAATGGGAAAGTGCTTGTCTTTGGTTGAGCCCCATGCTGGTTGAATCAGCGTGGACTGAACGTAACTAGTATTTTTAACTTTTTTCCTTTTGCTTGGCTGGCAGGCAGGGGAGTGAATCAGACAGCAGCTATGCAGACCTGCAGTGCTAAAGTGATCAGCAGGTGGAACATCCACATTTTGAAAGACCAGCACTGGCATCAGAGCACGACAGTCCTTTCACCCTCTCTTTTTTGACCTCCACCATTGATTCTGCTGTTTTGAGGGTGCAGGAAAGCTTGGCCAGGATGCCACCTTGTTTGACTGGGAGGGGAAAATACCCAGTTGGAGGCCTCAGCAGGACTCAACCTGGGGATCACTTTTTCAGCAGAAAAGCTGTGTTTAGCACAGTGTAGGCTTAAAGGTGGGGCTTGACAAGGGATGTCAGCAGGGCATTAGCCTGTCCCATGAACTATATAACAGCATCTGGGGACATTTGATTATGTCTCTCCATTCTCAGCTGCAAACAGGGGCTTCCCACACCTGCTAGCCTGACTGATTTTGGAAGTGGTCAGATAGCTTTTACTTTTTAAAATAAGATCATCTAGAGAAGTAACTGCAGTGCACCCTGACAGCATCTCTTCCAGCCTTTACTGGCACAAATCATAGCGTCATCTGATGTGCCCCACCCCCCGGTGACTCCTTAAGTAGGGCTGTGTCTTTGCCAGCCAGGAGGTGGAGCTTGCTATTCCAAAGATTCCACTGGGCCCAGTTCTTGAAGTACATAGAGGTGGCTGGTGATCAACTTTCTTCTCAGAACTACACTTCAGCTCCTGTTGAGGCAACAGGAGAGAAACTAAACAGCCTCTGGGTGTTCTGTAAGCAACAGATCCTAATTAGACATTTAAAAAAACATTCATAGATGGCTCCAGAAAATTTCCAAAATAAAGACTCAAAGAACTTCCCAGATGAAGAAGCCTTTCTGAAATTATCAGAGGTTGAGTACAAAAGAATTATATAGAGAACCATCCTAGACATTACACAAAATGTGCCAGAGCAAAATGAAAAATTAAGTAAGCTGTTTGAGCTGATAGAGCATCAGCATTCTGAAATCTGACAGATCAATAACAAAATTACAGAATAAGACAATTCAATTCAAAGCCAAAAGATGAGAATTGAACTGGAAACCAGAGACTTACTGACCTTGAAGACAGAGCTACTGACACCAGCATTTATGAAGAGAAATTAAAGAAAAGAAACAAGAAAAATGAAGAGACATTAAGAAACATGTGGGACTCCATCAATAGGAACAATCTGATTAATTGGAGGTCCTGAACAGGGAGGGATAACAGAAAACACAGAGAGTATTGTTGTTGAGTTGCTGATAGAAAACTTCCCTGAAACTGTGAAAGAAAAGAACATAGATGCCTAAGATGTATAGCGAATGTCATATAAAGTTGACCCCAAAAGAAAGACACCAAGTCATATTATAATCAAGCTTAACATAATTAAATATAAGCAGGAGCTCTTAAAGGCAGTTAGATTCAAAGTAAAGCTAACATTCAGAGGGAAGTCGTGTAAGCTTTTGTCTGACTTCTCAGCAGAAACAATGTTGGAACAGAGGCAGTAGGATGACACATTCAAAGCCTTGAAGGAGAAAAATTTCCAGTGAAGAATTGTATATTCTGTAAAACTGTCTTTCAAATATGAAGGTGAAATTAAGATATTTGCAGATAAACAGAAACTTAGAGACTTTAAGAAACAAGCCAAAGCTGCAAGAAATATTGAAAGAAGCTCTTGGTTTAGATAAACAAAAAGTTTATGTTTAAAGAGGCAATGTAGGGCACAACATCCAGAAATCCACTCAGAAAAGGCACAAAACTCAATCAAAGCTATAATATTAAAAGAAGGGATTCAGTGATCATATCATGAAAATGTAGACACTACCACATTAAAAAAGAGGGATATACTACAGTAGTTATAGTCCTTTCAGATGGAGAGGCAGCTCATAAGATATGTAGAAATTAAAATTGGGCTGAAATTTAGATTATTAAGGGGGAACATAGGGGTAGCCACAAAGCACAATAAAGATGCAGCATACCGAAACAGGAAATGTAACACATGAGTCTCAACAAACACAAAACCAGCACTGAAAATGATGAAAAATCAAACCATAAAGAAGAACCACACAGAACAGAAAATTAAGAGCAACAGAACATAAGCCAACACAAAAATAAACACATCAAAATGACAGCACTAAAAGCATACCTGTCAATAGTTGTACTGAATGTAAACGGACTGAACACTCAAGTAAAGAGACAATGAGAGACATCTTGGATCAAAACACGTGACCTGTCTATATGTTGGTTGCAAGAAACTCTCCTTAGAATTAAAGATATGAACAAACTAAAAATTAAAGGATGGGATAATATATACCAACCAATAATATACACAACCAATATACAAAGAAGAGCAGGTGTGGCAATGCTAAGCTCAGATAAAATAGATTTTACTGTAAAATTCACCATCATGGACAAGAATGGTCACTATTTACTGCTGAAAGTTTCAATACACAAGCAGGACTTAACATTAAATACTTATGCACCCAATACTACAGTATCTAAATAGATTGAAGAAACACTTACTATATTGAAAAATGAGATAGATCCCTCTACAATAATAGTGGGAGACTTCAACACTCTATTTTCAGTATCGGATAGCTGTACAAAAAAGCTCAGTGAAGACATAGAAGATCTTATCACCACAATTAACCAATTAGAGTTCATCAACATATACAGAACTTTTTATCCATCAACAGATATCTATGACTTCTTCCACAGCGCACATGCAATATTTTCCAAAATAGACTGTGTTAGGACACAAAGCAAA
Organism: Heterohyrax brucei; assembly: GCA_028571685.1. Taxonomy (NCBI): domain Eukaryota; kingdom Metazoa; phylum Chordata; class Mammalia; order Hyracoidea; family Procaviidae; genus Heterohyrax; species Heterohyrax brucei. The sequence continues at coordinate 114,050,728 of CM053166.1, read as the reverse complement.
TCTCAACAAAATCCATACCATTGAATTACTGCAAAGCATCTTCTCAGACCACAAAGCCATAAAAGTTGAAATCCATAGCAGAAAAAAACAGATATAGAAATTGGAACTCCTGGAAACTAAACATCGCCTTGCTCAAAAAGCCATGGGTTATAGAAGTGAAGGATGAAATAAAGAAATTTATGGATTCAAATGAGAATGAAAACACTTCCTACTAGAACCTCTGGGATACAACCAGAGCAGTGCTCAGAGGTCAATTTATCTGTATAAATGCACACTTTCAGAAGGAAGAAAGAACCCAAACCAAAAAATTAACCCTACAGCTGGAACAAGTAGTAAGACAGCAACAGAGGAACCCTTCAGCCACCAGAAGAAAAGAGATAATGCAGATTAGAGCAGAACTATATGAATTAGAGAATAGAAGAATAACTGAAAAAATTGATTAAGACCAAAAGCTGTTTTTTTAAAAAGATTAACAAAGCAGACAAATCACTGACTAAACTTAGGAATAAAACAAAAGAACAGGAAAGGAAAAATATAACCCAAATGAGAAGTCAGATGGGAGATGTTACAACAGATCCAAAAGAAATAAAAAATACATTAACAGAGTACTACAAAAAACTGTACTCTAACCAATTTGAAAACCTAGAGGAAATGGACAAATTCCTATATTCATATCACCTACCAAAATTATCACAAGGATAAGTAGAACAATTTAATAAACCCATCACAAAGGAAGAGGTTGAAAAAGTCATCAAAGAACTACTGAACAAAGAAAGCCCTGGCCCAGATGGCTTAACCAGAATTCTACCAAGCTTTTAAAGAAGAGTTAACTCCAATACTATAGAGACTATTTCACAGCATAGAAAGGGATGGAATACTCCCAAATTCATTCTAGGAAGCCAGCATAATCCTGATACCAAAACCAGGGAAATATCCAACAAAACGGGAGAATTACAGCACAATATCACTCATGAACTTAGATGCAAAAACCTTCAATGAAATCCTTGATGACAGAATGCAACAACATATCAAAAGAATAATTTATCACAAACAAGTTGGATTCATACCAGAGATGCGAGACTGATTCAACAGCAGAAAAACAATTAATGTAATCAATCACGTAAATAACACAAAAGATAAGAATCACCTGATCTCATCAATTGATGCAGAAAAGACATTTGACAAAGTCCAAAACCCATTCATGTTAAAACCTCTCAGCAAAATAAGACTAAATGGCAAATTCCTCTGTGCAACAAGGGCCATCTATGCAAAGCCAACCGCCTACATCACCTGGAATGGAGAGATACTGAAACAATTCCCCTTGAGAAAGAGAACTATACAAGGATGCCCACTCTCACCTCTCCTGTCCAAAATTGTACTAGAAGTTCTGACCAGAGCAATTAGACAAGAGAAAGTAATAAAGGGCATCCATATCAGCAAAGAAGTAAAAATCTCACTATTCGCAGATGATATGACTGTAGATACAGAGAATCCTAAAGAATCCATAGGTAAACTACTCAAAATAATAGAAGAGTTTAGCAAAGTACCAGGAAACATGATAAAAGTAAGTAAATCAAGTAGGATTCCTTTATACCATCAAAGAGGTTATTAGATAAGAAGTGTCTTAATCAATAATATTCACTATAGTCCCCAAGAAGATAAAATACCTAGTAATAAATCTAACTAGAGAAATCAGAGACTTATACAAAGAAAACTACAAGACCCTACTGCAAGAAACTAAGAGAGATTTACATAAATGTAGAAACCTCCCTGCTCATGGATAGGAAGACTTAACATTTTGAAAATGGCTATTTTACCCAACGCAATCTACATATACAATGCAATCCCAATACAAATTCCAGTGACATTTTTGGTGAGATGAAGAAGCAAATAACGAACTTTGTTTGGAAGGGGAAGAAACTGGATAAGCAAAGCACTACTGAAGAAGAAAAACACACTGAGAGACCTCGCACTACCCAACTTTAGAACTTATTACACTGCCACAATTGTCAAAACAACCTGTACTGGTACAAAAAGAGACATATAGAGCAATGGAATAGAGTTGAGACACCAGAGATGCCACTATCCTCTTATGAGCAGTCGATATTTGACAAAAGCCTTAAGATTTTAAACTGGGATCAAAACAGTCTCTTTAACAAACAGTCCTGGCAAAATTGGTTATCCATCTGCAAAAGTTTGAAACAAGACCCGTGTCTCACATCTTACACAAAAAACAACTCAAATTGGATAAAAGACTTAAATATCAAATTAAAAATGATAAAGATCATGCAAGGAAAAAATAGGATCAACAATGGAAGTTTTAATACACAGCATAGACAGACTTCAAAATCTGACAAAGCACAATCAACCGAAGAGAAAATAGATAAATGGGAACTACTAAGAATCAAACATGTTTCCTCATCCAAGGACTTTATTAGAAGAATTAAAAGACCATCTACAGAATCAGAAAAAATATTTGGCAACTATATGTCAGACTGACATCTGGTCTCCATTATCTACAAGGTACTGCAAAATATCAACAAGAAAAAGATAAATTACCCAATCAAGTGTTGGGCAAAGGAGATGGACAGACACTTCTTTAAAGAGGCTATCCAGGCAGCCAAAAAAACACATGCGGAAATGTTCACAATCCTTAGCTATGAGACAGATCCAAATCCAAACTACAATGAGATACTATCTTACCCCAACAAGGTTGCCCATGATCCAAGAAACACAAAACAACAAATTCTGGAGAGGCTGTGGAGAAATTGAAACTACTCTCCTACATTGCTGGTGGGTTAGCAAAATGATACAACCTCTATGGAAAGCAATCTGGGGCTTCTTTAAAAAGCTGGAAATAGATAAACCATTTGACCTAGTAATCCCACTGTTTGAAATACATCCTACAGAAGCAAGGGCAGTGATATGAACAAATACATGCACGCACAGTCCACAATAGCAAAAAGATGGAATCAACCCTGATGCCCAACAACAGATGACTGGATAAATACTCAGTTGAACACTATGTAATGATAAAGAACAATGATGATTTTAGGATGCATCTCATAACCTGATTTCAATTAGAAGACCTTATGCTGAGTGAAATCAGTCAGCAGCATAAGAACAAATATTGTATGAGACTCCTATTATAAGGACTTAAGAACAGAGTCATGTACAGATGAAAGGACTTTTATGGCTGCAAGAAAAGGGAGGAGGGAAGAAGACTAGTCGTAGGTTATATGGTCAACAGAAATTTGGCTGGGTGATATCAATGACAGCACACATTAGAAAGAAGATCACTTTACCTGGAATTAAACATAACCTGAAAACTCTTCCACTCTTAAGCCAATATGGCTAGGGCAGAGGAGCAGGCAGGAGTCTGGGGGCCATGAACTCAGGGACATCAAAGCCAACTGGCACAACTAGCATATTGCTAAGAGAATCTTCTCTACACCATGTTGGTGAGTGGCTTCTGGGGTCTCAAAAGCTAGCAAGCTGCCATCTGAGACACACCAAATGGTCCCAACTGAGCTGGAACAGATGATCACCAAGGACAATTATATGAGGGAAAAGGAACCAAGAAGATAGAATGACCCACATGAATGGGTGACTATATCAACGTGTGACTGGAAGAATCAGATGGCGCGTGGCCGCCAGCAGTGAGAGCCATGATGGAGCTCACAATGATGAGTCCCAGTGACAACACAAGAAAAAAAAGGGATGCACTCTGATAAATCCACTAAAAGACCTCAATTGATGGTCCAAAGGCCTGGTGATTCCCCTGAGAGCATGGCTCCTAGACCTGATGCTGCACCTGTCCATAAATCTTTACTGAGGTCAACTCCTCAGACAGGAATGAATAGATTGGACTTGGGAACACAGAGTGACCATATCGTGTGTGTACTTTATGGCTCTATGCATCTATAGGATGTCATCCTACTGGCCTCTTACTAAAGGGAAGTGGAGATGGTGGAGAAGAGGGGACAGGAGATTGTTAAAAGGATATGACACGTACAGAATGAAGAGGAGGAGTGTGCTGTCATTGGGCAAGGAGAGCAGAAGGAGCTACAGGTAGGCAGGCATGCAAATTTAAAATGGATTGTACACTTTCACTCAATCACAATAAAATAGAATAGAATAGAAAAGAAGAAAAGAAAATGTTCTGCATCCTACTTAGATGAGTGGTGTCTGTGATCTTAAAAGCTTGCAAGCAGTCATCTAAGAGGCATTAACTGGTCCCAATGCACTCAGAGCAAAAAAGAATGAAGAACATCAAAGCCATAAGGAAAACATGAGCCCAAGAGACAAAAGCAACCACGTAAACTAGAGATTCCATCAGAATGAGACTAGTAGAACTATCCGGTACCTGCTGTTGTCATTATTAAGTGCCACTGAGTCAGTTTCAATTCACAGCAACTCTATGCACAACAGAACAAAACACTGCCCATTCTAGCTCCATGTCCACAATCATTTCTATGCTTAAGCCCATTGTTGTGGCCACTGTGTCAAAACATCACTTCAAGAGTCTTCTTCTTTTTCGCTGACCCTACACTCTGCCAAACGTGATATCCTTCTCCAGGGACTGATTCTTCTTGACAACATGCCCAAAGTATGTAAGACACAGTCTAGTCTTGCCATGTTTGCTTCCAAGCAGCACTCTTGCTGTTACTTCTTTCAGAACAGATCTGTTTGTTCTTTTGGCGGTCCATGGTACATTCCATATTATTTTCCAGCCCCACAATTCAGAGGCATCAATTCTTCTTATGTCTTCTTTGCTTATTGTCTAGCTTTTGAATGCATATGAAGCAAATGAAAATATCATGGCTTGGGCCAGGTGTACCTTAGTCTTCAAGGTGACATCTTTACTTTTCAGTACTTCAAAGAGGTCCTCTGCAGCAGATTTTCCTGATGCAATTCATATTTTGATTTCTTGAGTACTGCTTCCATGGGTATTGATTGTGGGCCCAAGTAAAATAAACTTTTTGACAACCTCAATCTTTTTTCCATTTACGGGTCCAGTTGTGAGGATTTTTGTTTTCTTGTTGTTTATGTGCAATCCATACTGAACGCTGTTGTCTTTGATATTCTTTAATAAGTGTTTCAAATTTTCTTTACTTCCAGGAAGTAAGGTGATGTTGTCTATGTAGCACAGGTTGTTAATGAGCCATCCTCCAATCCCTGATGCCTCGTTCTTCCTCATATAATCCAGCTTCTCCAATTATTTGCTTGGCATACAGATTGAAAAGTTATGGTGAAAGGATATACTCCTGACATACACCTTTCCTGACTTTAAACCATACAGTGTCCTCTTGTTCCGTTTGAATGATTGTCTCTTGACCATGTAAGAGCACAATTAAGTGTTCTGGAATTCCCATTCTTTGCAATGTTAGCCATAATTTATTATGATCCATGCAGTCAAATCTCTTTGCATAGTCAATGAAACACAGGTAAACATCTTTCCAGTATTCTCTGCTTCCTGTCAAGACCCATCTGGCATCAGCCATGATACCTCTGGTTCCAAGCGCTCTTCTGAATCCAGCTTTAATTTCTCACAGATCCTTGTCAGTATAGTGTTACCTTCATTTTTGAATGATTTTGAGCAAAATTTTACTTGTATGTTACAATAATTGATATTGTTCAGTAATTTCCACATTCAATTAGATCACTTTTCTTTGGAAAGGGCATGACTATGGATCTCTTCCAGTCAGTTGGCTAAATAACTGTCTTCCAAATTCCTGGCATAGATAAGTGGGCACTTCCAGAACTGCATCTGTTTCTTGAATTATCTCAGTTGATATTCCATCGATTCCTAGAGCCTTGTTTTTTGCCAATGTCTTCACTGCAGCTTCAACTTCCTCCTTCAGTACCATTGGTTCCTGATGATATGCTGCCTCTTCAAATGTCTGAACATCAACTAGTTCTTTCCAGCATAATGACTCTGTGTATTCCTTCCATCTTCTTTTGATGCTCCCTGAGTCATTTAATATTTTCCCTGTAGAATCCTTCCTTATTGCAACTCAAGTCTTGAATTTTTTCTTCAGTTATTTCAGTCTGAGAAACACAGAATGTGTTCTTCCCTTTTGGCTTTCTATTTCCAGCTCTTTGTACACGTTGTTATAGTACTTTGTCTTCTTGAGCTGCCATTCAAAATCAGTAAAGGCAGAGTGAGTGGCCCCCATTTGTACATGAGTGGGGGTTTGCCTGTTGCTTGGTGCTGGAAGCTATGTCACTGGTATTAGGTACTAGCAGAGTCCTCCATGTTGGACAGGTGTCAGCTGAGCTTCCAGACTAAGACAGACTAGAAAGAAGGACCCAGAAGTCTACTTCCAAAAAGAATTAGCCAGTGAAAAGCTTATGAATAGTAGCTGATACCTAGTTACCATCAATGACTGCCCTTATAGGGAACTTATCAAATAGTTCCAGATGGAGCAGGTGAAATGTGGGTGCAGAACTCAAACTGTAGTAAAAACAACAGACTTGAAGGTTTGACAGAGCAAAGAGTTCCTAGAACATGTGACCCCTGGACTCTTGCCCAGAGGGAAAATGAAGAGGTAGAAAGGGACAAGAGCTGACTGAATAGACACAGGACATCCAGAGTAAAAAGAACTAATGAACTGTCACATTATACAGAGAGTAACTAGGATCACGTAACAATGCGTGTATAAATTTTTGTATGAGAAACTAGGCTTGAACGGTAAACTTTCACTTAAAACACTACATATATAGGTATATAATTTCCTGTGTTGACCCTTATATTAATTTCTAGTCATGTTATTAAGTAATCATATTTCTTATTAAACTTTAAAAGTCATGAAATTTTCTAGTTAGATATATTCTCCGTTGACTTATTTGTACACAGCTACATAAAATGCATAAAACCATGAGACATTTGATACAATGAAGATGCCAAGAAACAAATAAAGCATCTTAAGAATATTGGGAACAAATACAAGGAATGATACATCATTATCTTCTACGCTGAAAATCTTGGGGGCATAATGGTTAAGAGTTCAGCTGCTAACAAAAACATAGGCAGTTTGAATCAAAATGATACCTTCGATTCTATGTGTATAGAATTAAATTGAATATTATAATCTGGGAGTCCTTGCAATGAGTTATGTGAGTAATGTATTCAGCCCCAGGTTTGCATCTGAAATAGAAATCTATATTACCTTCTTTTTTATTCTTATTTCATTTTTCCCCATTTGGTCTCACTTATTGGTGGCAGTGCAGGATAATAGTTTATCAGTTTCACAGGAAGGGACTACAGTATATTTGTGGTTAAGTGTTCACCATAATGTATAATTGTGACATCACATTTGTCTGACTCTAAGAAAAATTAGCCTATTCATTTCAAGATCTGATTCTGTAATTAGAAGTATCAATGGTCACTTTAGTTCATCATAGGTTCAAGTTGTTACAACTCTTAATTCTGTCAGCTTTGGATGTTTGCTAATAATGCATAAATCAGGACGATATTAAAGCCAGATTTAACCAATCTCAGTGAAAATTATTTTGTTTTCACTGTGATGGTAAAGATTGTGCAACAACTTTGCTAGATCATGATTCTCAGTGCTTTGACAATTATGATGTAGCTTCCTCCATGATGAGATGTGATATGTGATCACCTACATGATTGGATCTGCTATGAGTACCCAATTAGTTGAAAAGAAGTTTCCTTGGGGTATGGCCTGCATCCAATAAAGGTGGGCTTTCTGGCAAGAATCAAGGGCTTTTGCTTGCTTTTGATCCTACAGCTAGTTTATGTTCATCTTTCTTCTTGTAACTTGAGCTACCAGCTTACCTGCCATCCTGCCTGCTGATATTGGAATTTCTAGGCCTCTATGGCTATGGATTATGAGATACAGCTCTTGTGTATGACCCACCAATCTTGGGTTTGCCATGTCCTGCAGTTACATGAATCAGGAGAATACTCTAGTCTGACCTTATATGGACTTGGGACTTTTCAGCCTCTAAAACCATGTGAGCCTTTTCATTTCTCTGTCTCTCTCTCATTTGACTGGTTTTGCTTCTCTAGAGAAGCCAGTCTAAGACATTTGTTACAAGGAGCAGTAATAGAGAAACAAAATAGTAAGGATTAGTTTTCTAAATTGGCTCTAAAGTCTGGTTAGTCTTAATAATGTTGATGACTTTTCTTTCAGTGGTAAAGAAAAAAACCTCACTGCCATCAAGTTGATTCTGACTCATAGCAACCCTATAGGACAGAACAGAACTGCTCCATAGAGTTTCTAAGGAGTGCCTGGCAGATTTGAACTGCAGACCTTTTGGTTGGCAGACGTAGCACTTAGCCACTATGCTGCTATGCCACCAGGGTTTCCTATATAGTAGTAAAGAAGGCACTGCTAATCCATGACATGAAGTGGCAATACAAATATGCAATACATCACCACCAATAGATCAGGTATGGGTGAAAGTGAGGCTCTGAGTTATTGCATATTGGATGCTTCTTTACAATTTTGTCAAAATGAGAAGTATAAGAAAGATGGTTGGTTGTTCTACTTTCACCAAAGTGATGAAAGAAAGAGACGAGAACAAGGCTTCAGAGTCAAAACTCAAGGACCACTTAAATGACCTCAAAGTTTCTATTTGTGCCTTGAAATGAAGCATTGTTTATTGTAGCAACATAGCTGACATTGCTGAAAATCAAACTCAGTGTCTTATCTTAAGAGGGGCTGAATAACAATGCCAACTGAATTCTCAATTTCCAGTGGTGTCTGAAGTTAAAGTGAGGGCATTGATTAGGAAGAAATGGGATCCAAAACTTAGAATGGAAACACACAGGCAGAAAATTAGGAAGCTGGGAACACTGCGCCCATAAATTCTTTTGAATTAGTCCTTCTGACGGAGCCAGCCCTCTCATTCCTGTCTCAAAAGATTATCCCATCTTTGTGTGCTAAGCCACCATCCCCAGGAAAACCATTATCCATTCCACTCTATTCTGAAGACATTAATCTAGCTGTGCCCAAAGAGTCTTTGCCTGAGTCACTGACCTGGGGCATCATCTGGGGCAGACAAGATAATGCAGAATGTTTTCAAGACATGTCCTTACCACCCATTTGGCTTCTAGACTTCTAACTAGACTAACTACAGTCCAAAAAGTTGCCAGTCTTCAGTGGGGATCTAGTCAAGAGAACACTTTGTAATAGTTTCAGGCTTTGGTCTAGGCAGCTCTGCCACTTGGGCTACGTAATTCAGCTGACCCAATATTTCTTGATGTGACAGTGGTAGGTAGAGATGCTCTTTGGAGTTTTTGACAAGCCACTATGGGTGTTTCACAACTCATATCCTTGAGATTTGGGAGCAAAGTCATTCTATCTTCTGCAGGTAAGTCTTCTCCTTTGGGGAAACAGCTTTTGGCTTGGTACCAGGCCTTAGTAGGGACTGAACACTTAATTATGGGCCATCCATTTATCATGTGACCTGAATCACCCATTATGAACTGGGTATCATCTGACCCACAGAGCCATAAAGTTGGACATGAACAGCAATTCTCCATCACTAAGTGGAAGTGTTATACATGAGATAAGTCCAGCCAAGCCAAGCCAAGTGCCATCGAGTCAGATCCGACTCAATGGCATAAGTCCAAGGAGGCCCAAATAAGTTGCGTAACGAAGTGACTCAAATGCCATGGTCTCCACTTCTGTCACATTAACTCCCATTTCCCAGTCTTTGCCTGTGTCCTCATGAGAAGTAAATGAAGTTTGAAAATGCAATTAGTCCCCTTATAAAGTTAAAAACAGTACATTTTTTTATATTATTATTATGACTGAGTGAAAATATACAATCCCATATAAACTTACATGCCCACCTATATGCAGTTTCCACTGCTCTCCCTGCCTGGTGACAGCACACTATTCCTCTCTGCCCCATACCAAGTGCCGTCAAGTCGGATCCTCTCTGCCCCATACATGTACAAATTTTTGATGTTGAATAATTGTCAGAAACATTCATAGTTTTCACGTATTATGTGGACCTCTGGGTGACACAGTGGTTAAATATTCAGCTGCTAATCAAAATTTCAGTTATGGGAGAAACATTTGATAGCCTGCTTCTGTAAATATTTACCATCTTGAAAAACGTATAGGGCAGTTCTACTCTGTTCTATACAATCACTATGATTTGCAATCAACTTAATGCCATTTTTTTTTCATTCTTAAAATGTAGCATACATATCTTGTGTTAATTCAGGATTTTATTTTAGTTACAGAAATTATTTTAACAAGAGGATACAATATCTAACAAACAGAACTGAATTCTGTTAAAATTGATTTTTAGTTTCATAGATACTGAAGAATAGAAGATTCCCATGTGATAATCTCAGTCTTTGAACTACCTTCATTTATCAAATGAACTTCTCTAGTAAAATACATGAGTTTTAAATAAGCATATCTTTGCCTCTAAACTTTTAGATAGTTATTAAATATATTAATAATATAGCTATTAAACATATTAATAATAGTGTTTTATTACTTTGCCTTTTATTTTGTGATTAAAAAAAATTTTTTTTAAGAAAAAGAAAACAAGACAAGAAATACCATTGTGCAGCTTGAATAATTGGGCCTGTATGGTGCAAACCCTTTGAAAATTCTATAAAGCACTGTGAGTGATTGTTCTATTTAATTTCCACCTATTGATCCAAGAATGCTTGTTTGGACATTGTCTTTGCAGCTTTATCTGAACACAAGAAATACTTTTGTTTTTAGAGAGAGTGTGTGGGAATTTTGTTTACATGGATAACATCTCATGTATACAGATTCCACATTCTGAAGGCAATAAAGATATTCTTCCCTCGAAATACGTGTATTTGAGATCTCAAAATTCCTATGTGTATACAGGTACATGAATATATAATGAAGCGGGATGGTTAACACATAATATTTAATTTACTTAACTCTTTGAGTACTATAAAAAGTCATTAAAATTAAAATTAAGTTAAACAATTAAATTTGCAACTCTTTCCTAAGTAGGATATGCGAACAGATTCCAAATCAAGAGCCCAAATGCAGGCATTACAAAATAAGAAATAACATCACTGTGAAAAGTTTCAGCTCTTTAGAATATTTTAATACCTACTTAGCAAATCTATGATTGAAAGGACACTCATCTCACAAGAAATGTGTGCTCTCTGATATTTATGAAAGAAGCAAGTTTCATGTTCTCAAAATGGGCTAATGTTAGTGAGTGGTCTTGGATCACAAACAAAATTGTTAGCCCAAAGAAGAAAGATGTAAACATCAAGAAAGCATTCTGATTATAAAGCCTGCTGGGACTCTATTAAGAGGAACAATCTACAATTAATTGGAGTTACTAAACAGGGCGAGACACCTGAGAACACAGAGTATTGTTGCTGAGCTGCTGAGAGAAATCTTCCCAGAAATTATGAAAGAAGAAAATACAGGTATCCAAGATACTTATTGAGTGCCACTCAATATAGATCTCAAAACAAAGACTCCAAGATATAGGACTAGAGGGGGGAGGAGAAGGTGGAGGAGAGAGGACAGGCATTCTTTGGGAGGATACTAGAAGTAAAAAGTGAAAAGAAAGATTGTGCTGTCACAGGATGGGGAGAGCAGATAGAACTGTAGACAGGAAAGTATGTAATTTGTCTGGGATTGTATACTTTCATTTAATCATAACAAAAAAAATTAAACGAGAAAAAAATTGGAGCATTGAAATATTACAAAGCAGTTTTTTAGACCATAAAGCCATAAAAGTAGAAATGAGTAATAGAAAAAGCCGGGGGGGGGAGGAGGGAAATCAAACACATATAAACTGACAAACATCTTGCTCAAAAACTACTGGGTCATAGAAGAAGTCAAGGATGGAATAAATAAATTTACAGAAATAAATGAGAATGAAAATACATTCTAACAGCACCTTTGAGACACAGCAAAAGCAGTGCTCAGAGGTCAATTTATCTTAGTAAATGCACACAGCCAAGAACCAGAAAGTGTCTTAACCAAAGCAATTACCCTACAACTTAAACAAGTAAAATGAACAGCAACAAAAGCCCTCAGGCACCAGTCAGCCAATGCCCATGAGTCATTTCTGACTCACAGCGACCCTATAGGTCAGTGTAGAAATGCTCCATAGAGTTTCCAAGGAGCACCTGGCAGATCTGAACTACCAACCTGTTGGTGTACAGATGTAGCATTTAACCACTATGCAACTAGGATTTCCTTATGAACCAGAAGAAAGCCAATTATAAAAATTAGGGCAGAATGAAATGAATTCGATAATGGAAGAATTATGAAAAGAGGTAAGAAGATCAAAAGCTGGTTCTCTGAAAGATCAACAAAATTGACAAACCACCAGTCAGACTGACCAAAAAAAAATGTGATGAAGCAAATAAACTAAATAAGAAATGAGACAAGTGGTATTGCAACAGACTCAACTAAAATAATAAAAATAACTTAACAGAATATTATGAAATACTGTACTCTAAAAATTTGAAAAGCTAGAAGAAATGGACACATTTCTAGAAACACACTACATATCAAAACTAGCACAGAGGAAGAACAACTAAATAAACCCATAACAAAAGAAGAGACTGAAAAATTACTTTAAAAGCTCCTAAAGAAAAAAAAAGATCCAACAGAAATAAAAAGTATCATAACAGAATATTATGAAAGAATATTATGAAAACCTAGAGGAAATGGACAAATTCCTGGATTCATATCACTTACCAAAATTACCACAGGGTGAAGCAGAACAACTTAATAAACCCATCACAAAGGAAGAGATTGAAAAAGTCATCCCCAAACTACCAACCAAGAGACCCCTGGCCCAGATGGCTTCACTGTAGAATTCTCCAAAGCTCTCAGAGAAGAGTTAAGTCCAATACTACTGAGACTATTTCACAACACAGAAAGGGATGGAATACTACCAAATTCATTCTATGAAGCCAGCATAACCCTGATTTCAAAACCAAGGAAAGATCCAACTAAAAAACGAGCACCACAGACCTGTATCACTCATGAACCTAGATGTAAACATCTACAACAAAATACTTGCCAATAGAATTCAACAACATATCAAAAAAATAATTCATCACAACCAAGCTGGATTCATACCAGGGATGCAAGTCTGATTCAACATCAGAAAAACGATTAATGTGATCAACCACATAAATAACACGAAAGATAAGAATCACTTGACTTTGTCAACTGATGCAGAAAAGATATTTGATGAGGTCTAACCCCCGTTTGCCATGAGTCGGATCCAACTCGACAGCACTTGGTTGGCTGGCAACTCACATTCATGCTAAAAACTCTCAGCAAAATAGGAATAGACAGTAAATTCCTCAATGCAATAAGGGCCATTTATACAAAGCCAACTGCCTATGTCATCCTGAATGGAGAGAGACTGAAATAATTTCCCTTGAGAATGGGAACTAGATAAGGATGCCCACTCTCACTTCTGTTCAACTTTGTACTAGAAATTCTAGCCAGAGCAATTAGACAAGACAAAGAAATAAAGGGCATCCATATCAGCAAAGAAGTCAAAATCTCTCTATTTGAAGATGATATGATTGTATATGCAGAGAATCCTAAACAATCCACAAGTAAACTACTCAGACTGATAGAAGAGTTCAGCAAAGTACCAGGATACAATGCCGGGAGCCAGCCCCGACATCTTTTTGGGGACCCCACAGAGGGAGGGAAAGGCATCAGCAGAGAAAGAATTGAGAGAGACAGGAAAGAGTTTTGGAGAAAATGGCAGCCCCTAAAGGTCTGTCTGTCTTTATTTTTATAGTTGAGGTGACATAATTTTCACCCTGTCCCCTGACCACACAGCTATTGGCTAACATGAGGTCACGTGATTTTCACCCTGCCTCCAGACCATACAGCTATTGACTAACATAATTTTCACCCTGCCCACTGACCACACAGCTATTGGCTAACATAATTTTCACCCTGCCCCTTGACCACACAGCTATTGGCTAACTTGAAGCCTATACCTCATGGTCTCTTTTTTCATGTTAATTATTAGGGCCTTCTGGATAATGGCCCAAGACAAGTGGTCTTTTTACATATTAATCATTAAGGCCTTCTAGGTAATGGCCCGAGTCAAGTGGTCTCTTTACATATTAATCATTAGGGCCTTCTAGGTAATGGCCCAACCTTGAGCTCAACTAGCTCTGTGCTTCAAGGTCAGAAGATACAGGAGGAAGAGGGATATACAGTTAGGGGAAAATATTATCAAGGACAGTATGGCCAGAAATACGTCATGGGTGAAATGCCTCTGCCCCTGTCATATAGACCTGTAACTTTGTTCACAAAGGCCTTTGTGGGTGATGGGTGTTGGCAATACAAGATAAACATAAGTAAATCAGTAGGATTCCTTTACACCAACAACGACATTATGAAAGAAGAAATCACCAAATCAATACCATTTACTATAGCCTCAAAGAACATAAAATACCTAGGAATAAATCTAACTACAGAAATAGAGGGAGCTATACAGAGAGAACTACAAGACCTTACTGTAAGAAACCAAAAGAGACTTACATAAATGGAGAAATGTACCCTGACCATAGATAGGAAGATCTGACACTGTGAAAATGTCTATTTTCCCCAAAGCAATCTACTTATATAATGCAATCCCAATACAAATTCCAGTGACATATTTTAATGAGATAGAGCAACAAATCACCAACTTTACTGGGAAAGGGAAGAAGCCCTGGGTAAGTAAAGCACTACTGAAGAAGAACACCCTGGGAGACCTCTCACTACCCAACTTTAGAACCTGTTACACTGCCACGTTATCGAAACAGACTGGTACTGATACAAAAAGGTACACATAAACTAATGCAACAAAATTGAGACACCAGAGAACCCACCACCCTCTTGTGAACAGTTGGTATTTGACAAAGGCCCTAAGATTGTAAACTGGGGTAAAAGCAGTCTCTTTTAACAAATAGTGCTGGCAAAATTGTGTATCTATCTGCAAAAAAATTGAAACAAGATCAGTATCTCATACCTTATACAAAACCCAACTCAAATTGGATAAAAGACCTAAATATAAAATCTAAAACCATAGAGCTCATCCAAGATAAAATTGGATCAACAATGGAAGTTTTAATACACAATATAGACAGACTTCAAAATCTGACAAAACACATTCAACAGAAGAGAAAATAGATAAATGGGAATTGCTAAGAACCAAACACTTTTACTCATCCAAAGATTTCATCAAAAGACTTAAAAGACCACCTACAGAATGGGAAACAATATTTGGCAACTATATGTCAGACCAATGTCTGATCTCCATAATCTATCAGGTATTACAAAATATCAACAAGAAAAGGATAAATAATCTAGTTAAGCGATACGTGAAGGAGATGGACAGATATTTCTCTAAACAGAATATCCAGGCAGCCGAAAGACATATGCAGAATTGCTCACGATCATTAGCTATTAAAGAAATTCAAATCAATATTACAATGAGATACCATCTGACCCCAACAAGGTTGGCCATGATCCAAAAAACATAAAACAACAAATGCTGGAGATGCTGTGGAGAAACTGGAACTCTCCTACATTGCTGGTGGGATTGCAAAATAGTACAACCTCTTTGGAAAACAGTCTGGCACTTCCTTAAAAAGCGGGAGATAGATATACCATTTGATATTGTAATTCCGCTGCTTGGAATTTATCTTTCAGAAACAAAGGTTGTCACACGAACAGACACACGTACATGAATGTTTGTTGCAGTACAGTCCACAATAGCAAAAAGTTGGAATCAACCCCGATGCCCATCAACAAATTAATGGAGAAGGAAACTGTGGTACATATATTCAATGGAACACTAAGCTGTGATAAAGAATGACAATTTTAGAAAATGTCTCATAATGTGGTCTCATTTGGAAGAGATCCTGCTGAGTGAAATCAATCAGTGTTGAGAGGACAAATTTTGTATGAGACCCCTGTTGTAAGTCTTAACAAGATAATTATCCACAGAAGAAAATGACTGTGTTTGCTACACGGGTGGGTGAGGGCTGAGGGTTTATCATAGATGAGATGATTGATAGATGTTAGAAATTTTACTCTTTTACTGCAATTAATAAAAAATAAAAAAGTTTTTTAAAAAAGAATCATGAACGAAATAGTGACCATTTTCCCAAGTTAAAACAAAAATCTGAAATGTCTTTTATTAAGAAATATTATTTACACTTTTTTTAGTTGATATCATTCTTTTAATGTCCTTACACATCACAGAAATGTTTTTCATTAAACAATATGTAATAAGTAAATTTTAAATGATTTATTTTATGAAGTCAAACACAAAAAACATCATTACATTATGCACAAATATAAGTGCAATTGTATTTGTACTTCAAAATAGGTATTATGAAGGTAAATCCAATTCATTAGTAACAATTAAAAAAAAAAATCTGTCACCGTCCAGTTGATTCTGACTCATAGTGAATATATAGGACAGAAGGGAACTGTTTTATAGGGTTTTCCAAGGAGCAGCTGGTGAATTCGATCTGCTGGCCTTGGTTAGTAGCCTAGTTCTTAACCACTGCACCACTAACGCTCCAGCTAGATACTATTGTTCCCATTTTACAGATGAGGAAGCTGGACTTGAAGAGGTTGCAATACAATCTTTGTTATCCTACCTCCATTTAACCTACAGAAACCTTGGTTGCCTAGTGGTTAAGTGCTATGTTTGCTAACCAAAAGTTGAGTAGTCCAAATCCACCCGATGAGCCTCAGAAAATCTATAAGGCCTTCTATCTTGTCCAATATCTCATTATGATTCAGAATCCACTTGATGAAAGTGGGTTTGGTTTTTGGAACCCACTCACTGGGTTAACTAATATTCTCAATTCCCTCCGTGAAAGGGTCTTCATGAATCACCTGTAGATGATTAATCTCTTCTTTGCAAGCATTTGTCTTCACTTACTGGATAATGTATAAGCTCCTATGTAGTATAGCTTTTTACCAAAGCTATAACTTGCATTTTACTTATTGCAACTCCATAACATAGGTGAATATTATGTAATCCTATGAAATATAAATGTAAAATATAAATCCTATGAACTATAAATGCAAAATGTTTTGTTTCCACTAAATTGACTTTATTGATGAATGTCTTTAAAAACTGTGGTTAGATAAGATGCATGAGATACTAGAAAAAGTGGAAAAAACTCTCAAACAAAAATGGTGAAAGATTTATACTTAGATTGATTTGTAAGCTTCTTCACATTAAAAAAAAAATCAAAACAGGAAACCAAAGAGAGTTTTGGGAATACATTTTATTCAAGAAAAATGAATCAGAGATCTAATATAGTGCTGATAATCTTTTTCATGCTGTTTCACACTGGGAAATTATAAAATATGTATTACACACTAAGAAAAGTGACAAAATTGCTCAGGCCAATGATGACTGAAATAGGATTTTCAGCTGTCCCAATATTTGCTTGGCTACCTTTGGAATTATGGAGAACAATATCTCAGAACACTGAAACCATTCCCATTTAGACTTTGCACTAGCAGGTTAATTAATGAATGTATGTTTATGTTTTAATTTAACATAAAGTGTTTAATTACTTTTGACGGCACTTGGCTATATGCTTTTAACTGATTATTCACCTTAAATAACATTTTTCATTAGTCAATCAAGGACTGATCCTGATAATGTCAGATAAGAAGGCTTTGGCAGGTCTCAGATTGATAAATTCCTGTTACAGAAGCATGAGTGTATTTTATAAAAAGAGAAGAAGAAGAATATACCTTTATCCCAAATAAAAGCTTGAAAAAGTACTAAAATATTATTGGATGAAAACATGCTTGCTGAAGAAGAAATATAATACTAAATTATCCTTCTCTAAGATTGACAAATTGATTAGTTACGTAAAAATACCAAGATGTCTGTGTAACAAAAAAAGACACCAAAATTGAAATTTGAAAATCCATGTAAGTGTACTGATGCTGTAATATTATTTAGGGAGATCTTCTCGCTTGTTTCATGAGAAATCTAAGGAGCTCAGCTAAAAAATGGCTCTATTTTAGACACTTGGGAGGCAGAATAGTCACATGGGGGGATGTAGAGAAAAACAGAAGTCTTAATTGTGTAAGAAAACAGATTCTCTGTAATTAAAGATTCCACTCTATATTCTCAGAAAAGTTTATATTTATGATAATCTATGAGTTTATACTTAGATTGATTTGTAAGCTATTTCACACCATAGAAAGGGCTGGGATATTCCCAAACTCATTGTATGAAGCCAGCATAACCCTGATATGAAAACCAGGGAGAGATCCCACCAGACAAGATTATAGAACAATCATCACTCATGAACCTAGATGCAAAAATCTTCAACAAAATTCTAGCCAATAGAATTCAACAGTATATAAAAAAAAATAATTCATCATGATCATGTTGGTTTCATTCCATGGATGCAAGACTGGTTCAACATCAGAAAAACAATTAATGTACTCAACCACATAAATAACACAAAAGAATCACTTAATTATGTCAGTTGATGCAGAAAAGCCATTTGACAAAGTCCAACACCCATTTATGCTTAATTTAAAATTCTCCGAAAAATAGGACTAGAGGGTAAATTCCTCAATGCAATCAGTAGCATCTACACAAAGCCAACTGCGTTCATTGTCCTCAATGGTGAAAGACTGAAAGAATTCCCTTTGAGAATGGGGACTAGACAAGGATGCCCACTCTCACCACTTTTATTTAACATTGTGCTAGAAGTTCTAGCCAGAGAAATCAGACAAGATAAAGAAATAAAAGGCACCCATATCAACAATGAAGAAGTAAAAATTTCCCTATTTGCAAATGCTGTGATTGTATATACAGAGAATCCAAAGGAATCCATAAGTAAACTATTGAAACTAATAAAGGAGTTTAGCAAAGTATTGGGATACTAGATAAACACAAGTAAATCAGTAGGATTCCTTTATACCAACAAAGAGTTCATCAAAGAAGAAATCACCAAATCAATACCATTTACCACAGTCCCAAAAAGATAAAATATCTGGGAATAAATCTAACTAGAGAAATAAGAGACCTATACAGAGAGAACTACAAGGCCTTACTGCAAGAAACCAAAAAAGACTTAAAAAATTGGAGAAAACTACCCTGCTCATGGATAGGAAGAATTAACATTGTGAAGATGTCTATTTTATCCGAAGTGATCTACTTATATAGTGCAATATCAGTACAAATTTGAGTGTCACTTTTTATTGGGATGGAGAAACATATCACCAACTTTATCGGGAAAGAGAAGAAACCCTGGCTTAGTAAAGCCCTACTGAAGAAGAACAACACAACGGGAGGCCTCACACTACCTAACCTCAGAAACTATTACACTGCCACAGTAGTCAAAACAGCCTGGTACTGGTACAGAAAGAGACATACAGACCAATGGAATAGACTGGAGACCCCAGAGATGACACCATCCTCCTATGAACGATTGAAATTCGACCAAGGCCCAAGGATTGTAAACTGGGTAAAAACAATCTCTTTAGCAAATGATGTTGGCAAAATTGGATATCCATCTGCAAAAAACTGAAACAAGACCCTTGTCTCACATCTTACACAAAAATCAACTCCAATTGTATAAAAGACCTAAACATCAAACTTAAAATAATAAAAATCATGCAAGAACAAATAGGATCAATGATGGATGTTCTAACACAGTTTAGATAGACTTCAAAGTCTGACAAACAAAGCACAGTTAACAGAAGAGAAAATCGATAAATGGGAACTACTAAGAACCAAATACTTTTCTTCATCCCAAGACTTTATTAAAAGAGTTAAAAGACCACCCACTGAATGGGAAAAAAATATTTGGCAACTACATGTCAGACCATCATCTGATCTCCATAATCTACAAGATTCTGCAAAATAGCAACAACAAAAAGGTAAATTACCCAATTAAGAAATGGGCAAAAGAGATGGGTAGATACTTCACTAGAGAGTACATCCAGGCAGCCAAAAGACTTAGGAGAACATGCTCGAGTTCATTAGCCATCAGAGAAATTCAAATCAAAACTACAATGGGATATCATCTCACCCCAACAAGGTTGGCCATGATCCAAAAAACACGAAACAACAAATGTTGGAGAGGCTGTGGAGAGACTGGAACTTTCCTATATTGCTCATGGGATTGCAAGTTGGTACAACCTCCTTGGAAGGCAATCTGGCACTTCCTTAAGAAGCTGGGAATAGATATACCATTTGATCCTGTAATTCCACTGCTTGGAATTTATACTTCAGAAACAAAGATTGTCATGTGAACAGACACATGTACATGAATGTTTGTTGCAGCACAGTCTGCAATACCTAAAAGATGGAATCAACCCCGATATGCATCAACAGATGAATGGATAAACAAACTATGGTACATATACTCAATGGAGCACCATGCTATGATAAAAAAAACAATGGCAATTTTAGAAAACATCTCATAACATGGTTCATTTAGAAGAGATCATGCTGGGTGAAATCAGTCAGTGTCAAAAAGAAAAATACTGTATGAGAACCCTGTAATAACATTTAAAAATAGAATTACATACAGAAGAAAATAACTGTTGACTACAAGCGTGTGTGGGAGGTGAGGGTTTATCATAGATGAGATAATGGATAGATGTTAGAAATTCTATTCTTTTACTGTAATTAATAAATAATAAAAATTCATTAAAAATAAAAATAAACAAAAATAATATGTAGGGGAAAAAAAGAATACCCTGGTGTGTAGTGGTTAAGCGCTAAGTCAGCTAACCAAAATCTACTCGGTGCTCCTTGGAAATTCTATGGGGCAGTTCTGTTCTGACCTATTGTGTTGCCATGGGTTGGATTCAACTGGAAGACAGTAGCTTTTTTTTTTCAGCTGCTTTCTTCATGTATAATGTCCTTGATGTCACTCCACAACTCATCTGGTTTTCAATCATTAGCGTTCAATGCAACAAATCTATTTTTGATACAATCTTTAAATTCAGGTGAGATATATTCAATGTTGTGCTTGAGCTCTCTTGGGCTTGTTAAAATTTTCTTCAGTTTCAACTAACTCTATAGTATTATTAAGAGTTTCCATCTTTTTAGTATCCGGTATCCTAACATTACAATATCAGCAATACTGTAGTCTCAAAATTTGATATCATATTTCTAGTGGTAAAATTTCAAACGTCAAAATTGTTTCTCCAAAAAAAGTCAGCTAAATATGTAGACATAATTTTTGAAACAAGAGTAATATTTTTAGATATTATATTGTCATCAATATGGCAAGACCATTCATATTAGAAAAAGCTGTACAAAATAATTTATTTATTCTTATTCAAATATATTTTAATGTCTGAGTAGAATATGTTCAATAATTTAAAAACATTTTCTTTGAAATTATATCACTGATCAATGTCATATGAAAATCCCAATGGTTATTTCTGTTCTTAAAAAAAGGTAGTCTATTGCTATCATTTACATTTTTGAGACACAGTGTCTGAAATAATATCTATTTCAAATTCTACAAAATATAAATTGAGGACTGACATTTAAAAGGAAACAGACATGTGACTTCAAAAATGGAGTACTTATCTTACACAATAAAATGAATGTTCTAAAGTCAAAGATATGATGTGAATTAATATTTTATTTTAAAAAATAAGGCAGAAATAGAGCATGCTTTGATTTTTCATTTAAATTGCAGATATTCATTTCTGTCTTTGAAACCCTGTAGTATGTTCATAGAAAAAACATTCTGTGCTTGTTCATAAATGTTTATGTGATTTTTTGTTTAGATTGGGTCTCTAATAACTAATGAGAAAAATGCTAATCCTCTAATAATTATTGTAACCAATTATTAACTCATAATCATAGACATTAGTAAAAAATATTATTGAGTATTGAAGAAACTGATAACAAGAAACAAACTTAAAATTTTTTTTTAATTGACTCACTTTTTATCATGAGTTACTCGTAAATTAGTAGAATTATGTGTCACTTATTCTGAATCATATGAAAAACAACGACAACTGCTCTGGCCCTAAAGAAGTATAATTACTTAGAAAAATAATTTTGGAACGTACAAGTAAGTCCCATCTGGAAGTCTGATTTAAACAAACATTTAGCCAAATATGTTTGGGAAACCATATTCAATTTCAAATATTAGGTATTGCAGAATGCAGTGTTAAATCTACACAAATAATTGTCATTATTGTCAAATAGGAGTGCCTGACACAAGACATGGAATCCTTGGTGGTACGGTGCTTAGTACAACTTCTTACCAAAAAGCCAGAAGTTCAGATATATCAGTTGCTCTTTAGAAATCTCGTGCAGCAGTTCTACTCTGTCCACAAGGGCCGCTATTGGTCAGAATTGGCTCCATAGCAGTATATATGTATAGACTCTCACCCAAGTCGTGGTGTTTTCATTCGCCTCAAATGCATAGGAAAATTGGACAATGAGTAAAAAAAAAAAAAAAAAAAAAAACTGAAGAAGAATTCGCATACTTTGGACATGTTATCTGGAGGGACCAGTCCAGTGGATAAGGACATCAAGCTTCGTAAAGCAGAGGATCAATGTAAAAGAAGACTCTCATTGAAAAGGATTGACAAGGTGGCTGCAACAATGAACTCAAGTATAACAATAGTTATAAGGATGGGACAGTTCCCTTCTGTTGCACAAAGAGACGACATGAGCCAGCACTAACTCAAGGGCATCTAACAAAAACAGCAAAGCATTCTTAGTAAGAAAAAGAGACAAGACAAAATTATTTATTGTGGAACTAGAACACTACTGTTAATCCTCATTTGGGGCAGAATCTATACACATGGATATTTTAAACCTGACCCACTGCCATCGAGTCGACTTGGAGTCATAGCAACTCCAAGACAGGGTAGAACTGCCCTTTAGAGTCTCTAAGGAGTGTTTGGCAGATTTGAACTGTCGACCTTTAGGTTAGCAGCTGTAGCACTTAACTACCACACCACCAGGGTGTCCATAGATACTTTAGGCAATATTAATTCTTTATATTATTATAAAATATTTTTTCAAATTTCTATGGTCATTTTCTCTTATTATTTTTCATGATTTTAATAATCCAAACATAATATAATCAGTATGGGAGCCTTGTCTTTTTCTCTTGGTTAATAAATTATTATGTGTTAATTTTTACCCCCTCTTTCCCCAAATATAAGAGTATACATCACTGTATAATTAAACATTATATAACTCATGGAGTCATTAAACTCTATGTCAAATTAAAAAGTCATATTTGTTAAAAAGTAATGTAGAGGGTAAAATGCAAGACTGCTTTTTGACATTAAAGGTAAAAACTCAGGGAAATGATTCTTTAGTACAGGGTACGAGTATTGACAAAGATACTCATTTTGTTGTCTATTTTGAAGAATTATATTAACATATCTTGTAATTAGACTCTTTTTTCTCCATGTAGAATTCAAGGTTTCTTAATACCATTTAAAATTTATTATGAATGTCATCTTTGTCCTTGACTTGCCAGACAATGCCAGTCAAAATTTGTCATCCCTATGGGCATTTTTATAAGCTTCTCAGATTCAGACTCATTTATAATAAGTAAATCAAACAATTCTCTAATACGTTAATAACTTTAAATTCCTTCTTATCCTGAAGGTCTAAAGATTTGACTACTGCATTGAGAACACAAAAATGAATATTATAAATGGGAAGCTATCAGAGATTGTCAAAGGAAAAATTGCTGATGCATAAAACAATGAATAGTGACTAAAAATGACTGACTTCTGAATTTGTTCTTGCAATGTATATTCCTGAGTTTTTCAACAAATTATGAGTTTGATCCAAACATGGTATAATATCCACATTATGTGTGAATAATAGCTAATCTTAATATTTACCACAGATTACAATAGGAAAAATTTTTAATGACAAGAAGTATGATGGGCTCCTGAATCTATAGTTGAGGTTATACATGTGTTTGCGTATTGTTTGACAAGAAGTATCCATGAAAAAAAGAGGTAAATATCAAAAGTGAATTAAAAAAGAATCACAAATACATCAGTGTGAAATGCTATTGTCAGACCCAAAATTTAACTCTTATTTATTTCTATTTCTAAAACATTCAGAATAATTTAGGCTGGAATGATTTGTTGATCAGGCTGTTTCAAACATTAGAACATACACAAGATATTGTCTTATTTTATTCAAGTGGTATGCAATTATGCATTGACTAAATTTATATGTTGGACAAAAAGTTAGCAGGTTGATTTCATTTCTGGTTCATTTTGTGTTTTTTAAAAATTATTAGTTTATTTATTGTGATTGAGTGAAAGTGTACAATCCAGTTTATATTTGCATGCCTGCCTATCTGCAGCTCCTTTTGCTCTCCTTGCCCAGTGACAGCACACTGCTCCTTTCCTTTCTGTACACGTCATATCCTCTTAACAATCTCCTGTCCCCTCCCTTCCACCTTCTTCACTCTCCTCTAGTTAGAGGTCAGTAGGGTGACATACTATAGATGCGTAAAACCATCAAGTGCACACACAATACAGTTGCTCTGTGTCCCTGAGTCCAATCCATTCCTGTCTGAAGAGTTGACCTCAGTAAAGATTTGTGATCAGGGGCAGCATCAGGTCTAGGGGCCATGCTCTGAGGGGAACCCTCAAGCCTTCAGACCACCATTTTTGGTCTTTTAGTGGAGTTCTTAGGGTGCACCCTTTTTTCCCCTCGTGTTGCCACTGGGACTCAACATTGTGAGCCCTATCACAGCCGTCACTGGTGGTGGCCAGGCACCATCTGATTCTGGTCACGTGTTGATAGAGTCACCCATTCACATGGGTCTTTCTGTCTTCTGGGTTCTTTTTTCCCTCATGTTGTTGTCCTTGGTGATCATCTGTTCCAGCTGAGTTGGGACCATTTGGTGCACCTCAAATGGCAGCTTGCTGGCTTTTAAGACCCCAGATGCCTCTCACCAATATGAGGTGCAGAAGACTCTCTTGGCAACAGGATAGTTATGCCAATTGACCTCAATGTCCCCTGAGAACATGGTCCCTGGACCCCCGCCCCTGCTACTCTGTCCTTGCAATATTGAGTTAAGATTGGAAGAATTTTCAGATGTGTTGAATTCCAATTAAATTGATCTTCCTTCCAATGTGGGCTGTCACTAACTACACCCAACCAAATTTCTGTCAACTATCTAATCTATAACGAACCTTCTCCTTCCTTTCTTCCTTTCCTTTCCAGCTGTCAAAGAGACTTTTCTTCTGTACATGAATCTGTTTTTAAGTCCTTATAATAGGAATCTCATACAATAGTTGTCCTTGTGCCGCTGACAATTTCACTCAACATAATGGCTTCCAGTTGAAACCAGGTTATGAGACGCTTCCTAAGAATCGTCATTGTTCTTTATCGTTGCATAGTGATCCATTAATATATATACTATAGTTTATTTATCCATTTATCTTTTGTTGGGCATCTGGATTGATTCCATGTTTTTGCTATTGTGGACTGTGCTGCAATAAACATTCATGTGCATGTATTTGTTCGTGTGACTACCCTTTATTTTGTGTTTTAAATCTTTAAAAATTAGTTTTAGTGACATAAAACTGTAGCCATCATAGATATGAATGAATGAAGACATGCAGAATAAGAAAACCGTGAATATTAATTTACTGAAATCCCTGAGGAAAAATGAGGAAGTTATCTAAAAACAAATGTTAAAATACATTGCTTATATTCTGACTAGCGAATAATTGTTCATGATCTGGCGCCAATTTACAACTCTAGTTTCATTCATCCATTTAGCTTCGTGAACACCAACTCTGAGACTGAATGTATTCTAGATGCTTTGAATGCATCAGTTAAGAAGCAAACACATGTCCTCACTCTCATATAACATTCTGGTAGGAGAAAAACATCATTTCTCTCTGTTTCCTTGTCTTGTCCCATCAAATGACTTGTAGTTTCTGGCTCCTGCCGTATTGTTTATACGTCATGTTTTCTAAAATACTAGCCTCTCTGGATGGTGAACTCTGTTTTTAACTTTTAACTTTCAAAACATGAACCACATATCAATTTCTATATAGAGTTTTTCCTGATGCCACCACTTGAACAGAGTTGATCGCTCACTTCTTTATTCAACTTCTATTGCAGCACCTCTCAGATTTTGCTAGACTTATTTGTGCAATTTCCTTGATAGAGGGAGAGCTCTTGGAGGACAAGTTTTTTTTTATCTTTGTGATTTCTGAATCTCTGATGCCTAACACCATACTTCACATATATATTTTTACCAGGAAAATATACTGTTACATAAAAATTAGCCATGAGAAAACTTGCAATCTGAAATATAATCGCAGGATATTCCAAACACTCTCTGGGCTTGTAGTTCTGTATATGGAATCTGCCTTCATTATCTAGTGCTGCCATAACAGAGATGTCACAGATGGATGGCTTTTAACAAATAATTTTTTTTTATTTAACATAACTGAGTGAAAATGTACATTCACATATAAATTTACATGCCCACCTATATGCAGCTTCCACTGCTCTCCCTGTCTGGTGACAGCACGCTATTCCTCTCTGCTCCATACATGTCTCAGCCTCCCAACAGCCTCCTTTCCCCTCCTCTCCACCTGCTCTCCTTCCTCCAGCCAGAGGTCAGCAGGATGATACCCTATAGATGTATAGAACCATAAAGTGCATCCAATATATGGTCACTCTGCATTGCCAAGTCCAATCTATTCCTGTCCAAAGAGTGGACCTTTGTTATAATTTATGGGTAAGGGCAGCATCAGGGCCGGGGGCCATGCTCTCAGGGGAACCCCGAAATCGCTGGACCATCAATTGAGGTCTTTTAGTGGAGATCTCAGGATGCACCCCACAAACAAAAATTTATTTTCTCACAGTCTAGTAGGCTAGAAGTCTAAATTCAAAGCATCACCTCTAGGCGACGGTTTTCTGTCTGTGTTAGCTCTGGAAGGAGAGCCTTCTCTTCAGTCTTCCCCTGGACTAGAAGCTTCTTCCTGCAGGAAACTTTAGATTCAAAGGATGCATTCTCCAACCATGAGGGCCCTAATTCTATGCTTACTTTTCTTTCTTTTTATCTCTTGTAAGATAAATGCAGTGCAGGCCACATCACAGGGAAACATTCTTTACACTGGATGAGGGATGTGACCTTAGTAAGGGTGGTACTATCTCTTTAACAGAAAATTATAGTCATAAAATGGAAGACAATCACACAATACTGGGAATCACGGCCTAACCAAGTTGACACAAATTTGGGGGTGGTGCACAACTGAGTCCATGACAGAATCACAAAGAAACAAGCAGAAGAGGCATTTGACTAATATGTCATTCTTCCTGGAATGTACTCTATTATTTTTTCATTTCTGAAATCTTCAACTATCTCCTCATCAAAGAGATCCTCTGACCTCCCCTAGTAAATGGCCACTCCTTAATCCCACATCTGTCTTATTTCCCTTACCCTACTTGTGTCTCTTCATGATAGCAATCATAATGTGTTATGATACACATTTATTTTCTGTCTTCTGACATTAACATATAAGATAAATGAGGGCATGAAGTTTTATCTATTTTGTTGACTCTGTATCATCAGTCCCTGGAAAATTGCCTAGGAAATACTAAGCACTCAAAAAAAAAAAAAATCTTTGGTCAAAGATAGAGGAAGTTATATGTGAGAATACATACCAAGGCATTAAATGTTATTTTTTCTCTGAAAAATGTGGTTGTTTTTAATGCTTTCCAATATTTCTGTCCATATATTGTTTGATTTTCTATGGTAAAATTTTGCAATTGTTAACAGGTAGTACAAATTTTAAAAAAAGTTTGATGAAAGGAGAAGAAATAACATGATACAGATCATTTAAAGATTTTTGAGTTTGTGTTCTAATTTTTTTAAGTTTATTTTCAGACAGTTAAGCTTGACCTACTACTAAATTAGACTGAAAAAAAATTGTTATATGAATGCCTCAAATTGCCATTGTGCAATAAGAAAGACGTGAGTTGGAACATGAAGTGATTGATATTTTAAGACCTTTTTCTAAATATTCCAACATCCTAAGTAGTACAGAGAAAGTATAATGGGTTGAGAATGAATTGAAGATAAAAAAAGAGAAACAAATAAAAAGCAGAATTTTTTAAGGTATCAAAATGATTAAACATAAATGAACAGTTCTTAAATGCCTTGTATTGTGCCATAAGACACATTATCTAGCAATTCCTCTTTGTAGCCTCTAACCATAGATCTCCATACGTTTGCTAACTTCCAGTTTACCACTAAAAATGAGCTTCTTTACTTTTTCACTGGAGTTGTGGCCTGTTATCTTCTCAGATCCAAAGCATGTAGTATTGAATTCCTTATTCCTTCTAGTCATACTGAAACTTACATGTATCAATAATAATATTGATTTTCCATTAATCATGTTTGTATATTCTTCAGATATATTTTCACATACATCATTTCCTTTAATTATTATTACAAATAAATAAATAGTTAATAACACATCAATAATTCAAACGAAGAACCCCTACATTAGTGGTCTACCTACTCATTCAATAAGTACTTTCTGGGTAAGTACTATGTGCCAAGAAGTGTGTTAACCACTTGTAATATATCAGCACTCAAAGCCACATGTGGTATTTAGTTACATTTGGCAGTTGATCTAGTGGGAAAGACAGCCACTAACCAAATTATCATTTTTACAGATGTTAACATTCCATCTATGAGATTTGCTAAAAGGGAGACCTGAGTTCCAGTAGAGAGGTTTTGCCTAAACAGATCAAGACAAATCTCCCTGATGACATAACATTTGAGTTGAGTTAGGAAGGAGAAAAAGGGGCTAAGTAGGTAAAAACAAAAGGGAAGAACAAGGAAGACAGAAAGTACAGCATATGCAAATGTCTATAATAATGTGACGACAGAGATCCTCGAAACAAAATTTATAAAACCATTATATCCGACTCGACGGCACTTGGCTTATATACTTAATGGCACTTGGCTTGGCGACTTAATGCTATTTGAAAAAAGAGGGTAACAGGACCTAAATGGAAGTAGCTTTCACACTTCATTCAATGCACTAAGTGTTCATACCAGTAGACTGATTTAAGACATGCATGTAATATATGATACCAAGAGTAACTACTAAGAAAACTATACAGCATATTACACTACAAAGCACTATAAACAGAATCAAGATAGAATCCTAAAAAATGTTCAAGTAACCTAAAAGAGGGTGAGAAATGACATAGAAAAGAAAAATAAAAGGAACAGAAAGCAAGTACTAAAATGGCAGATTTTAAGAAACAGTAATATATCAATAGCTACAAGGTTACAATAATGTAGTGGTCTGAATACATCCATTAAAAGTAAAAATTAACAGAGTAGATGAAAAACGAAAGCACAACACAATTATATATTGTTTTCTGTCTACAAGATACTCAATTGAAACATAACAATATAGGTAGGCTGGAAATAGAGATAGAAAGATATGCTAAGGAAACAATTGAATTGTCTTCCACAAAGTGTGTGTCAACTTGGTTCAGTCATGATTATCAGCATTACATTATTCTCCACTATTTTGTCATCTGATGTGATTTTCCTGTGCATTGTCAATCCTAATTCTATGATGTTAATAAGGCAAGATTAGAGATAGTTATGTTACTGAGGCAGGTCTCCATCCGCAAGATTAGGTTGTGTCTTCAGTCAATCTCTTTCAAGATATTAAAGAGAGACATGAACAGAGAGAGATGGGGACTTTATACAAGAAACAAAAGCCAGGGACCCAACCCCCTGCTGAGAAGCTGTTAGACCCAGAAAGATTGATGACAAGGACCGTTCTCAAAAGCATACAGAAAAAAAGCATTCCCCCTGGAATTGGCACCCTGAATTAGGACTTGTAGTCTCTTAGGCTGAAAAAATAAACTTCCCTTGGTTAAAGAAATCCATTTGTGGTATTTCTGTTAGAGCAGCACTAGATAACTATGACAATATCAAGTAATATAACTTCAAAGCACAGATAATTACTAGAGACGAAGATGAACATTACAAAATTTTAAATAAATTCAATCTACCAGAAGATGTAAAGATCCAAAATGGCTATGCACAATAGACTGTCAACATATATGAAGCAAAAATTTATATACTAGAAAGGAGAAATAGAAAAATTCACAATTACAGTTGGAAACTTCGGTAACTGCTATTGTCAGTTAATAGAACTGCCAGACAGAAAATAAACAAGATCTGAACAACACAATTAGCCTGTAAACAAATAACACCCTATCAACTCACCTGGTCTTATACCAACCAAACAAAAATCTCATTGGCACTGAGTCAATTCCAACTGAAAATGACCCTACAGGGCAGAATATAACTGCCTCATAAGGTCTCCAAGGAGTGGCTGGTGGATTTGAACTGTCAATCTTTTGGCCAGTAGCTGTAGCTCTTAACCACTGTGCCACCAGGGCTCCAGTTATACAGAATACTCCAAAAGCAGCATAACTTATTGCTCAGTATCACTACAGTCACCTTCAAAGTACTCCCCTTGGGAAGCTGTGCACAGATGCCAGCACCTAGTCCATCCTTCAAAGCAATTTTGGAACTCTTTTTCTGGAATGGACATCAGAGCTGTTGTTGTATTACCCTCGATGTCCTGAATGTCATCAAAATGTCTTCTTTTCAATATTTTCTCTATCTTTGAGTAGAGAAAAAAGTCATTGGGGGCCAGATCAGGTGAGTAGGTAGGGTGTTCCAATACAGTTACTTGTTTAACGGCTAAAAACTCCCTCACAGATAGTGCTGTGTAAGCTCGTGCATTGTTGTGGTGCAAGAGCCTTGAGTTGTTGGCAAAAAGTTTGGGTCATTTTTGTCTAATGTTTTCACAAGCCTTTTCTGCACTTTCAAATAGTAAACTTGGTTAACTGTCCAGTTGTTACAAATTCATAATGAACAATCCCTCTGATATCAAAAAAGGTTAGTAACATCATTTTGACACTCGATTTGTCCTGTTGGAACATTTTTGGTCACAGAGAATTGATCGATTTCCATTGTGCACTTTGACGCTTTATTTCAGGGTCATATTGGTATACTCATGTTTCATCACCAGTGATAATACTTGACCAAAACATCATCTTGCCTTTCCAAAAGGTCTTGGCAAACTGTGACTCTCCTTTGCTTTTGTTCATTGGTGATCTCCTTCAAGACAATTTTTGCACACACTTTTCTTATGCCAGGAAACCTTGGTGGCATAATGGTTAAGTGCTATGGCTGCTAACCAGCAGGTCAGCAGTTCTAATCCACCAGGTGCTCCTTGGAAACTCTATGGGACAGTCCTACTGTATAGAGTTGCTGAGTGAGAATAAACTTGACAGCTGTAGATTTGGGTTTTGTTTTTGTTTTTCTCATGTCAAGACTTTAAGTTTTCCTGTTTTTCAATCAATGTTTACTTGGTCTGCTATGTTTCTCACAGTCAGCCAATGATTTTGACACGATTTCACAATTTTTTGCAACGTTTTCATCAGTTGTGCTCATAACTGGCTTTCCTGATGTCTCTCTACAAGTGAGGCTTTCTCTCCCTTTAGAAAAATGTTTAATCATTATTTGCACACTTCCATTTGCTTCATGGCATTATCTCCATAAACTTGAACTAATGTGCTCCTGATTTCACCTCCACTCTTGCCCGTTGGCACGACTCACGTGGGGCACCAGCCACTGGTGTGACTAGCAGGGGATACCACTTACAGGTGTGAAATGGGATACCACTTACGGGTGTGATGTGTGTGAGAGGCCGAGGTTGAAAAAATCACACTGATGAAAAACTTTTCATTTGCTGTGGGCAGAAAAGGGACAATCTCCTGCAAGTAGAGACTGACACCAGTTTGTTTAACCCACCAGCTTTTACTGGCAAAGTAAACAAGCTTTCTGCTGGGAAAGTGAGAAAAGTCATCTATCAGTGTTCCTTACTTCAAAAGGAGCAGCAGCATTTCCATGAAGGGGGATGAGAAAGTCTTTTAACTATTCTCAGTGAGTGCCGTTTTCAGCACGTACTGCTTTTCCAGTCCACCGAGACAAAACTTGTCTCAAGGGCTCTTGCCCATCTTTTGCCATTCTCAAGACAAGTCCCTATCTAAACACAGACAATGTTAGGGTAAACAGGATTTTACATTCTTTCTAAACATGTACATCCCCACACTTGCCAAGCTGAATAACAAGTTTAATGTTTTTTCATTGTTCTAAATCAAGCTCTGACATGCTCACAGTGGCACACAAAAACATGCAACAATAATGATTGCCACTGAGTAAGACACCACCATATGTCGACAAGAACACAGCTGTGGCACACTGACATACCAAGATTATGAAACCTTACCGAGTTGTTTGTACAGTGCTGCCAACATAAGCATATAGTGGCAAGTTCACAAACTTAATTGTCAGACCTCATGTTGACCTTACAGCAAAAGTCTTAACTTCAAGCCCCAAATCCAAAAATTGCTTTACAGCTGTGAAATCTAGAATACAGATTATCTGTTTTCAAAGATGCAATGACAGAACAGGCAAGCTAGATATTTCCATTACAAATGTGAGAATTTGCAGGGAAAGGAGGGATAGCAAGCACCAAGCAAATCAGCAGAGCACATTACATTAGCCCTCAAGGCTTTGAAAATAATAATTCTTTTTCTGAGACATTTTACACAATGGTCCTGACTTCCACTCTCAAGTTGTTGGCCATACTCTGCAAATTCTGAAGTGAGGGCTCTGGGCCCTGGGCTTCAGCTCCACCTTCCAGGCCCACTGGAACAGCAACTCTGCTCCCTCAGCTTTAGAAACCTCACTCTTTGAAGCCTGAGAGGCCATTACTCCACCTTTTACCTTGTGGCCATACCTTTTGAGACTCAGGCAACTCAGCTTTTTGTGCTTATTGCCTCTTCTACTTACGCTCCTTGTGGCGTTGGCCACTTGGGCCTCACAAAATGCTCAGTGGCTCCACTAGTGAGTGGCCAGAGGCAGCCTACACCTCCAGGAAGCCTGCTGTGCACACACATTCATTTCTTTCTCTCTGTGAGTCAGCTACATCACCATCTCATACTAAGACTGGTTTACCACTGCCACTTTCTGCACTGCAGGTTCTCCAGTGTTTCTGCTCCTCTATCCATTCACAGTTCCAAAACAACTTTCACATTTTAGGGATCTGTTAGAGCAGCCCCAGACTCCTGGAACCGAATTCCAGTATTAGTCGCCTACTATTGTACTGACAGCTTACCACAAGTGGATGGCTTTAACAAAGAGAAATTTATTTCCTCACAGTAAAGCAGGCTAAAATTCCAAATTCATATTAAAGTACATATTCAGGGCATCAACTCCACGGAAAGACTTCTTCAGTTAGCCTTCTTCACCTGGATTAGGAGCTTCTTCCCACAGGGAACCCCAGTCTAAAAGATACGCTGTACTGCAGGCATTGATGTCTTTGTTGTATGAAGTCCCACTGCCTCTCTGCTCACTTCTTTCTATTATATCCCAAGAAATTGCTTCTGTACAATCTAACCTTGTAGGTTGAGTCCTCCTTACCAACACAGCCACCACCCATTCTCTCTCATTAACACCCACCATAGAGGCAGGATTTTCAACATGTGGGAAAAACCACACAATACTGGAAATCATGGACAAGCCAAATTGATACATTTTTGAGGGGTGCAAGATTCAGTGTGTGACAATGACAACAAGAACAAAACTGACATTATGGAAATAAACACAAAAATGAAAACAAATTTTCCTATTATACTATTTCCAAAGAGAAGTGAAATTTCAGTGATTAAGTACCCTTGAAAATTATATCCCATAATGGTTTATCTCTATAGGAATTAAAACTCATAACCAAAGTCTCCCACCTTTGTAAGTTAAAAGCCTAAAAGTTTTAAATTTTGAAATTTTATTACTTCTTAAAGAACAAAAGTCATTCTCCATGTTTTCTTACTCTGTTCTGTTTTAATGAATACTGTTTTAATGTGTCTGGATATATGTAGCCTTCCTTCAGAGTCTAGAGACTAGACTGTCTCACAATAGAATGATTTTAGTTTATTCCGGGCCTAAAATATTGTGTTAATTCAATGACAACTTCATTTTAAAGAGTCTGTTAGAATTAGCAACAGCTGCAACAAAAAGTAAAAACCAAAAACCTACAAAATAGAAGTTTGTATCTAAAGTGTTAGGAAGCACAAATACGCAACACTTTAAATGCAAGAGTAGACATAGGACTAAGATGGTGGGGTAGACAGATGCTACCTGTGATCACTCTAACAACAAAGACCCCCTCAAAACAAATGAATTGATTATATACGACATTTCAGGAACCCTAAACACCAAGGAAAGTTGAGAAATTGGACTTAATGACAGGGAAGAGAGCACAGGTTCAGAAGAATCTAGCACTGACTAGACTTGACCCTACAGTAATCAAGTCCCAGCAGGTAGATCACCGATGGTAAGCTTGGTGAGTGGTACAGTGGCTTTCAAAAAACGTCTTCTTACGTGGGAGAGACCAAGCAGTGTAAAGCCTATGTGTGCTTTCCAGAATCAGCGAAAAATGGTATTTAACCATCAAAAGATAAGTAGATTGCCTTTAATCTATAGCACAAGTATATAAATCTTTCCTGGAGGATAAACTTATCTCCATTTTTGTAATGCTTTCCACCTTCTTTCTCTTCACTGAGTCCAGCTAGAGTCTGACACCATAATGGGGACCAGAAATAGAACTCCTTAAGTGTGCCTCAAGCCATTCTCCTAGACAGGGAGAGGGAACAATTTCACAAACAAGGAGAAATCTGCTGGCTCCCCTAAGCTGGGAACTCAAGGCAGAAGCAGTTGCTTTGCTAGACTCAGGCATGAAGGGCCATGCATTCCTCACAGATACTCACTAGTTGCTGTCAGCCCCCTGCCTTTCTGAGTGTGTGCAGCCAAATACCTGTGCCTACACCAATCACCCCTGTCCATCTTGGACTGTAGGGGAGAGCCTGCACCATGCTCTTGGTGACCACTTCATGTACAACTGAGCTGAATATTACAAGTAAAGTAAACAGACACCTGGCTCACCTGCCTGGTTAACAGTTCTAACCATCTGATGACAATGATAAAGTCTCAACGGTGCCAATAATAAAACTAGCTTCCACAACCAGCATTTTTTTGCATTCAAACAAAAGAAAAAGGAAGCTAGGACACAGTAAGCATTAAGATCCTGATCTAGGCCAATAATTAACACTGTGAGGACAGTGCCATCTTGACATCTGAAATCCCTGAAAATTCTAGGTTGCCCTGGCAACCTTCATGTACACAGTATGTGAGAGCCATCTTAGACCAGTCTGGTAATTCATCGGTAATTCTTTTAATTTTTCTGAATACTTCTGGGATTCTAAGTTTATCCTTTTCTTGTGCACGTGTGCATGTAAGTGTGATGAGCAATAGTGCCCATGACTTGAGTTTGTGTGAAGTTGAGATAATTTTAGAGTGTCCTGTGAAGTCTTAACAGTTCTTAAAGTGATCTGGTCTTTAGGTTCCCTCTTATATAAACGGGAAGTCAATAAAAGTTGTTCCTTTCACTTACTTGATCTTTGTTTTCTATCAATTTCTGGCACTCATGAGTATGAATGTGTATGTGCATACACATGCATGGACCCAGGTTAACAAATTTTACTTCCCTAATCTTTGTTTGGAAACCCTGGTGGTGTAGTGGTTAAGTGCTATGGCTTCTGACCAAAAGATTAGCAGTTCAAATCCACCAGGAGATCCTTGGAAACTTTATAGGACAGTTTTATTCTGTCCTATAGGGTTGCTATGAGTCAGAATTGACTCAGTGGCAACAGGTTTGGTTTGGTTTTAATCTCTGTTTGGTTTGAACATTTTATTGTTCATGAAGTGATTGTCTACACAGCAAATTAGTTTACCATTCAAAAATTAATACAACAGTTGTTCTGTGACATTGGATTGCAATCCCTACAATGTGGATCCTTGACTTTTGAAATCTCTATAAAATGGTGTCTAGATATTGCCTTCTTTATTTTCTGATATATAGTATGATACTTGATTTACATCTTCAACACTCAAAATTTCTCTTTTTAAAAATTTAATTGTCATGGTCTGAGTTTAAGCAACCCTGTCTATGTATGCTTGGCACTCACTTATCAGCTCTCAAAAATTTTTCACTTTTTTACTTCATAACTTACCATGAATTTTATTCTGTAATGTGGATATGCCCTTTCTTTTTTTCTTTTTTCTTTTGAGTTTGTATCTATTAGTGTGTATACCTTTAATATCCTGGCCTAGGCCAATACTGGCACTGTAAGCAAGGTGCCATCCTGGTTGATCTTTTCACAGTGAGATCAGATATTCCCCAAAATTCTAAGCTGCCCTGGTGACCTTTGTGTACATGGCATTTTAGAGCTATCTTACAGCAGTATAGTAATTCAGCCTTCTCAGATTTTTTTCTAACTGCTTCAGGATACTTGTGGAATTCTAAGTATATCCTTGAGTTTTGAAAGTTCCACCACATAATGTCTAGATGTTACCTTTTTATTATTTTTTCCAGTACATAGTATAATATTTGATCTACTTCATAAGTACTGAAAACTTTTAAAAATCTAATTGTACTGATGTATTTTCAAGCAACCTTCCTTTCATGCAGGCTTGTCACTCTCGGCTGTTGAAAATCCTGCAGTTTTAATCTCTTCACTCACCATATATCTTATTCCATAATGTCTGTGTGTCCTCTTTTTTTTTGGAATCAGTGTACATACCCCTAATATCCTAGCCTAGGCTAATTTTGGCACTGTGAGGAGCATGCCATCTTACTGACCTTTCCCTAGAAACCTTCATGTGCGTAGTATTGGAAACCATCTTAGACCAGTCTGACAACTTTGGCAGGTCACGTAAGAGGTCTGACAAGTCTGTGAACTTAATTGTTCTTGAAAAGGAGTTCCAAAATTGCTTTAAAGTGTGAACTAGGCACTGGCATTGGTGCAAAGCTTCCCAAGGGGAGTATCGAAGATGACCATGGTGATATTCAGCAGTGTGGTATGTAGCACTTTTTCTAGGATGATTTCACAAGCTTAGATGGCAGTCCTCATATTTCTTCCTTTAATCTTTATGTTTGAAAGTGTGGCTATGTTATGTGTATACACTGTTCTATTTTCATTATTTTTCTTCTGGTAAATACTTATAATCTGTCCTCATAATCTATTCATTCCCCAGTATATATGACATCTGTAACTTTAAAAATATAATTTCTAATTATAATACTAGACATATAGTTCGGCGACCTTGTTCATATATATACATGTAAATATACACATTTTTAAGCAGTTTTCCAATTTTTACCTATTTAGTAGATTATGTCTTTACTATGCTAGTATATACTGTCACTACTTTCTATGAGCACATTCCCAGCATAGCTGGGTTTTTACTGTTAAGTCATAAAGTTTAGTAACATTCTAAGTTGTCATGAAACTTTTTGGATGCTGCTGCCCTTGCCCATAAATCATAACGAAGGTCCACTCTTCAGACACGAGTGGATTGGACTTGGCAATGCAGACTGACCATATATTGGATGCACTTTATGGTTCTATGCATCTATAGGATATCATCCTGCTGACCTCTGGCTGGAGGAAGGAGAGTGGATGGAGAGGAGGGGAAGGGAGACTGTTGGGAGGAAGAGACATGTATGGAGCAGAGAGGAATAGTGTGCTGTCACCAGGCAGGGAAAGCAGTGGAAGCTGCATATAGGTGGGCATGTAAATTTATAAGGGAATGTAGATTTTCACTCAGTCATAATAAAAAAATAAAAAACTAGGGGGCGGAGTCAAGATGGCGGACTAAGGACACCTCTCTTTCTATCCCTCTGGAAACCAAGACCTGAACTGACAATCAAACAGAGCCTTCTGAGCACCTAATCAGCCTCAGGACACGGCACAGAGCTGTTAATTGGGACTTTATACCATTCAGTGAAAAACCTCCTCACTCTCGCTGACTCCCGCTCCTGGCTAGCCGCGGCTCTCACGGACGGAAGGTAAACGCACCATTTTGACTTTTTTCCTCGGTCTCGGCTGGCGGGCGGCTGGACTCAGACACGCTGCTGGGGGGATAGGCAGGCGAAATTCCCATGTTCTGGGAGCCAGGCTCGGGACTCTGTTAATCTAGACACTTTGAGCCTTTCGTTTT
This sequence comes from Heterohyrax brucei, assembly GCA_028571685.1. Taxonomy (NCBI): domain Eukaryota; kingdom Metazoa; phylum Chordata; class Mammalia; order Hyracoidea; family Procaviidae; genus Heterohyrax; species Heterohyrax brucei. The sequence goes on along the minus strand of CM053166.1, from coordinate 114,012,534 downwards.
GTAGCCGCCTCAGTGGGGTTTGTGCGGAACTCCGTGGTCAGGGTGCGGGACGCCATGTTGGTACCGAGATATTAGCGGGACCTCGTTCTTAGCCTGGGAACCAGCGCCTGCAAACAGGACAGCGCTTCTCCGTCAGAAAAGTAGTGATTTTGCATAGTGCTGCCTACATTGGGGGCCCTGCAACAGAAGCAGAGGAATCGCTGCCTCTGGGCACCTTTAGCCCCCCTGTCTGCTGCCTGTGTGGAGGACGCCATCTTGGGTACGGTGGCCACAGCTGGACCTAATTCTTAGCTTGGGAGCCAGACCCTGACCAGAAGAGAGCGCTTTTCTATCACAAAATCAGTACTCGACGCAGTGTTGGATAAGGCTAGGCCCTGTCAGCAGAGGCCACCAGGGCACTAGCAGTGTTGTATTCTGAACTAGTTTGTTATCATCTGGGGCTGGATACAGTGGCGCTTACTTTGTCAGATGGGAAGAGGGACCTCTACACCTGAAAACCTAACTGACTTGTGAACTGGTCAGATACCTTTTGCTTTACATTTGAAAACAGCCTAGAGAAACATTTGCAATCCATCCTCACAGTACCTCTTCCAGCCTCTATATACTCACATGGGACCCAAAAAGTAACAGACAATTGTGGCATACAAGCAATCACTCATGGCTTCAGAAGGCTCCCAAACAAAGCAACCAAGGAGTTTTCCAGATGAAGAAACTTTTATGAAAGCATCAGGAAGTGAATACAAATTGATTATATACAGGGCCCTTCTAGACCTTATACAAAATGCAGCAGAACAAAATGAAAAATTAAGCAAGTTGTTCGATCTGATGGAACACCAGTACTCTGAAATCCAACAGATAAAGAAGAAAATCAAAGACATAGAAGCTTCCATGCAAAGCCAAGAAAACAGAATGGAACAAATGGAAAAAAGAATTTCTGACTTGGAAGACAGAGCTACTGATGCCAGTGTCTATGAGCAGAAATCAGAAAAAAGAAACAAGAAAAATGAAGAAACATTAAGAAGCATGTGGGAGTCTATTAAGAGGAACAACCTTCGATTAATTGGAGTCCCTGAACAGGGTGAGACATTTGAGAACACAGAGAATATTGTTGCTGAGCTGCTGAAAGAAAACTTCCCAGAAATCATGAAGGAAGAGAATATAGACATCTCAGATGCATATCGTATGCTACCCAATATAGATCTCAAAAGAAAGACTCCAAGGCATATTATAATCAAGCTTAACAAAATGAAACATAAGCAGCAATTCTTAAAGGCAGCAAGACTCAAGGCAAAGCTAACATTCAGAGGGAAACCCTGTAGGCTCTCGTCAGATTTCTCAGCAGAAATCATGCTGGCACGGAGACAGTGGCACGACACATTCAAAGTCTTGAAGGAGAAGAACTTCCAACCAAGAATTATATATCCTGCAAAACTGTCTTTCAAACATGAAAATGAAATTAAGACATTTCCAGATAAACAGAAACTCAGAGACTTTGTAAAAACCAAACCCAAACTACAAGAAATACTGAAAGAAGTTCTTGGCTTTGGCTTAGAAGAATGAAACCACTAACTTTATATTTTAGAACGACACACTACTGAATACTCATTTAGGGAAGGCTCCAAAGTAAATCACAGCTTTGATTTGGAAAGAAGCAATCCAGTGATCATCATGAAAACTATGGTGTCATCATAATAAAAGAGGGATGTACTACTGTCGTTATAGTCCTTCCAGATGGAGAGGAAGATGACCAGACTGGTAGTAATTAAAATTGGGTTTATAAATAGTTTATTAAGGGGGTTCATAGGGGCAGCTGTAAAGCACAACAAAGATGTATCATACCATTTCAAGAAATCTAACACACGAGTCTCAACAAGTATAAAACCAGCTCTGAAAAAGGTGAAAAATCAACTCACAACAAAGAGTGTCTCAGAACAGACTAATAAGAACAACAGAGAAAACATCAACATAAAAATAAACATATCACAATGGCAGAAGTGAACACATATCTATCAATAATTACATTGAATGTGAATGGACTGAATGCTCCACTAAGAGAGACACCGAGTGTCATCTTGGATCAAAAGACATGACCCATCCATATGTTGTCTACAAGAAACTCACTTGAGACCTAAAGACAAGAATAAACTGAAAACTAAAGGTTGCAAGAATATATATCAAGCTAACAATGAACAAAGAAGAGCAGGGGTGGCAATTCTAATCTCAGACAAAATCAACTTTAATGTCAAATCCACCATCATGGACAAAGATGGACACTATTTACTGCTGAAAGGTTCAGTACACAAGCAAGACTTAACTATATTAAACATTTATGCACCTAATGTCAGAGCACCTAAATATGTCGAAGAAACACTGACTGTGCTCAAAAGAGAGTTAGATGACTCCACAATAATAGTGGGAGACTTTAACACTCCACTCTCATTACTAGACAGATCATCTAGAAAAAAGCTCAGTAAAGATATAGAAGACCTCATTGACACAATTCACCAACTAAACCTCATTGATATATACAGAACTTTCCACCCATCAGCAGACAACTACACCTTGTTCTCCAGTGCACATGGAACATTCTCCAGAATTGACCACGTGATAGGCCATAATGCAATGCTCAACAAAATCCATACCATTGAATTATTGCAAAGCATCTTCTCAGATCATAAAGCCATCAAAGTTGAAATCAATAGCAGAAAAAACAGAGATAGAAAGTGGAACTCTTGGAAACTGAACAACATCTTGCTCAAAAAAACATGGGTTATAGAGGAAATCAAGGATCAATTAAAGAAATTCATGGATTCCAATGAGAACGAAAACACTTCCTACCAGAACTTATGGGATACAGCCAAAGCAGTGCTCAGAGGTCTGTTTATCTCCATAAGTGCACACATCGGGAAGGAAGAAAGAAACCAAATCAAGGAACTAACTCTACAGCTTGAACAAGTAGAAAGAGAACAACAGAGGAACCCCTCGGGCACTGGAAGAAAGGAGATCATAAAGATTAGAGCAGAGCTAAATGAATTAGAGAATAGAAAAACAATTGAAAGAATCGAAAAGACCAAAAGCTGGTTTTTTGAAAAGATAAACAAAATTGATAAACCACTGGCTAAACTTACTAAAGAAAAGCAAGAAAGGAAACAAATAACCCAAATTAGAAATGAGAAGGGAGTTGTCACCACAGATGCAACAGAAATCAAAAACATCATAACAGAATACTATGAAAGACTGTACTCTAACAAATTTGAAAACCTAGGGGAAATGGACCAATTCCTTGACTCATACCACCTACCCAAATTATCACAACGTGAAGCAGAACAACTTAATAAACCCATCACAAAGGAAGAGATTGAAAAGGTCATCAAAACACTGCCAACCCAAAAAAGTCCAGGCCCAGATGGCTTCACGGCAGAATTCTACCAAGCAGTTAGAGAAGAGTTATCCCCAATACTACTGAAACTATTTCACAGTATTGAAAGGGATGAAGTACTCCCAAACTCATTCTATGAAGCCAGCATAACCCTGATACCTAAGCCCGGGAAAGATCCAACAAAGACAGAGAACTACAGACCGATATCACTCATGAACTTAGATGCAAAAATCTTCAACAAAATTCTTGCCAACAGAATACAACAACATATCAAGAAAATAATCCATCATGACCAAGTGGGATTCATACCAGGGATGCAAGGCTGGTTCAACATCAGAAAAACAATTAATGTGATTAACCACATAAATAACACAAAAGACAAAGATCACTTCATTTTGTCGATTGATGCCAAAAAGGCATTTGATAAAGTCCAACACCCATTCGTGCTAAAAACTCTTAGCAAAATGGGCATAGACGGCAAATTCCTCAACACAATAAGGGCCATTTATACAAAGCCAATAGCCCACATCATCCTGAATGGAAAGAGACTGAAAGACTTTCCCTTGAGATCAGGAACTAGACAAGGATGCCCACTGTCACCTCTCCTATTCAACATTGTGCTAGAAGTTCTAGCCAGAGCAATTAGACAAGACGAACAAATAAAGGGCATCTGCATTGGCAAAGAGGAAGTTAAAATCTCCCTGTTCGCAGATGATATGATTGTATATGCAGAGAACCCCAAGGAATCTATGAGTAAGTTACTCAAACTGATAGAAGAGTTCAGCAAAGTCTCAGGATACAAGATAAACATAATTCAATCAGTAGGATTCCTTTATACCAACAACGAGACTGTTAAGGAGGAAATTATCAAATCTATACCATTTGTGATAGCCCCTAAGAAGATAAAGTACCTAGGAATTAATCTAACCAGAGAAACAACAGACCTTTACAAAGAGAACTACAAGCCCTTACTACAAGAAACTAAGAGAGACTTAGATAAATAGAAAAACCTACCCTGCTCATGGATAAGAAGACTTAACATTGTGAAAGTGTCTATTTTACCCAAAGCAATTTATTTATATAATGCAATCCCAATACAAGTTCCAGCATCATTTTTTAATGAGAAGGAGAAACAAATCACCAATTTTGTTTGGAAAGGGAGGAAGCCCCGGATAAGTAAGGTACTACTAAAGAACAAGAACAAGAACACACTGGGATGCCTTTCATTACCCGACCTTAGAACATACTAGACTGCCACAGTGGTCAAAACAGCCTGGTACTGGTACAAGAACAGACAGATCGATCAATGGAACAGAATTGAGACCCCAGAGATGACACCACCTGCCTATGAACAGTTGATATTCGACAAAGGCCCTAAGACATTAAACTGGGGTAAAAACAGCATCTCCAACAAATGGTGCTGGCAAAATTGGTTCTCCATCTGCAATAAACTGAATCAACATCCATATCTTACACCTTATACAAAAACCAACTCCAACTGGATAAAAGACCTAAATATCAAACCTAAAACGATAAAGCTCATCGAAGAAAAGGTAGGAACAACAATGGAAGTTTTAACACACAATGAGGACAGACTCCAAAATCTGTCAAGGAAACCTCAGTCAACAGAAGAGAAAGTAGATAAATGGGAACTATTAAGAATCAAACACTTTTGCTCATCCAAAGACTTTATTAAGAGAATTAAAAGAACACCCACAGAGTGGGAAAAAATATTTGGCAACTCTATGTTAGATCGACGCCTGATCTCCATAATCTATAAGATACTACAAAATATCAATAAGGAGAAGATAAACCATCCAATTAAGCGATGGGCAAAGGAGATGGACAGATACTTCTCTAAAGAGGAGATCCAAGCTGCCAAAAAACACATGCGGACATGTTCACGATCTTTAGCTATTAAAGAAATTCAAATCAAGACAACAATGAGATGCCATCTCACCCCAACAAGATTGGCCATGATCCAGAAAACACAAAACAACAAATGCTGGAGAGGCTGTGGAGAACGTGGAACCCTCCTACACTGTTGGTGGGGTTGCAAAATGGTCCAGCCTCTTTGGAAGGCAATCTGGCGCTTCCTTAAAAAAGTGGATATTGATATACCATTTGACCCAGTAATTCCACTACTTGGAATATATCCTACAGATTCAAGGCCTTTCACACCAACGGACACATGCACCAGAATGTATCGCAGCACAGTCCACAATAGCAAAAAGGTGGAATCAACCCAGATGCCCAACAATAGAAGAATGGATAGGCAAACTGTGGTACATATACTCAATGGAGCACTACGCAATGATAAAGAATAACGATGATTCCAGGAAACATCTCCTAACCTGGTTTCAACTGGAAGACATTATGTTGAGTGAGAGTAGTCAGTGACAAAAGGACAAATACTGTATGAGACCTCTATGATAAGATCTCAAAAACAGACTTGTGTATAGAAGAAAAGACTGTTTGACAGCTGCAAGGGAGGGGAGGGAGGGAGGAGGGCAAGGGGGGGAGGGTTTAGTTTAGGTAGTTACTAGAAATCTAGTTGGGGGAAAGCAGTGACAGCACACATTAGGAACAAGAACAACATTAAGTGGACTTCAGCATAACTTGAGTACGCCTTCCATCTTAACTCAATACTGCAAGGATAGAGTAGCTGGGGTGGGGGGCGGGGGACCATGCTCTTAGGCGAATTCCAGGCCAATTGGCACAACTAGCGTTTTGCTAAGAGAGCTCTCTGCACCCCACATTGGTGAGTCGCGTCTGGGGTCTTAAAAGCTGCCAAGCTACCATCCGAGGACACAGCAAATGGTCCCAACTCAGCAGGAACGGATGCTCACAGAGGGCCAAAATGGCATGCGGTAAAGACAACCGAGAAGACAGAGAGACCCACAAGATTAGGTGCCTACATCGACCTGGGACCGGAAGAACCGGATGGTGCCCGGCCACCACTAGTGATAGCCATGACGGAGCTCACAGAGAGGAGCCTCACTGGCAACACAAGAATAAAAAGAGGTGCATCATGAGATCTCCACTAAAAGACCTCAATTGATGTTCCAGCGGTTTTGGGGTTCCTCTGAGAGCATGGCACCCGGCCCTGGTGCTGCCCGTTCCCATAAATTATAACAAAGGTCCACTCTTTGGACAGGAATGGAATGGACTTGGCAATGCAGAGTAACCATATGTTGGAAGCACTTTATGGTTCTATACATCTATAGGATATCATCTTGCTGACCTCTGGCTGGAGGAAGGGGAGTGGACGGAGAGGAGGGGAAAGGAGACTGTTGGGAGGATGAGACATGTATGGAGCAGAGAGGAATAGTGTGCAGTCACGGGACAGGGAGAGCAGTGGAAGCTGCATATAGGGGGGCATGTAAATTTTCATGTGAATGTACATTTTCACTCAGTTACGTTAAATAAAAAAAAATTTAAAAAAATAAATAAAAAAAATAAAGAATTAAAAAAAAAGAATCGTAGTTCAAAGATAATTCAAACCACATTGATGATTTATCCTTGACAATTGACTTTTATTTTTATTTTGTTTTTTTTGTGTTTTTGTGGGATTCTTTCTTTTTTTGACATTCAAAACTTTAACTGTATTGTGTTTTGAATTGCTGATGAGTCTCTTAGATGCCAAAGCCAAGTGCCGTCGAGTCGGACGGATCGCCATGAGTCGGATCTTAGATGCAGAGATTTTTTTTTTTCCCTAGCAATGTTTATTTGAGAAGGCTTTTTAAAATCCTTAGTATTCACCCTTTTTGGTTTGTTTTACCAACAGCAGTGTATAACAAAATTTCTAATTTGTTGGAGGGAGGCTTTCAATTTTTATTTATTAGTTGTGTGCAGTATGTCTTAAATATTTTGGTATAACTTGATTGGGCTTTATATTTTATATCACACATTTGCTCAGAATTCTACATAAATTTCTCTGATGACCTCTAGGTGCATAGTGCTTCAGATATTTCCTGGTCCTGTCTGGTTACTCACCATTTACAGGTAAAATTATATATCCACACTTTTCTTGAAATTTATAATCACATGTATGGGCCAATATCTTTTATATATAAAAATCACTTAAGTTAAACACTGTGCACATTCCTTCACAAGCATACTATAAGTAAAACTTTTATCCTTAGTGCTAAGTCCCATCATTAAAAATGACAATGCTCTTGCTCTCTACGGCTCAATATAGAATAAATCTATATAGGAATTACTGAATTTACAAGTAACTATATATTTTTCATTAAACCATTCAATACCTAGATAATGACACCTCAGTCTCTACATAGCTGTTTATATCATACTGTAACTTTTTATTTTAAGAGGATGTCTACAAATTCTGAAAGAAGAATTCATCCATTTATTTGAAAACAAAGCCCTTTTAAGTTATTATGCCAACAGCATTTTATGGTAAGTCTGAATACCTAAATTTGCTGTGCACAATTAACTTTCATTGGAGGAGCAGCCTTTCCTTCACTTTTAAAAATCACAGAAATAGAATGCATTCTATTTCTTTCAGTTGATGGCATTTGTTTGATCTAAACACTGCCTTTTAAACACAGAATCATTGAAACGTTCAGATAATACAAGAATACTATTTTCACCCTCAGTTTTTCAGTTTACATCCAGGCAAATCAGCAGTTGTGAGAAGTTATCACCTCAAAATATTTTAGAAACACAAAAGATTCTGCTTTTAGAATTTTTCTTATTGTGATTAAGTGAAAGTATACAATCCAAATTAAATTTGCGTACCCGCCTATCTGCAGCTCCTGCTTTCCTTACCTTGTGACAGTACACTGCTCCTTTTCATTCTATATATGTCATATCCTCTTAACAATCTCTGTCTCCTCCTCTGCACTCTCTCCTGTCCCTACTAGTACGAAGCCAGTAGGACAGCATCTTATAGATGCATAGACCCTTAAAATACACACACCATATGGCCACATTGTTTCCTCGAGTTCATTCCATTCCTTTCTGAAGAGTTGACCTCAGTAATGTTTTCTGGTCACGGGCAGCAGCAGGTCTAGGGGCTATGTTCCCAGGGGAACCCCCTGGCTGCTAGACCATCAATTGCAGTCTTTTGGTGGAGTTATTGTGGTGCACCCCTCTTTTTCTCGTGTTGCCACTGGGACTCAACATTGTATGCCGCATCTCGGCTGTCTTTGGTAGTGGCCAGGTACCATCTGATTCTTCCGGTCAAATGTTGATACAGTTACCCATTCACATGGGTCCTTCTGTCTCCTGGGCTCTTTTTCCCTTGTGTCTTTGTTGTTCTTGGTGATTGTCTGTTTCAGATGAGTTGAGACCATTTGGTGTACTTCAGATGGTAGCTTGCTAGCTTTTAAGACTCCAGATGCCACTCACCAATAGGAGATGCAGAAGACATTTTTAGAAATTTACCAACCAGGGAGAGACTACAGATGACTGTACTTGTAGAAAAGATAAGGCTGGGCTACATACTAAGTATTTTTTTAGAATCTTTTTTATTGTCATTCAGCTCAAAACTTATTTCTGCATGAAAGAATGTTTAGAAAAATAATGATTGATTACTCTTGTAAGAGTGGCTTATACATGGTGCAAGTTTTAAAGAATTTAATAGAAATATTTATCTTTACTTGATGACTTTTGTAATAACTATAAGACTCGTACAGCCAGTGTTTTAACTCTGAGAAAATGCTAAATATTTGGCACCATGGTTTCTATTGAGGAGAAAGAACACTTGAAAGAGCCTCTTCCCTAAAGTCACACGTATTTTCTTTCATGGTAAATAGTTAAAAGAGTTATTCACAACTACGTTTAGTGGAATAATGGCACTTCAATATGATTTCAGATAACTCACAATATAATAATGTCCCTCAAATAAACTGAGGAAATATTTACACTATATTTTTTATTTGGACACTTTAGAAAGACCCGCAACAAAACTTGCTAAATTTTGTTCAACTTCTTTTTTATAAATTTATTTTATTTTTTTAAATACAATGACTAAACTATCTTGTGCAAGTATTCAAAAAAGTTTTTGAATATTTTGTTTAACATTTCCTCAAAAAAGGTGTTCAAATATTCTCTTTTTTTTTTAAATAGGAGAATAATTTTTCATAATGTCCCCAATTTCACGATTAGTATTGATTTGTGTATTCTTTATTTTTGTTTTCATTATGCAGTCTGAATAGAGATTTGTTTATTTTCTTATTTTTTTTTTTCTAAAAAACTACTCCAATTTGTGGACTACCAATATTGTTTTTCTGTTTTCTCTTGAAAAGGTTTTTTTTTTTGCCTGTTAGTATTTTTTTTCCTCTCTTTTATTTATGCTCTTCTTTTTCTGGTTTCTTTAGATGGAAGTCTAGGTCATTGATTATGAGACATTCTATTTTAATATACTCATTTAAAGACATAAATTTTCCCTTTAATTACAGCTGTAGATGTATTCAAGAAATTTTTATAGTTTATATTTTCATCTAGTTCAAAATATTTCACAACATGGCTTATGATTTCTTCTTTTATCCAACATTTATTTAGAAATATGTTGTTCAATATCCAAGTGGTGTTTTCCTGGTTAATTTATTGTTGATGGCACTTGCTTTGGCTGGCTAATTCCATTGTGAACAGAGCACATAATATGTATAACTGTAATCTTTTAAAATTTGTAGAGACTTGTTTTATGACCTGTAATGTGCTTATCCTAGTAAAGGTGCCATTTGAACTTGTAAAACATGTTTATTCATCTCTTGTTGGTTGTAGAGTTCTGTAAGTATCGATTAATCTTTCCTGCATGGAACCACACTGCTGTGTGTCCCATGTTGACTGTGGATACAGGAATTTTCATATAAAGCTGCTTGTCTCTCCTTCTCCAAACATTCTTGTACTGCAACCAAAATCTGTCAGCACTTGTTCTTTCTTCAACACCTGCAGGTAGTGGGTTTTTGAGTTATGTCCAGGTTTTATAGTTTGCTTGTACTGGGGAGTGTTGATTTGTAGGATCTTAGTCCATGGAAACAATCTGTCTTAGGCAGAGTTCTCTAGAGAAGGAAAACCAGTAAAATATGTGTGTGTGTATGTGTGTGTATAATATATATACATACATACTTGATCTGCCAATTAAGTTGATGAGCTAATTCTAGAAAAGGTGCTATATAATACATTGCTGAATGTCACTATAGTCATCTTTGAAGTAACTCCCTTTAGGAAGCTATGTACAGACACGAGCCCCTAGTCCACTCTTCAAAGCAGTTTGGAACTCTTTCTGGAATGGTCATCAGAGCTGCCATCATATTACCCTTGATGTCTTGAATGTCATCAAAATGTCTTCCTTTCAACATTTCCTTTATCTTCGGGTAAAGAAAAAAGTCACTGGAGGCAGATCAGGTGAGTAGGGAGTGCATTCCAATAGTTATTTTTTTACTGTCTAAAAACTCCCTAACAGACAACTATACAATTAAGTTTCTGAACTTGCTGCCTCACCACTGTGAGCAATGGCAATTGCAGAGAGTTCCAAAATTTCTTTGAAGGGTAGAGTATGTGCTGGCATTGGTACATAGCTTCCTAAGGGGAGTACTTCAAAGGTGAGTGTAATAATGTTCAGCAATGTGATATGTGCCACTTAGAACAATTATAATCTTATTCATCCTGTTATAATACTTTTGATTTCATTTAGGTCTGTTGTGACATCTTCCATCTCCTTTCCTATTTGGGTTATTAAAACACCTGTTTTTATTTTGTAAGTTTAGCCAATGGTTTATCAATTTTGTTGACTTTTTTCAAAGAACTAGCTGTTGGTTTTGTTAAATTTTTTCAATTGTTCTTCTATTCTCTAATTCATTTAGTTCTACCATAATCTTTATTATCTGTTTTCTTATGGTATTTAGATTAATTAATTAATAAATTAGTTAGGGCTTATTCTTTAGTTTGGGACCTTTCTTCATTCTAAATGTGTGCATTTATAGAGATAAACTGACCTCTTGTACACTGCTTTGGCTGTATCCTATAGGTTCTAGTAGGATGTTTTTTCTTTCTCATTTGATTCCATAAATGCCTTTACTTTTGTCCTTAATTTCTTCTATGACCATGGATTTTTTAGTAAGATGTTGTTCAGTTTCCATGAGCTTGAATTTCTACCTATGTTTTTTCTGCTATTGATTTCAACTTTTATGACTTTACAGTCCAAGAAGATGCTTTGTAATAATTCAACAGTTTTGATTTTGTTGAGACTTGCTTTATGTCCTAACACATGGTCTATTATGGAAAATTTCCCATGTGCACCGGAGAAGAAGGTGTACTTATCTGTAGATGGGTAAAACGTTCTGTATATTTTGATAAGATCTACTTGGTTAATTGTCACAATAAGATCTTCCGTATCTTTACTGAGCTTTTTTTCTGGATGATGTGTCCATTACTGAAAGTGGAATGTTGGAGTCTCCAACTATTATTGTAAGGTGATCTGTCTCATTTTTCAATGTTATCAGTGTTTGCTTGATGCATTTAGATGTGCTGATATTGCCAAGTGCCGTTAAGTAGGATCTGACTCATGGCGACCCTAGGGGCCAGGGTAGACCTGATCCCCAGAGTATTCAAGGAGCTCCTGGTGGATTTGAATCACCAACCTTGTACTACTCCTGGTATTAGGTGCATAAATATTTAATATTATTATGTCCTGCTTAGGAATTGAAACTTTCAGCAATAGTAGCCATCCTTGTCTTATGAATTGAACCTTTCAACAATAGTGAGCATCTTTGTCCACTATAGTGGATTTTACATTTAAGTATGTTTTATCAGAGATTAGTATTGCCACTCCAGATATTCTTTGTATGTTGTTGGCTTGGTATACATTTTTCCATCCTTTGACTTTCAGTTTGTTCATATGTTTGAGTCTTTGGTGTTTCTTGTAAGCAACATATAGACAAGTTATATCTTTTGATCAGGCTGTTACTCTCTGTCTCTTTATTGGAGCATTCAATCCATTTACATTCACTGTAATTATTGATAGGTATGAGCTTAGTACTGTCATTTTGATACATTTATTTTTGTGCCATTGATATTCTTTGTGTTTTTCTTAATATTCTGTTCTGGGTCAAGCTTCTTTATGAGTTGACTTTTCATCTTTTCCAGTGTTGGTTTTGCGTTTGTTGAGACTCCTGTATTATGCTTCTTAGTTTGATATGTCACACTGTTATTTTGCTTTGTAGCTACCCATGTGGTCCCCCTTACTACTCTAAATTTAAACCAGACTTTAACTTCTGCATGTCTTTTTAATTTCCTCTCATCTCAAGGGGCCATAACTACTGTAATATACCCTTCTTTTTAGTGTGATGATATCATAGTTTTCATGCTATGGTCATTGGTTCCTTTCTTTTAATAAAGTAGTTTTGATTGAGCTTTATGACTTTCCTAAGTGAGGAGGACTCTGTATGCTGTGTCCTGCACTGACTCCTTAGGTATGAACTTAATGTTTTTGTTTTTCTTTTTATTGTGAATTAAGTACGATTTTACACTCTGTATCATGTTGCCACTTGACACCCAGAACTTTCACCTCTATTCTATTCTAGCTACTAGTATTTCTTGTAGTTTGAGTTTGGTTTTTACAAAGTCTCTAAGCTTCTTTTTATCTTTGTATTTCTTAATTTCACCATCATATTTGAGAGATAATTTTTCAGGATACAAAGTTCTAGGTTGGAAGTTTTTCTCCTTCACAGCTTTGAATGCGTCATCCCACTGCTTTCTTGCCAACATTGTTTCTGCAGAGAAGTTTGATGACCGTTAGTTTTGCTTTAAGCATTGCTGCCTTTAAGAGCCTCTGTTTATATTTCATTTTATTAAGTTTGCTTATAGTATGGCACTTGGCTTGGCCACAATATGTCTTTGTGTCTTTCTTTTTGGTTCTGATTTTTGTGGCATTCAATATGCATCTTAGATATATATCTTAGATATATCTTCTTTCATAAAATCAGGGAAGTTTTCTGTCAGCAACTCTATAACAATACTTTGTATTTTCATCTATCCTGCCCTGTCAGGAACTCCAATTATTTATAGATTATTCCTCTTCATAGAGTTCCACATGTTTCTTAATGCTTCACTTTTCTTATTTATTTTCTCTGATTTATCATGTTAGTTGCTCTGTCCTCAGGTCACTGAGTCTGACTTTCATCTTCTTAATTCTGCTCTTTTGAGTTTGGATTTAATTGTCTAATTCTGTGATTTTGTTATTGATCTGCTGGATTTCAGAACATTGATGTTCCATCAGGCCAAATAGCTTTCTTAATTTTCATTTTGTTCTGCTGCATTTTGTTTAATCTTTAGGAGGGTTGTATACATAATTCTTTCATACTTGACCTCTGATACTTTCAGAAAGGTATCTTTATCTGGGAAGTTTTTTTGATTATTTTGGGAATTTTCTGTAGCCATGGTGGAATGCTTCTTTAAATGGTTAGCAATTGACTGTTTCCTGTGTGCCATCTAGAAGCTATTCAATTTCTCTGGTGTTACCTCAACAGGAGCTGAGGCATAGATCTAAGAGGGAAATTGGTTACCAGCTGTCTCTGTGTACTCTAGTGACTGGCCCCAGGGGGGCTCTCTGGGGTGGCAGGGTCCACCTCCTGCTGGCAAGAATGTCACCCTATGTATGGAATCGCTGGGGGCTGTCAGCTCTCGCAGATCACTGAAGGGTGGAGGAGATGCTGCCAGGTCTCTCAGCAGTCAGTTCTTCAGATGGTCTTATTTTAAAACAGTACTTTACTGCTGAGCAGGGGCTCCCCAACAGCTGTCAAAAATAGGCCATCAGGTATGGTAGGCCCTGCCTTCTGGGTGACAATGAAAATACTTCATAGGCCATCCCCAGATTCTATGACCTGGTTCAAATGAGGGAGGACTTATGGTCTTTCTGCCATCCTCTGCCAGGCTCCACCTGTAAATCTAGACATGAATTGTCTTAAAAGCTGCTTTTCTTCTGGAGAAGCACTTGCCAGACAGGCTGATGTCCTACTTGAGAATCAACCACAGCTAAGGCCCCTGGCTGGGTGACTCCACCTCCCAGTCAACTGGGATGGCATCTGAGCTAAGCTGGTATTCTTGCTGTGAAACAGAAGAGTCTATGGAGCAGCTCAGAAAAGAGAGGGTGGAGGAGCAGTGGTGACCTCAGTCAACAGCTGGGCTCTTAAAATGTGGCTACCCCATGCACAGTCTCTCTGCCATGCAATATGTTGTTTACTTAAGCACTGCAGTTTGGCACCCACCTGCTGGATAACAAATGAAGCATCAGTACTTGCAGTCCTCCAAAACAATGAGTCATCAGGAGTGGGGGTCAGTGACAGACAGCTTATCTTTGAGAGATACACTTTAGTCCATTACTGGTGCCTAGTCAAATCTGACAATCATATACCAGATACTAGGGTTCCCAGGATGTCCATGCTTTTCCATTCAGCTATCATTCCAGGCCTTGGTTCTCAGAGGGAATTGAGGAGATGTGTGTTTAATCTACCATCTTGGCCCACCTTTCTTATTCGTCTTATAAAGAAATCTATGATGTTGGTAATATTATTAATCTCACTTTAAAAAATGAGGACTCTGAAACATACAGCAAATGAGTTGTTCAAAGTCAGATAGCATGTAAAATGTTCCTCCACCCAAGACCTTAGTGGAAGAAATGGCCCTTTAGGACTACTTTAGTAACAAAGAGAGAATACTAATGCTTCCTGATGTGTGTCCACTCTTCTAGAGAGACTATAAAATAGGAGCTGCACAAACTGTGCTCTATTCCTTTTTCTGAATGCACCTATCATATGGATCACAACTTGTGAATGACTAAGAAGTGGAGAAAGGGAACAGGAGTGCTAACCTAAAAGTCCATCCAGGTGGAAAGTGAGGTCATGGGCAAAAGATTTTCCCAATGAAAGTAGATAGGATGGATAGATATTCTGCCTTTTTCAAAAAATTACTGTAGTACACTGTGCTATTTTGATTTTTTTCCTTTTAATCCTCATTGGAGTTACTTTTGCATTCAATGCTGGCATTTTAACTTTCTGACAATAAATATCTTTGTATTTTTTAATTGATTAAAATTTAAAATTTTACACACATTTTTATTCTATGAACAAATTATAATTAAGATTGTCCTTTTAATGGCAGAATTTAATCAACCAATCCAGGTATGCAAGACTGATACAATACTCAAAAATCAAATAATTTAATAAATCACATCAATAGGCCAATGAAGAGAAATCTTGTATCAGTTAGTAGAGAAAAAACAATGGTAAAACTCATGATCCATTCATGACAAAAGCTCTCAGAAAATTACAAGAAGTGAGGAACTTCAAATTGAAACACAACATCTATAAACCCTTCAGAAAACTTGATGTTTAAAGATGAGAAATCAGAATTATTTTTCTTTACTAAGACTGGGAACAAACAAAGCTGTCATCTCTCACCACTTCTATTCAACATTATACTGAAATCCTACTTAAGGCAGTAAGGGACGAAAAAGAAATAAAAGGTATACCATTTGGGAAAGAAGAAAGAAAACTACCTTTGTTGGTAGACGACATGATTATCTATGTAAAATTTCTCAAAGAATTGACTAAAAGGGAGAGTTGACTAATGAGCTATTACAGCAAATTTGCAGGACAGCAAATTTGCAGGATACTAGGTTGATGAGAAAACAATTTCATTAAATTTAATAAAGCTGAAATGGCAAATGTTTTATTACATACATATAAATTTACTGAAAACCCTGATAGCACAGTGGTTAAGAACTACATCTGCTAACCAAATGGTCAGTAGTTCAAATCTACCAGGAGTTCCTTGAAAATCCTGTGGGGCAAGTTCTATTCTGTCCCACAGGGCTACTATGAGTCAGAATTGACTCAATGGCAGCAGGTTTGGTTAATACTCGTACTAAAATAAAAAAAGTCAATTGTTCTTTTTTCTGAGTTTGACTGTATCTTTTAAAAAATAGACTTGAAAGAATACAAGAAATGTCACACGTTTAAGAAGGTGGAAATGAAGAGAAAATAGAATTTCAAAAATTCATAGCCAATTGCTTTTTGATATAATAGTAATGAACCACTGAAATTTAAAATTAATTTGAATTAAAAATTAAAAACATAAAGTCACAAACATTTAAAACTCAACTACACAAAAACAAAAAGCCTAGTTTAAAGTGAGCAACAGACCTGCAGAGACACATCATCAAAGAAGATATACCAGTGTTCAAATAAGCATATGAAAAGATCCTCAACATCATATGTCATCAAGAATTGCAAATTGAGTCAATAATTCTATACTATTACACACTTAATAGAATGGATAACATTCAAAACAAATGAGAGTATCAAATGCTGACAACTCTTTGGACCAAAAAGAATTCTCATTCATTGCTGGCAATAATGCAAAATGGTACAGCCACTGTGGAAGACAGCTTGGTAGTTTCTCATAAAGTTATAGGCTCATAACATGATCATTGTTCTAGGTATTTAACCAGAAGCCAAACCAAACCAAACTCACTGCCATCAAGTCAGTTCTGTCTCACAGTGACCCTAAAGGTCAGAGTAGAACTGCCCCATAGAGTTTCTAAGGAGCACCCTGCAGATTTGAACTGCCAACATTTTGGTTAACACTTAAGCCGCTATGCCAGTTGAAAATACATGTACACACTAAAATCTGCAAGTAGTTTTTTTATAGCAGCTTTACTAACAAATGCCAAAAATTGTAAACAACCAAGATGCCCCTCAAGGTGTGCATGAATAAAAAAACAGCAGTACCTCCAAGTGATGGAATATTATTCAGTAATGTGAAAAACAAGAGCTATCACACTGCATGAAAACATGGAGGAAACAGAAATACATGTTTCTAAGTGAAAGAAGTCAATCTGAAAAGTTTACATACTGCATGATTCCAATTCTGTGACATTGAATAGGGAAAGCAATATTAAAAAACAAACAACAACCTGTTGCCATTGAGTCAGTTCTGATGCAACATAGCCTCATGTGTGTCAGAGTAGAACTGTGTTCCATAGAGTTTTCAAAGTCTGATTTCAGAAGTAGATCACCAGATCTTTCTACCAAGGCACCTATGGGTAGACTGGAGCTGCCAAACTTTCAGTTAGCAGCTGACTACATTAACAGTTTGTAACACTCAGGGACTCCTAGGCAAAACTTATTCTTTGTTATCAAGTTGCTCCTGACTCATAGAGACCCTGTAGGAAGAGGTACAACTGCTATATAGGGTTTCCAAGGAGCCCCTGGTAGATTCAAACAGCCAATATTTTGGTTAGCAGTTGTAGCTCTTAATGAGCATACCAGGGTTTCCAGGCAAAGCTTAAACCCCAGAACACAAACTACTGCTGTCAAGTCAATTGCAACTCATGGTAACCCTACAGGACAGAGTAGAATTGCTCCATAGAGTTTCCAAGGAGTCCCTGGTGGAGTCGAACTGCTGATCTTTTGGTTAGCAAACATAGTGCTTAACCACTACACCAGGAAGCATAGAGACAGTAAAAAGATCAGTACTTGATGGGAGAAGGTACTGCAGATGAGGGACAACTGAGGAATATGTGACTCTTGAGGGATTTTAGAGTAGTGAAACGATCTGCTGTTATGTAAAGATGGATACATTATGCACTCATCCAAATCCATAGTACTAAAAAAAAGAAAAAAATTAACCCTAAGATAAATTATGGAATTTGCTTACTAATAATTTAACAAATGTACCACATCAATGCATGATATTAATAGGGGAAACTGGTCAGGGGAAAGGGAGTGTTCAAGAACTCTATTCCTGCTTAATTTTTCTTTAAACCTAAACCCAAAAATAAAATACAAAAACAAACAAACCCAATATCATCAAGTCAACATCAGTGCATAGCTACCCTATAGGACAGAGTAGAACTGCCCCATAGGGTTTCCAAGAACCAGTTGGAGGCTTTCAACTAGGGACCTTTCATTTAGCAGCAGTCAACCTCTTAACCACTGCACCACTGCATTACTGAAGTATCAAACACGAAACAGCTCTTAAAAATAGCAGTCATGGTGGGGGTGGAGTCAAGATGGTGGACTAGACACACATCTCCTTAATTCCCTCTGAATACTAAGGCCTGGACTGATAATTAAGTGGAGACTTCTGGAAACCCAGTAAGCCCTAAGACATGGCATAGAGAAGTCAACTTGGACTACATGCCACTGAAAGAGAAAATTCTCTTTTTGCTGATCCCCATCTTTGTTGAATGGCTGGCTTGCAAGGACTGAAGGTAACTGCCATTTTTAACTGTTTTTTCTCACTCTTAGCTAGCAGATAGGGCTCTGGCATAATTGGCAGCAAAACTCAGCTGCACTGCTGACTTGATCAGCAGGCAGAATAACCACAATTTTGAGAGCCTGGCTTGGACTCTGAGCCCCTCAACCCTGCCACCCTCTTTGGAAACCTCCACCACTGATTTGACTATTTCACAGTGAGTGTGAAAGCTTCTGTGGGATGCCATCTTGTTCGACTAGGGGCAAAGTTACCTTTAGGCCTCAGCAGGGGCTAATTCTCAGGCTGGGAGGCAGTGCCAGCCTGCGGAGTACTTTCCCAGAAGAAAGGCTGTGTTTAGCACAGTATAGCCTTATGGGTGGGGCCTGCCAGTGGATGACAGCAGGGCAGCGGCCTGTCCATATTTTGGACTGGATCACAACATCTGGAGTCAGATGTAGAGGTGACTCCATTGCCAGCTGGAGAAAAGGGCTTGCATGCCTGACAGTCTGACTTTGGAAGCTGTCAGATAGATTCTACCTTACAAAATATGACTACTTAGAGAAATAAGTGCAGTGCATCCAGATGACATCTCTTCTAGTCTTTACTGACCCACGTCATCAGGTCAGCTGATGGCCCCCAGGGACTCCATATGTAGGGCTGTGTATTTGCCAACCAGGATGTGGAGACTGCTACCCCAGAGATTCCACTGGGCCCAGTCACTGGAGTACATAGAGGTGGCTGGTGATCACCTTCCTTCTCAGATTGCACTTCAGATTCTGTCACAGTAACAGTAGAGAAACTAAACAACCTCTAGATGCCCCCAAAAGCAACAGACTTTGGCCAGACACTTAGAGAAAAACACACCTATGGCTCCAGAAAGCTCCCACAAGAAAGAACCAAAGAACTTCCCAGATGAAGCCTTTCTGAAACTTTCAGAGGTTGAATACAAAATAACTATATAGAGAACCCTCCTAGACATTATACAAAATGCAGCAGAGCAACATGAAAAATTGAGCAAGCTGTCCAAACTGATGTAACACCAGCATTCTGAAATTTAGTAGATCAATAATGAAATCAAAGACATAGAAAATTCAGTTCAAGAGCTAGAAAACAGAATTGAACAAATTGAAAATAGACTTTCTGCCTTGGAAGATAATGCTACTGATTCCAGCATCTATGAAGAGAAATCAGAGAAAAGAAACAAGAAAAATGGAGCATTAAGAAACATGTGGGACTCTATCAAGAGGAACAGCATACAATTAATTGGAGTTCCTGAAAAGGGAGGGACACCTGAAAACACAGAGAATATTGTTGTTGAGCTGCTGACAGAAAACTTCCACGAAATTATGAAAGAGAAATAGATATCCAAGATGTGTATGGAACACCATATAACATAGACTCCAAAAGAAAGACACCAAGATATATTATAATGAAGCTTAACAAAATGAAACATAAGCAGAAACTCTTAAAAGCAGTGAGACTCAAGGCAAAGCTAACATTCAGAGGGAAGGCCTGTAGGCTTTCATCTCACCTCTGAACAGAAATGATGCTGGCATGGAGGCAGTGGGATGACACATTCTGGGCCTTGAAGGAGAAAAACTTCCAAACAAGAATTATATATCCTGTAAAACTGTCTTTCAATATGAAAATGAAATTAAGACATTCACAGATAAAAGGAAATTCGGAGACTTTGTAAAAACCAAACCACCCTAAGCTATAAGAAATACTTAAAGAAGATCTTGGCTTAGAAAAACAAAACCACTAACTCTATTTTAGGAGGTGATACAGGACACATCATCCAGAAACCTACTCAGTTAGGGAGGGCACAAAACTCAATCAAAGCTATAATATTAAAAGAAGTGATCCAGTGATCATATCATGAAAAATTGGATATCATTGTATTAAAAAGAAGGATGTACTACAGTACTTACAGTCCTTCCAGAGGGAAGGGAAGTTAATGAGATATGTAGAAGTTAAAACTGGGTTTTAACTTTTATTAAGGGAAACCATAAGGATAGCTGCATAGCACAATAAAGATGCAAGATATCAAACCAAGAAATGTAAAACAAGAATCTAAACAAACACAAAGCTAACACTGAAAAGGATGAAAAAAATCAACCCATAAAAAGAGTATCCCAGAACAGAATATTAAGAGCAATAGAGAAAACATCAACAAAAAAATAAAGACATCAAAATGACAGCATTAAACACATACCTATCAATAATTATGTTGAATGTAAGTGGACTGAACTCTCAAGTAAATGGACAGCAAGTGACATCCTGGATCAAAAGACACAACCCATCTATGTGTTGTTTACAAGAAACTCACCTTAGACTTAAAGATATGAACAAACTGAAAATTAAAAGTTGGAAGATTATGTACTAAGCTAACAATACACAAAGAAGAACAGGTGTGGCAAAAGTAACCTCCAATAAAATAGACTTTAATGTAAAGTGCACCATCATGGACAAGGATGGACACTATTTACTGCTGAAAGGTTCAACACAAAAGCACAGCTTAACAATATTCAGTATTTATGCATCCAATTACTAGAACATCTAAATACATCGAAGAAACACTACATTCAAAAATGAGATAGAACACAATAATAGTGAGAGACTTCAACACTCCACTTTCAGTATTGGACAGATCTTCCAGAAAAAAACCTTGATAAAGACAGAGATCTTATTGCCACAATTAACCAATTAGACCTCATCAACATATACAGAACTTTCTGTCTATCAGGAGATAACTACAACTTCTTCTCCAGTGCACATGGAACATTTTCCAGAATAGACCATGTGTTAAGACATAAAGCAAATCTCAACAAACTTCATATCATTGAATTATTCCAAAGCATCTTCTCAGACCTCAAAGCCATTAAAGTTGAAATAAATACCAGAAAAAACATAGATAGAAAGTGGAACTGATGGAAACTGAACAACACCTTGCCCAAAAATCCATGAGTTATAGAAGAAATCAAGGATTAAATAAAGAAATTTATGGATTCCAATAAGAATGAAAACACTTCCTACCAAACTTATGGGACACAGCCAAAGCAGTGCTTAGGGGTCAGTTTCTCTATAAATGCACACATCTGGAAGGAAGAAAGAACCCAAATGAAAGAATTAACCCTATAGCTTGAACAAGTAGAAAGAGAGAAATGGAGGAACCCTTCAGGCACCAGTGAAAAACAGATCATAAAGATGCAAGCAGAACTAAACGAATTAGAGAATAGAAGAACAACTGAAAAAAATGATAAAACCAAAAGCTGGTTCTTTGAAAAGATCAACCAAATCGACAAACCATTGGCTAAACTTATTAAAGAAAAAAGGAAAGGAAATAACCCAAATAAGAAACGAGATGGGAAATGTCAAAACAGATCCAACCGAAATAAAAAATATCATAACAGAATACTACAAAAGGCTGTACTCTAACAGATTTGGAAACCTAGAGGAAATGGGCAAATTCCCAGATTTATACCACCTACAAAAATTATCACAAAGTAACACACAACAACAACTTTTAAACCCATCACAAAGGAAGAGATTGAAAAAGTCATCAAAAAACTACCAACCAGACCATTAAAAGATGGCAGACTAGAGACATATCTCCTCATTTCTTTCTGAGAGCTAAAGCCTAGAAAGACATATATATCCAGCACTGAACATTTGGGGAGCCCTAGGACCTACCATATTTGACTAGGCACCAGTATTGAACTAATCTTCCCCTTTCAAAAATGAGCCAGCGGCAGTCTGACCTCTGCTTCTGCTGTTTCACAGTATTGGAGCACTGCAGTTTCTGTGAATGGCCAGTAATGTACTTTCATTATCAGCTGGAAGGCAGAGTCTGTTGCTCCTGAAGGTCTGTTTTCAGCCAGGATGTTGGATAGCTCCTAATTCAATACTTAGCTTTCGACATGGAAGTGAAGTTTACTTTTAAGGCTGAGAGGCGTACGTGTTGGCCTGGAAATATGTCTGTTGAGAGGCCCAGCATATTTCCCTCCCACCCTTCTCTGACACACATTGTAGGGTTGGCTGACAGCCCCCAGTTTCTCCATAAGTAGGGTGGTGTCTTTGCCACCCAATAAGCAAGGACGTCTACTCCAGAGAATCCACCTGCAGCAAATCACTAGAGTATTAGAGACAGTTGGTGACCAACAATTCTCCTAGGTCTAATACTAGAGAAATCAAAGTGTCTAGATGGCACACAGGTAAAAGAACATAATTAATCATTTAAGGAAGCAGCCTTCAAATGCTCTAGAAAACTTTCAAAATAAAGATTCAAAAAATTTCCCAGATGAAGAAGACTTTCTGAATCTATCAGAGGTCAAGTACAAAAGAATTATATATAGAACCCTCCTAGAGATTAAACAAAATGCAGCAGAACAAAATGTAAAATTAAGCAAGCTATTTGAACTGATGTAACAGCAGCAATCTGAGATACATCAGATCGATAACAAAATCACAGAATTAGATAATTCAATCCAAAGCCAAAAGAGTATGATTCAACAGACTGAAGTTAAAATGAGTGACCTTGAGAACAGAGCAACTGAGACCAGCGTTTATGAGGTGAAATCAGAGAAAAGAAATAAGAAAAATGAAGAAGCATTAAGAAACATGTTGGACTCCATTAAGAGGAATAATTTACGTTTTAATTGGAGTTCCTGAATGAGGGGAGATAAATGACAATATAGAGACTATTGCTGTAGAGATACTGACAGAAAACTTTCCTGAGAGTATGAGCAGAGAACATAGGTAATGAAGATGTTTATCAGACACCAGAAAAGCTAGACCCCAAAAGAAAGACACCAAGACATATTACAATCAAGCTTAATAAAATGAAACAGAAACACATGCTTCTGAAGGCAGCAAGGCTCAAAGCAAAGCCAGCACTCCGAGGGAAACCCTGTAGGCTTTCATTTGACTTCCCTACAGAAACGATGCTGGCTACAAAACAGTGGGCTGACACGTTCAAAGCCCTCAAGGAGAAAAACTTCCAACCAAGAATTATATATCCTGCAAAACTCTCTATCAAATATAATGGTGAATTTAAGACTTCTACAGATAAAGAGAAGCTTAGAGACCTAGTAAAAAGTAAACTAAAACTACATGAAATATTGAAAGAAGCTCTTTCCTTAGAAAAACAAAATCATTAAATGTATATTTAAGGTGACAATGCAGGACACATCATCCAAAATTCTAATCAGTTAGAGAAGTCACAAAACTTAATCAAAGTTACAATACTAGTGAGGAAATCTGTGATCATATCATGACAACTGTAAAACCATCACATTAAAAGAGGGATACACTACAGTAGTTACAGTCATTTCAGATGGAGAGGAAGTTAAAGAGTTATGCAGTAGTTAAAACTGGGTTTAATCTTAGTATGTTAAGAGGGATAATAGATGTAGCCATAAAGCACATTAACTATATTGTATCAAAATAAGAAATGCAATACAAGAGTCTCAACAAACACAAAATAATCACTGAAAAGACAACCCATATAAAAGAATGGCCCGGAACAGAACATTAAGAGCAACATAGAAAGCATCAACATAAAAACAATTACATGAAAATGATGGCACTAAGTACATACCTATCAATAATTACACTAAATGTAAATGGACTGAATGATCCAGTAAAGAGGCAGCGAGTGACATCCTGGATCAAAAGACACAACCTGTCTATGTGTTGCTTCTGCGAAACACATCTTAGACTTAAGGATATGAACAAATTGAAAACTAAAGGTTGGAATAATATATACCAAGCTATCAACACACAAATAAGAGCAGGTATTGCAATACTAATCTCAGATAAAATAGATTTTAATGTAAAATCCACTATTGTGGACAAGGATGTTCACTATTTATTGCTGAAAAGTTCAATAGACAGGTGTAGGAGTTAACAATATTAAATACTTATGCACCCAATACCAGAGCATGTAAATACATTGAACAAATACTGACAACACTGAAAAATGAGATAGCTCATTCCACAATAATAGTTGGAGACTTCAATACTCCCATTTCAGTTATGGATAGATCATCCAGAAAAAAGCTCAGTAAAGATGCAGAAGATCTTACTAGAACAATCAACCAACTTGACCTTATCAACATATACAGCTCTTTTCATCCATCAATGGATAAGTACACCTTCTTCTCCATTCCATGGGGAACATTCTCCAGAATACACCATGTATTAGGTCATGAAGCAATTCTCTATAAAATCCAAACCGGTGATTTACTGCAAAGTATCTTCTCGGACCATAGATCTATAAAAGTTGAAATCAATAACAAAAAAAATTATAGGTAGAAATTCTAACTTATGAAAAGTAAACAACACTTTGCTCAAAAACCCTTGGGTTATAGAAGAAATCAAGGACAAAATAAAGAAATTTATGGAATCAAATGAGAATGAAAGCACATCTTACCAGAATCTGTGGAATACAGCAAAAGCAGTACTCAGAGGTCAGTTTATAGCTGCACATATCTAAAAAAAAAGAAAGAACCCATATTAAAGAAGTAACCTTATAGCATGAACAAGAGGAAAGAGAGCAACAGAGGAACCCTTCAGGCACAGGAAGAAAACAGATCATAAAGATTAGAGTAGAATTAAATGAATTCTAGAATAGAAAAACAATCAACAAAATTCACAAAATCAAAAGCTGGTTCCTTGAAAAGATCAACAAAAGTGATAAACCATTGGATAAACTTACCAAAGAAAAACAGCAGAAGATACAAATAATCCAATTAAGAAATGAGATGGGAGATGTTACAGCAGACCCATCTGAAATCAAAAATATCTTAAGAGAATACATTGAAAGGCTGTACTCTAACAGGTTTGAAAACTAGAGGAAATGAGCAAATATCCAGATTCATATCACCCATCAAGATTATTAAAAGGAGAAGTAGATCAGCTTAATAAATATGTCTCAAAGGAAGAGATTGAAAAAGTCGTCAAAAATCTACCAACCAAAAAAAGTCCTAGCCCAAATGGCTTCACTGGAGAATTCTGCCCAACTTGTACAGAAGAGTTAACACTGATATTGAGGCTATTTCACATCATAAGAAGGGATATAATACTCCCAGATTCATTCTATGAAGCCAGCATGACCCTAATACCAAAGCCAGGGAAAGATCCCACACACAAAAAAGAAAATTGCAGACTAATATCACTCATGAGCCTATATGCAAAAATGTTAGAAAAAATTCTAGCCAATAGAATTCAACAGCATATAAAAAAACAATTCATCATGATCAAGTTGGTTTCATTCCAGAGATGCAAGGCTGGTTTAACATCAGAAAAACAATTAGTGTAATCAACCACATTAATAACATAAAAGATAAGAATCATCTGATTTTGTCAATTGATGCAGAAAAGGCATTTGACAGAGTTCAACACCCATTCATGCTTAAAACTCTCAGAAAAATAGGAATAGAGGGGAAATTCCTCAGTGTAATCAGTAGCATCTATGCAAAGCCAACTGCTTTCTTCATCCTGAATGGTGAAAGACTGAAAGAATTCCCTTTGAGAATGAGAACTAGACAAGCATGCCCACTGTCACCACTTCTATTCAACATTGTGTTAGAAGTTCTAGCCATAGCAATTAGACAAGTCAAAGAAATAAAGGGCATCCATATTGGCAATGAGGAAGTAAAGATTTCCCTCTTTGCAGATGATATGATTGTTTATACAGAGAATCCAAAGAAATCCATAAGTAAGCTGTTGGAGCTAAAGAGTTCAGCAATGCATCAGGATACAACATAAATATAAGTAAATCAATAGGATTCCTTTATACCAACAGTGAAATTATTAAAGAAGAAATCACCAAATCAATTCCCTTTAATACAGCCCCCAAGAAGATAAAATACTTAGGAATAAATCTGTCTAGAGACATAAGAGATCTTTACAAAGAGAACTACAAGGCTTTATGACAAGAAACTAGGAGAGACTTACTTAAGTGGAGTAATCAGCCCTGCTCATGAATAGGAAGACTCAACATTGTGAAAATGTCTATTTTACCCAAAGCAATCTACTTAGATAATGCAGTCCCAATATAAATTCCAGGAACATTTTTTAACGAGATAGAGAAACAAATCATCAACTTTGTTTGGAAAGGGAAGAAGCCCTGGATAAGTAAAGCACTACTGAAGAAGAAGAACCCAGTGGGAGGTCTCTCACTACCTGACTTTAGAACCTGTTACACTGCCACAGTAGTCAAAACAGCCTGGTGCTGCTACAAAAAGAGACATATAGACCAATGGAACAGAGTTGAGACCTCAGAGATGCCACCATCCTTCTATGAACAGTTGATGTTTGACAAAGATCCCAAGATTGTAAACTGGGGTAAAAGCAGTCTCTTTAACAAATGATACTGGCAAGATTGGACATGCATCTGCAAAAAACTGAAACAAGACCCGTATCTCACAACTTACACAAAAACTAACTGAAATTGGATAAAAAATCTAAATATCAAATCTAAAATGATAAAGCTCATCCAAGAAAAAATAGGATCAACAAGGTAAGTTTTAATACACAATGTAGACAGACTTCAAAATCTGACAAAGCACAGTCAACAGAAGAGAAAATAGGTAAAAGGAAACTACTAAGAATCAAACACTTTTACTTATCCAAAGACTTTATCAAAAGAATTAAAAGACCACCTACAGAATAGGGAAAAATATTTGTCAGACCAACACCTAATCTCCATAATCTATAAGGTACTATAAAATATCAATAAGAAAAAGATAAATAATCCAATTAAAAGATGGTCAGAGGAGATGGACAGATACTTCTCTAAAGAGGATATCCAGTCAACCAAAAGACACATGCAGAATTGCTTATGATTATTAGCTATTAAGAAAATTCAAATCAAAACCATAATGAGATCCCATCTCACCCCAGCAGGGCTGACTATGATCCAAAAAAAAAAAAAAACAAGTGCTGAAGAGGCTATGGAAAAATTGGAACTCTCCTACACTGCTGGTGGGATTGCAAAATGGTACAACCTCTACGGAAAGCAATCTGGAGCTTCCTTAAAAAACTCGAAATAGATGTCACATTTGATCCAGTAATCTCACTGCTTAGAATATATCCTACAGAATCAAGAGCAGTCACACGAGCAGATACATGCACATGAATGTTCATTGCAGCACAGTCCACAATAGCAAAAAGATGGAATTTACCCAGATGCCCAACAACAGATCAATGGATAAACTATGGTATATATACTCAATAGAACATTGCAATGATAAAGAACAATGACGATTTTAGGAAGTATCTCATAACTTGGCTTCAATTGGAAGACATTATATTGAGTGAAATTAGTCAGTGCCACAAGGAGAAATATTGTATGAGACCCTAGTATAAGGACTTTAAAACAGTCTCATGTACAGATGAAAAGACTCTTTGATGCCTGCTAGGGAGGGAGGGAGGGAGGGGGAAGGCTTGTTATAGATTAGATGATAGCAATTTGGTTGGGTGAAATCAGTGACAACACACATTAGGAAGAACATCAGTTTAACTGGACTTCAACATAACATGAATACTCTTCTAATCTTAACCCAATATTGCAAGGAAAGAGTTGCAGGGGTGGGGGTCTGGGGACCATGCTCTCAGGGGACATCGAGACCAACTTCCATAAAGAGCCTACTGGTAAGAGAGTCTTCTGCACTCCATATTAATGAGTGGTCTCTGGGGTCTTAAAGCTAGCAAGCAGCCATCTGAGGTACACCAAATCATCCCAACTCAGCAAGACCAGATGATTACTAAGGATAAAAAAGACATGAGGGAAGGAGAACCCAGAAGATAGAAAGACCCTCATGAATGGGTGACTACATCAACACGTGACCAGAAGAACCAGATGGTGCTCGGCCACCACCAGTGACAGCCTTGATGGGACTCACAAAGTTGAGTCTCAGTGGAAGAGGAAAATAAAAAGGAGTGCACCCTGAGACCTCCAGTAATAGACCATATTTTATGGTCCAGGTCCTCGGGCTTCCCCTGAGAGTATGGTCCCTAATCCCTCACCATAAATCATTACTGAGATCAATTCCTCAGACAGGAATAAATTGATCCTGGTGACACAGAGTGACCCTATTGTGTGTGCAATTTATGGTCCTATGCATCCAGAGGATGTCGTCCTACAGGCATCTTTCTAGAGGGGAGGGAAATGGTGGAGAAGAGGGGACAGGAGACTGTTAAGAGTATATGACATGTATAGAACAGAAAGTATGAGTGTGCTGTCACCGGAGGAGAGCTGTAGGAACTGCAGATAGGCAGTCTTGCAAGTTTAAACTGGATTGTACACTTTCACTCAACCACAATAAATAAATAAAATAGAACATAAAAAAAGTAGTCTATCCATGTATAGAATATGAAAGCACATTTTTTAGAGAGAATTGGAGGCAATATTTTCAGAACACTGTAAGAGAGCATCTGTCCCCCAAGTTACCACAAGATTCAAGTTTGTTAACTCAGATTAATTTGTTCTCTAGATACTGACTGAAATGGCAGAAAGCATAATTTTATTATTTTCCATTTTTTTTAGTTTAATTCTGTTTTCAGTGGAAAGTCTTTTGAAACCATGAATCCTTATGACCAGCTTATGCAGAAAAATAAAATAAAATTAGACTATACCTCTCATAGATGAATTGATAGTGAGAAGCTCAAAGGCAACCTACTGAGCCTCCCACTCACCTCTTTCAAGGGCAAGTTTCACTCAATACAGCTTGAAAATGTACTGAAATATCTGAAACAAGCTGGTGTTCATAAATCATTAAGAAAACTGAAAAAATTGAAGATGTGAAGAAAGAGATCATTTCATATTTAAAAACGACAAATGGCACATTTGACTACTGATGTGATAACATCATATTTAAATATTTACAAATAATAAAATAAAATGATTCTCAAAATAAAATTATACACAAATAAGTAATTGAATTATATATATAGGTGAATTGTTACCACCTATAAAAGTAAAAAGTGATTACTATGAGGAAACATGATTTTGCAAGTAATATAAAACAGCCACAATCTGAAAGCATTTACTTTCTTGAAAAAATTACCTTATTGATCATGGAAATAGCATAGCATAGATGTAACACATAAAACAAACAAACAAAAAAACCCAAACTCATTGCTGTTGAACCAATTTAGACTCCTAGCAAGTCAATAAGACAGAAGATAACTGCCTCATACAGTTTCCAAGGAGTACCTGGTGGACTCAAACTGCTGACCTTTTCATTGTCAGCCATAGCTCTTAAGCACTAAGCCACTAGGATTTAGCAATCAGAGGCAAAAAAAAAAAAAAAAAAAAAAAATGGCTAAGGTATGTAATAGTAGTTTCAATAATGCGAGAAAACAAGGTGTCATGCATTGAATTGTGTTCCACAGAAAATATGTGTAGTAATTTGGCTGGGCTGGGGTTCCCTGTATTCTGTGATTCCTCTGCATATTATATTTTTATTCTGTAAATTCTAATCTCTACCTGTGATTAAGAGTGGATTATTTAGAGGATTAGGGTGGGACTGTGAATTCTTTCCTAAGGCCGCCTCCCTGCTCCACTGGAGTTTCCCTGGGAGTGTGGCTTGTACCACCTTTTAACCTAAAGGTAAAAGGAAAGAGAAGCAAGCAGAGAGTTGGGTACCTAAGACCAACAAGAAAGCAGCCTCTCAAGTAGAGTGCTTCCTTCAGACTCGAGGTTCCTGAGCCAACGTGCTCCCTGACCAAAGACTGATGAAACATGAGGCCTTTCCCCAGAGCTTACAGAGGGAAAGCCTTCCTCTGGAACAGACACCCTCAATTTGGACTTGTAGCCTACTGGACTGTGTAAGAATAAAGTTTCCTTTGTTAAAGCCATCCACTCTGGTATTTCTGTTAAAACAGCAGTAGATGACTCAAATATAAGGATTAGATGAGATAAACATTAACAGATTCATAAAAGATTGAAATCATCATGCAAATGTGCAGCAGTTAGATTTCCCCTGGAGTACCATAGGGTCTTTGTCACCTTTTTGTTTTCTTCTAATGTTTTCCCAATGACTCTGATGATATTCCAAAGAGAATAGGTAATAGGCTGGATTTCAAGACAGAATCTAATTATAGCTTTTTGTGCTGTAACAGTATGACATACATACAAACATTAATTTCAACAAGTACAAATAGAAAATTATAAAACAGGTGAAAAACAAAAAGATAAAGATCTGTGCATTGAGTATAAAAATGGGGCACAAGAGCAAGAATAAAAAAATAATTCAAAAGCCATAATTAGTTGAAGTCATCACCTGTTTGGTTGCCAAACAAAATGTAGCTTGATCTCAGTCACAATTATTATATATATAACATCTTCAAAAGAATATATATTCTAATCTACCTTGCCATCGAAACATACTTGCAAAAGAGCATTTAGTTGTGTTATACTTTTAAATGTAGACTGTAATGCAATGAAAAATTTTGATTTACAAAAATTCTTCCTGAGGTAAATTCTCTCTTTCTCCATCTCTCTCTCTTTCATTTATTTTCTTTTACCTTAGCATATTTTTTGGGATTCCAGCATTACAACAAGAAGTTATCAAAAAGCACACAGTGTAAGAAATTTTGGACTCCTTATGCTGTGTGTCTTATCAAAGATATTTAAATAAATGATAAAAATTTGTAAAGACTCTAAAATTATTTTATTTCCAACATCCATATTTATGTTATAATGTTATATGCAATTACTGTGGAAACTTTTGAAAATGAAGAAAAGCATAAGATAAATTGAAATGGACTGTAATGCCACTAATCCAGCATATTCAACATCCAATTGTTCAGCAAATATTTGTTGAGTTACAAGTATGTGCTTGGTACTATCCTAGTTACCTTTGGCACAAATTATTTATCCAATATCTATTCTTCCTTCAGTTTTGGCTAATAGAAATCTGAGTTTATTCAGGTGGGTAATATGCTCATGGTTTACATTCCCATACTCCTACCTGTAGGTGTTTTTGTGACACATTTTTAACCACAAAGATACAGAGAGAAGACCCAGGGAATGCTTATATCCTGAAATAAATTAAGCATATCTTCTAGGATAAAGTTTCCAGCCATTGTATATTCTCCATTTCCTTTCTTGCTACCTGGTAAACAGAAATGGCAGAGGTACAGAAGTTAAGTTGTAACCGTAAAGAAGAAAGTCATAAGATAAAATAGTGGAAAAGTGTGTACAAGAAACTTGCGTCCATATACAACTTAGAGCAGCAACATGAGTTATACATTGCTTGCCTCTGAATTTCCTGCTAGCCCTGAAAAATAGAGTCCTTAACTCTTTATGCCACATAATAAGATTTTCTTTCATTTATAGTCAAAAGCAATCCTAAAGGATATAAATTCCTCATTTAAAAACAAACAAAAAATCTGTTGCTCCCTCAACAGTGTTCTCTTTACTGAATGTACCTTCCTATTAGTAATAGAAAACTTAAATATCAAAGGAAGTAAATTCAATATCCTTGAGTTGTCATTCTTTAATGAGATAACTGAAGGAAGACAGGCTAGAATAGCATCATTAAGTGTAAATTCTTTAGGAGAAAAAAGATATTATGCACTTGCTAACCTCAAAATCATGCCTAGAGCTGTCAGGTGTAAGAGATAGAGTAGGCAAAGAGTCTTTCAATTTCAGTTTCTTCTCTAACAAGAAATGTACTATTTCTGACAGCTCTCTATGTACAGATTTCATCTCTTGGCATTGCAATCTCTATCAATGAGGCAAAAAACCTCAATATATCAACTACTAGAAATACAAAGTAAAAATTATAGGGGAAAAATTCTTAAAGGTAAAGTTACACATTTAAATTTTTTAGAATATGTTAAAAATAATCAGCACATCAATAATAATACAAAACATTTCATTAATTTATTGGGAAGCACCAGTTTTATAAAAGTGAAATTTTTGATCGATTGTGACTCACTGCAAAAAAATTGTTGCAAAAGCATCTGGACAATAAAAGTGGGTAAAATGAGGCAAACACAAGTCTAGTTTCTTTTGTCTTGTACATATGTATACACACACGTACAACCTGAGACTGTATGATGAGCATATTATGGTACATGTGCTTTCAGAATAAAGTGACTACATTTTAAACAGAGGAATAAGTGTACTTAACAAATGTCTTAGGTCTTTAACAGAAGACAGCAAAGTAGAATTTTGAAAGAAATATCTGGATGACTTTGCTTTTGGGGACTCAGCTATTAAGAAAGTAATTTTTTAATTAATATACATTACAAAGTGATATTTTTACATTATTTTTAAAAAATGAGTAAAAATATGTGACTACATTTGCTGAAGGAAACTATGGAATCCAGTATAACAGAGATATTCTCAGTTGATTTAAATTTTAAGTTAAACTTCTTACTAGAAAAATTACAAAACTAGTCAGTTTTCATGCTGAAGAGTGTATTATTAAACAGAATTAAGAAAAAGGAGACAAGATGTCAGCATGAGTAGCTGCTTACTCTCATCACTCCCAAACAAATCTTGTAAAAATAAAAAGGCAAAGATAGATGAATTTACAGTCTCATAACTTTGGAAAGCAGTCAAAGAATTGTAGCATCTAAGTGAACACCAAATTAAGAAAAAGCCTGTGCTCAGATGGTAGAAATTTTCTGGCTTTTTTTTCTATATTGAATATGGTTTTCCATATTTTCTATCACCACAGCAGTGAACACCTTGGCAGAGGCTGCTACTAGGATGGAAAGCTACAGGTTGTGGGCTGTTGTCTCAGATACAGGCATAAACTCTGACTCAGGAGTATGTGGAACAGACCATATTTTTGACAGCAAACTTGTGACTGCCTGTTCATATCTGTCAAGGGTTCTCTGAAGGACAGAGGAGAGAATCCCATCATATTAGACTGCAAATGCACATTGGGGACAGAGATTACCAAGCAAAGCCTAGCAGAAAGTGTCTACACTTAAT
Source organism: Heterohyrax brucei (assembly GCA_028571685.1). Classification (NCBI taxonomy): domain Eukaryota; kingdom Metazoa; phylum Chordata; class Mammalia; order Hyracoidea; family Procaviidae; genus Heterohyrax; species Heterohyrax brucei. Next base: position 113,978,971 of record CM053166.1, on the reverse strand, counting down.
TATATAGGGTTAATTAGTGTGAATGAAGCATCTGAAAACATAGACCTGGCTTCTAAGGGTTAAAAGAGAACTGATGTGTGAGAGTCCCACGAATTCAGAACTCACATGTGTAATTATGCAAAAAGGAATAGGGAGTTCTCTCATCAGTTTTTGACCTAAATAGTAGTAGCACTGGAAATAAAAATCAGAATAAACTATATAGGAATTTGGGGACTCAATCAGTGTCTTAATTCAACCATGTGAATGTTTAATGAGGGAACAGCTGCTGATCTCTCCTAGATGAACAATGTGCATCAGCTGGCTTCAGTTCTCCATTCTGCAGCCAGGACTGGCCAGACCTGATCTGGTAGGAATCAGCATCCCACAAGAAGATCAACTGCAGTCAGTGTGATAAGTGGAGTGGTAGCATTCCAAAAGTGCCTTCTTCAGCAGGCAAGAATAAATGGCAGAGAGCCCACTCACGCCTCCAGAATCAGTAAAAAAAAAGTCATTTGATTATCAAAAGCTAGGTGGCTTGTGTCTAAACTGCTGAATGCCAATCTAAAACTTTCCTTTGGACTAAACTGCTCTCTTTTTTTCCTAACACTTCACCCTCCATTCTCTGCACTGCACCAGGCCTCATATATGGACTGATGCAGTACTAGGGCCAGAAGTAGGACAACTTATGTGTGTCCTGAGCCATTCTCCCAGACATGGAGAGGGAACAATTTAACAGAGAAAAACAAAAATCTGCCAGCTTCCCTAAGCTGGGAACTCAGGACAGAAATAAGTCCTTTGTCTAAACATACGCGTAAGAGGTCCAGACACCTTGAAAGTCTTTCAGCACTGCATACAGCATCCAGTCCCCATCATCCTGCAGCAAAAGCTATCTACTTTCTCTCATTAATGAGCATGGACATGCCTTCCTCACAGACACTCACAGGAGGCTATCAGTCCCTTAACTTTCTCAATGTTTGCACCCAGATACCACTGCCTACATAAATCACTCCTGCCCATTTCAGACTATAAGGGAGAGCCTGCACCACACACATGGTGGTTGACTACTTGGGCACCTGAGCAGAACACATACAAGAAAAGTAAAAGGACAACTTGGCTCATATGCCTAGTAACAGGTCTAATGACCTAGTGACAACACATTAGGATCTCTAATGCACCAAAACAAAACAAAGGAGGAAGTTAGAACACAGTAAGCAAACACAGATAAATAGAGTAATTTACTGATGACTCAGAGAGAAGAGTGAATACCAGATGACTTAAAGAGGAATACCACGATGGCTTCAAAAGCCCTCCCACCCCGAAAAAAAATAGATAGAGGAGTTTTTCAGATGAATAAAACTTCTTGGAATTATTGGAGGTAGAATACAAAATATTAATATTTAGAATTCTTCAAGAGATTAAAAAAGGAGATCAGGCAAGATACTACAGAGCATAATGACAAATTGAGGAGGCTGCAAGAAATCCTTGAGACACAGCAATCAGAAATCTAACAAATTAATTATGAAATTACAGGTTTGGACAACACAATAAAGAGACAAAGGAGCAGAATTGAGAATGTTAAGTTAGAATATGCGAGACTGAAGATAAAAATCTTGACACCACCATATTTGAGGAAAAATTAGATAAAAGAATTTTTAAAAATGAAGAAACACTAAAATTTATGAGGAATTCCATCAAGAGAATTAATTAACAAATGATTGGAGTACCAGAATGGGAAGAAGAGGGTAAGAGAAAATGCAGAGTGAAGTACTGTTGACAGAAAACTACACGGACATCATGATAGGTAAGAAGATATGTATCCAAGATGCTCATGAAACAGGACACAAGGTATACCCCAAAAGAAAGTTGCCATGCCATATTGTAATCAATCTTGCCAAAATTAAAGAAGAAAATTTTAAAAGCTGCAAGAGATGAAGAAAAAGTAATCTATAAAGGAGAGTCAGTGAGACAGTTTGGACTACCCAGCAGAAATCATGTAGGAAAGAAGGCAGTGGGATGACATATAAAAAGTTTTTAAGGAAAAAAGTGGTCAGCCAAGAGTTACATATCCAGGAAACTGTCTCTCAAATATCATGGTGAAACTAGGACATTTCCAGATAAACAGAAATTTAGGGAATTTTCAAAAAAGCAAACCAAAATTACAAGAAGTACTAAAAGGATCTGGTGGAAAATCAATCACATGGGGTAATAACACAAGACTAGAACACAGAACAGAGAAAACAAACATCAACACTGATATGGAAATTATAACAATTAAAGCTAAAAAATTGAAAATAGGGAAACATGTGTCAATACATAAAATGACAACCTTATAACACAAAAAAGGAGCTAAAAAAATGGAGGTACAGATCTTTCATGTGGAGAACAAGTCAAGGGTATATGAAGAAATAAAAACTGGTTTAAATTTAGAAAAATAAGTGTAAATATTAATGTTACCACAAATAAAATTAATGATCCTACACATCAAAATTAAAAACAAGTAAAACCTGAAGTCTCAGAAAATATGAAATCAACAATGAAAAAAAATAAAAACACGTAAAATAAAATGACTTAGCACAGAAAATTAAGTAGAACAAAAAACCTCAATAACACGCAAAAAAAGCTATCAAAATGACAGTAGTAAATTCAAACCTATCTATAATTATTGTAAACATAAATGGATTATACACACTAATAAAGAGACAGAGAGTGGCAGAACGGATGAAATAAACATGATCCATCTATAAGTTACCTACAAGAGATACATCTTCGACTGAAAAACACAAACTAAAACTCAGAGAATGGAATCAATGTATCAAGCAAGCAAAATTCAAAAAAAAGCAGAAATGGCAACATTAATTTTTGGTAAAAAAAGACTTTAAAAGTAAAATACCCCACAGTGGACAAGGTAAGATAGCATATAATGACTAATAATTCAATACATTAGGAGGACAAATCAATATTTATGGACCTAATGATAGAGCACCTAAGTACACCAGACTCTAATAGCACTGAAAGAGAAACAGACAGCTCTACAATAATAGTAGGAGACTTCAACACACCGCTTTTAATGAAGGACAGAACATCTTGAAAGAAGCTCAGTAAAGACACAGAGGATCTAAATGCCACCATCAACAAACTTGACCTCATAGACATGTATAGAACACTGGCCCAACATTAGCAACGTTTACTTTCTTTTCCAAAGCACGTGGAACATTTTCCAGAACAGACTACATACTGGGCCATAAAACAAGCCTTAACATTCAATGCATCAAAATTTTTCAAAACATCTTTTCAGATCATAAACCTATAAAAGTAGAAATTGCGAACAGAAAAAGCAAGGGAAAAAATCAACCACATGGAAACTGGACACCTGGCTCAAAAACTGCTATGTTGTAGAAGCAGTGGAGGACAAAATAAAGACATACACAAAAACAAATGATGATGAAAGAATATCCTACCAAACCTTTGGGATTCAGCATAGAAACACACAAACTAGCTAAAATAACATAAATAGAGGTAGAATAAACAAACAAACACATATCAAAAAAAGAAACTGGAGGGGTAATCAAAACCTTACACACACACACACACACACACACTAAACCTGGCCCAGATGGCTTCACTGGAAGATTTTACCAAATTATCAGAGAAGAGGTATTACTACTATTACAAAACATATTTCAGAGCATAGAAAAGGTTGGAGTACTCATAAATCCATTCTAGGAAGCCAGCATAACTTTCATTGCAGAACTAGGTAAAGATACCAAAAATAAAGAAAATTTCAGCCTAGTATGTCTCATGAATTTAGATACAAAAATATTCAATGAAATTCTTTCCATTAGAATTCAACAGCATGTCAAAAAACAATTCACTATGACCAAGTAAGATTCATAAAAAGGAAGAAGGGGTGGTTGAACATTAGGCAATCAATGTAATCAACCATGTAAATAAAAGACAAGAACTACTTGATTTTATCAACTGATGCAGAAAAGGCACTTGACAAAGTCCAATATCCATTCATGTTAAAAACTCAGCACAACAGAAATAGAAAGGAAATTCTTCATCATGATAAAGGGCATTTATACAAAGCCAAAAGTGAACATCATACTAAGTGGAGAGAGTCTAGAAGCATTCCCCTTGAGAAAAGGAACCAGACAAGGATGCCCTATGTCACTAAGTTTTTCAACAATTTGCTTGAGACTCTAGTCACAATTGGGCTAGAAAAAGAAATAAATGGCATCCAAATTGGTAAGGAAGAAGTAAAAGTATCTCTTTTTACAGATGACATGATTTCATACACGGAAAACCCTAAAGAACCCACATGCACACACGCACAAACAAAAACGCTAGAACTAGTAGAAGAGTTCAGCAAAGTATCTCAGTGAAAAATAAACAGAAAAAATAGCTGCCTTCTTCTATACCAATGAAGAGAACATCAGAGGGAATCCCTGAATCAATACCATTTACAACAGGCCCAAGATGATAAAATACTTGGGAATAAATGTAACCAGACACATAAAATACCTATACAAAGAAAACCGGAAGACATCACTGCAAGAAAGCAAGAGACCTACATAAGTGGACAAATGTAACTGACTCATAAATACAAAAATTTAACATTGTGGAAATACTTATTCTGCCCAAATTGATCCGTGGATACAATGAGATCTTGATCCAAATTCCAATGGTATTTTATTTTCTATTCTCTAATTCATTTAGTTCTGTTATAATCTTTATTATCTGTTTTCTCCTGGTGCCTGATGGGTTCTTTTGTTGTTCTCTTTCTGCTTGTTCAAGCTGTAGGGTTAATTCTTTGGTTTAGGCCCTTTCTTCATTCTGGACATGTGCATTTATAGAGATAAAATGACCTCTGAGCACTGCTTTGTATCCCATAGGTTCTGGCAGGATCTGTTTTCAATCTCATTTGATTTCATAAATTTATTTATTGCATTTTTTATTTCTTCATAACCTATGGATTTTTGAGCAAGGTGTTGTCAGTTTCCATGAATTTAAATTTCTACCTATGTTTTTTCTGTTATTGATTTCAAGTTTTATGGCTTTACAGTCTGAGATGATGCTTTGCAGCAATTCAGTGCTTTGTATTTTGTTGAGATTTGCTTTATGACCTAATACATGGCCTATTCTGGAGAATGTTCCACATGCATTGGAGAAGGTGTACTTATCTGTTGTTGGGTAAAAACTTCTGTAAATGTCAGTGAGGTCTAGTTGGTGGACTGTCACAATAAGATCTTCTGTATCTTTACAGAGCTTTCTTCTGGGTGATCATTTCATTACTGAAAGTGGAGTGTTGAAATCTTCAACTATTATTGTGGAGTGATCTATCTCATTTTCAATGTTGTCAGCATTTGTTTGGTATATTCAGATGCTCTAGTATTGGCTGCATAAATATTTAATATTGTTACATCTTGTCTATGTATTGAAACTTTCAGCAATAAACAGTGACCATCCCTGTCCATCATGGATTTTACATTAAAATCTATTTTATCTGAGATTAGTATTATCACTCCTGCTCTTCTTTGTATATTGTTAGCTTAGTATATATTTTTCCATCCTTTGATTTTAAGTTTGTTCTTGAGTCTTAGACATCTTTCTTTTAAGTGACATATAGATGGATCATCCTTTTTGATCCAAGCTTTACTTTCTGACTTTTCAATGGAGTGTTCAATCTATTTACATTCAGTGTAACTATCGATAGGTTAAGTGTTTAGTGCTGTCACTTTGGTGCCTTTATTTTTGTGTCGTTGATGTTGTCTTTGTCCCTGGTCATTTTTCTTTATGGGTTTACTTTTCATCTTTTTCAGTGTTGGTTTTGTGTTTGTTGGGACTCCTGTATTATATTTCTTATTTTGATATGTCACATTAATAGTGTGCGTTGCAGCTACCCTTTTGATCCCCCTTAATGTTCTAAGTTTAAACCAATCTTTAACTTCTGTATACCCCCTTAATTTCCTCTTCATCTGAAAGGGTTATGTCTACTGTAATACATCCCTGTTTATAGTGTGATGATGTCATAGTTTTCATGATACGATCATTGGTTCCCTACTTTTAATATGTTTGTGTTGATTAAACTCAGTGACTTCCCTGAGTAGGCCTCTGGATGTTGTGACAGTACCAGCCATCAGACGAACAGAGCTGAGGGGAAAGCGCAGGAGCTGAATAAGACCGAAACAATCACATCAGGGGGGACTCAGTCAAGCTGAGACGTTTATTTCTTTTCTGAGCAAACTTTTATACAGCACACACTTCGTTGTTTATTCTTAACTCTGGTCTTTCTCATGCACCTGTGTTCCCTAGTTCTCAAAACCTCTGATCTAATAATTAGCCCCATCCAAGGACAGCCACATGTTGTTATTCTTTCTTGGGATATTGCTAAGCAGTCAGTTCTCATGACCTTGCTGGCACAATATTTTTCTTAAGTAAGCCTTGCCCAGTAAATTTCTCTAAGATTTTCTTTAAGATGATTTCAGCTCCCGACAGTGTTGTGTCCTGCATTGCATCCTTAAGTATACATTTGATGTTACTGTTTTTCTGAACATAGAGCTTCTTTTAGTATTCCCTGTAGTTTTGATTTGGTTTTTACAAAGTCTCTAAGCTTCTGTTTATCTGAGAATATCTTAGTTTCACCATCATATTTGAGAGGCAGTTTTGCAGGATATATAATGCTTTGTTGGAAGCTTTTCTCCTTCAAGGCTTTGTATGTGTCATTCCACTGTCTTCTTGCCAATATTGATTCTGATGAGAAGTCAGACAAAAACCTGTAGGGTTTCTTATTGGTATATTAGCTTTGCTTTAAGTCTCCTGCCTTTAAGAGCCTCTCTTTATGTTTCATTTTATTAAGCCTGATTATAATATTTATTGGGGTCTTTAGGATCGAGCTTATGTGGTGTTTGATAAGCATCTTGAATATCTGTGTTCTGTCCTTTCTTGATTTCAGGGAAATTTTCTGTCAGCAACACTTCAGCAATTCTTTGTATTTTTAACCATCCCCCACTGTTCAATTATTTGTAGATTATTCTTCTTACTAGAATCTCATGTTTCTTTTTTTTTCATATTGTGATTGAGTGAAGGTATATTTGCCTATTCACAGATCCTTCTACTCTCCTTGCTTGGTGTCAGCACACTCCTCCTTTCTGTTATACACATGTCATATCTTTTTTTTTTTTTTAGTAACTTTATAATTTTATTTCATTTTTTTGGTTTGTTTTCCAACTCAACAGCACTTGGCTGGCTTGGCTTTATTTTTTTTATAGCCATACAGTTGTATAATACATAAATGAATCCTAAATTAAAAATGAATTTAACAACTATCTAATCTAAACCCACACCCCTTGCCCTTCCACCCTCCCCACTCTTGCTGCCATCAAAGAGTCTTTTCAGTTATTCATGAGTCTGATTTTAGGTTCTTATCATAGGGGTCTCATACAATACTTGTCCTTCTGTCACTGACTACTTTCACTTAACATAATGTCCTTCAGTTGAAAGCAGATTAAGAAATGTTTCCTGCTATATCGTTGTTCTTTATCATTGCATAGTGTTCCATTGAGTATATATACCATAGTTTACCTATCCATTCCTCTGTCGTTGGGCATCTGGCTTGATTCCATCTTTTTACTATTGTGGACTGTGCTGCGATGAACATTTGTGTGCATGTATCAGTTGATGCGAATGGCCTGGATTCTGTAGGATATATTCTAAGCAGTGAAATTACTGGGTCAAATGGTATACTTATATCCATTATTTTAAGGGAGTGCCAGATTACTTTCCAAAGAGGTTGTACCATTTCGCAATCCCACCAACAGTGTAGGAGAGTTCAAATCTCTCCACAGCCTCTCCATTTGTTGTTTTGGGTTTTTTGTATCATGGCCAACCTTGTTGAGGTGAGATGGTATCTCATTGTCATTTTGATTTGAATTCCTTTAATAACTAATGATTGTAAGCATGTTCGCATGTGTTTTTTGGCTGCCTGGATCTTGTTAAGAGAAATGTCAGTCCACCTCCTTTGCCCATCACTTAATTGGATGATTTATCTTTTTATTATCGATATTTTGTAGTACCTTATAGATTATGGAGATGAGGCTTTGATCTGACACAGAGTTACCAAATACTTTTTTCCCATTCTGTAGGTGGTCTTTTAATTCTTTTGATAACGTGTTTGAATGAGCAGAAGTGTTTGATTCTTATTAAATCCCATGTATCTATTTTCTCTTTTGATGAATGTGCTTTGTTTGTCAGATTTTGAAGTATGTCTATATTGTGTATTAAAACTTCCATTGTTGATCCTATTTTATCTTGGATGAGCAATATCATTTTAGATTTTATATTTAGGTCTTTTAACCAATTTGAGTTGATTTTTGTATGATGTGTGAGATATGGGTCTTTTCTGCAAATGGATATCTAATTTTGCCAGCACCATTTCTTAAAGAGACTGTTTTGACCTCAGATTGCTTTGGGCAAAATAGACATTTTCACAATGTCAAGTCTTCCTATCCATGAGCAGAGCAGGTTATTCCACACATGTAAGTCTCTCCCAGTTTCTCGTAGTAAGGTTTTGTAGTTCTCTTTGTAAAGATTTCTTATTTCTCTAGATAGATTTATTCATAAGTATTTTATCTTATTGGGGACTATATTAAATGGAATTGATTTGGTGATTTCTCCTTTAATAATCTCACTGTTGGTATAAAGGAATCCTATCGATTTACTTATATTTATGTTGGATCCCGACACTTTGCTGAACTGTTCTATTAGCTCCAATAGCTTACTTACGGATTTCTTTGGATTCTCTGTATAAACAATCATATCATCTGCAAAGAGGTAAATCTTTACTTCCTCATTGCCAATACGGATGCACTTTATTTCTTTGACTTGTCTAATTGCTCTGGCAAGAACTTCTAGCACAGCTTTGAATAGAAGTGGTGACAGTGGGTATCCTTGTCTAGTTCTCATTCTCAAAGGGAATTCTTTCCGTCTTTCATCATTCAGGATGAAGAAAGAAGTTGGCTTTACATAGATGCTATTGATTACACCGAGGAATTTCCCCTCTATTCCTATTTTTCTGAGAGTTTTAAGCATGAATGGGTGTTGAACTCTGTCAAATGCCTTTTCTGCATCAATTGAAAATATCAGGTGATTCTTTCTGTATTTTGAGCTAGTTTATAACATCTGGGGTTCAATATAGAGGTGCTTACTTTGCCAGCTGGGAAGAGGGATGTATATACCTAAAAACCTGACTAAGTTTGGAAGTTGTCAAATACTTTTTACTCCTCATTTTAAGACGGCCTAGAGAAACAACTGTGGCCCATCCTAACAGCGTCTCTCCCAGCCTCTATTGATCCACATGAAGCCCCCAAAACAGCAAACGTTGGAGAAGACAGTAACCCAGAAATCACCCATGGCACTAGAAGGCCCCGAAAAGAAAACACCTCAGAACTCCCCAGATGAAGAAGCTTTTCTGAAACTATCAGAAATTGAATACAAAAGGATTATACAGAGAGTCCTCCTAGATCTTATACAAAATGGAGCAGAGGAAAACGAAAAATTACACAAGCTGTTCCATCAGATGGAACATCAATACTCAGAAATCCAGCAGATCAAGAACAAAATCAAAGACACAGAAACTTCAATTCAAAGCCAAGAAAACAGAATGGAAGAAATGGAAAAGAGAATTTCTGATTTGGAAGGCAGAGCTACTGACTTCAGCATCTATGTAGAGAAATCTGCAAAAAGAAACAAGAAAAATGAAGAAGCATTAAGAAGCATGTGGGACTCTATTAAGAAGAACAATCTATGATTAATTGGAGTTCCTGAACAGGGCGAGACACCTAAGAACACAGAGAGTATTGTTGCTGGGCTGCTGACATAAAACTTCCCAGAAATTATGAAAGAAGAGAATATAGATATCTAAGATGCATATCGAACACCACTCAATATAGACCTCAATAGAAACACTCCAAGACATTATATTCAAGCTTAATAAAATGAAACACAAGCAGAAACTCTTACAGGCAGCAAGACACAAAGCAAAGCTGACATTCAGAGGGAAACCCTGTAGGCTTTCATCAGATTTCTCAGCAGAAACGATGTTGGCACGGAGACAGTGGCATGACATATTCAAAGCCTTGAAGGAGAAGAGCTTCCAACCAAGAATTATATATCCTTCAAAACTGTCTTTCAATTATGAAAATGAAATTAAGACATTCACAGATAAACAGAAACTCAGAGACTTTGTAAAAAACAAACAAAAGCTACAAGAAATACTGAAAGAATCTCTTGACTTGGAATAACAAAACCACTAACTTTGTGTTTTAGAAGGACACATTATCTAGAATCCTACTTAGTTAGGGTAGGCTGTAAACACAATCAAAGCTGTAATAGTGAAAGAAATGATCTAGTGATCATATCATGTAAACTGTGATATCATCATATTAAAAAGAGGGATGTACTACAGTCGTTATAGTCCTTCCAGATGGAGAGGAAGTTTACAAGACTGGTAGGAATCAAAATTGGGTTTATATATAGTTTAGTAAGCAGGATCACAGGGGCAACCGTAAAACACAATAAAAAAGCAACAAACCATATCAAGAAATGTAGCACAGGAGTCTCAGTAACCACAAAACCAACCTTGAAAAAAGTGAAAAATCAACTTATAAAGAAGGTCACAGAACAGATTAATAAGAACAACAGAGAAAACATCAACACAAAATTAAACATATCACAATGGCAGCACTGAACACATGCGTATCAATAATTACATTGAATGTGAATGGACTGAATGCTCCAGTAAAGAAAAATCGAGTGACATCTTGGATCAAAAGACATGACCCATCCACCTGTTGCCCACAAGAAACTCACCTTAGATTTAAAGATAGGAACAAACTGAAAATTAAAGAATGGAAGAATATATATCAAGCTAACAATGAACAAAGAAGAGTGAGTGTGGCAATTCTAATCTCAGATAGAGTAGATTTTTAATGTAAAATACGCCATCGTGGACAAGGATGGTCACTTTTTATTGCTGAAAGGTTCAATACACAAGTAGGACTTAACAATATTAAATATTTATGCACCTAATATTAGAGTACCTAAATACGTCAAAGAAATGCTGACTACTCTCAAAAAGGAAATAGATCACTCCACAATAATAGTAGGAGACTTCAACACTCCACTTTCAGTGTTGGACAGATCGTCTAGAAAAAAGCTCAATAAAGACACAGAAGACCTTATTGCTGCAATTAACCAACTAGACTCCATCAACATATACAGAACATTCTACCCATCAGCAGATGACTGCACCTTCTCCAGTGCACATGGAACATTCTCCAGAATAGATCATGTGTTAGAACATAAAGCAATTGTCAACAAAATCCATACCATCGAATTAATGCAAAGCATCTTCTCAGATGGTAAAGCCATAAAAGTCGAAATCAATAGCACAAGGAACAAAATTACCACAAGATAAGAAAACTACAGACCTATCGCCATTATGAATACAAATGTAAAAATATTTAGCAAAATACTAGTAACCCAAGTTAAAAAACATACTAACTAAATTTATTCTAGGAAGGGAAGGATGGTTCAACATTAGAAAATCAATCAACGTATTCCACCATACTTGGTATTCTATATTCTTCACCAATACCACAGTTTGAATGTGGTAATTTTGTCATAGTTAATATAGTGATTAAGAGAATTAATTCAGTTTATAAAATTGAATGTAGCCAAAAACCAATTTGAGTAGGTATCCAAAACACAGTGTAAAAAGGGAGTTGGATATGGGGTTTAATGATTGATTGTAAATCAGATCAATTTCAGATTAAACGTCTTTAAAATTTAAACGTTGACCATTTGATTAAGAAGGAATGAGTCAGAGATTAAGTTAAAGGCCTCAGACAGCTCAGTTAGTTGCAGACACACCATTCCCAAGAACAGAATACCATAATTTTATTTGAAGGATGATATGCTTCTTAAACACAGTATTTCACATGTAAAATGCATCAAATTAAAGCAAAACAGCATTTTACAATTATAATAATAGAGAAGATGAGAAATATAATCATTCTAATTAGAGTAGCCATGAGTCGGATCCGACTCGACGGCACTTGGCTTGGCTCAATTAGAGTAGCAATTTTTTCCCACATCCATCCCAAGTGGAAAACCAATTACTCATAATTTTTTAAAATCATTGAACATGATCTTCAAGTTGAGATACTGCATGTTGCATACGATGAGCATAGAGCATAATATCAGCAATATTGTCAGGAATATAGACACAGCAATCAGATTTTACCATGGCACAGACACCTCCTTGGTTTTCAGTGAGGATGCCAAGGTCTGTTCTGTTTTGGAGTACGAATTTTCTCATCACAGCTGTTTTGGTGTTGATCTCTTAAAGTCCAGTGCACTATCATTTAGGACAGTAGACACATATTAATATTTATGCGTGTGCCATAACATCTTCAAGTGCTACCTGAGGTGTGAATACTGCTGTTAAATGATCATGCCAATAAAACACTGATCAAAACCACTAAACTTTCAATATAATGCATTAATCAGTAAAGGGAGTTCAGTTAAAATACATCCTTGAGTTCAGCTCAGGTCCACAGTGTGTCTTCTAATTCAGCCTGGCAGGAATCAGGGCTAAAGATTGGTTCTGTACAACCAAAAGTGCCCTTAGGGGCAATCCAATAGATACTTGAATGTCATAGCCAGTAGCTGGTTAACCAATCATTAGCATGTAAAGTTACAGCTGATACATATTCAGATACTGGAAGGCATCCTGTACATCTGGTGAGGGCTAGATTATTCATATGAGGAGCAACCTAACTTAGTCATCCTGCTTGGGGAGTTAACCAGATGAATCAGTCTACATCTGTAGCCCTATACTTCAAAAAGTAGTCTGTGGATTTGGAAGTTTCTTTAGTTAACTCTTCTTGGGTAACTTTCTTCAGTAAAATAAATGTTTCAGGATTAAAAATTTAGTTTACTCTAGATTTTGTTCAGATCTGAAAAGAGGCCATTCATTGGTGGAAAATCTAGTAATAGTGATTTTCTGTACTAATGAACTATTTCTCCATCATTCTTGTATGCATAGAACAAGAGCAAACCAATCAGATCCCCAAGGTGGGAGACCAAAAAGGAAAAGACAGATTGACTTAAAATTGTGAGGGTACCACCTACACAACAATTAGATCTTTTAAAATGATAAACATAAGTATCTGGTCAAACCAGGAAAAATTAAGATGTATGACTATGTCATTACTGTTGTTAGTGTTATCAAGTCAGTACTAACTCACAGAGACCCTATACAACATAATGAAATAATACCTGGTCCTGTCCCATCCTCACAATCTTCATGCTTGAGCCCATTGTTACAGCCACTGTGTCAATCCATCTTATTGAGAGTCTTTCTTTTTTTCACTGACCATCCACTTTACCAAGGTAATGCCCTTCTCCAGGGACTGACCCTTCCTTACGACATGTCCAAACGATGTGACATGGAGTCTCACCATCCTTCTTTCTAAGGAACACTCAGGTTCTACTTCTTCAGAAACAGACCTGTTTATTATTTTGCAGTTCATGATACATGTAGTATTCTTCACCAACAGTACAATGCAAGTACATCAATTTTTTTTCGGTCTTCCTTATTCATTGTCCAACTTACCTGGGCACATTAGGCATTTGAAAATAAAGGCTTGGGTCAGGAGCACATTGGACTTTGAAGTGCCATCTTTGTTTTTCAACACTTTCAAGAAATCTCTTGCAGTCTTTTTCCCAAGGCAATATAAAGTATGATTTCTTGACTACTAGCTCCGTGAGTGTTGATTGTCTGTACAAGTAAAATGAAATCCTAGCCAGCATCAATCTTTTCTTTATTTATCATGGTCCAGTTATGAGAATTTTTTCTTTGTTTTGAGGTGTAATCAATCCTGAAGGCTGTGGTAGTCCATCTTTGTCAGTGAGTGCTTCAAGTCCTCTTCACTTTCCATAAGCAATGTGGTGTCATCTGCATAATGCAGGCTGTTAATGAGTCTCCCTCCAATCCTGAGGCTGCATTCTTCTTCATATAGTCTAGCTTCTCAGATTATTTGCTTCACATACAGATTGAATAGTTATTGTGAAAGAATACAATCCTGATGTACAGCTTTCAATGCTTTAAACCTTGCAGTATCCTCTTGTTCTGTTCCAGCGACTGTCTCTTGGTGTATGCACAGGCTCCTCATGAGCACAATGAAGTGTCCTTGAATTCTAAGTCTTCCCAATGTTATCCATAATTTGCTATGATCCACACAGCCAAATGTTTTATAGTAGTCAATAAAACCCAAGTAAGCATCTTACTGGTATTCTCTGCTTTCAGTCGGGATCCATCTGACATTAGCAATGCTATCTCTGGTTCTATGTCCTCTTCTGAATCTGGCTTGAATTTCCAGTAGCTTCCTGTCAATATACTGCTGCAGTCATTTTGAGTGATCTTCAGAATAATTTTACTTTGTGTGTGATATTAATGATATTGGTCTGTAATTTGCACATTCACTTGGATCAACTTTCTTGAGAACAGGCATAAGTAGAGATCTCTTTCAATCAGTTGAACAGGTAGCTGTCTTCCAAATTTCTTGGCATAGATGAATGAGCACTTCCAGTGCTGTTTCTTTGTTGAAATGTTTCAGTTGATACTCATCAATTCCTGGAGGCTTGTTTTTCACCATCACCTTCAATGCAGCTTTGGCTTCATCTTTAAGCACCATCAGCTCCTGATCACATGCTACTTCTTGAAACGGTTGAAAGTTCACTAATTCTTTTTGGTGTAATGACTCTCTGTTTTCCTTCCATCTTATTTTGATACTTCCTGAGTTGTTCAATAGTTTTCGTGTCGAATCCTTCTCTACCGCAACTAGAGGCTTGAATTTTTTCTTCAGCTGTTTCAGCTTGAGAAATGCGCAGTATGTTCTTCCCTTTTAGTTTTTTATTTCCAGCTCTTTGCTCATGTCATTATAATGCCTTCCTGTCTTCTCGAGCCACCCTTTGAAACATTCTGTTCAGTTCTTTCACCTGATCATTTCCTGTTCTTGTTTTAGCTATTTGATGTTCAAGAGCAAGTTTCAAAGTCTCTTCTGAAATTCACTTTAATCTTTGCTCTCTTTCCTATCTTTAAACGACCTCCTGCTTTCTTCATGTATAGATGCCCCTAATGTCCTTCATTCACAACTCTTCTGTCTTTAGTGTTCAATATGTCAAATCTGTTCTTGAGGTGGTCTCTAAACTCAGGTGGGAAAGACTCAAGACTACTTTGGCTCTCGTAGACCTGTTCTAATTTTCTTCAGTTTCAGTTTGAACTTGCATATGAGCAATTGATGGTCTATGGCATAATCATCCCCTAGCCTTGTTCTAAAGGATGATATTGAGCTTTTCCATAGTCTCTCTCCACAGATGTTGTCAAATTGATTCATGTGTATTTCATCTGGTGATTTCCATGTGTATAGTCACCATTTATGTTGGTTTAAAAAGTATTTGTAGTGAAAAAGCAGCTGGTCTTGCAAAATTCTATCAAGTGATCTCAGCAGTCTCTGTATCACCAAGGTCATGTCATCCAACTAGCAATCCTTCTTCTTTTTTGCAACTTTCTCATTCTAATCATCACTAATAACCAATGTATCCTGATTTCATGTTAAATCAGTTTCAGAGTTCAGAAACTGATTTTTTTTAAAAAAAAATCTTCAATTTCTTCATCTTTGGCCTTAGTGGTTGCTGTGTAAATTTGAATAAAAGTCGTATTAACAGTTCTTGTTTGTAGGCATGTGGATATTATCTTATCACTGACAGTGTTGTACTTCATTATAGATTTTGAATTGCTTTTTTTGATGATGAGTGAAATAGTATTCCTCTTAAAATTGTCATCTCCAGCATAGTGGACCACATGATTTTTCAATTCAGAATGGCCAATATCAGTCCATTTCTGTTCACTAATGCCTAGAATATCAGTGTTTATACATTCCATTTCTTTGTCAAGAATTTCTAGCTTTCCTAAATTCATACTTTGTTCATCTCACGTTCTGATTATTAATAGATGTTTACAGATATTTACTCTCATTTTGAGTCATGCCACATCAGCAAATGAACTTAACTCCATCCATGGCATTAAGGTCAACTCTACTTTGAGGAAGTAGCTCTTCTTCACCAGCCATCTCTGAGTGCCTTCCAACCTAGGGGGCTCATCTGTTGTCATTGTATTAGACAATGTTCCACTGCTAGTCATAAGGTTTTCACTAGCTAAATCTTTTCAGGAGTAGACTGCTGGGTCTTTCTTCCTAGTCTGCCTTAATCCTGAAGCTCAGCTGAAATCTGTCCATCATGGGTGACCCTGTTGGCATCTGAATACCAGCAGCATAGCTTCTAGCATCACAGTGATATGTAAGCCCCCACAGTATGACAAACTGACAGATATGCTGGGGACTAGTCCATAGTATATTCAATATTCTTTGCCAACATCATAATTCAAAAACATCAATTATTCTTTGGTCTTCCTCATTTATATATATATACATGCACACACACAAACATATAACAAAATGAGGAATAAGTATTCGGTAGTGACAGTCCTCATTTATGCTACTTGTCACATATTTATAGCTGGTACTTACACTTACCTTCTTCCACTACCTTTTCCATATTCTTTTTGCCCTCATCAAACACCTCAGCTGATTATGGTTCTTTGCTTGGTACAGTGATCCAAGTCTTCATTCCTGAAGTTTCTGGGCTAATAGTAGTCTTGTCTAGATTGAGCTGTTGTGGTTTTCCATGGACTTTTTTTTTTTAATATGACTGAGTGAAAATGTACATTCCCGTATAAATTTACATGCCCACCTATATGCAGCTTCCACAGCTCTCCCTGTCCGGTGACAGCACACTAGTCCTCTGTGCTCCATATATGTCTCATCCTTCCAACAGTCTCCTCTCCCCTCCTCTCCAACCACTCTCCCTCCTTCAACCAGATGTCAGCAGGATGATATCCTATAGATGTATAGAAACATAAAGTGCATACAATATACAGTCACTCTGCATTGTCAAGTCTAATCCATTCATGTCCAAAAAGTGGATCTTCATTATGATTTATGGGCAAGGGCAGCATCAGGGCCAGGCGCCATGCTCCCAGGAGAAATCTGAAACCACTGGACCATCAATTGAGGTCTTTTAGTGGAGATCTCAGGATGCACCCCTTTTTATTCTTGTGTTGCCAGTGAGACTCAACTTAGTGAGCTCAGTCATGGCTATCAATGGTGGTGGCCAGGCATCATTTGGTTCTTCCAGTCCCAAGTCGATGTAGGCACCCACTCATGTGGGTCTCTCTATCTTCTGGGTTGTCTTCACCCCATGTCATTTTGGTCCTTGGTGAGCATCTGTTCCAGCTGAGTTGGGACCATTTGCTTAGACTTTTATCACCGGGCATGATAGTATTAAGAGACAGCCTCAGGGATCTCCCATATTCCATACATACTCTTGTTTACCTCCATTAAGTAATGAAAGTCTAAGTCACCCTTGGTAATCAGACTTAATCACAAAATTCAGTATGGTAACTCTCATCTTTGCCTTTTGATTCAGAGATATGAGGACCCCCAAATGACTGAGTTTTATCCTTAATTTTCAATTATATGAAATCAACGTCATCCTGTCTCCTGGTGCATGAATTCCTCCCTTTGGAACTAGGACCTCTACATCACCAGAGCGTAGTGAAGTGGTGACAGGAAGCAAAAAGTTGTGAATAAGTTATTAGGTATAATAAAGTTTGTTGCCTTTCTCATTTTAACTGTTTGATTCCTGATTATGGGAGAAGCAAATTATATATTAGACATTGATTCAGAGCAAATGCAAGCCTCCTAGAAAACACTGTAACGGTCCGACAAGATACTGTTGCGTTATCAGTGCTATAACTGAGTCTTTAAAAGACCATTCCACAGTTTTATCAAGTCAACTGGTTCAAAATGATGGGAAACATTGGCAAAAGAAGTCAATTTCATGAGCATATGCCTATTGCCACACTTCATTTTCTGTGAAGTGAGTTCCATAATTTGAGGCAATGCTGTGTGGGACACGATGTTGGTGGATAAGAAATTCTTAATATTAATGTATAGTAGTTTTGGCAGATACTTTGCATGCAGGGAAAAAATATCCATGTCTACAGTATGTGCCTACCCATTAAGAAAAAAGTGCTGCCTTTTCCTTGTTATTATATATCTAGTGAAATCAACATGTTACCTGGTTGCTCACTGACCTCTCTGAGGAATGGTGTGATATCGAATACTTAGTGTTAGTCTATGTTGCTGCTAGTGTATTGGGTACTTAGCAGATGCTGTAACCAAATCAGCCTTGATAAGTGAAAATTCATGTTGCTGAGCTCATTAATAATTTCTACCCTGCTATAATGGCAACTTTTTTCGTGAACCCACTGGCAAGGAGGAGAGTGACTGAGGAAAGAAGGTAACCGGTGTCCACAGAATACGTCCAGCTATCAGCTTGATTGTTAAAATCCTCCTCTGCAAAGGCCACCCTTTCATACTTCTTTGTAACCAATTTTTCAATCATATTATTTCCAAAGCACTGGCCACCCAGAAAAGTCTTTTTCACAGCACATGATTTAGAATACAATTGCACATCTATTTCTCCTTCCAAACAAAATTAACCTCAAGGTCTATCATTCAAAGTTTTGTGCACTGGATGAGTTTCCCTTCACTACTATCCTTCAGGGAAGTCCTAGAGTGGGGCTGCAATGCTGCAGCTAGCCTGTTTCAAGTGGTGTCTGAATATCACACAAAATCATCTGTAAACCGTGCATGAGTTTTCTCTTCCTCATTCAACTGAATGTAAGGAATTCTTCATGAGGACATAGGTAAAGCCTGAGAAAGAGGAGATAATGTAATAGAAGTAGGACCCATGAGCACTTGGAATATGTCATGGTGCTTGTGGCTTCATGGTCTTCTTAGGTCTGATTTCATATGTACCACTTGATTTGATGATGGAGTGCTGCTGTGTACATCCAACTTTATGACTGTGAGTCAGACAACACCTAAATCATGATGGGTATCTCAGGTAGCCTTGTAACGTGGTGGCCCATCTCTAAACTTTCAGCTTCTATCAATAACCAGTAACAAGACAAATATTGTTTCTGAGGAGAATACTAGTTATCTGCAGAAGATGGCAGGACTTTGCTTCTAAACTCTGTGGGTCAGCAGTGCAAATCACTAGTAGAGGCTTTCCAAAGACTTTAGCACCTCTACCTGCAAGTGACATTTCAAGTACCATTGTATCAGCTACATCATATGGCCCAAGTGACAGAGCAGCTTACAAGGAACGTGAATCTGCTGCAGAGCAAAACTAACAGCTTTTTGGGTATCTTGGTAAATATGCCAGTATAATAAATCCACATGAGGGATACGCTGCTTCCAAAATACAAAGAACCACCAAGTCTTGTGTCTCCACTTTAGTTGTAGGAGGGGCCAGATACAACAACTCCTCCTTCACTTTCAAAAGAATATTTTGGCATGCCCCACATGTCTGGACCACTAAAAGTTTCACTGAGGTCGAAGGTGCCTGAATTTTTGTTTCATTAATTTCTACCCTCTGGCATGAAAATGTCTTGCCAGTAAGTTACATTTTAATTGTTGACACTTCTTTCTTACCAGGTTCAATCAGCATAATGTCATCAGTGTAATGGACATGTACGTTGTCATGTAGAAGGGAAAGGCAATCAAGTTCCCTGTGGACTAAATTCTGATATAGAGCTGACAAGTCAATATATCCCTGGGATAGGACAACCAGTGTGTACAGCTGACCTTGCCAGCTGAAGGCAAACAGCTTCTGATCATCTTTAGAAACAAGAGTGGTAAAAAAGTCATTGACCAGATCAATGACTGTATACCAGATACCAGGAGATGTATTAATATCCTTAAGCAGTAAAACCACAGCTGCAACAGCAGCTACAATTGAAGTCACCACCTAGTTAAGTTTTTTCTGCTATTGATTTCAACTTTGATGGCTTTATGATCTGAGAAGATGCTTTGCAATAATTCAATGGTATGGATTTTGTTGAGCATTGCATTATGGCCTATCACATGGTCAATTCTGGAGAATGTTCCATGTGCACTGGAGAAGAAGGTGTAGTTGTCTGCTGAGGGGTGGAAAGTTCTGTATATATCAATGAGGTTTAGTTGGTTAATTGTGTCAATGAGGTCTTCTGTATCTTTACTGAGCTTTTTTCTAGATGATCTGTCTAGTAATGAGAGTGGAGTGTTAAAGTCTCCCACTATTATTGTGGAGTCATCTAACTCTCTTTTGAGCATAGTCAGTGTTTCTTCGACATATTTAGGTGCTCTGACATTAGGTGCATAAATGTTTAATATAGTTAAGTCTTGCTTGTGTACTGAACCTTTCAGCAATAAATAGTGTCCATCTTTGTCCACGATGGTGGATTTGACATTAAAGTTGATTTTGTCTGAGATTAGAATTGCCACCCCTGCTTTTCTTTGTTCATTGTTAGCTTGATATATATTCTTCCATCCTTTAATTTTCAGTTTGTTCCTGTCTTTAGGTCTCAAGTGAGTTTCTTGTAGACAACATATGGATGGGTCATGTCTTTTGATCCAAGATGACACTCGGTGTCTCTTTACTGGAGCATTCAGTCCATTCACATTCAATGTAATTATTGATAGGTATGTGTTCACTGCTGCCATTATGATGTGTTTATTTTTATGTTGATGTTTTCTCTGTTGTTCTTATTAGTCTGTTCTGAGACACTCTTTGTTGTGAGTTGATTTTTCACCTTTTTCAGAACTGGTTTTATAGTTGTTGAGACTCGTGTGTTAGATTTCTTGAAATGGTATGATACATCTTTGTTGTGCTTTACAGCTGCCCCTATGAACCCCCTTAATAAACTATTTATAAACCCAATTTTAATTACTATCAGTCTGGTCATCTTCCTCTCCATCTGGAAGGACTATAACGACTGTAGTACATCCCTCTTTTATTATGACGACACCATAGTTTTCATGATGCTCACTGGATGGATTCTTTCCCAATCAAAGCTGTGATTTACTTTGGAGCCTTCCCTAAATGAGTACTGAGTAGTGTGTCGTTCTAAAATATAAAGTTAGTGGTTTCGTTCTTCTAAGCCAAAGCCAAGAACTTCTTTCAGTATTTCTTGTAGTTTGGGTTTGGTTTTTACAAAGTCTCTGAGTTTCTGTTTATCTGGAAATGTCTTAATTTCATTTTCATGTTTGAAAGACAGTTTTGCAAGATATATAATTCTTGGTTGGAAGTTCTTCTCCTTCAAGACTTTGAATGTGTCGTGCCACTGTCTCCGTGCCAGCATGATTTCTGCTGAGAAATCTGACGAGAGCCTACAGGGTTTCCCTCTGAATGTTAGCTTTGCCTTGAGTCTTGCTGCCTTTAAGAGTTGCTGCTTATATTTCATTTTGTTAAGCTTGATTATAATATGTCTTGGAGTCTTTCTTTTGAGATCGATACTGGGTGGTGTACGATATGCTTCTGAGATGTCTATATTCTCTTCCTTCATGATTTCTGGGAAGTTTTCTTTCAGCAGCTCAGCAACAATACTCTCTGTGTTCTCAGATGTCTCACCCTGTTCAGGGACTCCAATTAATCGAAGGTTGTTCCTCTTAATAGAGTCCCACATGCTTCTTAATGTTTCTTCATTTTTCTTCTTTCTTTTTTCTGATTTCTGCTCATAGACACTGGCATCAGTAGCTCTGTCTTCCAAGTCAGAAATTCTTTTTTCCATTTGTTCCATTCTGTTTTCTTGGCTTTGCATTGAAGTTTCTATGTCTTTGATTTTGTTCTTGATCTGTTGGATTTCAGAGTACTCATGTTCCATCAGATCGAACAACTTGCTTTATTTTTCATTTTGTTCTGCTGCATTTTGTATAAGGTCTAGAAGGGCCCTGTATATAATCAATTTGTATTCACTTCCTGATGCTTTCATAAAAGTTTCTTCATCTGGAAAACTCCTTGGTTGCTTTGTTTGGGAGCCTTCTGAAGCCATGAGTGATTGCTTGTATGCCACAATTGTCTGTTACTTTTTGGGTCCCATGTGAGTATATAGAGGCTGGAAGAGGTACTGTGAGGATGGATTGCAAATGTTTCTCTAGGCTGTCTTCAAATGTAAAGCAAAAGGTATCTGACCAGTTCACAAGTCAGTTAGGTTTTCAGGTGTAGAGGTCCCTCTTGTCTTCTGACAAAGTAAGCGCCACTGTATCCAACCCCAGATGATAACAAACTAGTTCAGAATACAGCACTGCTAGTGCCCTGGTGGCTTCTGCTGACAGGGCCTAGCCTTATCCAACACTGCGTCGAGTACTGGTTTTGTGATAGAAAAGCGCTCTCTTGTGGGCAGGCTCTGGCTCCCAAGCTAAGAATTAGGTCCAGCTGCGGCCACCGTACCCAAGATGGCGTCCTCCACACAGGCAGCAGACAGGGGGGCTAAAGGTGCCCAGAGGCAGCGATTCCTCTGCTTCTGTTGCAGGGCCCCCAATGTAGGCAGCACTATGCAAAATCACTACTTTTCTGACAGAGAAGAGCTGTCCCATTTGCAGGCGCTCGCTCCCAGGCTAAGAACGAGGTCCCGCTAATATCTCGGTACCAACATGGCGTCCCGCACCCTGACCACGGAGTTCCGCACAAACCCCACTGAGGCAGCTACAAAACGAAAGGCTCAAAGTGTCTAGATTAACAGAGTCCCGAGCCTGGCTCTCAGAACATGGGAATTTCGCCTGCCTATCCCCCCAGCAGCGCGTCTGAGTCCTGCCCCCGGGCAAGGCCCAGCTCCGCCCGCCAGCGGAGACCGAGGAAAAAAAAGTCAAAACGGTGCGTTTACCTTCCATCCGTGAGAGCCGGGGCTAGCCAGGAGCGGGAGTCAGCGAAAGAGAGGAGATTTTTCGCTGAGTGGTATAAAGTCCCAATTAACAGCTCTGTGCCATGTCCTGAGGCTGATTAGGTGATCAGAAGGCTCTGTTTGATTGTCAGTTCTGGTCTTGGTTTCCAGAGGGATAGAACGAGACGTGGGCTTAGTCTGCCATCTTGACTCCGCCCCCACCACCTAGTTAAGTTTTTGATAATTCATCATTATTTTCCAAGACTCATTTGATTTCTGCACAGACCAGAGTTAAATGAGGATGTGGTGGAAATCACTACCTCCCATCCTTCAAGTCCTTGTTGATGGCAATAGTCTCCAAAATCCCTCCAGAAATGCAGGATTGCTTTTGGTTTATTATTTTCCTAGTTATGGCAGAGTGCCAAGTGCAGTCCAGTAGGATCTGACTCATGGCAACCCTAGGGGCCAGGGTAGAACTGACCCCCAGAGTATTCCTGGGTATAAGCACTTCTTACGTCTTCCGCTTGACATTGTATACCATAATAGTCCTTACTTTAATTGGTAGGAATCCAGTGTGGAAATTCAGGCAGTTGCTAAGTGTGTCTACTCCAATTATGCATTCTGGAACTGAAATCATTACAGGATAGTTTTAGGGACACACTGCATTCACTGTGAGACAAAATTAAGCTAAGAATCCTTTAATAACTTGACCACTACATACCTCAACTCTGACCGGTGCACCATAATAACATTTTGTTCCTCATGGAATTAGTACCAGTTCAGAGCCAGAGTCCCACAGTGACTGAAAAGTCCAATTATTTCCTTTTCCCCAACAATTTTTTCTTCACCTTTTGGGATCCGCTGGCACTTGTGTGTAATTGCAGGTCTGGAATCAATGATGGATGATGAGGGTGGGTCCTGAGAACACTGAACAATGTCTTGCAAGACATTTGCCTCGGAGAAACCTTAAGCAAAGATTGCTTAAACAAAGCTGGCTTAAATCTTTAGATGGGGGCAAAGGGGCTGATTTCACTGGTGTCATGGGTTGAACTGTACCTGTCCAAAAATATGCCAACTTGGTTAGACCACAATTCCCAGTATTGTGCAATTACCTACTATTTTCTCATCTGATGTGACTTTCCTGTATGTTGTAAATCCACTTGCTATGATGTAAATTTGCTCCTGAAAACTTCTAGTCAACTGTCCATTTCTGAAATCTTGTTGTTTATCTTTAAAGTTTTTAATTGCAATTTTTGAATGATTTCTAGTTCTTTATTTATTTTAACACTTTGTTCTTGTCTTATTTTCCTGAATTCTTCATTTGCTGAGCTATGATGCAGCAGGGCAGGTCCAGCTGAAGGATAGGGACTGGGCTGGGCTGTCTGTGACACTTACTGGAGCTGGTATGACCAAAAAATGAGTGCTAAGTATGCTCCAGTAGGTCATGCTTATACTGTTCAGGGATATGAAGTTTAGCACACAGAGTAGGTAGGCAAGAAGGAGCAGGGAGTTTGTGACTAGGTATAGGAGAGAAGAGAGAGAAATAGGAACTAAAAACAAAATGCTATAAAGAGTGATAAGGAAACTTTCCATTGGAGTGGAGAGATGAGAAAAAAGGGCCAAAAAAAAAGAAAGAAAAAAAGAAAAGACCACAGAAGTCCCACCAGTGTTGTTGCAATGACCAGGGAAGTGTTTACCAGGCTGAGCACTGAGCCTGGTATAGTTTTCACACTGTCAGGCATTCAAGAGACAGAAAAATAAGGTAAGTATGGAGAGATGAGAATTGGGAAATGAAAAAAAAAAAATACGAGGCAAAAAAGCAAAAAGGAACAAAAAGAAAAAAAGAAATGCCCCCAAGGATCACGCTTACATGGATAGGCAGACTGGGGATGTTGGCCCTAGGCTGTACAGTACAGCCTGGCTAGAAAGGACTCCCAAGCTGTTTGGCAAAAAGAAAAACAAAAGCAAGAAAACAGACACAACAACACACACACACACACGTAAAACAGAGGATTCCACCATCATGCCTTCACAGGCCTGGAGAGTGCTTCTCCAGCTGAGCTACACTTCACAGCCTTTCAAGAAGAGCAGAGATGGCATACAGATCCATACGTTTGAGAGGAAAGAGGAAGTACTGGTGCGAAGCAGAGAAGAAACCAAAAGAAATGGAAAAAACTAATCACAGCTAAAGACAAATGACTCTCAGGGAGCCGGCCAGTGTGGGGTTGTGAATACAGTTTGGCTGGACCTAAGGAGTTTCTTCTCAGTCAAGAGACTGCAGCCAGTGGGAAGCAGTGGAAGCTTGGAAGGAGTTCAAGATGAATCTGTGCTGGGTTAGCTGATGAAGGAATTCCTCTCGTATCTTCTCTCACTCTGTTCTCTGTCAGTGTATTTCATTTGGCGTTTGGCTGAGATCTTTCTCTCCTCATTTGACTCTTTGGGTTCCAGGACTGACCCTTGCCTCTGTTTTACCTAGTTTTTGCCTCTTTGAAGTGGAGGATAGCATGGCACTTCTGTCTATGGCTTCATCTTAACTAATTTTCTTCTTTATTTTCCATGACTGTATCTTCCCACCCCCTTACTTTTATCTGATTTTTCCTTCATTTCTTAGAAGGCCCTGCATATTGCAGTTTTGAATTGCCTATCAAGTAGTTTGTGTCTTTTCTTCTACCAGAAGGTCATCTGATATTTCATTTTGGATTCTGGAGCCATCCTGTCCCTTCTTTTATATGCTTTGACATTTTCTGCTGTCTCCAGGGCATTCAGGAATTTTTTGTTTGTTTGGTACCTGATTGCAGATTTGTTTGTTTCATCCTTTGTTTTACTTGTTCAGGTTTGGGCAGGCTCACGGGTCCTGACTTGTTGCTTGCTCATCTGTGGACATGATACTTCTCACCACCTTGTTCAGGTGGACAGGGCCAGTCTCTCCTCCATGTTGCAGCTTGGCAGGTCCAATAGAAGGGATGAGCAGAGATGGATCATTTGTGGCAGGTACTGGGGTCGATGGGGCTAGGCTGGGTACAGTGCAGGTGCTCTGCAACTCTGTTTCTTGGAGATACAAGTCTTGGTGCATGTTTAGATAGGTGGCAGGGAAGGAAAAGAATGAGATGTGTAGAGCTAACTGACAAAGAGAAATAAGAGAAACAAGTAGAAATTTTAAAAATGAAGAAAAGCAGAAGAAAAAGTGAATAAAAAGTGATACTCAGTAAACTAAACCAGTCATAAAAGGACAAATATTACATGATTCCACTTACAAGAAATATCTAGAGTAGGCAAATATCTAAAGACAAAAGTGTATTGACAGTTACCATCGGTAGTAGGGACAGGGAAATAGAGAGTCATTATTGAGTCAGTTCTAAGCTACTGTTAAGGATAATGGAGAAATCTGGAAATGAATAATGGTAATGAACAAATTTTCACTGAATTGTACATGCAAAAAATTTTGAAGCGGCAAATGTTTTGTTACATATATATATTTACCATAATAAAAAAAGCAGAATTTATAAACAGTAAATATTGTTCTTCTTAGTTTAATAACAGGTATTTTAAATTATTAACTACTAATCAAGTTTTTTAGACTCATTGTTTAAAAAAAATTGGCCAATTAAACCTCATTCATTAATACATTTTTGGCATTGATAGTGTTGTTTGAGTTTGTTCATTCTTTTTGTTTCAAAAATATCTTTATTTCTATTGTAGCATCAAAGTATCCACATTATTAATGCTGAAAAATATTGTGGAAGTCTTAATGGATGGAATTAAAGATAACATTCTTAGGATCTTATTAATTCATTTTTGCTTCTCTAAAATAATATTGTCATAAAGGCTGAAGGATCAGGCTCTGAATTTAAAACTGGTAAATAATACAGGTTATTCTTTCATAATTTCTTATGTAATAAATTAAATCTAATTGAGACTTAATTAGGAAGTCCATATAAATTGGATATTTCCCAAGTGCTGAATTAATACTAATTAACAACAAAGCTTGTTGTTTAATTGGAACAGTAATTCTGTTTAATTGGGATGGCTGTTAGTGATTAAATAGTACTCAAAATGAAATACTTTAGCTTGGTTTAAAGGCTAATTATACTCTGTCTCTTCTCTGAAGACCTCTCTGCAAGTATTGTTAATTTAGAGCCAAAAAGATTTTAACGTCTGCCTTTTTTGGTAGGATAGAACAGCTTAACACTCCATTAATTGTCATCTTCTGCAACCAGTGTATGGTTGTTCTTTTCTCAGCCAAGCTACTAAACAGACCTATTTTAGCAAACTGTAATTCATTCTTAACAGAGAAAGTATTCTTTTTTGATGCCAGCTCTATAAGTTAGTACAAATCAGCACATAAAACCATCAAGGTAGTATCTCTAAATTTTTGCTTGCCTGAAACTATCAAGCAGGGAGAAATGAGGAATAGGCATAAAACAATTAGAGATCAATACACAGAAGTATAAAATCCAATGCTTTGTTGTACAGTAGAGACTACAAGTATAATAGTAATTCAGAAAAAAAGATTTTTATGGTATGAAGAGAGATCAAATAAAAAATATATTTTAGAAAACATAGATTCATTGTAGAGAATGAAGACAGAGACCAGTGAAGCAGATAAGATTATGTAGAGTAAGTCAGAGATAATGAGTGTCTGAATAAATTACAGTCTTCTTAAGAAATAAACAAAATGAAACAAAACCCCTGAAATGTGATCCTATGAGGACCTACCCGACAGTGGTTATTTCCAGCAGTCCTTGATGCTGAGCAGAAATCTATATAATTCCTGTCAGGTCAATATACAGGATCTAAGACAATCCAGGAAATCATGTTGATTGCTGAGTTAACACAAAAATATAATTTCCATAAGGAGTGTGCTATCCTTAAATAAAATATATCTCTTACTGAGTTTAAACTTTTGCTTCTTAACTGCTCTATAGTTTGTAGTCACTCAAAGGGACTGCAAAAGGATTGGTCTCTTTGGGTTTCTTTTTTTTTTATTTTCCTCTCTTCCCTTCAGCCAATCTTTCATAAAAGGTGACTTAAGATTCCATGCTCCATGGTGGTCATTCATGTTTATGTTGTGGACTTTAAGAGGAAGAATTCCATAATGAACTTAGTCATCAAAACTTTATGGAATACTTTGTATTCTCTTTCCGCTTTGATAAATACCTGTCTTGTCTTAAACATTTTTATTTCAGTATAAAAGAAATATAATTGGAAGTCAACTATTTGTCTTAAGAACACCTAATGGAAAAAGAGAAATAGTAACTTTCTCTTGCTGATTTTGTGATTTGATACTAAAGCCTAAATACCTCTTAAAAAGTACATCCAAACATAGAACATAGAAGTTTTTAAAGCAATCAGTGGATATAATATTAAGAAGGCTTTACAATGCTGTTACATGTAGAACTTTAATGCAAAGCAAGTTAAACATAATTTTAGTTGGAGTCCTGTATGCGACTATTGCTATTATTGCGTCAACAGGATATCAGAGCTACTGCATTATGATGTCATGATGTGAATACATGACTTTGGGTAAAAGAGTTTTAAGGTAAAATTATAGCTACCTAATTGTTATATAACTCCTATGTGAAAGTACAGTGCAATGGAAAAACAATTTCATTAGAAGGCTACATAGGTTATTTGCAATGACAAAACAAAATGAAATACTGTCAAGACAAGTTATACTGCTAGAAAGGAAATGAAGCAATAATGGCTTACATTCAAAGCTCATTAAGTTTGAGGCATAAATGTACAATGGCAAAGAAATTCAGGGCTAGTTCCACAATACATTCAGTGAGATCCCCTTGTGACTAAGCAATATTCACTGTACAGTTCCTCTCTGAGAATGTACTGTAACAGGAAGCAATGTTATATGCTAATGGGAAAATGGTTATTACAGTGTGAACTAAGTAGAAACATGAATATAAACACTTTGTGCATGACTTAAAAGCAGTACAACTTAATTGAACTCTGTGCAAAATTCTATTACTCATTCTATTACGACCCGACTATAAAGTTACAACACGTTCAGGTAATAAAGAGTTTGAGATTGTCTCTTAACTTGCACTGTCCACGAGTTTGTGAGTTTATTTATTAGCTGTACGTAGTTGACTGTGCCAGCAAAAAGTTATGCAATTTAATCAAACTCTCAGATATCTGGCAAGACTGATATTAATATGAGCCAAGAAGGCATTTATACAAAGAGAGAGATGAGATCAAAAGACAGCTAATTCTTCATAACTAGATTATTCTGTACACCATACCTATACTTATTTAGAATGCCTCTCAGGCTATAATGTCATTACCTAGCCTATAGACAGTTACTTCACCTCCTCTAAATTGCTACTGAAAAAAAAAGTCAGTGTTTTGAAAAGGAAAAATAGCTAGTGCTTTCCAATCAGTCATGAGGATGGGTTTCATTGTTCTAAATTTATTACAAAAACAATGGAAACAAAATAAATACCACTTGCAAGTTTATTAACAAAAACAAATCAAATAACATCTTAGACTAATGTCCTCTGGAATCTGATCAAAGGTCAGATAAAATTTGCTCAGTGAAAAACCAAAGTGAATAAGAATATGAACTGTCATTTCATTTGTTCTGTAACTTTTTAAAGTAATTTTATTTTTATGGAAAGGTCACTCAAGGTTTCAGTACATTTTTCATATTATACCGTGTTTTGGTAATGTTTCCTTTGGCGATGTCTCACTCTCTATTTTGCCTTGGAAGTGGACAAAAGTATGTTTCTTTATATAAATAAAACTTGATAAAAATATTGGAGCCTAGAGAATCCACTAAAAATATTTTCTGTATGTTTTCTGTACATAAAGACATTTATAGTGGCAACAGAGAAGGTAGTGTGAATTTATCTTTTTTCCACTGAGCAATTCTTCATTTTCTCTCCTATGTACTTTCAAATTTCATAATGCCATATGCTGAGAAACAGACAGGCCCTTGAACGTGACCCTGGGTAAGGGATGACGAGAAGAAACTTTAGGGAAAGACACTATTCTCTGATAAATTTCCTTGTCCTTGAATTTTCTAATGAAACAGCTATTAAAAATCTAGCCCTAGGAATGTCTTAATTTCATTTTCATATTTCAAAGTTAGTTTTGCAGCATATATAATTCTTGGTTGGAAGTTCTTCTCTTTCAAGGCTTTGCAAAGGAGAATGGTTGGAGATGAGGGGAAAGGAGACTGCTGGGAGGATGAGACATGTATGGAGCAGAGAGGAATAGTGTGCTGTCACTGGACAGGGAGAGCAGTGGAAGCTGCATATAGGTGGGCATGCAAATTTATATGGGAATGTACATTTTCACTCAGTCATATCAAATAAAAAAAAAATCTAGCCCTAACATTTGCTTTAGTAGTAAATAGTGTAATTTTCCAGGTCACATAATGTCATATGCATATCATATAATCTAACAAAGAAGGATGTTTCATATTCATTTTTTAAATATTCTATATGTCATACAAATTATGATGTCATCTGTCTTATGTGTATGTTACTTTTGAGATAGATGGATCAGAATAGTATATTATTTAACTGGTGGGGAAATCTGCATTAGGGTCTAAATGATAGCCATGACCTTGGGACTACCCAAATAATGTTTTTTCAAGACTGGAGAATATGCTGTATGATGCAATTACATTAAATTTGTGGTTTACTTAGACCACTTCCTTGAATCCTTGAATGTACACATAGTGCAGCATAAGTTTTAGTATTCTGCTATAGCTTTTTTGGCCCCCAAATGGAAATTCCAACAGGAATCTTGGAAAGAAGCTGATGATGTTGGGAAAGTTTGTTATGTGTGTATTGTGAAGGTATTTTTAAATGCGATTGTTATGAAATACAGAATATGATACTCAATGTCTCACTGAATTCTCTTGTAAAATGGCAGATTACTTGAGGAAAAATGCATACTTTTAAGAACTAAAGTATATGCATATACCAGATATCCAAAAACAAGAAATTGTACTAATTAATACAACAACAGTGTGAGGAAATACGTACTATTTGTTTGTTAGAATTTAAACAGAGCAATGTTATTCAGAGTATACAGTGAATGTAAGATAGGATAGAAGGCACGCAGTAGGCAGGAGAACAAAACCACTGAAGTAACACAGTGAAATGCCCACTGGTCAATAATATTAAAGACATTTTAAATGAACCACTGTGGAAGAAGGGGTGAGGGAAAAGTTTGATTGAGAAGACAGGTGGAAACTAGAGAGAAAAAAAAGAGAATGGTCGAAGTTCAGACGTGTTATCAGACGTAGGTATCTCTCGCTACCTACACACACACACACACACACACACACACACACACACAAGGATACACACACGAGTGCACACACACACACGAAAGGTTGTGGAGAATCTGAGAAAATCAACAGTGGAGTTCTGCTTTCCTAGACCCAAATTTAAGAGACTTGAGCTTTTTCAGAAAATTTCTGCGTTCAGAAATATGTCAAATAAAATATGGTGTTACAGAAGTAACCTAGGATGGTTGAAGAAAGCATATACTTTTTTTAAAACTTATTTTATTTATTTATGTTATTTTTTCTTATGACTGAGTGAAAATGTACATTCCCATATAAATTTACACGCCCACCTATATGCAGGTTCCATTGCTCTCCCTGCCCGGTGACAGCACACTGTTCCTCTCTGCGCCATACATGTCTCATCCTCCCAACAGTCTCCTTTCCCCTCCTCTCCACCCACTCTCCTTCCTCCAGCCAGAGATCAGCAGGATGATATCCTACAGATGCATAGAACTACAAAGTGCATCCAATATATGGTCACTCTGTGTTGCCAAGTCCAATCCATTCATGTCTGAAGAATGGACCTGATGCTGTCCTTGCCCATAAATCATAAAGAAAGCATATACTTAAAAAAAGACTAAGAGATAATACCTACGGTTGTACAACATAAAGCATACAATCAATGTCACTAAGTTGTCTATGTGAAAAAATGTTGAAATGCCAAATGTTTTGTTAGATGCATATTTACTGCAATTAAAAAAAACAAAATGCTCCAAGCCATGCACACAAGGACAGATCACGCAGAAAGCAGCTGATAGGTCTCATGATTCAATGCAAGACTTACTGCTTCCGTAAATAATTTTTTGTTGTCTGGAACCCTCTGCAACTGGCGATTCCTTTGAATAACCAGAGCAATCAGTCTGCTGTTACATATTCGTATCTACTTTTCCAAAAACTCATTCAAGTTGTGCCTGCTTTAGTGCATTATACCCAGCTAGACTAAAAACTCCTTATGAAGGAACTATGCCTCATATTTTTAATCCCCATGCTGTTGAAAATGATATAGATACTCAATATCTTATTGATCGTTCCCATTATGTGACAACCTAACAGTGCCCTTCACTTTTTAAAAAGTATTTCTAAGTTTTCATGTTTTAATACAATTGCAACAACTTTGACAATGTTATCTATAAAATATTTATCCACACCATCATTTATCAACATCTATTCATTTTTATTAGGTTTCCCAGTCATCAGTGAGAACAAGTGAAAATCAACTAAATTTTCATATCAATTAGCTTGAATGGAAAGTTCTGACTACATGCAGAGTTTCCTGACATTTACTGCATTTAAATGATTGTTACTGCCTATTTTGTGATAGACTAGGGTAGAAAATAGAGTTTACTTAACTTTGATTCTGATATTTACATGTTATTCATAATTATCAGTGACTAACATTATAATCATCACAAGTATAAGAAAAATCATGTTTACTACAACTTGTCACGAAAATCATACATTATTGTTGCTGTTGTTAGATGCTATCAAGTTGTCTCTGACTTGTATTGAGTGACTCTGTGAACAACAGAGTGAAACACTACCTGGTCTTGTGCCATCCTCATAGATAATTATAGTGTTTGAGCCCACTATTGCAGCCACTGTATCAGTATATCTAATTGAAGGTCTTTCTTTTTCTTGGACCCTCTGCTTTACCAAGCATGATGTCCTTCTTCAGGTACTGGTCCTTTCTGACGACATGTCCAACGTAAGTGAGGCAAAATCTTACCATCCTCTCTTCTAAGGCACATTTTGGCTGTACTTCTTCTAAGACAGATTTGTTTCTTCTTCTAGTAGTCAATTATCTTCTCGATATTCTTCCCCAACATCATGGAACTCATGGAAACTGAACAACACTTTGCATGAAAAGCCATGAGTTATAAAAGAAATCAAGAACAAAATAAAGAGACTTATGAATTCAAATGAGAATGAAAATACATCATACAAGAACTTATGGGATATAGCCAAAGTGGTGCTCAGAGGTCAATTTATCCTATAATGGACATATAAGGAAGGAAGAAAACACCCAAACCAAAGAATTAATCCTTCACCTTGAACAAGTAGAAAGAGAGCAACAGGGGAACCCCTCAGGCACCAGAAGAAAACAGATCATAAAGGTTAAAGCAGAACTAAAGGAATTAAATAATAGAAGAACAATTGAAAAAACTGAGAAAACCAAAAGCTTATTTTTTGAGCATACCAACCAAATTGATAAACCACTGGCTAAACTTGCCAAAGAAAAGCAGGAGAGCAAATAAATAACAACAGATCTGAAAGAAATAAAAAATATCATAACAGAATACTATGAAAGACTATACTCCAGTAGATTTGAAAACCTAGAGGAAATGGACAAATTCCTAGATTCACAGCAGCTACCAAAATCATCACAAGGAGAAGTAAAACAACTTAATAAACTCATCACAATGGAGGAGATTCAAAAAGTTATCCAAAAACTACAACTCCAAAAAGCCCTAGCCCAGATGGCTTCACCACAGAATTCTACCAAGCGTTTAGACAAGAGTTAACTCCAATACTACTGAGACTATTTCACAGCATAGACAGGGATGGAACACTCCCAGATTCTTTCTATGAAGCCAGAATAAACCTGATACCAAAATCATGGAAGAATCCAACAACAACAAAAAAGAGCATTACAGACCAATATCACTCATGAAGTCAGACGCAAAAGTCTTCAACAAAAGCCTTGCATAAGGAATTCAATAACATATCCAAAAAATAATCCATCATGACTGAGTTGGATTCATACCAGGGGTGCAAGGCTGGTTCAGCATAGGAAAAACAATTAATGTGACCAACCACACAAATAACACAGAAAATATGAATCACCTAATTTTGTCAATTGATGCAGAAAAGGCATTTGACAAAGTCCAACACCTGTTCATGCTAAAAGCTTTCAGCGAAATAGGAATAGAAGGCAAATTCTGCAGTGCAATAAGGGGCGTCTACACAAAGCCAACTCCCTACATCATCCTGAATGGAGAGAGAGTGAAAAAATTCCTCTTGAGAACAGGAACTAGACAAGAATGCCCACTCTCACCACTTCCATCCAACATTGTACTAGAAGTTCTGGCCAGAGCAATCAGATAAGACAGTGAAATAAAGGGCATCTCCATCAGCAAAGAAGCAAAAATCTCCCTATTTGCAGATGATATGATTATATATGCAGAGAATCCTATAGAATCCATAAATAAGCTACTCAAATTAATAGAAGAGTTCAGCAAACTATCAGGATATAAAAAAAAAGTAAGTCAATCAGTAGGGTTCCTTTATAACAACAACAAGATCATTAAAGAAGAAATCACCAAATCAATATCATTTACTATAACCCCAAGAAGATAAAATACCTAGGAATAAATCTAACTAGAGAAATAAGAGACCTATACAAAGGTAACTATAAGATCTTATTGCTAGAAATTAAAAGAGACTTACATAGATGGAGAACCTACCCTGCTCATGGATAGGAAGACTTAACATTGTGAAAATGTCAGTTTTACCCAAAGTGATCTAAATATGCAGTGCATTCCCAATATAAATTCCAGTGATATTTTTTAATGAGATAAACACATCACCAACTTTGAAAAGGGAAGAAACCCCGGATAAACAAAGCATTACTGAAGAACACTATGGGAAGCCTTTCACTACTCGACTTTAGAATCTATCATATTTCCACAGTAGTCGAAACAGCATGGTACTGGTACAAAATAGAGACATATAGACCAATGGAATATAGTTGAGACTCCAGAGATGCCACAATCCTCCTATGAATAGTTGATATTCAACAAAGGCCCCAGTATTTTAAACTGGGGTAGAAATAGTCTCTTTAACAAATGGTGTTGGCAAAATTGGCAAAAAATTGAAACAAGACACACATCTCACACTTTACACAAAAAACAACTCAAATTGGATAAAAGACTTAAATATCAAACCTGACACGATAAAGGTCATGCAAAAAAAAGGGGGTCAACAATGGAAGCTTTAATACACAACATGGACAGACTTCAACATCTGACAAATTTTGATCAAGGGAAGAGAAAATAGATAAATGGAAGCTACTAAGAATCAAACATTTTTGCTTATCCAAAGACTTTATCAAAACAATTAAAAGACTATCTACAGAATGAGAAAAAATTTTTGGCAACTGCATGTCAGACTGACATCTGATCTACTGCAAAATATCAACAAGAAAAAGGTAAATAACCCAGTTAAGTGTGGGGCAAAGGAGATGGACAGACACCTCACTAAAGAGGATATTCAGGCAGCCAAAAGACATACAAGTCAAAACAACAGTGAGATACCATCTCACCCCAACAAGGTTGGCCATGATCCAAGAAATGCAAAACAACAAATGCTGGAGAGGCTGTGGAGAGATTGAAACTCTCCTACATTGTCGGTGGGATTGAAAAATGGTGCAACCTCTTTGGAAAGCAACCTGGCGCTTCCTTAAAAAGCTGGAAATAGATACACCTTTTGACCAAGTAATTCCACTGCTTGGAATGTGTCCTAGAGAATCAAAGGCAGTCACACGAACAGACACATGCACATGAATGTTTATTGCAGTACAGTCTACAATTGCAAGAAGATGGAATAAACCCAGATGCCCAACAACATATGAATGGATAAATGAACTATGGTACATATACTCAATGGAACACTGTGCAATGATAAAGAACAATGATGAATTTAGGAAGCATCTCACAGCCTGGTTTCAACTGAAAGACATGAAGTTGAGTGAAAACAGCCAGCAGCACAGGAGAAATATTGTACGAGACCCCTACTTAAAAACAGACTCATGTACAGAAGAAAAGACTCTTTGGTGTCTACAAGGGAGAGGATGGAGGAAGGGAGAGGGTTGGCTATAGATTAGATTAGTTGACAGAAATTTGGTTGGGTGAAAGCAGTGACAGCAGACATTAGAAAGAAGATCAATTTAACTGGAGTTCAACATAAACTTAGAACTCTTCTATTACAAAGACAAAGTAGCAGGGTTGGGAGTCTGGGGACCATGCTTTCAGGGGACATTGAGGCCAACTGGCCTCAATGAGTTTTCTGTAATTTATATTGGTGAGTGGTGTCTGGGCTTTTAAATGCTAGCAAGCTGCCATCAGAGGTACACCAAATGGTCCCAGCTCAACTGGATCAGATGATCACAAAGCACAACAAAGACACGAGGGAAAAAGAGCCCAGAAGACAGAATGACCCACGTGTATATGTGACCGTATCATCATGTGATCAGAAGAACCAGATGGTGCTTGGCTACCACCAAT
Organism: Heterohyrax brucei; assembly: GCA_028571685.1. Taxonomy (NCBI): domain Eukaryota; kingdom Metazoa; phylum Chordata; class Mammalia; order Hyracoidea; family Procaviidae; genus Heterohyrax; species Heterohyrax brucei. Next base: position 113,942,505 of record CM053166.1, on the reverse strand, counting down.
GACAGCTGTGATGGGACAGACAAGGTCATGCCCCAGTGGCAACACAGGAAAAAGGGTTGCAGCATAAGAATTCCACTAAAAGATCATGACTGATGGTCCAAAGGCCCAGGAGTTCCCCTGGGAGCATGACCCTTAGATCTGCTACCGCTCCTGATCATAAATCATTAATGAGCTCAATTCTTTGGACAGGAATGGATTGGATTCAGGGAGACAAAGTGACCATATGCTGTGTCCACTTTATGGTTCTATGCATCTACAGGATGCCGTTCTACAGGCCTCTTACTAGAAGGGAGAGGAGAAGGTGGAGAGAAGGGGACAGGAGATTGTTAAGAGGATATGACATGTATAGAATGGAAAGGAAGAGCGTGCTGTCATTGGGCAAGGAGAGAAGAAGGAGCTGCATATAGATGGGCATGCAAATTTAACTTGGATTTTATACTTTCAGTCAATCCCAATTAAAAAAATACAAAATCTGTACAGTCTTTGACTTCCATCAGTTGGTGCTTCAAGTCTTCTTTGCTTTTATCAACTAAGTTGTGTCATCTGTGTAGAACAAGCTGCTGTTGAGTCTTCCACTAGTCCTGATGCTGTGTTCTTCTTCATATAGTCCAAATTCTTGGATTATTTACTCAGCCTACAGATTGAATAAATATGTTGAAACAATACAACCAGAATGCACATCTTCTCTTATTTTAAACCATACAGTATCCTCTTGTTCTCATCCAATGACTGCCTCTTGTCCAGGTTTTACATAAGAACAATTAATTGTTCTGAAATTGCCATTTTTCACAGCCAGCCAAGCCAAGTGCCGTCGAATCCGATCCAACTCATGTTATCCATAATTTGTTAAGAACCATGCCTTTATATTGTCAATAAAACACAAGTCAACATCTTTCCGGTATCTTTGCTTTCAGACCAGATTCCATCTGAGATGATATCCCTCATTCCGCATACTATTTTGAATCTAGCTTGAATCTCTGGCAGTTTCATGTCAATGCATTGCTACAAACTCTTTTGAATTATCTTGAGAAAAATTTTACTATTGTGTAATATCAATGTTATTGTTCAATAATAGCAGCATTCTGCTGAATCACTTTTCTTTGAAATAGGTACAACTACAGATTTCTTCCAGTTGACTGGCCAGGTAACTGTCTTGGTATGGAATAGTGAGCAATGTTTGTTGAACCATCTCAGTCGGCATTTCTGACCTCTTGTTTTTTGCTAATGCCTTCAATGCAACTTGAAATTCTTCATTCAGTACCATCAGTTCTTGATGATATGCCACCTCCTGAAATGACTAAATGTTCCCCAGTTCTTTTTGGTACAGTGACTTTGTGTGTTCCTTCCACGTGCTTTTGATGCTTACTGCATCATTCAGTGTTTTGCCTGTGGAATCCTTCGCTATTACAACCAGAGGCTTCAAATTTTTCTTCAGTTATTTTTGCTTGAGAGACGTCTAGCGTGTTTTTCACTTTTGGTTTTCTAACTCTAAGTCTTTGCATATTTTCCTGTTATTCTTTGCCTTCTTAGAGCTGCCCTTTGAAATCTTTTGTTCCGCTCTTTTACATCATCATTTCTTCCTTTTGCTGTAGCTACTGTATGTTCAAGAACAAATTCCAGAGTCCATTTTGACATTCATTTCGGTCTTTTTTTTCTTTCCCAACTTTTTAGTGACACTTTACTTTCTTCATGTATGTTGTCCTTGATGTCATCTCACAATTTATCTGGGTTTTGGTCATTAGTGTTCAGTGTGTCAAATCTATTCTTGAGGTGGTCTCCAAATTCAGGTGAGATGTACTCAGGCTCATATTTTGGCTCTCGTGGACCTGAACTTGCATATGAGTGATTAATGGTGTGTTCCACAGTTAACTATTGTCCTTGTTCTGAATGATGATACTGAGTTTATCCATCATCTCTAACCACAGATGTAGTGGATTTGATTCCTTTGTCTTCCTCCTGATGAGGTCTATGTGTACAGCTGCCATTTACATTGTTGAAAAATGGGTTTTGCAAGGAGGCATTCACAGATCTTGCAAAATTCTGTCTTGTGATTCTGGCATTGTTTCTATCTCTAAGGCTGTATTTCCAACTACCAATACGTCTTTGTTTCCAACTTTCATATTCCAATCACCAGAAATTATCAATGCAGTTTAATTACATGTTTGATCAATTTCGGACTGAAGAAATTGGTAAAAATCTTCAATTTCTTTGTCTTTAGCCTTAGTGGTTGCTGCATAAATTTGAATAATAGTTTATTAATGTTATTCCTTGTAGCATGCAGATACTGTCTTATCACCTCCAGCATTGTACTTCAAGATCGATTTGGAAATGTTCTTTTTGATGATGAATGTGACATCTTTTCTTTCCACTTTGTAATTCTCAGCATAGTATACCATGTAATTGTCTGATTCAACATGGTCAGTACCATTCCAATTCAGTTCACTAAGGCCTAGGATATGGATGTTTATGAGTTCCACTTCATTTTGATGACTTCCGAATTTTCTAGATTCATATTTTGTACATTCCATGTTTTAATTATTGATGGATGTTCACAGCTATTTCTTCCCATTTTATGTCATGCCACACCTGTAAGTAAAAACTTCAAATGCTTAACTCTATCCACATCAATAAGATTAACTCTGTTTTGAGGAGGCAGCTGCTTCTCAGTTGTATCTTGAGTGCCTTACAACCTGAGATATTCTTTTTCCGGTATTATACAGCCTTCTTCTGATACTCAGAAGGTTTGCACTGGCCATTTCTTTTAGAAACAGATTGCCATGTCCTTCTTCCTAGTCTGACTCATTCTGGAAACATGTGCACGATGCTTGATCCTGCTAATATTTGAGCTACCAGTGGCATAACTTCCACCATCACAGCATGATACAAGCCACCACAGTATGATAAACTGACAAATGGATAGTAGCTTGCCTTAAATGTGTAAAATTTCTTTAAATATTTCTGATAAAATACAAGAAATGTGGAATACATAACCTGTCACAGAGTTGCTAAAAAATAACACTGGTCATACTCTAGTTCTATTTGTTTAGATGTAGATTATAAAAAACGTTAATAAAAATTATTTTACAGGACACGAAGAAAAGACATTGGTCTCAAAGTCCTTATAGGTACAAGAAATGTAATCTGTGAAAATATTCCCTAGACTCACTGGAGTATAAGACTATGGAAGGATTTTCTAAGCTTATCCTTATGTTAATGAGAATGCTTTTACTGTTTTGAAAATAGCATTTTCCCACAACAACAATTAATTGACTATTCCAAGGCAACTTACTAGAATATTTTTGCATATGAGGTACATGTTTACTATTTAGTAATACACTGCTTTTTAGGCTTTCTTTATATTTTTAAAATAAATCCAATTTAGTATATGTTATGGAATTCTTATTGTATGAAAACATACTGCTAGGTTCTGTGGAGAATTCAGAGGTGAAAAAATATGATTTAGTTGATCAACACTGCTCAAATTGGTCCAAAGCAGTTTTCAAACTGGTCCCTCTAGACATAGTACAGTATCTTGAAACACCCAGTTGTCAAAATCTCTTCTTATTATGCGAATATTCCATGTATTCATGGAAGTCCTGTCTTTTTTTCCAAGTTCTTTTAATCAAGTGTTGACAACCAAGTCTATAAATTATGCCCTGAATTGACTTAAAACAAACAACTGACTTATATGAACTTGTTGTTGGCATTGAGTTAAATGAATTACATAGCTTGAGTCATCAAATTCTTAATTTTTCAGTGTTGATCTCTAATCTCAGTAATATGCCTTGGACTTGTTTTTTACTGTCCATTTATTATATCTTATCTTTCTTCTCTTCCATTTGCTATCAGTTTGTAGTACTGTAGAGACTTGCATGCTGCTATGATACTAGATGCTATGACATTGATATTCAAATACTGGCAGGATCACCCTTGGCAGGCAGGTTTCAGCTGAGCTTCCAGACTGTGACAGACTAGGAATAAGAACTCAGCAGTCTACTTCTGAAAAGAATTAGCCAGTGAAAACCTTATTAATAGTAGCAGAACATTGTTATAGTGCCAGAAAATTAGAACCCAAAGTAGAAGGCATTCAAATGACCACTGGGGAAGAGCTGCCTCCTCAAAGTATAGTTGAACTTAATGACATGGATGGAGTAATGCCTCTGAGATCTTCATTTTCTGATCTGACAGGACTCAAAATGAAAATAAACAGCTTCAGACATCTGTTATTAATAGGAACTTGTGATGTATAAAGTATAAATTTAGGAAGATTATAAATCATCAAAAAATTAAACAGAATACATAAACATCTATATGCTAGGTGTTAGTCAGCTGAAATGGACTGTCATTACCCATTTTGAATTGGAAAGTGATATGGTCTACTACGCTGGGAATGACAACTTGAAGAGAAATGGTGATGCATTCATGGTCAAAAAAAGAACATTTCAAGGTCTGCCTGAAGTGTAATGCTGTACAGTGCTGTCAGGGATCAGAAAATATCCATATGCCTACAAGTAAGGACAGTAAATATGACTATTAATTCAAATTTTTTCAACAAACCCTAAGGCCAAAGATGAAGAAACTGAAGATTTTTACCAGCTTATGCAGTCTGAAATTGAATGAATATGAAATCAAGATACACTGATTATGGGTGGTTGGAATACAAATGGTGAAAACAAAGGTTTGGGAGTTGGAAAATAGGGTGTTGGTGATATAAATGACACCGCAGGTCACAAGACAGAATTGTGCAAGACCAAAGATTTCGTTGCAAATACCTTTTTTTACCAACATAAACAGCGACTATATACATAGACCTTACCTGATAGAATACACAGGAACCAAGTCAACTACATCTGTGGAAAGAAATGATGGAAATGTTCAATATCAGCCATCAGAACAAGACCAGGTGCTGACTGTGGCACCGACCATCAATTGCTCACATGCAAGTTCAAATTGAAACTGAAAAAAATTAGAACAAGTTTACAAGATCCAAAGTATGAACTTAAGCATGTCCCAAGTAAGCTGAAAGATCATCTCAACAACTTATTTGAATACCAATGACAGCAGAATCAGGCAATTTGTGGAGTGACATCAAAGGCATCATCCATGAAGAAAGCAAGAAGTCATTAAAAAGATGAGAAAGAATGAAAAGACAAAATAGGATGTCAGAAGAGACTCTGAAACTTGCTCTTGAACATCAAGTATCTAAAGCAAAAGGAAGAAATGCTGAAGTAAAAGAACTGAAAAGACGGTTTAAAAGGGTGGCTTGAGAAGACAAAATAAAGTATCATGATAACATGTGCAAAGAACTGGAGATAATCAAAAGAGAAGAATGCACTCTGCACTTCTCGTGCTGAAAGAACTGAAGAAAAAATTCAACCCTTGAAGTTGCAAGAGTCAAGAATTCTACAGGGAAAATATTAAACAACTTAGAAAGCATCAAGAGAAGATGGAAAGAATACACGGAGTCATTATACAAGAAAGAATTGGTTCAACCATTTCAAGAGCTAGCACATGATCAGGAACAGATGGCACTGAAGGAAGAGATCAAGGCTGCATTGAAGGCATTGGTGAAAAACAAGGCTCCAGGAATTGATGGAATATCAGTTGATATGCATCAACAAATGGATGAAGCACTGGAAGTGCTCATTCATCTATGACAAGAAATTTAGAGGACAGCTACCTGGCAAACTGATTGGAAGAGATCCATATATGCCTATTACAAAGAAAAGAGATCCAACTGAATGTAGAAATTATCAAACAATATCATTGATATTACACACAAGTAAAATTTTGGTCAAGATAGTTCAAAAGTAACTGCAACAGTATGCTGACGGGAAACTACCAGAAATTGAAGCCAAATTCAAAAGAGGATGTAGAACCAGGAATATCACTGCTGATGTCCGATGGATCTTGGCTGAAAGCAGACAATACCAGAAAAATGTTTACCTGTGTTTCCTTGACTATGCAAAGGCATTTGACTGTGTGGATCATAACAAATTGTGGGTCACATTGTAGAAAACAGGAATCCACAACAATTAATTGTGCTCATGAGAATCTGTACATGTATTAAGAGGCAGCAGTGTGAACAGAACAAGGGGGCACTGCATAGTTTAAAGTCAGGAAAGGTGTGCATCAGGGTTGTATCATTTTACCATACCTTTTCAGTCTGTATGCCAATCAAATAATATGAGAAGCTGTACTATATGAAGAAGAACGAGGCATCAGGATTAGAGGAAGACTCATTACCAACCTGCATTATGTAGATGACACAACCCTGCTTACTGGAAGTAAACAGGATTTAAAACAGCACTGATTAAGATAAAATACCACAGTATGGCTTACAGCTCAACATCAAGAAAACAAAAATTTTCACAGCTGGGCCAGTACACAACGTCTTGATAAATGGAGAAAGGATTGAGGTTGTCATCAATTACATTTTGGCAAAATGAGAAAAAGAAGGGTACACCCTGAGAACTCCACTAAAAGACCGCCATTAATGATCCGAAGGCCTGAGGGTTCCCCTGGGAGCATGGTCCCTAGACCTGATGCTGCCCCTGATCATAAACCATTACTGAAGTCAACTCTTCGGACAGGAGTGGATTGGACTCAGGGACACAGAGTGACCATATCGTGTGTGCACTGTGCGATTCTATGCATCTATAGGATGTTGTCCTACTGGCCTTTTACCAGATGGGGGTGGAAAGGGTGGAGAGGAGGGGACAGCAGATTGTTAAGAGGATATGACATGTATAGAACAGAAAGGAGGAGTGTACTATCACTGGATAAGGAAAGCAAAAGGAGCTGCATATAGGTAGGCATGCAAATTTAAACTGCATTGCACACTTCTGCTCAATCACAATAAAAAAAAGAAAATAATCAAACAAAAAAAAGAACTACATTTTATTTGGTTCCACAATCAACATCCATGGAAGCAGCAATCAAGAAATCAAAAGACTCATTGCATTGGGAAAACGTGCTGCAAGGGACCTCTTTAAAGCACTGAAAAGTAAAGACGTTACTTTGAAGACTTAGGTGTCCCTGTCACAAGTTGTATTATTTTCATTTGCATCATACAAGCAATCCAGACACTGAATGCAGGAGACAAAAGAGGAACTAATACCTTTTACTTGTGGTGTTGGAGAGGAATACTGAATGTACTATGGACTGCCAAAGAACAAACAGATCTGTTCTGGAAGAATTACAACCAGATTGCTCCTTGGAAGCAAAGATGGCAAGACTGTGTTTTACGTACTTTGGGCATGTTGTTAGAAAGAGTTAATCCCTAGAGAAGGAAATCATGCTTGGTAGAGAGTTAGTGAAAAAGAGGAAGATGCTCAACAGTATGTATTGACACAGTGGCTGCAACAGTGGGCTTAAGAATAAAAAGGATTGTGGGAATGGTGCAGGACTGGGCAGTATTCCCTCCTGTTGCACATAGGGTAGCTGTGAGTGGGAGCTGACGGGATGGCATCAAACAACATCTTGGTGTTATCACTACAATGGTATTTGAGACGACGTTTAACTAGTAAAAACAGATGTCGTTATGATCAATTTATGATTTATTTACCCTTTCCTCATGTGCCTGCTGGTACCCTGGTAGTATAGTGATTACTTTTTATGTCTGCCGACCACGAGGTCAGCAGTTCAAATTGGCCAGGCGTTCCTCGGAAACTCAGTGGAGCGGTTCTACTCTGTCCTATAGAATCACTATGAGTCAGAATCGACTCACCGGCAGTGTTCCTTGTTTGCATACGCCTACAAGAAACATATATTCCGTCTAAAACAGACATGTAATCTGTATTTTATATTATTTATAGTGGAGCATACTTCTTAGATGGATTACATATTAAGTGTGAGGAACACACCATATTCACGACAATACTGTAATATCCATAAAACCATCATTTGGGTGGTAGTGATTATTCTGTGTTAGGCAACGTGTTAATAATTTAACATGCATTATCTCATTTGACTTTTACAAAAAAATTCACAGGTGGATATTTTTACTTTCACAGTTATACACACTAAGAAATTGAAACTCAGTAAAGTTAAGAAGATTACTACAAGACAACATACAAAAAATCCCAACAGTTAAGTCCACCAACTGTTCTAGGTGCTACATACCTTGTTGCTGAATATCACAGCAGTCACCTTCAAAGTACTCCCCTTGGAAAGCTATGCACCAACGCCAGTGCCTAGTCCACCCTTCAAAGCCATTTTGGAACTCTTTCTGGAATGCCCATTGCACAACGTGGCAAGGTGGCAGATTTTCAAACTTAACTGCATTGTTGTCTGTGAGTGAGTTTTTAGTCAGTAAACAAATAACTTGACTGGAACACCCTCCCTACTCACCTGTCCTGGCCCCCAGTGACTTTTTTCTTAACCTGGAGATAAAGGAAATATTGAAAGGAAGACATTTTAAAGACATTCAGGAGATGATGGCCATTCTAGAAAAAAGTAAGAAAAGTTCCAAAACTGTTTTAAAGGGTGAACTAGGTGCTGACCAAGTGCATAGCTTCTCAAGGGGAATACTTTAAAGGTGACTGTAGTGATGTTTAGCAATGAGATATGTAGCATTTTTTCTAGGATGAGTTTGTGAACTTAACTGTCAGTCATTGAATACCTGAGGAACTAAGATTCACACATCTGAATCCAAAATCTGAACTCTTAACCACTATGTTTAAGTGCCTTTCTCATATTTCCAAATTTAGAGATATTTTTATGGTTTGACTTAGAGTATGCAAGAATAATTCCTTGACTAGAGTGAAAAGATTTTATCAAACCTAATTGGACACACAACAAGATAAGCAACTGAATTGATTGAGCGTTTCCATCAACTGACTAATTGTAGACCCTCTAAAAAGGTGGATTTCGTTGAACTGATGGTCTTTTTCATACTCACTGTGTTGTACTTCCTGATTTGGCTTTCTCCTTGGGTGTGTGAATAAACCAGTATTGCTTCATTTACTGTCTTTATAAATGTTTGTATCTCCTTAAATACAGGTTTTAAGCACAGAATTCCAGATTTATGTGTTGATATATAAGACGTCATTACTTTGTTGTTCCACAAACACCTGACTCAAGGTGAGGAAAGCTTATTAACTTCCACTTCACAGATTTGCTTCTTCTTTATTCTGTATGTCTTTGAATTGCATCACCATTCACTGAATTGTGATGTCACAAAGCCATAACACATTCATAATACTTGCCTCTGACTTATTTTTCATAGACCATCTGTCTTAATTACATAATATTCTCTGACACAAGTGCCACAAACTGGTGGATTGAAAGAACAGAAATTTATTTTCTCACACTTTTGAAGAACAAAAACTCAAATCAGGCATAAAATCTAGGGGAGGGGTCCTTCTTTGTTGATAATCTTGGGAGTTCTTTGTCATTCCTTGTATTTTCCTGTTTACATACAGTGTCCTATTGATAGGTATAGGGTTAGGTTTGCAGCATATATTTTAAGGGGACACAATTCAATCCATAACACAATTCATCATAAATTTCTAAATATCTCTTAAATAAATTCACATCTTCCCAACTCAACTATAACCACTGTACCATGGCCCCCTATTATTCTTTACTTAGAGTACTTAATTTTTCATCTAAATTGTTATATGTTCCATATAATCTCAATAAATTCTATGCTTCAAACTGTAGAAAGGCTGCAAATAAGGTCATGAAATATTTCAAATGATAATTTGTAGATTTCCTAATAAAATTCTAACTACTTAACAAAATTTAAGAATTTTCAGAGCCCTAGGTAAACTTATATCAAGATCCAAAGTGTGTGTGCATGTGTGTGCATGTGTGTATTTGAAACTACCTAGCTAGCTTGCAAGATACATCTGCCTAATACATTATGTATACCTTCTTATGTATACAGCCACCTACCCCACATCCATTCATGAATAAATTCACCAAATATATTTTTAGCTAATTTTGCTAAGCACCGTCTATATGCTGACGTGAGCCCAGGTGCTACAGTAGTTGAGAGTTTTGCTGCTGAGGAATTGGTGGTTTGAACCCATCAACTGCTCCACAGGAAAAAGATATGTCAATTGTTTCCTTAAAAACTGCATCTTTGGAAACCCTTTGAGGCAGTTCTACTCTGTCCTATAGGGTCCTTAGGAGTCAGAGTGGAATGTACAGTACCCAACAACAACAACTATATGCTGAGATACTTGACACCATGTAATTTACATTCTAGTATGGGAGAAGAGAATAAACTCAATTGTATCAAGGATGAACAAAATAGCTGCAAGCAATGTGGTATAGTAGAAGATGACTTAGTGCTATGGAAAAAAGAAGTAGAGCAAGGTAAAATATCAGAAATATCAGCTTGGCAGGAGCAGGTTTCAAGATTAGACAGGTGTTTAGGGTAAACTTTATAGAGTATGGCATTTGAATAAATCCTGGGAAGTGAGCGAGTTAGCTATAGGCATCTCTGGGATGAAACACTGCTAGCTAGAGGAAAAGTCACTATAAACACCCTAAGGTGAGAATGTGCCTAGCATAATCAAGAAATAGCAAGGATACCAAAGTACCAGGAGCAAAGCATGTGAATGAAATAACAAAAGGAGGTGAATTCAGACAGACAATGTAAGCAGCAGTTCATGAAGAACTTTCAGGCCATTGTAAAGATATTTGCTTTTACTCTGAAAGAAATTGGAAAAGATTGCAGAGTTTTGAACGAGGTATGACAGGAACTGAGTTCAAGTTCATGTGTTCACTTTGACTCTACCCAACCAAAAAGAGGCCAGGAAGTATAATCCCACTGTGTAATGGGAAGTATAGTTCCTTGTTCAGTCTAGGTATGATCTTTTCAAAAATTTTAAATGTTGCTCGTATCTCGCCCCACAGTTTTATTAACTTTTTCTATAGCGCACACCATTGAATAGAAAACCTTACTTAATATAAAGGTAGTCCAAACCATAGATTATTTTCTCATTTAGTTTTCACTTTTCAGTTATTTATTAAAAATTCTGTTTTCAATCATTAATGACAAAAATATGCACCTTTATTTTCTTCAGTTAGCTGTATAGATTTTTTTCACAATTATAGAATTTATTTCACAAGTTGTTCTTCGTGTTTGTTTTGTAATAGTGCATGTTGTAGAATAAGTTGATTTTTTTCTATATAGTGAGTGCATTTTTACAACACTATCTGAAGTAAAATTCATCATTTTCTCTTTTAATTATATCACCTGTGTTACGTACTGAATTCCTATATATGTAGAGATCTTTTTATACAGACATCTCTTTTTGGAGTCTGTTATTCTAATCCATTGGTCTATTTGTCTGTTTTATTTATTTTCCTTTTTTTCCCCAGTAACAATTATCGTTACTGCTATGACTTTTTTAGTGTGCAAGTGTCTTAGGCAGAGTTCTCTAGATGACCAAAACCAGTGAAGCATAAATATGCACACATACATATGGGGCCCAACAGTTAATGTCTGTGAACTTAGTTGTTCTAAGTGCTACATACCTTGTTGCTGAATATCACTATGATCACCTTCGAAGCACTCCCCTTGGGAAGCTATGCACCAATGGCCATTGCACATGGTGGCACGGTGGCAAGTTCTCAAACTGAATTGTATAGTTATCTGTGAGGGAGTTTTTAGCCAGTAAACAGATAACTGTATTGGAAGACCATCTCTACTCACCCAGTATGGCCCCCAATGACTTTTTTCTTTACCCAGAGATAAAGGATATATTGAAAGGAAGACATTTTAATAACTTTCAGGACATCAAGGGTAATATGACAACAACTCTGATGGCCATTCCAGAAAAAAAGTTCCAATACTGCTTTGAAGGGTAAACCAGACATGGGTGCAGAGCTTCCCAAGGGGAGTACTTTGAAGGTGACAATAGTGGTATTAAGCAATGAGATATGTAGCATTTTTTCTAGGATGAGTTTGCAAACTTAATTGTCAGACCTTTAAGAGAGACAAAGAGAATGAAAGAGATTTATTTCAAGGAAATAGCTCATACAGTTTTGCAGGGGAAAGCCCAAAAGATACAGGTCATGTTGGTCAGGTGACAAACTGGAGGCTTCTTCTGACACGTGGTTACAAGTGTTGCCAAACCCCAAATCTGCAGGTCTGGTGACAGGCTTCTGGTTCATATTGTTGCAGGAACTAAGCCAAGTGCCGTCGAGTCGGATCCGACTCATGGCGACTAGGGAATCCAAAATCTGCAGGTCAGACAAGACGCTGCTGGTTCATATCCCAAGAGAATGATGAGACAAATGAAAGGTTGAGAGACCAAGCTTTGCCAGAATATGCATGTATATTAGATGCAGGAAACTATCTTTTCAACTGATTGGATTGCTTACCTCAGATCACAAAATGGAAGATGATTACATAATATCTGCCAAACTAGTGGAAATCACAGCCCCTCCAAGTTGTCACGTAACATTCACTATCACAGTAGGGTATGTAATCTCTCTTGGTTGTTATATTTTCTAATTATTTAGCTATTTACAGTCTTCTGTATTTCCACCAAGCATTTAGATTGGTTCTATCTGCATCTAAAATTCTACTGAGGTTTTAGTTGAATTATCGTTCAGTTTTCCTTTTTTTCACTTTAACAATTATTGCTACTGCTATGGCTTTTTAGTATGCAGGTGTCTTAAGCTGAGTTCCCCAGAGAACCAAAACCAGTGAAGAATAAATATACATACATACACAGAGAGAAGAGAGAGAGGATAATTACAATTTTTATACAATTTTATGCATTCTGCCTTATACCAGTTATTTATTAGCTTATAGTTTTGCTGATGCTATGAGAGTTTCTTTTTTCTGTCTGCCTTTTGTTTATTGCTGATATGGAGGCAGGGTGTTGGTTCATACAAATTCACATTTAATTGAAAATCTTTGTTCAACTCATTTCTGAATTTATTGATTATATCAATAATGTTATCATCTGCAGTTAATGAGAGTTTTATCTTCCATCCCCAATCAATGCTTGTACTTCTTCTTTTTCATGTCATATTGTGCTGCCCAGGACTTCCAATATTAAATAAATAGAAAAAGTGATAAAATGAACCTTATCTTCAGATAATGTGCCTAAAAGTTTATCTTTTAATCATATTTGGAATTTTTGATCATGAATGGGTCCTGAATTTTGTCAAATGCATTTTTTGTCTCTACTTCTGTGATCACATGATTTTTATTCTTTAGCCTTTTAATAACATGAATTGTGTTAATTGATTTATAGATGTTGAACTAGTCTTAAATACCTAGAATAAATCACACTTGGACTGATGGAACTGGCTGACTTCCATTGTGCACTTTGATGTCTTGTCTCAGGGTCTTATTGGTACACCCATGTTTCATCACCAGTGATAACAAGGCCCAAAGCATCATCTCACCTCTCATAAACATCTTGGCAAACTTCAACTCTCCTTTGCTTTGGTTCATCGATGAGCTCCTTCTGGACCATTTGTGCACATACCTTTCTCATGCCAAGGTTTTCCTGTTTTACTATCGATGTTTACTTGGTCTGCTATGGTTCTCACAGACAGTCAAAGATTTTAACGTGCAATTTGATGAATTTTTGCAATGTTTCATCAGTTCTGCTTGTTACTGCCTACTCTGACCTCTCTTCATCAGTGACAACTCCTCTCCCCTCAGAATACATGGAATACGTTTGTATACTGACACTTTCTTTGTGACAGTATCTCCGCAAAATTAGACTAACACGCTCTTGATTTCACTTCCACTCTTGCTATGTTTAACAAGAAATTCAATGTTTGTCCATCATTCTAATTCAAGATTCAACCTTCTTGAGACAGCACACAAAAACATACAACTATAATGAATGCCACTCAGCAAGATATTGTCACATGTTGACATGAACATTGCTGTAAGACATTGATACACCAAAGTTATGAAACCGTACCAAGTTGTTTGTGCAGTGCTGGCAACATAATTTCATGGTGGCAAGTTCATAAACTTGTCAGAACTTGTATTTTCTATTCTTTGACTTTTAATAAATTTGTCTTTGTTTCTACGATGTGTCTCTTATAGACAGCATGTTGATGGATCCTATTTTGTTTATCCATTATACCGTTATACATGCACTTAGGCTATTTACATTCCATGTAATTGTTGATCAATATGAGTTTATTGCTGCCATTTCTTAGTACTTTTTTTTAGTGATGCTGATATTTTCTTTGCTTGTCTTTTCTACACTGAATTCCTTTGATTTATGGATTTCTTTCTCATTCTTTTTGCTTTTGTGAATTTTGTCTTTATTGTGACTTTATATTTTTATTCTTTTTTTTATTCTGATTAATTGAAAGCATATGATCCAAATTAATTCTGCATGCCCGCCTGTCCTCAGTTCCTTCTGCTCTTCTTGGTTCATGACAGCACACTCCTCCTTTTCATTTTATACTTGTCATATCCTCTTAACAAGCTTCTGTTCCCTCATCTCCACACTCTTTTCTCCCATCCAGAGAGAAGCCATTAGGACAGCAACTGATAAAAGCATACAGCCATAAAGTACACACACGATATGGTCACATTGTGTCCCCAAGTTGAGACCATTTTTGTCCAAAGAGTTGATCCTAGTAATGTTTTCTGGTCAGGAGCAGGAGCAGGTCTAGGGGCCATGCCCCCAAGGGATCCCTCAGGCCATAAGACCATCAATTGAGGTCTTTAAGTAGAGTTCTTTTTTTATAATTTTATTTTACTTATTCATTGTGATTGAGTGGAAATGTACAATCCAGTTTAAGTTTGCATGCTCACCTATGTGCAGTTCCTACTGCTCTCCTTGCCTGGTGACAGCACATTTCTCCTTCCTGTTCTATACATGTCATACCCTCTTAATAATCTGTTCCCTCTTCTCCACCCTCCCCATTTCCCTCTAGTAAGAGGCCAGTAAGACAGCATCCTATAGATGCATAAAACCATAAAGTGCACACATGATATGGTCACTCTGTGTCACTGAGTCCAGTCAATTCGTCTGAGGAGTTGACCTCAGTAATGATTTATGGATAGGGGCAGCATCAGGTCTAGGGGTCATACTCCCAGTGGAACTCCAAGGCCTTTGAACTATCAATTGAGGTCTTTTAGTGGAGTTTGCAGAGTGCACCCCTATTTTTCTGGTGTTGTCACTGGGACTCAACATTGTGAGCCCCATCACAGCTATCATTGTTGGTGATTATGCATCATCTGGTTCTTCCAGTCACATGTTGATACAGTGACCCATTCATGTGGTCTTTCTTTTGGCTTCTCTTTCCCAAGTATTGTCTCAATCCTTGGTGATAATCTGTTCCTGCTGAGCTGGACCATTTGGTGTACCTCAGAGGGCAACTTGCTAGATTTTAAGACCCCAGACGCCACTCACCAATATGGGGTGGAGAACGCTCACTGAACAATAGGCTAGTTTTGCAAACCGGCCTCAATGTCCTCTGAGAGCATGCTCCCCAGACCCCTGCCCCAGCTACTCTGTCCCTGCAATAATGGGTTATGAATGAAAGAGTATTCGGGCTATGTTGAAGTCCAGTTAAATTGATGTTCTCCCTACTGTGTGCATCACTGATTTGATCCAACCAAATTTCTATCAACTATCTAATCTATAACCAGCCCTCTTCCTCCCTCCCTCGCCTCCCTTGCAGCCATCACAGAACTGTTTCTTCTACACATGAGTCTGTTTTTAAGTCCTTATAGTAGGGGTCTTATATAATATTTGTCCTTGTGCTGCTGTCTAATTTCACTCAACATAATGTCTTCCAGTTGAAACCAGGTTATGAGATGCTTCCTAAAATCATCATTGTTCTTTATCCTTGCATAGCGATCCTTTAATATATATACCATAGTTTATTTATCCATTCATTTGTTGTTGAGCACCTAGGTTGATTCCATCTTTTTGCTATTGTGGACTATGATGTAATAAACATTCATGCACATATATCTGTTCGTGAGACCACCCTTGCACCTGTACAATATATTCCAAGTAGTGGGATTACTGGATCAAATGGCATATATATTACCAGCTTTTTAAGGAATCACCAGATTGCTTTTAAAAGAGGTCGTACCATTTTTCAATCCCACCAGCCGTGTAGGAGCATTCCCATTTCTTCACGGCCCCTCCAGCATTTGTTTTGTGTTTTTTGGATCACAGCCAACCTTGTTGAGGTGAGATGATATCTCATTGTAGTTCTGATTTGAATTTCTTTAATAGCTAATGATTGTGAGCAATTCTGCATGTGTCTTTTGGCTACCTGGATCTCCTCTTTAGAGAAGTGTTTGTCTATCTCCTTTGCCCATCGCTTAACTGGATTATTTATCCTGTTCTTGTTGATATTTTGTAGTACCTTGTAGATTATGGAGATCAGATGCCGGTCTCACATGTAGTTGTCAAATATTTTTTCCCATTCTGTAGGTGATCTTTTCATTGTTTTGATAAAGTCTTTGGATGAGCAAAAGTGATTGATTCTTAGTAGCTCCCATTTATCTATTTTCTCTTCTACTGATTGTGCTTTGTCAGATTTTGAAGTCTATGTTGTGTATTAAAACTTCCATTGTTGATGCTATTTTTTCTTGGATGAGTTTTATCATTTTAGACTTGATGTTTAGGTCTTTTATCCAGTTTGTGTTTTGTGTAAGGTGTGAGATATAGGTCTCGTTTCAATTTTTTGCAGATAGGTATTCAATTTTGCCTGCACAATTTATTAAAGAGATGCTTTTACCCCAGTTTAAAATCTTGGGTACTTAGTCGAATATCAACTGCCCATACAAGGCTGGTGGCATTTCTGGGGTCTCAACTCTGTTGCACTGGTCTATATGTCTCTTTTCATACTAGTACCAGGCTGTCTTGACAACTGTAGCAGTGTAATAATTTCTAAAGTCAGGTAATGAGAGGCCTCCCAGTGTGTTCTTCTTCAGTAGTGCTTTACTTATCTGGGGTTTCTTCCTTTCCAAACAAAGTGATGATTTGTTTATCCATCTCATTAAAAAAAGTCACTGGAGTGGGTGGAGTCAAGATGGCAGACTAAACACACATCTCCCTAAATCCCTCTGGAAACAAAAACCTGAAATGATAATTAAACAGAGCCTTCTGGACACCTAGTGAGAACTGGGATGCAGCATAGGGCTGTTGATTTGCACTTCAGATGACTGAAAGTAAAACCTCCTCTCTTTCACTGACTCCACTCTCAGTGAGCATAGGCTTGCACAGACCGAAGGCAACCCAGCATTTTGACTTTCTTTTTCATTCGTCTTGGCTGGTGGGCAGAGCTGGGACTTGACTAGCTGTTGGTCTCAGATGCACTTCTGGTGGGACTGGCAATTGTAATTGCCAGGTTCTGAGAGCCTGGCTTTGCACTCTATACATCTCGGCTCCGCTGGCCTATCTTTCAGCCTCCGTCATGTGCTAGCTTTACAGATGTACTTGTGCAGGATGTAATCTTGATCCACTGGGAAACAGAGAAGCCCATGCAGAGGTCCCGGCCAGACTTGGTTCCTAGGCTGGAAGGTGGCTCCTGCTGGGGGGAGAGTGCTTTTCCAGCAAGGAAGTGGTGTTTTGCACAGTGTCACCTTGGGCTGGGGCCCAGTGGTAGAGGCTGTGGACTCTGGGCATTTTGGCACTCTTTGCCTCTCTTTCCGCCAGGAAACTTATCCCGGCCAGCTGTCAAGCTTGTGTGGGATGTCAACCCATTTTTCTGGGAGGTGGAGTCATCCATAGAGAAGTCTCAGCTGGACCTAATTCCTGTGCTGGGAGGCAGTGCATACCCAGAAGAAACTGTGTTTCCAGCAGAAAAGCAGAATTCTATAGAGTATGCACTACAGCTGGGGCCCGACAGCAGAGTCCAGCAGGTCAGTAGCCTTTCTGTATTTTGAGCTAGATTATAACATCTGGCATTCAATACAGAGGTGCTTACTTTGCCAGCTGGGAAGAGGGACATATACATCTGACAACCTGAGTTTGGAAGTTGTCAAACACTTTTTACTTCTCATTTTAAGACAGCCAAGAGTAACAACTGTGGTCCATCTTCACAGAATCTCTACCAGTCTCTATTCACCCATATGAAGCCCAAAAGGCAACAAACTTTGGAGAAGACGGTAACTCAGAAACCACCCATGGCGCCGGAAGGCCCCCAAAAGAAACCACCTCAGAACATCTCAGATGAAGAAGCTTTTCTGAAACTATCAGAAGGTGAATACAAAGGGATTATATATAGAGCCCTCCTAGACCTTATACAAAATGCAGCACAGCAAAATGAAAAATTAAGCAAGCTGTTCGATTGGATGGAACATGAGTACTCAGAAATCCAACAGGTCAAGAACAAAATCAAAGACAAAGAAACTTCAATTCAAAGCCCAAAACAGAATGGAACAAATGGAAAAGAGACTTTCAGATTTGAAAGACAGAGCTATTTACACCAGAATCTATGAGGAGAAATAAAAAAAAAAAAAGGAATAAGAAAAATGAGGAAGCATTAAGAAGTATGCGGGATTCTATTAAGAAGAACAATCTATGATTAATTGGAGTTCCTGAACAGGACGAGACACCTGAGAACACAGAGACTATTGTTGCTGAACTGCTGACATAAAACTTCCCAGAAATTATGAAAGAAGAGAATACACATATCCAAGATGCATATCAAATACCACTCATTATAGATCTTAAAAGAAAGACTCCAAGACATATTATAATCAAGCTTGACAAAATGAAACACAAGCAAAAACTCTTCAAGGCAGCAAGACTCAAAGCAAAGCTAACATTCAGAGAGAAACCCTGTAGGCTTTCGTCAGATTTCTCAGCTGAAATGATGCTGGCACGGAGACAGTGGTATGACACATTCAAAGCCTTGAAGGAGAAGAACTTCCAACCAAGAATTATATATCCTACAAAACTGTCTTTCAAATATGAAAATAAAATTTTAAAACATTTGCAGTAAACAGAAACTCAGAGACTTTGTAAAAACCAAACCAAAGTTATAAGAAACACTGAAAGAATCTCTTGGCTTTGGCTTAGAAGAACAAAACCACTAACTTTATATTTCAGAAGGACACATTATCCAGAATCCTACTCAGTTAGGAAAGGGTCCAATCACAATCAAAGTTGTAATAGTGAAAGAAACGATCTAATAATCACATCATGTAAACTATGATATCACCATATTAAAAAGAGGGATGTACCACAGTCATTATAGACCTTCCAGATGGAGAAGAAGTTGACAAGAACGGTAGCAATCAATATTGGGCTTATATATAGTTTAGTAAGCGAGATCATAGGGGCAGCCGTAAAGCACAATAAAGAAGCAACATACCATATCAAGAAATATAATACAGGAGTCTCAACAACCACAAAACCAACCTTGAAAAAGGTGAAAAATCAACTCACAAAAAAAGTGTCCCAGAACAGATTATAAGAACAACAGAGAAAACATCAACACAAATATAAACATATCACAATGGCAGCACTGAACACATATCTACCAATAATTACATTGAATTTGAATGGACTGAATGCTCCAGTAAACAGACATCGAGTGACATCTTGGATCAAAAGACATGATCCATTCATATGCTGCCTACAAGAAACGCGCATTAGACTTAAAGATAGGAACAAACTGAAAATTAAAGAATGGAAAAATATTTATCAAGCTAACAATAAACAAAGAAGAGCAGGGGTGTCAATTCTAATCTCAAATAAAATCAATTTTCATGAAAAATACACCATCATGGACAAGGATGGTCACTATTTATTGCTGAACAGTTAAATACACAAACAGAACTTAACAATATTAAATATTTATATACCTAATCTTAGAGCACCTAAGTACATCAAAGAAACACTGACTGCACTAAAAAAATTGATAGATCACTCCACAATAATAGTCGGAGACTTTAGCACTCCACTGTTAGTACTGGACAGATTGTCTAGCAAAAAGCTCAATTAAGACACAGATGACCTTATTGCCACAATTAACCTACTAGACCTGATCGACATATACAGAACTTTCTCTCCATTAGCAAACAACTACACCTTCTTCTCCAGTGACCATGGAACATTTTCCAGAACAGACCATGTGTCAGGACATAAAGGAAATCTCAACAAAATCCATACCACTGAATTAATGCAAAGCATCTTCTGAGATCATAAAGCCATAAAAGTCTAAATCAATAGCAGAAAAAAACATAGATGGAAAGTGAAACAACACTTTGTTCAAAAAACCATGGGTTATAGAAGAAACCAAGGATGAAATAAGGAGATTTATGGATTCCAATGAGAATGAAAACACTTCCTACCAGAAACTATGGAATACAGCCAAAGCAATGCTCAGAGGTCAGTTTATCTCCATAAACTCACACACCTGGAAGGAAGGAAAAAAACCAAATCAAAGAACTGACCCTACAGCTTGAACAAGTAGAGAGAGCACAACAGAGGAACCCCTCAGGCACCAGAAGAAAACAGATCATAAAGATTAGAGCAGAACTAAATGAGTTAGAAAATAGAACAACAGAAATAATTGAGAAGACCAAAAGCTGTTCTTTTGAAAAGATCAACAAAATTGACAAACCACTGGCTAAACTTACTAAAGAAAAACAGGAAAGGAAACAAATAACCCAAATAAGAAATGAGAGGGGAGTTATCACAACAGATCAGGAAGGAAATAAAAAAATATCATAGCTGAATACTATGAAAGATTGTATTCTAACAAATTTGAAAGCCTAGAGAAAATGGACAAATTCCTTGATTCATATCACCTACCAAAATTATCACAAGGTGAAGAAGAACAATTTAATAAACACACCACAAAGGAAGAGATCGAAAAATTCATCAAAAAACTGCCAACCAAAAAAAAAGCCTGGGCCGAGATGGCTTCACCACAGAATTCTATCAATCTTTTAGAAAAGAGTTATCTCCAGTACTACTAAGAATATTTCACAGCATAGAAAGGGATGGAATACTCTCAAATTCGTTTTATGAAGCCAGCATAACTGTGATACCAGGGAAGCCAGCCAGCCAAGTGCCATCGAGTCAGATACAAAAGACCCAACCAAAAAGGAGAACTACAGACCCATAACACTCATGAATCTAGATGCAAAAATCTTCAACAAAATTCTTGCCAATAGAATAAAACAAAATATCAAAAAAATAATCCTTCACGATCAAGTTGTATTCATACCAGGGATGCAACACTGGTTCAGCATCAGAAAAACAATTAATGTGATCAACCACATAAATATCACAAAAGACAAGAGTCACCTGGTCTTGTCTATTGATGCAGAAAAGGCACTTGATAAAGTCCAACACTCATTTATGCTAAAAACTCTCAGCAAAATAGGAATAGATGGCCAATTCCTCAATGCAATAAGGGCCATTTATGCAAAGCCAACTGCCTACATCATCCTCAATGGAGAAAGACTGATGGAGTTTCTCTTGAGAACAGAAACTACACCCACTCTCATCTCTCCTATTCAGTGTTGTACTAGAAGTTCTAGCCAGAGAGATTAGACAAGACCAAGGAATAAAGGGCATCTTCATCAGCAAAGAAGAACTAAAAATCTCCCTGTTTGCTGATGATATGATTATATATGCAGAGAACCCCAAGGAATCTGTAAGTAAGCTACTCAAGCTGATAGAGGAGTTTGGTAAAGTCTCAGGATACAAGGTAAACGTAAGTAAATCAGTAAGATTCCTTTATACCAACAACGAGAGTATTAAGGAAGGAATCACCAAGTCAATATCATTTACCATAGCCCTCAAGAAGATAAAGTACCTAGGAATAAATTTAACCAGAGAAATAACAGACCTTTACAAAGAGAACTACAAACCTTTACTACAAGAAAATAAGAGAGAGTTACATAAATGGAGGAACCTACCCTGCTCATGGATAGGAAGACTTAACATTGTCAAAATGTCTATTTTACCCAAAGCAATCTACTTACATAATGCAATCCCAATACAAGTTCCAGTGACATTTTTTAATGAAAATTACCAACTTTGTCTGGGAAGGGAGGAAACCTCAGATAAGTAAAGCATTACTAAAGAAGAAGAATGCACTGGGAGGCCTCTCATTACCTGACCTTAGAACCTATTACACAGCCACAGTAGTCAGAACAGTCTGGTACTGGTACAAAAATGGATAGATCAGTGGAACAGAATTGAGACCCCTGAGATGACATCATCCACCTATGAACAGTTGATACTTGACAAAGGCCCTAAGACTTTAAACTGGGGTAAAAACAATCTCGTCAATAAATGGCGTTGGCAAAATTGGATGTCCATCTGTACTAAATTAAAACAAGACCCATATCCTACACCTTAACCCAAAAACCGACTCAAAATGGATAAAAGACCTAAATATCAAATCTGAAATGATAAAGCTCATCCAAGAAAATTTAGGAACAACAATGGAAGTTTTAATATACAATGTAGACAGATCTCAAAATCTGTCAAACAGACCACAAACATCAGAAGAGAAAATAGATAAATGGGAACTACTAAGAATCAATCACTTTTGCTCATCCGAAGACTTTATTAATAGAATTAAAAGGCCACCCACAGAATAGGAAAAAACATTTGGCAACTGCGTGTCAGAGTGACATCTGATCTCCATAATTTATAAGGTACTACAAAATATCAATCTGAAAAAGATAAATCATCTAATTAAGTGATGGGTAAAGGAGATGGACAGACACTGCTCTAAAGAGGAGATCCAGGCAGCCAAAAAAACACATGCGGACACGCTCATGATCATTAGCTACTAAAGAAATTCAAATCAAAATGACAATGAGATACCATCTCACCCCAACAAGGTTGACCATGATCCAAAAAACGCAAAACAACAGATGCTGGACAGGCTGTGGGGAGACTGGAACTCTCCTACACTGTTGGTGGGATTGCAAAATGGTGCAACCTCTTTGGAACGCATTCTGGTGCTCCCTTAAAAAAATGGTTCTAGATATACCATTTGACCCAGTAGTTCCACTGCTTGGAATATATCCTACAGAATCAAGGCCATTCACACTAACTGATACATACACACAAATGTTCATCACAGCACAGTCCACAATAGCAAAAAGATGATGTCAACCCAGATGCCCAACAACAGAGGAATGGATTGGTAAACTATCGCATATATACTCAGTGGAACACTATGCCATAATAAAGACCAACGATGACAGCAAGAAACATCTCTTAACTTTGTTCCAACTGGTGGACATTATGTTGAGTGAAAGTAGTCAGCGACAGGACAAATATTGTATGAGCCCCTACAATAAGAACTTAAAAGCATACTCATACATAACAGAAAAGACTTTCATGGCTGCAAGGGTGGGAAGGGTGGAAGGGCAAGAGGGGAGGGTTTAGATTAGACAGTTATTAGAAATTTGGTTGGGTGAAATCGGTGACAGCACAGATTAGTAAGAAGACGAATATTAACTGGACTTCAACACAACTTGAGTGCCCCTCCCATCTTAACCCAATATTGCAAGGACAGAGTAGTTGGGGCAGGGGACCAGGGACTGTGCTCTCAGGGTAAATTGAGGCCAACTAGCACAACTAGCATTTTGCTAATGAAGACTCTCCATACCCCACACTGGTGAGCGGTGTCTGGGGTCTTAAAAGCTGCCAAGCTGCCATCTGAGGGTACAGCAAATGGTCCCAACTTAGCAGGAACAGGTGATCACCAAGGTCCATAACGACATGGGGGAAAGAGGACCCAGAAGACCGAGAGACCCACGTGAGTTGGTGTTTACGTCGACTTGTGACCCGAAGAACCAGATGGTGCCCGGCAACCACCAGTGATAGCCACGATGGAGCTCACAAAGTTGAGTCTCACTGGCAACACAAGAAGAAATAGGGATGCACCTTGAGATCTCCACTAAAAGACCACAATTGATGGTTCAGAGGCTTCATGGTTCCCCTGGCCCTGATGCTGCCCCTGTTCATAAATCACAATGAAGGTCAACTCTTTGGACAGCAATGGATTGGACTTGGTGACACAGAGTGACCATATTTTGTGGGCACTTTATGGTTCTAGGCGTCTAGAGGATGTTGTCCTGCTGACCTCATACTGGAGGAAAGGGAGTGGGTGGAGATGAGAAGATAGGAGACTGTTGGGAGAATAGGACACGTATGGAGCAGAGAGGAAGAGTGTGCTGTCACCGTTCAGGGAGAGCAGTGGAAGCTGCATATAGGTTAGCATGCAAATTTATGTGGGAATGTACTTTTTCATTCCATCATAATAATAACAAAAAAAAAAGGTCACTGGAATTTGTATTGTGATTGCGTTATATAAGTAGTTTGCTTTGGGTAAAATAGACATTTTCACAATGTTAAGTCTTCCTATGCATGAGCAGGGTAGGTTTCTCCATTTATGTTAAGTCTCTCTTAGTTTGTTGTAGCAAGATCTTGTAGTTTGATTTGTAAAGGTCTGTTATTTCTCTGGTTAAATTTATTCCTAGTTATTTGATCTTTTGGGGGGCTACAGTATATGATATTGATTTGGTGATTTCTTCTTTAATAATCTTTTTGTTGGTATAAAGGAATTTTACTGATTTAAGTATGTTTATCTTGCTGAACTCTTCTGTCTGAGTATTTTACTTATGGATTCTTTAGAATTCTCTGCATGTACAATCGTATCATCTGCAAATAGGGAGATTTTTACTTATTTGCCGATACAGATTGTGGTGGTCAGGATTATGTCAACTTGGCTACTCCATATTTGGCTGCTGTATTAAGTGGCAGAGTGGGGTTTGTGGTGGCTCCCAGCCCCTCGGTTCTCATCTCCCAACCTCCCACTACTACTGCTGGTCTGCTCATGTAGCCAGGAGCTCCTGCTCTCTTCTTCCCGCGTCTGGTTCCAGAACTTGAACTAGCAGCTGTTGGATTCATCAGTCCTTACAGTCGGCACTTGAGAGTCCTGCTCCTTGATCTGCCGATACTGGGTTCACCAGACTCTGTCGCTCCTGCTCCCTGACATGCCAATCCTGGGTTTGCCAGCCTCTGTCACTTCGTCTGGCCACCAGCTTGGGGTCAGCTGACCTACACAACCGGTGATCTAGACCTCTGGTCGCTGACCTGCTGACTTTGGGTTCCTCAGCTTCCGTGGCCACATGAGGCTTGTGCCAGAACTTGGGACATTCAGCTTCAGTGATTACGTGAGCTGTTTCCAATATCTGTATGTATGTATGCATGTATGCATGCATGCATGTATGTGTGTATGTATGTGTGTGTATGTTTGTATGTGTGTATGTATGTGTGTGTGTGCGTGTGTGTGTCTGTCTCTGTGTGTGTCTCTCTGTGTGTGTCTCTGTGTGTGTCTCTGTGTGTGCGTCTGTGTATCAGTCCATGTGTGTGTCCGTCCGTCCGTCTGTGCGTCCGTCTGTCATCTGTCGTCTGTCTGTCTGTCAGTCTATCTATCAATCTTATAAATCTTTCCTTGTACCTACACGTGTTACTGGTTTTGCTTCCCTAGAAAACCCAGCCTAAGACACAGATGCCCTTTATTTCTTGGTCTTGTCTAAATGCTCTGACTAGAACTGCTGGTACAATGTTGAATAGGAGATGTGACAGTGGGCATCCTTGTCTGGTTCCTGTTCTCAAGGGGAATTGTTTCAGTCTCTCTCTACTCAGGATGTTGTAGGCAGTTGGCTTTGTATAAATGGCCCTTACTGTTTTGAGGAATTTATTTTGCTGAGAGTTTTTTGCATGAATTTGTGTTGGACTTTATCAGATGCCTTTTCTGCATCAACTGACAAAATCAGGTGATTCTTGTCTTTTGTGTTATTTATGTGGTTAATCACATTAATTTCTTTTGTAATGTTGAACCAGCCTTGCATCCCTGGTATGAATCCAACTTGGTTGTGATGAGTTCTTTTTTGATATGTTGCTGAATTCTACTGTCAAGGATTTTGTTGAAGATTTTTGTACCTAGGTTCATGAGGGATACTGTTCTCCTTTTCTGTTAGATCTTTCCCTGTTTTGGTATCAGGATTATGCTGGCTTCATAGAATGAGTTTGAGAGTATTCCATCCCTTTCTATACTGTGAAATAGTCTCAGTAGTATTGGAGTTAACTCTTGTCTAAAAGTCTGGTAGAATTTTGCAGTCAAGCCACCTGAACCGCAGCTTTTTTTTGGTTAGTAGTTTTTTCATGACTTTTTCAATGTCTTCCTTTGTGATAGGTTTATTAAGTTTTTCTACTTCTCCTTGTGATAATTTTGGCAAGTGATATGAATCTAGAAATTTTTCCATTTCCTCTAAGTTTTCAAATCTGCTAGAGAACACTTTTGTACTATTATGATGTTTTTGACTTCAGTTAGATCTATTGTGACATCTCCCATGTCATTTCTGATTCAAGTTATTTGTTTCCTGTTTTTCTCTTGTATGTTTAGCCAATACTTTGTCAATTTTGTTTATCTTTTCAAAGAACCAGCTTTTGGTTTTGTTAATTTCTTCAGTTGTTCTTCCATTGTCTGATTCACACAGTTCTGCTCTAATCTTTGTTATCTGTTTTCTTCTGGTGCCTGAGGGATTCCTCTGTTGCTCTTTCTACTTGTTCAAGGTGTAGGGTTAAATTTCTGGTTTGGGTCCTTTCTTCATTTTGGATGTGTGCATTTATAGAGATAAACTGACCTCTGAGCACTGCTTTGGCTTTATCCCACAGGTTCTGGTAGGATGTGTTTTCATTTTTGTTTGATTCCTTAAATTTCCTTATTTTGTTCATGATTTCTTCTATAATCCATGTTTTTTTGAGCAAGGTGTTTGTCAGTTTCCATGTGTTCAAATTGCTATCTATGTTTTTCCTATTATTGATTTTGACTTTCATGGCTTTATGGTCTGAGATGATGTTTTGCAATAATTCTGTGGTTTAGATTTTGTTGAGCCTTGCTTTATGTCCTAACATATGGTCTATTCTGGAAAATGTTCCATGTGCATTGGAAAAGGTATACTTATCTTCTGATGCATAGGAAGTTCTGTATATATCAATCAGGGCTAGTTGGTTAATTATAGCAATTAAATCTTCTGTTTGTTTACTGAGCTTTTCTCTGCATAATCTATTACTGAAAGTGGATTATTGAAGTCTCCAACTATTACTGTGGAGTGATCTATCTCATTTTCCAGTGTAGTTAATGTTTGTTCAATGTATTTTAATACTCTGGTATTGAGTGCATAAATACTTAATATTGTTAAGTCCTGCGTCTGTATTGAACTTTTCAGCAATAAGTGGTGACCATTGTTGTCTATGATGGTGGATTTTACATTAAAATCTATTTTATCTGAGCTTCATATTGCCACATCTGCTCATTTTTGTATATTGTTAGCTTGTTATATATTATTCCATTCTTTAATTTTCAGTTTTTACATATCTTTAAGTCTAAGGTATGTTTCTTGTAAGCCACGTATAGAGGAGTTGTGTCTTTTGATCCAGGGTGTCATTCGGTGTCTCTTTATTGAAGCATTCTTTCCATTTATATTCAGTGTAATTATTGAGAGGTATGTGTTTAGTGTTGTCATTTTTGATGTATTCATTTTTGTGTTGGTAATTTCTATGTTGTTCTTAATATTTAGTTGTGGGTCATTCTTTATGGGTTGAATTTTTGTCTTTTTCAGTGTTGGTTTTGTGTTCATTGAGACTCTTGTATTACATTTCTTGTTTTGATATGGTGCATTTTTATTGTGTTTTGTGGCTAAACTTATGTTTCCCCTTAATACTCTAAATTTAAACCCAATTTTAACTTCTGCATATCTTTCTAGATTCCTCTCCATCTGAAGGGACTAGAAGTACTTTAGTCTATCCCTCTTTTTAGTGTTACGGTGTCATAGTTTTGATGATATGATCAGTGGTTACCTTCTTGTAATACTATAGCTTTGATTGAGTTTTGTGACTTCTTGGCTTGGCTGGGTAACTGAGTAGATTTCTGGATGCATTGCATCCTTAAATACACTGAATGATTTTGTTTTTCTGAGCAAAGAGTTTCAGTATTTTTTGTAGTTTCGGTTTGATGTTTACAACATCTCTGAGCTTCTGTTTATCTGCAGATGCATTAATTTCGTCTTCATATTTAAGAGATATAATTATTGGTTGGCAGTTTTTCTCCTTCAAGGCTTTGAATGTGTCATTCCCACTGTCTCCTTGCCAACATCATTTCTGCTGAGAAGTCAAATAGAAGCCTACAGGGTTTCTCTCTGAATGTTACCTTTGCTTTGAGTCTTGCTGCCTTTAAGACTATCTGTTTATGTTTCATTCTATTAGGCTTGATTATATGTCTTGTGTCTTTGTTTTCATGTCTAGTTTTCACAGTGTTCAATACACTTCTTGGATATCTATATTATCTTCTTTCATAATTTCAAGGAAGTTTTCTGTCAGCAACTCAACAGCAATACTCTGTATGTTTTCAGGTGTCTCTCTCTGTTCAGGAACTCCAGTTAATCATAGATTATTCCTCTTAGTAGAGTTCCACTTGTTTCTTAATGCTTTTTCATTTTTTTAATTTATTTTCTGTAATTACTCCTCATAGACACTGGTTTCAGTTACTCTGTCTTGAGGTTCACTAATTCTACTTTCATCTCCTCAAATTTACTCTTTTGGCTTTGAATTGAACTGTCCAATTCTGTAATTTTGTCATGGATATTCTGGCTTTCAGATCATTGATGTTCTTTCAGTTCAGATAGCTTGCTTAATTTTTCATTCTGCGCTGCTGCATTTTATTTAATCTCTAGGAGGATTCTATATATAATTCTTTTGTACTTCACCTCTCATAGTTTCTGAAAAGCTTCTTCATCTGGAAATTTTTTTGATTCTTTGTTTTGGGAGCTTTCAAGAGTCATGGTGGGCTGTTTCTTTAAATAGTTAGAGATGGATTGTTGCCTTCCAGCCATCTAGAGGCTGTTTATTTTCTCTTGTTTTACCTTAGGAGCCGAGGTGTAATTCTGAGAGGGCAGTTGGTCACCAGCCTCCTCTGTGTACTGTAGTGACTGGCCCCTGTGGACTCTCAGGGGTGGCAGTCTCCACCTCCTACCTGGCAAAGATGACACCCTACATACAGAGTTACTGGGAGGCCTTCAACCAACCTACGATGTGGATCAGTAACAGCTGGAAGAGATACCATGAGCTGCTCAGGAATTATTCCTCCATGCTGTTTTATTTTAAAACTTTAGAGCTGTCTGACAGTTACCAAAATCAGTCTGGCCATCAGGTGCGTCAGGCCCTGGCTTCCAGCAGACGAGGGAAGCAACTATTCAGCCATCAGCCAATGCTGTGATGTAGTTCAAAGTAGGAAAGGGTTATGACCTTGCTGCCATACTCAGCTGGGTCCTACTCATAAGGTAATCCTGTGCTAAACTCAACCTTTCTGCTGGAATATCACTTTCCAGAGTGGGACTCCTTCTCATCTTAGGAATTAGTCCCTGCTGAGGCCTCTGGTGGAGTGACTCCACCTCCCAGCCAACCAAATTGGTGTCCCAGCTGAGCATCTTTTCCTGCTATGAAACAGCAGAATCTACGGCAGAGCTCACAAAAGAGATGGTGGCAGGACAGTGCTGCCCTGAGTCAGGAGATGGGCTTTCAAAATATGGCTGTTCCACTTATTGTCTCTCTGGTGCACTATAAGCTATTTACTTTAGCCCTGTAGTTCACCACAATTGCCTGTTCATACCACCCCCCACCTTCAGGATAACAAGAAAGAAAAAAAGAAAGAAAGAAAGAAGTACCAGTATCTGCAGTCTGGCCAAGTGGCGAGTCAGCAAGTGTGGGGCTCAGCACACTCTGTTTCATCAGAGAGAGTTAGTTTCCCATTTAGTGGCATGTAGTCCAATCTGGCAACCCTATACCAAATCCCAGGGGTCCCTGGGTGTCCAGCATGTTATGTTCAATTACCAATTCGGGCCTTAGTTTTCAGAGATAATTGAGGAGACCTGTATCTAGTCTGCTGTCTTGGCTTTGCCCCATCTGTTTTTCAAGTTCTGAATGTAAGTTTTGGAGGAAACGCTCCAATTCTCACTTTTCTCAAGAGCAAACTTAAAATTTATTGTTTAGGTCCTCCCAAATAGTACAAGGTTCTAGATTGTCTTTGCTGAATTTTATCTCTTAGCTACTTAAAAACTCAGAGATTATTTCAATACAGAATGGCCTACTTGCCTATAAATTTTTGAATAGAGGTGAAAAGAGAGTCATTGACCTCAGAAAAGAAGCTGTCGGAGAAGTTGATATGCTGATGTCATAATCTAGACAGCAGTATCACTGACCTCTCAAAGAAACATGTTTATTTATGTAAAAAGGACCAACTAGCATAATGCTACATTTGTTTCAACCCAGTCTGAAGACTGACAGCTTACAGACAGTTGCAACCTATCCAATTGTTACAGAAAGCTGTCATTTATTCTGATTCTATGATGTTAATAAGCATGCATATAGTTATAAGAGATCTCTGCAAGTATTATTACATCAGGTTTTTGATGCTTTTGTATATATGGGCAAATAGCTATGTATTTCTTTCTGCAATTATTCAATTTGAATGTGAAGTTGTTTTTCATCTTAATATGTAAAATTATTTTCTCCCCTAATAGATATGGAAATATGATTTGAATTATTTGACATGGCCATGAGTCTTTATTTTGTGCCCTTGACTATTAGAGACTGAATTTCAAGTCTTCCCTCCACTCAATATTGTTGATTTCTGATTGTTAAAAACAGAAATGGTATCTTTTACTAAACTCAGTTCATTAGTGAGTTAGAAGTAAAACCTTCAACTATCAGTGCAGGCACGGGTGAGTTCAGTTTGGGTTTTAGAAGTCTCAATCTCAAGAAAAGTGTAGTTCCACTTTACAAGGGGAGAGGTTAAAAACTAGGCTGAGGGATTATACTTGCATCTTGCACTCAGTGTTAATATCAAAACTATTTGCTATAGTGGAAACTGTAGCTGTGTAATGGTTAAGTGTTATGGCTGCTAACCAAAAGGTTGGCAGTTCAAGGCCTCTAGGTGCTTCTTGGAAACTCTATGGGGCAATTTTACTCTGTCCATTATGAATTGGAGTGGACTCAATGATAATGAGCTTGGTTTTCTTTTGTATTTCATTTGCTATGGTTGTGGAGGGGAGTAAGGAGTATACCCTATACTTTCAGTACTATAACTGGTAACCTCATGTGCTGTTGAACATGTGAAATGCAATAATCTGAATTCAACTGAGTTCTACATGTAAATTGCACACTACATTTCACACATGCAGTATAAAAAAATTACGTTATAACAACTTCAACAAGGTATTAACATTTTTTGAGCAGTCACAGTTTTTACACTCTTTGAGTAGTCATGTAGCCTACTTGCCAGTGGGGCATTGAAAATGAATTTCTGGTTATAGAGCCCAGCTTAATTTGCTTATATCATTTCTTCTCTTTCTTGAAAGTTTGCAGTTCTGCAATTTGAATTATCCTATTTGTTACCAAAACGTGATGATGTGTGTGCACGTGTCTGCATTAACCAGTGTGATAGAAATATATTCTGGGGATAGTTTCATTAATTCTCAGAGTAAAAAAAAAAAAAAAAAGTTACATTACATTGTGCTTGGAATGTTATTGCTAAAAAAAAATTCAGCAATGAAGGATATTTTCTACTTAAAAATTTAGTCCATGCTCTAAGGCAGTTAATTTGAAGGGGAAATTAGGTAGTATAATACTATTACAAATTATGAATAGGTTGAAAATCTCCTATACTGGAAAAACTAATGTCAGCTCTGATTGTTCCTCAATTTTAATACTAATTTACAAATCTAAAGTTACGGCTATAGAGTTGAAAGTAAAAAGATAATATTAGTCAATGTTTTCAAAATTGTTTTTCAGTGTTAATATCCTCTTGATAAATACAATTCATCTTAATGGAATTTAAAAATACCTTATATAAATATGGATTCTAGAATATAAGTACCATTTATTGAGCATGAGAGATTTAAATACACCATCACTGAGTGATAATCCATCTTTTTTAAAGCAATCCCGTGTGGTACATCGGGGTGTTTTTCCAATAAACCAAAACAAAACAAAGATATGTGTTAAGGCTGAATGCCAGCCAAGTGCCGTCAAAGCAGGTTTTAAAATCACAGTCAATGTTGTAGTGATAAAAATGACATGTAAGCATCTTCTGTTTCTTTAAAAACCTTAAGATTGGGCAGCATTTTAGAAATTTTCAGGATATGATTTACATATTCGAAACAAACCCGCTGCCAATGAGTCAGTTCTGACTCATAGTGACCCTATAGGACAGAGTAGAACTGCTACATAGAGTTTCCAAGGAGCACCTGGCATATCTGAACCGCCAACCTGTTGATTAGTAGCCTTTGGACTGAAACACTATGCCATCTGGAACAGTCAGAGTAAAATAAGTAGCTGCGTCTTGAACATAACTTGCACCATTTTGCTTATTATTTCTGTCTCCAATATGCTAGTCATGAGTCTGATGTTTCCCTTAGTTTCTGTCAAGTTAATCCATGCTCTCTTTAGAACTGTGGAATAACAAGTGTTAATAATCTAAAAACCATAGAAGAAAAGCAAAAGCATTTGTCTTGTGACTGGGAACTCACGATAGTCAGACTCAAAAATACCACTTAAGAAAACATCTTTGTTTGCTGTGACCACCTAAAGAAGAACTAGCATTCTACAAATTCCAAGGACTTGTCATACCTTGTCCCCTTTTTCTATAAAATCTCGACCTTGTCTCCACTCCATAGAGGCACATTTCAGATGAATCCATGCCCCCAGTCTCCTCTTATACAGTTACAAGATAAACCTCTTGCTCTTCATTTCAATCTCAAGTCTCAAAGACTGGCTATTTGTGACAGGCAGCACAAACTCTGCTTAGGTTTGTGGTAATGACATAAATCATAAAGAGCTAATAAAATTGCCTTCATGAAATAGATGTATTCTTTTTTAAAATCATTAAAATTCTGTAAGATGTTATTCTTTAACAACTGTTTAATCTGAGGTGTATTGTGGGCTAACAGAAATATCTATGAGCTGTGAATACTGATTATTTCTCTGAAATTAGACTAGCCCTGACTTGGAACAAGTCCTTACTGCAATGAGCATTATTTTACCTAGAAGTTGAGGGTAGATGTTGAACTAAATCAGTGATTCTTAAACTGCTTATTCTGTTCTTTATTTTTACTCTTTCTTTAGTTGTTTACAAAAAATCAGGTTTCTTTCTTCAAATAAATTTCTTTTAGACAGACCGGTAATTCCTATGGCTCGGTGGAGCAGGCTGTGAATATAATTGGCCTCTGACCTAGATGATCTGTTTGGTCTCTATCAGCTGTAAACTTTTACATAATATTCTTCAGAAGTCTTTAATTTTAATTATATCTGGGACAATTTGGCTCCAAAATGGTTTCTTTTTCTCTTTTTATTGTGGTTGTAGTTTTTATTTCTTTCAAGGGTAATAATGAAATGTTTAGCTTCTGAACCCAAGAGTCTATGTCCCCAGATCAGATGAAAATCATGGTATTGTCACAGTCGTGTAGCTGATTAGACCCCCAGTGACCTTGTCAAGGTTAGCTAGGGGATCTCTGCTGCCACATACTAACATACTTTATTCCAGAATCTAACATTTTCTAGGGATGACAAAGGTCGCTTTTGCATTATAGGGTGCACACAGTATTGATAAGGTTGCCAGGGGAAGCTGATCCACCACATCTCAGTAGCTCTCCCTGGCAGTTTGTGATGCAGATGTAGGTTCTTCCTGGCAGTTTTGATGCAAAAAGAACAAGTTCCTTCTGGTAGTTATAAGACTATGGCCCAGTCGGAAGCCAAGTTACTACCTCTCCCTCCCATCAATGACATCACCCCCTGCTTTTGCTTATAAAAAGCACCCCCAAAATCTATGTAGGGTCTTTTTCTACTCATAGAGACTGACCCATTCCCTCTTTGGAACAGTACTTTCCCTTAAACTTTTCTGTCATCTGCTACTAAAAAGATGTATCTGCATGTGCTTTGTGGGAGGGGGATCCCAGTTTGTCACCCCTTGGGAGACCGAACTTGCTACTTCGATCTCTGGAACCTAAATCAGGTCACTCGGGGTCTAAACAGCTGCTCAACCTCGACAACCTGATTCAGGTTCCAGAGATTGAACTAGCAAGTTCAGTCTCTGGACAGGTAGCAAACTGGGACTCACCCTGCCCCAAAGCACATGAGGATGCATCCTTTTTGGTAGCCAAGGACAGAAAAGTTTATTAAGGAAAAGTAGATTACAAAGAGGGAACGGGTCAGTTTCCATAAGTGGAAAAAGAGCCCACATAGATTTTTGGGGGTGCCTTTTATAGGCAAAAGCAGAGGGTGGTGATAGATGGGAGGGAGAGTTAGTAACTTGGCTTCTAATTGGACCTGAGGCCACTGTAGCCACCTTATAACTACCAGGAGGAACTTCTATTTGCATCACAACTGCCAGGGAGAGCTGTTGATATGTGGCAGGTCAGCTTCCCCCAGCAACCTTATCAATACTGTCTGTGTTCTAGGATGCAAACCATGACCTTTGTTATCCCTAGAAAATGTTAGATTTTGGAGTAAAATGTGTTAGTATGCAGCAGCAGAGATCAGGTTCCCTAGCGAACCTTGACAATATGTTAACAAATTTGCATGTAGGCTACCCAAACTAAGGTTTGATAACTATTTGCATTTCCTCATTTACCTAAGACTTTCTCTTCCTTTTCATTTCACTTTCAAGTAAGGCAAGATCCCCAGGCTGCAGAAAATTCTACTGCCTCATGCAGCTTGCTGGGCCTGCTCCCTAACTTTGTGTTTGAATTCCAGTTCCTTTGCTTGACCTGCCTTGCAGCTTTGCATTAGAATCCTAACTCCTTTGCTTGTCTTGCCCTGTAAAACTCCTCAGGATGCAGGTAGTTACTTGTAAACCCCAGTGCTCTTGAATCAAATAATTAAAAATATTGTTAATGTGTTGGGGTTCGGATTTTAAGACACAACCCAGAATTTCTTTAAAGGTTAAATTTTATTAAAAAATATGCCCAGTAGGAAAAATACTAGTACACCAGGGACACACCCCAAACTACACAGAGCAGGGGCAACCACGAGCTTCCTCAGCACCCAGTATTTAAGTTGTGAGATTACAAAGCAGGGAGGGGGGACTGACCTTTACATTGATTGGTTAAGGCCACCTGGAATTCCTTTTAGTTGTGAAATGTGGTCAAGGTCTAGGGGTCACTTGCAAGGCTGTCCCCAGGCTTGTCTTGTGACAGATGTTTTGTAAGACAAAGG
This sequence comes from Heterohyrax brucei, assembly GCA_028571685.1. NCBI lineage: Eukaryota > Metazoa > Chordata > Mammalia > Hyracoidea > Procaviidae > Heterohyrax > Heterohyrax brucei. The sequence continues at coordinate 113,907,274 of CM053166.1, read as the reverse complement.
TGAGATTATTCTATTGTATTTTCTGCTATTAAGTTGTTTCCTGGGGCTTTCTTTAATACCTCGAATTTTTACTGCGCCCTTCCTCATTTCAACAAACGTAATATATGAACTCTCTACTTGTAAACTCTCTAAAAATTACTTTTCCCCTCAGTGTTGTCAAGGTCATGTAACTGATTAGACCCCAAGTGACCTGATTCAGCTTCCAGAGATCGAGCTAGCAAGTTCGGTCTCCTGAAGGGTGGAAAACTGGATTCCCCTTCCCCCAAAACACATGAGGACGCATCCTTTTTAGTAGCAAATGACAGAAAAGTTTATTAAGGGAAAGTACTGTTCCAAAGAGAAAAGAGTCAGTCTCCATGAGTAGAAAAAGACCCAGCATATATTTCAGGGGTGCTTTTTTATGGCACAACCAGGGGGCTATGTCATAGATGGACAGAGGAGATAGTAAATTGGATTTGTATTGGGTTTGAGGCTTCTGTAGCCACTTCACAACTGCCAGGAGGAATTGTTGTATTTGCATCACAAACTGCCAGGGAGAACTGCTGATATATGGCAGAACAGGTTCCCTTGGTAACCTTACCAATACTGTGTGCCTTCTGTAATGCAAACCAAGACCTTCGTTATTCCTAGAAAATGTTCCATTCTGAAGTGAAATATGTTAGTATGTGGCTGCAGCGATCAGGTTCCCTAGCTAAACTTGACAACGTGAATCAGGTTGTCCAGGTCATGCAGCTGATTAGACCCTGAGTGACCTGATTTGAGTTCCAGAGATCTAACTAGCAAGCTCAGTCTCCTGAGGGGTAGCAACTGGAACTCTCCTCCTCCAAACCACACAAGGATGCATCCTTTTTAGTAGCAAATGATGGAAAAGTTTATTAAAGGAAAGTATGTGCCAAAGAAGTAGTGAGTCAGTCTATATGAGTGGAAAAAGACCCCACATAGACTTTGGGGTTGCTTTTTATAGGCAAAAGCAGGGGGTGATGTGATGGGGGTGGGGGAGGTAGTAACTTGGCTTCTCCCTGGGCCTGAGACCATCATAACCACTTTACAACTACATGAAGGAACTGTTCTATTTGCATCACAACTTCCAGGAAGAACCCACATCTGCATCACAAACAGCCAGGGAGAGCTGTTGACCTGTAGCCGATCAGGTTTCCGATCAATACTGTGTGTGTTCTATAATGCAAACCACAACTTTTGTTATCCCTAGAAAATGTAAGATTCTGGAGTAAAATATGTTAGTATGTGGCAGCAAATATCAGGTTCCCTAGCCAACCTTGAAAAGATCACTCAGGGTCTAATCAGTTGCATGACCTCCACATTAACCCTAATAACAACAGTCCCAACTATGTCCTTTCCTTGTGCAATAAAATAAAGGAATCTATCCACTCTCCCACTGGAAAAGGCAGAATAAAATAGTGAACACATCTTGAACATAACCTGTACCACTTTGTTTCTTAATTCTATCCCCAAGCATGTATTCTCAAGCATGAGTCCATTGTTTCTCTTACTTTCTCTCAAGTTAAAGATTAATCTATGTGCTCTTTAGGACTGTGGAAAGACAATTAGTAATAATCTAAAAACGATAAAGGAAAAACAAAGGAATTTGCCTGGAGACCTTAATATGTCAACTTAATATGGCAGCCTGGCCACTTCCAGGCCCAAAATACTAATTAGGAAATGAATGCGTTTAGGACCATTGTGACGGCTGTGACCCCCTAAAGAAGAACTAATGTCAAGGTTAGCTAGGGAACTTGGTCTCTGCTGCCACATGCTAACATATTCTAGGGATAACAAAGGTCATGGTTTGCACTATAGAACACACACAATATGGATAAGTTGCCAGGGGAAGCTGATCTGCCAAATATCAGCAGCTCTCCTTGGCAGTTTGTGATGCAGATGTGGGTTCTTCCTGGCAGCTGTGATACAAATAGAGAAGTTCCTCCCAGTAGTTGTAAGGTGGCTACAGTGATCTCAGGCCCATTGAGAAGCCATGTTACTACATCCCCCTCCTATCTATCACCACTCTCTGCTTTTGCCTATAAAGAGCACCCCCAAAGTCTATGTGGAATCTTTTTCCACTCATGGAGACTGACCCATTTCCTCTTTGGAACCTACTTTCCCTTGAAACTTTTCCATCATTTGCTACTAAAAAGGATGCATCCTAGTGTGCTTTGGGGAAGGGGAATCCCAGTTTACCACCCCTCAGGAGACTGAACTTGCTAGTTCAATCTCTGGAACCCAAATCAGGTCACATGGAGTCTAATCAGCTGCATGGCCTCAACACTAACATTCTACAAATTCCTAAGACTCATAATACCTTATCCCTTTTTCCATAACACATGCTGCTTCTCATTTCATCCATCTCCAGGATTGGCTGTTTGCAGCAGGTGGCACAAACTCTGTTTAACTTTGTGGTAACACCATTTAGGTATCTTTTTACTGTCACATAGAAGTCAAGATGAACAGAATCTGGGGCATCCACCTGGTAACATACATAAAAATGTGCTTTCATAAATATATCAATTAAAATATATGAATTTATTATATTAATGCCTGGATGTACACAAAAATGTTCTGAAAAAAATTATAAGATATACTACACAGTATTCCGACTTGACGGCACTTGGCACTTGGCATTACAAAACTAGGCAGTGGTGTTTTGAGATTAGCAATTATTTATCACCTCTTACATCTAAGCAGATAATGAAAATTATGCCAATTTGGAGAAGTATTAGAAGTGAGAAAAGTTTAGCATGAATTTTGATACCACCACTAACTTTAAAGACTATCAGAAGTTCAATGTCTCATTTGACCAACAGCACAAAAACACAAATGGATTAGACTTGGCGATGCAGAGTGAGCATATATTGGATGCGCTTTATGGTTCTATGCATCTATAGGATATCATCCTGCTGACCTCTGGCTGGAGGAAGGAGAGTGGGTGGAGAGGAGGGGAAAGAAGACTGTTGGGAGGATGAGACATATATGGGGCAGAGAGGAATAGTGTGCTGTCACTGGGCAGGGAGAGCAGTGGAAGCTGCATATAGGTGGGCATGTAAATTTATATGGGAATGTACATTTTCACTCAGTCATAATAAAAAAAGAAGAAAAATAAAGTAAAATCTTCCCATCCAAAAAAAAAGAAAAAACCACGGTTTTGTAACAAGACTAGCCCATTAAGTTCTTAGAAACTTAATTTCAGTTTTGTAACCTGGTCATGGTCTGTGCCCTGGAGCAGTCAAGCCAAGGAAATGTACTCCAAATCAAAAAGAGTCAGAAGGTTTATTAGGAGGTATGATACCAAGGAAGGCCTGATAACAGTGTAACCTGTTCTCTGTGGAGTCTTGGAAGATCATTTTTTCACATCAGAGCTTATATGTGATTTTACTAAGGACATAAGTGTCCTTGTAGCCCAAAGACGGCATGGAGTAAGGAGTTATTCATTATAAGATAGTGAAAAAAGACTCTTTCATCAGACAAAAGAGATAGATGCCCAACATCCCTTTATCAGGCTAAAGACACATGTATCAGACACCTGGGCTCCAATGGCCCTGTAGGGGTCTTTCATGGATGGAATTGTGTACCCCAAAATGTATGCATTGATTTGACTCAGCTAGGAGTCCCAGTATGGTGCCATTCCTCCCATGTGTTGTGAATCCTGCCTCTGTGATTTGATGGTGGAAAATAGGCTGCAGTTGTGTTAGTGAGCATGACTCAAGCTACAAGCTTGTGGGATATAAGGGAGAGAAGAGAGCAGGGGAAGTTGGGAAACTCACACCACCAAGAAAGCATGACTGAGAGCAGAGCATGTCCTTTGAACCTGAGGTTACCGTACCAAGATGCTCTCCTTGAATTTGGACTCTTGGCCTACCGGACTGTGATGATTTGTCATATCGAATGGACTTGTAACTTGTAAATAGATTTGTGCCTTACTAGATTGTGACAATAAAAGTTTCTCCTTGTGAAGCCTTCCACTCTTGGTATTTTCTGTTACAGAAGTACCAGGTAACTAGGACAGGGTCTAAGCCACAAGAGATCAGACAGAACAAAACAAAGTTATTAGCCTCAGATCAAAACAGAGCAAAGTTATTACCATCAGTTCAAAACAAAGTCCTTCCTTAAAAAGGGATGAGAAAAGGAGAAGGCAGGCAGAGGAGGAGAAAAAACATAGATTTATTATGGCATTAGTTATGTCAAGCTTTTAGTCACCCATTTTAAAAAAGATATCATGTTTCTGGGGAGTATTTAGGGTCACAGTTTATCTAGTCACAACAATTAAACCTCTACAGCCACTAGATTGCTTCATATCCATGTACTTATCACTCTATAATGTTTTGTGCTGTTTTACTTGAAGGAGAGACAGATGTTTTGTAGTTCTTTTGTTCTGTCATGAAGTTATATCTATCATAATGACACGGTCATTATAATTCATTGGGACATGTAACCATAGCTTTCTATTACACATTATCAATATTTTCATCTATGACTTCTCAGTATGACTTATGTTCCCAATGTTAATTTTAGCTTCGTGCCTTCGTCAATTCTACAGTGTTGGAAACATAACAGTTAAAGTATACATAAAATACTCAATTGTTCTTCAATTCTCTTTTTTCTCCTTATCTCAAAATCACCTTATCTTCTAAAATTAAAGAAATGCAACATGAAAAATGACTTAGTAATTTAAAGGAGGAAAGGAAAAGAACAAAAATGCATAGAATATTTTCATTACTCGTTGAAACCCTGGTAGCATAGTAGTTAGGTGCTCTGGCTGTTAACCAAAAGATTAGCTGTTTGAATCCACCAGGCACTCCCTGGAAACTCTATGGGGCAGTTCTATTTTGTCTTATACAGTTGCAATGAGTCAGAATTGACTCCACGGCAGTGGGTTTTGGGTTTGGTACCACAGTAGTTGAGATCTGATTTCTAACTAAAAAGTTAGCACTTTCAATTCACCAGTAGCTCCTTGGAAACTTTATGGGCCAGTCTACTCTGTCCCATAGCATTGCTATGAGTCAAAATTGATGGCAATGAGTTTTAAAGGTTAATTGAGAACTCTTCTTTTTTACTTTCTAATCCATTTTTGAAATCTTGTGCATCATCAACCTCATTTCCTCTAAAACTTCAGACAGAGGAATTGTGGTTTATAATGAGAATGCAATAGTCCTGGTAGTGTAGTGGTTAAGAACTTAGCTTCTAACCAAAAGGTCAGCATTCAAATACACCGGGAGCTCCTTAGAAACCCCATGGGGCAGTTCTACTCTGGCTCATAGGGTCACTATTAGTCTGAATAAATTCAAAGGTATGTAACAATGACAATGAGAGCTAAGTATAACAGTTAAATTGCTAAGTGTCTGGGTATAATTTGTTTTATTTTTATTTATTTTTAAATGAATAAATATGTTATTGTGAATGTTTACAAATCCAAGTAAATTTGGCATATAAAATACCACACACACATTCTTACACAACTAGAGCTGTTCTCCTCACCGTGTAACAGAACAGTCCTCCTTTCTACCCAGTACTTCCCATATTCCTACAACCAGCTCCTAAACCTCCTCTCCATCCTCCTGTCTCACTTCTGGACAGGAGCTGCTCCCACAGCCTCAAGTATATATTTAAGTCAAGAAGCACAAGCTTCACCACTATCATTCCATGTCTTACAGTCCAGTTCAATCTTTTTGTCTGGAGAGTTGACTCTGGTACTGGTTTCAGCTCTGGGCTATCACAGGATCCAGGGGCCAAGTCCTCAGGGGAACCTCCAGGATGTTGAACCATCAAGTCTGCTCTTTTAATAGAATTCCAAATCTGTAACCCCATTTTTCTACCTCTATGTCAGTGACTCTATGTTGTATTCCCTATCAGGGCAATCACTGGTGGTATCTGGAAATCGTCTGGGTCTTCTGGTCTCATGCTGATGTAGTGGTCTGATTATTTGACTCCTTCTGTCTCCTAGGTTCATAATTTCCCATATCTTTGATATCCTTCATTATCTTCCTAGATGTCCCCAGAAACCACAGTTACCAGACCCTTGCTTCTGCTACTTTGACTTTTGAAGTGTTCAGTTATATTCAGGAAACTTCTTAGCTTTTGGTGTAGCCCAACAATATTAATCTCCTTTCTAAAGCATGTAGTTCAAACCCCCTAGATACTCCTTGGAAACTCTACAGGGCAGTTACACTCTGTTCTGCAGTGTCACTATGAGTTAGAATTGACTTGATGGCAGTGGATTTGGTTTCTTGGTATACTGTCTGCTGTCGCTTCCTTCACTTAACCCAATTCCTACTTACTGTTGCAACAGTATGTTGGCAGGAAACTGCCAGAAATTCAAACGAAATTATGAAGAGGGAGAGGAACCAAGGACCTCAATGCTGATGTCAGACGGATCTTGGCTGAAAGCAGAGAATACCAGAAAGACATTTACCTGTGTTTTATTGACTATGCAAAGGTATTTGATTGTGTGGATAACAAATTATGCCTAACATTGCATAAAATGGGAATTCCAGAACACATAATTGTGCTTTTAAAGAATCTATACATGAATAAAGAGACAGTTGTACAAACAGAACAAGAGGACACTGCATAGTTTGAAGTCAGGAAAGGTATGTGTCACGACTGCATCTTTTCACAATACCTTTTCAATTTGTATGTTGAATAATGCGACATATTATCAGGAGGAATCAGTCCCTGGAAAAGGACATCATGCTTGTGGAGGGTCAGCCAAAAAGAGGAAGACCCTCAATGAGATGGATTGACACAGTGGATGCAATGATGGGCTTAAGTATAAAAATGATTGTTGATATAGCGCAAGACCACACTCTGTTTCCTTCTGTTATGCGTAGGGTCGCTATGAGTGAGAACTAAGATGACAGCACCTAATAACAACAACAAACAGCACATCTAATCTGTGAACAGCCTTCCCTCTGCCCCCCGCTTTTGTAACCATCAATGATTGTTTTCTTCTGTGCTTAAAACTTTTCTTGAGTCCGTATAATAGTGGTCTCATACAGTATTTGTCTTTTTGCAAGTGACTAATCTCACATAGCATAGTGTGTTCTTGTGTTCAAGTGTTTACTTGTGTTTCATTGACTGTGCAAAGGCATTCTGTTTTGTGGATTATAATAAATTGTAACTTAACATTGTAGAGGATGGGAATTCCAGAACAGCTTATTGTGCTCTTAAGAAATCGGTATGTGGATCAAGAGGCAGTCATGCTAACTGAACAAGAGGACACTGCATGGTTTAAAGTCACAAAAGTTGTGCATCAGGGTTTTATTCTTTCACCATACCTTTTAAATCTGTGTGCTGAACAAATAATCCAAGACGCTGGATTATGCAAAGAATGAAACATCAGAGTTGGAGGACAACTCATTAACAACCTACATTACGCAGATGACACCAGCTTATTTTCTGGAAGTAACAGGATGGATTGACACAATGGCTTCAATGATGGGCTTAAGTATAAAAGTATGAAGATTTGAAAATCTTATTGATAAGGATCAATGACCGCAGTCTTCAGTATAGATGGCACTTCAACATCAAGAAAACAAAAATCCTCACAACTGGACCAGTAAGCAGCACTGTCATAAATGAAGAAAGGATTGAGGTTGTCAGCCAAGCCAAGTGCCTTCGAGTCGGATCCGACTCATGTTTCATTTTACTTGGGTCCACAATCAACATCCATGGAAGCAGCAATCAAGAAATCAAGAGACTTTGGGAAAATCTGCTGCCAAGAACCTCTTTCAAATACTGAAAAGTAAAGATGTCACCTTGAAGACGAAGGTGTGCTTGACCCAAGGCATGATATTTGCATGTTAAAGCTGAACAATGAACAAAGAACACAGAAGAACTGATGACTTTAAATTTTGGTGTTAGAGAAGAATGTACCACAGACAAGCAAAAGAACAAACAGATCTGTTCTGGAAGAAATACAACCAGAGTGCTCCTTAGAAACAAAAATGGCAAGACTGCATCTTACATACTTCAGACATGTTGTCAGGAAGGCCTAGTCCCTGGAGAAGGCCATCATACTTGGTAGAGTTGAGGGTCAGTGAGAAAGAGGAAGACTGTTAATGAGATGAATTGATACAGTGGCTGCAACAACAGGCCTAAGCATGAAAATGATTATGGACATGGAACAAAACCAGGCAGTGTTTTGTTCTGTTGTTCTTAGGGTCACTGTGAGGTGGAACCAACTCTACAGCAGCTAACAACAACAACATAGTGTGTTCCAGATGACTCGCTGTTATCAGATGTTTCCAAGATCATCATTGTTCTTTACCATTGTATAATGCATACTATAGTTTATTTATCCATTGATCTGTTGATGGGCATCTAGGTTGATCCTATCCTTTTACTATTATGGATAGTGATGCAAGAAACATTGATGTGCATGTATCTATTCATGTGACAGCCCTTATTGCAGTGGGTTATATTCCAAGCAGTGGGATTGCTGGATCATGTAGTATTTATATATCTAGCTTTATAAGAAAGCATCAAATCAATTTCCAAAGTGATTGTGCTACTTTACATTTCCACCAACAGTGTAGAAGAGTTCGAGTCTCTCCACAACCTCTCCAACATTCATGGTTTTTGGTTTTTGGATTAATGCCACCCTTGTTGGTACGAGATGGTACCTCATTGTAGTTTTGATTTGGATTTCTCTAATGGCTGATGATCATGAGCATTTCCTTATGTATCTTCTAACTGCCTGGATGTCTTCTCAAGAGAAGTGTCAATGCATATCCTTTGCATGTTTTTAAATTACATTTTTTGTCTTTTTCTTATTGAGGTTTTGTAGTAATTGTCAGTTACGAAGATTAAAGGCTGATAAGACTCTTGGTTGACAAACAATTTTCCCAGTCTGTAGATAGTCATTTTACTCTTTTGGTGAAACCTTTTGATGAGCATAAGTGCTTGATAAGTAAGATTTCCCATTTATCTATTTTCTCTTTTGGTGCTTGTACATTGTCGGTAATATTTTATAGTTGGTTTATGACATGTATTTGGGCCCCCATTATTGTCTATATTTTGTCTTCCATTATCTTTATTGTCTTAACTTTTACATTTAGGTCTTTGATCCATTCTGAGTTAGTTTTTGTGCCTGGTGTGAGATATGGGTCTTGTTTCATTGTTTTGGAGATGGACATCCAGTTGAAGAGATTTGTTTTTCCACAGTTCATAGACTTTGGGTCTTTCAAAGGTGATTGGTGTTATTTCTGGATTCTGTGTTCTGTTCCATTGGTTTATATATGTCTTTTTGTACCAGTATCAGGCTGTTTTGACTACTGTGGCATTGTAATGTTCTAAATCAGGTAATACAAGGCCGCCTCCTATATTCTTCTTCTTCAGTAATGCTTCAGTTATCTGAGGCTTCTTCCCATTCCCTATGAAGTTGGCGACTTGCTTTTCTATCTCATCAAAATACGCCATTGGAATTTGTATTGGGATTGCATCGTATCTATAGATCACTTTGGGTAGAACAGACACTTTCACAAACAAGATAGGTTTCTCATTATGCAGGTCTCTTGGTTTTCTGCAGTAGAGTTTTATGATTTTCTTTGTATGGGTCTTTTACATCTCTGGTTAGAATCATACTTAAGTATTTTTACCTTCTTAGAGGTATCAAATGGTATTGATTTGGTGATTTCCTCTTTGAAGATTTTTTGTTCGTGTAAGTGAATTTAACTGATTTATATATGTTTATCTTGTATTCTGATACCTTGCGGAACTCTTCTATTAGTCCCAGTAGTTATTTTATGTGTGTGTGTGTGAGTGGATTAATTAGGTGTTTTCTGTATATAAGATCATGTCATCTGCATATAGGGGTACTTTTATTTCTTCCTTACCAATTAGGATGCTCTTTATCTTGCCCAATTTCTCTGGGTAGAACCTCAGGCACAATTTGGTATAAAAGTAATGACAATGGGCATCCTTGTGTGGTTCGTGTTCTCCAGGGGAATGCTTTCAGACTCTCTCCATTTAAGATGATATTGGCTGTTGGTTTAGAATAAAAAACAAACAAAGAATAAAACACTGCTGTTGAGTCTATTCTGACTCAGAGTGACCCTATAGGACAGAGTAGAGATGTCCCATAGAATTTCCAAGAAGAGCCTGGTGGATTCAAACTACAAAAGTTTTGGTTAGTAGCTGTAGCACGTAACCATTACACATCAGAGTTTGCATAAATGTACCTTACTATGCTGAAAAATTTCACTTCTATTTCTATTCTATTAGAGTGTATAACATAAACGGGTACTGCACTTTGTCAAATGCCTTTTCTGCATCAACTGATAAAATGAAATGTTTCTTATCTTTTGTTTTATTCATGTGTTTGACTACATTAATTGTTTTTCTAATGTTGAATCATCTTTGCATCCTTAGTATGAATCCTAGTTAGTCATGTGAACTATTTCTTTGATATATTGTTGGATTCTACAGGCTGGATTTTTTTGAGGATTTTGTAGCTAATTTCATGAGAGATGTTTGTATGTAATTGTTTTAGTCACCTGGTACTGCTGTAACAGAAATACCACAAGTGGGTGGCTTTAAAAAGAGAAACTTTGTTTTTACATGATCGGTAGGTTACAAGTTTGAATTTAGGGTGTCCCCTCCAGGGGAATTCATTCCCTCTTTGTCAACTCTGGAGGAAGTTCCTTGTGTTGCATCAGTCTTTGGTCAGAGAGTATCTTGGTCCAGGAACCTCAGGCCTGAAGGACATGCTATACTCTGGATGCTGCTTTATTGAAGGTGTGAGGTTCCCAAACCTCTCTGCTAGCTACTTTCCTTTATATCTCAAGAGACTGCCTCAAGGCACAAAACAATCTTACACTTTGAGTCCTGCCCCAGCAACATAACTATTGCCCATCCACCCTCATTAAAATCATGGAGGCAGGAATTCCAACATGGAGGAAATCACACAATACCAGGAACCAAGGCCTAGCCAAATTATTACAGACTTTTGGGGGAACACATTTCAAACCATGGCATCTCACCCTTTGTTCCCTAAAAAATCCCCTCTTTGCAATATGTATAACATGTTCATCCCATCATAGCGACAGTCTTAAAATCCAAGTCCAAAATCCAGAAATTCGACTTTAACTGTGAAACCTAGAACACAAGTTATCTGCTTCCAATGTGCAATGGCAGAACAGGCAGGCACAAATTAAGCACTTCCATTACGAATGGGAGAAACAAGACAAAACAGGTTACAAGCAAGTCAACAAAACACATTACAGTAGCCCTGAAAGCTTTGAAAATAATCTCACATTCTCAGACATTTTATACAAAGACCCTGACCTCCAGACTCTAAGTAATGGCCACCCTCTCCAGATTCTGAGTGAAAGTCCCTTGGCGGTGTACTACAGCTCTGCCTTCCAGGTCCAGTGGGACAATAGCTCTTGCTCTCTCGCCTTCAGGCACACAATTTTCCAAGTCTACTTGAGGGGCACCTCCACAGTTGGAAACATCAGGGACAGTGGATCCATCCTTTCAAACTTTTGAGGTTATGACCATAACTTTTGAGAATGAGAAAGCTCAGCTTCTCATACCCTTTGTCTCTTCAGCTTGTGCTTCCTTGGCCTCATGGCCCAGGCCTAAGGCCCACATCCACTCTGCTGGGGCAAGTGTTTCAAAGCTCTGCAGCTCCAATGGTTTAAGAGCCAGGAGGCAGCCTACTCTGCCAGGTAGCCTCCTGTACACAAGCATTCAACTTTCTTGCTCCATGGGTCAGCAAGCCTAGCTCCACTGATTTAAGTGCCAAGAGGCACCCTACTCTGCAAAGTAGCCTCCTGAACACAAGCAATAAGCTTTCTTGCTCCATGGATTAACAAGCCTAGCTCCACTAATCAAGTGCCCAGAGGCACCCCCCTCATCCAGGAAACCTCTATGCGCAGGCACTCAGCTCTCTTTCTCCATGGATCCAGGGCCATCATGTGCTGCTTTGGTTTTCATGCTGCCCATCCCTGTTGTTGCTGCTGCTGGTCCTCTGTTGTTTCTTAAAATCTGTTCCTTCTTTGGTGTTAACAGTTCTCCTCAATTCCTTATCAATCTTCTGTTCATTCACTGTTTCAAAACTGCTTCCACATTATAGATATTTGTTAGAGCAGGACCCCTATGCTCTCAGTACCAAGGTGTCTTAGGCTGGGTTCTCTAGTGAAGGAAAATCAGTAACACACATACAATGTACAGACAAAGATTTATATAAAGAAAGCATTTCACGCAATTGTAGAAGTTGAAATGTCCCAAGTCCTGGATCAGAGTACAAGCTTCACACAGCCATGAAAGCTGGGAAACTCAAGGTCAGCAGGTCAGAGGTTGGAGTTCCAGCACACAGGCTGAGTAGATCAGTGAATCCCAAGATGGTGGCTGAGACTGCAAGGTTTCTGCTGAAATTACAGAGCTGCAGGAGCTTGTGAATCCAGGATCAGCAGGTCAGGGAACAGGAATCTTACTCACAGGCTGTGAGGGGCAAAGAATCCTAAGAGCTGCTAGTTTAACTCCCAAAGACCAGACATAAATTGATGAAAGAGAGTGGGGGCTGCTGAAAACCTGAGCAGATAGAATTAGGTGACAGAACGTGGGGAGATGTGGGCTGAGAAGGTGGTGAGACACTATAGGTCCCACCTTTGCAACCATATATGTATATGAAACCCCACTGCCAATGAGTTAAGTCCAACTCAACTCATAGCAACCTTGTAGGACAGGACACAATTGCCCCATTGAGTTTCAAAGGACCACCTGGCACATTTGAACTGCAGACCTTTTGTTTAGCAGTTGTAGCACTTAACCCATTACACCACTAGTGTTTCATATATATATATATGTTTTTGAAGAAATTTTATAAAGACTTGAAGAAAGTCATTTGGTTTATAGAAGCCCTTGGACAATTTCTTGCTATAAATTGGAATAATTATGGAGAATATCTCCTTTAATACAGCTTAAATTAGGAATTCTAAGGCATTTTGAAGAAGGTAATTTCAGTTACTTAAAGACAAGATTAATAACAGATAAAACCAAGGTATTATTACAGCATGTTTATATTATGACCTTAATCTGAAATGCTTGCATTATTAGAATAAAAATGTCCTTGCTGTTATCAGGTCAAGTTTTAAGTCATAGGCAATGCATGTGACAGAGTAAAATTGCCCTTTGAGTTTTCTAGGCTGTAATCTTAACATAAGCAAATCACAAAGTTATTTTCTCTCAGATCTGCTGGCGGGTTCAAATCACTTGTCTTTCATTTTGCGGAGAAGTGCTGAACCATTACATCACCAGGGCTCCGAGAGTAAAAATAATAGATGGCAATTGCTCAAAGGAAATGAAAATATATGTTCGTACAAAGACTTAAGCATCTATATATAATAATAACCCCAAACTAGAAACAATCTCAATTCCCTTTAAAGAGTAAATGGAAGAATGAACTGTGATATTATCTATAAAATAGAATAAAATGGAAATGGATTCTATGACATCTGGTTTTTTATTCAGCAATAAAAAGGAAAACTGATAGTACACACAATAATATATATTGATCTCAAAAGTGTCATCTAAGTAAAAGAAGCCAGCCTCAAAAAAAAAACAAAAAACAAAAAACAAAAACAAAAGAAAAAGAACCATATTTGATGATTCTATTGAACACTGGTTTTTCAATTATGGTGACAAAAGACAAGTGAATGGCTGCAAGTCTCAAGTTGTTTGTACGTGCTGTTGAGTCAATTTTAATTCATATTGTCACTATGCACAGCAGAACAAAACACTGTCTGTTCCTGCGCCATGCTCACAATAGTTATTGTGCTTAAGCCTATTATTGTAGTAATTGTGTCAATCCATCTTGTTGAGAATTTTCCTCTTTTTCACTGACCTTTCATTTTTCCAAGCATGATATCCTTCTCCAGGGACTGATCCCTCCTGACAGCAGGTACAAAGTACATAACATACTGTATCGCCATCTTTGCTTCCAAGAAGTACTCTGGATATACTTCTTTTGGAAAAGATTTGATTGTTCTTCTGGCAGTCTATAGTACTCTCAATGTTCTTCACCAGGGGCAGAGTCAAGATGGCAGACTAAACACACATCTCCCTAAATCCCTCTGAAAACCAAGACCTGAAATGATAATTAAATGGAGGCTTGTGGATACCTAGGGAGTCCTAGGACGTGGCATAGGGCTGTTAATTTGGACTTCATACCACTGAATGCAAAACCTCCTCTCTTGCACTGATCCCACTCTCAGCGAGAATGAGCTTCCAAGAACCAAAGGTAACTCACCATTTTAATTGTTTTTTTCTCTGTCTTAGTTGGTGGGTAGAGCTGGTACTTGACTAGCCACTAATGTCAGATGCACTGCTGGTGGGATCGGCAAGAGAAATTGCCATATTTGGAGAGCCTGCCTTTGGACTCTACATCTAAGCACCTTTGGCCTCTGTTTCTGCCTCCGCCATATAGCAGCTGGTACTGAGATGGTGGCAAGCTTGTACAGGATGCCATTTTTATCCATTGGGAAGTGGGTACACCCATAAGGAGGCCCCAGATGAACTTAGTTCCTAGGCTGTGAGGCAGCGCCTGCCGGGGGAGAGTGTTTTTCAGGCAGAAAAGTAGTATTTTACACAGTATTGTCTATGGCTCTTGGTTTTGGCTGCCTATGGCTCAGTCCCAGCAACAGAGGCTGTGCACTCAGTTCCTCTGTCATCTCTTTACACCTCTGCCAGAGAGCATCCTGGTGCCAGCCAGGTAGCAAGTTTGTGTGGGACACCGTCTTGTTCCACTGGGAGGTGGATTTACCCATATGGAAGCCCTACCTGGACCTAATTCCTGGGCTGGGAGGCAGTGCCTGCCCAGAGGAGAGTGCTTTTCCAGCAGAAAAGTAGTATTCTATACAGTGTTGCCTGCAGCTGGAGCCCGACAGCAGAGGCCAACAGGTTGTACCCTTTCTGTATTTTGAGCTAGTTTATAACATCTAGGGTTCGATATAGAGGTGCTTACTTTGCCAGCTAGGAAGAGAGACCTGTACATCTGAAAACCTGACTGAATTTGGAAGTGGTCAGATACCTTTTTACTTTTCATTTTAAGAAGGCCTAGAGAAAAAACTTCGGTACATATTCACAGCGTCTCTCCAAGCCTCTATTGACTATCATGATGCCCCAAAAGCAATGAACTCTGGATAAATACATAACCAAGAAATCACCCATGGCTTCAGAAGGCCCCCAAAAGAAAGCACCTTAGAACTTCCCAGACGAAGAAGCTTTTCTGAAACTATCAGAAGGTGAATACAAAAGGATTATATAGAGAGGCCTCCTAGACCTTATACAAAATGCAGCAGAGGAAACTGAAAAATTAAGCAAGCTATTCAATCTGATGGAACAATGGTACTCTGAAATCCAACAGATCAAGAACAAAATCAAAGACATAGAAACTTCAATTCAAAGCCAAGAAAACAGAATGGAACAAATGGAAAAGAGAATTTCTGATTTGGAAGCTAGAGCTACTGAGTCCAGCATCTATGAAGAGAAATCAGAAAAAAGAAACAAGAAAAATGAAGAAGCACTAAGAAGCATGTAGGACTCTATTAAGAGGAACAAACTATGATTAATTGGAGTTCCTGAACAGGATGAGACACCTGAGAACCCAGAGAGAATTGTTGCTGAGCTGCTGACAGAAAACTCCCTAGAAACTATGAAAGAAGAGAGTATAAATATCCAAGATGAATATCAAATGCCACTCAATATAGATCTCAAAAGAAAGACTCCAAGACATATTATAATCAAGCTAAACAAAATGAAACATAAGCAGAAACTCTTCAAGGCAGCAAGACTCAAAGCAAAGCTAACATTCAGAGGGAAACCCTGTAGGCTTTCATCAGATTTCTCAGCAGAAAACATGCTGGCACAGAGACAGTGGCATGACACATTCAAAGAACTTTCAACCAAGAGTTATATATCCTGCAAAACTATCTTTAAAATATGAAAATGAAATAGACATTCGCAGATAACCAGAAACTCAGAGACTTTGTAACAACCAAACCAAAGCTACAAGAAATACTAAAAGAATCTCTTGGCTTAGAAGAACAAAATCACTAACTTTATATTTTAGAAGCAAGTACAGGACACGTCACCAGATCCTACTCAATTAGGGAAGGCTCTAAACTCAGTAAAAACTATAATAGTGAAAGAAATAATCCAATGATCATATCATGAAAACCGTATTAAAAAGAGGGATGTACTACACTTGTTATAGTCCTTCCAGATGGAAAGGAAGTTGATAAGAATGGTAGCAATTGAAATTAGGTTTATACGTAGTTTATTAAGGGGGATCATAGGGGCAGCCATAAAGCACAATAAAAATGCAACATATAAAATCAAGAAACATAATACAGGAATTTCAACAACTGCAAAACCAACCCTGAAAAAGGTGAAAAATCAGCTCACAAAGAAGAATGTCCAGAACAGATTATAAGAACAACAGAGAAAACAACAGAAGAATAAACAGATCAATATTCTTCTCCAATGCCACAATTGAAAGGCATCAATTCTTCTTCTGTCTTTGTTATTCATGGTCTAGCTCTTGCATTCATGTGATGTGATTGAAAATGTCATGGTTTGGTTCAGGCTCACCTTAGTTTTTAAGGTTAATATCTTTATTTTTCAAAACTTTAAAGAAGTCTTTTACAGCATATTTTCCCAATGTAATGAGTCTTTTGATTTCTTGACTGCTGCTTCCATGGGTGCTGATTGAGGAACCAAATAAAATGAAATATTTGACAACCTCAATCCTTTCTCCATTTATCATGATGTTGCTTAATGGTCCAGTTGCTAGGATTTTTGTTTTCTTGATGTTGAGGTGGAACCCGTACTGAAGGCTGTGGTCTTTGATTTTAATCAGTAAGTATTTCAAATCCTCTTCAATTCTAGCAAGCAGGGTTGTGTTATGTGATAATGTGGATTGTTAATGATTTTTCCTCCAATCCTCATGCCTCATTCTTATTGTAATCCAGCTTCTTGGATTATTTGTTCAGCAAACAGATTGAAAAGGTGTGGTGCAAGGATACAACCTACACACACACCTTTCCTGACTTCAAGCCATGCAGTTTCCCATTGTTCTGTTTGCACAAGTGCATTTTGATACATATATAAATTCATCATAACCGCAGTTAAGTGTTCTGGAATTCCCATTCTCTGCAATGTTAGCTGCCGGGAGCCCGCCATGGCAGGGTCTGGGTTCACGGAGGGATGGGTGGTGTTGGCGAGGGAGGAAATGATGAGACTGAGACAACCAGGGATCTGGAAATTGGCAGCCTGTCAGGGTCCACCTTTCTTTATTTTTATAATCAATGAGATAACTGCTCTTTGACCACGTCAGCTATTGGTTAGTAAGGAGTTGATACCTCATGATCTCTCTTCATGTTAATTATTAGGGTCCTCTCTGTTAGCTAGTAAAGAACCGATACATTGTGGTCTTTTTTCATGTTAATCATTAGGGCCTTTTAGGTAATGGCCCAAGACAAGTATACTGTGATTATAATAAACAGTGAAAATAAAGCTATACCTTGAGCTCAATCAGTTCTATCATCGAGGTCAAAGGTGCAGGAAGGAGGGATAGACTCATCTTAAAAGTAATTCTGACTGTCTCTATTTCTTCCTTCTTTGCTCTTTCTTATCTCTTCCTGTGGGGACAGTAAGTGCCCACCGTCTCCCACTCTAAGCCTCTCTTAAACTGTTCTAAGAAGGGTATTTCTTTAGTATTTGTCTATTTGCCCTACCAAATATAATAAACTTGGAAGCCTATCTCTCTTCCTGATGTAAGGAGTGGAATGTCTGTATTCTAAGGGCTATGTAGGGGGTAGTCCCTGGGGAGCTTTCCAGGGCTTCTCTTCAATCTTGCATTTCACATGTGGAGGGGGAAGTGCAGATGGGGGAAGCGAGCGGAGCTCGGCCGGCCTCAGTATTCCCGGGCTGGCCATGCTGTGTCGGAATTCATTAAGCTGAGGGGGTTGTAAAACCCTTCTTCTTTGATCCTTGTGCTGGGAGATAAGAGGGTATTTTTGAGGAAGGTTTGGTTAGGTTGCAAAATATTATCAAGGAGAGTAAGGCCAGAAGTATGTCACGGGTGAGATGCCTCCGCCTGCCATCACATAGGCTTGTAACTTTGTTCACAGAGGCCTTTGTGGATGACGGGCCTTGGCAGTTAGCCATAATTTGCTATGATCCACACAGTTGAATGCATGCATAGTGGATGAAACTTGAGTAAACATTTTTCTATTTTCAGCCAAGATTCGTCTCACATCAGCAATGATATCCCTGGTTCTACATCCTCTTCTGAATTCTGCTTGAATTTCTAGCAGTTCCCTGTCAATATACTGCCAGAGCTACTTTTGAATGATCTTGAGCATAATTTTACCTGCATGTGATATTAATGATATTGTTTCACAATTTCCACATTTGGTTGGATCACCTTTCTTAGGAATAACCGTAAGTATGGATCTCTTCCAGTTAGTTGACCAGGTAGCTGTCTTCCAAGTTTCTTAGCAAAAGTCAGTGAGCACTTCCAGCACTGCATCTGTTTGCTGAAATATCTCAGTTGATATTCCATCAATCAATTCCTGGAGCCTTGTTTTTCACCAATGCCTTTAATGCAGCTTTGACTTCTTACTATCAGTTCCTGATCATATGCTACCTGTTGAAACGGTTGCACGTCAACCAGTTCTTTCTAGTATGCTGACTTTGCATACTCCTTCCATTTTCTTCTGATACTTCCTGTCAAGCCAAGTGCCATCGAGTCGGATCTGACTCATGATGATGCTTGAGTCAACTGATACCTTCCTTGTAGAATCCTTCACTACTGAAACTCAAGGCTGAATTTTTTTTCTTCAGTTCTTTCAGTTTGAGAAATGCTGGATGTGTTCTTCCCTTTTGATTTTCTGTCTCCAGTTCTTTGCACATGTCATTGTAATACTTTGTCTTCTCGAGTGGCCCTGTGAAATCTTCTGTTCAGTACTAAAACAAGTTTAAGAGTCTCTTAGGAAATTCAATTTGGTCTTTTCTTTCTTTCCTGTCTTTTTAAGGACCTCTTGCTTTCTTCATGGATGATGATTTTTATGCCATTTCACAACTCATGTGGTCTTCAGTCATCAGTATTTAGCACAACAAAACTACTCTTGAGGTGGTCTCTAAGCTCAGGTGGGATATACTCAAGGTCATACTTTGGCTTTCGTGGACTTGTTCTAACTTTCTTCAGTTTCAATCTGAAATTGCATACAAGCAATTGACAGTCTGTGTTGCAGTCAGCACCTGGCCTTCTTTTGAGTGCTGTTATTGAGCTTTTCCATTGGTTCTTTCCATAGATGTAGTTGATTTGATTCCTGTGTATTCCATCTGTTCAGGTCCTTGTATATAGTCACCATTCACATTGGTGAAAAAAGGTATTTGTGATGAAGTCATTGGTTGTCATGGATTGAATTGTGTCCCCTCAAAAGTATGTATAGCCATGTGCCTGAGCCGTGATTCCCAGTATTTTGTAATTGTCCTCCATTTTGTGATTTTCTTGTGCTGTATGCTAAAGGATGGGGTAGGACTGTAAAACCCTTCATAGGATTACCTCCCTGCTCCACTGTAAAGGGAGTTTCTCTGGAATATGGCCTGCACCATCCTTAATCCTTTCATCCTACAAGACATGAAAGGAGAGTGTTTTAGTCAGCTAGGGCTGTTCTAACAGAAATACCACAAAGTGGATGGCTTTAACAAAGGAAGTTTTATTCTTACACAGTCCAGTAGGTTGCAAGTCCATATTCAGGGTGTCCATTCTAGGGGAATGCTTTCCCCTTGTCGGCTCTGGAGGAAAGTCTGGTATTGAATCAGTCTTTGTCCAGGGAGCATCTTGGCACAGGAACCTCAGGTCTGAAGGATGCGCTCTTCTCCAGGTGCAGATTTCTTGATGGTAACGAGGTTCCCCCCTCTCCTTGTTTCTCTTTCCTTTTATCTCTTGCAGGCTGAAAAGCTTAAGGGTGGGGTAAGCCATAATCCAGGGAAACTCCCCCTACAGCATAGCAAGGAAGTAATCCTATGCAGGAATTTACAGCCCCTTTAGCATACAGTTTAGCGAATCCACACATTTTGGGGGGGGACACAATTCAACCCATGACAGAGAGGGAAGCAAGCAGACAATAGGGAACCTCACACCATCAAGAAAACAGCACTGGGAGAAGAGAATGTCCTTCAGACTTGAGGTTCCTGGGCCAAGATGCTCACTGGACAAAGACCGATACAATACCGGACTTTCCCCCAGAGCCAACAAGAGGGAAAGCCTTCCCCTAGAGTGGAAATCCTAAACTTGAACTTGTAAACTACCAGACTGTGTAAGAATAAACTTTCCTTAGTTAAAGCTGTCTACTCTGGTATTTGTGTTACAGCAGCACTAGCTAACTAAAACATTGGTCTTTCAAAATTCCATCAGGGGATCTCCCACATCATTTCTGTCACCAAGTCCGTATTTTCCAACTACTGATCCTTCTTTGTTTCCATCTTTTGCATTCCAGTCACCAGTAATTATCAATGCATCCTGATTGCAAGTTCTGTCAATTTTGTATTGTAGAAGCTGGTAAATGACTTCAATCTCTTCATTTTTGGCCTTAATGATTGGTGTGTAAATTTGAATAATGGTCATATTATGGCCTTCCTTGTGAGTGTACAGACATTGTCCTATCACTGACAGCATTGTACTTCAGGACAGATCTTGAAATTTTCTGTTTGATGATGAATGCACTATTATTCCTCTTCGAGTTTTCATTCCCATGGTAATAGGAAGTGATTGGCTGATTCAAAATGGACAATACTAGTCCATTTCAACTTACTAATACCTAGGATATCAATGTTTATGTGTTCCATTTCAGTTTTGAAGATTACCAATTTTCCTAGGTTTATACTTTGCCTTGCAGCTCTTTCTTCTCATTTTGAGTCATGTCATATCAGCAAATAAAGGTCCTGAAGGCTTTAGTCTGTCCACGTCACTAAGGTTGGCTCTACTTTGTGGAACCAGCTCTTCCACAGTGGTCTTTTGAGTGCCTTCAAACCTGAGGGTCTGATTTTCTGGCACTATCTGAGAGTGTTCTGTTGCTCTTCACAAGGTTTTCACTGGCTAATTCTTTTCAGAAGTAGACTACTGGGTTCTTATTCCTAGTCTATCTTAATCTGGAAGCTCATCTGAGAACTGACAGCCATGGGTGACCCTGCCTGTATCTGAATACTGGTGGCATAGCTTCCAACACCACAGCAACACATAAGCCCCTACAGCGTGAAAAACAGAAATTCATGTGGGAGTCCACATGTTTAGTTGCCATTTATGTGGTTGAAATAAAGTATTTGCAACATATAAGTTGTTGGTCTTACGAAATTCTAACATGTGGTATCCCATGTCATTCCTATCACCAAGACTGTGTTTTCCAATACTGATCTTTCTTCTTTGTTTTTAACTTTCACATTCCATTCACGAGTAATCATTAGTGCATCTTGACTGTATATTTTATTAATTTCAGACTGCAGAAGCTTATAAAAATCTTCAATTTCTTCATCTTTGGCCTTAGTGATTGTTTTGTAAATTTGGATAATACTCTTATTAACTGGTGTTCCTATCTCTGACAGCACTGTACTTCAGGACAGATCTTGCATGTTCTTTTTGACAACGAATATGATGCCATTCCTCTTCAATTTTTTGTTCTTGGCATAGTAGACTAAATGATTCTCTGAATTAATATGTTCAATTCCAGTCAATGTCAGCTCAAGATTGCCTATGATATTGATCTTCATGTGTTCTATTTCATTTCCAATTTTCCTAGATTCATAATTTACATATTCTGTAATCCAGTTACTAGTGTATGTTTCCAGCTCTTTTCATTTTGAGTCTTTCCATATCAGCAAATGAAAGTTCTGAGAATTTCAACACATCCATGTCATTAAGATTTACTCCACTTTGACAAGGCAGCTATTCCCATGTCAATGTGAGTGACTTCCAACATGATGTGCTCATTTTTCAGCACTATATCAGACAGTGTACTGTTACTATTCATAAGGTTTTCATTGGCCAATATTTCCAGAAGTAGACTGCCACGTCCTTCTTCCTCGTCTGTCTTAATCTGAAAACACCACTGAAACCTGCCGATCGAGGGCAACCCTGCTGATATTTTTTTAATTTGTTTTTAAATTTTTATTTGGCTTTAAGTGAAAGTTTGCAATCTAAGTCAATTTGTCATACAAAAACACACACACATTGCTATGTAACTCTAGCCTTTCTCACCACTCTGTGACAGCACACCATCCCTTTCTGCCCTGTATTTCCCTTGTCCATTCAACTAGCTCCTTCCCTCCTCTGCCTCTCATCTCATCTCTGGATAGGACCTGCCCATTTTGTCTCATATATCTACTTAAGCCAAGAAGCACATTCTTTCTTTGTAAGCATGATTTTATGTCTTATAGTCAGTCCAATCCTTGTCTAAAGAATTGACTTCAGGAATGGTTTCAGTTCTGGGCCAGAGTCCAGGAGCCATGATTTCTGAGGACCCACCAATCTGTTGGACTATCAAGTCTGGTGTTTTCAATAGAGTTTGAGTTCTGCACACTATTTTTGTTTTTTCTCTGCTACATCAGGGACTCTTTGTTGTATTCCCTGTCTGGACAGTTACTCGTGGTGGCTAGGCTCCATCTAATTCTTCTACTCTCATGCTGATATAGTGTCTAACTTATACAGCGCTTTCTGTTTCTTGACTGATATTTTTCCTGTGTCTTTGATATTTTTCACTATTCTCTCCTCCAGGTGGGTTGGGACCAATCGATGCTAGTTAGCTGGCTGCTTGTTGTCCTTTAAGATCCAGACAACACTCACCAAAGCTGGATGCAGAACATTTTCTTAGTACACTTTGTTATGAAAATTTACCTTGATGTCCCCTGAAACTGTGGTCCCCAGACCCCTGCCTCTGCTATTCTCTGTGCTTTGAAGTGTTGGGTTATATTTAAGAAACCTCTTAGTTTTGGTTAAGTCCAGCTTGGGGACATCCACTAGTGAATGTGCCCATGAGCTACCTGACTTTTTTCAAATCAAGTTTTCAATATTCTTGTCTTAATTACTTTGACCAGATAGCAGAAAGGTTTGTGATCAAGGTTTCTTTGACAGGCACATTCCAAGGAGTCATTATAGGGTGTTATTGTTCTGGTTCCATACATGTCTTTTGACTCTTTTGGTGAAGTCTTTGGGTGACTCTAAGTGTTCGATATTTAGGATTTCCCAGTTATCTGTTTTCTCTTCTGACATTTGCTAGTTACATTTTGTAGTCTATTTATGCCATGCGTTACTACTCCCAACATTGTCCCTATTTTTTCTTCCAGGTTCTTTGTGTTTTAGATTTGATATTTAGGTCTTTGACCCACTCTGAGTTAGTTTTTTGTCCATCATGTGAGATATGGGCCTTGTTTCACTCTTTTGCAGATGGATATTCAGTTATGCCAACACTGTTTGTTAAAGAGACTGTCTTTTCCCCAGTTTATGGACTTTGGGAGTTTGTCAAATATCAGTTGCTCATAGGTGGATGATTTTATATCTAGATCCTCAATTCTTTTCCATCGGTCTATGTATCTGTTTTTGTAACAGTAACTGACTGTTTTGAGTACCATGGCAGTATCATAGGTTCTAAAATAAGATTCTGTGAGGTTTTCCACATTGTTCTTTGTCTACAGCAATGTTTTACTTTTCCAGGGCTTCTTCCTTTCTTATATAAAGTCGATTTGTTTCTCCATCTGCTTAAAAAATGCTCTTAGAATATGTATTGGAATTACATTGTATCTATAGATCACTTAGGCTAGAATAGACATTTTTACAATGTTAAGTCTTCCTATCCCTGAGCAAGGCAGTTTACTTATGTACGTCTCTTTTGATTTATTGTAACAGAGTCTTATAACTTTCTTTGTATAGGTCTTTTATGCTTGTGGTTAAGTTTATTTCTGTGTACTCTATCTTCTTCTGGGCTACTTCAAATGATACTGATTCATTGATTTTGTCTTTGATATTCTTTTTGTTGGTGTAAAGGAATCCAACAGATTTTTGTATGTTTGTCTTGTATCATGATACTGTGCTAAACTCTTCTATTAGTTCCAGTAGTTTATTTTTTCCTGTGGATTTCTTAGGATTCTCTGTGTATAACATTGTTACCACAAACCTAAGCAGAGTTCATGCTGTTTACCACAGCCAGTCTTCGAGACAAGGTTGAGATGAGAAGACACTTACCTGTATTTCGGTAAACAGAAGACATAGTTGATAAATTTCTCCAAATTCTGCCACCCCAAAATGGAGACTAGCTGGAGGTTTCACAGAAAATGGAATAAGGTTTTGAAAGTTCTGGGAGTATGTATAATATTAATTCCTCTTTGGGTGGTCACAGTGGTCACATTGGAACTGTTTAGAAATCGTAATTGGTATTTTGGGCCCATGAGTGTTCTAGCTATCTTATAAGTTACTAGTCACAAGACAAATTCCTTTTTCCCCTTTTATTATTGCTTGCTTTTCCATTGTCCTAAACAGAGCATAAATTAGTCTTTAACCTTTAGATGAACTGAAGGAAACAATGAAATCCTGCTTGGAGACAGAATTGAGAAATCAAATGGTAGAGTTTATGGTCAAGATGCAGCCACCTGTTTTACTCTGCCTGTTTCAAGATTACATAGTCTGCAAATAGAGATATTTTTACTTCCTCCTTACTAATTTAGATACCCTTTATTTCATCCCCTTGCTTGGTTGCTGTGACAAGAACATCCAGCAAAATATTCAATAAAACTGATGACACAGGGCATCCTTCTCTGGTTCCCGTTCTCAAGGGGAATGATTTTAGATTCTCTCCATTTAGAATGATATTGTTTGATGGCTTTGTATGAATGTCCTCTACTACATAAAGGAGTTTCCCTTGTATGCATATTTTGCTGAGAGTTTTTAATATGAAAGTGAGTTGGACTTTGGCAAATGTCTTTTCTGCATCAAATGGTAAAATCAAGTGGTTCTTGTCTCTTGTTTTATTTATGTAGTTGATTACATTGATTGCTTTTCTAATGCGAAACCATCGCTGTATCCCTAGTATGAATTCCACTTGGTCATGGTGAATTTTTTTTTGATATGTCGTTGAATTCTATTGGCTAGTGTTTTGTTGTGGATTTCTGTATCTAATTTTATGAGAGATATTGTTCTATAATTTTTCTTTTATATGCTTTCTGTACCTCATTTTGATGTCAGGATTATGATGGCTCTGTATATGATTTTGGGAGTATTCCACCCTTTTCAATGCTCTGAAATACCTTTAGTAATAGTGATGTTAAATCTTCTCTAATAGTTTGGTAGAATTCTCCAGTGAAACTGTCAGAGTCTGAGATTTTTCTGGTTGAAAGTTTTTTAATTACCATTTCAAACTCTTCTTTTGTGTTGTATTAATTTAGTTGTTCTATCTCTGTTTGTGTTCATTTAAGAAGATAGGCTCTTTCTAGACATTTGTCCATTTTCTCTACATTTTCTAATTTATTAGAGTACAATTTTTCACAGTATTCTGTTACCATATTTTTAATATGGGTTGGATGTGTTGTGATATCACCCATCTCCTTTCTTATTTGGGTAATTTGTTCCTTCTGTTTCTTCTGTAAGTTTGACCAGTGGTTTGTTGATTTTGTTGATCTTTCCAAAGAATCAACTTTTAGTGTTATTAACTTTTTCAGTCATTTTTCTGTCCTCTGTTTCATTTAGTTCTGCTCTAATTTTGTTATTTGCTTTCTTCTGGTGCCTGAGAGGTTCTTTTACCACTCTCTTTCTACTTGTTTGAGTTGTAGGTTTTATGCTTTGGATTGGGCTACTTGTTCTTTTTGGATGTGTAAATTTATTGAAATAAATTGACCTCTTCTCACTCCTTTTACTATTTCCCTAAAGTTCTGGTAGGATGTTTTCATTCTGATTTGATTCTGTGAAATTGCTTTTTTCTGTAGTTACCCCAACCCAGTGCTGTTGAGTCAGGTCTGACTCATAGCGACCCTAGAGGTCAGAGTAGAACTGCCCCATAGAGTAATTTCTTCTATAAACCAGTAGTTTTTGAGCAGTTTCCATGTGTTTCTTCCTTTCCTTCTTTCTTTCTCCTTTTTCTGTTATTGATTTCTACCTTTATGGCTTTATGATCTGAAAAGATGCTTTGTAACATTTCAGTGTTTTGGATTTTGATAAAAATTGCTTTATTTCTTAACATGTGGTCAATTCTGGAGAATGTGCCATATCCATTTGAAAAGAAACTGTACTTAGATTCTTTTTTCTGAAGTGTTCTGTATATGTCTATAAAGTCACGTTGATTGATTATGACATTTAGATCTTCAGTGTCTTTCCTGAGCCTTTTTTCTGAATGTTCTATCCTTCACTGAAAGTGGTGAGTTGAAGTTTTCTACTATTATTGTAGAGTTATATATTTCTGTTTTCAATGCAGTGAGAGTTGATTTTACATATTTTGGGGCTCTGTGATTGCATGCATAGATATTTAATACGGTTATATCCTCTTGGAGTGTGACCTTTTAATCACTGTATTGTGTCCTTCCTTATCCACTGTGATGAATTTTACTTCAAGGTCTATTTTATCATAAATTAATATTGCCACTTCTACCCTTTTTTAATGTTGTTAGCTTGATGTATTTTTTCTATGCTTTGAGTTTTAGTTCATGTCTTTAATGTAAGGTATGTCTACTGTAGGCAGCATATAGTTTCATCTAGTTCTTTTTTTAAATCCAATCTGACACTCTCCATCTTTGTGTTAGTGCAATCAATTCATTTTCATTCAGCATTATTATCGATAGTCGTAAGTTTAGTGCTGTCATTTTGATGTCCTTTTTTGTGCCTTGTAGGCAATTTCTTTCTTTCACTTTATTTTCTGTGCTGAGTCTTGTTTCTTTACATGTTGTGTTTTCATCTTTTCCAGTGCTGGTTCTTTTGTACTTGTAACAATGTTTTTCTTTTTTTTTTATTCTGATGCATAAGATTGATGGTTTTCTTCATGATTTCCTTAATATTTACCTGTTTTTCTAAATTTAAACCAGTCTTTCCTTTTATCACCTTGACTTCCTTGCCATATGAAAGATTATGACTACATTTTAAGTTCTTTTTTTTGTTATAATGTTTACATAATGACATCTCTGTTTCCCTATTTTCAATATTTTGGCTTTTATTCATTTTTGTGATTATCCTATTTGAATTGATAATCAATTGCTCTGTTCTATGTTCTAATCTTGCCTTATTACCTGATATTACTGATTTACTAACAAAAGGATCCTCTGTAGTATTTCTTTCTTTCTTTTTCTTAAAAAAATTGCAATTATGTGAAAGTATACAAACCAAACTAATTTTGCATTCCAGCCTACCTGCAGCAACTTCTGCTCTCCTTGCCTGGTGACAGCACACTCCTCCTTTTCATTCTATACTTGTAGTATCCTCTTAACAAGTTCCTGTCCCCTCCTCCCCACCCTTTTCTCTCCTATCTAGAAAAAGAACAGTAGGACAGCATTCTATAAATGCATAGATCCATAAGGTACACACACTATATGGTCACATTGTGTCCCCGAGTCCAGTACATTTTTGTCTGAAAAGCTCACCTCTGTAGTGATTTCTGGACAGGGGCAGCAGCAGATCCAGGGGCCATGCTCACAGGGGATGCCCCAGGCCGTTGGACAATCAACTGTGGTCTTTTAGTAGAGTTCTTGAGCTGCACCCCTCTTTTTCTTGTGGTACCACAGGGACTCAACATTGTGTGTTCCATCACAGCTGTCTTTTGTGGTGACTGGGCACCATCTGGTTCTTCTGGTCACACGTTGATACAGTCTCCCATTCACGTGGGTCCTTCTGTCTAGTGAGTTCTTCTTCCCTCATGTCTTTGTTGTCCTCCTTGATCATCTGTTCCGGGCGAGTTGGGACAGTTTTGTGTACCTCAGATGGCAGCTTGCTAGTTTTTAAGACCACAGATGCCACTCACCAACATAGGGTGCAAAAGACTCTCTTAGCAATTGGCTAGTTATACCAATTGACCTCTATGTCCCCCAAGAGCATAGTCCCCAGAACCTGCCCCTACTACTCTATACTTGTAATATTGGGATGAGATAGGAAGAGCTTTCAGTTTACGGTGAAATCCAGTTAAATTGATCTACTTACTACTATGTACTGTCACTGCTTTCACCCAACCAAATTTCTATCAAATATCTAATCTATGACCAAACTTTTCCCTCCTTCCCCACCCTTGAAGCCATTAAAGAGTCTTTTCTTCTGAAAATGAGTCTATTTTTAAGTCCTCATAGCAGGGGTCTCATACAATATTTGTCTTTGTGCCACTTACTGATTTCACTCAGCATAATGTGTTCCAATTGAAAACAGATTACAAAATGCTTCCTAATATCATTATTATTCTTTGTCATTGCATAGTGTTCCATTGAATGTATGTACCATAGTTTGTTTATCAATTCATCTGTTGATGGGCATTAGGGTTGCGTCCATCTTTTTGCTATTGTGGACTGTGCTGCAATAAACACTCGTGTGCATGTGTCTGTTCATGGGACAGCCTTTGTTTCTGTAGGATATGTTCTGAGCAGTGGGATTACTGGATCGAATGGTATAGCTATTTCCAGCTTTTTAAGGAAGCACCAGATTGCTTTCCAAAGAGGTTGTACCATTTTGCAATTCTACCAGCAGTGTGGGAGAGTTCCAGTGTCTCCACAGCCTCTTCCAGAATTTGTCGTTTTGTGTTTTTTGGATCATGGCCAACCTTGTTGGGGTGAGATGGTATCTCATTGTAGTTTTGATTTGGATTTCTCCAATAGCTAATGATCATGAGCATTTTCTCAGGTGTTTTTTGGCTACCTGTATGTCCTCTTTGGTGAAGTGTCTGTTCATCTCCTGTGCCCATTGCTTAATTGGATTATTTACCTTTTTCTTGTTGATATTTTGTAGTATCTTGTAGATTATGGAGATCAGATATCAGTTCAACTTGTAGTTGCCAAATATTTTTTCACACTCTGTAGGTGGTCTTTTAACTCTTTTGATGAAGTCTTTGGATGAGAAAAGGTGTTTTATTCTTAGTAGTTCCCATTTATCTATTTTCTCTTCTGTTCATCATGCTTTGTCAGATTTTGTAGTCTTTTTAAGCTGTGTATTAGAACTTCCATTGTTGTCCCTATTTTTTCTTGCACAATCTTTTATCATTTGAGGTTTGATATTTAGGTCTTTGAACCATTTTGAGTTAGTTTTTGTGTCAGGTATTAGATATGGGTCTCATTTCAGTGTTTTGAAGATGGATATCCAATTTTGCCAACATCGTTTGTTAAAGAGACTGTTTTTACCCCAGTTTACAATCTTACAGGCTTTGTCAATGTCAGCTGTTCATAAGAGGATGGTGGCATCTCTGGGGTTTTGACTCTGTTTCATTAGTCTATATGTCTCTTCTTGTACCAGTATCAGGCTGTTGTGACTACTGTGACATTATAATAGGTTCTAAGGTTGGAAAATGTGAAGCCTCCCATAGTATTCCTCTCTTCCAGTAGTGCTTTACTTATCTGGGGTTTCTTCCCTTGCCAGACAAAGTTGACGATTTGTTTCTCCACCTCATTAAAAAATGACACTGTTATTTGTATTGGGATTGCATTGTATATGCAGATTGCTTTTGATAAAAAAGACATTTTCACAATGTTAAGTCTTCCTACCCATGAGCAACATAGTTTTCTCCACTTATGTAATTCTCTTTTGGTTTCTTGCAATAGAGTCTTGCACTTTTCTTTGTATAGGTCTCTTATATTTCTGGTCAGATTTATTCCTAGGTATTTTATCTTCTTGGGAGCTATTGTAATTGCTACTGTTTCTGTGATTTCCTCTTTGATGATCTCTTTGTTGGTGTAAAGGAATCCTACTGATTTATTTATGTTTGTCTTATATCCTGATGCTTTGTTGAACTCTTCTATTAGTTCCAGGAGTTTATTTATGGATTCTTCACATTTTTCTATGTATAAGACTATACTATCTGCAAACAGGGATACTTTTCTTCTTTACCAATGCAAATGCCCTACATTTCCTTATCTTGTCTGATTGCTGTGTAGAACAATGTTGAATATAATTTTGTGTATCACAAATAATGTGTATCAAAAATAATGTATATCACAATGTTGAATACAAATGGTGGCAGTGGGCATCCTTTTCTGGTTCCTGCTTTCAGAGGAAATTCTTTCATTCTCTCTCCGTTCAGGATGATGTTGGCTGTTGGTTTTCCATAGATGTCCCTTATTACATTGAGGAGTTTCCCTCCTATTCCCATTTTGCTCAAGGTTTTTAACCTGAACGTGTGTTGGACTTTTTCAAGTGTTTTTGTGCATCAATTGATAAAATCAAATGATTCTTATCTTTTGTTTGGTTTATGTAGTTGATTGCATTAATTGTTTTTCTGATGTTGAACCAATCCTGCATCCCTGGTATAAATCCTATTTGGTCATCATGAATTATTTTTTGATATGTTGTTGAATTCTACTGGCTAGGATAATGTTGAAGATTTTCATATCTAGGTTGACTGGAGATATCGGTCTGTAATTTTCTTTTCTTTCTTTCTTTCTTCTTTTTTTTTTTTTTTGTGTGTGTGTGCTATCCTTAACCAGCTTTGGTATCAGGGTTATGTTGGCTTCAAAGAATGAAGCCAATTTGGAAGTATTCTATCCTTTGCTATGCTGTAACATAGCTTCAGTGGTATTGGAATTAAATCATCTCTAAAAGTTGTCTGTCAGGTGAGGCTTGTTGCTGTGATGCTAGAAGATGTGCCACTGCCATTTAGGTACCACCAGCATCCACCCAAGGTAGACAGCTTGCAGCTGAGCTTCCAGACTAAGACAGTCTACTCCTGAAAAGAATTAGTCAGGGAAACCTTATGAATAGCAGTGGAACATTGTCAGATATAGTGCCAAAAAATGAGACCCCAGGTTGGAAGTCACTAGGAAGATGCCTAGGGAAGAGCTGCCTTCTCAAACTAGAGGTGACCTTAATGTTGTGGAGGGAGTAAAGCCTTTGAGATCTTCATTTGTGGATGTGACATGACTCAAAATGAGAAGAAACAGCTGCAGACATCCATTAATAATCAGGACATGGAATGTACGAAGTATGAATCTAGGAAAACCAGAAATCGTCTAAAATGAAATGGAATGCATAAACGCTGATGTCCTAGGCATTAGTGAGCTGAAGTGGACCAGTATTGGCCATAATGAATCTGACGCTGCTATGGTCTACTGTGCTGGGAACAGAAACTTGAAGAGGAACTGTGTTGCATTCATCATCAATAGGAACATTTCAAGAGCTATCCTGAAGTACAATGTTATCAGTGAGAAGATAATATCCATACGTCTACAGTGAAAGTTAGTGAATACAACTATTATTCAAGTTTACACACCAGCCACTAAGGTCAAAGGTGAAGAGACTGAAAATTTTTAAAAACTTCTGCAGTCTAAAATTGATGGAACATGCAATCAGAATGCATTAATAATTACAAGTGATGGAATGCAAATGTTGGAAACAAAGAAGAAGGATTGGTAGTTGGAAAATATGGCCTTGGTGATAGAAATAATGCCGGAGATCGCATAATTGAATTGTGCAAGAACTCAAAGCTGAATTGAAGGCATTGGCAAAAATAAGGCTCCAGGAATTGATGAAATATCAATCGAGGTATTTCAACAAACAGATGCCAAATTAGAGGATGACTCATTAAAAATCTGCATTATGCAGATGGCACCACCTTACTTGCCTGAAGTGAAGATTTGAAGCTCTTACAGATGAAGATCAAGGACCACAGCCTTCAGTATGTTTTCTTCAACATCAAGAAAACAAAAATCCAACAACTGGACCAGTAAGCAACATCATCATAAATGGAGAAAGACTCGAGGTTGTCAAGGATTTCATTCTACTTGGGTCCACAATTAACATCCACGGAAGCAGCAGTCAAGAAATCAAAAGATGTACTGCACTGGGAAAATCTTCTTTCAGTACCGTTAGTTCCTGATCATATCATATCTCTTCAAATGCGTGAACACTGACCAGTTCTTTCTGGTATAATGACTCTGTGTATTTCTTCCATCTTCTTTTGATGTTGCCTGAATTATTTAATACTTTCCCTGTAGAATCCTTCACTGTTGCAACTCAAGGCTTGAATTTTTTCTTCAGTTCTTTCAGCTTGAGAAATGCAGAATGTGTTCTCTTCTCTTTTTGCATTCCCAGCTCTTTGCACATATCATTATAATACTTTATTTGTCTTGTTGAGTTGCTCTTTGAAATCTTCTGTTTAAGTCTTGTATTGAAAAGTAAAGACGTTACCTTGAAGACTAAAATGCACCTGAACCAAGCCACAGTATTTTCAGTCACCTCATATGCATGTGTAATCTGGACAATGAACAAAGAAAACAAAAGAAGAACTGATGTCATTGAATTCTTGTATTGGAGAAAAATGTTGAATGTACATTTGGACCACCAAAGAACCAACAGATCTGTTCTGGAAGAAATACAATCAGAACACTCCTTGGAAGCAAAGTTGGCAAGACTGTGTCTTATATACTTTGGACACATTGTCAGGAGGGATCAGTCCCCGGAGAAGGACATGAAGGTTGGCAGAGTGGAGGATCAACAAAAAAGAGGAAGATCCGTGGTGAGATGGATTGACATAGTGGCTGCAGTGATGCGCTTGAATATAGAAACAATTGTGGACATGGCACAAGACCAGGTAGTGTTTTGTTCTGTTGCTCACAGAATTATTATGGATTGGAACTGACTCAGTGACACCTACCAGCGAAAACAAAAGTTTGGTAGAGTTCTCCAGTGAAGCCATGTGGGCCACGACTTTTTTGCTTGGTAGTTTTTTTTTATTATCTTTTCAATTTCTCCTTTCTTGATGGATTTATTAAGTTGTTCTACTTTGTGATAATTTTGGTAGGTGATGGCAATCTAGAAATTTGTCTATTTCCTCTAGGTTTTCAAATCTGTTAGAGTACAGTTTTTCATAGTGTTCTGTTATGATACTTTTAATTTCAGTTGAGTTTGTTGTTACATTTCCTGTCTCATTTCTTATTCGGGTTATTTGTTTCCTCTCCTGTTTCCCTTTTGTGAGTTTAGCCAATGGTTTACCAATTTTTTGTTCTTTTTATAAAAACAACCTTTTTCTTTTGTTAATTCTTTCAACTGTTTTTCTATTCTCTCATTCACTTAGTTATGCTCTAATTTTTATTACCTGTTTCCTTCTAGGGCCCGAGGGGCTCCTCTGTTGTTTTCTTTGTACTTGTTAGAGTTGTAGGGTAAATTCTTTGGTTTGGGCCCTGTCTTCATGTTGGATGTGTGAAGTTATAGTGATAAAATGACCACTGAGCACTGCTTTTGCTATGTCCCATAGGTTCTTGTAGGATGTGTTTACATTCTTATTTGAGTCATCCCACTGCCTTCCTGCCAACATAGTTTTGGCTGAATAATTGGAGTATAGTTTAAAGGACTGTACTTTTTAAGTTAGCTTTGGTTTTAGCCTAGCTGCTTTTAAGAGCCTCTTCTCGTGTTTTTTTTTTTTTTTTAAAAAAAAAAAAAACAGTGCCGTTGAGTAGGATCCGACTCATGGCAACCCTACAGGTCAGAGTAGAACTGCCCCCTACAGTATTCAAGGAGCACCTGGTGGATTTGAACTACATGTTTTGTTTTAGTAAGCTAATTATAATATGTCTTAATGTCTTTCTTTTAGAATTTACCTTTTGTGGAGTTCCCTGAGCATGGATGCCTTGTCTTCTTTCATAATGTCAGGCAAGTTTTCTGTCAGCAACTCTTCAACAATTTTCTCTGTGTTTCCTGTTAACCCTTCCTGTTCTGATACTCCAATTAAAAATATGTGATTGTTCCTTTTGATAGAGTTCCACATAACTCTTAATGATTCTGCATTTTTCTTGATTCTTTTATCTGATTTCTACTCATAAATGCTGGTGCCAGTTGCTTTATCATCAGTATTGTGAATTCTGCATTCTGTCTACTTGATCCTGCTCCTTTGGCTTTCAACTGAATTATCTAATTCTGTAATTTTATTATTGATATGCTGAATTTCAGATCATTGTTGTTCCAGCAGTTCATGTAGTGTGTTTGATTTTTCATTTTGTTTTGCTGCATTTTGTCTAATCTCCATGCTAAGATCTAGAAGGGCTGTATACATAATTCTTTTGTGTTCTACCTCTGATAATTTCAGGAAGACTTCTTCATTGGGAAGTCTTCTGATTCTTTATTTTGGGAGCTTAACAGTGCTATGGTTGTCTGCTTCTTTAAATGGTTAGATACTGATTGTTGTCTTTGAGCCATCAGAAAACTGTGCAGCTTCTCCAGTCCTTTGCTAGCAGAAGCTATGGTGTAGCTCAGAGAAGAGAGGGGGAAGGGTGCTACTGCATTTGGCTACCATACCTCTAGGTATGGCTACCTTAAGTACAGCTTCTTTTCTGAGACAGATGCTGTCTACTCAGATGCTAATAGTCAGCAGTGTATCCAGCCCCAGCTAGGCTTTCAGGTATGGCGGACCCAGCCTCCTGGCTGACAAAGATGGGATTCTACATGTGCAGCCTCTCCTGTCCTGTGCCAGCAGAAGGTACAGGATAGCTCAGTAAAGGGAGGTTGAAAAGGCACTGCTGTACTCAGCTGCCAGCTGCCACTCCATTATCTACGTGAAGCTTTCTTAAGCACAGCTTCTTTGCTGACAGAGGCACTATCCACTCAGGCACTGCTGCTTAGCACAGCAGTCAGCTACAGACAGGCTTTCAGGTATAGCAGCTCCAGTCCCATTTCCTGGCTGACAAAGATGGTGTCCGTATCTGTATAGCCTCTCCATTGCTGTGCCAGCAGAAGTGGGACCTTTTGTGCTGTTGTCTCATCTCTTCAAAAGATTATTATTCCCCCTCCTGTTGTCCAGGTTGATCTCACAGTCTTTTGTCTGATATTGAAGCTCCTAAAATGTCCACTCTATTCCATTTAGTTGTTTTTCTAGGCCTTAGGTCCTAGTCCACCATTTTGGCCCTGCCACCCCCGAAAATTTTTACTTTAAGTAGAAAAATGCATCATTTTAATATTATAAAAGTATTACTTATCACTTTGTTTGTTTTTGAGTGCTCTTCACATTAGGAAACTATTGACCTTCAAAAGTAAAATATACATTTGTCAGATTTGTTATTTTACTCACCAATTATATAGAAAACAACTTAAAAGAAAAAGAAAGTTCAAAGCACATTATGAAGAATAGGTATATAGCTAGACAATCAGAAAGGTTGACAGGAGTTAGCTAATAGATTCAAAATTGTTTAATAATTGCAGGGAAATGATCAGTCACATTAGAGAAAATTCAGTTGTTTTCATATAAACAAGAATCACCTGCATTATCAGTTTCCTACAACTTAGAGAAATATAAACTTTCTCATCCTCAGATAGCACAACCAGTTAAATGTTGTACTGCTAGCCATAAGACTGGTGACTGAAACCCACCTAGAGATACCTCAGAAGACAGACCTAGAGAACTGTTTCTGAAATACTGCCTTGATAACTTTATGAAGCAGTTCTTCGATGAACTCCTAGGGCTGACAGGAGTCAGAACTGACTCAGTGGGAACTAGCTACAGCAATAATAAACTTCCCAAAAGATAAGTAAAAATATATAATTCTGTGAGGTCTGACAATAGAATCTGGGAACCTCATTGCTGAATATCACTATAGTCTAAATACTCCCCTTGGGAAGCTATGCACCAACGCCAACCCCTAGTCCACTCTTCAAACTATTTTGATACTATTTCTGGAATAGCCATTGCACACAGTGGCATGGTGGCAAATTGTGTAGCTGTCTGTGAGGAAGTTTTTAGCCAGTGTACAAACTGCCGTATTGGAGCACCTTCAATACTTACCTGATCTGGCTCCCAGTGACTTTTTTCTTTACTGGAAGATAAAGGAAATGTTGAAAGGAAGACATGTTGACGACATTTAAGACATCAATGGTAGTATGACAACAGCTCTGACGGCCATTCCAGAAAACTAGTTCCAAAGTTGTTTTGAAGATTGGACTCGGCACTGGCATTGGTACATACCTTTTCAAGTGGAGTTCTTCAAAGTTTGCTATAGTGATATTCAGCAATGAGTTATGTAGTACTTTTTCTAGGGTGAGTTCACAAGCTTAATGTGCAGTGTTGATATAATTTTAGTCACAGAAAGGTCTCCTTGATAATGCTGAGCATTCCATTAAAAAGCTTCTTAGTAATCTTTCTGAAAATTTTGAAATACTCTATGATTTATTTCCGACACTATACAAAATAATGTTACAGGAAGCTTTTATGGATTTATTATAAGTGATTATAGATGATCAATTGCATTTATTATTATAGATTGATTTGAGTATTAACCATACCAAATGTAATTTTCTCTATTGCTGGAAAACTATGGTGCAAGTTATTAAAAGGAAATGTCAGAATAAAGGTAAAATCAAAAAATTTCTTACGACACTAAAACGTTTTTAAAGGGGTCATTTTTGTAAATACTATAACACACAACCAAAAAATATGTGTGTGGTTACATAAGTAGACATACATACATGTATGCATGTATTGTTAGTTAGGTGACGTCGAGTCAGTTCCAACTCATAACTACCATATGTACAACAGAAGGACACTGCATCATCCTCAAAACAATTGCTATGCTTGAGCCTATAGTTGCAGTCACTTTGTCAATCCATCTTGTTCAGGGTGTTCCTATTTTTCCCAACACTTTGCCAAACATGATATCCTTTACCAGGGTTGTGATTCCTTTTTATATCATGTCCAAAACATGTAAGACAAAAAGTCTCGTCATCTTCCTCAATCCCCCAAGAAATACTCTGGCTGTACTTTTTCCAAGACAGATTTGTTTGTCCTTCTAGCAGTACATGACATATTCAATATTCTTTGCCAACACTTTGGTGGCATAGTGGTTAAAAGTTAAGGCTGCTAAGCATGAGGTCAGCAGTTCAAATTCATCATGAGCTCCTTGGAAACCCTGTGGGGCAGTTCTACTACTTCCTGTAGGGTCACTATGAGTCAGAATTGTCTCAGTTGAAAGGGGCTTGTTTTTTACCAACACCATAATGCAAATGCATAAATTCTTTGATCTTCCTTATTTATTGTCCAGCTTTTACAAACTTACAAGTCTACTGAAAATGGTACGATATGGGTCAAGTGTACCTTAGTCCTCAAAGTGAAATCTTTGCTTTCTAACACTTTAAAGAAATCTTCTGTAGCAGATTTTCTCAATGCAATGCATCATTTGTCTCTTGATTTCTGCTTCCACAAGCTTTAAGTATGGATCCAAGTAAAATGAGATCCTTGAAAACTTCAGGCTTTTCTGCATTGTCATGATGTTGCTTATTGATCTGGTTGTAAGGATTTTTGTTTTCTTTATGTTAAAGTGTAATCCATACTGAAGGTTGTAGTCTTTGATTTTTATCATTAAGTTCTTCAAGTCCTGTTTGCTTTCAACAAGAAATGCTGCCCTTGTCCATAAATCATAGCAAAGGTCCACTCTTCAGACAGGAATGGATTGGACTTAGCGATGCAGAGTGACCATATATTGGATGCACTTTATGGTTCTATACATCTATAGGATGTCATCCTGCTGACCTCTGGCTGGATGAAGGAGAGTGGGTGGAGAGGAGGGGAAAAGAGACTGTTGGGAGAATGAGACATGTATGGAGCAGAGAGGAATAGTGTGCTGTGACTGGACAGGGAGAGCAGTGCAAGCTGCATATAGGTGGGCATGTAAATTTACACGGGAATGTACATTTTCACTCAGTCATACTAAATAAATTAATTAATTAAAAAATTTAAACAACAAAAAAGTTGTGTCTCTGAAGTTCACAAATTGTTAATAAGACCTCCTCTTGAATGTAAAGCAGCTAAAGCAAATGAAAAAATTGATTAAGTAAAAGAGCTGAACAGAAGATTTCAAAGGGAAACTTGAGAAGACAAAGTAAATTACTATAATGAAGTATGCAAAGCCCTGGAATTAGAAAACTCAAAGGGAAGAATACACTTGATGTTGCTCAAGCTGAAGTTGTCATCTGTGTTGTTGAAAAAAAGGTATTTGCAATGAATAAGTCATTGGTTTTGAAAAATTCTATCGCATGATCTTTAGTGTCTTTCTCTATGCTTTCCAACTACTGATCTTCCTTTTTTGTTTACAAACGTCTCATTCCAATTATGATTAATTATCAACGGATCTCAATTGCATGTTTGATATATGCATATAGGAAGGAAATACAAGTTTGCGGGTGTGCATGTACAGGTGTATCTGTAGGCAGATCATACCAGGTACGACTACCAATCGTTCTGACAAGAAACACAAACGAGGGTCATGGACAGAAAACGAGAATACTGTAGAACAAAACTCAGATTCCTAAAAAAGCCCAGACTTCTTGGACCAACAGAGACTAGGGGAACACTTATGACCATCACCCTAAGATACTCATATATATATATTATTGTGCTCTAACTAAAAGTTTACAATCCAAATCAATTTGCCTTATAAAATTCTGACACACACCACTGTGCTACTCTAACTGCTCTCCCTCCACCTCCCATGACAGCACACTCTTGCTTTCTACCCTGTAATTCCTGTGTCCATTCAACTAACTCCTCTTTCCCTCTACTCTCTAATCTAGCCTCTAGAGAGGAGCTGCTCAGGCAGCCTCATGTGTATATTTAAGCCAAGAAGCATACTGTAAGCCAGCAACACTCTGTGTTTTATAGTCTAGTCCAGTCCTTGTCTGAATAATTAGCTTCAGTAGTAGTCTCAGCTGTGAGCTAACGGAGAGTCTGGGGCCATGGCCTCAGGGGACTCTCCCATCTGATGGTCTTTTAGTAGAATTCTAGCTCTACACACCCATTCTTTTTTCCCCCATAGTTACATCAGGAACTTTATACCATGTTCCCTGCCAGGGCAGTTCTTCTGATCTCATGCTGAAGTAATTCCTGGATCACACTGCACCTTCTGTCTGCTTGGCTCATATTTTCTTAATGCCTGTGATGTCCTTCATTCTCCTCTGCTCCAGGTGGATTGGGACCAATTGATGCTACTTAGATGGCAGCTTGCTTGCTTTTAAGACTCTGGACACCACTCACTAAAGAAGTATGCAGAACATTTCTTAAAAATAAGTAAATAAATAAATGCCAAAATGACAGTTAAAGAATCAAAGGCTATGCTAAGGAAAAGGGTTACTGGTTTGAATAGTATAATTAGGGTAGAATAACATCCGTGGGATAACGTAATTTCTCTACACAAATTCCTTTCTTTGTTTTTTAGCCTTATCCTTACAAAAACTTTCTCACTGACCTTTAGTTATATCCTAGGTTACACCACCTACCACTGTAAAAGAAATCTGGAGCACAAGACCAGAGAGATAGGCTTTCTTGAAATTTTAGCTCAAGGGGCCCAAAAGTTGTCTATCTCCCTCCACCGAGTAGGACAGAAAAGAGTAATGTACTTAGTTCTATCCTGTTGACTTGGAAGAACACCTACTGTGTTGCTACAAGCAATGAAAGGTCTCTAACTATACATTAGCAGAGAGGAGAACTGCTCTGGAAAGTACATACAAAGCTGGCCTATGCTAAGGAAAAGTGACACATTTAAGCTTTCCTTGGGTAATATTGAAGTTTTAATGAAGCTAGATTAATTGAAATGGTTTTGCCTAAATATCAATTATCACACAAAAATAGGATATATTTCTAGTCAAAGATGATACACATATGTCTTGCATGTATATGTTTCATATATATATGGAAACCCTGGTTGATGTAGCAATTAAGTGATATGGCTGCTAACCAAAAGATCGGTAGTTTGAATCTTCCAGGTGCTCCTTGGAAACTCTGTGAAGCAATTCTGCTCTGTCCTATAGGGTCACAATCAACTCCATGGCAACAGGTTTATACATACAGACACACACACACACACAAATGTGTTTGAAGACAAACATATCTTGCACGCAAGTCAAGAGTGGTATTTTTTTGGAGAGTTAAAGAATCATTTATCATAATTTCCCTAAAAGTTTGTTAAAGCACAGGCCCTTGGACCACATTTCTGTCGCACTGAATTAGACTCCCTTGAGGTGGCCTCAAGCATCTAAATCTTTGACTCATAGACCTTCCCTATGTTGTTATTTATAACCCTAAAATTTGAGAACAACTATGCTAGAGCAATGTATCTGGCTATGCTCAAGTGAAATTATTGATTTCATAAAGAAAATTCCACAAGGATATAAAACAAGTTCATCATTCACAAAATACTTCAATTCTGGTACATATTTATTACAAATAATAGTTTTATGAGAACTTAACTGTTCGCAGTATTCCTTAAAAAGTAGGGAAAATAAATTCTAAAAAAGGGGTAGGGGTTGTAAATATGAAAATATGTTTAAGCAGGATGACTTAGCATAGAATATAAGATCCCAAGTCACTAAAGGCAAATGTCATTATGTTCATTAAACCTCATATCATGGGATTTTAGAGTGGACTGACATACTTGGAAAGATTTTCAACAACAGGGGATAAAGGGATTACTTCTATGCCTCAGTTTACACAAGCAAAAAAAAAAACCACTGGTGTTTTACACATCCTAAATATGCCTGACTATTTTTGCAGAAGCTGTTGCAATTTTAATGTATTTTCCTTCACATAATGCAAACAACTTCCACATGTTGATTTATTGAGTATTAATAGTGTAAATATTTTTTACATGTCTACTATATTAATAGAAAAGAATAAACTTAGCACTTTGAATTCTCTGAGTAAAAGAGCAAATAATTGATGAATTTAGAAAAAGTCTTAGAAAAAAAAGCTGGACTTTTTGCTCTTAAACTACTTATTTAATCATTACTTGAAGTCTTTTAGGATGTATATGGTTGTGAAGAAACCTCAAAAAATTGCAAGATGTCAGATTTTTGATGGAAAAAAGAGCATTTAAGTAAAAATAGGATAGTCACTATAATGAGGACAGAAAAACCCACTTTATTCTAGCTACAGCTATAATATTTCATTTAAATGATTATACTTGGGAATACTCTGCATGTATCATCATTAAAAAATAAAAAGTTGCCTTTGTATCAATTCCAACTTACAGCCATGCACAGCTGAATTGCTTCATAGGGTTTTCAAGGAGCACCTGGTGGATTCAAACTGTCTAGTTGGTTCCAACTCATAGCTACCCTATAGGACAGAACAGAACTTCTCCATGGAGTTTCCAAAGAGCACCTGGAGGATTCGAACTGCTAACTTTTTGGTTAGCAGAGGTAGCACTTAACCACTATGCCATCAGGGTTTCCAAGTATGAAATCAAATGGATATGCTGGATATTAGTATCTTACCATCACAAGAAGTCCTGGTGATACAATGTTTAGCTCATACTGTTAACCAAAAGGTAGACAGTTGGATTCCATCAGGTGCTTCTGGGAAGCTCTGTGGAACAATTATAATCTGCCTTTTAGGGTCGCTATGAGGTGGAATCAACTGGACAGCAGTGTTTTTTGTTTGTCTTTAATGTAACTGACTGATATGATAGGATGAAGTAAAAATTCAAGTGACATATCTGGAGGTGAAAATGGAAAGCAAGGAAGGGATCAATGAATTAACGACCTTTTACAGCAAACTAATGATAGTGGACCTGAAATTCTAATCTAAAAAATACATTTCCATGTTTTGTTTCAATGACCTTCTACATTATTGCATATGACATATTTGTGTAAAACATCCAATTTGATATTTTGGTCAATGTAAAATGAACTGGTCCCCCAAGTATCCACTTTTTGACTGCATAGACAGGTAAACTATTTTAAGGTAATTAAAATAGACTATTATTCATGTTATCTCAATATTTAGATACAAATCTGAGTTTCTCTTTTCACATAAAAATGCTAGCATTTTCCAATGTAAATCTAACATCTTCGTGATAAGTGATTTCAAATTAGTTTTAGGTAATTGCTTTGTCAAAGTCCCTTCATGTATGTATGTTTACTGTCAGTCTTTACAGCTCATTGAGCTATTCCAAATTACATTTT
This sequence comes from Heterohyrax brucei, assembly GCA_028571685.1. Classification (NCBI taxonomy): domain Eukaryota; kingdom Metazoa; phylum Chordata; class Mammalia; order Hyracoidea; family Procaviidae; genus Heterohyrax; species Heterohyrax brucei. The sequence continues at coordinate 113,865,159 of CM053166.1, read as the reverse complement.
GTTCACCTAACCAAAGAAAAATGACTAAAACTGTTAAATATTTCTTAATCAGAAGTTGTGGTTTAATTTTCAAATCCTATTAAAGCAAACATTTCAAAGATTATGAGGAAAATTCTCAAACAGAAAATACCTTTAAAATTCTTAGTGAAATTTTTTATACAAGTATACTTTTTTCATTGTGCTGAAGAAGTTTCACTGTCAAAATAAATACAGTGCATTCTTGAAATAATGCATTTTGCATATTTTTTGTTGTGGCGTACCTTTGAGTAAATTCTGACTCATAGCGACTCTACATGGTACATAGAACTGCCCTATAGGTTTTCTTAGGCTGTAACCTTATTTTTTTAAATTATTTTATTGTGCATTAAGTGAAAGTTTATAATCCAAGTCACTTTGTCATATGAAACCCGCAAACACACCACAGTGTAGCTCTAGCTGCTCTTCCAACTCTATGGTAGCACATTTTTCCTTTCCACCCTGAACTTCCTGTATTGATTCAATCACCTTCTATCCCCCCAACCCTCTCATTTTGTCTCTGGACAGAAGCTTTTCACACTATCTCATGTATGTATTTAAGGCAAAAAGGACACTCTTTGCCAACATCACTCTGTCTTACAGTCCAGTCCAATCTTTGAAGAATTGGCTTCAATATTGGTTTCAGCTCTGGGCTAACAGAGAGTCTGGGCACCATGTTCTCATGGAACTCTCTAGTGTGTTAGACCACCAAGTTTGATTTTTAATAGAACTCCAGTTTTGCACTCCTATTTTTCTGCTGCTACATCAAGGACTCTGTTGTATTCCCTGTCAAAGCAATCATGGGTAGTGGCTGGGAACCATCTAGTTCTTCTGGTCTCATCCTCATGTAATCTCTGGTTTGTGTGGCCCCTTCTGTCTCCTGGGCTCTTATTTTCCACTTGCCTTTGATGTCCTTCATTCTCCTGTGTTTTAGGTGGATTGAGACAAATTGATGCTACCTAGATGGACACTTGCTAGATTTTAAGGTTCCAGATGACACTCATGAAACTAGGATGCAGAAAATTTTCTTAAAAAAAGACTTGGTTATGCCAGTTGACCTAGATGTCCCCTGAAACCATGGTCTCCAGACACTTTCCCCTGCTACTCTGACTTTCAAAATGTTTTGCTGTATTTAGGAAATCTCTTAACTTTTGGTATAGCCCAGCTGTGTTAACTTTCTGCATGATAAATGGCTTCAAATTAATTTCTAGTAATGTATTATGTACTGTGTACTATCACTCCTTTCACTTAAACAAATTCCTATCTCCTATATAATCTATGAAAACCCCTATCCCTCTTTACCCACCCTTGTACCCATCAAAGATTATTTTCTTGTGTATGTAAACCTTTTCTTAAATATAATGGTCTCATACAGTATTTGTCCTTTAGCAACTGACTAATTTCACTCAGCATGATGTCTTCCATATAACTCCATGTTATGAGATGTTTCCTAAATCATCATTGTTCTTTATCATTGCACAGTATTCTAGTGTGTGAATAGAATTTGTAGACCAGCAGTGTAGAAATTTTCAGTTTCTCCACAACCTCTCCAACATTTGTTACTTAGTACTTTTTGGTGTAATGCCAGCCTTATTGTGATGAGATGGTATTTCACTGTAGTTTTGATTTGGAGTTCTCTAATGGCTAACAATTGTATTTCCTCATGTATCTATTAGCCAGCTGGATGTCTTCTTTGGTGAAATGCCTGTTCTTATCCTTTTGCCCATTTTTTTAATTGAGTTATTTGTCTTTATCTTGTTGAGGTTTTTTAGTACCTTGTTTATTATGGAGATTAGACTCTAATCAGATTCTTGCTAACCAATTTTTTTTCCCCCAGTCTGTAGGCAATGTTTTCACCCTTTTGGTGAAGACTTTGTATGATTTTAAGAGCTCTCAGTTACATATTTTCCCTTTTGGTGTTCGTACAATGTCTGTTAATGCCATGGTTTAGGACTCCCAGAATTGTTCCTATTTTTAATTCCATGATCTTCATTTTTTAAAATTTTATATTTAGGTCTTTGATCCATTTTGAGTTAGTTTTGTGCATGATGTGACATATGGGTCTTGTTTCATTTTTTTGCAGATGTGGATATCCAGTTAGGTCACCATCACCTTTTAAGGAGACTGTCTTTTCCCTAGTTTATGGACTTTGAGATTCTGTCAAATATCAGTTGCTCATAGCTTGATGATGTTATATGTAGATTCTCAATTCTGTTACATTGGTCAAAGGTTTTGGTGTTGTACCAGTACCAGGGTGTTTTGACTATTGTGGCAGCATAATAGACTCTAAAGTCAGTTAGTGTGAAGCCTCCCACTTTATTCTCTTCTTCAGAAGTACTCTACTTACCCATGGCTTCTTCCTCTTCCTTATGAAATTAATAATTATTTTTAATCCGTCTCACTAAAAATGCCATTGGAATTTGTATTACATTGTATCTATAGATCTCATTGAGTTTAACAGACTTTTCGATCATGTTGAGTTTTCCTATCCATGAGCAAGGTAGGGTTCTCCACTTACATATAACTCTTTTAGTTTCTTGCAGAAGAATCTTATAATTTTATTTGTATAGATCTTTAACATTTCTGGTTAGCTTTATTCCTAACTACTTTATCTTCTTGGGGGCTACTGTAAATGGTACTGGATCAGTGATTTCATATTTGTTCATCTCTTTGTTGGTGTAAAGGAATCTGTTTTAGTCAGTTAGTACTGCTCTAACAGAAATATCACAGAGTGGATGGCTTTAACAAAGGAAAGTTTATTCTTACACAGCCCAGTAGGCTATAACTCCAAATACAGGATGTCTGCTCCAGGGGAAGACTTTCCCCCTTGTTGGCTCTGGGGGAAAGTCTGGTATTGCACCAGTCTTTGTTCAGGGAGCATCTTGGCACAGAAACCTCAGGTGTGAAGGATGCACTCTTCTCCTGGTGCTCTTTTGAATGATGTGAGGTTCTGAATTCTTTGCCTGCTCCCCTTTCCTTTTATCCCTTGTAGGATGAAAGGATTAAGGGAGATGCAAGCCACACTTAAGGGAAACTTCTTTTTCAGTAGAGCAGTGAGGTGATCCTATGAAGGCGTTTATAGTCCCACCCTACATATTTAACATACAGCATAGGAAAATAAGGAAATGGGGGACAATCATAGAATACAGGGAATCCTGGCAAAGGCAAATTGCTACACGCATTTCTGGTGTGACACATTCAGTCCATGACAGAATCCAACTGATTTATGAATGTTCATCTTATATCCTGGTGCTCTGTTGAACTCTTAGGGTTTTTTTTTTTTTTTTTTTTTTTTTGGTTCTTTAGGGTTTTCTCTGTATAAGATCATATCACCTCCAAATAGAAGTATTTTACTTCTTCCTTACCAATCTGTATTCTCTTTATTTCCTTATCTTGCTTAACTGCTTTGGCTAGACACTACCCCCACCACCCCTGTGTTGAACTTTCTCAAATGTCTTTTTTATATCAACCAATAAAATCGAGTGGTTCTTTTGTTTTATTTACGTGGTTGATTACATTAATTATATTTTCAAATGTTGAACCATCCTTGCATCCCTGGTATGAATCCAACTGGGTCATGGTGGAACATTTTATGGTATGTTGTTAAATGCTATTGGCTACAATTTTGTGGAGGATATCTACATCTAAGTTCATGAGACATATTGGTCTATAATTTTCCTTTATTGCACTGTCTTTGCCTGGTTTGGGTATCAGGGTTATGCTGGCTTCATAGAAAGAATTTGGTAGTATTTTGTCCTTCTCTGCTCTGACATACCTTTAGCAATAGTAGCATTAACTCTTCTCTGAAAGTTTAGTCTTTTTACTGTGATTAAGTAAAGTATATAATCCAAATCAAATTTGCATGCCAACCTATCTGCAGCTCCTTCTGCTCTCCTTGTCCAGTGAAAGCACACTCCTCCTTACATTCTACATATGTCATATCTGCTTAACAATCTCCTGCCCCCACCTCTACACCCTCTCCTCTCCCTTCTAGTAAGAGGCCAGTAGGACAGCATTCTATAGATGCATAGAATCATAGAGTGCATACACCATATGGTCACATTATGTTACCGAGTCCAATCCATTCCTGTCTGAAGAGTTGATCTTAGTAATGATTTCTGGTCAAGGGCAGCAGCAGGTCTAGCTGCCGTTCTACCAGGGGAACTCCCAGCCTTCATACCATCAATAGTGGTCTTTTAATGGAGTTCTCGAGGTGCCCTGTTCTTTTTTCCATCTTGCCACTGGGACTCAACACTATGTGCCCTGTCTCAGCTGTCTTTGGTGGTGGCTGGGCACCATCTGGTTCTTCTGGTTACATGTTGATACACTCATCCATTCACAGGGGTTCTTTTGTCTTCTGGGTTCTTTTTTCCTCATGTCTTTGTTGCCCTCAGTGTTCATGTGTTCCAGCTGAGTTGGGACCATTTGTCATACCTCAGATGGCAGCTTGCCAGCTTTTGAGACCCTAGATGCCATTCACCAATACGGGTTGCAGAAGACTCTCTTAGCAATAGACTACTTATGCCAATTGGCCTCAATGTCTCTTGAGAGCATGTTCCCCAGACCCTTGTCCCTGCTACTCTATCCTAGTAATATTGGTTAAGATTAGAAGAGTTTTCACATTGTGTGGAAGTCCAGCTAAGTTGATCTTCTTTCTAATGTGTGCTTTCACTGATTTCACCCAACCAAATTTCTATGAACAATCTAATCAATGATCAGCCTTCTCCTTCATTCCCCTTCTTTGCAGCCATCAAAGATTCCTCTCTTCTGTACATGAATATGTTTTTAAGTCCTTATAGTAGGGGTCTAATACACTATTTGTCCTTGTGCTGCTGACTGATTTTACTAAGCATAAAGTCTTGCAGTTGAAACTAGGTTAGGAGATGCTGTCTAAATGCATCATTGTTCTTTATTATTGCATAATGTTCCACTGAGTATAGTACCATACTTTGTTAATCCATTCATCTGCTGTTGGGCATCTAGGTTGATTTCATCTTTTTGATATTGTGGACTGTACTGCAATAAACATTCATGAGCATGTAACTGTTCATGTGACAGCTCTTAATTCTGTAGGATATAGTCCAAGCAGTGGGCTTGCTGGATCAAATGGTATAGCTATTTCCAGCTTTCCAACAAAGTTGTACTGATTTGCAATCCCACCAGCAGTGTAGGAGAGTTCCAGTTTCACAACAGCCTCTTCAGCATTTGTTCTTTTGTGTTTTTTGGATCATGGCCAACCTTGTTGGGGTGAGATGGTATCTCATATTTTTTATTTGGATTTCTCTAATAGCTAATGATTGTGAGCATTTCCTCAGGTGTCTTTTGGCTGTCTGGATGTCCTCTTTGGTGAAATGTCTATCCATCTCCTTTGAGCATTGCTTAACTGGGTTATTTACCTTTTTCTTGTTGGTATTTTGCAGTAACTTGTACAATATGCAAATCAGAATTCGGTCTGACATGTAGTTGCCAAATATTGTTTTCCCATTACATAGGTGGTCTTTTTATTCTCTTGATAAAGTCTTTGGATGAGCAAAACTATTTAATTCTTAGTAGTTCCTATTTATCTATTTTCTCTTCTGTTGATTATGCTTTGACTGTCAGATTTTGAAGTCTGTCTAAATTGCATATTGAAACTTCCGTTCTTGACCTTGTTTTTTCTTGCAAGATCTTTATCGTTTTACATTTGATATGTAGGTCTTTTATCCAATTTGAGTTAGTTTTTGTGCAAGGTGTGAGACATGGGTCCTATTTTAATTTTTGCAGATGGATATTCAATTTTGCTAGGACCATTTCTTAGAGAGACTGTTTCCATCTCAGTTTACAATCTTAGAGCCTTTGTCAAATGTCAACTGTTCATAAGACGATGATGTCACTCTGAGGTCTCAACTCTTTTTCATAAGCCTATACGTCTCGTTTTGTTCTGGTACTAGGCTGTTTTAGCTCCTGTGGCAGTGGAATAGGTTTTAAGGTTGGGCAGTGTAAGGCCTCCCACTATGTTTCTGTTCTTCAGTAGTGCTTTGCTTTTCCAGTGTTTCTTCCCTTTCCAGGCAAAGTTGGTGATTTGTTTCTCTATCTCATTAAAAAATGACACTGAAGTTTATATTGCATTGTTGCTTTGGGTAAAATAGATATTTTCACACTGTTAAGTATTCCTGTTGATGAGCAGGATAGTTTTCTTCGCTTGTGTAAGTCTCTCTTGGTTTCTTGCAGTAAAGTCTTGTAGTTCTCTTTGTATAGGTCTCTTGTTTCTCTAGTTAGGTTTATTCTTAGGTATAATATCTTCTTGGGGGCTATGGTAAATGGTATTGATTTGGTAATTTCTTCTCTGATGATCTCTTGATATAAAGGAATCCCACTGGTTTACTTAGGTTTGTCCTGTATTCTGATACTTTGCTGAACTCTTCTATTAGCTTGAGTAGTTTACTTATGGATTCTTTAGGATTCTCCACATATACAATCATATCATCTGCAAACAGGGAGATTTTTACTTCTTCCTTGCTGATGCAGATGCCCTTTATTTCTTTGTCTTGACTAATTGTTCTGGCTAGAACCTCTAGTACAATGCTGAATAGAGGTGGTGAGAGTGGGCATCCTTGTCTAGTTCCCGTTCTCAAGGGGAATTCTTTCAGTCTCTCTCCATTCACGATGATGTAGGTGGCTGGCTTTGCATAAGTGCTCCTTATTGCACTGAAAAATTTCCCTTCTATTCCTATTTTGCTGAGAGTTTTTAGCATGAATAGGTGTTGAATTTTGTCAAATGCCTTTTCTACTTCAATAGAAAAAATCAGGTGATTTTTATCTTTTGCGTTATTTATGTGCTGGATGCCATTAATTGTTTTTCTGATGTTGAACCAGCCTTGCATAGTTGGTATGAATCCAATTTGATCATGAGGAATTATTTTTCTGATATGTTGTTGAAATTGTATTGACATGGGTTTTGTTGAAGATTTTCACATCTAAGTTCATGAGTGATATTGGGCTATAGCTCTCCCTTTTTGTTGAATCTTTCACTGGCTTTGGTATCAGGTTTATCCTGGCTTCACAGGATGAATTTGGGAGCATTCCATCCCTTTCTATGCCGTGAAATAGTCTCAGTAGTATTAGAGTTAACTCTTCTCTAAAAGTTCGATAAAATCCTCTGGTGAAGCCGTCTGGGCCAGGACTTTTTTTTGGTTGGTAGTTTCCTTTTTTATATTTCAGTCTCTTCCTTTGTTATAGGTTTATTAAGTTGTTCTACTTCTTCTTCTGGTAATTTTGGTAGGTAATATGACTCTAGAAATTTGTCCAGTTCTTCTAGGTTTTTAAATCTGTTTGAGTACAGTCTTTCATACTATTCTAATACTTTTGATTTCACTTGGGTCTGCTGTGAATCTCCCATCTCATTTCTTATTCTGGCTCTTTGTGTGCTCTCCTGTTTTTCTTCTGTGAGTTCAGCGAACGGTTTATCGATTTTGTTGATCTCATCAGACCAGCTTTTGCTTTTGTTAACTTTTTCAGTTGTCGTTCTGCTCTCTAGTTCATTTAGTTCTGCTCTAATCATCATGATCTGTTTTCTTCTGGTGCCTGAGACATTCCTCTGATGTTCTCTTTCTACTTGTTCAAGCTGTAGGCTTACTTCTTCGGTTTGGATCCTTTCTTCCTTCTGCATATATGCATTTACAGAGATAAGCTGACCTCTGAGCACTGTATCCCATAGGTTCTGGTAGGATGTGTTTTTGTTCTTCACTTGATTGCATAAATTTATTCCATCCTTGATTTCTTCTATAACCCATGGCTTTTTGAGCAAGGTGTTGTTCAGTTTCCGTGAGCTTTAATTTCTTTTTTTTTTTTTTTTTTTGCTATTGATTTTACCTTTTATGGCTTTATGGTCCAAGAATATGCTTTGCAATAATTCAGTAGTTTGGATATTGTTGAGTTTTGCTTTATGTCCTAATACATGGTCTATTCTGGAAAATGTTCCATGTGCATTGGAGAAGAAAGTCTGCTTATCTGTCGATGGGTAGGGTGAGCATACCCTGTTTTAGACATAAGTGGGTTCTTCCCTGTGGTGCTATGTGGAGTGCTCATGAGGGTGGAGAGGACTGGTTCACCTCAAGTCTCTTCCTGTTATTGGCTGTTTGCTTTCTGAAAGTAATCTGTTCATATTGTTTATTGTTTCCTTTCTATAAATAATAACAACAGATTTCAATTTCCAACAATTTGTAAAGCGTCTTATGTGTGCTACTCAATCAGATCAGATACTCGAGTCCTCATTCTAGCAATCTTATGATTTCTTGAGATTTAGAATACAATCTCTGTGTATGGAAACCTGTATGTGCATATCTATATAGTACATGCAGTTGAAGATTTCACTACTTCACTTTAAGTAATGGACAGATCATCCAGAAAAAAGCTCAGTAAAGATGCAGAAGATCTTATTGAGACAATAAACAATTAGACCTCATCAACATGTACAGAACTTTTTACCCATTGACAGATAAGCAAACTTTCTTCTCCAATGCACATGGAACATTTTCCAGAATAGACCATGTATTAGGACCAGTGATATTGGGGGAGATCTCAAGCTGCTTATGTGGATAGCAAATCCATCAGTTCTTGAAAGCCTCTTGTGCAAATAGTAAACCCAAAAATGCTTGAAAGCTGTTTAGGTGATTCCAAGCTGACCAGCCACTTGGCAAATCATTGCCTGACCAATCATTTTGGGGCTGTGGTAAACCCAGGGCCACAAAGACCACATAAAAGAAACCCATTTTATCAAAAAAGCACTTCTTACCCTGTTATTCTGAATTTTGAAATAATTCATAAATTTGTTCTAAGCATATTTCAACATGCTCATGCATTAAAACATTTTTTTCCCCAGCCACAACGCTTCTGTTTTGCTTAAAAAACATTTGTTTTCATTTATTTGGATCCCATATGTGTAACAAAACAAGAGAAACAGTGGATGGTTGCAATAAATGTTTATGTATTTACTCATTTTATTTCTTTGGGGAAGCCAAATGAGATACTGCAAAAACAAATAATAAGAAACAACAAAAAAAGCAAAACTTTTTGAGGGGAACTTTTTGAGGCTTCGAGAATCATCACAGGTCTCTGGTACTTATAGACTCATTTTCCTCATCTGTGAATGAGGATGATACTATCAGTGGTACTCTTTTAAAAGTTAAATGAAATCATTTGTATGTAGTATTTGGAACACTGAAGTGTAGGACGTACAGGACTCTGGAACTTTAGAGATACTTGAGACCATGGCAAAGGGGTTAGGTGGGATTTCAATACTTGGTGATCAAAGTTTAAGAGAAGACTCTTTGACATTGGTCACTTAGACAAGACTTAAATGCAACTGTCAGAATTATTGTTATGACTTTAGCAAGAGATGAAGTATTCTTCCTTTATTACATAAGTTACCTGTGATCAAAGATCATTAAACAAGCATTTTTTAATAACAGGGTATTATCAGGGAGGGGCAGTTAATCAGCACTGTTAGATTTTCTTCTTATCCTCACTGCTCATGCCAGCTTTTTTTTGGTATGTGGTCGACAAACCAGACAACTAGATCTGTATAGAGTTTCCCAACACGTCCTTCTGAAGTGTGAGAATTTTGCTTTATTTTCAGTTGATCAAATACAAAGTTGGGATGTTCAAAGGGAGTTATTTTTCTGGGAAATGAGGTAGAAATACAAACATACATATATTGAAACAGATGAATTCACAGAGTACTGAAATTATCCACATGTACGTTGGCTGGCCAAACACAAGGATAGGATTGTTTTCTTCGATCAAACCTATATGAATGGATGTTAAATAAAAAAGTTCATACATCTAATCCTACAAAGACTTAGTCTGGCATTTTTTTCAGGATTGGTGAAGACTCCAGAATGACTCAGTACCTGTTTATTTATTTATCAGTGATTATGAACTTCTATATTATTTCCTCCAGCCCCTAGCTGTTCGTATCTTCTCTGTTCTCAAGTCTCTCTAGGCCACAATTCCAGAAAGCAGTCCCTTAACCTTGACTATACAGTGTCAAAATTGCAGCCAATTCCTTTTCCATGCTCCCATAAATCTCTAAGGCTGTAATCTTCTGGGATTTTAGGCTTAGCATGCTTAAACTGGCTTAGGCATATCCTCTTAGTGAGCAGTTTCTTCTCTTTTCACAATGAGTAAGCAATAGGGTTGTGAGGTACTGAGTGTATTCTGTATCCATGGTTGTTGCTGTTAGGTGCTGCCATGTTAGTTCCAACTCAAAGCTCCTGCACGCACAACAGAACGAAAAACTGCCTGGCCTTCCACCATTCCCACCACCCTTTTATATGCTTAAGCCCATTGTTGCAGCCACTGTGTCAACCCATCATGTTGATGATCTTCCTCTTTTTCACTGACCCTCCACTTTACCAAGCATGATGTTCTTCTCCAGCTGCTGATACCTCCTAACAACATGTCCGAAGTATGCGAGATACACTTTCACCATCTTTGCTTCCAAGAAGCACTCTGGTTGTACTTTTTCCAGAACAAATCTGTTTGTTCTTTGGGCAGTCCAAGGGAAGCTCACAATTCTTCTCCAACACCACCACAGAAAGGTGTCAATTCTTCTGTTTTTTCTTGCTTTCTCCTGCATATCATTCTATTGAAAATACCCTGACTCAGGTCATGTGCACCTTAGTCTTCAAGGTACCATCTCTGCTTTTCAACACTTTAAAGAGGACTTTTGCAGCCAATTGACCCCAGTGCAATGTGTCTTTTGATTTCTGGACTGCAGCTTCCATGGGCATTGATTGTGGAACCAAGTAAAATAAAATCATTAATAACCTGAATCCTTTCTCCATTTATCATGACTGATTACCGGTTTGGTTGTGAGGATTTTTGTTTTCTTGATGTTGAGATGCAGTCTACACTGAAGGCTGTGGTCTTTGATCTTCGTCAATTAGTGTTTCAAATCCTCTTAACTTCCAGCAAGCAAGGTTGTGTTAACCTGCATGACACAGGTTGTTAATGAGTTGTCTTCCAATCCTGATGCCTCATTCTTCTTCATATAGTTCAGCTTCTCAGATTATTTGCTCAGCATACAGGTTGAAAAGTTATTAAGGCTAGAGCCCTGACACACACCTTTCCTGACTTTAAACCATCCAGTTTCCTCTTGTTCCATTCACGTGACAGTCTCTTGACGTATGTACAGGTTCCTCATAAGTAAAATAAATGTTCTGGAATTGCCTTTCTCTGAAATGTTATCCATAATTTGCTATGATCTACAAGAATCAAATACGTTTTCATAGTTAATGAAACACAGGTATACATCCTTCTGGTATTCTCTGCTTTCAGCCAAGATCCATGGAGTACTCTCTAAATGTTGATACCATTGTTGGCAGTTGCAGTTGAGTTGATTTCCATTCTTGGAAACTGTGTGTGTGTGTGTCATAGTAGAACTGTGCCCCATAAGGCTTTTGATGGTTGGTATGTTGGAAGTAGAACACCAGGCCTTTCTCCTAGGTGCCTCTAGCTGGACTGGCTGGCCTCAACCAGCCACCCTTTTGGTTAGTAGTTGAGTGCTCAATTGCTTCCCAGAACTCTATTCTCCAAATGTAAGGGCTTGATATTACAGTTTAAGGGAAATCTCCTTAATGAATAATTTGTTGTTTCCTGACTATGTATTAGCCTTTCCTGGCTATTTTTCAGCCTTTCATTTTTAGCAATGTCATTTTCTGTAAAATAACTTTTCATAGGTAACCAATCAACTTGAAGTATTTCTGATTTTAATTTTCCTGATTTTCTTCTTCCTCTCTGAGCCAAAGCTTTTTTGGATGGAAGTTTTTTAATTACCTTCTTCTGTAATGGGTTTGTTTATTGTTCTGTCTCTGATTTTGCTAGGTTAGTTAGGTGGAGTTTTTCTAGAAAATTATCCATTTCTCTAGGTTTTCAAATTTATTTGAGTATAATTTTTTATAGTATTCTCCTAAGATTGTTTTAATTTAAATAGTGCCAGTGTGATATCATCCATCTCATTCCTTATTTGGATTGTTTCTTCTTCTGTTTTTGTTTTGTCAGTTGGGTCAGTGGCTTATCAATTTTGTTGATCTTTTCAAAACACAGCTTTTGGACTTGCCTACATTTTCAATCATTTTTCTATTTTCTATTTTGTTTATTTCTGCTCTAATTTTAATAACTTGCTTTCTTCTGGAATCTGATGTGTTCTTTTGCTGGGATCTTTCCAGTTGCTCAAGTTAATTCTTTCATTTGGGCTTTTTCTTCTTTCTGGATGTGCAGGTTTATTGAGATAATTTGACCTCTGAATACTGCTTTTGCTGTGTCCCATAGATTTTAGTAGGATGTGTCTTCATTTTTGTTTGATTCTATGGAATTTTTTGTTGAATCTTTGATTTCCTCTAATACTCAGTAGTTCTTGAGCAAAATGTTATTCAGTTTCCATGGTTTTGATTTAATTTGCATCATTTTTCTTTTATTGATTTCTAGTTTTATGGCTTTGTGGTTTCAGAAGAAGATTTGTATTATTTCAATATTTTGAATTCTGTTGAGGACTGCTCTGTGGCCTAATATGTAGTCAATTCTGGAGAACGTTCCATGTGTATTGAAAAAGACAGTATGTTTTGCTGCTGTTAGATGAAGTGCTCTAAATGTGTCTGTGAGGTCAAGTTGATTGACTGTGGCATTTAGACCTTCCACGTGTTTACTAAGCTTTTATCTAGATGTTCTGTCTTTTACTGAGAGTGGTGTGTTGAAGTCTCCTTTTATTATTGTGGAATTGTCTATTTCTGTTTTCAGTGCAGACTGTTTTATATATTTTGGAGCCTTGTCATTGGGCATAGGTATTTAGTATGGCTATGCCCTCCTGCTGTATTGACCCTTTAACTACTGTATAGTGTCCCTCTTTATCCTGTATGGCAGATCTAACTTTAAAGTGTATTTTGTCAGAGGTTAGTAATGCCACTCCTGCTCTTTTTAGAATGTTATTAGCCTGACATATTTTTTCCAACCTTTGAGTTGTAGTTTGTTCGTGTCTTTTAGCCTGAGGTGTGTCTTCTGTAAGCAGTATATAAATGGGTCATATTTTTTTTACCCAGCCTGCTACTCTCCTTCTCTTTATTGGTGCATTTAGTTCATTTACATTCAATATGATTATTGATATATATAATGTTAGTACTGTCCTTTGGTGCTTTTTTTAGGTGTTGTGGATAGTTCCTCTGTTGGATTCCATTTTCTCTGCTGAGTCTTTTTTCTTTATGTGTTTTCTTTTCATGGATTTCAGTGTTTGTTTTCTTGAAATTGTTGTGATTTCGTGTTTTGCTTTTTGTCGTGTAGAATTAGAGGTTTATTTTTTGGTTACTCACTTAGTCCCCTTTCTTAATCTAAAAGTAATGCAAACTTCAGTGCCTTTGTATCTCCTTGACTTCCTACACATCTGGAAGATGTATGTGTACATTATTTTTTACCCTCTTTTTCATATAATGTAGTCATCAGTTATATCCTGAGAACTCTGAATTTCCATTTGTTGTGATTTGGTTTTGGTTATCATTTTTGGATTTCCTTTCCTGATGGTGTCTATATGCTCTGTTGAGTGTTGGGTATTTAAGTATGTGTCTGATATTATTGATTTTCTAATTAAAGTACTTCCTTTAATGCTTATTGCAATTTTGGTTTGGTTCTCGCAAATTCTCTAAATTTCTGTTGTCTGTGAAAGTGATCAAATTTGTTGTAGCCAACTATTTTTCCCCAGACTGTTGAGTTTTTTCTTATTCTTTTGGTGAAGTATTTTAGGAGCTTCCAGCTGTCTCATTTCTCTTTAGGTGTTTATGGATTGTTAGTAATGTTTCATATTCTATTTATGCCATGTATTAGGGCTCTTATGGTTGTCCCTACCTTTTCTTCCATGCTCTTTATTGTTTTTGGTTTTATATTTAGGTCTTTGATCTATTTTTAGTTAGTTTTTGTGCATGGTGTGAGGTATGGGTCCTTTTTTTTTTTTTTTAATGAATAGCCTGTGTCTAATATATGCCAGAACCATATGTTAAAGGGACTGTAATTTACACAATTAATGGACTTTGGGCCTTGGTAAAATATCAGCTGCTCATGGTGGAGGATTTTACATCTGGATTCTAAATTACATTTCATTGGTCAGTGTGTCTGTTTTTGTAGCCGTACCAGGCTGTTTTGACTACTATGGTGGTATAATAGGTTCTAAAGTCAGATAACGTGAAACGTGAGGCCTCCTACTTTGTTCTTCTCCAACAATGTTTTACCTATCTGGGGCTTCTTCCCTTTCCATATGAAGTTGATCATTGGTTTCTTCACTTTACTAGAAAATGCTATTGGAAATTGGACCAGGATTACATTGTATCTACAGATTACTTTGGGTAAAATGGACATTTTCATAATATTCATCTTCCTATTCATGAACAAGGTATGTTTTTCCCCTCATGTAGGCCTCTTTTGGTTTCTTGCAGAGGTATTTTGTAGTATACTTTCTATAGGTCTTCTGTGTCTCTGTTTAGATTTATTCCAAAGTATATGGTCTTCTTTAGGATATTGTAAATGGTAGTGATTTGGTGATTTCCTCTTCCTCTTCAATGTTCTCTTTGTTGGTGTAGAAGATTCCAACTGATTTTTGTATATTTGTCTTGTATCCTGATACTTTGACGAATGCTTCAATTTGTTCCAGGAGCTGTCTTGTAGATTCTTTAGGGTTTTCTCTGTATATGCCCATACCCTCTGATATAGAGATAATTTCCTTGCCAATGCATGTCATGCCTTTTATTTTTCCTGCCTAACTGCTCTGGCTAGGACTTCCAGCACAGTGTCATGGATTGAACTGTGTCCTCCAAAAATTGTGTGTAGAAATTTGACTGGGCCATGATTCTCTATAATTTGTAACTGCCCTCTATTTTGTGATTTTCCCATGCTACAAATCAGAATCTTTGCCTGTGGCTAATAGACAGGCCAGTTATGTTAAAGGGGATTAACGTGGGACTCTCTTGCTAATGGAGATTACCTCTAGTGTGACCTGTAAAGTCGTTTATCCTTTCATCCTATAAGAGATCAAAATAAAGAGAAGCTAGCAGAGAGTTGGGAACCTCATACCATAAAGAAAGTAACACCGGAAATAGAGTGTGTCCTTCAGACCAGCTTTTTGTTGAGTCTCTTCTATTCCCTCCATTTTATTCCTCTATTCCTACTATTCTATTCCTGTTCATTAGAGGATCAGTTCACTCAAGTTATTTAGAATGAATTAATGCCTGCGGCAGTGTCTATTTCACAGATGTAAATGTAAACATTGACATTTATATTAGTTACCTGACTATCTGATGTTTTACTTATTCGATGCTATCAGCATCACTGATTTTCTTTTATTTAAAAAAACTTAATCCTCCTCTGTCTCACAAGATTGAATTTATAGTGGATTAATTATTGATACTCTTTAATGGCATGATACTGAGGACAAAAGGAAAGGTGATGAACTTAAGACTAATGCTGACCTTGATTCTGTACTTGAAACCCCTAATTAATTCACTCCTCCAAGGATAGCTGTTAGTGTGACTATTCTTTGAAAAGGACAAAAATAAACAAATTCTCTTCTATGAACATTTTAGCTTAAATTTGTCTGTCAATTTCTTATGTAGAATGTAGACTTAAGAGAATGGGAAAAGGGGAATGCTATTTTGAGGACAAGAAAAGCATACGAGAAAAGAAAAGCTCAAAGCAGTATAGGTTTTCTGGTGCCAGTGGAATATCTCAGTAAGAAGGACCTTGGGAAGCTGGGTAGAATAGAGAAGAAAAAATACTAAGTGAATCAAAAGGAATAAGAGATATGCAGAAGAGGAAAGATCACTGAAGTGAAATTTTATTCATTTCAGCATTATACCAGGGGGTAACAATGGAATTTGAAGCCATGCAAGCATAACCCAAGTATCTTTACAAAGAATACTAGTCCTAGATCTTTAATTTAACACAACTTTTTTTCACATTTGGGTGACCCCAACATCTTTCTGAGGGTAAGAAATTTGGAAATATTGTATTCAGGAACTGACCATTGTACACATTTGGCAGTCTGATAACTTTCTTGAGTCTTTATGAAGAACACCAATCCACATGAATGAAAAATTTCACAGTGTCATGTAAGAAAACAGAACGTAATTTCTAACAGATGACATTTACCACTATCATAAGTAAAATACCTTGCCATAAATCTCAATCATTTCATAAAATTTCTGTGAAAATGGATGCTGTTTTTTAAGAAAGACAGTGCAGAATGTAAGACTTCTTCCCTTCTTATATTTTTTCATTTTATGATTTTTTTCAAGATATTAATACAAGAGACATGGGTTCAAGTCAGACTTAGGCAATAGTCAATAGTGTTTTTTCTTTAGTCTTTGCTTTATATTTCTAGGCCAAACGTATGATGTCCTTTAAGGCTAACAAAAAGGCTTATGTTGATTACCTGTACCAATGAAACAGCTTAAAAAAAAGTCCAAACTGAAAAATACCACAGGCCTGAACTCCTTCCACTGTTGTTTTATCTGATTTTCTTATTTCTGAATGTGAAGACACCTAAATGCACCTAATTTGGAAAGTATCTACTTCTTTGTAATACGCAGATGATAATCTCCCAATTAAAGTGATATTCCTTTCACATATTAATTGAATACATATTTAAGTGTTGTGTAGAATAACATAACATTTAGATATCACTATATCAATTACAGCGTTGTCACAGATAATTATCCATATGCCTACAAGAAAAGCCAGTGGATATGACTATTATTCATATTTACACACCAAACTCTTAGGCCAAAGATGAGGAAACTGAAGAATTTTACCAGTTTCTACAGTCTGAAATTCATCAAACATGCAATCAAGATGCATTGATAATTACTGGTTATTGGGATATAAAAGCTGGAAACAAAAAAGTATTTCCAACCTGTGTAGTTGCAAAATACGGCCTTGGAGAAAGAAATAATGACAGAAACTTCATGATAGAATTTTGCAAGACCAAAGACATCTTCACTGCAAATACCTTTTCACACCAAGATAAATGGTGACTGTACACAAAGACCTTGACAGATGGGAAACATAAGAATCAAATGGACCACACCTGTGGAAGAGATGATGGAAAAACTTCATATCTGCAGTCAGAATGAGACCAGGTGCTGACTGAGGCAGAGACCATCAATTGGTCATATGAAAGTTCAAACTGAAACTGAAGAAAATTAGAACAAGTCCACAAGAACCAAAAAAGTATGATCTGAGTATATTCTACCTGAGTTTACAGACCATCTCAAGAATAGATTTCATGCATTGAACACTAATGACTAGAGGCCAGGCAAATTGTAGAATGAAATCAAAGACATAATCCATGGAAAAAGCAAGGGGTCATTAAAAAGACAGGAAAGAAAGAAAAGACCAAAGTAGATGTCAGAAGAGACTGTGAAACTTGCTCTCGAATGTCAAACAGCTAAAGCAAAAGGAAGGAATGATAAAGTGAAAGAACTGAATAGAAGATTTCAAAGGCTGACTTAAGACAACAAAGTAAAGTATTATAATGACATATGCAAATAGCTGGAAATAGAAAAACATTCTCTACATTTCTCAAGCTGAAAGAACTGAAGAAAAAAAAAGTCAAGCCTCGAGTTGCAGTACTGAAAGATTCTACAGGGAAAATAATAAGTGACTCAAGGAGCATCAAAAGAAGATAGAAGGAATACACAGAGTCATTATACCACAGAGAACTGGTCTATATTCAAACATTACAAGAGGTAACATATGATTAGGAGCCAATGGTACTGAAGGAAGGAGTTGAAGCTGCATTGAAGGCACTGGTGAGAAACAAGGCTCCAGCAATTGACGGAATATCAATTGAGATGTTTCAACAGATACAGTGCTGGAGGTGTTCACTCTTGTATGACAAGAAATTTCAAGGACAGCTACCTGGCCAACTGACTAGAAGAGATCCACATCTATGCGTGTTGCCAAGAAAGGTAATCCAACTAAACGCAGAAATTATCGAACAGTATCATTAATATAATATGCAAGTAAATTTTTGCTAAAGTTGATTCACAAGTGACTGCAACAGTATATCAACAGGAAAGTGCCTCAAATTCAAGCCAGATTCAGAAGATGATATGGAATGAGGAATATCGTTGCTGATGTTAGATGGATCTTGGTTGAAAGCAGAGAATACCAAAAAAGATGTTTACCTGTGTTTTAATGACTATGCAAAAGCATTCACATGTGTGGATCATAACAAATTATGGATAACACGGAGGAGAATGGGAATTCCGGAACACTTAACTGTGCTCATGAGGAATCTGTATACGGATCAAGAGGCAGTCATACACACAGATCTAGGGGACACTGCAGGGTTTAAAGTACAGAAAGGTGTACATCAGGGTTGCATCCTTCCACTATACCTTTTCAATCTATATACCCAGCAAATAATCTGAGAAGCTAGACTACATGAAGAAGAACAAAGCATCATGACTGGTGGAAGACTCATTAACAACCTGCATTATGCAGATTACACAACATTGCTTGCTGAAAATGAAGAGGATTTGAAATACTTACTGATGAAGATCAAAGACCACAGCCTTCAGTATGGATTGTGCCTCAATATCAAGAAAACAGAAATCCTCACAACTGGAACACTAAACAACATCATGATAAATGGATAAAGGATTGAGGTTGTCAAGGATTTTATTTTACTCGGTTCCACAATCGACATCCATGGATGCAGCAGTCAAGAAACAAAAAGACACACTGCATTGGAAAAATCTGCTTCAAAGGTCCTCTTTAAAGTGTTGAAAAGTAAAGATGTCACCTTGAAGTCTAAGGTGCACCGGAACCAAGCCATGGTATTTTCAACCACATTGTCTTAGGCTGGGTTTTCTAGGGAAGCAAAACCAACAACACGTGTGTGTACAAGGAAAGATTTATATATATATATTTAGGAAACAGCTCATGCAGTTGCAGAAGCTGAACATCCCAAGTCCTGGTACAAGCCTCACGTGGCCACGGGAGCTGGTGAACCCAAGGTCAGTAGGTCAGAGACCAGAGTTGCAGATCACTGGTTGTATAGGTTGGTGGATCCCAAGCTGGTGGCAAGACAAAGCTGCAGATGCTGGTGAACCCAGGATCGGCAGGTCACAGAATAGGACTTTCAAGCGCCGGCTGTAAATGCTGATGAATCCAACAGCTGCTAGTTCAAGTCCAGGAACCAGACGCCAGAAGAGAGCAGGAGCTGCTGTAGGTGGTGGAAGGTACAGAGAAGAGAGCTGAGGGGTGGGAAGCCACCACAGGCCCTGCGTTGCCACGCTGCCACTTAATACAGCAGTCAAAAAGGGAGTAGCCAAACTGACATAATCCCGACCACCACATGCATGATATGCATGTGAAAGATGGGCAGTTAATAAGGAAGACAGAAGAACTGATGCCTTTGAATTGTGGTGCTGGAGAAGAACACTGAATGTGCCATGGATTGCCAAAATTACAAACAGATGTCTTCTGGAAGAGATACAGCCAGAATGTTCCTTGAAAGCAAAGACAGTAAGCCTACATCTTACAAACTTTGGAAATGTCAGGAGGGATCAAACCCTGGAAAAGGATATCATGCTGGGTAAATTAGACAGTCAGTGAATAAGAGGAAGACCCTCAGCAAGATGAAGTGAGCCAGTGGCTACAACAATGGTCTAAACTTAAAAACAATTGTCAAAGGCCGAGTAGTGTTTCATTCTGTTTGCACACAGGATATCTATGAGTTGGAACCAACTAGATGGCACCTAACAACAACAGAACAGTTACAAACTGAGGAGTCTGTTTCAAAGAAGGCATTTTATTTATTATTGTACTTCAGATAAAGTTTTACAGAGTAGACTATCTCCTCATTCAACAATTGGTACACATATTGTTTTGTGACATTGTTTCCCAACCCCATGAAATGTCAACCCTCTCCCTTCTTAACACTGGATTCTCTGTTACCAGATTTCCTGTCCCATCCTGCTTTCTATTGTTTGTCCTGGGGCTGGCATGCCCCTTTAGTCTCATTTTGCTTTATGAGCCCCTCTAATCTTTGGCTGAAGGAGGAACCTCAGAAGTAATTACATTACTGAGCTAAAAAAAGTGTTTGAGGCCATGATCTCAGAGTTTCACCAGTCTCCGATAAACCAGTTAAGTCTAGTTTCTTTTTCTCAGTTAGAACTTTGTTCCACAGTTTTTCCACCTCTCCAGCATTTGCTAGTTTCTGTTTGTTTTTTGATTTGTGCCTGTAATGCCAAACTGAGATGATATCTCATTGTAGTTTTGATTTGTATTTCTCTAATGGCTAGCGCGCACAAGAGTAAATGCTCTCTGCTGAATCATTCTATTAGTTACAGTAGTTTTTTCACGGGTACTTTGAGTTTTCTATGCATAATATGTTATCATCCACAAATAGGGACAATTTTACTTCTTTACCAGTTTAGCTGTTCTTTGTTTATTTCTCTTCCCTTATTGCTCCGGCACAGTGTTAAGTGAGAGTTAAATAAAAGCATCCTTATCGTTTACTAGTCTCAACAGGGAGTGTTTTCAGCTTGTCTATATTAAGAGTGATGTGGGTTACTGGTTTTGTATAAAATCCCCAAACCAAACCCTCTGCTGTGTTGTCGATTCTGAATCACAGCAACCCTGCAGGACAGAGAAGAACTGCCCTACAGAGCTTCCAAAGAGTACCTGGTAGATTTGAACTGCTGACCTTTTGGTTATCAACCATAGCACTTAATCACTAGGCAACCATGGTCTCCTGGTTTTGTATAACCAAAAAACAAAAAACAAAAAACAAAACCCACTACCATCAAGTCGATTCTGACTCGCAGCGACCCTATAGGTCAGAGTAGAACTGCCTCATAGAGCTTCTAGGGAAAGCTGGTATATTTGAACTGCTGAGCATTTGGTTGGCAGACATAGCACTTAACCACTATGCAACCAGGGTTTCCTGGTTTCGTATAGATGCCCTTTATTATGTTGAGAAATTTCCCTTCTATACGTATTTGATTCAGTTTTTAAAAAGAATGAGTGTTGGACTTTGTTGATTGACTGTTCTGCATCAATTCACAATGTGATTATTTTATTCATTTGGTGGATTACATTGATTGATTTTATAATGTCAAACCATTCTTGCATAGTTGGTACAGATCCCATTTGGTGATTTTGAAATCTATCTTGATGATATTGACTTCTATTAGCTAGAATTTTGTTGACAAGTTTTGCATCTGTACACATGAAAGACAGGGTCTGTAATTTTCTTTTATTGTGGTGTCTATGCCTGGTTTGGTATCAGAGTTACACTGGTTTCATAGCATGAATTCAGAAGTATGCCTTCCTTTTCTAGGTTCTTAAATAGTTTGAGCAGTATAGGTATAAACTCTTCTCTGAATGTTTAGTAGAATTCTCCAGTGAAACCATTTGAGCTAGGTATGAAGAATAAAAGAGAAAGTAGAGTCCGTCAAGTCAGGTTATGCCACTTAGCCTTTATTTTATAGACTACGGAAAACATACAGAAATGTTATCTTCAGTAATGAAGAAAAAAAGATTAAAATAATAAATACCACTTATTCATTGAATTTATTTTCAAATTATTTGTATTTCTATATAATTTTTTGCATTTTTGTTTAGTATAATCATTGCTGTGATTTTATATGAACACTTAGAATTCAGATTAAGCCACTTATCTGAAATTTAAAATTGTAGATTGAGAGAAGAAATTGGCATACTTTTGCTTAATTTAAGATTTTTTTGTCTCCTTTGGATGAAAAGTCAGATGATGCAGTTATTTAGAAAGACTGTGGCTTTTATGGAATGCTCTCCCTACCCGGTTCAACAAAATTCAGCATATGGACGTGTGGCCATTAAGATTGTACGTCAGCTTGGCTGGGACATGTTTTTCAGTGGTTTGGCATTTTGGATGTTGTGTGATAATGTGATCACTTCCATGATGAGATTTGATATAAAGTGATCACCTCCATGATAGAACTGGCTGTGAGTGGATAATCAGTTGAAAAGGAGTTGCCTGGAGGAGGGGGAGTGGCCTGCATTAAATATAAGTTGACTTTCTGTCAAGGATCATGGGCTTTTGTTCCCTCTGGATCCTGCAGCTGGGTCACGCTTATCTGACCTCTGGTTCCTAGGACTTGAGCTAGCAGCTTACATGTGGGCTCGGCTGCCAGTCTTGGGATTTGCCAGTCTTCCCAGTCTATAAGCAGGAACCCTGCTGCCTAACCTGCCAATCTTGAGTTTGCCAGTTAGTGTGGCTACTTGAATAAGGAGAAGTCTCCAGCCTGAACTATGGTTTTGGGACATCCTAACCTCTACAACTGTGTGAGATATTTCTTTGAAATAAATGTCTTTGTATAGATATTTATACTCTTTACTGATTTTGCTTCTTTAGAGAACCCAGCTTAAGATAGCATGATTTTTGTATTTATTCAGAAATAATTTTCTGAGTAAATGATTTTTGCTTCCTCAAAATGTTCCATGTAATAAAACTCAACCATTTCATATTGTCAAATCTCAGTACAATATTCATTATAGGTATGAAATCCTCTTCCAGGAATAGCTGCCACAAGAATTAACTCTGAAAGATACCCCATATACTCCTTTAATTTTTCTGATTTGGGCTTTCCTAATGTCTATTCAGTAGTAATATAACCAAAAAAAAACCTTAAAAAGCTTTATTGAAGTATTACTGTTCCTCTATGACAAGGATATAATCCAAAACTTAATAATTTTTTTAACAAACACTATGATGCTTAAACACATATAAAGCATGATATCACATTATGGAGAGCATGAAAAAGAGTAAATAAAAGAAATACTCTGGAATTTTCATGGCACAGTATTATTAGAGAATGCACAATTTCTAGCTAGTCTAATTCACCTTCCATTTCCAGCAGATGGCAAATTTTGTTCTTTAGAATTTCATTATCCAAGCAGAAAATTAGAACTCTGAAACAATAAGAACTTTATATAATTTTTGTATAAAATGTTACTGTAAAATTTACTCAATAATATTCTACATTCTTTTTCATAGAGAATGGCCAAAAGCATTCATAAAATTAAAATTGTCTCATCATAGACATTTTGTTTTGTAGCCTAGTACCTAAACACTGCACAATCAGGACTCTATCATAGTTCTACTGAGATATTTTCAATAAAACATATTATACTAAAATCTTACAGAGACTGTGTAGGAGATCTATTAGAACAGTACAGAACAGACACATATTTCTAAGAGAACATAAAAAAATATATACCTGAATTAAACAGATTCAACTCAATATGCACAAATGAAGAACAGTTAGAAAACTTTAATGGAGAAATTAGTAATGTGCACCATCTTCAGAAAAAGGTTTGTATTCTTGTAGTAGTGCTACTAACAACCAAAACCAAAAAGGAAGAAAAACACCCACACAAAGCCTCAACGGTTTCACATATAAGGGTTTATTTTTCACTTTTATTAAAGCTCAATAATACCCTGATAATTTTTTCAGGATGATTTCCTCCATGCACTGACTCACTATTTGTCCACGTTTATTTTCTGGTTCCTTCACATAGACATGTGACCAACATCATTACTACAGAAAAGAAATAGCAGGGGTTTCATACATGAGTTCTTAAATGGTTGCAGACCAGGAAAATCATATACCAGTTCTGCTCATCATCTGTTGAACAGAACCAGTCAGATGGCTTCCTCTAACTTATACGGGACGTGGTGATGTGAAAAGCATGTGCAGGAGAAGTAAATATTTCTGACACACACACACACACACACACACACATTGCTTTTATTGTAAGAACTAAACTGGGTAGGAGAAAAGTTAATATGTCTCAGAAGGCAATTGTAGTGATGAAACATTCACACACCCTTATATTATTAAGGTACATCAATGAGAAAATATGATATGTTTCAATCACAACTAACCAGAAAAGTATCTTCACATAAAGTGAAGTGTGATTATCCCCTTATCCTCATCAACTGGCTAAATTATGGAAGCTTCATAGACATGTCCATATTCCCTAAAAGATTGAACTGCTGGGTTGGTGGCTATGAGAAACCTGGTCTCAAGGAATATCTAGCTCAACTGGCCTAAAATATCTTACAAAAAAAATATTCTAAATTCTTCTTTGGTGAATAATGTCTGGGGTCTTATAACAGCAGCAATCTAGGATACTGCACTGGTTTCACCCTTTGGGGACCAAGGAAGTATGAAAAACTAAAGATACAAGGGAAACAACTTTCCAAAGGACTAATGAATCACATCTACAATAGCCTTCACCAGAATAAGTCCAGTGAAACTAGATGGTCCCCAGGTACCACCACTGACTGCTGTGACAAAGATCACAATAGAAGATTCTGAACAGAGCTGGAGAAAAATGTGGAACAAAGTTCTAACTCAGAAAGGAGAGAATTGCTGGCCTGACAGACACTGGAGAAACTGTGAGAGTATGGCCTCTGAACACCCTTTCAGCTCAATAACAAAGTCACCCCTGAGGTTCATCCTTCAGCCAAAGATTGGACAGGCACATAAAACACAATGAGACTAAGGGGGCACACCATCCCAGAGGCAAAGACTACAAGGCAGGAGGGGACAGGAAAACTGGTAATAGGAAACTCACTGTTAAGAAGGGAGAATGTTGACCTGTTGTGGAGTTGTTAACCAAAGTCATGAAACAATGAGAACTAACTGTTTAATGACAAAGTAGTTTGTTCTGTATACCTTCATCTAAAGTACAATTTTTTAAAAAAGAAAGAAAAAGCTGTCAAAAAAAGAAAGAAATTCCTCAGAGGACAAAGAAATGAGCTCTTGACAATAAAACAGCAGAAATGTCAATAGCAATCTCTGATTAAAAAAAAAGCCCTTTAAGATAAAATCCACAACCATGGATAAGGAAGTATACTATATAACGATTAAAGGGTCAATAAAAATGACATAACCATAATAAATACTTATGTACCCAAAGACAGAACTCCAAAATATGTAAGTCAAATACTAACAGCATTTAAAATTGAAATACATAGCTCCAGAATAATAGTAAGAATTTTCAACACACAACTTTCAGTGAAGGACAGAACACACAAAAAGAATCTCAGTCCATGCTTGGAAGATCTAAATCCTGCAATCGGCCTACTGGATCTCATAGATGTATAGAGAACATTCCAGATAACAGGAACCAAGTATACTTTCTTTTCCAATGTACTTGGAACACTCACCAGAATAGATCACATATTATGTCATAAAGCAAGACTTAAAATCCAAAGCATCAAAATAATACAAAGCATTTTTTTAGACCATAAAACCATACAAATAGAAATCAATAACAGCAAAACACAAGGAATAAAAATCAAGTGCATGGAAACCAAGCAACACCTTGCTCAAAAACTACTGGGTTACAGAAAAAATCAAGGATGAAATAAAGAAATTCATAGAATCCAATGAGAATAAAAACACATCCTATCAGAATCCATGGGACACAGCAAAAGCAGTGCTCAGAAGTCAGTTTACCTCAATAAATGCACACATCCAAAAAGAAAAGGTCCAGATCACAGAATTAACTCTACAACTCAGGTGTTAAGAGAGCAGTAAAAGAAGCCTTGAAGCATCAGAAGAAAGTAATTCACATAAATTAGAGAATAATTAAATGAAATAGAACATAGAAAAATCAATTGAAAATGTTAATGAGATAAAAAGTTGTTTCTTTGAAAGATCAACAAAGTTTAAAAACCATTGGATAAACTTGAGAAAAGAAAAACAGGAAAGGAAACAAACAGATAGTGAATGAGATAGGTAATACCACAACAGACCCAACTGAAATTAAATCAATTATAGCAGAATACTGTGAAAAAATTGACTCTAACAGATCTGAAAACAGAAGAAATGGAAAAATTTCTAGAAACACACTACCCACCTAAATTAACACAAACAGAAGTAGAACAACTAAAGAGACCTATAACAAAAGAAGAGACTGAAAAGGTAATTAAACTACCCAAAACAACAAAAAACCCTGGCCTGGACAGTTTCACTGGAAAATTCTATAAAAATTTCAGAGAAGAGTTAATATCAGTACTACTAAAAATATTTCAGAACATAGAAAATGGTGTAATACTCCCAAACTCATTCTATGAAGACGCATAGCCTTGATACAAAAACCAGGTAAAGACACTACTAAAAAAGACAATTACAGACCAATGTCCCTCACGAACACAGATGCAAAAATCTTCAACAAAATTCTAGCCAAGAGAATTCAACAGCATATTAACACAAAATTAGGGAGGCAGGGTCAAGATGGCAGATTAGACACATGTCTCCTCAATTCCCTCTGAGAACTAAGGACTGGAATGATAATTGAGTGAAGTACTCTGAACATCCAGGGAGCCCTACAACATAGCACAGTGTTGTCAGATTGGCCTAGGCACCACTGAATGGGAAACTACCTCTTTCTAACACAAGGCAGTGTACACTGAATCCTGCTTCAGGTGACTCATCATTTGGGAGGACTGCAGGTACTGACACCTTCTTTGTTATCTGGGAGGTAGGGGCTGGGCATCAGCTGGCAAATACGTTGAACTGCTGTGCTAAAGTGAACACCATATAGTACATCAGAGAAACTGTGCATGGGATAGCCACATGTTAAGAGCCTTGCTGCTGACTGAGGGCACCACAGTACCTCCACTCTCTCTTCTCTGAAATGCTCCATAGATTCTACTGTTTCATGGTGGGAAGGGCAGCTTGGGTGAGATACCTCCTTGGTCAGCTGGGAGGCAGGTTTACCCAACAGGATGTCTCAGTGGGGGCTAATCCCCAAACTGAGAAGCAGTGCCTGTCTGAAAACCGCTTTCCCAGCAGAAAGGCTGTGTATAGCACAGTGTTACCTTATGGGTTGGGCCTGGCTGAGGATGAAGCAAGGCCGTAACCCTTCTGTACTTTGAACTGTGTTGTAGCATCTGAAGACAGCCAAAGAGGTGCTTTGGTTGTCAGCCAGAAGGCATAGTCTGCCACACCTGAGGGCCTGACTGATTTTGGTAGCTGTTGGAGAATTCCCAGCTTAACAGTAAAGTACCTTTTTAAATAAGACTGCTGCTTGGAGAAATAACTGCTGAGCGACGAGCGGCATCTCCTTCAACCTTCACTGACCCACATCATAAGGTCAACTGATGGCCCACCAGTGACTGCATAACTGGGGTGCTGTCTTTCCCAGCCAGGTGGAGGCTGCCACCCCTGAGTGGCCACTGGGGCCAGTCACTAGGTACACAGCGGAGGCTGATGACCAACTCCCTTCTCAGAACTATGCCTCAGATTCTGTTGACCCAAGGCCTGAGAAACTGAACAGCCTCTAGATGACATGAAGACAGTAAATGATTGCTAACCATTTAAAGAAACAGTCTACCTTGGCTCTGGAGAAATTTCAAAATAAGGAATCAAAAATCTTGCCAGATGAAGAAGTCTTTCTGAAACTATCAGAGGTCAAGTACAAAAGAATTGTATGGAGATCCCTCCTAGAGATTAAACAAAATGTAGCAGAACAAAATGAAACACTAAAGAAGCTATCTGAACCGATGGAATATCAATGGTCTGAAATCCAGCAGATTAATAGCAAAATTACAGAATTAAACAATTCAATCCAAAACCAAAAGAGCAGAATTGAGGAGATAGAAGTCAGACTTAGTGATCTTGAGGATAAGGCAACTGACACCAGTATTTATGAGGAGAAATCAGAGAAAAGAAATAAGAAAAATGAAGAAGCATTAAGAAACATGTGGGACTCTATTAAGACAAATAATCCATGGATAATTGGAATTCCTGAACAGGGAGGTGTAGCTGAAAACATAGAGAGTATTGTGTTGAGTTGCTGACAGAAAACTTCCCTGATATAACGAAAGAAGAGAACATAAAGTTCCAAGATGCATATAAAACACCACAAAAATCAGACTCAGAAAGAAAGACACCAAGGCATATTATAATCAAGCTCAATAGAATGAAACATAAACAGATGCACTTAAAGACAGAGAGGCTCAAGGCAAAGCTAGCATTCAGAAGGAAGTCCTGTAGGCTTTAATCTGACTTCTTGGCAGAAACAATGCAGGCACAGAGGCAGTGGTAGGACACATTCAAAGCTTTGATGGAGAAAAACTTCCAACCAAGAATTATATATACTGCAAAATTGTCTCTCAAATACAAAGATGAAGTTAAGACATTCACAGATAAACAGAAGCTTAGAGACTTTGTAAAACACAAAGCAAAGCTACAAGAAATACTGAAAGAAGTTCTTTACTTAGGAAAAGAAAACCATTAAGTTTATATTTTATATTAAAAGAGGCAATGCAGGGCAGAGCATCCAGAATCCCACTCAGTTAGGGAAGTCATAAACACCAATCAAAGCAAAAGTATTAAAAGAAAGGAACCAGTGATCATATCATGAAAATTGTGACAGTATCACACTAAAAAGAGGGATCTATTACAGTAGTTACAGTCTTTCAGATGGAGAGTAAATTAAAAAGGTATGCATAAATTAAAACGGAGTTTAAACTTAGAATATTAAGGTGGTTCACAGAAGAAACTGCAAAGCAAAAAAACAATGCAACATATCAAAACAAGAAACAATACAGGAGTCTCAACAAACACAAAACCAACACTAAAAAGGATGAAAACTAAACCCATAAAGAAGAATGACTCAGAACAGAATATTAAGAGCAGCATAGAAAACATCAACACAAAAATAAATACATCAAAACGACACTGCTAAACACATACCTTTCAGTAATTACAATGAATGTAAATAGACTGAACACTCCAATAAAGAGACAAGTGACATCCTGGATCAAAAGACACAAATCGTCTTTATGTTGCCTACAAGAAACACACCTTAGATTCAGGAATATAAACAAACTGAAAATTAAATGTTGGAATAATACCTACCAAGCTACCAACATACTAGGAAGAGGAAGTGTGGCAATACTAATCACCGATAAAATAGATTTTAATGTAAAAATCCACCATTGTGGATAAA
The DNA here is from genome assembly GCA_028571685.1 of Heterohyrax brucei. Classification (NCBI taxonomy): domain Eukaryota; kingdom Metazoa; phylum Chordata; class Mammalia; order Hyracoidea; family Procaviidae; genus Heterohyrax; species Heterohyrax brucei. Next base: position 113,836,104 of record CM053166.1, on the reverse strand, counting down.
GATGGTCACTAATTATTGTTGAAAGGTCCAATATATAAGTAGAACATAATATTAAATATTTACGCACCCAGTACAACAGCATCTAAATGCATCGAACAAGCACTGACTACATTGAACAATGAGATAGACAGAACAGTCCACTTTAAGTAATGGACAGATCATCCAGAAAAAAACTCAGAAAAGACATAGATCTTGTTATGACAATTAACCAACTATACCTCATCAATGCACACAGAACTTTTTATCCATCAATAGATAACTACACCTTCATCTCGAATGCACATGGAACATTTTCCAGAACAGATCATGTGCATGGACATAAAGCAAGTCTCAACAAAATCTAAACTATTGAATTATTGCAAGGCATCTCCTCAGACCATAATGCCATAACAGTTGAAATCAATAGCAGGAAAAACATAGGGAGAAATTTGAACTTATGTAAACTGAACAACACCTTGCTCAAAAATACATGGGTTAGAGAAGAAATCAAGGATGAAATAAAGAAATCTATGTAAACAAATGACAATGAAAACACGTCCTGCCAGAACATATGGGATACAGCAAAAGTACTGCTCAGAGGTCAATTTATCTTTATAAATGTACACATCTGGAAGGAAGAAAGGACCCAAACCAAAGAATTAACCCTACAGCTTGAAGAAGTAGAAAGTGAGTAACAAAGGAATCCCTCAGGCATGAGAAGAAACAGATCATAAAGATTAGAGCAGAACTAAATGAATTAGAGAACAAAAGAACAATTGAATGAATTAAAAAACCAAAGGCTAGTTCTTTGAAAACATCAACAAAATTGATAAACCATTTGCTAAAGTTACAAAAGACAAACAAGAGAGGAAACAAATAACCTGAATAAGAAATGAGATGGGAGATGTAACAACAAACTCAACTGAAATCAAAAGCATCATAACATAATACCATGAAAGACTGTACTCTAACAGATTCGAAAACCTAGAGGAAATGGGCAAATTTCTAGATTCATATCACAACAACTGAATAATCCCATCACAAAGGAAGAGACTGAAAAAGTAAGGAAAAATCTACCAACCAAAAACAGTCCTAACCCTGGTGGCTTGCCTGGTGAATTCTACCAAATCTTTAGAGAAGAATTAACTCCAATACTACTGGGGCTATTTCGCAGCATAGAGAGAGATGGAATACTCCACAGTTTGTTCTATGAGGCCAGCATAACTCTGAAACCAAAGCCAGGGAAACATCCCACAAAAAAAGAAAATTACAGACCAATATCACTCCTGAATCTGGTTGCAAAACTCTTCAACAAAATCCTTACCTATAGATTTCAACAGAACAAAAAATAATTCATCATGACCACATTGGATTCATACGAGGGATTCAAGGTTGGTTCAATGTCAGAAAAACAATTAATGTTATCAACCATATGAATAACACCAAAGAGAAGAATCACCTGATTTTCTCAATTGACGCAGAAAAGACATTTGACAAAGTCCAACACCCATTCATGAAAAAGCTCTCAGCAAAACAGTAATAGAGGGGAAATTCCTCAATGCAATAAGGGGCATCTACTCAAAGCCAACTGTCTACATCATCCTGAATGGAGAGAGAATGAAAGAATTCCTTTTGAGAACAGGAACTAGACAAGGATGCCCACTGTCACTGCTTCTATTCAACATTATACTAGAGGTTCTAGCCAGAGCAATTAGACAAGACAAAGAAATAAAGGGCATTCACATCAGCAAAGAAGAAGTAAAAATCTCCCTATTTGCAGATGGTGTGATTGTATATGTAGAGAATCCTAAAGGATCCGTAACTAAGCTACTGGAACTAATAGAAGAGTTAAGCAAAGTATCTGGGTATAGGATAAACATAAGTAAATTAGTAAGATTTCTTTGTAGCAACAAAGAGGTCATCAAAGAACAAAATGCCAAATCAATACCATTTACTACAGCCCCCAAGAAGATAAAATACCTAGCAATAAATCTAACTAGAGAAATAAGAGACCTATACAAAGAGAACTACAGGACCTTACAGAAAGAAACCAAAAGAGACTTACATAAACGGAGAACGATACCCTGCTGATGGCTAGAAAGACTCAACATTGTGAAAATGTCTCTTTTACCCAAAGTGATCTACATATACAATGCAATCTCAATACAAATTCCAGTGTCATTGTTTAGTGACATGGAGAAATAATCACCAAATTTGTTTGGAAAGGGAAGAAAACCTGGGTAAGTAAAGCACTACTGAAGAACAGTAACAAAGTGGCGGGCCTCACACTACCTGACCTTAGAACCTATTACACTGCCACAGTAGTCAAAACAGCCTGATACTGATACAAAAAGAGACATAGAGACCAATGGAACAGAGCTGAGACCCCAGAGATGACACTACCCTATTATGAACAGTTGATATTCAAAAAAGACCTTAAGATTGTAAACTGGGGTGAAACAGTCACTTTAACAAATGGAGCCTTCAAAAATGGTTATCTATCTTCAAAAAAACTGAAAGGAGACCCTTATCTCACACCTTAAACAAAAACTAACTCAATGGGATAAAAGATCTAAATATCAAACTTAAATGATAAAGATCTTGCGAGAAAAAATAAGGTCAACTTGGAAATTCTAATGCTCAGCTTAGACAGATTTCAAAAATCTGACAAAGCATGATCAACAGAAGAGAAAATAGGGAAATGGGAACTACTAAGAATCAAACACTCTTACTCATCCAAAGACTTTATCAAAAAAGTTGATGGGAAAAAATATTTGCTACTACATGTCAGACTGACATCTGATCTCCATAGTCTACAAGGTACTGCAAAATATCAACAATAAAAAAGGTAAATAACCCAATTAAATGATGGGCAAAGGAGATGGACAGACACTTCCCCAAAGAGGACATCCAGGGAGCCAAAAGACACATGAGGAAATGCTCACAATCAACTGGCCTGAGAGAAATTCAAATTAAAACGATAACAAGATAATATTTCATCCCAACAAGGTTGGCTATAATCTAAAAAACACAAAACAACAAATTCTGGAAATACTGTGGAGAGATCAGAACTTTCCTACACTGTTGGTAGGATTTCAAAATGGTACATCTTCTTTGGAAACAATTTGGATACTGCATGGGTCACAGTCAAGAAAAGTGTGCATCAGAGCTGTATCCTTTTACCATATCTTTTCAATCTGTATGCTGAGCAAATAGTCTCAGAAGCTGGATTATATGAAGAATGAGACATCAGTAACGGAGGATGACTCATAACAACCTGTGTTGTGCAGATGACACCACATTATTTGCCAGAACTGAATATTTTACACTTACTGATGAAGATCAAGGACCACAGCCTTCAATATGGATTGCACCTCAACATCAAGAAAACAAAAATCCTCACTACTGGACTAGTAAGCAACATTGTCATAAATGGAGAAAGGATTGAGGTTGTCAAGGATTTCATTTTACTTGGCTCCACAATCAACACCCATGGAAGCAGCAGTCAAGAAATCAAAAGACACATTGTGTTGGGGAAATCTGCTGCAAAGGACCTCTTAAAAGTATTCCAAAGTAAAGATGTTACCTTGAAGACTAAAGTGTGCCTGACCCAAGCCATGGTATTTTCAGTTGCATCATATACATGTGAATGCTGGACATTAACAAAGAAGACAGAAGAACTGACGTCTTTGAATTGTGGTGTTGGAGAAGAATGTTAAATGTACCATAGACCTCCAAAAGAACCAATAGATCTGTTCTGGAAGAAGTACAACCACAGTGCTCCTTGGAAGCAAAGATGGCAAGACTGCATCTTACATACTTTGGACACGTTGTCAGGAAGGATCAGTCCCTGGAGAAGTTATGGAGGGTCAGTGAAAAAGAGGAAGACCCTTGATGAGATGGATTGACAGAGGCCGCAACAACGGGCTTTAGCATAAAGATGATGTGGACATGGCACAGGACTGGACAGTGTTTCTTTTTGTTGTGAATAGCATCACCATGATTTGTAACTGACTCAATGGCACCTAACAACAACACAGTCATAAGAATGTTTTCAAATGAACTTCATTCTGCCTGTAGCAAAGTGTACTGACCAATTTACTATGCACATTGTACCTTCTTTCTTGTTCCTGTTTTTTTCTCATCCTTTTTTCTATTTCTTTATTAATCCTGAGTTTAAAATACACTGTCTAATTTGGTTCTGTACAGAGTTATGTGCTTCTTTTTTATGGCAAAAAGGAGGTTCTAAATAGATACATGGATTCGTAAAAACCTATGAAAGTCTCATGGCCAAATAATGTCTTTAAATTCCAAAATATACTTTCTTGGTGGTCATCTGCTCTGTATATAGGAACTTAAATAAACACGTTGATAGACTTAAACTTTTAAAATTTTTCTGACTAACCGGAATTTTCATCTTAATTATCAACCTAACTTCTGTTATTTAAAAATATTCTGTTATCAACTTTTTATACTTGGGTAGGGGTTTGGTTTACTTCTATTGACTATTGGGATTTAGTGTGTTAGTTGCCAGCTTTCATTCAAATATCACTTTTACTTCCTGCTCCTTAGGATTAATATGATTTAGGTGATTCAATTTGTTTTAATTTCTCAAATAATATTATTTATTTTGAGAAATATAGACTTAATGGAATTTCGCTGGCTGGCTGGATAATTGTCAAACCTTCATATAGACTATCAGGCTTTTCTCATTTCATTATACTGGGAAATTGTCACAAGCCAAAGTGAGATGGCTGTCTTAGTTATCTCATGCTGTTAGTACAGAACTATCAAAAATGGATGATTTTTAACAAAGAGAAACTTATTTCCTCACAGAAAAGTAGGCTAAAAGTCCAAATTCAGGGTGTCAGCTCCAGCGGAAGGCTTTCTCTGCTGGCCCTGGAGGAAAGACCTTGTCATTAATCTTCCCTTGGACTGATAGCTTCTCAGATGCAGGGGCTTCGAGTCCGAAGGATGTCCTCTGCTCCTGATGCTTCTTTGCTAGTGGTATGAAGTCCCCAACTCTCTGCTTGCTTCCCTTGCCTCAAGACACAATCTAATATTTTAGACTGAGTCCTGCCTCACTGAGTTAGAATCAACTTGATAGCAACAAGTTTGGTCTTTTTTGGTTTATTAACACAACTGCCTCGCATCCTCCCTCATTAACATAATTGACACAGTACTTCAGCATACAGGAAAATCACACAATACCTGGAGTCATGACTGAGCCGAACTGATACAGACATTTTAAGGAACACAATTCAATCTATGACAATGGTGCAAAAATTGCTTAGCCACTAACCAAAAGATTCAATACCACCCAGACATACCTCGGAAGAATGGCCTATTGATCAGCTTTCTGGTGATCCGCCTCTGAAAGTTCACAGCCTTGAAAAGCTTGTGGAGCACATTCTACTGTACAACACATGGGTCACTATGAGTTGAAACTGAATGAACAGTAGCTAGATTTTTTTAAGATTCAAGCAATTGTTTAAGCATGTTTAATTTTCCAAAATTAAAAAAATATATAAATTCTGATTCCTATTTTGCTTCCTCTGTTATTCTGGGTAAACAAAAGATTAATCTTGTACACAAGTAATTAATACAGCAATAAATTAGCAGCTTTTTATAGTTATAGAAAAAAAACTTTCCGTTTAGCTGCATTTCAACCAACGTTTTTTACTTCAGTGACATTGACTCAACTTTTAGAGCTTCCTTTAGATCTACAAAGTACTTAAAATATCAATAAAATCCTTAATAGAAAATTACTTCCTAGCAGAAGATGAAAAAAAATCTTTAGCAAAGTTGGTTCCAAGAATCTTCTTCCCAAGGCAGTTTTATGCTTTTGTCCTAAATTGTAGTTGAAAAGAGAACCTTGATAGTAATTCTAAAATCATATCGCTATAGAACTGAATAAGTTACTGGTTATAAACCTTAGCATTAAAGTGAGTTACTTCATGATCCTGGATATGTGAAATAGATGCCATGATTATTAAATGTAACATAAATAAAAAATAAGTACGGTGAGATATTCTTGGCTCCATCACTGACTATCTGAAGTGTTTTTGTTTTGTTTTCTTTTAAAACCTCTATGTGATTGAGTAATGAGGGTCTATAATAGTTTTAGAATGTTTAAAATACCTATTTCTAATATTCTGAGTTTGAAATCTTCTCGGCCTTTAAGTTCATATACAGCTCATCCTGTAGAAAACCTAGACATATATTTGTACCTGACCTACTTCTATTTGAAGTTAGTAATAACAAATTACTCAATAAACAAAGGTGAATTGGACTGGCAGCTACAAATATTTACTTATCTCTGTCTCATTCTGCCACATATGATTTATAAAAACTAGGACAAATTGAATGATTTACCTCAGTCTTGTTTATAGCATTTGCAGTATAAGTATATCCTATTTACTTCCCCCAAACTATGAGTTTTTACTCCTCTTATCTATCTGACTTGATGGCATTTGGCTGGCTGGCTATCTATTGCTTTGTAAAACCATTTCAAAAATTAGTAGCATAAAATAATAACCATTGTCAGGCAAGACACTGTGTAGATGGCTCATCTCTGTTCCCTAATTTTGGTTTGGGTTTAATCTATGATGGCTTGCACAGCTGGACTCCTGTGGTACAGCTCAACTCGCACTATATTCTAGTTTAAGATGATTTCCTTAGTTCTTAATTTTGTGTCTCCAGACATTGAGATGGAAACCCTGGTAGCATAGTGGCTATGTGCTACAGCAGCTAACTGAAAAGTTGGCAGTTCAAATCTACCAGGTGATCCTTGTAACTCTGTGGCGCAGTTCTACTCTGTCCTACAGAGTTGTTATGAGTTGGAAATGACTTGAAGACAGTGCTTTTGTTTTTTTGTGGGTGGCACTCAAATGTTCACGATGAGTTTATACTCATATGTCTGTCACATGGAATGGGGTGGCTTAAACAGCTGAGGTATCACAGGACTCTCTGACTTTTCTGCAGGCCTAGCTTGGAGGCTATCACAGCATCTTAGTCTTAGGGCAGTCAGAGTTCTTACACAGCAACTGACTTTCCGTAAATCAGGTCTTCCAAGAGATCCTAGCAGAAAAAGCATGAATACTTCTATCTTAAACTTATCCCACAACATCATTTTCACTGAATTATATTATACTATACTATACTGTACCATACTGCACTATACTGTACTATACTATGCTATATTAAACAAATATATATATATACAAGCTTAGCCCAGATACAAAGGAAAAAGAACATCTCCATGGCAGAAATAACAAAGAATTTTCATTTTGGAAGAGGGGTGGAGCCAAGATTGTGGACTAGACACGTCTCTTTAATTCTGTCTGAAAACTAAGGCCTACACTGATAATTAAACAGAGCCTTCTGGACACCCAGTGAGCCCTAGGACATGGCATAGGGCTGTCAATTTGGACTACATGCCACTGAACGGGAAACTTCTTTTCTTTTGCTGATCCCCACCCTTATTGAATGGCCAGCTCTCATGGACAGAAGGTAACTGGTAGCTTTAAATTTTGTTTTCCTTTGTTAGCCTGTAGTGGTGGTTGGGCGTAACTGGAAGCAAAGTTCAGCCACACTGCTGACATGATCAGTGAGCAGAATAGCCATACTTTGAGAGCCTGGCTCTGGACTTAGAGAACTACGGCCCCTCCACCCTCTCTTTTTGAACCTCTGCCATTGATTTTGCCGTTTCATAGCAGGCGGGAAAGCTTGAGTGGGACGCCATCTTTTTCAATTGGGAGGTGGAGTTACCCAAACAGAGGCTTCAACAAGCACTAATTCCCACGCTGGAAGGCAGTGACAGCCCGGGGAGTGCTTTCCCAGCAGAAAAGCTGTGTTTAGCACAGTGTAACCTTACAGGTGGGGCCAGGCAGTGTATGATAGCAGGATAGTAGCCTTTCCATACTTTGAACTAGATCATAGCATCTGAGGATGGATATAGAGGTGCCTCCATTGACAGCTGGAAAGACGGGCTTGTGCACCTCACAGCCTGAGTATTTCTGGAAGCAGTCAGATAGTTTTTACCTTTCAAAATAAAACTACCTAGGGAAATAACTGTGGTGCAGCCTGACGGCATCACCCAGCCTTGTCTGACCCAAATCATAGGGTCAGCTGATGGCTCCCCATAGACTCCATCAGTAGGGCCATGTCTTTGCCAGCCAGGAAGTGGAGGCTGCTAACCCAGAGATTCCACTGGGCCCAGTCACTGGGGTACATAGAGGTGACTGGTGATCAAATTCTACTTCAGTTCCTGTTAAGGCATCACCAGAGAAACTAAACAACCTCTAGTTGCCCAAAAAGCAAAAGTCCTTGACCAGACACTTAAAGAAAAACCCACCTATGGCTCCAGAAAGTTCCCACAAGAAAGAACAAAAGAATTTCCCAGATGAAGACTTTATGAAACTTTCAGAGGTGAAAGATAAAAGAATTACTTAGAGAGCCTTCCTAGACATTATACAAAATTCAGCAGAGCAACATGAAAAACTAAGCAACCTGTTCAAACTAATGGACCACCAGCATTCTGAAATCCAGCAGATCAATAACAAAATTAAAGAATTAGAAAACTCAATTCAAAGCCAAGAGAACAGAACTGAACAAATAGAAAATAGACTTTCTGACTTGGAAGATAGAACTGCTGACACCAGCATTTATAAGGAGAAATCAGAGACAAGAAACAGGAAAAATGAAGGAGCATTAAGAAATACGTGAGATTCTATCAAGAGGAACAATCTACGATTAATTGGAGTTCCTGGACAGGAAAGGTCACCTGAAAACACGGAGAGTATTGTTGTTGACTTGCTGACAGAAAACTTCCCTGAAATTATGAAAGAAGAGAACATAGATATCCAAGATGTGTATCAAATGCCACACAATATAGACACCAAAAGAAAGACTCCAAGACATGTCATAATCAAGCTTAACAAAATGAAACATAAGGAGAAACTTTTAAAGGCAGTGAGAATCAAAGCAAAGCTAACATTCAGAGGGAAGCCCTACAGGCTTTCATCTCACTTCTCAGCAGAAACCATGTTGCCAGGGAGACAGCAAAATGGCACATTCAAAGCCTTGAAGGAGAAAAGGTTCCAACCAAGAACTATATATCCTGCAAAACTGTCTTTCAAATATGAAAATGAAGTTGACATTCACATATAAACAGAAACTCAGAGACTTTGTAAAAATCAAACTAAAGCTACAAGAAATACTGAGAGAAGCTCTTGTCTTTGAAGAACAAAATCATTAACATTATATTTTAGGAGACAATACAGGACACATCAGCCAGAAACCTACTCAGGGAAGGTGCAAAACCTAATCAAAACTATAATATTAAAAGAAGTGATCCAGTGATCATATCATGAAAACTATGATGCAGTCACATTAAAAAGAGGCATATACTACAGTAGTTATAGTCCTTCCAGAAGGAGAAGAAATTAATAAGACATGTAAAAGATAAAATTGGGTTTAAACATAGATTATTAAGGGGGATCATAGTGGTAGCCACAAAGCACAATAAAGATGCAACACATCAAAACAAGAAAGGCAATACAGGAGTCTCAACAAACAGAAAACCAACATTGAAAAGTGAAAAAAATCAACCTATAAAGAAGAATGTCCCAGAACAGAATATTAAGAGCAACAGAGAAAACATCAACACAAAAATAAATACATCAAAATGACAGCACTCGACACACACTTATCAATAATTACACTGAATGTAAATGGACTGAACACTCCAATAAACAGACAACCAGTGACATCTTGGATCAAAAGACACGACCTGTCTATATGTTGCTTACAAGAAACTCAACTTAGAATTAAAGACATGGACAAACTGAAAATTGAATGACGGAATAATATATATCAAGCTAACAATATACAAAGAAGAGCAGATGTGGCAATACTAATCTCAGATAAAATAGATTTTAATGTAAAATCCACCATTGTAGACAAGGAGGGACACTATTTATTGCTGAAAGTTTCAATACACAAGCAGGACTTAACAATATTCAATATCTATGCACTGAATAATAAAACATCTAAATGCACTGAAGAAACACTGATTACATTAAAAAGGAGACAAAACACTTTGCAATAATAGTGGAAGACTTCAACACTCCACTTTCAGTATTGAACATATCTTCTGGAAAAAAGGTCAGTAAAGACACAGAAGATCTTATTGCCACAATTAACCTACTAGACCTTATCAACATATACAGAACTTTCTATCCATCAGCAGATAATTACACTGTCTTCTCTAATGCACACATAACATTTTCCAGAATAGAACATGTGTTGGGACACAAAGAAATCTCAACAAAATCCAAACCATCTTTTGACACCATAAAGCTGTAAAAATCAAAATCAATAGCAGAGAAAACATAGAAATTGGAGCTAATGGAAACTGAACAACATCTTGCTCAAAAAACCATTGGTTATAGAAGAAATCAAGGATGAAATAAAGAAATTTATGATTCAAATGAGAATGAAAACACTTTCTACCAGAACTTATGGAGTACAGCCAAAGCAGTGCTCAGAGGTCAATTTATCTCTATAAATGGACACATCTGGAAGGAATGAAGAACCCAAACCAAAAAAATTAACCCTACAGCTTGAACAAGTAGAAAAAGAGCAACAGAAGAACCCTTCAGACAGCATAAGAAAACAGATCATAAAGATTAGAGCAGAACTAAAAGAATTAGAGAATAGAAGAATAATTAAAAAAATTGAAAAGATCAACAAAATTGACAAACCATTGGCTAGACTTGCTAAAGAAAAACAGGAAAGGAAATAACTCAAATAAGTAATGAGATGGGAAACATCACAACAGATCGAAAAGAAATAAAAAAAATTATAACAGAATACTACAGAAGACTGCCATGTAACAGATTTGAATACCTAGAGGAAATGGACAAATTCCTAGATTTATGTCACCTACCAAAATTATCACAAGGTGAGGCACAACAACTTAATAAACCCATCACAAAGGAAGAGATTGAAAAAGTCATCCAACAACTACCAACCAAAAAAAAGCCCTGGCCCAGATGGCTTCACTGAAGAATTCTACCAAGCTTTTAGAGAAGAGTTGTCTCTGATACTACTGAGACTATTTCACAGTACAAAAATGGAGGTAATACTCCCAAATTCATTCTATCAAGCCAGCATAACCCTGATACCAAAGCCAGGGAAAGATCCAACAAAAAAAGAGAACTACAGACCAATATCACTCATGAACCTGGGTGCAAAAATCTTCAACAAAATACTTGCCAACAGAATTCAACAACATACCAAAAAGATAATTCATCACGACCAAGTTGGATTCATACTAAGGACACAAGGTTTGTTTAACATCATGAAAAGGATAAATGTGATCTACCACACAAACAACACAAAAGACAGGAATCATATAATTTTGTAAATTAATGCCAAAAAGACATTTGATAAAGTCCAACACCCAGTCATGCTAAAAACTCTCAGCAAAATAGGAATAGATGGCAAATTCCTCAGTGTAAAAAGGGCCATGTATACAAAGCCAACTGCCTACATCATCCTAAATGGAGAGGGACTGAAAGAATTCCCCTTGAGAACAGGAAGTAGACAAGGATGCCCACTCTCTCTTCTCCTTTTCAACATTGTACTAGAAGTTCTAGCCAGAGCAATTAGACAAGACAAAGAAATAAGGGGCATCTGCATCAGCAAAGAAGTAAAAAGTCTCCCTATTTGCAGATGATATGATTGTATATGCAGAGAATCCTAAAGAATCCATAAGTAAACTACTCAAACTGATAGAAGAATTCAGCAAAGTATCAGGATACAAGATAAGCATAAGTAAATCAATCAATCAGTAGTGATTAAACAATATCATTTACTGCAGCCCTAAATAAGATTGAATACCTAGGAATAAATCTAACTAGAGAAATAAGAGGTCTTTACAAAGAGAATTACAAGATGTTACTACAAGAAACTAAGACCTACATAAATGGAGAAACCTACCCTGCTCAATGATTAGACTTAACAGTGTAAAAATGTCTATTTTACCCAAAGCAATCTACATATACAATGCAATCCCAATACAAATACCAGTGAGATTTTTTAATGAGATGGAGAAACAAACCACTGATTTTGTTTCTAAAGAGAAGAAACCTCATATAAATAAAGCACTACTGAAGAAGAACACACTGGGAGGCCTCTCATTACCCGAGTTTAGAACCTATTACACTGCCACAATAGTCAAAAAAGCCTGGTACTGGTACAAAAATAGACATATAGACCAATGGGAAGAGCTGAGACTCCAGAGACGCCACCATCCTCCTATGAACAGTTAATATTCAACAAAGGCCCTAAGATTTTAAACTGGGGTAAAAAGAAGTCTGCTTAATAAATGGCACTGGCAAAATTGGATATCCATCTGCAATAAATTGAAACAAGACCCATATCTCACACCTTATACAAAAACCAACTCAAATTGGATAGAAGACCTAAAGATCTAATCTAAAACAATAAAGCTCAGCCAAGAAAGAAAAAGAACAATGAAAGTTTTAATACATAATATAGACAGGCTTGAAAAACTGACAAAGCACAAGCAACAGAAGAGAAAATAGGTAAATGGGAACTACTAAGAATCACTTTTACTTATCAAAAGACTTTATAAAAAAATTTAAAATAACATCTACAAAATGGGAAAAAATATTTTGCAACTATATATCAGAACAACATCTGATCTCCATAATCTGCAAGATACTGCAAAACATCAACAAGAAAAGGATAAACAATCCAATTAAGTGGTGTACGAATGAGATGGACAGACACTTCTCTAGAGAGGACATCCAGGCAGCCAAATGACACACATGAAAATACTCATGATCCTTAGGTTGTATAAAGTGAAAACCTTTCTTAGAGGGAAATTTATAGCACTGAATGCACATGTTAGGAAGGAAAAAAATATCTAAACCAGTAATTTAAGCTTCTACCTTTGGAATAATACAATAAAATAAAATCTAAAATAATCAGAAGTAAAGAAATAATTAAAATCAGAGTAAAATCAATGAAATTGAAAACAGCAACATAGTAAGAATTCAATGACACCAAATGCTGTTTCTTTGAAAAGATCATTGAAATTGATAAACTTCTAGCTGGGCTAACCAAAAAATCAGAGGAGATACAAGTTGCTGATGTCAAGAATGAAAGAAGAAACATCATTACTGATCACATGAGCAATAAAAGATAATACACATGTATCATCAACAATTCTGTGTTGACAGACTTTGATAACTTAGATGAAATGGACCAATTTCTTGAATTACACAGTCTATCAAAATTCTCAAAAGGAGAATTAGATAATCTGAATTGGTCTGTCTGTATTAAATAAATTGCATCAATAATCAATAATCTTCCAAAACAGAATGCACGAGACCTGGAAGTTTCCACTGGTCAATTCTATTAAAAATTTTAAGGAAGAGATTTTGCCAGTACTATACAATTTCTTCCAAATTATGGAAGAGAGAGAATAAATCCTAACTCATTCTATGAGGTCAGCTTTACCATAATACCAAAAAATAGATAAAGATATGACAACAATAAAATCTGTACATGAGTATTTCTCATGGCCATAGATGCAAAAATTCTTCAACACAATATTAACAAATCAAATACAGAAATCAAGCAAAGAGAATTATGCATTACAACCAAACAGAGCTTATTTTAGGTATGCAAAGCTGTTTTAACAATCAAAAAATCAATTAATGTGCATCACATGAATAGGATAAAGAGGAAAAGTGCAATCATATTAATAGAGATAAAGAAAGCACTTGACAAAATCCCATACAAGTTTGTGATGAAATCTCTCAGCAAATTAGAAATAGAGGTAAATTTTCTCAACTTCATGAAAAATATCTGTAATGTCAAATGGTAAAAAAGGAAGATCTAAAATTCTGCACCTCTGTGAAGACAATAACTGCACTGGAAAGAGATGTTGGAACTTAATAATATGTGACTTTGGAACCTAACTGAACACTTAACACAACTGAAGTGGGAGTGCTTCATCAAGGAACAAGCTATTGATCATTCCTACGTGAGCCAAATGCACCAACCAGCTGCCATCTCCAGTTGGTCAGCCCACTGTCTTGATGCATCTGATGGCCCTGGTTACCAGAGTAAATCTTTCTCCAAAGATTGAGGGTTACACAGTTTGTGTAGTTAGGTTGGTCTATCAGTGCCATGAGGGACAGATGCACATCACTGCATCAGTTTTGGCCCACTTGTAGAAGCAACTTCTGTTACCAAGAAAAAAAATTAAAGGGTCAGACTATCTTTTAAATTTTCGTGGGGTAGAGGTGGTAAAATCTGTAAAGACACTGACTATAAAGATAATACAAATAGAATACACATTTGCAAAAGTGGCTTGGAAAATCACCAGCCAATTGAAGTCTTCATTAATAAATGAAAAATTCTTGAGGAGTAAGATAATAAGCATTTTCTGTGTTTTGCTCGTTATTGTTTCCCTGTAGTACAAGGAAATATTTTTTGAAGTGCTAGTTGGCCACAGGCCACAGATCAGAGTCCTGAGTGTTCATGTATGTTTTGGAAGACATTTACAAAAATAGCCAGGGAAAGTTGCTGAATAGATTGACTAGTACTATATTTTTATGCAAATAATGAATGCATTATACATTTTTTGCCAACTGTGTAACCCCTTCACACACTATTTCCTTGTACACGTTACACTTGTTATGTGTGTGGGAGAATATGGCACACCTTCCAACAATTTTTTTAAATTGCATACCTCAGGAAGGGGAGTATCATGTGTCCTCTCAAATATGTGTGTTGGCTGAGCCATGATTTCTACTATTTTATGATTGTCCTCCATTTTGACTTTCCTATGGAGTATGTTAAATAGGATTAAGATGGGACTGTAAATCCATTCCTAAGATTACCTCCCTGCTCCAGTTTCTCAAAAATGTGGCTTGTACCACCTTTTATCTTTTTATCCTACAAGAGATAAAAAGGAAGGAAGCAAGCAGAGAACTGGAAACTTCACATCAGACCTGAGGTTACTGCTTCAAGATGCTCCCCAACCAAAGACTGATGTGACATAAGGATCTTCCTCTAGAGCCAACAAAGAGGGAAACCCTTCCTCTGGAGTGGACAGCTTGAATTTGAACTTGCAGCCTACTGGACTGCATAAGAATAAACGTTTCTTTGCTAAAGCCATCCACTTACGGTATTTCTGTTAGAGCAGTACCAGATGACTAAAACAGGGAGGAATCTGAGTTGCAGAGTTATCCCGTTCAAGAGACCCAGCTTCAACAACAACAACAAAAAAATCACAAAGCATTAAAAAAAATAAAACAAGACAGGAATGGCCCAACTGAAAGAACAAAACAAAGAAAAAGAAATCCTTATGTAATCCTCAATAATGGACATATTAGAACATTTTCATGCAACAATACTACACATACCAAAAGAAACTTTAAAAAATTAAAAAAAACCTACAGACAGCAAACTAAAGTAAATCAGGGAAATGACCCAGGGGCAAAAATGAGAATTTTAGTAAAAATTAGAAACTATATAAAAAATAGCCAAGCTGAAATATTGAAGCTGAAAAATGTAATAAGTGAAATGGAAAACTTAATAGAGATGCTTAACAGCAGATCTATGCTGGCAGAGGAAAGAATCAGCTAGAGGATATGGATATGATGATTGAAAGTATTGAGTCTGAAGAACAACAGGAGAAAAAGAATAAAGAAACCCAGCTAAGCCTAATGGAACTGTGGAACACTATAAATGTATACATAACGGGAATTGCAGAAGGAAATAAAAGAGAGAAAGGGATAGAAGGGATAGCCTTTTCAACAAATGGTGCTGGAAAAATCATATATCTGCCTGCAGAAATACGAGGCTAGACACTGACCTTACAAGTTTAACACAAATCAAATAGGTTACTGGACTACATTTAACACAAGAAACTGAAACTTACTGAAGGTAATCTGGGACAAAATCTCCATGACCTTCTATTTAGTGATACGTTTCTGTATACAACACCAAAGGTACAATCCATGAAAAAGAAATAATAAAGAAGATAAATTGAACTTAATTAAAATTGAAAAAGTCTGTTCTGTGAAATACACTGTTAAGAAAATTAAAAGGCAGTCACAGACTGTTAGAAAATATTTGTGAACATACATCTGATAAAGTACTTGTGTCCAAAATATGCAAACACTTAAAATCAACAATAAAAATAAAATCCAAATAAAACATGGGCAAGATATCTGACCAGACTCTTTAACAAAGAAGATTACAGTGACAAATAAGTGTATGAAAATATGCTCAATATTATATGACAACAAGGAATTGCAAATTAAAATAATAGTGAGTGATACAACTACACTCCTATTAGTACTGTTAAAATCCCAAACAATGACAACACCAAATAATGGCAAGGATGTAGATCAACAGAATCTCTCATTCATTGCTGATGGCAATGCAAAAAACAGTACAGTAACACAGAAACTTTGGAAGACAGTTGGGCTGGTTTTTGTTGTTGTTGTGTTTATTTTACCAACCTAAATGCAGTCTCGCCATGAGTCGGATCCGACTCGACGGCACTTGGCAAATGCAGTCTTACCACAATCCAGCAATTGTGTTTCTAGATACTTACACAAATGAGTTTAAAACATATATCCACATAAAAGCCTACTCATGACTATTTATAGTAACTTATTGATAATTCCCCTAAACTGGAAGCAACAAAGGTAACCTTCAACAGATAAATGGCTAAATAAACTCTGGAACATTCATACCTTAAGACATCCTTCAGTGATGAAAAGAAATGAGCTACCAAGCCATAAAAAGACATACCAATTTTAATGTGAATTTCTTATTTAAAGAAGCCAGTCTGAAAAGATATATACTATGCGATTTCACCTATTTGATGTGCAGGAAAAGTCAAAACTATAGAAACAATTAAAAGATCAGTGTTTGCCAGAGGTTCAGCAGAAGGGGAACAGGTATGAATAGGTTAAGCATAGGACACATTCAGGGAAGTCCAACATTTTGTAGAATTCTACAATGATGGGTACCTGACTTTATTCATTTATCAAAACCTATAAAGATGTCCATCACAAAGAGCAAAACCTGAAGTCCAGTTTGGATTTTAGTTAGGAACAGTGTATCGTATCCGCTTGTCAATTTCAACAAAAGTGCTACATTTATGCAAGATGTTAATAATTGTAATAGATGATACTAAGAGGAGAGACTGAGGGTGGGAGTGAGCAAAGCTATATGGAAACTCTTAAATTTTCTGTGAATCTAAAATTAACAGTTGGTTAATATTGGTGTGTGTCTCTAAAGAGCTCAATGAGTTTGGCTCTGCAAGTGTTTGAAAAATGCTAAATGTAATTAGCTTCAGCTACGGCAATGAATTTCTACTACTTGTGTATGATGATGTTTTCAGGAATAGAAATTAAAAGCAACAGAATCTTGTCCGGTTGCTTTCATTGTTCAGTCTTCTAGCATCCCTCAAATTCTATTAGCAGAGATTAACAAGCAGACAGCTGCCAAAGAAGAGTTGTGGTATTTAGAGTCTCACACTACGCATCACAAAGCAGAAACTAGAAGGACAAGGACAAGGACAAGGCTCAGACTCAGCAACGACAGCCTCAAATAAAGCAGCCAACTAAAATATTCTGTGATAGTGGAATGAAATGGTTAAGAATGTAGTCTATTCACAAAATCGTATATATAAACACTACAGATATTTGTTATGAAACTAAGACAACATGTTCACATTATGCTTTCTGTAATAAAATAATGGCATTGACAGTTCACTGGTAGAATTATTGCCTTCCATTGAAAGGCCTAAGTTTGATAGACCGCAAATGGACCTTATGTGTAGCTACTCATCTATTGGTAGAGGCTTATATGTTGTGATGTTGGGTCACTGTGTTTTGGAATTGACTTGGTGGCAACTGGTTTAGCGTTTTGTTTTGGTTTATTTTTTGCTTATTTATTTGTTTTGATTTGGTTTGTTTTTTGTTTAGTGTCTTTGCAAAGGGAATCACAAAGTTCCAGAGGCACAGTTGGCTGATGGACTTAAAGGGGCTAAGACACAACAAAGACAGGCTTGAGTCTCAGGTGGAGCATGCCTTCAGGAAATTATCTTCTGAAAAGAATGAGAATTTTTCTTGCCATTACCTGTCGTATTTAATGAACTTTTAAAAAATGCTTCAGGAGTTGTTCCAAAGGGGCTCCTTGCTCTCTTATGAAAGTAGGATGGTCAACTCAGTGACTTCCTTGGATGTAGTTGAAAGAATGGTGCAGTAGAGAATTAAAACCATGGGATTAATTTTGATGAAGTATAAAATTCTGTTACAATACTTATGAAAAAAATTTAAAAGAGGGGTATATGTTTGTGTATAAAATAGAAGAAAAATAAGTTTTTCCAAGAAAAAGTAGACTTCAAATGAAGATTCAGAGTGAATGCAATATTTTGAGATGCTTGGTTTCTCGATAGAAAACAGGCTTCTGCATATGCCAACATTCCATGGAATAATAGGTTATCTTTTCTTGCTTCCTTCTGAGACAGTGTCTGTCTGTGCTATCAACATATTTAAAACAAACAAACAAACATACAGTTGGTGCAGCGACAGACACTGTCATGGATTGAATTGTGTTCCCCTGAAAACATATGTAGTGGTTTGGCTGGGCCATTATTCCTGATATTGTGCAATGTTCTTTCACGTTGTAAATCCTGCCTCTATGACGTTCATTAGAGTGGATGGGAGGCAGCTGTCTTGGTGGAGCAAGACTCATTGATTAAGACTTGAGTATGCCTAATGGCAATCTCTTGAGATATAAAAGAAAGAATCTAGCAGAGAATTTTGGGTGACCTCATACCATCAAAAAAGAAAGAAGTCCTGGGAGCTGAGTATGTTCTTTGGAAATGATCCTGGGTCCCCATGCCTCAGAAGCTTCCAGTCCAGGGGAAGACTGACTACAAAAACCTTCCTCCAGAGTCAGCAGAGAAAGCCTTCTCTTGGAGTTGACATTTTGAATTTATACTTCAAGCTTACTGGACTATGACAAATAAAACGTCTCTTTTTAAAACCATCCACTTGTGATATTTCTATTAAAACAGTACAAGATGACTAAGATTGACACAAAGCCCAGAATACAAATGAAAACACAAAAGTAAATCCATCCATTTATGGACAACTAATTTTTGACAGAGGGTCGAAGTCCGTTGAACAAGGCAGAAATAGTTTCTTTAATAAAAGATGGTAGCAAACTGGATGTCAACTTGCAGAAAAACAAAAAATTACCCATACTTCACACCATATACTGAAACAAAAATGGATCAAAGCTCTTACTGTCATACCTAAAACTATAAAGTTTCTGAAAGAAAACATACAGGGAAAACTATTGAACCTAGTCTTTAAGAAAACAAGCTTGAACAAACATAACTACAAATAAACAGATAGCAGAAAACGCATTAGATAATTGAGACCTGAAAAAATAAATAAATATTTATGCTCATCAAAGACCACAAAAAGACAACTTACAAAGCTGTTGGAAATGACACATCTGATAAAGATCTAATTTCTAAAACAAATACAAAGCTTCAACAACAAAAAGGCAAACAGCCCACTTTGAAAGTGAGCAAATAACATGAACGGATACCTGATGAAAAAGAACACTCAAAGGGCCAAAAAACATAATGATGCTCACTTTAGAAATCAACCAAAATTAAAAAAAAAACTCGTTGCCATCGAGTCTATTCTGACTCATAGTGACAGTACAAGACAGAGTAGAACTGTCCCACAGAGTTTCCAAGGAATGTTTGGTAGATTTCAGCTGTTGATCTTTTGATTAGTAGCCAAAGCTCTTAACCACTGCACCACCAGGGCTTACATTTCAGAGATTAGCCAAGTGCTGTCGAGTCTAGGAAGATGCAAATCAAAGCTACAATGAGACACCAAAAAAAAAAAAAAAAAAAAAAAGATAACTTCAAATGTTAGTGAGGTTGTGGAAATTGGAACCCTTATCCATTGCTGGTAGATCTGTAAAATAGTACAACCTCTATGGAAAACAGTATTGTACTTCCTCAAAAAATTAGAAATTGGAATATCTTATGATCCAGCAATTCTACCCCTAGATATGTACCCTAGAGATCTAATAAAGAAGACATAGGCAAACATACACACCTGTGTTCAGGGATGCATAATCCACAATAAGAAAAAAAATGGAAATATCTTAAATCCCTATCAATGAATGAATGGATAACCAAAATGTGATACATACATGCAATGGAACACTATGCAACTGTAAAGAGAAATGATGAGTCCAAGAAACAATATAATAGGGTGGATCTGGAAAACATAATTCAAAGTGAAATAAGTCAATTGCATAAAGACAAATATTGTATGACTCCATTTTTATAAGAACACAAGAATAGATGCATATGCAGAAGGCAATGTTCATTGCTGGTTACTAGACACGAACGGGTGGGATAGCAGGAATCACTTTCTAGAAGGTAAATACTTCCTATTTTTTTTTAAAAAAAATATTTTATCATGATTTCTTCTTTAATAATCTCTTTGTTGATATAAAGGAATCTTACTGATTTAGCAGTATTGATTACATTATAATTTATCTTTACTACTGATTTACTTACAGTTTATCTGAATGCAGGACACAGCATCCAGAGTCCTACTCAGTTAAGGAAATCACAAAGCTCAAAGCTAAAATATTAAAATTAGGAAACAGATATCTTAACATGTAAACTATGACATCAGCACACTATAAAGAGGGATATATTACACTATAGCCCTTTCAGATGAATGAAGTTAAGGAGCTATAAAGAAGTTAAAGATTGGCTTAAATGTAGAACATCAAGGGAGAATAAGAGAGTAGCTGCAAAGCAAACTACCAACACTACATATCAAAACAAGACACATAATAAAAGAGTCTCCACAGACCAAAAACTAATATTAAAAAGATGAAAAGAAAATCCTTAAGAAAAAACAACCCAGAACAGAAAATTAAGTAGAACAAAAAAATGTCAACAACACAAAAATGAATGCACCAAAATGACAGCACTAAATACATATCTATCAATAATCACAGTGAGTGTAAATGGATTGAATGCTCTAAGAGACAGAGATGAACTGGTTGGATCAAAAAATATGATTTGTCTACATACTGCTTACAAGAAACATACCCTAGACTCAAAGATATGAACAAAATGAAAATCAAAGGAAAGAAAAACTACCAAGCTATCAAAATGCAAAGAATAGCAGAGGTGGCAATACTCATCTCATATAAAATAGATTTTAAAGTAAAATCCACCATCGTGGACAAGGAGGTCACTATTTATTGCTGAAAGTTTCAATATGTAAGGAGAATATAACAAAATTAAACATTTATGCACCAAATACAAGAGCATCTAAATACATCAAACAAATGCTCACAACATTGAACAATGAGATAGATCACTCCACAATAATAGTAAGAGATTTCAACACTCCACTACCAATAGTGGACAGATCACCCCCCAAAAAGCTAAAGGTACAGAAGATCTTAATGTGATAATCATCCAAATAGACCTCATTGACAAATACAGAACTTTTCACCCAACAACAAATAAGTACACTTTCTTTTCCAATGCATATGAAATGTTTTCCAGAATAGACCATGTATTAGGCCACAAAGCAAGTATCAACAAAATCCAAACCATTGAATTATTGCAAAGCATATTCTCAGACCATAAAGCCATAAAAGTTGAAATCAATAGCAGAAAATATATGGGTAGAAATTTGAACTCATGGAAACTTAACATCATCTTACTCGAAAATCCATGGGTTACAGAAGAAATAAAAGACCCAATAAAGAAATTCACAGAATCGAATGAGAAAGAAAACATGTCCTACAAGAACCTATGGAATACTGCAAAAGCATTGCTCAGTGGTCAATTTATTTCTATAAATGCATACATCTGGAATGAAGAAAGGGCTCAAACCAAAGAATTAACCCTACATCTTGAACAAATAACAAGAGAACAAAAGAATACATTGGGCACCAGAAGAAAACAGGTAACAAAAATTAGAGCAGAATTAAATGAGTTAGAGAACAGAAAAACAATTGAAAAAATTATCAAAACCAAAAGCTATTTTTTTGAAAAGACCAGCAAAATTGATAAACCACTAGCTAAACTTACAAAAGAAAAACAGGAGAAGAAGGAAACAACCTGAATAAGAAATGAGATGGGAGATGTCACAACAGACCCAACTGAAACTATCAGTATCATAACAGAATACTATGAAAAATTGTACTCTAACAGATTTGGAAACCTAGAGGAAATGAACAAATTTCTAGAGTCACATCACCTACCAAAATTATCACAAAGAGATGTAGAACAACTGAATGAATCCATCACAAAGGAAGAGATTGAAAAAGGAGTTAAAAAACTACCATCCAAAGAAAGTCCTGGCCCAGACAGCTTCACCGGAGAATTCTACCCAATTTTTAGAGAGGAGTTAATTCTAATACTAATGAAGCTATTTCACAACATAGAAAAGAACAGAATATTCCCAAATTCATTCTGTGAAGCCACATTAACTCTGATACCAAAACCAGGGAAAAATCTCACAAAAAAAGAAAATTATGGACCAGTATCACCCATAAACCTAGATGCAAAAATCTTCAACAAAATCCTAGAGAGTAGAATTCAGCAACATATCAAAAAGTAATTCATCATGATCAAGTTGGATCCATACCAGGAATGCAACTAGAAAAACAACTAATGTGATCAAACACATAAATAACACAAAGGATAAGAATCACTTGATTTTGTCACTTGATGCAGGAAAGGCATTTGACAAAGTCTGACATCTGTGCATGTTACAAAAAAAACTCTCTGCAAAATAGGAATAGAATGGAAATTCCTCAATGCAATAAGGGGCATCTATGGCACTTGGCTTGGCTTGATGCCAAGCCAACTGCCTACATTATCCTGAATAAATAGAGACTGAAAGCATTCCCCCTGAGAACGGGAACTAGACAGGATGCCCACTCTCACTACTTCTATTCAATATTGTGCTAGAGGTTCTAGCCAGAGCAATCAGACAAAACATAGAAATAAAGGTCATCTGCACTGGTAAAGAAGAAGTAAAAACCTCCCTATTAGCAGGTGATATGATCATATACACAGAGAACCCTAAAGAATTTGTGAATAAACTACTGGAACTAATAGACGAGTGTGGCAAAGTATCAAGATAAATGATAAACACAAATAAATCAGTAGGATTCCTTTACATCAACAAAGAGATCATCAAAGGTGAAATCACCCAATCAATATCATTTACTATACCCAAAAGAAGATAAAATACCTAGGAATAAATCTAACCAGAGACGTAAAAGACATATACAGAGAAAATTACAAAACCCTATTGCAAGAAACCAATAGAGAATTACAGATGTGCAGAAATCTACATTGTACATGGATAGAAAGACTTAACATTGTGGAAATATCTATTCTACCCAAAGAGATCTCATACACAAAGTAATCTCAATACAAATTCCAGTGTCATGTATTCATGAGACAGAGAACCAAATCACTGACTTTGTCCGGAAGAGGAAGAAAACCTGGACAAGTACAGCACTACTGAAGAAGAACACAGTGGGAGGCCTCACAATACGTGACCTTAGAACATACAACACTGCCATGTCAGTCAAAACAACCTGGTACTGATACAAAAAGACATATAGACTAATGGAACCGAATTGAGAACCCATAGATGTCACCATCCTCTTATGAACAGTTGATATTTAACCAAGTCCCAAAGGTTGTAAACTGGGGTTAAAACAGTCTCTTTAACAAATGGTGTTGGCAAAATTGGATACCCATCTGCAAAAAACTGAAACAAGACCCATATCTCACACCTTACTCAAAAACTAACTCAAAATGTATCAAATGCCTCAATACCAAACCTAAAATGATAAAGAACATGCAAGAAAAAATAGGGAAAACAATGGAAGTTCTAAATACATGGTTTAGACAGACTACAGAATCTTACCAACAATGCACAAACAGCAGAGGAGAAAATAGATAAATGGGAGCTACTAAGAATCACTTATGCTCATTCAAAGACCTTATCAAGAGTTAAAAGACCACCTACAGAATGGGAAAAAATATTTGGCCAACTACGTGTTGGATCAACATCTGATCTCCATAATCAACAAGGTACTGCAAAATATCAACAAGAAAAAGGTAAATAACCCAATTAGGCAATGGGCAAAGTTGATGGACAGGCACTTCACCTAAGAAGACATCAAGACAGACAAAAACCACATGAAGAAATGCTCACGATCATTAGCTTTTAGAGAACTCCAAATGAAACCCTTCAAGGAGATACCATCTCACTCCAATGAGGTTAGCAATAATCCAAAAAACACAACAAATGCTGGAGTGGCTGGAGAGAGATTGGAAGTCTCCTACACTGCTGATGGGAATGCAAAATGGTACAACCTCTTTGGAAACCATCTGGCACTTTCCTTAAAAGCTACAAATAGAAATACCATAGGATCTAGCAATCCAACTGCTCGGAATATATCCTACAGAAATAAGGGAGTCACACAAACACACACGTCAACACAAATATTTATTGCAGCACTGTCCACAACAGTAAAAAGATAGAACTAACCTAGGTGCCTGTCAACAAAGGAATGGATAAACTATGGTACATATGCACAATGGAATACAATGCAATCATATAGAACAATGATGATTTTAGGAAATGGCCCCAAGACCTGCTGCTGGCCTTGACCAGAAACCAGTACTGAAGGGACTTGGGGACACAGTGTGATCATATGGTGTGTGTACGTTATGGTTCTGTACGTTTATAAGAGGCTATCTTACTGGTATTTTTGTACATGCGAGAGGAGACAGTGGAGAGGAGGGGGCAGGTATTCATTGAGGGAACATTAGCAATACAGAGTGAAAAGAAGGAGTGTGCTGTCACAGGGCAAGGAGAGCAGATGGAGCTGCAGATAGGTGGGCTTGCAAAATTGATTTGGATTATATTCTTTCACGTAATCACAATAAAAATTAAAAGCAATTATGGAATATGTAATTTATGGAATCAAAAAATAATTAGATAAAGTGTGTATTCTACTATTAAACATGATATTTACTAGACGTAAGAAAAGCAGATATTAATAAACAACAACAAAATATTACCTTTGAAATGAAATTATCCTTAAGAGATTCTTCAGAGTGCATCGAATGTGTAACATAATTTTTAAATCATCACTGCTGTTGTTAGGCACTCTAAGGAAGGTTCAAACTCACAGAGTACCTATCCGAAACAGAACAAAACAGTGCCTGGTCCTGTGCCACCCTCAAAATTATTTTTATGCCTGAACCCAATGTGGCAGTTTCTCTGTCAGTGTATCTTCTTGAGGTCCCCCTTCTTTTGTGCTGACCATCTACTTTGCCAAGCATTATGTCCTTCTCCAGGAACTTAATCCTAATATGTCCACAGTATTTATGTGAGACATTGTCTTGCCATCCTTACTTGTGAGGATCATTCTGGCTGTACTTCTTCCAAGTAGAATTTGCTTCCTCTTTTGGCAACCCATGGCATATTCAATATTCATTGCCCCATCAGGACACAGAGGCATCAAATCTTCTTTTGTCTTCTTTATTCATTGTCCAGCTTTTGCATGCATACATGGTGACTGAAAACACCACAGCTTTGGTCAGGAATTGTAGTTCAAAAAGAGACTTCTTTGATTTTTAACACATTAAAGAGGTCTTTTCCAGCAAGTTTGCCCAGTGGACTGCATAATGCAGGCTGTTAATAAGTCTTCTTCCAATCCTGATGCTCCATTCTTCTTAAAACAGTCCAGCTTCTTGGATTATTTGATTAGCATACAGACTAATATAGTGAAATGTTACAACCTGATGTGCAGCTTTCCTGACTTCAAACCATACAGTAAGTACAGTCTTGTTCTATTTGAACTACTGTCTCTTGATCTATATACAAGTATTTCATGAACACAGTTGGGTGTTCTGGAACTCTCATTTATCCCAACATTATCCATAATTTTTTATTCAGGTTATTTGTTTCCTCTCCTGTTTTTCTTTTGTAAGCTTAGCCAATGGTTTATCAATTTCATTGATCTGTTCAAAAAAGCAGCTTTTGGTATTGATAATTCTTTCGATTGGTTTTCTATTCTCTAATTCATTTTTGTTGGCTCTAATCTTTAATCTCTGTTTTTGTCTAGTGCCTGAGGGGTTCTTTTGTTGCTCTGTTTCTGCTTGTTCAAGTTGTAAGGTTATGTGTTTTTACTCTTTCTTCATTCTGCATGTGTGCTTTTATAAATATAAATTGACCTCTGAGCACTGCTTTGACTGTATCCCACAGGTTCTGGTAGGATGTGTTTTCATTCTCATTTTATTCCATAAAGTTCTTTATTGTGTCTTTGATTTCTTCTATAACCCATGGATTTTTGAGCAAGGTGGTGTTCAGTTTCCATGAGTTTAAAGTTTTGCCTATGTTTTTTCTGCTATTGATTTCACCTTTTATGACTTGACTGCCCAAGATGTTTTGCAATAATTCAATGGTTTGGATTTTGTTTAGACTTGGTTTATGACCTAATATGTAGTCTGTTCTGGAGAATGTTCCCTATGCACTGGAAAAGAAAGTGGACTTTTTATCTATTGTTTGGTAAAAAGTTCTGTAAATCTTGATGATGTCTAGTTGATTGATTGTCACAATAAGATCTTCTTTATCTTTACTAAGCTTTTTTCTGGATATTCTGTCCATTGTTGCAAGTGTAGTGTTGAAGTCTCCTATTATTGTGGAGTGATCTATCTCATTTTTCAATGTTGTTAGTGTTTTTTCAATGCATTCAGATGCTCTAGTATTGGGTACATAAATATATAATATTGTTATATCCTGCTTATTTATTGAAACTTTAAGCAATAGTGACCATTGTTGTCCATGATGGTTGATTTTACATTAAAATCTATTTTATCTGAGATAATATTGTCACTCCTGCTCTTCTTTGTATATTGTTAGCTTGGCATATATTTCTCCATTCTTTTTCAGTTTGTTCATATCTTTGAGTCTAAGACGTGTTTCTTGTAAGCAATGTATAGACGGACCATGTCTTTTGATCCTAGCTATTCCTTTCTTCCTCTTCAATGGCGCATTCAATGCATTTACATTCAGTGTAGTTATTGATAGTTATGGGTTTAGTGCTGCCATTTTGGTGCCTTTATTTTTGTATCATTAATGTTTTCTTTGTTTCTCTTAATATTCTGTTCTGGCTCTTTTTTCTTAATGGGTTTCTCTTCATCTTTTTCAGTGTTGGTTTTGTGTTTGTTGAGACTCCTGTATTATCTTTTTTGTTGTGATATGTCTCGTTGTTAGTTTGCTTTGTGGCTACACCTTTGATCCACCTTAATGTTCTGTTTAAACCAACCTTTAACTTCTGTATATCTACTTAATTTACTCTCCATTTGAAAGGGTTGTATCTACTGTAATATATCCCTCTTTATAGTGTGATGTTGTCATAGTTTTCGTGTTAAGATCAATGGTTCCCTATTTTTAATATTTTAGTGTTGATTAAGCTTAGTGACTTCCTACCTGAGTAGGACTCTCGTTGCTGTGTCCTGCATTGCCTCTTTAAATATACACTTGGCATTTTTGTTTTTCTAAATGAAGAGCTTATTTCGTATTTCTTGTAGTTTTGGTTTGTTTTTTCCAAAGTCTCTCAGCTTCTGTCTTAATGTCACCATCATATTTGTGAGACAATTTTGGAATTCTTGGTTGGAAGCTTTCCTGCTTCAAGGCTCTGTTTGTGTCATCCCCGTTGTCTTCTTGCCAACATGGTTTTCACCAAGAAGTCAGATGAATGCCTACAGGGCTTCACCTTTGTATGTTAGTTTATCTTTAAGCCTCACTGTCTTTAAAGGCCTCTCTTTATGTTTCATTTAATTAAGCTTGGTTATAATATGTCTTCCTGTCTTTCTTTTGGGGTCTTTTTTTTGTGATGTTTGATAATCATCTTGAATATCTATATTCCCTTATTTCATGATGTCTGGGAAGTTTTCTGTCAGCAACTCTCCAGCATTTCTCTGTATTTTCTGGTATCCCTCCCTGCTGAGGAACTTCAATAATTCATAGATTATTCCTCTTGTTGGAGTCCCACATGCTTCTTAATGCTTCTTCATTTTTCTTGTTTCTTATATCTGATTTCTCATCATAAATGCTTGTGCCAGTTGCTTTATCTTCAAGCTCACTATTTCTGTATTCCATTTATTTCATCCTGCTCTTTTGGTTTTACACTGAATTGTCTAATTCTGTAATTTTATTATTGATCTGCTGGATTTCAGATTGTTAATGTTCTAGTGGTTAATATAGCTTACTTAATTTTTCATTTTCTTCTGTTGCACTTTGTTTAATCTCTAGAAAGGCTCTATTCATAATTCTTTGGTATTCTACCTCCCTTCATTTTAGAAAGGTTTCTTCATCTGGGAAGGTTTTGGATTGTTTATTCTGTGAGTTTTTTGATCTATGGTGGTCTGCTTATTTAAATGGCTAGATATTGATTGTTGTCTTCTTGCCATTGAGAAACCATTCAGTTTCTCTTATGTTACACCAATGGAGCTGTAATAGCTCTAAGAAGGGAGTGGGTAAGGACACTGCTAGATTTGTTTGCCAGCTGCTGCTACTTTCTCTGGGTCGCCAAGCCGCCAACAACTGACTTATATATAACTTCCCTGGCAAGAAAGACACTGTCAAGCCTCACAACGCTGCTGGGCTCATTGGCTGGCTCCACCTGGGACCTCAGGCATGGCAGGCCCCACCTCTTGCCTGCTAAAGGTGGTGAACGCTTGTGCTGACTCTCTGTCAGCTCACCTTTCAAGACTATGGTTTAGCTCAGGGAAGGGAGGAGAGAAATGCCACCACACTCGGCTGCCAGGAACTGCTTCATTCTCCCGATGCATTTTTCTTAAAAACTACTTTTCTACTGAGAATGGTGCTGTCCAGCAGCTTCTGAAAGCAGCCAGGCCCTCAGAAATGGCAGGCCCCACCTTCTGGCAGGCAAAGACAGTGCCTGTCATGGACTCAATTGTGGCCCCTCAAAAATAGGTGTACCCATGTGGCTGGGCCATGATTCCAAATTCTTTATGATTGTCCTCCATTTTGTGATTTTCCTATGCTGTATATTAGAGGATTCAGGTGGGACCAAAAATCCCTTCTTAGGATAACCTCCCTGCTCCACTGTAAAAGGGGTTCCCCTGGAGTATGGCTTGCACCAGCCTTGATCCTTTTATCCTACAAGAGATAAAAGGAAAGGGAAGCAAGCAGAGAATTGGGAACCTCACACCTTCAAAGAGGCAGCACTGGATGAAGAGTGTGTCCTTCTGATCGCCCCAAGATGATCCCTGAACAAAGATTGATGCAGCACAAGGACTTTCCTCCAGAGCTGACAGTGGGGAAAGCCTTCACCTGGAGCAGACATCTTGAATGTGGACTTGTAGCCTACCAGACTGTATAGGAATAAACTTTTTTTTTTTTTTTTGCTAAAGCCATCCACTCTGTGCTATTTCTGTTAGAACAGCACTAGCTGATTAAAACAGAATATGGTACCAAGAGGATGGGGTGCTTCTCTAACAGATACCTAAAATGTAGTAGTGGTTTTAAAACTGGGTGGGAAGAAGACTCAGAAAGAATGGAGAACTATAAGCACCAAAGAAGGTAAAGATGGTGAGAAACAGCTGAAGACCAGTGACAGCATACAGGCAGCAGCAGAACAAGACCAGCTCAAGACAGCACTGGAGATGACTCACAGAGTGAGTGAGCTGAGTGCCTATGTGCAGGAAGTTTCCTGGCAGAGGGGGTGCCTCTGGGAACTTGAATTGGTGGAGCTAGGCTTGCTGACCCATAGAGTGAGAGAGCTGAGTACTTGTGTGTAGAAAGCTTCCTGGCAGAGTGGGGACCCTCTTGTTACTTAAATCAGTGGAGCTACAATGCTTTGAAACACTTGCTCTTGCAGGGCAGATGTGGGCTTGAGGCCCAGACCATGAGGCCATAGGAAGCAGAAGCTGAAGTGACAAAGACCGTGAGAAGCTGGGCTGTCTCAGTCTCAAAAGGTATAGCTATGATCTCAGGGGGTTGAAAAGGTGGAGCCAGCAACTTGGGTGTTTTTAATGGTGGAATGGCCACTCATTTGGGCTTAGGGTGTACCTAAAGCTGAGGAGGCAGAGTTCCTGTCCATGTGGGCCTACAAGGCAGAGTTATATCACAGGGTCAGAGATCTCCACTCAGAACCTGTAGAGTGTGGCCAATACCCAGAGTCTGGAGGACAAGGCTAACGTGTAAATTGCCTTAGAAAACGGAAGATTTTCACAGTTTTTAGGGCTAATGTAATGTGTTCTTCTGCCTTGTTTATTACCTG
Source organism: Heterohyrax brucei (assembly GCA_028571685.1). Taxonomy (NCBI): domain Eukaryota; kingdom Metazoa; phylum Chordata; class Mammalia; order Hyracoidea; family Procaviidae; genus Heterohyrax; species Heterohyrax brucei. The sequence continues at coordinate 113,805,645 of CM053166.1, read as the reverse complement.
TTAATGTCTTCTTTCCCTGAAGTTTCTCCCATTTGTAACGGAAATGTCTAACTTGTCCCTATTCTGCCATTGTAGCTTTGCAAGCAGATATCTTGTATTCTAGGTTTCACAGATGTAGAAGAGTTTTTGTATTTTGGACTTGGAATTAAGACTTCTATCATGTGGATGGACACAATTTTTCTATGATGGGATGGATGTATTACATGTTTCAAAGCTGTGATTTCTGGGGTGCCAAAGGATGGGATTTCATGGACTGAACTGTGTCCCCCAAAAAGTATATGTAGCCATGTGGTTGGGTGATGATCCCAATATTTTATAATTGTCCTCTATTTTTTGATTTTCCTATGCTGTATGTTAAAGGGTTAGGGTGGGAATATAAATCCCTCCTTAGGATCACCTCCCTGCTCCATTGTAAATGGGGTTTCCCTGGAGTATGGTTTGCACCAGCCTTGATCCTTTCATCCTACAAGAGATAAAAGGAAAGGGAAGCAAGCAGAGAATTGGGAACCTCACATTGTCAAGGAAACAACACCAGGAAAGGAGAACCTCCTTCAGACCTGAGGTACCCGAACCAAGATGCTCCCTGAACAAAGACTGATGCAACACAATGATATTCCCCCAGAGCTGACAGTGGAGAAAACATTCCCCTGGAGTACACATCCTAAATTCAGACTTGTAGCCTACCGTACTGTATAAGAATAAACTTTTCTTTGCTGAAGCCATCCACTTTGTTATAATTCTCTTAGAGCAGCACTAATTGACTAAAACAGCACCCTACTTATGGAGTGAATGGAAGGCCATCAGCTAACACTATGATGTGGCTCAATGAAGGGTGGTAGAAATGACACCACCACACTCAGGTGCCAGTCACTGTGGCATTCTCTAGCTGCTCTTAACATAAAAACTGCCTTTCTGCTGAGAGAGGCATTTACCACCAGCAGCTGACAGCAGCTGGGCCCTCAGGGGTTGCAGGCCCTTCCTCCTGGGTGACAGAGATGATACCTTGTAGGCTGTCCCTAAGGGTATGACATAGCCTTAGGAGGGGAGGAGTTAGGGGACAGCCTCACTCAGCCACCAGCCCCTACTATGATCCCTAGATATGATCATCTTAAAAAAGACTTTTCTGCTTGGAAAAGCACTATCCAGACAGGCAGTGTTGCTCAGTGTGGGAATTAGCCCCAGGTGAGACCTCAGGCATGGGTGACTCCACCTCTCAGCTGACCAAGATGCCTTTCCTGCACTGAGTCAGCAGTATCTACAGCTCAGCTCAGGGAAGAGAGTGGGGAGGGTCACTGGCACCCACTGTCAGCAATTGCAGCTGCATCCTCTAGATGTGGCTGTCTCAAGCACAGTCTCTGCTGCAGGATAAATTGTTTACTTAAGCTCTGCAGTTCAGCATGGTAGCTGGCTAGTGCCAGGCTCATCAGCTCAGCAGTCCCTGTCCCAGCCTCCCAGTTAACAAAGAAGACATCCATACCTGTAATCGTCTGAAACAATGCTCCAGCAGAAGCTGAACTCTGCGCCACTGCCTTACTTCTGGCAGAGGTAGTTTACCCATTCCTGTTGTCCAGTCCAATCTCACAATCCTATGCCAGATCTTGGGTCTCCCACAATGTCTACTCTGTACAATTACTTTTCTAGGCCTTAATTTTAAGAGAATTGAGGAAACTTGTGTCTAGTCCACCATCTTGGACTTGCTTCCTCCATTGTGTTTTAAGTGAAAATTTACAATTCAAGTCAGCTTCTCATATAAAAACTTATAAACACTTTGTCATGTGATCCTAGCTGCTGTTCTCACACTGTTACAGCGCATTCATCCCCTCCACCCAATATTTCCCATGTGTAGTCAACCATCTCCTGTCCCCCTTTGTCTTCCCATCTCACCTCTGGACAGAAGCTTCCTAGTTAGGCTCCTGTACTAACTTAAGCCAAGATGCACAATCTTCATCAGTATCATTTTATGTCTTATATATCAGTTCAATCTTTGTCTGAGGAGTTGGCTTCCAGAATCACTTCAGCTGTGGACTAACAAAGGGTCCAAGGATCATGTCTTCTGGGGACCCTTCAGTCTGACAGATCATGGAGTCTGGTCTTTTACTAGAATTCAAGTTCTGTACTCCAAATTTCTCCCACCTCACCAAGGAATTTTTGTTGAGTTCCTTGTAAGAGCAGTCATTAGTGACAGTTGGGCACTATCTAGTTCTTCTGGTCACATGCTGATGTGTACTCTGCTTTATGTGACCATTTCTGTCTCTGGAGCTTCTACTGTCCTTCAGTCTTTGATGTCTTTAATTCTCCTCAACTCCAGGTGGGTTATGACCAGTTTGTGCAACTTAGAGATACATACTAGCTAGCTTTTAAGACCTCAGACACCACTCAGCAAAGTAGGATAAAGATCATTTTCTCAATAAATTTTTATACTGGTGTACACTGAAACCATGATCCCCAGAACCCTTCAACTGCTACTCTATCCCTTGAAATATTTGCCTGTATTTAGAATTTAGAGAATTCAGGATTTGGTTTAGTTCAGTTTTGCTGACTTCTCTACTGTGAGCCCCTCCCTTCTCCTAAAGTAATTCTTGTCTATTATCTGATTAGTGAATACTCCACACCATCCCTCTCTGCCATGGTAACCATCAAAGAGTATTCTGCATTTAAATCTTTCTTGGGTTCTTATAATAGTGATTTCATACAATATTTGCCCTGTTACAACTGACTAATTTCACTTGGCATAATGCCTTTCAGATTCCTCCATGTTATCCGATTCTCTGTCTTTGTTTAGGTCAGCTAGTGCTGTTCTAACAGAAATATCACAGAGTGGATGGCTTTAGCAAAAAAAAAAAAAAAAAAAAAAAGTTTATTCCTATACAGTCTGGTAGGCTACAAGTCCAAATTCAGGATGTCCGCACCAGGGGAAGGCTTTCCCCGCTGTCAGTTCTGGAGGAAAGTCCTTGTGTTGCATCAGTCTTTGTTCAGGGAGAACCTTGGCACAGGACCTCAGGTGTGAAGGACAGAATCCTCTTCTGGTGCTGCTTCCTTGATGGTGTGAGGTTCCCGATTCTCTACTTGCTTCCCTTTCCTTTTATCTCTTGTAGGATGAAAGGATCAAAGATGGTGCAAGCCATACTCCAGGGAAACTCCCTTTACGGTGGAGCAGGGGGATGATTTTATGAAGGGATTTACAGTCCCACCCTAATACTTTAACATACAGCGTAGGAAAATCAGAAAATGGAGGACAATTATAAAATATTGGGAGTCATCAGCCAGCCACATGGCTACACATATTTTGGGGGGTACACAATTCTATCCATGACAGTTTTCCTTTGTCATTGTGTACTATTCAATTATGTGAATATATCACTGTTTGTCCACTCATTCCTTGATGGACACCTAGCTTGAGTCTATCTTTTTTCTATTGTGGGCAGTGCTTCAGTGGACATTAGTGTGCATGTATCTATCTAGTCATGTGACAGCACTTATTTATTTTAGATATGTTCTAAAAAGTGAGATTGCTAGATCATTTGTTATTTCTATTTTTAACTTTTTAAGAAAGCACGAAATTGATTCCCCAAGTGGTTGTACCATTTTATATTTCTACTAGCAGTATGTAAGTGTACTAGTGTCTCTACAGCCTCTCCAACATTTATTATGTTGTGTTTTTTTGGATTAATGCTAGCCTTATTGGAGTGAGGTGGTATGTCATTGCAGTTTTGATTTAGATTTCTCTTATGGCTAATGATTGTGAACATTTCCTCGTGTATCTGTTTTTCACCTGAATGTCTTCTTTGGTGAAGTGCTTGTTTATAATCTTTGCCATATTATAATTGTGTTATTTTTCTTTTTGTTATTGAGGGTTTGCGATGGTTTTAAGATTTCATAGATCAGATATTGATCAAATTTGTCATAGCCAATCTTTTTTCCCACTCTGTAGGTTGTCTTTGGTAAAGTTTTTGGATGAGCGGAAAAGCAAAAGAAACAAACCCACTGCCATCAAGTCGATTCTGACTCATAGCGACCCTATAGGACAGAGTAAAACTGCCCCACAGAGTTTCCAAGGAGATCCTGGTGAATTTGAACTGCCAACCTTTCGGTTAGCAAGTATAGCGCTAAATCACTACACCACCGGGGTTTCCACTGCATGAGAGGAAGTGTTTGATTTTTAGGAATTCCCAGTTACCTAATTTCTGTTCCAGTGTTTGTGCATTGTTAGTAATGCTTTCTGTTCTGTTTATGCTACATATAATGGCTCACAGCTTTTTCCCTTCCATGATCTTTATTGGTTTAGATTTTATATTTCAGTCTTTGATATATTTTGCACTGTTTTTTGTGCACAGTGAAAGACATGGATCTTGTTCCCTTTTTTTTTCAGATGGATATTCTGTTATGCCAATACCATTTTTTAAAAGAGACTGTCTTTACCCCAATTTACAGACTTTGGACCGTTGTGAAACATCAGCTACTCATACGTGGATGATTTTATGCCTGTATCCTCAATTCTGTTCCATTGGTGTGTGTATTGTCGTACCAATGTCAAGCGTTTTTGACTAGTATGGCAGTGTAACAGGTTCTGAAGTCAGGTAGTGTGAGATTTCCTACTGGTTCTTTTTCTTCAATAATGCTTTACTTATTTGAGGCTTCTTTCCTTTCCATATGATGTTGGTGATATGTTTCTCCATTTCATGAAGACATGCCATTGGTACATGGAGAGGGATTACACTGTATCTATAGATCACTTTAAGTAGAACAGGCATTTTCACAATATTGAGTCTTCCTATTTATGAGCAAGGTAAGTTTCTCCACTTACGAAGTTCTCTTTTGTTTCTTGCAGTAGTATCTTGCAGTTTTCTCTTTAGATGTCTTTTATCTCTATGGTAAGATTTGTTCCTAAGTGTTTTATCTTCTTGTGGGCTATTGTAAAAAATATTCACTCAGTGATTTCAGCTTTGATGTTCTTTTTGATGGTATAGAGAATCCAACTGATTTCTGTGTATTTGTCTTATACCCTGATATTTTGCTGAACTCTTTTGTCACTTCCAGTAGGTTTCGTGTGTGTGCGCGCGCGCGCGTGTGTGTGGATTGTTTAGGGTTTTCTGTGTTTAAGATCATATCATCTGCAAGTAGAGATACTTTTCATTTTTTCTTAGCAGTACGGATGCCCTTTGTTTCTTTTTTTCTAGCCTGATAGCTCTGGCTAGAACTCCCAGAACAATGTTGAACAAAAGTAATGACAAACACATCCCTGTTTGATTTCCATTCTCAAGAATAGTGCTTTCAGCTCTTCATTAAGGATGCTGTCAGCTGTTGGCTTTGTAGAAATATCTTTTATTATATTGAGGAATTTCCATTCTATTTTTATTTTGCTAAGACATTTTATCCTTCATGGATACTGGACTTCACCAAATGCTTTTTCTGAATCAACTAATAAAATCAAGTGGTCCTTTTGTTTCATTAATATGACTGATTACATTGATAGTTTTTCTAATGTTGAATTATCCCCACATACCTCATATAATACTACTCAGTCGTGGTGAATTATTTTTTGGAAATATTGTTGAATTCAATTTGCTAGAATTTTGTTGAGGATTATTACATCTAAATTCATTGGAGATACTAGTGTGTAATTTTCTTTTTTCTGGTGTCTTCCTTGGTTTTGGTATCAGGGTTATATTGGTTTCATAAAATGAGTTTGGGGGTATGCCATCCTTTTCTTTCCTCTGGTGTTAACTCGTCTCCGAAAGTTTGGTAGAATTCTCTAGGGAAACCATCAGTGCCAGGGCTTTTTTTGTTGTTGGAAATTTTTCAATTACCTTTTCAAACTCTTCTTTTCTTATGGATTCATTTAGTTCTACCTCTCTTTGTGTTCTTTTAGGTAGGAAAAGCCTTTCTAGCAGTTTGTCCATGTCCTCTAGTGTCAGAGAATTTCTTCAATGAACAGTGTTGAAGGTAGGGGCAACGTCAAGGATAAGAAAGAAGCAAGACAAGCTAAAGTGGGATCAGGAGGCTAATGGCCATTGCTGCCAAGAGCCCAGAACTGAGTTTTATTGAAGTATTTATAGTGTTTACTAGAGGAAGTTAAGCTCTTTAAAGAACTGAAGACATCCAGCTCTGTCTAGCTCTTTATCTTAATGGGAACGGTTTTCCCCGCCCTTTGTTTTCTCACCGTTTTCCAAGGACTTATCTCCTTGATCTGGATGTACTATTAGGTCACTTCTAGGTTAAAGGACTTAAGATGTTAATATCATGTCCCCAGTACAAAAGGTTAAGCAGAGTTGTGATAAGCAACACTATATGGCGGCCCAAGATGGCTGCGGTCATGTCAAGAGTGTTAGTATATTTTCCACAGAGTATATTTCCCAGACTCTAGGTTTTCACATTTGTTAGAGTACAATTTATTCATACTATGTATATATACAGAATTGTTATATATATATTTTTTAATTTCAGTTAGTTCCATTATGCTGTTACCCATTCCATTTCTTTTTCAGATTATTTGCTTCCTTTCCTGTTTTCCTTTTGTGATTTTGGCCAGTGGTTCATTGATTTTGTTGATCTTTTCAAAGAACCAGCTTTTGGTCTTGTCCACACTTTCAATTGTTTTTCTATTCTTAATTAATTTATTCTGCATTTATTTTTATTATTTGCTCTATTCTAATGACTCAGGGCTTATTTTGCTGCTTTCTTGTTATCTGTTCTAGTCATAGGGTTAATACTTTGCTTGAGACTCTTTCTTCTTTTTGAATGTGTGCATTTATTGGAATAAATTGACCTTTGTGCACTGCTTTTGCTGTGTCCCAAAGGTTCTGGTAGGAACCATCTTATTTGATCCTACAGATTTCTTTATTACACCCTAGATTCTTTTATAGCACATTGATTTTGAGCAAAATGTTGTTCAGTGTTCATTTGTTTGATTTTTCTTCCCCTTGCTTTTTCTGTGACTGATTTTTATTTTTATGGTTTGAAAAGATGCTTTGCAATATTTTGATACTTTGAATTTTGTTAGGGCTTGCTTTATGAACTTACATGTGGTCTATTCTGAGGGATGTTCTGTGTTTGTTGGAAAAGAAAGTATATTTAGCAGATTCTGGGTGGAATGTTCTGTTTATGTCCATAAGTTAAAGTTGATTGACTGTGGCATTTAGATCTGTTTTTATTGAGCTTCTTTCTGAATTCTCTGTTCTTCACCATCTCATTAAAAACATTTTATTGTAGAACATGTGTTGAAGTCTCCTCCTATTAATGTAGAGCTGTCTATTTCTCTTTTCAGTTCTGTTACACTTTATTTTATGTATGCAGCCACCCTCTGAGTGTATAAGTATGTGTTATGGTGATGATTCCCTGGTATATCAATGCATTTATCATTATATAATATAATTCCTTAACGATTGTCGTAGATTTTACTTTAAAGTCTATTTTATAAGAAATTAATATTGCCTCTCCTGTTCTTTGTTGAATGTCATTTGCTTGATATATGTTTTCCATACTTTGAGTTTTTGTTGTTTGTAGGCAGCATGTTTTGTATACACACATCTTGCTACTTTGTGTCTCTTTATTGGTGCATTTAATCCGTTTATATTCAATGTAATTATTGATAGGTATGAGTTCATTTTGATATCTTTTTTGTGTGTGTCAGTGATAGTTTCTGTGTTCCAATTAATTTTCTGTGCTGAGCCGTGTTTATGTTTTATTTTCATCTCTTTCATTGTTGTTGGTTTTGTGTTTGCAGATTCTTCATGTTTTTCTTGTTTTTTATTGTGATGTGTAGGATTGTTAATTTTCTTTGCAGTTACCTTAATATTTGTCCCCAGTTTTTCTAAGTTTAAACCAATCTTTTATTTCTTTGTATCTCCTTGACCTGCTTTCCATAGAAACCACATTCTTTAGTCCTTTTATTGTTGTTATAATGTTGTCATTTTTCACATACTGGCAGCTCTGTTGCCCTATTTTCAGTGTTTTTGCTATTATTTATTTATTTATTTTATTATTATTATGACTAAATGAAGATGTACATTCCCATATAAATTTGCATGCCCACCTACATGGAGCCCCCACTGTGCTCCCTCCCCAGTGACAGCACACTCTTCCTCTCAGCTCAATACATGTCCTATCCTCCCAACAATCTCCTATCACCTCCTCTCCACCCACTCCCCTTTCACCAGTAATAGGTCAGCAGGACGACTTCCTACAGATGCACAGAACCGTAAAGTGTACACATGACATGGTCACTCTGCTTCTCAAAGTCCAATCCATTCCTGTCCAAAGAGTTGATCTTCATTATGACTTATGGACAGGGGTAACATCAGGGCCAGGGGCCATGCTCCCAGGGGAACCCCAAAGTGACTGGACCATCAGTTGTGCTCTTCGAATGGAGATCTCAGGATGCATCCCTTTTTATTCTTGTGCTGGCAGTGAGACTCAACTTTGTGAGCTCCATCATGGCTGTCACTGGTGGTGGCCAGTTACCATCCAGTTCCTGCGGTCACAAGTCGATGTCACCCACTCACATGGGTCTCTCTGTCTTATGGGATCTCTTTTCCCCATGTCATTTTGTTCCTCAGTGATCATCCATTCCTGCTGAGATGGGACAATTTGCTGTACCCTCAAATGGCAGCTTGACAGCTTTTAAGACCCCAGATGCCACTCAGCAATGTGGGGTGCAGAGGGCCCTCTTAGCAAAATGCTAGTTGTTCCAATTGGCTTCAATTTCCCCTGAGAATATGGTCCCTGGCCCCATGCCTCAGCCACTCTGTCCTTGCAATATTGGGTTAAGATGGGAAAAGTAATCATGTTATGTTGAAGTCCAGTTCGTATTGCTCTTCTTTCTAATGTGCGCTGTCACGGATTTCACCCAGCCAAATTTCTATCAACTATCTAATCTAAACTCTCCCTCCCCTTGCCCTCTCTCTCCTTCCCCAGGCTTGCAGCCATCAAAGAGTCTTTTCTTCTAAGCATGAGTCTGTTTTTAAGTTCTTATCATAGATGTCTCATACAATATTTGTCTTTTTGTTGCTGACTACTTTCACTCAACATAATGTCCTCCAATTGAAACCAGGTTATGAGATGTTTCCTAAAACCTTCATTGTTTTTAACATTGCATAGTGTTCCATTGAGCATATATGCCATAGTTTACCTATCCATTCCTCTGTTGTTGGGCATCTGGGTTGATTCCATCTTTCTGCTATTGTAGACTGTGCTGTGATAAACATTTCTGTGCATGTATCAGATGGTGCAAATGGCCTTGATTCTGTAGGATATATTTCTAGCAGTGGAATTACTGGGTCAGACACTAAATCTATATCCAATTTTTTAAGGAAGCACCAGATTGTTTCTCCATTTCACTGCACCATTTTGCAATCCCACCAGCAGTGTAGGAGAGTTCCAATTTCTCCACAGCCTCTCCAGTATTTGTTGTTTTGTGTTTCTTAGATCATGACCAACTTCCTTGGGGTGAGATGGTATCTTACTGCAGTTTTTATTTGAATTTCTTTAATAGCTAATGATCATGAGCATGTCCACATGTGTTTTTTGGCTGTCTGGATCTCCTCTTTAGAGAAATGTCTGTCCATCTCTTTTGCCCATTGCTTAATTGGATTATTTATTTTTTTCTTATTGATATTTTAAAGTACCTTACAGATTATGAAGATCAGGCATTGGTCTCACATATAGTTGCCAAATATTTTTTCCCATTCTGTAGGTGGCCTTTTAATTCTATTAATAAAGTCTTTGGATGAGCAAAAGTGTTTGATTCTTAATAGTTCCCATTTATCTATTTTTTCTTCTGTTGTTTGTGGTTTGTTTGACAGATTTTGAAGTCTGTCTACATTGTCTATTAAAACTTCCATTGTTGTTCCTTCCTTTTCTTGGATGAGCTTTAGTGTTTTAGATTTGATCTTTAGGTCTTTTATCCAGTTTGAGTTGGGTCTTGTTAGAATTTATTGTGATGGATATCTCATTTTGCCAGCACATTTGTTGAAGAGATTGTTTTTACCCAGTTTAACGTTTTAGGGCCTTTGTTGAATATGAACTGTTCATAGGAAGATGGTGTCATCTCTGGGGTCTAAATTCTGTTCCACTTATCTGTCTGTCTCTTTTTGTACCAGTACCAGACTGTTTTGATTACTGTGGCAGTGTAATAGGTTCTAAAGTCGGGTAGTGAGAGGCTTCCCAGTGTGTTCTTCTTCTTTAGTAGTGCTTTCCTTATCTGGGGCTTCTTCCCTTTCCAAACAATGTTGGTAATTTGTTTCTCCATCTCATTAAAAAATGTCACTGTAATTTGTATTGGAATTGCATTATATAAGTAGATTGCTTTGGGTAAAATAGAATTTTCATGATAAGTCTTCATATCCATGAGCAGGGTAACTCTCTGCTTAGTAACTCCCTCCATGTAACTCAGTAGTATCAGAGATAACTCTTCTCTAAAAGCTTAGTAGAATTCTGCGGTGAAGCCTTCTGGACCCAGGCTTTTCTTCATTTGCAGACTTTTTCAATTTCTTCCTTTGTGATGCATTTATCAAATTGTTCTGCTTCACCTTGTGATAATTTTGGCAGGTGATATGCATCCAGGAATTTGTCCATTTCCTCTAGATTTTCAAATTTGTTAGACTTCCATCTTTCATAGTATTCTGTTATGATATTTCTGATTTCTGTTGGATCTGATGTGACAAGACTCCTCTCATTTCTTGTTTGGGTTACTTGTTTTCTTTCCTGTTTTTCTGTAGTAAGCTTAGCCAATGGTCTGTCAATTTGGTTGATCTTTTCAAAAAACCAGTTTTTGGTCTTTTCAATTTTTTCAATTCTTTTTCTGTTCTCTAATTCGTTTAGTTCTGCTCTAATCTTTATAATCTGTTTTCATCTGATGCCTGAGGGGTTCCTCTGTTGTTTTCTCTCTACTTGTTCAAGCTGTAGGGTTAGTTCCTTGATTTGGTTTCTTTCTTTCTTCCAGATGTGTATATTTATGGAGATAAACTGACCTCTGAGCACTTCTTTGCATGTATCCCATAGATTCTTGTCACAAGTGTTTTTATTCTCATTGGAATCCATAAATTTCTTTATTTCATCTATAACTCATGACTTTTTGAGCAAGATGTTGTTCAGTTTCCATGAATTCCACTTTCTATCTATATTTTTTCTGCTATGGATTTCGACTTTTTTGGCTTTATGATGTCAGAAGATGCTTTGCATTAATTCAGTGGTATGGATTTTATTGCGAACTGCTTTATGTCCTAACACATGGTCTATTCTGCAGAATGTTCCATGTGCACTGGAGAAGAGGCAGTCAGGTTTTCAGGTGTATAGGTCTCTCTTCCCACTGCTGGCAAAGTAAGCATCTCTCTATTGAACCCCAGAATTTATAAACTAGCTCAAAAAACGGAAAAGCTACTGCCCTGCTGGCTTCTGTTGTCAGGCCCCAGGTGTAGGTGACACTGTGTAGAATACTGCTTTCCTGCCAGAATAGCACTCTGCTCAGGGCAGGCGCTGCCTCCCAGCTCAGGAATTAGGTCTAGCTGAGGCCTTCGTGTAGGTATATGTGCTGGCTTGTGGAACAAGTTAGTTCCCTGCACAAGTTTACCCCTGCCTCAGTTTAGACTACTCTATCTCAGAGGAGGAAAGAGAAGCCAAAGATGCCAAGATGCACAGAGTCCACAGCCTCTGTTGTCTGGCCCCAGCCATAGGCAACACTGTGTAAAATACTGCTTTTCTGTCAGAAAAGAGCTCTCCTCCGGGCAGGTGCTTCCTCTCAGCCAAAGAACTAGGTCCAGCTAGGGACTCCATATGGGTGTATACACCTCCCAATGGAACAAGATGGTGACCCACACAAGCTTGGCTCTTGTCTCTGTATAAGCTATGTGGAAAGAGAGGCCGAAGGTTCTAAGACACACAGAATTCAAAGCTGGGCTCTCAAAATATGACAATTTCACCTGCTGATCCCACCAGCAGTGCATCTGAGGTTAGATGCTGGTCAAGTCCCAGCTCCACCAGCAAGCTAAGACAGAGAGAAGAAAAAAGGCAAAATTGGTGAGTTACCTTTGGTCTATGAAAGCCAGCCCTGGCAAAGAGTAAGGTCAGCAAAAGAGAGGAGGTTTTCCATTCAGTGGTATGAAGTCCAAATTAACAGCCCTATGCCACGTCCTAGGACTCACTAGGTGCCCAGAAGGCTCCATTTAATTATCAGTTTAGGTCTTGGTTTGCAGAGGGATTTAGGAAGACGCATGTTTAGTCTGCTATCTTGACTCTGCCCCCAGCTTCTATAATTTATTTTTGTGTTCTTTGTATCTAGGCTGATATCTGGTTGCCGAATCCTGCATCCTAGTTTTCATTACTTTCTGATGTTAATGATTTTCTAACCATAGAACACCCTGTAGTAGTTTTTGTAACTTTGGCTTGTCTTTGCAAATTCCTTAAATTGCTGTATGTCTGGAAATATCCTAATTTTGACATAACATTTGAGAGACAACTTTACTGAATGTATAATTTTTGGTTGACAATTTTTATCTTCAAGTCTTTGTATATGTCATCCCATTGCCTTCTTGCCTGCGTGATTTCTGCTGAGTAGTCTGAGCTTATTCTCTTTGAGTCTCCTTTGTAGATTTTTTTTTTCATTCATCCCTAGCTTTTAAAATTCTCTTCTTACTTTTAGTTTTGGCAATTATGATTATAATATGTCTTGGTGCCTTTCTTTTGGGATCCACCTTGTGTGCAATTTGATGGCATCTTGGATAGATATCATTTCATCTTTCATGATGTCAGGAAGTTTTCTGTCAAGGAATCTTCAGCAATTCTCTGTATTTTCTGTTACTCCACATTGTTTTGGTACTTCACTCACTTGTAGATTATTCATCTTGACAGAATACCAAATAATTCTTACTTTTTCTTGAATTTTTTCAATCCTTTTATCTGATTTTTCCTCAGATATATTTGTGTCAAATCCTTATGTTCAGTCTCAATAATTCAGTCTTCTGTTGCCTGAATTCTGCTCCTTTGACTTTCTATTGAATTGTCTAATTATATAATTTTATTATTAATCTACTGAATTCCAGATTGCTCTTTCTCTATGGTTTCTTGCAGCCTATTCAATTTGTATTTATGCTCTGCTTTCTTTTCCTGATCTCCTTAAGCATTCTAAATATTAATCTTTTGGATTCTACCTCTGACAATTTCAGGAATTTTTATTCATCTAGACGATGTCTCAATTTTGTGTTTGGGGAGCTTTGTGAAGCCATCATGTTCTGCCTCTTTATGTGATTTGATACTGTCTTTTGTCTCTGAGCCATCAGTAAATTGTTGTATTTATTTTGTTTATGTTTGCTTTTTGTGTTCTACCTTCTTGTTTTGAAATTCCCAGTTAGGCTGAACATGGGAGCTGGTTTAATTATTGGCACCTTTGAGGCTCTAACATCCTGTCACCAGGTAGTTAAAGTTGTTACTAGGCATGTGAGCTGAGGAGTCTGTTTAGTTTTCTTGTTTGTATTCTGATTATGTGTCCCAGGGAGTCGGTCATGAGATGTATGGTGCAGTCTCTCCCTTATAGTTCTGTATGGGTAGGTGTGATTGATGTGGCCACAGGTACCTGGCTGCATATGCTATCAAAGACAGGGGGCTGACAGCCATCCATGAGTGTCTGTGAGGAAGGCATATCCCTATTCCTATTCCTTAAAGTGCATAGGTAGATCAGTTTTGCTACAGGACTATGGGTATTCCATTTTATATGCAGAGGTGAGAGGCACTGAAGTTCCATTAATCCCTTATGCTTGTGCCTAGGCAAAGGAACTGTTTCTTTGTTGAGTTCCTGGTTTAAGGGAGCCAGTAGATTTTTTTCTACCTATTTGTTAAATTATTCCGCCTCCAGGTCTCAGAGAATGACTCAGGACATTTAAGGGATCTGCTTCCTGTTCAGGGGATGGATCAGTATCTGGAGCTAGGTGCAGTGCGTAGAAGGGAAAGGAAAGCACTGGTTAAAGAGAGAGAGGTTTATCTTGAAGGTAAATTTTAGATCCACACTCCATAGGATAGATACAAACTACTTAGCTTTTGACAACCGAATGCTGGTTTTCACTGATTCTGAAATGTCAGTGCTCTGTCCAACACCGGGTCTCTCCCACTGTGCAAGATGCTTTCCCAATGTCATTGCTCCCCTCTCCACACCTGTTGCAGCCAATTCACCTGTAGGATGTGAATTTCCCCCAGGTCAGGTCAGGTTTGTCTGAAGTACTTCAGTATCTACTCTTCGTTCCCTGTTGCTCAGTCTGATTTCTCAACTTTCTCTTTGATATTCAAGACTCCTAGCCAAGCCAAGCCAAGTGCCGTCGAGTCGGATCTGAGACTCCTAGAATGTCATATATGATCACTTCATTTGAGGGGATGTCTTTATTGTTAGAGGGATCACAAGAATCTTCTGACTACTCTACCATCTTAGCTCTTCCTCTCTCCCATTTTCTACTTATGCTTCCTGCTTCCTTCTATATTTTGTCCATACAGCCTTTCAATAGCACAACTTGATGTTTGAATTTTTTTCTTCAGTTCTTTCAGCTTGAGAGATACCAAGTGTATATTTCCCTTTCGGTTTTCTAACTAGAGGTCTCTGCATTTGTCATATTTTACCTTTTCTTCTTGATCTGCCCTTTGAAATACTCTGTTTTCCTCATTTTCTACACCATTTGTTCCTTTCATTTCAGCCATTCAACATTCAACAGCAAGTCTCAGAGTCTTTCTGATACCTATTTTAATACTTAATTCCTTTCTTGTCTTTTTAATTACCTCTTGCTTTTGAGTCAGATCCAACTTGACAGCACTTGGCTAGCTGGCTGGCTTGTTTTCTTCATGTATGATGTCCTTGATATCAGTCCACAAGTGGTCTAATCTTCAGTCATTAGTATTTAATAAGTTATATCTACTTAAATCTGTTCTTGGAATGCTTTCCAAATTTAAATGGGTTATACTCAAGATCATGCCTTGGCTCATGCAGACTTTTTCTAATTATCTTCAGCTTTAACTCAAGCTTGCATATGAGCAATGGGTGGTCTGTTCTGCCATCCACCCCTGGCTTTGTTCTGACTGATGATATTGGACTTTTCCTTTATCTCTTTCCCAAGATGTAGTCTATTTGATCCTGTATATGCCATCTGGTTAAATCCACCTGTGTAGTCACCATTTTATGTTGTTGAAAAAAGGCATTTGCAATGAAGTTTTTAATCTTGCAAAATTCTACCATGCCATCTCCAGCATTGTTTCTGTCTCTAGCACCATGTATTCCAAATATGCATCCTACTTTGTTTCCAACTTTGCATTACAATCACCAGTTAATATTGGAACTGCAATTGCAGATCCATGTCACCTGTCTGCAAAGCTAGTACTAAGACAGCAGGTGAGGTGATTAAATGAGGACATTTGTTAAGTGTCAACACATAAGAGGCAAAGGGGGAATCTGTTCCTCCAAAGCTTGCTTGCATGCACAGGCTAAGCCTGGAGGTTATATAGGTTGATTAAAGGGGGGAGTATGCCACTTAATATTTTTCCACGTCTACACAAGTAATTTTTTTGATGTTTCAACAATATTTTTTTGTGGGGGTCTCCACGGCTCCAACAAGTTAGAGCTTGATAATCATCCAAACAACCTGGTGATTTGGTTCTGTAGTCTTAGAGAATAACTGAAAGAGTATAAAAAGAACAATTAATCAATGTTTCTAAGAGGAAAGAACAGCTGTGTGACTTATGACCAGTACAAGGTAAATTCTTATGGATGGGGGAAATCAAGCTGTCAGGCCAGCCAAGCCAAGTGCCGTTGAGTCGGATCCGACTCATGGCTTCATCTTTGGCCTTAACAGCTGGGGCATAAATTTGAATAGTAGCTTTATTAACTGGTCTTCCTTGTAGGTGTATGGATATTATCCTATCACTGACAGCATTGTATTTCAGGATAGATCTTGAAATGTTCTTTTTGACTATGAATGCAGCACCATTCGTCTTCAATTTGTCATTCCCAACAAAGTAGGCCATATGATTGTTGAATTCAAAATGGTCAATACCAGTCTATTTCAACTCACTAATGCCTAGGATATCTGTTTATGCACTCCATTTTATTTTTGACAATTTCCAATTTTTCTGGATTTATACTTCATGTGTAAACCCTGGTGGCATAATGGCTAAGTGCTAAAACTTCTAACCAGAAGGTCAGCAATTGGAATCCATAGGAGCTCCTTGGAAACACTATGCAGCAGTTCTACTCTGTCCTTGTGGGTCTCTATGGTCACTATCAGTTGGAATTGACTTGACAGTAACAGGCTTTTTTTTCCCCTTTTTATGGTATAGTTATACATTCCATGTTCCAATTACTGGTAGATGTTTGCAGCTGTTTCTTTTCATTTTGAGTTGTGACGTATCAGCAAATGAAAGTCCTGAAAGCTTGACTACCTCCACATCATTGAAGTGAACTCCACTTCGAGGAGGCAACTTTGCTCCAGTAACCTTTAAAGTGTCTTCCAACCTGAGTGGCTCATCTTCTGGCACTCAATCAGATAATATTCCACTGTTACTCATGTTTTTCACTGGCTAACTGTTTTCAGAAGTCAACCACCAGGTCTTTCTTCCTAGTCTGTCTTAATCTGAAAGCTCAGTTTTAACCTGTCCACCATGGTGAACCTGCTGCCATTTGAATACAAGTGACATGGCTTCCAGCATCACAACAACAGCAAGGTTCCTGGTATATGATAAACTGACAGTCCATATCCGTAATGGATTGTAAATACTTAGATTTTTCTCACTTTTATTGATTAAAAAGAGTAAGCTTTTCATGTTTCCCTGTCTATTTTTCCTGCAGCAATCATTTCAGCTAATATTGACAAAATCCCAAACAGAGCAGTACACAGATTTTTCAGTTGGTCAGGTAACTTACTTACTTTCATCCCACTCAAAAATATGCTGTTTCTAAATGTATTAAAAATAAATCACCCTTTTGAATTTACAATTGGATCTAGTTATATTTGAATTAAATGAATGAACTCTTATAGAGATAAAGATCAAATAATAGGTCGTTTTTATTGATGTATATGCTTATTTTTCCCTTCAGGAATATACATAATGAGAAGACTAACTTGGCTGTCTGTACACTTGCACTTCTAATGTATGAAGATTAGAATTTATTTCTTATCTGAACAATGTTATAGGCTACCTGCAAACATATTTTTTGTTAAGCTGACACCTGAAGTAAAGTCTTGGGTGGTAGCAGAGTCTTAGACTGTATCTATACATACAAAGTGATACCAAAAAAATTAGGCAATTAGTAACAAAATTTGTTTAAAATGGATGTATTTTCCTGAAGTGCTGAGATAATGCTAGCAAGAACATATTGTGCTATTGGAATCATCCTAACAACTGCTTCCAATTATTCCAGCATTACTTGTTTAGGCACAGCCCTTGCCTACATGGGGTAAACCAGCAGGATTCAGTAGATTAACCAGCTCCTTTAGCTCTACTGCGGCATTCTGCTTAATCCACCTAAGATGAGCTCTGAATATGTGGAGGTCAGACAATCATTAATGGCAAAAACTTGACCACTTTTACTGACCAAAAACCTCACAATCCTAGGAACAATAAGCCTAATGTCTAATGTATACTTACCCTTTATGTGATGAGTCGGATCCGACTCGACGGCACTTGGCTTGGCTTGGCTTATTAACTTAAAAATTTATTGTGATAGTGAACCAGATATGGCATCTGTGTAGTTTTCCACTAATCCTTCTTTTTCCCTATTGTCTGTGTTTAATTAAAAAATACATTTTCCATTTCTTTTTTAACATCAAATTCATATCCAATGGGGATTCATAGTAAACATTTACTTACTTATTTACATATGATTTCCTTTAAACCCAGAGTAGCATCATTGCCGTTTTTTAAGTTTTACACCTTTCTTATACATAATTTGTATGTTATTTAAATTCAAATCATTTTAATTTTAGTCTTAAAACAGCAGCATTAGTAAAATGTGCCCTCATTTATGTAAGCATTTGGGAGAGCTGTGTGCCTCACAAAGGATTCCAACAGATGCTTTACTTTAATGATATTTCTAATCATCACATTTATGCTCCAAGGATATTTTTTGTGCCTTATACTCTTGTCATGTTTTTGCCTTGTTACTACAAAATACTTTCTTAAATTTTATTAAGACATATTGAAACTTTTCTTGTGATATACTTCTGAGTCTATAGTCATTGTTGTTGCTTTAAATGTACTCTTACTTTCTTTTCATTCCCTTTGATTTATTTCCTACATTCCTCAGTCAAATCTCCAGAGATATAGAGTAGGTTGATAATGACAAGAGCTGGAAACCTAATGGGTTTCTCATTTCCTAAATCTGGAGATATGCTGTGACTTTTTTCAATAGCTCAGGATCAATTGGATTCATCCCTTACCAAGTTCCTGTTTGTTTACAAGATGAAGCAATAATTTGAAAAGAAGCAGAATTGTAACAAGTCTTTCATTTTCAAAGTGTTGTTGTCAGAAAGTGATGTTAACTTTATTTGTTGTTTTAGCTAAAAAAAAGAAAGCATTGGGCTGTTTTCCATCATGTTCATCTAAAACAGCTGAAAAATAAACTTTATTGATTTCAAACATTTAAAAGTCTTCAGTACTTTTTAAAAAATGATTTTTGTACACAGAATCTGTTTTTTAAATCATTTTCTGTATAACAAAGACTTTACCTGATTTCTGATCATTTTATTTATATTAAGAACCATGAAATGGAAATCGAAAGACACAGCAGTTTCATACTATAACAATATTTTTTACAAAAACTAAAATACAGAAGCCAGAAAGTTAAGGAACAGTAAGGTGCTTTTCATTTCAAAATAGTTTCTTATTTTTTGACAAAACAGTATTGCTTCTAATTATCTTACAGGAAAAAATGCAGCATCAGAAGTTACTAAAAATAATTACACTGTGGCATAATGTTTCATGGAAACCCTGGTGGTGCAGTGATTGAGTACTGTGGCTGCTAACCAAAAGGTCACCAACTCAAATCCACCAGATGCTCCTTGGAAACTATGAGGCAGTTCTATGCCATCCTATAGGGTCACTGTCAACTCGACTGCACTGGGTTTTTGGTACAGTGTTTCCTGCAATGTTCTTTTTTGTTTATGATAGCCAAGTAAGCCAAGTGCCGTCGAGTCGGATCCGACTCATGGATCTCATCAGAGTTTATTAAGCATTTCACATTTGCTACATTGATAATGGAGTACCAGAAAATACTGTACGTGAGGCTTCTGTCCTATAAAGCAAAAACCAACCAACCCATTGCCACTGAGTTAATTCCAACTCATAGTGACCCTGTAAGAAATTAAAATCCAAAAGTCAACTTAATAGTGAATGCGTCATATAGTGGTCAAGTGTTAACAGATACTAACCAAAAGGTAGACAGTTGGAATCCACCATGTGCTCCATGGGAACTCTGGACTCCACAGGGTCATGATGAGTTGGAATTGAATAGACACCATGGCAACAGTTTGTTTGTTTGTTTTATATTCCTTGGTAATTTTTGCAAGATTAAAACTTTCTCCTCAAATATTTATAGAATTTGGCTAATAATATTGAACAGCAAGAACCATTTTATCACTATGTTCTTTCTAGCCTAATTTGAGATCATTGATATCAAAGCTACATTCTTTAGTTATTACTCTCATAAAACCAATTTTCATAAGGCCTAAAGAAAAAAAAATAAAATAAATGTAAAATCATTTTCAAGAAATTCATATATGGTTACATATAAAAAATTTATATGTTGAATAAATCAGTTCATAATTAGAGCAAGATTATATATAGAAACAAAAAATTCAACATACAAACTTTACCTATGATGATATTTAAATATAATAATAACCAAGTTGTGATATTACTATCCTCCTGCAGAAAAAAACTGAATGGTATATACTTGTTTTAAAGATGAAAATGTTTAAATGATATACTGATCAGCAGTGTTGATCCATCTTCCAAGCTGTTATAACACAGACTTTATGAACAGCACCACCTAGGAGAACATTAAATCCCCTTTGTTCATGTACAACTACAGAATGAAATTGTCTTTGTCTATCTCAAAAGCATTCAGAGCTAGACTTACATTGCAACCAAAGAAAATGATCATCTCTGCCCTTAATTCATCACTTCTTCTCTTGTTCTAATTGACATGCTTCCTTTATTTGGTTATATATATATCATAGTATTGACTTCATAAAATATTGCTTGTGTAAATCTACTAATAAATTTCTGTGTTTAAACTAGCATATTCCAGGGGCCAAGGTGGCAGAGCAGATGAACCCTTCACATGATACCTCTAACAACAAAGACCCAAAAGAACAAATAAATCCAGTAAATATAACATCCTAGGAGCCCTGAACATCAAAGGGAAAGTTGAGAAATTGGACTGAGCAATGAGGACAGAATAGTGCCAGAACTACATAGAATTCCAAAGACCTGACCTGGTAAGAAATGGATACAACTACCATAAGGTGGGCCAAGAGTTGAGGTTCATGGGTGCCCTCATCACCCCTCAGGAGTAACTGTCTGGAGAATCCACTCTTGTCTCTGAATCCACTGACAGACAGCAACAGATCAGCAAAAGGTAAGTCGTGACCTGATGTGTGTATTGGAATCTTTTCTATGAGTTGGCCTGTCTCCTTTCTCCTGGGGCTCCCCTTTCCCTTTTCCGCATGTGTCCAGCACTAGAGCTTGATGCCATTAATGAAGGGGAGGGTAAGACTTCTCAAGCCAGCCCTGAGCCATTCTCTCTTGCCTCTCTCTGCACTGCTTCTGGCTCTGAGGTCTGAAGTCATTAATTGAGCTGGAATTAGAGCTTCTTAAGTCTACTCTGAGCCATTCTTGAAGACTCAAAGGGAGGACAATTTAACAAACTCGGGAAAGGGGAGCAGATCCTGCTGACTCCCCTGAGCCAGAAAATCAAGGCAGAAACTATTCCTTCACCTAGATTCACACATAAGGGGACATGCCATCCTGACAGATACTCAGGGATGGCTGTTAGCCCCTGTCTTTCTCAGCAACTACAGCCAGATATCTATGTCTGTTATCAATCACCCCTGCCCATTTAGCACAATAAGTGAGAACCCACACCACACATTTGGTTACTACCTACCTAGATACCTGAGCTAAATCTGTATAAGAAAAGTAAAGTATACATTTCAAAACAAGAAGCTAGAACACAGTAAGTAGACATAAATAAATACATATCAAAGTACTTAAAGGGCTGGACCTGATCTCTTCAGAAAACTCCCAAAACAAAGAATCAAATTTTCTAAAAGAAGAGAACATCCTGGAATTATCACAGGTTGAATACAAAAGATTAATATTCAGAATTCTTCAAAAGTTGAGGAAGGAAATGAGGCAAAATTCAAAAGAGTATAATGCCAATTAAACAAGTTGCAAGAAAGCATTGAGTAGCAAGAATTAGAAATTCAGAACATTAATAATAATACAAAACTAGACAATTCAATAGAAAGTCAAAGGAGCAGAATTGAGGCAATATAAGCCCAAACTAGCCAAGCCAGCCAAGTGCCGTCGAGTCGGATCCGACTCGTGGCGACCCTAGGCTAGAGAAGCTGAAAATAAAGCACATGACATCAACATATTTGTGGAAAAATTAGATAAAATAAAAAAAAATCAAGAAACACTAAGAATTATGTGAGACTCTATAAAGAGGACTAATCCATGAGTGACTGGAGTACCAGAACAAGGGGGAATATCAGGAAATACAGAGAGCATTGTGAAAGATTTGCTGACATAAAACTTCCATGATATCATGAAAAATAAGATACCTATCCAAGATCCTCATCAAACTCCATGAAAGGTAGATCCCCAAAACATCACCAAGACATTTTATAATCAAACTTGCCAAAACTAAAGATAAGGAGAGAGTTTTAGAAACTCAAAAGCAAAACAAACACACTGCTCATAGTTGATTCTCACTTATACCAATGCTATTGGACAGGGTAGAACTTCCACATAGAGTTTTCTAGGTTAGCAGATGTGGCACTTAATCACTAGGCCACCAGGGTTTCCAAAAAGATGGGGAAAAATATATCAATTTAACAATATTCCAAAAAAAGAGAGAAGTGGGCAAGACCTTGATCGCAAACTAGACACACGTCTCCTCAATTCCTTATGAGAACCAAGGTCTGGAATGATAATTGAATGGAGCAATGTGGACATTAGGGGACCCCTAGGATCTGGCATAAGATTGTCAGATTGGACCATGTGCCAGTAACAGTGTAACTACCTCTTTCAAAAACAAGGCAACTCCTGATTCTGCTGACTCACTATTTGGGAGGACTGCAGGAACTGATGTCTTCTTTGTGTTCTGGGAGGTGGAGACTGAGCATCAGCCAGCTAACATGCTGAACTGCAGTGCTTAAGAAAGCAGAGAATAGCACAGCAGAGAGACTGTGCTTGGGATATCCACATTTTGAGAGCCTGGATGACAACTGAGGGCACCATCATCCCTCCACCTCTCTTTTCTGTGTTGCACCATAGATTTTGCTGCTTCGTGGCAGCAAGCACAGCTCAGGTGAGATGCCATCTTCATTAGCTGAGAGGAGGAGTCACCCAACCAGAGGTCTCAGCTGGGGTTAATTCTCAAGCTGAGAAGCAGTGCCTGTCTGGAAAGAACTTCTCCAGCAGAAAAGCTGTGTTTAGGATGGTGGTGCCATACAGGTAGGGTCTGGCAGAGGGTGTAAGCAAGTCCATAACCCTGCCCAAGCTGAAACATGTCATAGCATCTGGGCACAGCCTATGACGTATTTTTGTTGTCAGCTGGAAGAGTCAGGGCTTACCACACCTGAGGGCCTGACTGATTTCAGCAGCTGTTGGAGAGCACCTTGCTTAGCAGTAAAGTACCTTTTTAAAATAAGATCACCTGGAGAACTGATGGCTGAGTGGCCTGTCAGCATTTCTGCCACCTTCATTGATCCACATCATAGCTTCAGCTGATGGCCTCCCAGTGACTCCAAAAGTAGGATACCATCAGTGCCTGCCAGGAAGCAGAGCCTGCTGCCCCAGAGAGTCCACCTGGGGCCCATCGCTAGAGTATACAGAGGTGGCCGTTAACAACTCCCCTTTTAGAATTGTGCCTCAGCTCCTGCTGAGAAAACATCAGACACACTGAACAGCTTCTAGATGGTCTAAAGGCAACAATTCATAGCTAACCATATAAAGAAACAGTCCACCATGGCTCTGGAAAGCTTCCAAAATAAAGAATCAAAAAACTTCCTGGATGCAGAAGCCTTTCTGAAACTATTGGAAGTCAAGTACAAAAGAATTATATAGAAAGCTCTCCTAGAAATTAAACAAAATGAGGCAGTTCAAAATGAAAAAATAAGCAAGTTATTTGAATGAATAGAGCATCAGTGATCTGAAATCCACCAGATCAATAATAAAATTACAGAATTAGACATCTCAATCCAAAGCCATGAGAAGAGAATTGAGGAGCTAGAAGCCAGATAGTGAGTTTGAAGACAGAGCAACTGACACCAGCATTTTTGAGGAGAAATCAGAGGATAGAAAGAATAAAAATGAAGAAGCATTAAGAAACATGTGACAATCTAGTAAGTGGAATAATCTATGAGTAACTGGAGTTCCTGAGCAGGGGATAGCTGAAAATATAGAGTATTGTTGTAGGGTTGCTGACAGAAAACATTCTTGAAATTATGAAAGAAAAGAACATAGATATCCAAGATGCATATTGAACACCACAAAACTACACTCCGAAGAAAGTCACCAATGCATATTATAATCAAGCTTAATAAAATGCAACATAAAGAGAGGCTTAAAGGCAGTGAGGCTTAAAGCAAAGCTAGCATTCAGAGGAAAGCCTTGTAGGCTTTTGTCTGACTTCTTCGCAGAAACAACTTTGGCAAGGAGGCAGAGAGATGACACATTCAAAGCCTTGAAGGAGAAAAACTTCCAACCAGGAATTACATATCCTGCAAAGTTGTCTCTCAAATATGAAGATTAAATTAAGACATACACAGGCAAACAGAAGCCTAGAGATTCTGTAAAACAAAAAACAAAAACTACAAGAAATACTGAAAAACGCTCTTTGCTTAGAAAAGCACAAAAACATTAAGTGTATAGTTAAGGACACAATGCAGGACACAGCATCCAGAATCCTACTAACCTAGGAAGTCAATAAGCTCAGTCAAAGCTACAATATTAAGAGAAGGGAACCAGTGATCATATAATGAAAACTATGACATCATCACATGGAAAAGAGGGATGTATTACAACAGTTATATCCCTTTCAGATGGAGAGGAAATTAAAAAGACATGCAGAAGTTAAAGTCTGGTTTAAACTTAGAATAGTAAGGGAGACCATAGGGAAGGCTTCAAAGCAAAATGACATTGAGACATATCAAAACAAGAAGCATAATACAGGACTTTCAACAAACTCAAAACCAACACTGAAAAAGATGAGAAGTCAACCTATAAAGAAGACTCATCCAGAACAGAATATTAAGAAAAACAGAAAACATAAACAGCACAGAAATAAAGGCATCAAAATGACTGCACTAAACACCAAAATCAAACGCACTGCCAGCCATTGAGCACTAAACACATATGTATCAATAAATACACTGAATGTAAATAAACTGAATGCTCCAATAAAGAGACAGTGTGTGACATCCTGGATCAAAAGACGTATCCTGTCTGTATGTTGCTTACAAGAAACACACCTTAGATTCAAAGATATGAACAAAATGAAAATTAAAGGATGGAAAATGTATACCAAGCCAACAACATACAAAGGAGAACAGCAGTGGCAATACTAATCACAGATAAAATACTTTAATGTAAAATCCACCATTGTGGGCAACGATGGTCACTATTGCTGACTGATTCAATACATAAGCAGGACATAACAATATTAAATACTTATGCACCCAATACCAGAGCATGTAAATACATCAAGAAAACACTGACAACGTGGAGAAATAAGATAGATGACTTCACAACACTCCGCTTTCAGTAATGGACAAATCATCCAGATAAAAGCTCAGTAAAGATACAGAAGATCTTATTAAGACAATTAACTAACTAGACTTCATTGACACATATAGAACTTTTTATCCGTCAACAGATGAGTACACATTCTACTCCAATGCACATGGAACATTTTCCAGATTAGGCTGTGTGTTAGGATATAAGGCAAGTCTCAACAAATTCCAAATGACTCAATTATTCCAAAGCATCTTCTCAGACCATAAAGCCATAAAAGTCAAAGTCAATAGCAGAAAAAAATGTAGGTAGAAATTCGATGTCATAGAAACTGAACAACACCTTTCTAAAAAATCCTTGGGTTGTAGAAGAAATCAAAGACAAAATAAAAAAAATTATGGAATCAAATGAGAATGAAACACACCCTACCAGAACTTATGGGGTACAGCAAAAACAGTCTCAGAGGTTAATTTTTCCCTATACATGTACACATCTGGAATGAAGGAAACACCCAAACCAAAAAATTAACTCTATAGTTTGAACAAGTAGAAAGAGAGCAATAGAGGAACCCCTCAGATGCTAGAAGAAAACAGATAAAGACTAGAGCAGAACTAAATGAATTAGAGAATAGAAGAATAGCTGAATAAATTAACAAAAGCAAAAGCTGGTTTTTTTTGAAAAGGTCAACAAAATTGATAAGCCATTGGCTAAACTTACAAAAGAAAAACAGAAGAAACAAAGAACCTGAATAAGAAATGAAATGGCAATGTCACAACACACTCAACTGAAATCACATGTATCATAACAGAATACTATGAAAGACTATAACAGAGTTGAAAACCTAGAGAAAATGGACAAATTTATAGATTCATATCATCTACCAAAATTATCCCAAAGAGAAGTGGAACAACTTAATAAACCCATCACAAAGGAAGAGATTAAAAACGTCATCTATAAACTATGATACTCTGGGGGTCAGTTCTACCCTGGCCCCTAGGGTTGCCATGAGTCAGATCCGACTCGACGGCACTTGGCTTTTGGCATAAACTATGAACAAAAAAAAGTCCTAGCTCAGATGGCGTCACCAGGCAATTCTAGCAAACTTTTAGAGAAGAGTTAACTCCAATGCTAGTGAGACTATTTCACAGCATAGAAAGAGATGGAATACTCCCCAAGTAATTCTATGAAGTGAGCATAACCCTGATATGAAAGCCAGGGAAAGATCCCACAAAAAAGGTAAATTACAGACCAATATCACTCATAAACCTAGATACAAAAAATCATCAACAAAATCCTAGCCAACAGAATTCAACAATATATGAAAAAAATAATTCACCATGACCAAGTTGGATTCGAACTTGGAATATAAGGCTGGTTCAGTATCAGAAAAACAATTAATGTGACCAACCACATAAACAGCACAAAGAATGTGAATCATCTGAGTTTGTCAATTGATACAGCAAAGGCATTTGTCATGGTTTGAATTGTGTCCCCCCAAAAATGTGTGCAGCCATGTGGCTGGGATATGGTTCCCAGTATCTTGGAAATGTCCTCCATTGTGTGGTTTTGCTAACCTGTATGTTAAAGGATTAGGGTGGGGCTGTGAATTCCTGCTATGGGGGAAGTTTCCCTGGAGTATGGCTTGCCCCACCCTTAATGCTTTTAGCTTGCAAGGAATAAAAGGAAAAAGAACCAAGGACAATTTGAGAACCTCGCTACCATCAAGCAAGCAGCACCGGGAGCAGAGCGCGTCGTTCAGACCAGAGGTTCTTGCGTTAGGACACTCCCTGGACAATGACTGATGCAATACCGGACTTTCCTCCAGAGCTGTCAAGGGGAAAGTCTTTCCCTGGAGCAGACACCCTGAATATGGACTTGCAACCTACCGGACTGTGTAAGAATAAATCTTTCTTTGTTAAAGCCATCCACTCTGTGGTATTTCTGTTAGAGCAGCCCTAGCTGACTAAAACAGCATTTGACAAAGTCCAACACCCATTCATGCTAAAAACTCTCAGCAAAACAGGAATAGAGGGGAATTTCCTAAATGCAATAAGGGGCATCTATGCAAAGTCAACTCTCTACATCATCCTGAGAGACTGAAAGAATTCCCCTTGAAAATGGGAACTAGACAAGGATGCCCACTCTCACCACTTCTATTCAACACTGTACTAGAGCTTCTAGCCAGAGCAATTAAACAAGACAAAAAGTAAAAGGCATCTGCTTTGGCTAAGAAGAAGTAAAAATCTTCCTATTTGCAGATTATATGATTGTATGTGCAGAGAACCCTAAAGAATCCATAAGTAAACTACCGCAACTAATAGAAGAATTCAGCAACATATTGAGACATAAGATAAATATAAGTAAATCAGAGGATTACTTTATACCAACAAAGAGTTCATCAAAGAAGAAATTACCAAATCATTACCATTTAATATAGTCCCCAAGAGGATAAGATACCTAGGAATAAATCTAACTAGAGAAATAAGAGGCCTGTACAGAAAAAACTACAAGATCTTACTACAAGAAACCAAGAGACTTACATAAATGGAAAAACCTATCTTACTCATGGACAGGTAGCCTTAACATTGTGAAAATGTCTATTTTACCCAAAGTGATCTGTATATACAATGCAATTCCAATACAAATTCCAGTGTCATTTTTTAACATGATAGAAATACAAAGGAAAAAAATCCCAGATGAGTAAAGCAGTACTGAAGAAGTAGAACACAGTGGGAGGCCTCATCCTACCCAGCTTTAGAACCTATCACACTACCACAGTACTCAAAACAGGCTGGTACTGGTACAAAAAGAGACATATAGACCAATGGAACAGAGTTGACATCCCAGTGATGCCACCTTCTTACAAACAATTGATATTCAATAAAGGCCCTAAGATTGTAAACTGGGATCAAAACAACCTCTTTAACAAATTGGGATCAAAACAGTTTCTTTAACAAAATTGGATGTCTATCTGCAATAAATTGAAATAAGACCCATATCTCATACCTTACACAAAAATAACTCCAAATGGATCAAAAACCTAAATATCAAACCTAAAATGATAAAGATCATGCAAGAAAAAATAGAGTCAATCATAGAAGTTCTAATGCACAGCTTAAACAGATTTCAAAATCTAAGAAACAAAGCATGAACAACAGAAGAGAAAGTAAATAAATGAGAACTACTAAGAATCAAACACTATTGCTCATACAATGACTTTACCAAAAGAGTTAACAGGCCACTTACAAAATGGGAAAAAATATTTGACGACTACATTTTGGACTGACATCTGATCTCCATAATCTACAGGGTACTGCAAAATACCAACAAGAAAAAGGTAAATAACTCAATGAAGCAATGGGCAAAGGAGATGGACAGATACTTCACCAGGCAGCCGATGACACATGAGGAAATGCTCACGATCATTAGGTATCAAAGAAATTCAAATGAGTGCTTTACTGAGATACCATCTCACCCCAGCAAGATTGACCATAATCCAAAACACACAAAACAACAAATGTTGGAGACGCTATGGAGAACCTGGAACTCTCCCACACTGTTGGTGGGATTGCAAAATGGTACAACCTCTATGGAAAGCAATTTGGTGCTCCTTAGAAAGGTGGAAATAGATACACAATTTGATCCAGTAATCCCACTGCTCGGAATATATCCTATAGAAACGAAGACTGTCACATGAACAGATACATGCAGGCAAATGTTTTTTGCAGCACAGTCCTCAATAGCAAAAAGATGGAAGAACCCAGATGCCCATCAATAGATGAATGCATAGGCAAACTTGGTATATATACTCAGTGGAACACTATGCAATAATAAAGAACAACGATGATTTTAGGAAGCATCTCATAACCTGGTTTCAATTGGAAGACATTATGACCAGTATTATGCCTAGTGAAATCAGTCAGTGGCAAAAAGAGAAATGTTGTATAAGACCTCTACTTTAAGGACTTAAAAACAGACTTATATACAGAAGAAAAGACTCTTTGATGACTACAGGGAGGGGAGGGAGGAAGAGGGTTGGCCATAGATTAGGTAGTTGATAGAAATTTTGTTAGGTAAAGGAGTGACAGCACGCAATAGAAAGTAGATCAACTTGACTTCACAATAAACTGAAAACTCCTCTAATGTCAATCCAATCCTGCAAGGATAGAGTAGCGAGGGCGGGGTCTGGGGACCATTATCTTTGGGGACATCAATGCCAATTGGCATAACTTGCCTATTACTAAGAGACTCTTCTGCACTCCATACTGGTGAGTGGCATCTGGGATCTTAAAAGCTAGCAAGCTGACATCTGAGGTACACCAGTCGATCCCAACTCATCTGGAATAGATGATCACCAAGGACAACAAAGACAGTAGGAAAAAAGAGCCCAGGAGACAGAAGCACCCATATGAATGGGAGACTGTATCAACATGTGCCCAGAAGAATCAAATGGTGCCCGGCCACCACCAGACAGCTGTGACGGGGGACACGGTGTTGAATCCCTGTGGCAACTTGAGAAAAAGAGAACTTTACCAAACCAAGAACTTTAACAAAAGAACACAATTGATGGTCCGACATCCTGGGGGTTTTCCTGGGAACATGGACCCTAGACCTGCTATTGCCCCTGCCCAGAAAACAACACTGAGGTCAACTCTTCATACAGAAATGGACTGCATTCAGGGACACAGTGTCATCACATGGTTTGTGTACTTTATGCTTCTTTGCATTTATAGGATGCTGTCCTACTGTTCTCTTTCTAGATGGGAGAGAAGAGGGTGGAAAGGAGGTGAGAGAAGATTGTTGGGAGGATACGTTAAGTATAGAATGAAAAAGAAGAGCGTGCTATCACTGAGAAAGGAGAGTAGAAGATACTGCAAAAAGGTGGGCATGCAAAATTGATTTGAGTTGTATACTTTCACTAAATCAGAATAAAAAAATAATGAGACTTCAGCACATCACTCTCAACCAACAAAGGACAGAAAGTCTAGAAAAAAGTTCATTGAAGACACAGAAGTTCTAAATGCCACTATTAACCAACTTGACCTCATAGACACGTACAGAACACTCAACCCACCAGCAGCCAAGTATAGATTCTTTTCCAGTGCTCATGGAACATTCTCCAAAACTGATTGCATATTAGGTGACAAAGTAATCTTCAATAAAATTCAAAGTATTAAAACATTATAAAGTGTGTTTTTAGAACACAAAGCCATGAAAGTAGAAATCAATAACAGAAAAAAGGAGGGAAAAACATGAAACACGTGGAAACAAAACAACACTTTGCTCAAAAACTGCTGGTTTATAGAAGAAATCAAGAATGAAATATACCAACAACAGAAGAATGGATAGGTAAACTATGGTATATATACTCAATGGAGCACTACGCAATGATAAAGAACAACAGTGACTTTAGGAAACATCTCATGACCTGGTTTCAACTGGAAGACATTATTTTGAGTGAAGGTAGTCAGCGACAAAAGGACAAATATTGTGTGAGACCTCTACGATAAGATCTCAAAAACAGACTTGTATATAGGAGAAAAGACTCTTTGACAGCTGCAAGGGAGAGGAGGGAGGGAGGGGGATGTTTAGATTAGATAGTTGCTGGGTATCTGGTTGGGTGAAATCAGTGATAGCACACATTAGAAACAAGAACAATATTAAGTGGACTTAAACATAACATGAGTACTCCTTCCATCTTAACCCAATATTGCAAGGATAGAGTAGCTGGGGCAGGGGGCAGGGGGCGGGGGACCATGCTCTTAGGTGAAAGCCAGGCCAATTGGCACAACTAGTGTTTTGCTAAGAGGGCTCTCTGCACCCCACATTGTTGAGTGGCATCTGGGGTCTTAAAAGCTGCCATCCGAGGGCACAGCAAATGGTCCCAACTCAGCAGGAACGGATGCTCACTGAGGACCAAAATGACATGGGGGAAAGACAACCCAGAAGACAAAGAGACCCACATCAGTGGGTGTCTACATCGACTTGGGACCGGAAGAACTGGATGGTGCCCAGCCACCACCAGTGATAGCCGCGATGGAGCTCACTAAGTTGAGTCTCACTGGCAACACAAGAATAAAAAGGGGTGCACCCTGAGATCCCCACTAAAAGACCTCAATTGATGGTCCAGTGGTTTCGGGGTTCCCCTGGGAGCATGGCCCCTCGCCCTGATGCTGCCCTTGACCATAAATCATAACGAAGGTCCACGCTTCGGACAGGAATGGATTGTACTTGGCGATGCAGTGACCATATATTGGATGCACTTCATGGTTCTATACATCTATAAGATGTCATCCTGCTGACCTCTGGCTGGAGGAAGGAGAGTGGGTGGAGAGGAGGGAAAAAAGAGACTGTTGGGAGAATGAGACATGTATGGAGCAGAGAGGAATAGTGTTCTGTCACCGGGCAGGGAGAGCAGTGGAAGCTGCATATAGGTGGGTATGTAAATTTATATGGGAATGTACATTTTCAGTTATATTAAATAAAAAATTTTAAAAAAAGAATGAAATATAGAAATGCATAGAATGCAATGAGAATGTAAACATCCTACCAGAATATATGGGACACATCAAAAGTGGTGCTCAGGGATCAGTTCATCTCAATAAATGTGCAAATCTAGTAAGAACAAGGGGCTCAAATCATAGGATTAACTCTACAATCTGCACAAGTGGAAAGTGAGCAGCAAAAGAACTTCTGGGGAACCAGAAAGCAAATAATAAAATTCAGAGCAGAACTAAATGAATAATAGGATAGGAAAAAAATTAAAAAAGTTAAGAAGAACGAAAGCTGTTTTTTTGAAAAGAGAAACAAAATTGATGTCATTTGCCAAAGTGAAAAAAGGCAAACAAGAAAGGAAGCAAATAACTAGAATAAGAAATGAGATGGGAGAGATCATAATAGACCCAACTGAAATTTAAAGAGTCATAACAGAATACTACGAAAAATTATACTCTAATACATTTGAAAACCTACAGGAAATGGATACCTTTCTAGAAACATATCACATACCAAAAAAAGCACAACACAAATAGAAAAAGAAACCCATCACAAAAGGAGAAATTGAAAAGATAATTAGAAAACTCCAAACAGAAAACTGTCCTGGCCCTGATGGCTTCACTGGAGAATTCCGACAAGCTTTTACAGAAGAGTTAACATTACTGTTACTAAAGGTACATGGTCTGACAATTAAGTTCACAAATTCATCCTAGAAAACATGCTATATACTTCATTGTTGAATATTATTATAGTCACCTTCGAAGTACTCCCATTGGGAAACTATGCATTGATACCAGTGCCTAGTGTACCCTTCCAAGCAATTTTGGAACTCTTTTTCCAGCCTGGCCATCAGAGCTATCATTGTATTACCCTTGATATTCTGAAAATCAACAAAATGTCTTCCTTTCAATATTTCCTTTATCTTTGGGTAAGGTAAAAATCATCGGGGTACAGATCAGTAGAGTAGGTAACAGTGTTCCAATACACTTACTTGTTTGCTGACTAAAAACTCCACAGACAGTGCTGCATGAGCTGGTGCATTGTGGTGCAACAGCCGAGCATTGTTGGCAAAAAGTTCAGGTCATTTTCGTCTAACTTTTTCAGTCTTTTCAGCACTTCCATATAGTAAACTTGGTTAACAATTTGTCCAGTTGCTACAAATTCATAATCCTTCTGATATCAAAAAAAGATTAGCAACATGATTTTGATTCTTGATTTGGGCTGACAGGACTTTTTCGGTCGTGGAGAACTGGCTAATTTCCACTGTACACTTTTATGCTTTGTTTCAGGGTCATGTTGGTATACCTATGTTTCATCACCAGTGATAACACAGACCCAAACATCTTCTTGCCTCTCCAAAAGGTCTTGACAAACTTTAACTCTTCTTTACTTTTTTTCATCAGTGAGCTGCTTCAGGACCATTTTTGAACACACCATTCTCATGCCAAGATTTTCTGTTAAGATTTTCCTGTTTGTCTATCCATGTTTACTTGCTCTGCTATGCTCAATTTGATGAATTTTTACAGTATTTTCCTCAGTTCTGCTCATTACTAGCCGCCCTGACCTCTCTTCATCAGTGATGCTTTCTCTTCCCTCAGAAAAGCATTTAATCCATTTGTACACTACTGTTTTCTTCAAGGAATTATCCCCATAAAATTGGACTAGCATGTCCCTGATTTCACGTCCACTCTTGCCAAGTTTAACAATAATTTTTTTGTTCATTGCTCTAATTCAAGTTCCAACATTCTCTCAATGGCACACAAAACACGCAACAGTAATGAACACCACTCAGCAAGACACTATCAGACGTTGACACAAACACAGCTGTTATGAAACCTTACCAAGTTGTTTGTACACTGCTGCCAATGCAAGCACACAGTGTTAAGTTCAAGAACTTAATTGTCAGACTTCGTATTTCAGAGCATGAAAAAGAATTGAATCCTCTATGAATCCAGTGTAACCGTGATACCAAAATCAGGTAAAGACAGCATGAAAAAGGAAAATTATAGTCCAGTACTTTTTATGGACTTGGATGCAAAAATCCGTAACAAAATTCTAGTCAATAGAATTCAACAACATATCAAAAAAAAAGAAATCATCATGACCACGTAAGATTCTTACTGTGAACTCCAGGAAAGTTTCAAAACTAGAAAAACAATTAATGCAATCAATCGTGTAAATAAAACAGAAGACAAGAACCACTTGATTTTATCAATTGATGCAAAAAAGGCATTTGACAAAATCCAACACCCATTCATGCTAAAACTCACAGTAAAACAGCAATAGAAGGGAAATTCCTCAATGTAATAAGGGACATTAAGCAAAGCCAACTGTCAAAATCATCCTAAATGGAGAGTCTGAAAGCGTTACCCTTTGAGAACGAGAACCAGACAAGGATGCCCATTGCTACCATTCTTATTCAACAATTTCTTGGAGGTTGTAACCAGACTGAACAGGCAAGATAAAGATATAAAGGACATCCACATTGGTAAGGAAAATGTCAAAGTATCCATATTTGCAGATATGATCATATACACAGAAAACTCTAAAGAATCCACACAAAAAAGTACTAGCACTAATAGAAGAGTTTAGCAAAGTATCAGGATACAAGATAAACACACATGATTGGATTCCTTTATACCAACAAAGAGACCACGAGAGAGGAAATCACCAAATCAATACCACTTGCAATAGCCCCAAAGAAGACAAAATGCCTAGGAATAAATCTAACCAGAAACGTACAAGACCTATACAAAATAATCACTCTACTGCAAAAGCACAAAAGGGACCTATATATGAGGAGACACCTACCTTGCTCATGGATAGGAAGACTTAACATGAAAATATTCTAGACAGACTGATTTACAGATACAATGCAATCCCAATGTAAATTCTAGTGGCATTTTTTCATAAGATGGAGAAACAAATCACCAACTTCATATGCAAAGGGAAGAAGCTCCAGATAAGTAAAACATTACTTAAGAAGCAAAACAAAGTGGGAGGCTTCACACTACCTGACCTTAAAACCTATTACACTGCCACGGTAGTAAAAACATCCTGGTACAGGTATAAAAACAGATACATAAATCAATGGAACACACAATTAAGAATCTAGATGGAGCATTACCCACCTAAGAGCAGCCGATATTTGACAAAAGTCCAAAGTCCATGAACTGGGGAAAGGAAAATCTCTTTAATGAATGATGTTGGGATAAGGTGGATATCAATCTGTAAAACAAAACAAGACCTGTATCTCACACCATGCACAAAAACTAACTCAAAATGGATGAAATAACTAAATATAAATTCTAAAACAATAAAGATCATGGAAGAAAAAATAGCAACAATCCTGGGAGCCCTAATGCACAGCATAAACAGACTACAAAATATTGCTAACAATGCACAAACACTAGAAAGGAAAAAAGAAAAATGGGAACTCAAACACTTATGCCTATCTAAAGAATTCACCAAAAGAGTGGGAAAAAAATTTCGGCTACCACCAGTAAGATCAGCAACCGGTCTCTATAATCTAAAAGGTACTTTCAAACCTTAACAGGAAAAAGACAGATAGTCCATTTGAAAAAATGGGCAAAGGATATGAACAGGCACTTCATCAAAGAAGACATCCAAGATGATAACACATAAAATGAAAAATGCTCATGATCATTAGCTGTGGTTGCTGTTAGGTGCCATTGAGTTGGTTCCGATTCATAATGACCCTGCGCACAGCAGGATGAAATATTGTCTGGTCTTACACCATGTACACACTCGTTTTTATGTTCCTTGTTGCAGTCACTGTGTCAATCCACATCGTTGAGGGTCTTCCTCGTTCTCCCTGATCCTCCACTCTACCAAGCACGATGTCCTCCAGGGAATGATTCCTCCAACAACATATCCAAAGTATGCAAGATGCAGTCTTGCCATCTTTGCTTCCAAGGAGCACTCTGGTTGTACTTCTTCCAGAACAGATCTGCTGGTTCTTTTGGCAGTCTGCAGTACATTGAATATTCTGCTCCAGCACTAGAATTCAAAGGCATCAATTCTTCTGTCTTCCTTATCAACTGTCTGGCTTTCCCATGCATATGATGAGATTGAAAATACCATGGCTTTGGTCACGCTTATCTTCATCTTCAAGGTGACACCTTTACTTTTCAGTACTTTAAAGAGGTCTTTGACAGCAGTTTTTACCAATGGAATGCATCTTTTGATTTCTTTTTTTTATTTATTGTGATTAAACAAAAGTGTACAATCCAAATCAGTTTTGCATGCCCACCTATCTGTAGCTCCCTCTGCTTTTCCTACCCAGTGACAGCACACTCCTCTTTTTCCCTCTAGATATTTATATACATCTAGTATCCTCTTAACAAGCATCTGTCCCTCCCGCAACCCTCTTCTCTCCTATCCAGGAAGAGATCAGTAGGACAGCGTCCTGTATGTATATGCATAGAACCATAAAGTACTCATACAACACGGTCACATTGCATCCCCGAGTCCAGTCTGCTTTTGTCTGAAGAGTTGATGCATTACTGGTTTCCGGTCAGGGACAGCAGCAGGTGTAGGGGTTTCCAGGGAACCCACCAGGCTGTTGGACCATTAATTCGGGTCTTTTAGTACAGTCCTGGGGTTACATACCTCTTTTTCTTGTGTTGCCTCAAGGACTCAGCACTGTATCCCCCGTCATGGTTGTCTTTGGTGGTGGTCCTCTGAATCATGGTCCCCAGACCCGTCCCTGCTACTGTATCCTTTGAAATATTAGGTTGAGTTTAGAAAATCTTTCAGTTTATGATGAACTCTAGTCAAGTTGATCTACTCTGTACTGTGTGCTGTCACTACTTTCACCTAACCAAAATTATGGTAACTAATCTATGTCCGACCCTCTCTCTCCTTCCCCACACTTGTGACAGTTAAAGAGTCTTTCCTTCTGTGCCTGTCTGTTTTTAAATCCTTATAGCAGAGATCCCACAAAATATTTGTCCTTTTGCCACTGACTGAATTCACTATGCATAATGTCTTTCAGTTGAAACCAAGTTATGAGATGCTTCCTAAAATCATCATTGTTCTTTATCACTGTGTAGTGTTCCATTGAGTATATGTACCGTAGTTTGCCTATCCATTCATCTATTGATGGGCATCTGGCTCGCTTCCATCTTTTTGCTATTGTGGACTGTCATGCAATAAACATTCCTGCGGTATGAATCCCACCTGGTCATGGTGAATTATTTTTTTGATATATATTTGAATTTCTGTTGGCTAGAATTCTGTTAAGGAATTTTGATTCTGAGTTCATGAGAAATACTTGTCTGTAATTTTCTTCCTGCTTTCCTGCCTTCCTACCCTCCTTCTCTCCTTTCCTCCTTCCTTCCTTCCTTCTTTCCTACCTTCCTCTGTCCTTACCTGATTTTTTTACCAGCTTTGTTTGCTTCATGGAATGAATCCTGTCATGGATTAAATTGTGTTCACCAAAAAATTAATGTAGCTATTTAGCTACTTTACAATATTTGATATTGTGTTCTGTTTCTCTATTTTGTAAATCCTGCCTCTATAATGTTAATAAGGGTGGATTGTGGCAGCTGTGTTGGTGGGTGTTTTAGTCAACTGGTGCGGCTTTAACAGAAACACCAGACGTGGATGGCTTTAAAAGGAGAAATTTTGTTTTGTCACAGTCCAGTGGGCTGAAAGTCCAAATTCAGGGTGTCTGCTTCAGGGGAAGGGTTTCTCTGACAGCACTGGAGGAAGGTCCTTGTCATCATTACTCCCCTGGATTGAGAGCTTCTGAGGGAGGTGCAGGGACCCTGGTCCTTTCCAAAGGATAAGCTCAACTCCTGGCACTGCTTTCTTTCTTGATGGTATGAGGTCCCCAAATGTCTCTGCTAGCTTTTCTCTTTTATATCTCAAGAGACCACCTCAAGGCACAAAACAAACTTACGCATTGAATCCTGTCTCACCAACACAACTGTCACCCATCCACCCTCATTAACATCATAGAGGCAGGAATTCTACCATGGAGGAACATCACACAATACCAGGAATCATAGTCCAGCCAAATTGCTACACAGATTTCGGGGGGGGGGGGGAAGCACAATTCAATCCATGACAGCAGGGCAGGACTCAGTGTGTAAGATTGTTTTGTTGCTGAGGCAGTCTCTGGAGATATAATGGAAAGAAATTAGCAGAGAGATTGGGGGATCTCATAACACCAAGAAGCAGTGCCAGGAGCTGATTGTGTCCTTTGGAAAGGACAGGGGTCCATGTTTCCTCAGAAACTTCCAGCCCAGGGGAAGCCTGATGACAAGGACCTTCCCCCAGTGCCAGCAGAAAAAAAACTTTTCTTGGAGCTGACATCCTGAATTTGGACTTTTAGCCTAATGGACTGTGACGAAACAAAATTTCTCCTTTGAAAGCCATCTACTTGTGGTATTTCTGTTAAAGCAGCACCAAGACCTATCCATTTCTGTGTTCTGAAATATATTTAGTAATAGTGGTATTAACTGTTCTCTAAAAGTTTGGTAGACTTCTCAAGTGAAGTGCTAGGGCCAGGGCTTTTTTTAGTTGAGAATTCTTCAATTATCTTTTCAATGTCTTGTTTTGTGATGGCCTTATTTAGTTGTTCTACTTCAGTTTGTGTTAGTTTAGGTAGGTAATGCATTTAGAAATTTGTCAATTTCTTCTAGGCTTTCAAATTTATTACAGCATAATTTTTTATATTATTCTGTTATGCCCCTAGGGTCACTATGAGTCGGATCCAACTCGATGGCACTTGGCTGGCTTTATGATTCCTTAAATTTTCATTGTGTCTGTTGTGATATTGCTCATCTTATTTCTTATTGGGCTCACTTGCTTACTCTCTGATTTTCCTTTTGTCAGTTTGTCCAATGTTTTATCAATTTTGTTGATCACAAAAAAAAGAAGAAAACAACTTTTGCTCTCATTAACTATTTCAGTCATTTTCCTGTTGTCTAATTTATTTAGTGCTACTCTAATTTTTGTTAGTTGCTTTCTCCTGGTGCCTGAGGCATGCTTTTGATGTTCTCTTTCTACTTGTTTGAGTCTTAGGGTTAATTCTTTGATTTAAGCCCTTTTTTCTTTTTGTATGTGTGTGTTTCTTGAAATCAATTCAGATATTAGCACTACTTTTGCTGTGTCCCAAAGGTTCTGACAGGATGTATTTTATTCTCTTTTTATTCTATTAATTTCTTTATTCTGTACTTGATTTCTCCTATAACTGAGTAGATTTTGAGCAAGGTGTTATTCAGTTTCTGTTTGTTTTTTTATTTTATTTTTTTATTTATTTCTTGCTTTTCTTATTACTGTTTTCTACTTTTGTGGCTTTATGGTATGAAAAGAAGCTTTGCAATATTTCAATACTTTGAATTTTGTTAAGGATTGCTTTGTGACCTAATACGTGGTAAATTCTGGAAAATGTTCCATGAGCATTAGAAAAAGAAATATACTTTGCTGTTCTTGTATGGAGTGTTCTGTACTTGTCTATGAGGTCAAGTTGTTTGATTTTGGCATTTAAATTATTGTCTTTATTGAGCTTTTCTCTGATGTTCTGCCCTTCTCTGAAGGTGATGGGTTGAAGTCTACTAATATTACTGTAGAGCTGTCTATTTCTGTTTTCAGTTCAATGAGAGTTTGTTTTATGTATTTTGGAGCCCTGTCATTAGGTACATAGATATTTAAAATGGTTATGACCTTCTGGAGTATTAACCTTTTAATCATTAAATAGTGTTCTTCCTTATCCAATGTGGTGGCTTTTACTTTAAAGTCTATTGTCAGAGATTAATATTGCCACTCCTTCTCTTTTATGAATGTTGTTAGCTTAGTATATATATTTTTTTCATCCTTTTAGTTTCTTCATGTCTACCCTACAAGAGTGTAGGGTCCAGCTTTTTAATCCAATATGCTACTGTCTATCTCTTTTTTGGTGCATTTAGTCTATTTACAGTCAGTGTGATTATTGATAGATAAGAGTTTAGTGCTGTCATTTTGATGTCCTTTTTTATGCGTTGTGGCAGACAATTCCTTTGTTTCTGTAGACAATTCATTTAAGTTTCTGTACTGAGTCTTTTTCACGTGACTTCATCTTTTTCAATGTTGATCATTTTGTAGTAGCTGAGACTTTTTTTTTTTGATGCATAGGAACGATAGTTTCATTTGTAGTTACCTTAATATTTGCCCTTAAGCTTCTAAGTTTTAACCAGTCTTTAATTTCTTTGTATTGTCTTGACTTCTTTTCTATATGAAAGATTTATGACTACATTTTTTAAGTCCCTCTTTTTTTGTTATAATGTTTACACAATAACATCTCTGCTTCCTTGTTTTCATTATTTTGTTGCTATGTTTGTGATTTGTTTATCTGAGTTGATATCCAGTTGTTCTGTTCTGTATTCTAGTCTTGAGTTTTTACGTGGTGGTGTTGGCTTTCTAACCAAAAGACTACTTTTAGTATTTCTTGTAATTTCAGTTTTGTTTCTGCAAATTTCTTAAATTTCTGTTTATCTGGAAATTTCCTAATTTTGCCATCATATTTAGTAGGCAGTTTAGCTAGGTTAGCAATTATTTTCTGGTGACTGTTTTCCTCCAAGGCTTTGTATACGTTTTTCCATTGCCTTCTCGCCAGCAAACTGTCTGCTGAGCAGTCCAAGCTTAGTCTTATTGACTCACTTTTGTAGATTATTTGTCATTTATCCCAAAACACTTTTAAAATAGTTTCATTATCTTTAGTTTTGGCAGGTTTGATTATAACTTGCCTTGGTGTCTTTATTTTGGGTATACCTTGTGTGGTGTTTGATGAGTGTTTTGGATAGCTAAAGTGTCTTCCAATGATGATGTCCTATCTTTGAACTGACTGCCATTGAGTCAGTTCCAACATAGTGGTTAACTGCTACATCTGCTAACTAAAATATCAGCAGTTCAAATACACCAGGTACTCCTGGGAAACTATATGGGGCAATTCTACTCTGTCCTGTAGGACATTATGAGTCAGAATTGACTCAGTAGCAGTGGGTTTTTCTTTTTGTCTTTTAACTTGAATAAAACAAATTGTGTAAATGGTACAGTTTGAAATTTTTTCTTATTTTGAAATGTGTTTGATGGCATTATGTGTGGAAAAGAACTTCTGGTAAATGACCCCCAGTGCACCTTCCAAGTGGGGCCAAGTTATCACAGTGCAATATCTTTCACCATTGACAGTCACAGCCTCTCCTATTTCATCTTGTAAGAACTAAGGGCCGATGATTCTGCTGGACCAAAATCCACAACAAATGGCAACTTTTGGGGGATGAAGTAGACATTCCCTTTTTATTTATTTTTTCTTAATTGTGGTAACCTGGAAGTATAAAATCCAAATCATTTTTGCATGCCCACCTTCCTGTAGCTCCTTCTCCTCTCCTTGCCTGGTAACAGCACATTCCTCCTTTTCATTCTATACTTGTCATATCTTCCCAACAATCTCCTGTCCCATCCTCTCCATCCTCTTTTCTCCCATCTAGAAGGAGACCAGTAGGACAACATCATACAAATTCATATAAGCATAAAGCACATAAATCATACAGTCACATTGTGTTTCCAAACCCAGCCCATTTTTGTCCAAAGAGTTGACCTCAGTACTGTTTTCCGGACAGGGTCAGCAGCAGGTCTAGGGGCATGCTCCCAAGGGATACCCCAGGCTGTTGGACCATCAATTGTGGTCATTTGGCAGAGTTTTGAGCTGCACCCTTCTTTTCCTCGAGTTCCCACAGGGATTCACTATTGTGTGCTCCATCATGGCTGTCTTTGGTGGTTGTCGGGTACCATCTGATGTTTCTGGTCAGATGTTGGTGCAGTCTCTCATTCACACGAGTGCTTCTGTCTCTTGGGCTCTTTTTACCATGTGTCATTGTTGTTCTTGGTGATCATCTGTTCCAGATGAGTTTGGGCCAGTTGGTGTATCTCACATAGCAGCTTGCTAGCTTTTAAGACCCCAGATTCCACTCATCAATATGAGGTGCAGAAGACTCCTTTAGCAATAGGCTAGTTGTGCCAGTTGGCCTCAATGTCCCCCAAGAGCATGGTCCCCAGACTCTGCTCCAGCTAATCTGTCCTTGCAGTACTGGATTGAGATAAGAAGAGTTTTCAGTTTTTAATGAAGTCCAATTAAGTTGATCTACTGTCTACTGTGTGCTGTTAGTACTTTCATGTAACTAACTTTTTATTAACTATCTAATCTATTACCAATTCTCTCCCTTTCTTCCCTCCTTTGTAGCTGTCAAAGAATCTTCTAATCCTCTTTGTATAGGTCTCTTATTTCTCTTTTTAGATTTATTCTTGGGTATGTGATCTTCTTGAGGGTGACAGCAAATGGTATTGATTTAGTGATTTCCTCTTTGTTTTTCTTTGTTGGTGTAAAAAATTCTACTGATTTACTTATCTTTACCTTATCTTGTGATACTTTACTGAACTCTTCCATTAGATCCAGTAGTGTACTTGCGGATTCTTTAGGATTCACTGCAAATGCAATCACATCATCTGCAATTAGTGATATTTTTACTTCTTCTTTGCCAATGCTGATGCCCTTTATTTCTTAGTCTTCTTTGATTGCTTTTGCTAGAACCTCTAGAACAATGTTAAATAGAAGTGGTGAGAGTGGACACCCTTGTCTAGCTCCCATTTTCAGGGTGAATTCTTTCAGTCTCTCTCCTTTAAGGATGATGGAGGCAGTTGACTTTGCATAGATGTCCCTTATTGTGTTGAGGAATTTCCCCTCTATTCCTATTTAGCTGAGAGTTTTTAGAGTGAATGCATGTTGGGCTTTGTTGAATATCTTTTCTGCATCAATTGACAAAATCAGGTGATTCTTGTCTTTTGTGTTGTTTGAACCAAGGCTTGCATCCCTGGTATGAATACCACTTGGTCATAATTAATTGCTTTTTTGATATGTTGTTGAATTCTATTGGCAAGGATTTTGTTGGAGATTTTTGCATCTGGGTTCATGAGTAATAATGATATGTAATTTCTTTTTTTGTACTAATCTTCCCTGGCTTTGGTATGAGGGTTACACTCGCTTCAAAGAATGAATTTGGGATTATTCTGTTCTTTTCTATGCTGTGAAGTAGCCTCAGTAGTATTGGCATTAACTCTTCTCCAAAAGTTTGGTAGCATTCTTGAGTGAAGTCATCTGGGCCAGGATTTTTTTTGGTTGGTAGTTTTGGGATGACTTTTTCAAGCTCTCCCTTTGTGGTGGACCAAGCCAGTATCCCACCCGAGCTGTCCTTTCTGCCATGAAACAGCAGAATCTATGGTGCAGCTTAGAAACAAGAGGGTAGAGGGGCAGTGGTGCTCTCAGTCAGCTCTCAATATGTGACAGTCCCATGCACAGTCTCTCCCTGTCTCCCAGATAAGAAAGATGTCAGTACCTGCAGACCTCCCAAATGGTGAGTCAGCCCAATCAGGATTCAGCAAGCACTGTCTCATATTGCAGTGAGGTAGTTTCCCATATACTGGCACATAATCCAATCTGACAACCCTATACCAGATCCTAAAACTCCCGGATGTCCATGCTGCTCTGTCCAATTATCAATCCAGGCATTAGTTCTCAGAGAGAGTTGAGGAGACATGTGTCTAGTCTACTATCTCAGCCTTCCCTGTTCCCTAACGTGGATATTTTTGAATGCCCATTGGATTCTCACCACTCCAAATGCAATGATTTTGTTTGTCAACAAAACCACGCATCCAAAAATGGGCCTTGTCAGTGAAGATGATTTTTTAGCCCAAAGCAGGATCAACTTCCAGTTGCTCCAGAGCCCAGTCAGCAAATATACAGCTCAATCTATTGTCATTGGATTTCAGTTCTTGAGTTAAAACAATTTTGTAAGGGTAAAGCTTCAAGTCCAGATGCAAAATCCACCAAATTGTATTTGATGAAAGGCCTAGTTCTCGTGCTTGGTGAAA
The DNA here is from genome assembly GCA_028571685.1 of Heterohyrax brucei. Lineage (NCBI taxonomy): Eukaryota > Metazoa > Chordata > Mammalia > Hyracoidea > Procaviidae > Heterohyrax > Heterohyrax brucei. Next base: position 113,762,235 of record CM053166.1, on the reverse strand, counting down.
AGCTGATTGGATTGGATTCTCACCTATACTCTGGTGAACGGTAGCAATGTTTTCATTAGAATGTGCATTTGTTGACACACAGATTCTGTCTGATTGGCAACAGACCCTGTTGTCTCCAATTTTTTGATTAAACATCAAATTGTTCTTTTGGTGGGACAATTATGTGTATTTTAAATTTCATGTAATGTACAGAATATTTGGTTATTTGAGCACCCATTTTTATAATAAACTTTAATAACTTCTACTCATTGTGGAATTGTGTAACTTTTCATGGTTATTTGTCAAGACTAATCAAAAAAAGCGATAAATATGTCCGATATAGGTTCACAATATCACCTCCACGAACTATCAAAAATAAGACATCCTTATTGGAAGACCCCTTATCTTCTCATCTTTCATAATATCAGGAAAGTTTTCTGTCAACAAATCTTCAACAATTCGCTTTGTCTTTATTTTTATCCTTCCCTGTTCTGGTACTCCAGACACTAACCTGTAGGTTATTTCTCTTGATGGAGTCCCGTATAACCCAATATTTCTCGATTTTTTAAAAAGTTCTTTTATCTGGTTTTTCCTTATATATGCTAGTGTCACATCATTTACCCTCAGTTTCACTAATTTGGCCTTCTGTCACTTCAATTCTGATCCTTTGACTGTCTGTTGAATTGTCAAAGTCTGTAATTTATTGTCAATTTTCCAAATTGCTAATTCTTTCATGTACACTTTCTTGCAGCCTGTTAAATTTTTATTATGCTCTGCTGCATTTTTTTGCCTTCTCCATCATGATGTCTTGAAGAGTTCTAAATATTAATCTTTTGTATTCTATCTTTGAAAATTCCAAGAAGTTTTCTTCCTTGGAACATTTTTTGATTTTTTTTTTTTGTTCTTTTTTGGGAGATTTCTGAAGACTTTGTGATCTGCCTCTGTAAGTGATTTGAAATCGACTGTTGTCTCCTAGCTCTCTTTAAATTGTAGTTATTTATTTTGTGTTTTCCTACAACACACTAGATTCTTGTTTTATTTAGTTTCAAAATGTCCAAATAGGCTGGTCATATGTGCTAGTTTGATTACTGGTGTCCTTGAAGCACTAGTGTCCTGTTACCAGATGGTTAAAACTGTTACTAGGCATGTAAACACAAGAGTCCACTTAATTTTATTGTATGGATTCAGCTCAGGAGTCCTGGTAGTCAGTCCTCAAGTGTGTGGCACAGGCTCTCACCTACTGTCCTAGGTAGGCAAGTATGGTTGGTATAGGCATAGGTATCTGGCTGCAGCTGTAAAAGGCAGGGGACTAACCTCCCTGAGTGTCTCTGAGAATGGTATGTCCCTTTATGTCTGAATCTAGGTGAATGCACTCTTGTGTCTGAATTTATGGCTCAAGGGAGTCAGCCAATTTCTGCCCCCACTTCCCCGAATGCCTCAGTGAAGTCTTAAAGAGCCCTACTTCCAACCCAGCTTATGGTATCAGACTCCAGAGCAGGCACAGTGCAGAGAGGGGCTAGGAAAGTTCTAGGAGAATGGATAGAGTTTTATTCTGAAGGAAAGATATATATCTACCAGTAGTAGACCACACACAAACAGTTTTTTTATTATCTAGTTCTGTTTTTCACTGGCTCTGGAGGCAAAAGTGAACTGTTTGGTTCATTTTTTCCAACTGGAGAGGCTGCCTTCAAAATACTACCTCTCCAGTCACCAGACTGATCACAGCCATTTCCTGACAGGTCAGGTCTGGTGAGTCCTATGTACTTCTGGACCTACTCTCCCTTTCCCATTGCTTAGTCCAATTTTTCAACCTTCCCTTTGTTACTCAGGATGCTAGGATGTCACATGTAATGGATTCATTTGTTCTTTTGCGTCTTTGTTGTTAGAGGGCTCATAGGAAGCATCTGACTACTCTGCTACCTTGGTCCCACCTCCTCTCATGTGCCTTTTTGATCTTTGACTTTTTCTTATGTCAAATTTTATCTTCAGATAGCCACATTTTGTGTCTCCAGCATTTTGGAAGGGTAACAAACACCTTTTGAGATTTACTAATTTTTCTTTCACCCCAATTTTGTTGAACTTGCAGGTATTATTAATTTACTCTCTTGCTTTATTTACTAAAGCTTGATAATATCACTGTGCCTTAAATATACACATTCCTTCATCCTGATCAGTTTTCCTTTTTTCTTCATCTTGACTTCTCCACCATTTCTGACATCAGATATTTCCTCCACAGCATTCTCTTCTGGGCTTGACAATTCACTGGAAGAGTTACAGAGAAATCATGGAATCAACATAACTGCAACAATAACTTTTATAACAAAGGATATAAACAGATACAAAGATATGCAAAGGTCATGGTTTGGGAGGGTCCCAGTAAGGGACCTCAGTATCTGAAAAAAAGTTTATGTCTCAAACTGGACCCACTTACCCTTTCTAAAAGCAACTTTCTTCCCACCCCCTGCAAAACTTTCAACCAGGAAACTCAGTTATGTCATTTGGTGGACTCAGATATTGGTGACTGCTGTCAATGACCAGGGCTCTGTCTTTATACTCTGCTGCCACCATATGAATCTACTCATTGTGTTTTCTTCTGGTATCCTTGCAACCACTGCTTCTGTCTCTCTCCCACTAGGCTCTGCTGTACTTGCCACCACTACAAGTGGGGCTTCCTAATCAATCTGAATATAGGTCAGATTGGGTAGTACCCTCCAAGCAAATCCTGGTAAAGATAAGTTATAGAGTAACTCATAAACCAACCAATCACTTGTAAGATTGTGACCCAACCAGTCATTTGGGGAGAATTACAAACCTAGAGCCAGAAAGATCATATAAAGAAATCCATGGCACTGTAGGTGGTAATAAATTTCTAAGTACATAACATTTTATATCCCTTGATTTTTTCCACTGTATGAAGATAATGCCTTTTAAAAATTATGAAGAAAAATATAGAGTATACATGGTAAGTCTCTGAACCCTAAGTGAATTTAAGATTGTTGCTCAAATTGTGTAGTGTTAGCTTTCTTCTAGATCAGAGATTATAATATTTTTTCAGTAAATATTTTTGGCTTTGTGAACCATACGGTCTCTGTCAAAACGAGTCAACTGTGTAAAAGTAGTCATAATCAATAAGTAAATGAATGCATGTGGCTATGTTACAATAAAATCTTATTCACAAACACAATGGCAAACCAGTTTTGGACTATTGATGGTAAATTGACAGTCCCTAATCTATATGAAGGAAACACTGGTTGCATAATGGTTAAGTGCTACAGCTGCTAACCCAAAGGTTAGCAAGTGAAATCCACTAGGATCTCCTTGGAAACTCTATAGGACAGTTCTACTCTCTCTGTAGGGTTACTATGAGTCAGAGTCAACTTGACAGCAGTGGGTTTTTGTTTTGAATTTATTTTATTTGGAGGAAACCCTGGTGGCACAGTGGTTGAGAGCTATGGCTGTTAGCTGAATGGTCAGCACTCTGAATCTGCCAGGTGCTCCCTGGAAACTCTATGGACAGTTCTGCTCTGTCCTACAGAGTGGTTATGAGTCGAAGTTGACTCAACGGCAATGGGTTTGGTTTGTTTGTTCATTCTGTATGGCTATCTCTATTAATTGGAAACCTGGTGTCATAGTGGTGAAATGCTACAGCTGCTAACAAAGAGGTCAGCAGTTCATATCCACCAGGCGTACCTTGGAAACTCTATGGAGCAGTTCTAACCTATAGAGTCGCTATGATTCAGACATGACTTGATGGAACATAACAACAACAGCTGTATTAATTAATAATGAGTTTGGCAACTATGTCACATAGAAACCTAGAATGTAAGAGATATGAGAGAAAAATACCAAAAGACATTTGCCTGACCAGTTGTCTTCACTAAACATGAGCAACAAGAATGAATAATCACAGTGAAGGATTCTTGGATAGCTAATTTGACCTATTTAACTCAGGTGTCATGAGGAGAAATGAGTTCAAATACTTCTCATTTGATGTTTCTGAATAAAAGTTGATGGGGATAGAAAGGTTTTCCTATCAAGGATAAATAGCAAGGACAGAGAAAATACGTACGTATATAAAATAATCACAGAAACCAGTCATGTAGGAAAACTTAGGAAGGGTGATATGTCCCAGAGATCACCAAGAACGGATCTCTGAGAGTATTTGGTACCTGTTTCTCAGGAGACCAATTGTTTTAGTCAGCTAAGCCTTCTCTAACAGAAATACCACAGAGTGTATGGCTTTAACAAAGGAAAGTTTATTCTTACAGAGTCCGGTAGGTTGTAAGTCCAAATTCAGGATGTCCGCTACAGGGGAAGGCTTTCCCCTCTGTTGGCTCTGGAGGAAGTTCCAGTATTGTCAGTCTTTGTCCAGGGAGCGTCTTGGTGCAGGAACCTCAGGTCTGAAAGACATGCTCTTCTCCTGGTGCTGCTTCCTCTGCTGTTCAGTTCTCACCATCTGCGCCTTCTTCGGTGTTAACAGTTCTCCTCAGTTCCTTCTGAACCTCCTATCCATTCACAGTTTCAAAATGGCTTCCACATTCTAGGTATTTCCTAGAGCAGCATCCCACTCTCACGGTATCAATTCTGTTTTAGTCAGCTAGGGCTTCTCTAACAGAAATACCACAGAGTGGATGGCTTTAACAAAGGAAAGTTTATTCTTACAGAGTCTGGTAGGTTATAAGTCCAAATTCAGGATGTCCGCTACAGGGGAAGGCTTTCCCCTCTGTTGGCTCTGGAGGAAGGTCCAGTATTGTCAGTCTTTGTCCAGGGAGCCTCTTGGTGCAGGACCTCAGGTATGAAGGATGTGCTCTTCTCCTGGTGCTGCTTTCTTGATGGTGTGAAGTTCTCAATTCTCTACTTGCTTCTCTTTCCTTTTATCTCTTGTAGGATGTGAGGATTAAGGGTGGGGCAAGCCACACTCCAGGGAAACTCCCTTTAGAGTGGAGCAGGGAGGTGATCTTCTGGAGGGATTTATAGTCCCACCCTAATCCTTTAACATACAGTACAGTAAAATCACAAAATGGAGGACAATCGTAGAATACAGAGAATCATGGTCACATGGCTGCACCTATTTTGGGGGGGACATAATTCAATCCATGGTACCAATGTGTGAAAGTAACAAACCCCCCACCACAACAATCCTGACATTTAAAAATAAACCCACAAAATAAGATTATTAAGTGTGGGCTGATCAGTAGCAATGGCAAAATGAGAAAGAAGATCATTTACTACACACAGATTGCACCTGTAATGGAAAGCATTCTTTGTAAGGCAGAAAACGCAAACAATAATACCAGCCATTTTATTGTTTCTTCTGATAACAGGAGGAACAGACTCGTTGACAAACAAAACCAAATGTCTTTATCTTGTTCTCCAAAAGTTCATTAAACTATTTCTCCATAGCACATAAGCCAGAGTCTTCTTGGCTTACTTGCCAATCTTGGGTTTGCTGGCCCCTCCAGCTACACGAGTCAGAAGCATCCAGCCTGATCCATGCATTTGGGACTTCCTAGCCTCTGCAAACATGCAAGATATTTCCTTTACATAAATCTTCCTTTGTGTATATATATGTATGTGTGTGTGTGTGTTAGTTTTCTTCATCCCCTGAAATACAGTGCTTTTTTTTCCTTTCATTTTTAATTGTGATGTAATTTGCATGCAATAAAATTTATGGAAGCCTATATAATGAACATATTGGAAGAATATAACACAAAAATACTAAACAAACTAAAAGAAAAGAGAGTCAGAAAACTAAAGGAAAATCAGGAAACTGTATAAGTATCTATGATGCAATAGGAGTCTTCAGCCTTCCAGGGAGAGGTTTACTTCAAGGCACTGGCTCACATAATTTTGGAAGCTGTCAGGTCCAATCTACGGGTTAGGCAGCAGTCTAGAGATTGGCTCACAAGACGGGGAGGAGGCTTGGTGGGGGGGCGGTGGACAAGTCCAAAATTTCAAAGTCAGGTGACAGGCTGGAGACTTCTGCAGCCTTGCATTCTAAGACCCATAGGTCAGGTGATGGAAAGAGTTCAGCGTGGGGAGAAAGAGCTAGTTCTGCCAGAATATTTATTTGTGATCTGGAGGCCAACTATGTTGTAAGGAACTCTTCTTTCAACAGACTGATCGATTACATTAAGAAAGGCGATTGCATGACATTCCATTAGACTAAATTATGGAACAACGATTAACCTAGCATTTGACAAATTATCGGGAATTGTAGCCTAGTCAAGTTAACACATAAAATGAAACATCACAGACTGCAACGGGAGTGTGGCCGGAGCCAGAGATACCACAAGGAGAAAGAGGGAATGGTAAGAAAATCCGGAGGATGTGTCTGCCTGAGAGTTTCCTCCAGATCAGCACAAAAAGATAAATTCCTTGATTCTTTGTATTTTGCATTCTGAAAAAGATAGATAAGATAATGACAACAATTGATTAGTGCTTGTTTGGAATCAGTATGGAGGGAGGTGTTAACTGAAAATTAGTATAAATGATCTGTTTAGAGTGATGTAAGTGCTCTTTATCTTGAATATAGTAGTCTTTATATGCCTGGACACTTTATTAAAAGTCACGGAACTGTACACTGAAAGTAGTAAATTTTATTGCATGTAAATTACACCTTAATCAAAAATAAAAGAAAAAAGCATTATATTTCAGAGAATTGAAGACAATGAACATCTTGTAAAATTCTAACATCCCAGCTTCTACCGAAATAATAATGCCAAGTGCCGTCAAAATTAAAGAGACGCACAAGCTAGAAATGAAGACCATGCAAGTGATCAAGAGGAAAGAAGGGAAATCATGTTTATGGAAGCTTATATATTGAATGTATTGGAGGAATATAACACAAAAATATGAAACAATCTAAAACGGAAATGTGGGATACAATCAAGCAAGCTAACGTGTGAATCTTGGGAATCCCAGAAAGATAATGAAGAGAGATAATAAAATAATACAAAGAATTATTTAAAAATATAATGAAAGAAAAATTTTCAGAAATGGCAAAGGACGTAAATCTAAAAATCCAAGAACCTCAAGAAACTTCAGGTAGGATAAACCCAAAGAGATCTGTGCTGAGACAATTATACTAAAGCCCTGAAGAACTAAAGATAGAGAATCTTGAAAGCAGCCAGAGAAAAGCAAATTATCACACACCAGAGACCACTGATAAGATTAAATGCCAATTTTTCCATAGCAAACTTGAAGCCACAAGACAATTAAATGACATATTTAAAGTTCTGAATAAAAGAACTGTCACTCAAGAATATCATGTATCACATATCTTTCTTTCCAGAACATGGAAGAAATTTAGACATCCCTAAATAAATAAAAGCTAATTCACATCCCATAATCCTTCCTACAAGAAATGCTAAACAGCGTCCTTCATAAGGGAAAGAAAGGACACTAGACAGTACTTTGAGGTAACACATAGAAAAATTTAAAAATCTAGTCAAGGTAATTGCATGGACAAGGATAAGGGAAAGTTTTAAATTCTTTTTGATGATAATTCTAGTTACTATGTCCTTCATGCTTCCAAATGATGAATATATAAAAAATAATATAAACGTTTATTATAGCACATATGTTTATAGGTATGCTAGGTTATATGAACAACATAAATGGGGATGTATATAGATATTAAATTTCTGTATGTTACTGAAGTTAACGTGGGTGGCGTACACCACTATCTTCAAAAGGAAGGTAGTGGTATAGTGGTCAAGAAAATAAGATCTAGTTCTTTGTTGTCTGTAAGAGATACATTTTAGGCTTGATGTGAACAGGCTGAAAGTGAAAGGATAAAAAAATATATATATTTATATATTACGTTTATATATAAATATAATATAAATTATAACACAAATATAAGTTAACTTTGGGTGATGCAAATGATTAATGCTTTCGGCTGTTAAACACAAGGTTCGAGATTTGAGTCCATCCAGAGGCACCTTGGAAGAAAGTCCTGGAAGTCTTCCTCTAAAACAAACACGCATGCATGCATGTGCATGTGCACGCACGCACACACACACAAAATGGCCCTTGAGAACCCAATGGATTAAAATTTTACTCTGACACAAAGAAATCACCATGAATTGTAGTTGACTTGACAACTACTTGGCCTTTAAATTAGTATCAATTTATACCAGGTTGTTATAAACGTTAAATGTGATCTTCATGGTAACCTAAATGAATGTATCTAAAGCTAATAAATAAATGCAAAGATAAAGACATAGAAGAAAATTAAAATGATTCATTACAAAGAATCAACAACATAGAAGTTGGCTGTATTGAAAGAAATGAGAGACAAAAGAAGCACAATATATAGAAAAAGAAAATAAAAACAAAACAAAGAGCAAAATAGCAGAAATAAGTTCTTCCTTATCGTTAGTGCTGTGAATATAAGTAAACTAAATGCTCTGATCAAAAGGAAGATAGTGGTACAATGGTCAAGAAAATGAGATCGAATTTTTTGTTGTCTGTAAGAGACACGTTTTAGATCTGACATGAACAGGTTGAAAGTGAAAGGATAAAAAATATATACACATATATGTATTTATATATATTATGTTTATGTATAAATATGATATAAATATATCTATTATATATATATTTTTTCCTTGCAAATAATAGCCAAAACAATTTCAGAATGGCAAAACAAGTTTAATTCAAAATCTGTCACAAGAGACACATAAGAACAGTACCTGAAGAAAAACTGGTCAATTCATCACAAAGATACAACAATTGTAAGTATATATGCACCTAACATAACAGCCTCAAAATATACCATATTGTTACAAAAAAGATGCTCTCTTCTGCATTTATTTTCAGTTGCCCTCTCCCCCTGACAAGGTATTTTCCTCAGTGCATTATGCTAATTTTTACAGCAACACAGGGTAGAGGACTGACATGATGCCACTTGTGAGGGTGCCTCTCAGGTGGAGGACCTGTCCAGCAAACCCACAGAAGATTGGTATTATTTGCATGAAATTCAGTGTAAAGCAAACACTCACAGAATTAAAGGGAGAAATAGGCAGTTCTACACAAGCAGGAGCTGAGGCCAAGAATGCAAAGCTTGATTATATCACAGCATTTGCACTATCAGATTTTAATAAAAATACAAAAAATGAGAAAATAGTAGATTATTAGAACTTTAAAGTATTACTTATTTCAAGCATTTCATTATACAAATAGTAACACTGAGTCCCAAAGAAGGGAATGAGATTTTTCAAGGTCACATGATGAATTTGTTTCACATTTAAGATTATAACCTATGTATCCTTCAAGTCCAATGAGTATTCTAATATATTAACACCATCACAGAGCTCTTCTTCCTGCTGGCTGTGTCGTACTGACCAAAAAGCACACATATTCTGATAACATCATTTAGTAATAATACCTCTTACAGCTTGATGAGAGTCTGGGAAAATGCCACTGGGATAATGATGACTACTGTACTTACCGCCTCTGGTCTCTGAACAATTTTGCCTAATCTTTGACAGTATATGAAAGCCCTCTGTACTACAAGCTTATTTTCTGTTCTGATTTAGATCAAATTATTTGGTTAATAGACAATATGCTCTCATCTTAAAGAAGTGAACTGATTTTTTCCTTAGGAGCTGATATTGGTATCTGACAAAAACCTTCTGATATTACATTGCCAGTATTAATGAACATATTAGTCTTTTTTCCAAATTCTCTCTTTTTTTTATTTCATTATGACTGAGTGAAAATGTACATTGCCGTATAAACTTTCATGCCCACCTATATGCAGCCTCCATTGCTCTCCCTGCCCGCGACAGCATACCATTCCTCTCTGCTCCACACATGTCCCATCCTCCCAACAGTCTCCTTTCCCCTCTTCTCCACCCACTCTCCTTCCTCCAGCCAGAGGTCAGCAGGATGATATCCTATAGATACATAGAACCATAAAGTGGATCAAATATATGGTCACTCTGCATCGCCAAGTGCAATCCATTGTTGTCTGAAGAATGGACCTTCGTTATGATCCGTGGGCAAGGGCAACATCAGGGCCAGGGGCCATGCTCCCAGGGGAACCCCGAAGCCGCTGGACCATCAATTGAGGTCTTTTAGTAGAGATCTCAGGGTGCACCCCTTTATATTCTTGTGTTGTCAGTGAGAGTCAACTTAAGGAGCTCCATTGCGGCTATCACTGGTGGTGGCCGGGCACCATCCAGTTCTTCAGGTCCCAAGTCTATATAGTAGTCAGCGACAAAAGGACAAATATTCCAAACTCTCTTATACATTTCTTTTATCCTCTCTACTCACTGTTTTCATAGTTCACTTTCCAAAGCTGTCAGTCTCATTCTTTTGGAGACATCAAATTGTCTTTAAGACACTAAACCCACACCAACGGACACATGCACCAGAATGTTTATCGCAGCACAGTCCACGATAGCAAAAAGATGGAATCAACCCAGATGTCCAACAACAGAAGAATGGATAGGTAAACTATGGTATATATTCTCAATGGAGCACTACGCAATGATGAAGAACAACGATGACTTCAGGAAACATCTCATGACCTGGTTTCAACTGGAAGACATTATGTTGAGTGAAAGTAGCGACAAAAGGACAAATATTGTATGAGACCTCTACGATAAGATCTCAAAAACAGACTTGTGAATAGAAGAAAAGACTCTTTGACAGCTGCAAGGGAGGGGGGGGTTTAGATTAGATAGTTGCTAGGTATCTGGTTGGGTGAAATCGGTGATAGCACACATTAGAAACAAGAACAATATTAAGTGGACTTAAACATAACATGAGTACTCCTTCCATCTTTACCCAATATTGCAAGGCTAGAGTAGCTGGGGCAGGGGGCGGGGGACCATGCTCTTAGGCAAAAGTGAGGACAATTGGCACAACTAGCGTTTTGCTAAGAGGGCTCTCTGCACCCCACGTTGTTGAGTGGCATCTGGGGTCTTAAAAGCTGCCAAGCTGCCATCCGAGGACACAGCAAATGGTCTCAACTCAGCAGGAACGGATGCTCACCGAGGACCAAAATGACATGGGGGAAAGACAACCCAGAAGACAAAGAGACCCACATCAATGGGTGCCTACATCGACTTGGGACCGGAAGAACTGTATGGTGCCTGGCTACCACCAGTGATAGCCGCGATGGAGCTCACTAAGTTGAGTCTCACTGGCAACACAAGAATAAAAAGGGGTGCACCCTGAGATCCCCACTAAAAGACCTCAATTGATGGTCCAGTGGTTTCGGGGTTCCCCTGGGAGCATGGCCCCTCGCCCTGATGCTGCCCTTGACCATAAATCATAACGAAGGTCCACGCTTCGGACAGGAATTGATTGGACTTGGCGATGCAGTGACCATATACTGGATGCACTTTATGGTTCTATACATCTATAGGATGTCATCCTGCTGACCTCCGGCTGGAGGAAGGAAAGTGGGTGGAGAGGAGGGAAAAAAGAGACTGTTGGGAGAGTGAGACATGTATGGAGCAGAGAGGAATAGTGTTCTGTCACCGGGCAGGGAGAGCAGTGGAAGCTGCATATAGGCAGGTATGTAAATTTATACGGGAATGTACATTTTCACTCAGTTATATTCAATAAAAAATTAAAAAAAAAGACAATAAACCTTCAGAACAAGATTTTTAGTAGAAATGATCAAACCTCCATGAGCGTCTCAGTATCAGACACAATTGCAATTTTTGTCTCATGTAGAAAATACAAAAGAGGTACTGCATTATTTACATAGGAAATTAGGAGAGCACTAATAATAAGGATGTATTTAGAAGTGTTTCTTTAAAAGACAGTATCTTTTTCCTAGGCTCTATTTTAATTTCAACAGCTATCTAGTAACACACATCCTAAATTGACATATTTTAGTCAAATCTACAAGTATTTAAATAGATAAGATTCTCTGGGATACAATGTTCTTGGAATTTGATTTCTTTTCCCTTAAGCAGGAATTGGAGCTCTGGTGCTGTAGCGGTTAAGACCTTGGCTGCTAACCAAAAGTCTCAGTTCGAGTCCACCAGCTACTCCTCAGAAACTCTATGGGCCAACTCTTACCTGCTACATAGGGTCTTTATGAGTCAGAATTGAATCAATGGCAACAGAGTTATGCAATTGGTAAATAGCCAAGCCAAGTGCTGTCAAGTCAGATCCGACTCATGGCGACCCTAGGTGAATAAGGATTAAAAAATTAAGAGACTGAGAGAGACTAATCCTTGGTTCCTAGTAACAAAAAGATTTATGACTGCTGTTATTGGATTCACAGAAAATTTCACTACCTCAGATATCTATTCATCTGTCTGTCATCCATCATTCTGTCTGTCCATCCATCCACCCACCCATCCATCCATCCATCCATCATCCATCTGTCATCTATCATTTGTCAAATTATTGATGAGCTTCAGGTTGTGTTGACATTAATTTTCATTATTTTCCAGGTAGTTGAAATGTAATTCTTCCTTCTTTGCCTCTTTCCCTGAGCCATCTTTTGTAAGTGTGGGACCTAGGATAAAGGGAACCCCAGGAGGTACAAATTTTCATATATCACATTTGCAAGCCGGCAGACATTTGAAAGCAGATTTGAACATTTAGAGATAAAGTATGCCGTATTCATCTCAGAATTAAAATAACCCTTGATTTCTACTGATCCCAATCTCAGACTATGCACACATTTGAAGAAAAATCGTATAATTATACTGACTGAATTTCTCATAGCAACTGTTCCAACATTAACTACACTCCCCAAATCCTCAACCCTGTCCTCCCACACTCAACAGATCATCTCACTTCTTATTTTACAAAGAAAATGAATGTAATGAGGCATTAAATTCCTGTTTTTCTCTGACCCTCGTGTACAGTTTTCACTGTTCTTTTCTTCTTTTGTCCTTTCTCATCAGGGAAAAGTTCCTGTTTCTTTCCAAGTATACCCTTTCTACTTACCTCTTAATTCCATTTTGTTTTTCTCTTCTGACCTTAACCACTAATTATTCCTCTCTTTTATTTTCAGTTACTCCACTTGAGTATATCATTTCTCTTAGTATCAATATACTCAAGTTTCTCTGTATTCACAGTCTACTATTCCACTTCTTATGCTTTTCAGCTTTCAACATTTTTCAGTGTTAATTCACATAACAATTGATTGTAATTTGCTCATCACTTCAAAGTCTTCATTTAAATCCTAATCTTCCACTTGAGTTCCACAACCATAGTTCCAACTTTCTGTTGGGCTTCCTGTGTTTCCACTAGTATAACAAGCTCAACATATCAAAACTGAATTTATCACCTATTACCCTCCCCACCATACACACACATAGAAACACAAAACCTGTTTCTCATCAAGGAATGAGATCCATGAGACCTGGAACTTCACTGGACTGCCTTATTTTTCTGAATCTCTCAAGTTTTCAGCTTTTGACAGGGTACAATCTTATCACTCCTCTATAAATTGTTATTAGGAGAAGAAATTTTAGTTTTTCTTCTCTGACAGGTTTCTACCTTACATAAGTTATGACTTTCAAAGTTTTACAGTATTTTCTTTCTCAGTAAATGCTATCAATGTTCATCTGATCCATAAGTTAGGAATCTTGCATCTTTTTCTCACTTTGAATATTTATATAGTCAGTAAATTTTAATGGTTCTAACTTAGAGTGTCACATTAAATCCTTGAATTCAGATTAAGAAAACACCTTGATTGGGAGCACAGGTTAGCAGTCTCAACTTTCTGTATATCAGTATTACAGTAAACAAATGTACCAAGATTGCTGAAAATTATTCTTCCAAGGCACACTGTGACTCCTTCAAGACGTTCTCTAACATGCATCTCAGCAGACATTGTTTCATCTAATTTTACCATAATTTTCAAATAAAAATACAACTGTATCATTTTTAAAAACAAAATTTTAGTAGTATGCCAGGCTGTCGGTGATACACTTCATTAAAGTATGTTCTAGGACCCTAAAGTATGAAAACTTCGCTGAAAGACCCTTGACTTGCAGCTCATGTGGAATTTGAGCCCTGGGAGAGTCTGAATCACTGTGATGCATTTTAGCATTTCAAAGAAAATATGATCTTTGAAAAGTAAGCTTTCTGAAATATATAATGGAAAACTCTTTTTTTAATCTGGAAATCTTGATCATTGTTTTAATGAAACTTGAAATAATTTTAACTTACTTTGTAATATCTCAGTTCAAACTTGTCCTATTTATTGTAATTAATAGAGTGCAATGACAAAAGTGTTTTAAAACAAGGGAAATGAGCCTTTATTTCCAGAGAACTATTGGTCAGAACAATAAACTGCATAATTCTAGCACTACCATTCTACAACACTAACTGTTCAATATATCAGAGCCAGCAAAATAAAAAGGGAAGCATTTGTGGGAGGAAACATGGATGTATAGAGTGTCACATGCCACAAATTCTTTGGCTTCATCAAGACAGCCATTACAGGCTCGAAGATAAATTATGACTGTTCACAACTCTCAGTGTTTGCTTTATGTAAAATATTAGCTTTTTAAAAATGTTTCTGTAGAAGAAACTTAAGTACAAAGATTATTGTCATTAACACATTTTTTATTTTTTTTTGCAATATGTCCCAGATGTGATGGCTTACAAAAACTGATCTGGTAGAAATTTACTATAAAATGATCAGAACCAGAGAAAAATCTGCAATTTCAAAATTTTCTGAAGTTTTTAAGTCAGTACTTCAGTGTCCTAGACTGTCCTGTGGTAACTAGAAATATTTCATATGGCTTTCAAGGACGATTAGAGTCACAGCAATATTGCTGACTCTAAGAGAAGCTGGCAAGTTAAAGTATAGCATGCAACAGAAGCATATGTCCTATCTATTACCAAAATTGGAACTAACTACCATCATGCCTTTTATATTTCCAAAACGAACAGTGATTTGGTGTGCATACCAAAGCAGTCTAAAATGTCATTGATCTCAACACAGGAAGAAGGAATTTAGAGTCAAAATATCTTCCAAATGCCAAATAATCCAATTGAATTTCTAGGTTTTCAAACAAAAAACGTGTTTTCCTCTTTCTTTTCAGATCATATTTGGAAACAGTCAATGTTCAAAGCGGCAGAATGTTTAGAAAAAATAGACAAGACTTAGGTGGTCATGAAGGCTTACAGGAAATAACGCTGAACTGAGTGTGTACTGAACTGAGCACGGAGACTGGAGACTAGAAAAACTTGATGGTGATCAATTATAAAGTCAGCACAAGTGGGAACTGCTGGATTGTACACTAGCTATAATGTACTTTTCCTTTACAGTTTTCTAGTTACTCTATTCAAAGTGTATATTGCCCAATCTCACTGAGCTATTTGTTCTCCAATGTTCATTTTATTACTATAGTGCCCACCTACAAAATAGTTTTTAAAATTTTCTTACTGTCAATTGTAGTTATACATAATCCTTGGAAATAACTCATCCATTACCAAACAATCTAGTGTAGATGTAGTCCCTCAAATCTCTGTTCCTCAACTTTTGAATCGGTTCAAGAAGATGCACATTGGTTTCATCTAGAAATAATGCTAAATTTTTACTTGTGCAACTTTTTTAATGTCTTGGCCTACCTGGCCACGTAAGTGTAGGCCTTCTGGATTGTGTGTAACAGGTCTGATGATCTGCACAACTACAGGGGTCACCATGCACATTATAATCTGTGTAAATGAAACAGCACCTCTTTGAGTACTGGATGCCCTTCAAAAGAATGTGATTAAATGGTGCTCAATGGAGTTGTGTAGGGAAACAGTGCTGGTTTGTAAGTATAATTAAGTAGAATTATATGAATTCTAAATGAAAGCATTTCTATTATGTCATAGATGAATAATGAAAGTATGTAAAAATAGTTCTAACTATGGGTTGTTCTTTTCACCAATGGAAACTGCTACTGGCTCCCACAGAGAAACACAAAGTCTGAAAAAAAATGATCTTAGATCAATGCACACAAATATTATACATCACATGAAAATGATTTAGTAGTTAATGTTTCTTTAAGAGGATGAAGCCAAGAACACAAGGCTGTCTTTCACCATTCTCTAATTAGAGTTCAAAGTTGATCTATTTGACTGCAGTGGGTTGACAAGTTAGTTGGAAGTTGAAATATATATATACATATATATATATATATATATTTTTTTTGCGGTGAGATATCCAGTTATGACAACACCATATGCTAAAAACACTCTCTTTTCCCCAATTAACAGACTTTGGGCCTTTGTCAAATATCAGCTGCTCATAGGTGGATGATGTTGTATCTGGATTCTCATTTATGTTCCCTTGGTCTATGTGTCTGTTTTTACACCAGTACCAAGCTGTTTTGATTACCATGGCAGTGTAATAGATTCTACAGTAAGGTAGTGTGAGGCCTCCTGCTTTGTACTTCTTTACTAATGCTTTACTTATCCAAAGCTTCTTAACTCTTCCATATGACATTGGTTGTTTCTCCATCTCATTAAAAAATGATACTGGAATTTGAATCAGGATTGCGTTGCATCTATAGATCACTTTGGGTAGAATAGACATTTTTATAATACTGAATCTTCCTATCCACAAGAAAGATAAGTTTCTCCACTTAGGTAGTTGTCTTTTGGTTTCTTGCAGTAGTGGTTTGTAATTTTCTTTGTGTAGGCCTTTTACATCTCTGGTTAGATTTATTTGATTTATTCCTAAGTATTTTATCTTCTAGGGGGTAATTATAAAGGATATTGCTTCAGTGGTTGCCTCCTTGATGTTCTTGTTGTTGGTGTAGAGGAATCCAACAGATTTTTGTATGTTTATCTTGTATCTAATAGTTTGCTGAACTCTTTTATTAGTTCCAGTAGTTTACTTGTGGCTTCTTTGGGATTTTCTGTGTCTAAGTTTGTATCATCTGCAAATGGAGATACTTTTACTTCTTCCTTACCAATTTCAATGCCCTTTATTTCTTTTTCTAGTCTGATTACTCTGGCTAGAACCGCTAGCACAATACTGAATAAAAGTTATGACACTAGGAATCATTGTCTGGTTCCTGTTCTCAAAGAGTAAGCTTTCATACTCTGTCCAGTTAGGATGATGTTGGCTGTTTGTATACTTTTATTATGTTGAGGAATTTCCCTCATATCTTTATTATTTTATTTTATTTTATTTTTTATTATGACTGAGTGAAAATGTACCAAAATCCAGCCAAGTGCCGTCGAGTCGGATCCAACTCAACATTCCCATACAAATTTACATGCCCACCTATATGCAGTCCACTACTCTCCCTGTATGGTGACACCACACTATTCCTCTCTGCTCCGTACATGTCTCATCCTCCCAACAGTCTCCTTTCCCCTCCTCTCCAATCACTCTCCTTCCTCCAGCCAGAGGTCAGCAGGATGATATCCTATAGATGATTAGAACCATAAAGTGCGCCCAATATGTGGTCACTCTGCATCACCAAGTCCAATCCATTTGTGTCCAAAGAGTGGAACTTCATTATGATTTATGGGCAAGGACAGCATCGAGGCCAGAGGTCATGCTCCGAGGGGAACCCCGAAACTGCTGGACCATCAATTGAGGTCTTTTAGTGGAGAACTGAGGGTGCACCTCTTTTTATTCTTATGTTGCCAGTGAGACTCCTCTCTGTAAGCTCCATCACAGCTATTTTACTGAGAGTTATCAACATGAGCAGGTATTAGAATTTCTCAAATGCCTTTTCTGTATCAATTGATAAAATTTAGTAGTTCTTGTCTTTTGTTAAATACCACCCCTGCATTACTTGTATGAATCCTATTTGGTCATGATGAAATATTTTTCTGGCATGTTTTTGAAGTCTATTTGTTAAAATTTTGTTGAAAATTTTTGCTTCTAATTTCATGAGAGATTGGTTTGTAATATTCCTTTTTTCATGCTGTCTTTACCAGGTTTTTGTATCAAGGTTATGCTGGCTTCATAGAATGAGTTTGAGAGTATCCCATCCTTTTCTATACTCTGAAATAAGATTAATAATAGCAGTGTTAGCTCTTCTCTGATAGTTTGGTAGAATTCTCCAGTAAAGCCCTCAGTGCCTAGGCTCTTCTTTGTTGGGAGTTTTTAAAATTACTTTTTCAATCTCTTGGTATGAGTTTATTTAGCTATTTTACTTCTGTTTGTGTTAGTTTAGGTAGGTGATGTGTTTCTAGAAATTTGTCCATTTCCTCTAGGTTTATGAATTCATTAGAGTACAACATTTCATAGTATTGTGTCATGATTTTTTTAAATTTCTATTGTGTCTGTTGTGATATTGCCCATCTCATTTCTTATTAGAGTTATTTGTGTCTCCTGTTTTTCTTTTGTCAGTTTAGCCAACAGTTTATTGATTTTGTTGATGCTTTCAAAGAACCAGCTTTTGGTCTTGCTAACCATTTCAATTTGTTTTTTATTCTATAATTCATTTAGTTCTGCTCAACTTTTTATTATTTCATTATTTGTTTTCTGGTGTTCAAGGGATTCTTTTGCTGTTCTCTTTCTACTTGTTTGAGTTTTTGCAGTAACACTTTGGTCCCTTTCTTCTTTTTGAATGTATACATTTATTGAAATAAATTGACCTCTGAGGACTGATTTTGCTATGTTCCAAAGGTTTTTGTAGCATGTGTTTTATTCTCATTTTATTCTGTGAATTTGTTTATTCTATCCTTGATTTCTTCTGTAACACAGCAGTTTTTGAGCAAGGTGTTTTTTAGTTTCCATGTATTTGATTTTTTTTCTTGCTTTCTCTGTTATTGATTTCTACTTTTATGGCTTTGTGATCTGCTAATCAAAGTTTGGCAGTTCGAATCTTCCAGGAAATCCTTGGAAACTCTATGGGGCAGTCCAGCTCTGTACTATATGGTTGCTTTGAGTTAAAATCAACTTCACAGCAATGCCTTTATAACCTGAAAATGTGCTTTGCAATATTTTAATGCTTTGGATTTTGTTAGGGCTTGTTTTATTGCTTAATATGTAGTTTATTCTGGGTAATGGTCCATGTGTGGAAAAGAAATTATACTTGGCTGCTGTTGGGTGGAGTGTTCTTTGTATTTCTATGAGGTCTTCCTGGTTGATTGCGGTATTTAGATCTTCTGTATCTTTATTGAGCTTCTTTCTAGATGTTCTGGCCTTCACCAAAATTGGTGTGTTGACACCTCTACTATTATTATTGAGTTCTTTATTTCTCCTTTCAACAATGTTACCAAGCCAGCCAAGTGCCATCAAGTTGGATGCTACTCATGGTAACCCTAGGGGTCAGGGTAGAAGTTTGTTTTATGTATGTAGGATCCCTAATATTGAGTGTATAAACATCTAGCATGGTTAT
The DNA here is from genome assembly GCA_028571685.1 of Heterohyrax brucei. NCBI lineage: Eukaryota > Metazoa > Chordata > Mammalia > Hyracoidea > Procaviidae > Heterohyrax > Heterohyrax brucei. The sequence continues at coordinate 113,742,964 of CM053166.1, read as the reverse complement.
GGAAACCCTGGTGGTCTAGTGTTTAAATGCTAAGGTTGCTAACCAAAGGTTGGCAGTTTGAATCCTCCAGGTGCTCTCTGGAAACTCTGTGGGGCAGTCCAGCTCTGGACTATAGGGTTGCTTTGAGTTAGAATCAACTTGACAGCAATTTTTTTTTTGTCTTCTTGGTGTATTGATCCTTTAATCATTGCATAGTGTCCTTACTCATCTATTGTGGTAGATTTTACTTTAAAGTCTATTTTAACAAAAATTAATATTGTCACTCCTGCTCTTTCTGAATGTTGCTTGCTTCATATATTTTTTTCCATCCTTTGAGTTTTAGTTTGCTTTTGGATTTATGTATAATGTGTGTGTCTTTTGTAGGCAGCATATGAACAGATCCTATTTTGTTTTTTTTTCCTCCCTTTAATTCATTCTGCCACTCTTTGCTTCTTTATTGGTTAATTTAATCTATTTATCTTCACCATAATTATAGATAGGTATGTGTTTAGTGCTATGATTTTGATGCCCTTTTTTATGGGTTGCTGACAGTTTCTTTGTTACACTTAATTTTCTGTGCTGAGTCAGTTTTCTTTAAGTGTCTCCATCTTTCTTTCACTGTTGTTGGTTTGGTATTTGTTCAGACTTCATGTTTTTCTTTTTCTTTAATTTTGATGTATAGTATTCTTCATTACTTCCGTGGTTACCTTAAAAGCTACTCTAATCTTTCTAAATTTAACCAGGCTTTTATTTCTTTGTATCTCCTTGACTTATTTTCATATCATTGTATTTTTTTAGTCTCTCTTTTTTGGTATAATGTTGTATACTTTCAGTGTTTTAGCTTTGATATTTTTTTAATTTGATCGCCATATCTTTTTTTTTCTGGATTTCAGATGAACAGTAAACAATTTTATTGTAAATATGCCATGTAACATTTGAGACATACTTTCATTAATACATATTATTTGTTGCATCCAAGTAACTCTAAGTGTAAGGCAGTAAATAGAGTAAAGCATTGACTGAGTCTTTAAAAGAAAAAGTATTTGGATAAAATGCAAACCTATGGTAGTTTGATATCTGTTGAGTTACTTATAAACTGAGGACTCAGGTTCAGGCATACATATTTTGTGACTAAATTTTAAAAATTGAACATAGAAATCTGAATGTTCTTAAAGTTCATGGCTTTAGAATTCTGTTTATGTTTTATTTTATTTTATTTTTTAATGGAAATGAATTTATTTAAAAGAAAAAACCCTGATAATCTGTATAGCCATACCGTTGTATAATAGTACCAGTATACATAAATGAATCCTAAATTAAAAATGAATTTAACAACTATCTAATCTAAACCCTTTCCCCTTGCCCTTCCACCCTCCCCAGCCTTGCAGCCGTCAAATAGTTTTTTCTATTATGCATGAATCTTCTTTCAAGTTCTTATCATAGGGTTCTCATAGAATATGTGTCTTTCTGTCACTGACTACTTTCACTCGACTTAATGTCCTCTAGTTGAAAGCACATTAAAAGATGTTTCCTGCTATCATCATTGTTCTTTATCATTGCAGTGTTCCATTGAGTATATACACCATAGTTTACCTATCCATTCTTCTGTTGTTCAGCATCTGGGTTGATTCCATCTTTTTGCTATTGTGGACTGTGCTGTGATTCGTGTGCATGTATCACTTGGTGTGAATGATCTTGATGCTGTAGGATATATTCCAAGCAGTGGAATTACTGGGTCAAATGGTATATCTATATCCAGTGTTTTAAGGAAGAGCCAGATTGCTTTCCAAAGAGGTTGACCATTTTGCAATCCCATGTACAGTGTAGGAGAGTTCCAATCTCCCCACAGCCTCTCCAGCATTTAGTGTTTCGAGTTTTTTGGATCATGGTGAACCTCGTTGGGGTGACATGGTATCTCATTGTTGTTTTGATTTGAATTCCTTTAACAACTAATGATTGTGAGCAAGTCCACATGTGTTTTTTGGCCGCCTGGATCTCCTGTTTAGAGAAGTGTCTATCCATCTCCTTTGCCCATCGCTTAACTTAATGATTTATCTTTTTATTATCGATATTTTGTAGTACCTTATAGATTATGATCAGGCATTGGTCTGACATAGAGTTGCCAAATATTTTTTCCCATTCTGTAGGTGGTCTTTTAATCTTTTGATAACGTGTTTGAATGAGCAGAAGTGTTTGTTTCTTATTAAATCCCATTTATCTATTTTCTCTTCTGATGAATGTGCTTTGTCAGATTTTAAAGTCTGTCTATGTTGTGTATTAAAACTTCCACTGTTGACCCTATTTTATCTAGGATGAGCAATATCATTTTAAATTTTATATTTAGGTCTTTTATCCAATTTGAGTTGACTTTTGTATAACGTGTGAGATATGGGTCTTTTTTGCAGATGGATATCCAATTTTGCCAGCACCATTTCTTAAAGAGACTGTTTTTAGCCTAGTTTAAAATCTTAGGGCCTTTGTCAAATATCAGCTGTTCATAGGAGGATGGTGGCATCTCTGGGATCTCTACTCTGTTCCATTGGTCTATATGTCTCTTTTTGTAACAGCACCAGGCTGTTTTGGCTACTGTGGCAGTGTAATAGTTTCTAAAGTCAGGTAGTGAGAGGCCACACAGTGTATTCTTCTTCTTCAGTAGTGTTTTACTTATCCGGGCATCTTCCCTTTCCAGACAAAGCTGATGATTTATTTCTCCATCTCATTAAAACAAACAAACAAACAAAAATATCACTGGAATTTGTATTGGGATTGTATTATATAAGTAGATTGCTTTGGGCAAAATAGACATTTTCACAATGTTGAGTCTTTCCTATCCATGAGCAGGGCAGGACACTCCACTTACGTAAGTCTCTCCCAGTTTCTTGCAGTAAGGCCTTGTAGTTTTATTTGTAAAGATCTGTTATTTCTCTAGTTAGATTTATTCCTAGGTATTTTATCTTCTTGGGGGCTATAATAAATGGAATTGATTTGGTGATTTCTTCTTTAATGATCTTACTGTTGGTATAAAGAAATCCTACTGATTTACTTATGTTTATGTTGTATCCCAATACTTTACTGAACTCTTCTATTAGCTCCCATAGCTTGCTTATGGATTTCTTTGGATTCTCTGTATAAACAATCATATCATCTGCAAAGAGGGAAATCTTTACTTCTTCATTGTCAGTACGAATGCCTTTGCTTCTGTAACTTGTCTAATTGCTCTGGCTAGAACTTCTAGCACAATGTTGAATAGAAGTGGTGAGAGTGGGCATCCTTGTCTAGTTCTCATTCTCAAAGGGAATTCTTTCCGTCTTTCACCATTCAGGATGATGAAAGCAGTTGGCTTTGCATAGATGCTACTGATTACATTGAGGAATTTCCCCTCTATTCCTATTTTTCTGAGAGTTTTAAGCACGAATGGGTGTTGAATTTGTCAAATGCCTTTTCTGCATTGATTGACAAAATCAGCTAATTCTTATCTTTTGTGTTATTAATGTGGTTGATTATATTAAATGTTTTTCTGATGTTGAACCAGCCTTGCATCTCTGGAATGAAACCAACTTGATCATGATGAATAATTATTTTTATATGCTGTTGAATTCTGTTGACTAGAATTTTGTTGAAGGTTTTTGCATCTAGGTTCATGAGTGATATTGGTCTGAAATTTTCTTTTTTTGTGGAATCTTTCCCTGGTTTTGGTATCAGAGTTATGCTGGCTTCATAGAATGAACTTGCAAGTACTGCATACCTTTCTATGGTATGAAATAGCATCCATAGTATTGGAGTTAATAAAAGTTTGGTAGATTTCTCTGGTGAACTCTTCTGGGCCAGGACTTTTTTGGTTGGTAGATTTTTGATGACGTTTTCAATCTCTTCCCTTGTGATAGATTTATTAAGTTGATCTACTTCTCCTTGTGATAATCTTGGTGAGTTGTATGAATCCAGAAATTTGCCTATTTTCCCTAGGTTTTCAAACCTGTTACAATACAGCCTTTTATAGTATTCTGTTATTATATTTTTGATTTCAGCTGGATCTGTTGTAACAACTCCCATCTCATTTCTTAATCAGGTTAGTTGTATCCTTTGCTGTTTTTCTTTTGTATGTTTAGCCAATGGTTTATCAATTTTGTTGATCTTTTCAAAGAACCAGCTTTTGGTTTTGTTAATTTTTTCAATTGTTCTTCTATTCTCTAATTCATTTAGTTCTGTCTAATCCTTTTAATTTATTTTCTTCTGGTGCCTGAGGGGTTTCTCTGTTGCTCTCTTTCTACTTGTTCAAGCCATAAGGTTAATTCTTTAATTTGGGCCCTTTCTTCTTTCCGGATGTGTGCAGTTGTAGAGATAAACTCACCTCTGAGCACTGCTTTTGCTGTATCCCATAAATTCTGGTAGGATGTGTTTTCATTCTCATTTAAATCCATAAATTTATTTTGTCCTTAATTTCTTCTATAACCCAAGACTTTACGAGCAAAGTGTTCAGTCTCCACAAGTTTGAATTTCTACCTATGAATTTTCTGTTACTGATTTCAACTTTTATAGCTCTATGGTCTGAGAAGGTACTTTGCAGTAAATCAATGGTTTGGATTTTATAGAGAATTGTTTTATGACCTAACGCATGGTCTGTTCTGGAGAATGTTCCATGTGCATTGGAGAGGAAGCTGTTTTTATCTGCTGATGGATGAAAAGATCTGTATATGTCGATAAGGTCAAGTTGGTTGATTGTTGCAATAAGATCTGCATCTATGCTGATCTTTCTTCTGGATGATTTATCCATAACTGAAAGGGAAGTGTTGAAGTCTCCAACTATTATTGTGGGATGATCAATCTCATTTTTCAATGTTGTCAGTATTTGTTCAATGTATTTATGTGCTCTGGTATTGGGTGCATAAAATATTTAATATTGTTGAGTCCTGCTTGAGCATTGAATTTTCAGCAATAAGTAGTGACTATCCTTGTCCGCAGTAGTGGATTTTACATTAAAATCTATTTTATCTGAGATTAATATTGCCACACCTGCTCTTCTTTGTGTGTTGTTAGCTTGATATATATTACTCCAACCCTTAATTTTCAACTTGTTGATATCTTTAAGTTTAAGATGTGCTTCTTGTAAGCAACATATAGACTGGTCATGTCTTTTGATCCAGGATATCACTTGCTGTCTCTTTACTGGAGCATTCAGTCCATTTACATTCAATGTAATTATTGATAGGTATGTGCTTGTTGCCATCATTTTGATGTAATTACTTTTGTGTTGATGTTTTCTATATTGTTCTTAATGTTGTGTTTTGGGGCATTCTTCTTTATGGGTTGTTTCAGTGTTGGTTTTGTGTTAGTTGAGACTCCTGTATTGCATTTCTTATTTTGATACAATGCATTGTTAATCTGCTTTATGGCTACATGTACTATCCCCCTTAACATACTAAGATTAAAACAAATTTTAACTACTTCATAACTCTGGAACCTCCTCTGCATCAAAAACAACTGTAACTATTGTAGTGTACCCCTCTTTTAGTGGATAGTATTATAGTTGTCATGATATGATCATGGATTCCCTTATAATACTGTAGCTTTGGTGAAGTTTTGTGACTTCCTTAACTGATTAGAAATTTGGATGAAATGTCGTGAATTGTCACCTAAAATATACATTTAGGGAAGAGCTTCTTTCAATATTCCATGTAATTTCGGTTTAGTTCTTTATAAAGTCTCTAAATTTCTCTTTATTTTCAAAAGTCTTAATTTCACCATTGTCTTTGATAGACAATTTTGCAGGATAAATAATTCTAGGATGGAAGTGTTTCTCCTTCAGGACATTGAATGTGTCTGCCCACTGTTTTCTAGCCAGCATTGTTTCAGCAGAAAGTCAGATGAAAGCCTACAGGGTTTCCCTTGGAATGTTAGTTTTGCTTTGAGCCTTGCTGCTTTCAGAAGCATCTATTATGTTATAGCTTATTAACCTTCATTGTAATATGCCCTGGCATTTTTCTTTTGGGGTCTAACTTTTGTGGTGTTCAATAAACATCTTGGATACCTATGTTCTCTCTGTTCATAATCTCAGGGTCGTTTTCTGTCAACATCTCTACAGCAATACTCTGTATATTGTCGTTAATCCCCCCTTGTTCAGGAACTGCACTTAAGCATAAATTATTCGTCTTCGTGGAGTTCCACATGTTTCTTAATGCTTCCTCATTTTTCTTATTTCTTTTCTCTGATTTCACCTCAGAAATGCTGGTGTCAGTTACTTTGTCTTCTAGGTCACTGAGTCTAGCTTCCATCTGTTCAATCCTACTCTTTGGCTTTGGATAGAATTATCTAATTCTGTAATTTTGTTACTAATCTGATGTATTTCAGATCATTGATATTCTGGCATTTCAAATAACTTATCAAATTTTTCATTTTGTTCTACTGCATTTTGTTTAATATCTAGGAGAGTTCTATATATAATTCTTTTGTATACAACCTCAACTCATGGTGACTTGACAGCACATGGCTGGTATTCAACCTCTGATAGATTCAGAAAGTCTTCTTCATCTGTGAAATTTTTTGAATCTTTATTTAGGGAATTTTCTGGAGCATTTGAAGACTGCTTCTTTAAATGATTAATTACGGTCTGCTGCCTGTGTGCCATCTAGACACTGTTTTATTTCTCTGGTAATGGAACCAAGAGAATTGTTGGTCACCAGCTGACTCTAATACTCTAGTGATATGACCTAGGTGGACTCTCAAGGGTGAAGACTCTGCTTATTGGGTAGCAAGGAGGCTGCTCTGTTTATAGTGAAACTAGTGGCTGTCAGCCTACCCTACAATGTGAGAGAGAGAAAAGAGGCAGAAAAAGCTGAGGCTTCTCAACAGACAGATGTCCAGGCAGATACAAAAGCCTCTCAACCTTAAAAGCATACTGCACTTCTATTCAGGGAGCTGTCCATGTGCTGAACTGGGAGCTGTCCAACAGGCTGGCCTGAACAGGCAGTCATGAACAGTAGACTCCACCTGCCAGCTTATAATGAAAGTACATTACTGGCTGTTTGTGCAAGCTGCAGTTCTCTGACACAATGAAACAGGAGAAGCAGAGGTAAGACTGTTGCTGGATTGTGTCTGAGAGGGGAAAGTTAGTCTGATACTGTTGCCTAGTCAAATATGTTAGGTCCTAAGACTCCCCAGATATTCAATGCTCCATATAAATATCATCCAGGCCTTAGTTCCCAGAGGGAAATGAGGCGACGTCTGTTTACTCTGCAATCTTTTAACAGAATCTGTGTTGGCATTTGGTTCCTCTTCCTGCATTCTAGTCTTGGGTTGTTATCTGATTTTATTGAATTTTTAAACAAGGGACTTCTTTTAGTATTTCTTGAAAATTTGGGTTGGTTTTTGCAAATTATCTAAATTTCTGTTTATATGAAAATATCTTAATTTTGCCATCATGTTTGAAAGACATTTTTGCTGGATATATAATTATTGACTACTTTTTTCCTTCTGTTTTGTATCTGTCATCCCATTGCCTTCTTGCTTCCAGACTTATTCAGTATCCTTTTTACATTATTTTTTGTTTATTTCTAGCCACTTCTTTGCTTTTAGCAGATATGATTACAATATATCTTGACAGCTTTCTTTTGGGATCTATCTTGTGTGGGGTTTGATGAACATCTTGGATAGATATCTTATTATCTTTTATAATCAAATCTTACTGTTGTCAACTTGATTCTGACTCATAGTGACCCTATAAGGCAGCGTAGAGCTACTTCACAGAGTTTCCAAGAGCACCTGGGGGATTCCAACTGCCTACCTTTTGGTTAGCAGCTGTAGCACTTGTCCACTATTCCACCAGGTTTTCCACAATATCTGGTATATTTTCTGTCAACAATTCTTCAACAATTCTCTCTTATTTTCTGTCATCTCCTGCCTCCCCTCTACCTTATTCTGGTACTCCAGTCACTCATAGGTTATACCTCTTGATAGAATCCCATATAATTTTCATTTTTCATCTGTTTTTAAAAATTCTTTTATCTGACTTTTTAAATTAAATTTGTTGATGAAAAGTGCTTTTTTATCTCACTAATTCTTATTTTCATTGCCTCAATTCTGCTTCTTTTACTTTCTATTGAGTTGTCTGATTCTGAAATTTTTTGTTGATCTTCTGAATTTCTTATTGTAGTCTCGATATGGTTTCAGCTTGTTCAATTTCTCATTATGTTGTGCTGCATTTTGCCTCATCTCCTTTCTGATGGCTTCAAGAGTTTTATATATGATGGTTTATATTTGCCCTCTAATAATTCCAGAGAGTTCTCTTCATGTGAAAAATTTTTGATTCTTTGTTTGGGGAGCTTTCTGAAGACTTTGTGGTCTACCTCTTTATGCCATTCAGTATTGACTGTTGTATCTGAGCTATCAATATTTGTTGTGGTTATTTATTTTATGTTTCCTGATCACATTATAGCTTCTGGTTTTGTTTTGAAGTGCCCAAATAGGCTGGTCATATGAGCTAATTTGATTATTGGCAACTTTGAATTATAACTTCCTGTCACCAAGTGGTTAATGTTATTACTAGGCATGCAAATCCAAGGGTCCCTTTACTTTTGTTGCATGGATTCAGTTTGGGTGTCCAGGTCATTGGTCACCAAATATGCGGTGCCGGTTCTCCCTACAGTCCTAGATGTGAAAGTGTTGATTGGTGTAGGCAAAGATGTTTGGTTGTAAGTTAGAAAAACAGGGGACTGACAGCTTCCCCTGAGTACCTGTGAGGGAAGTGTATTCCTATTCCTTAAAGTGTGTAGCTGGATACATTTTGCAGCTGAATGATGGGTGTCCAAAACAGTTGACTATGACTACTTGTAAGGGGCACCACTTTTTCTTGGGCCACTGTCTTGAAGGGCTAGGTGGCTTGTCTGGAGCCACCAGTCCTCAGGCCCTTGCTGTGTGTACATGAGGACTCTGCTTAAGAGGCAGAATATTGTAAAATATCAGGAACTACCTTTTCACTGTATAGCTGATACCATAAAGTTAGAGTTCAGGTATATATGCAACTGTGCTGTGCTAATGAAGGTCTATGCTTTTGTAGGTGTACGCAGGGGTGAAAGGCATTCAGTGTTTGTAGACCCCTTATGCCTACACCTAGGCAAAGGAACTGTTTCTGCTTTGAGTTCCCAGATTAGGAGAGTTGGTAGGTTGTCTTCTTTTGTTTGTGAATTTGTTTATTCTCCAACGATAGGACAATGCTCAGGGAAAGAAAGGGATCCTACTTTCTGTCCAGGCGATGCAACAATTTCTGGAGTTGGTGTGCAGAACAAGGAGGGTGAAACAGATAAAAGAGAGAAAGTTTATCCTGAAGGAAAGTTTTAGATCCGTGCACAGTAGGCTGGAGAAAACTAATTATAATTTAATGATCTGATATCATTTATCACTGATTCTGGAAGCATGAGTGTACTCTTCACTGCTTAGTCTCTCCCTGTGTGGAAAGTCTTTATGAATGACACTGCTCCCCACAGCATGCTTACTGTAGCTGATCTACCTACGGGATACTGATTCCTGCTGGGTCAGGTCTGGCCAGCCCTGGGTACTTCCGGACCTACTCTACCTTCCTTGTTTGCAGTCCAGTTTTTTAACTTTGCCACTGGTGTTAAGGGTTCATAGAATGTCAATAGAGTTGATTCACTTGTTTCTTGGGATCTTTGTTGTGTAAGGGATCACAGAAAGCATCTGACTACTTTGTCATCTTAGCCTCACCTCTCCTTTTTAAATTTTTAAGGTTTATTTTTATTATCAGAATGTGAACTATCTTAGTGAATGTTCCATATGTGTTGCTGTTGGATGGAGTGTTCTATAAATGTCAATTATAGTCATTTAATTGGCACTTTCATTTAGGCTAAATATATTCTTACAGATTTTTCTTCCTATTTGATTAATTACTAAGAAATTTGAAGTATTCAAATATAATAGGGAATTTTTCCATTTCTTGTGGTATAGTGGGTTAAGTGCTACTTCTGCTAACCAAAAGGTTGGCAGTTCAAATCCACCAGGTGCTGCTTGGAAACTCTTTGGGGGCAGTTTTACTCTGACTTCTAGGATCACTGTGAGTCTGACCTGGCTTGTAAACAGTGGGTGCAGTTCTATTAGTATTTTCCTCAGCACTATTTAAAAGCTCCATTGTTAGGTGCATCCATGTTAATAATGTTTATTTTCTTCTTGGAAAAATTTTCTTTTCTTATTATTTAGTTATTCACATTACTACTGAAAAGTCTGCTTTGTCTGAAATTACATAGTGACTTTCATTATATTTTGGTTAGTATTAGCATGATACATCTTTCTTCCTTACTCTACTTTTACTCTTTATTTGTAAAGTATATTTATTATATGCAGTATATAGTTAGGTCCCGTGTATGTGTTTAATCCCCTTTGAGGCTATGCTTTTAATTGGTGTATTCACATATTTTAATTTTAATGTGATTATTGTTATAGTTGGATGAATAATTGCCTTGTTTATAACTGTTTTCTGTTTGCCACTCTTGTTCTTTCTAATCTCTCTTTTGCTATCTTATCTGATATTAACTGACCTTTTTATATTTTCCCATTTTCTCTTAGCAATTATTTTCTTTTTAAAATATTTTAGTGTTGTTCTATAATATTCAGCATCTATTTATAATTAACATAAGTTTACTTTTAAATAACACAATAATGATTCACAAATAGTCCAAATAACTTGTAATCAAGAGTTCCCAATTATTTCCTCCTGTTGTTTATAATGATTATTCGCCTTCATTTCACTTATCCTTCACTTATCCTTCAGCAGTGTGAGCTGAATATAGGTGTTCATGCAATTTAAATGGGAATGTGCATTTTCATTCAATCATGATATCCTTATTCACTTATCACCAATACAATGTTGATATTATTACTTTGAACTATTGACTGTTGGCACAGCTAGTGTTTTGCTAAAAGAGTCCTCTGCACCCCACGTTGGTGAATGCTGTCTGGGGTTTTAAAAGCTGCCAAGCGACCATCTGAGGGTACAGCAAATTGTCCCAACTTAGCAAAAATGGGTGATCACCAAGGACCAAAATGATGTGGGGGAAAGAGAATCCAGAAGACAGAGAGACCCACGTGAGTGGGTGACTACACCAACCTATCACTGGAAGAACCCGATGGTGCCTGGCTACCACCAGTGATAGCCGTGATAGCTGTGATGGAGCTCACAAAGTTCATTCTCACTGGCAAAACACGAATAAAAAGGGGTGCACTCTGACAGCTCCATTAAAAGACCACAATAGATAGTCCATGCGTCTCGGGGTTCCCCTGGGAGCATGGCTCCAGGTCCTGATGCTGCCCCTGTTCATAAATCATAAGGAAAGTCAACTCTCGGCCAGGAATGGATTGTACTTGGCGACACAGAGTGACCATATCATGTGTGCATTTTATGGTTCTATGCACATATAGGATGTTGTCCTGCTGACCTCTTACTGGAGGAAGGGGAGTGGGTGGAGAGTAGGGGATAGGAGGATAAGACATGTATGAAGTAGAGAGGAAGAGTGTGCTGTCAACATGCCGGGAGAGCAGTGGGAGCTGAATATAGGTGTTCATGCAATTTATATGGGAATGTGCATTTTCATTCGATCATGATAATTAAAAAAAAGAATAAAATGTTTTATTTTACTTTCATTTGCTATTTTTCTGACACTCTCCCTGTCTTTTTGTCGATACGAGTTTTTGACCTATATTATTTTTCTTCTCTCTAAAACAAACTTTGTTTTTCTTTTTAATATTGTCCTTAGTTTTAGTTATTGCTGTTCCCTTCACCACCCCCTGGTATGGAAAAGTTTTTATTTCTTCACTTTTGAAGGATAATTTCTCAGGATACAAAATTAAAGACTGATGTTTCATTTAGTTTTCTTGCTTTCATTAGTCTATTCTGCTGCAAGATTTCTAATGAGAGCTACAGTATAATTCTTATCTTTGTTCCTCTATAAATCCATTGCCATCGAGTCAATTCCAACTCATAGCAACCCTATAGAACAGAGTAGAACTGCCTCATAAAGTTTCCAAGGAGCATCTGGCAGATTTCAACTGCCAAGCTTTTGGTTAGCAGACGTAACACTTAACCCACTACATCACCAGGGTTTCCTGTTCCTGTGTAGGTAAGCTCATTTCCCCAAACTAACTTCTTTTCAAGAATTTCTTTTTACCTTTCATTTTCTGAAGTTTGAATAAAGTATGCCTAGTTGTAAATTTGAATTATTTATCTGATTGGTATTCTTTGAGCTTCCTGGATCTGTAATTCAGTGTGTCATTAATTTTAGCAAATTGTCAACCATTATTATTTCAAATATTTCTTCTGCTTATTTCTCTCTTTATTCTTCTTTTTCTATTCCAATTAAAAATATGTTACAAATGCTTTAATTTGTCCCACTGTCTTTCCTTTTGTTCTCTTTTTTTCTTTGAATTTCAGATGGAGAACATTTTATTGTCATATCTTCTCTGGTTGTTTCCTTGGTCCTGTCCAGTCTGCTGAAGTGATTATCAAAACACATTTCATTTCTGTTAAATGTTTTATTTTCTAGCATTTTTCTTTGATTCTTTCTTACAGTTTCAGTTTCTAGGATAATATTATCCATGTATTCTTGTCTTTTGTTTACTTTTCAGTCAGAACCTGTCATGGACTGAGTTATGTCCTCCCCAAAATATGTGTAGTAATTTGGTTGGGTCAGGATTCCCTGTACTCAGTGATTGCCCTCCATTTTGTGATTGTCTGATGCAGTAAATCCTAATCCCTGCCTGTGGCTAATAGATAGGATGGTTATGTTAAAAGAGGATTAGGATGAGATCGCCATACCCTTGCTACAGGAGTTACCTTAGAGTGTGGCTTGTACCACCCTTTATCCTTTCATCCTATGGGAGATAAAAAGAGACAGAAGCAAGCAGAGAATCAGAAACCACATACTATCAAGAAAGCAGTACCAGCAAAAGAGCATGTCCTTCAGACTTGAGATTCCTGAGCCAAGATGCTCCCTGAACAATGACTGATACAAAACAAGGACTTTCCTTCAGAGCTGATAAGGGGGAAAGACTTCCCCTGAAACGGACATCCTGAATTTGAACTTGTAGCCTACTGGACTGTGTAAGAATAAACTTTCCTTTGTTAAAGCCATCCACTCATGGTATTTCTGTTACAGTAGTTCCAGATGGCTAAAACAGAGCCTTTAACATATTAATCATAATTTCCTATCTGAACATTTCAAAAACTGTACCATATGTAAGTCTAAATCTGATGTTTACATTATCTGTTTACACTATGAATCAAAGGTTAAGATGTGTGGGGCCAGAGTCTCTGTGTTTGTGCTGTCATCTTATATACACTGATATTCACTGGGCCATATGTGTACTGGTCTATAAACTTGCTACCTTTTCTTATTGACATAAATAAATTTCATATAAAGTAGATCAATTTTGTTGAAAGTAGGTATAAGTTTGGAGCGAGTCTTGAAAGCCATTGACTACCCTAGAGATACAGAGTGCAAGGTCTGCAGACTGCATTAATTTGACTACGGAGCATGCTACTTTAACACATTAGACCAGCTAAAAATTAATTGTAACAGGAGTGCTACAATAAACAATAGAAGAACTTCCACACTTCCTGTTTTCCACATTTCTTGTCATCCAAAATTAAAACCTTAAGTTTACAATGTACACATACCTTTTCAATACATATATGCCTTTTAAAGTTTCACCATTTGTCATGGGCTCAAATTGTGTCAATTTTTATTTCTGTTGTTAGTATATATTTCACAAGTGCGTGTGGTAGAAGTAAAACACCCAGACTAACGGATAAGAATTTCTTTCTAGGATTATTGGTCCTCCTCATACACCAAAGTAAGCACTATAATAATACCAAGTCTTCTACGTTGTGTTTCCATATTACCTGTTATCTGCTCACATTTAATTTCACATTTTACTGTCTTTATGTGACAAAATCTGGCTATCTTCAAATGCTCAAGAAAGTCACATTAAAAATATGAAACACATTTACTATCATGGAAATAATGTGTATTTGATCAAACTTCCAACAAATACCAGGTTTTCAGATCAATTTTGTTGTTGTTGTTGAGATGTGTCAGAGTTGGTTGTTTTACTTTATTCCTTGAAAAGTAAATGCAAATTTTAAATGTCCTTATTGTGTCAAGCACTATCTAAAGTTGTCAGTGAGTTGTAAGTTTAGTTTTTAAGTCAACGTTACCCACATAATTTCCCACAGTTGCATCTAGCCAGTGGATATTGACAAACAACTGGCTGTCACACAAGAATTTCCAATATGGGTACTCCTGTCTAGATCCGGCTACTTGCTGGTCATCAGATAACCCAGCTACTTTTTGTTTTCCAGTCTCCAGCTTTAGGGTGTGACCTTGTTCTCATGGTCCAATATGGTTGTGATAACATACATCACCAGGCACCAGGATGAAATAAGAAATGAAATCTCTCATCTAGAAATGCCAGTGTTTTGGGTAGGCTAGTTGTCGCCATTGTAAAACTGCTGACCTACCAAAGACATTGACACTTTGCAAATGTCACCTTCAAAGTACTCCCCTTGGCATAAGTGCATAATCTACTCGAGCACCTAGTCCATCCTTCAAAGCAATTTTGGAACTCTTTTTCTGGAATTGCCATCAGAGCTGTCGTATTACCGTTAATGTCCTGAAAGTCATCATAATGTCTTCCTTTCAATATTTCCTTTATCTTCAGGTAGAAAAAAAAGTCATTGGGGGATAGAACAGGTGAGTATGGAGGGTATTCCAATACAGTTGTTTACTGGCTAAAAACTCAGTCACAGACAACTATACAATTAAATTTCAAACTTGCCACCTTGCCACAGAAAGAGTTCCAAAATTGCTTTGAAGGGTGGACTAGATGTTGGCACTGCTGCATAGCTTCACAAGGGGATTATTTCAAAGGCGACCATAGTGATATTCAGCAATAAGGTATGTAGTACGTTTTCTAGGATGAGTTTGCAAAATTAACGGGCAGTCCTTGTATATCACATGCCTGTGAAATGCCTGCTCTTTAAAAAGAAATCATGGACTGCTGCATGAGAGGCAGTATTTGATAGCTCCTTCTGACCTTCAATCAGGGACTTTAAAGGATGTGAGAAGGTAAAACAGGGACACCTTATGTAAAACATGCTGATAATTAGGAGCCTGTTTAGAGGAGAGACCTTCATTGTTTAGCAGCAATGAATTGCTAGAAAAAGTTATACTCATTAATATTATGATGCTTTAATATGGGTGCTTAAACTGATGAAGTGTGACCAACTGCTCATATGCAAATGAAAAATCAGGCATCCATCTGAAATGAGAGTACGTACTTCTATCTAGTTTGTAACAAGTTGGACTATATGAAATTGCTGATATCTGCAATTTTTTGACCTACATCAGTGACAATTCCATATGGTCCTATGTAAGTATAATGCATACTTTTGTCTCTATTGCATTTTGTCTTTTTGTGGTAACACGAGTTTCAACAATTTATTCTGATAAAAATGCATAGTATGTTAAATGTTTAAATAGTAGTAACAAATCAATGTTTGTATCTGTATTGTGTTTTTCTTGTCTTCTCACTTAGAAGAGAAAAGAAAATATATTTCCCTCATTTCTTGATCAACTTTTTAATAAGTAATTATAATTTGATCCAAGGCTCTCTATTTTATTTGTTGTCTTGTTTAATATCTTCTAGTCTTATTTTCATTATCTGATTTAATCTTTGGGCTCATTTTGTTCTTTGTCTAGTTCCTTCAGATATGTAGTTAGCTCACTAAATTTGAGCCTTCTTTTCTAATTTATGAATTACATTTATAAATATTCCTCTAAGTCCCTATTTAGTTGTACTTTACAAGTTTTTATACATACTGTTCTAATTTTTTTTCTTTTTTTTTTATTTAACATAACTGAGTGAAAATATACATTCACATGAAAATTTACATGCCCCCCTATATGCAGCTTCCACTGCTCTCCCTGTCCGGTGACTGCACACTATTCCTCTCTGCTCCATACATGTCTCATCCTCCCAACAGTCTCCTTTCCCCTCCTCTCCGTCCACTCCCCTTCCTCCAGCCAGAGGTCAGCAAGATGGTATCCTATAGATGTATAGAACCATAAAGTGCTTCCAACATATGGTTACACTGCATTGCCAAGTCCATTCCATTCCTGTCCAAAGAGTGGACCTTTGTTATTATTTATGGGAATGGGCATCATCAGGGCAGGGGGCCATGCTCTCAGAGGAACCCCAAAACCGCTGGACCATCAATTGAGGTCTTTTAGTGGAGATCTCATGATGCACCTCTTTTTATTCTTGTGTTGCCAGTGAGGCTCCTCTCTGTGAGCTCAGTCATGGCTATCACTGGTGGTGGCCGGGCACCATCCGGTTCTTCCAGTCTCAGGTCGATGTAGGCGCCCACTCTTGTGGGTCTGTCTGTCTTCTCGGTTGTCTTTACGGCATGCCATTTTGGCCCTCGGTGAGCATCCGTTCCTGCTGAGTTGGGACCATTTGCTGTGTCCTCGGATGGCAGCTTGGCAGCTTTTAAGACCCCAGACACCACTCACCAATGTGGGGTGCAGAGAGCTCTCTTAGCAAAACGCTAGTTGTGCCAATTGGCCTGGAATTTGTCTAAGAGCATGGTCCCCTGCCCCCCGCCCCAGCTACTCTATCCTTGCAGTATTGAGTTAAGATGGAAGGAGTACTCAAGTTATGCTGAAGTCCACTTAATGTTGTTCTTGTTCCTAATGTGTGCTGTCGCGGCTTTCTCCCAACTAGATTTCTAGAAACTACCTAAACTAAACCCTCCCCCCCTTGCCCTCGCTCCCTCCTTCCCCTCCCTTGCAGCTGTCAAAGAGTCTTTTCTTCTATACACAAGTCTGTTTTTGAGATCTTATCGTAGAGGTCTCATACAGTATTTGTCCTTTTGTCGCTGACTACTCTCACTCGACATAATGTCTTCCAGTTGAAACCAGGTTAGGAGATGTTTCCTGGAATCATCGTTATTCTTTATCGTTGCGCAGTGCTCCATTGAGTATATGTACCACAGTTTACCTATCCATTCTTCTATTGTTGGGCATCTGGGTTGATTCCACCTTTTTGCTATTGTGGACTGTGCCGCGATAAACATTCTGGTGCATGTGTCCATTGGTGTGAAAGGCCTTGAATCTGTAGGATATATTCCAAGTAGTGGAATTACTGGGTCAAATGGTATATCAATATCCATTTTTTAAGGAAGCGCCAGATTGCCTTCCAAAGAGGCTGGACCATTTTGCAACCTCACCAACAGCGTAGGAGGGTTCCACTTTCTCCACAGCCTCTCCAGCATTTGTTGTTTTGTGTTTTCTGGATCATGGCCAATCTTGTTGGGGTGAGATGGTTTCTCATTGTTGTCTTGATTTGAATTTATTTAATAGCTAAAGATCGTGAACATGTCCGCATGTGTTTTTTGGCTGCCTGGATCTCCTCTTTAGTGAAGTATCTGTCCATCTCCTTTGCCCATTGCTTAATTGGATGGTTTATCTTCTTCTTATTGATATTTTGTAGTATCTTATAGATTATGGAGATCAGGCGTCGATCTGACATAGAGTTGCCAAATATTATTTTCCCACTCTGTGGGTGTTCTTTTAATTCCATTAATAAAGTCTTTGGATGAGCAAAAGTGTTTGATTCTTAATAGTTTCCATTTATCTACTTTCTCTTCTGTTGATTGAGGTTTCTTTGACAGATTTTGGAGTCTGTCCTCATTGTGTATTAAAACTTCCATTGTTGTTCCTACCTTTTCTTTGATAAGCTTTATCGTTTTAGGTTTGATATTAAGGTCTTTTATCCAGTTGGAGTTGGTTTTTGTATAAGGTGTAAGATATGGATCTTGATTCAGTTTATTGCAGATGGATAACCAATTTTGCCAGCACCATTTGTTCAAGATGCTGTTTTTACCCCAGTTTAATGTCTTAGAGCCATTGTCGAATATCAACTGTTCATAGGCAGATGGTGTCATCTCTGGGGTCTCAATTCTGTTCCATTGATCAGTCTGTCTGTTCTTGTACCAGTACCAGGCTGTTTTGACCACTGTGGCAGTGTAGTATGTTCTAAGGTCGGGTAATGAGAGGCCTCCCAGTGTGTTCCTCTTCTTTAGTAGTACCTTACTTATCCTGGGCTTCTTCCCTTTCCAAACAAAATTGGTGATTTCTTTCCCCATCTCATTAAAAAATGATGCTGGAACTTGTATTGGGATTGCATTATACAAATAAACTGCTTTGGGTAAAATAGACATTTTCACAATGTTAAGTCTTCCTATCCATGAGCAGGGTAGGTTTTTCCACTTATCTAAGTCTCTCTTAGTTTCTTGTAGTAAGGGCTTGTAGTTCTCCTTGTAAAGGTCTGTTGTTTCTCTGGTTAGATTAATTCCTAGGTACTTTATCTTCTTAGGGGCTATCACAAATGGTATAGATTTGATAATTTCCTCCTTAACAGTCTCGTTGTTGGTATAAAGGAATCCTATTGATTTACTTATGTTTATCTTGTATCCTGAGACTTTGCTGAACTCTTCTATCAGTTTGAGTAACTTACTTATAGATTTCTTGGGGTTCTCTGCATATACAATCATATCATCTGCGAACAGGGAGATTTTAACTTCCTCTTTGCCGATGCAGATGCCCTTTATTTGTTCGTCTTTCTAATTGCTCTGGCTAAAACTTCTAGCACAATGTTGAATAGGAGAGGTGACAGTGGGCATCCTTGTCTAATTCCTGATCTCAGGGGAAAGTCTTTCAGTCTCTCTCCATTCAGGATGATGTGGGCAATTGGCTTTGTATAAATGGCCCTTATTGTGCTGAGGAATTTGCTGTCTATGCCCATTTTGCTAAGAGTTTTTAGAATGAATGGGTGTTGGACTTTATCAAATGCCTTTTCGGCATCAATTGACAAAATCAGGTGATCTTTGTCTTTTGTGTTATTTATGTGGTTAATCACATTAATTGTTTTCCTGATGTTGAACCAGCCTTGCGTCCTTGGTATGAATCCCTCTTGGTCATGATGGATTCTTTTCTTGATATGTTGTTGTATTCTGTTGGCAAGAATTTTGTTGAAGATTTTTGCATCTAAGTTCATGAGTGATATCGGTCTGTAGTTCTGTGTCTTTGTTGGATCTTTCCCGGGCTTAGGTATCAGGGTTATGCTGGCTTCATAGAATGAGTTTGGGAGTACTTCATCCCTTTCTATACTGTGAAATAGTTTCAATAGTATTGGGGATAACTATTCTCTAAATGCTTGGTAGAATTCTGCCGTGAAGCCATCTGGGCCCGGACTTTTTTGGGTTGGCAGTGTTTTGATGACCTTTTCAATCTCGTCCTTTGTGATGGGTTTATTAAGTTGTTCTGCTTCATGTTGTGATAATTTGGGTAGGTGATATGAGTCAAGGAATTGGTCCATTTCCCCTAAGTTTTCAAATTTGTTAGAGTACAGTCTTTCATAGTATTCTGTTATGATGTTTTTGATTTCTGTTGCATCTGTGGTGACAACTCCCTTCTCATTTCTAATTTGGGTTATTTGTTTCCTTTCCTGCTTTTCTTTAGTAAGTTTAGCCAGTGGTTTATCAATTTTGTTGATCTTTTCAAAAAACCAGCTTTTGGTCTTCTCGATTTTTTCAATTGTTTTCCTGTTCTCTAATTCATTTAGCTCTGCTCTAATCTTTATGATCTCCTTTCTTCTGGTGCCCGAGGGGTTCCTCTGTTGTTCTCTTTCTACTTGTTCAAGCTGTAGAGTTAGTTCCTTGATTTGGTTTCTTTCTTCCTTCCCGATGTGTGCATTTATGGAGATAAACAGACCTCTGAGCACTGCTTTGGCTGTATCCCATAGGTTCTGGTAGGAAGTGATTTTGTTCTCATTGGAATCCATGAATTTCTGTAATTGATCCCTGACTTCCTCTATAACCCATGTTTTTTTTGAGCAAGATGTTGTTCAGTTTCCAAGAGTTCCACTTTCTGTCTATGTTTTTTCTGCTATTGATTTCAACTTTGATGGCTTTATGATCTGAGAAGATGCTTTGCAATAATTCAATGGTATGGATTTTGTTGAGCATTGCATTATGGCCTATCATGTGGTCAATTCTGGAGAATGTTCCATGTGCACTGGAGAAGAAGGTGTAGTTGTCTGCTGATGGGTGGAAAGTTCTGTATATATCAATGAGGTTTAGTTGGTTAATTGTGTCAGTGAGGTCTTCTGTATCTTTACTGAGGTTTTTTCTAGATGATCTGTCTAGTAATGAGAGTGGAGTGTTAAAGTCTCCCACTATTATTGTGGAGTCATCTAACTCTCTTTTGAGCATAGTCAGTGTTTCTTTGACATATTTAGGTGCTCTGACATTAGGTGCATAAATGTTTAATATAATTAAGTCTTGCTTGTGTACTGAACCTTTCAGCAGTAAATAGTGTCCATCTTTGTCCACGATGGTGGATTTGATATTAAAGTTGATTTTGTCTGGAATTTGAATTGCCACCCCTGCTCTTCTTTGTTCATTGTTAGCTTGATATATATTCTTCCAACCTTTAATTTTCAGTTTGTTCCTGTCTTTAGGTCTCAAGTGAGTTTCTTGTAGACAACATATGGATGGGTCATGTCTTTTGATCCAGGATGACACTCAGTGTCTCTTTACTGGAGCATTCAGTCCATTCACATTCAATGTAATTATTGATAGGTATGTCTTCACTGCTGCCATTGTGATATGTTTATTTTTATGTTGATGTTTTCTCTGTTGTTCTTATTAGTCTGTTCTGAGACACTCTTTTTTGTGAGTTGATTTTTCACCTTTTTCAGAGCTGGTTTTATAGTTGTTGAGACTCGTGTGTTAGATTTCTTGAAATGGTATGATACATCTATGTTGTGCTTACAGCTGCCCCTATGAACTCCCTTAATAAACTATTTATAAACCCAATTTTAATTACTACCAGTCTGGTCATCTTCCTCTCCATCTGGAAGGACTATAACGACTGTAGTACATCCCTCTTTTATTATGATGACACCATAGTTTTCATGATGATCACTGGATTGCTTCTTTCCAAATCAAAGCTGTGATTTACTTTGGAGCCTTCCTTAAATGAGTACTGAGTAGTGTGTCGTTCTCAAATATAAAGTTAGTGGTTTCGTTCTTCTAAGCCAAAGCCAAGAACTTCTTTCAGTATTTCTTGTAGTTTGGGTTTGGTTTTTACAAAGTCTTTGAGTTTCTGTTTATCTGGAAATGTCTTAATTTCATTTTCATATTTGAAAGACAGTTTTGCAGGATATATAATTCTTGGTTGGAAGTTCTTCTCCTTCAAGACTTTGAATGTGTCCTGCCACTGTCTCTGTGCCAGCATCGTTTCTGCTGAGAAATCTGACGAGAGCCTACAGGGTTTCACTCTGAATGTTAGCTTTGCCTTGAGTCTTGCTGCCTTTAAGAGTTGCTGCTTATGTTTCATTTTGTTAAGCTTGATTATAATATGTCTTGGAGTCTTTCTTTTGAGACCTATATTGGGTGGCATATGATATCCATCTGAGATGTCTATATTCTCTTCCTTCATGATTTCTGGGAAGTTTTCTTTCAGCAGCTCAGCAACAATGTTCTCTGTATTCTCAGATGTCTCACCCTGTTCAGGGACTCCAATTAATTGAAGGTTGTTCCTCTTAATAGAGTCCCACATGCTTCTTAATCTTTCTTCGTTTTTCTTGTTTCTTTTTTCTGATTTGTCCTCATAGACACTGGCATCATAGCTCTGTCTTCCAAGTCAGAAATTCTTTTTTCCATTTGTTCCATTCTGTTTTCTTGGGTTTGCATGGAAGCTTCTATGTCTTTGATTTTCTTCTTGATCTGTTGGATTTCAGAGTACTGGTGTTCCATCAGATCGAACAACTTGCTTAATTTTTCATTTTGTTCTGGTGCATTTTGTATAAGGTCTAGAAGGGCCTTGTATATAATCAATTTGTATTCACTTCCTGATGCTTTCATAAAAGTTTCTTCATCTGGAAAACTCCTTGGTTGCTTTGTTTGGGAGCCTTCTGAAGCCATGAGTGATTGCTTGTATGCCACAATTGTCTGTTGCTTTTTGGGTCCCATGTGAGTATATAGAGGCTGGAAGAGGTACTGTGAGGATGGATTGCAAATGTTTCTCTAGGCTGTCTTCAAATGTAAAGCAAAAGGTATCTGACCAGCTCACAAGTCAGTTAGGTTTTCAGGTGTAGAGGTCCCTCTTCCCATCTGACAAAGTAAGCGCCACTGTATCCAACCCCAGATGATAACCAACTAGTTCAGAATACAGCACTGCTAGTGCCCTGGTGGCCTCTGCTGACAGGGCCTAGCCTTATCCAACACTGCGTCAAGTACTGGTTTTGTGATAGAAAAGCACTCTCTTGTGGGCAGGGTCTGGCTCCCAAGCTAAGAATTAGGTCCAGCTGCGGCCACCGTACCCAAGATGGCGTCCTCCACACAGGCAGGAGACAGGGGGGCCAAAGGTGCCCAGAGGCAGCGATTCCTCTGCTTCTGTTGCAGGGCCCCCAATGTAGGCAGCACTGTGCAAAATCACTACTTTTCTGATGGAGAAGCGCTGTCCCGTTTGCAGGCACTGGCTCCCAGTCTAAGAACGACGTCCCGCTAAAATCTCGGTACCAACATGGCGTCCCGCACCCTGACCACGGAGTTCCGCACAAACCCCACTGAGGCAGCTACAAAATGAAAGGCTCAAAGTGTCTAGATTAACAGAGTCCCGAGCCTGGCTCTCAGAACATGGGAATTTCGCCTGCCTATCCCCCCAGCAGCATGTCTGAGTCCAGCCGCCGGGCAAGGCCCAGCTCCACCTGCCAGCCGAGACCGAGGAAAAAGAAGTCAAAACGGTGCGTTTACCTTCCGTCCGTGAGAGCCGGGGCTAGCCAGGAGCGGGAGTCAGCGAGAGTGAGGAGGTTTTTCACTGAGTGGTATAAAGTCCCAATTAACAGCTCTGTGCTGTGTCCTGAGGCTGATTAGGTGCTCAGAAGGCTCTGTTTGATTGTCAATTCAGGTCTTGGTTTCCAGAGGGATAGAAAGAGACGTGTCCTTAGTCCGCCATCTTGACTCGGCCACCCCTTGTTCTCATTTTTTAACTTGAAATATTTACTGACATTCATTATGATTTTTCCTTGACTTATTTGTTATGTAGATATATATTTCTAAATTTCAAACATCTGTGATTTACCAGTTATTAATTTTTGCTTCAGTTCTATACATGTTTGTCATGGATTAAACTGCATCCCCTCAAAAATGTGTGTAACAATTTGGTTGGGCCTGATTCCCGATATTATATTATTGTCCTTCATTTTGCTATTTTCCTATGATGCAACTCCTAATTGCCACTAATTAAGGCAGGGTGCTAACTCTACCCTTGAATGTTTGGGTGGAAAGTGTGCTGCTGTTCTAAAGAGGACGTAAATAGGTGAGTTTCAAAGCTATGTTATGGGTACCCAGTGCTGTTGGCTCTAAGGATTGGGAGTCACCACTTATCCTTAGATGCTTGTTACGGGTCCCTCAGTGGATTCTGTAGCATCATCGTTCTTCAGCTCCTGATGTGGGTAGGTGAGGGCCATGCTTAATGGGCAACGCAGTGTCAAATGTCACACATCTGTCACTCACCCCATAGCTGATACAGATGAAACTAGGCTAATGAGGGCCTACATTGTGGAAATGGTCCCATACAGTGCTATGCAGGAGTGAAAGACATTATGCACCCTGGACCCCTTATGCCTAGGTTTAGGCAATGGGGCTGTGCTTGCCCTGAGTTCCTGGCACAGGGGAGCTAGCAGATTACTTTTTCTGTTTGTTAATTTTTTCCTTCTTCAAAGTCAGGAGAGTGGCTCAGCGTGTGAGACATTTCATACTTTCAGCCAGGGAGCACAACAGTTGGTGAAGGAGGACTGGGACCTGGAACAATGTGGAGAGAGGGAAGGAAAATGGGAGAGAGGTATTTTCCCAAAAGGTTTTAATTTATGTTTTGTTTTGATCTGTGTGGTGGGTTAAATGCTTGTGCTTATCTTCTGCTAATTGTGCCCTTTGTCTAGGTGGTTCTGCAGGCTTGAGTGGATTCTCCTTCACTCTGTCCCTTCCAAAGTGGAAAACATGTCCTGGGCACCACTGCTTGCCTCACCCCTCATGTACCAGTAGATCTATCCTGCAGGGTGTTAGTACAAGCCAGGTTCATTCTGGCATCTGCTCGCTGCCTCTGAACCATCTCTGCCTCCCACTGCAGCCCAGTCCAATTCTTAAACTTTGTCTTTGACATTCAGAGATCCTAGATTGTCTTATATAATCAAATAGCTTCTTTTTTCAGGGCTTTGTTGTAAAAGGGACCACATGGAACTTCTGATTACTCCACCATCTTGACCCTGCCTCTTCTTCATTTTTTCTTGACTAAATTATTGAATGTTTACTCTACTTTATCTATTATTTTAAAGAACTAGGATTTTAATACATTAACTTTATCTACTATGGACTACAACCTTTTCATACATTAACTTTGTTGACCACATTAATTTCTCCTTCTTATTTTATTATTTTCCCCCTTATACTTTCCTTTGGTTTACTTTGTTGTTTTATCTGTATCACTAATTATGATATTTAGAACTTCTATAAACTTTTTTTTTTTATACTTGTCTCAGGAAGCCTGTTGTCACAGTGATTAAGAACTTAACTGCTAACAAAAACATTAAACATTGACAGTTTGAATCTACCAGCTGCTGCTTGGAAACTTTAGGGGGCAGTTCTACTTTCTCTTCTAGGATTACTATCAGTCAGAATTGACTCACAGGCAAAGGTTTTTGTCCAGTTTTATACTGAGAATGGTTGGTTAAATTCTACGATTAATGTGCTTTTGTGTGTTTTTCCTTGTAACTCCTGTAGATTTTGCTTTATATGGCCACTGTGTAATTTATCAATAGCCACTACCTTTGAGTCATGTTTTAGTCAGCTAGGGCTGCTCTAACAGAAATATCACAGAGTGCATGGCTTTAACAAAGAAAGATTTATTCTTACACAGTCCGGTAGGTTGCAAGTCCATATTCAGGGTGTCCGCTCCAGGGGAAGGCTTTCCCCTTGTCGGTTCTGGAGGAAAGTCCAGCATTGCATCAGTCTTTGTCCAGCGAGTATCCTTACTCAAGAACCTCTGGTCTGAAGGACGCGCTCTGCTCCCGGTGCTGCTTGCTTGATGGTAGCGAGGTTCTCCAATTGTCCTTTGTCTCTTTTTCCTTTTATTCCTTTCAAGCTAAAAGCATTAAGGGTGGGGCAAGCCGTACTCCAGGGAAACTCCCCCTACAGCAGGAATTTACAGCCCCACCTTAATCCTTTAACATACAGGTTAGCAAAACCACACAATGGAGGACAGTCCCAAGATACTGGGAACCATATCCCAGCCACGTGGCTGCACACATTTTTGGGGGGACACAATTCCAACCATGAGAAGTCAATTCCAACTTACAGATACTTTATAGGTCAGAATAGAACTACCCCAGAGTTTCCAAAGAGTGCCTAGTGGATCAGAACTGCCAAACTTGGTTAACAGATGTAGCACTTAGCCACTATGCCACCAGGGTTTCCAATTCATCAATACATATTTATAACTGGTATATCTTAATCATGAATATGACTTTCACTTTTATGAAGGTTTTTCTTTATGATATTTTATGCTTTTGGGCTTGAAGTCTATGGACTACAACCTTTGATTGTCTTCTGTTTGTATTTTCCAGGTAAAGTCTTTTCCACTCCTTTGTTTTTAGCCTTTTGAAGCACTGCATTATAAATAAGTCTTTCATATATGCCATAGAGTTAGATTTGCTTTCTAAGGTAATTTGAAAATATTTTTAGTAGTTTTTTCCTATGTTTTTGAATACCATTCATGCTAAATTACTAGACATATGTATTTGTCTCAATTCTGTCTGATTTTATTGTATTATATCACTGTGCACACAATGTTATAATCTTTATTTTGATGTCCTCCTTTACTTTTTAAAAATCTCTTTGGGTTTAGGAATGATTTATATTTTCATTCTAGTCATTTACTTTGCATTATTGTTTTTTATCATGTGTTTAATTCCATTTTTTCTTACTTAATCTTTTACTATCAGTTTTAAATGGAATGCATTGACTCCCACCTACTAACTATTATTCAGCAGTCTGTGGTCTTATAATATTTTCCTTTTTTCTCTCCCTTCTTGTTACTGTTGTTGAGTTCTTTCTAGTCTTTCAGAACATACAGAATTTGTATTACAAACCCCAATCCATGCCGTGACTTTGATTCCAGCTCATAACAACCCTGTAGGATGGAGTAGAACTGCCCGAGAGGGTTTGCTAGGCTGTCATCTTTACAGGAGCACACTGGCACATTTCTCTCCAAAAAGGCAGCTAATGGATTCAAACAGCCGACCTTTTGGTTAACAGCCAAATACTTAGATGCTAGGCAACCAGGGTTCCTTAGTGTTTATATACTATTCTTCAGTCCATGATTCCAAACTGGGTTTTGATCTTAGCACCACAACTAAATAATGAAATACTAACCATTAGTTCTTTTGTGACATTCTCCTAGTCATATTTTGATTTGATGAACTTTGCTGTATTCTAGAATCCTCAAGAAAGACATATG
Source organism: Heterohyrax brucei (assembly GCA_028571685.1). Taxonomy (NCBI): domain Eukaryota; kingdom Metazoa; phylum Chordata; class Mammalia; order Hyracoidea; family Procaviidae; genus Heterohyrax; species Heterohyrax brucei. Next base: position 113,716,346 of record CM053166.1, on the reverse strand, counting down.
GTTATGGTTTCATATCTTTGAATATTTGGACATTCAGAATTGGTTTTTTGGTTTGTTTTTCTTGGTCTTGAAAATTGCAGGAAAGCTTGATTAAATACAAGGACTGTCAGTTAAATTTACGAACTCATCCTAGAAGAAATGCAACATACCTCTTTGTTGAATATCACTACAATCACCTTCAAAGTACTCCCCTTGGGAAGCTATGCAGTGACACCAGCGTCTAGACCATCTTTCAAAGCAATTTTGGAACTCTTTATAGAATGGCCATAAGAGCTGTCGTATTACCCTTGATGACCTGAATATCATCAAAATGTCTTCCTTTCAATGTTTCCTCTGTCTTCGAGTAAATAAAAAAAGTAGTTGGGGGCTAGATCAGGTGAGTAGGTAGGGTGTTCCAATACAGTTGTTTGCTTACTGTCTGAAAAATCCCTCACAGACAACTACATAATTGCATTTGCAAATTTGCCACCTTGCCCCTGTGTGCAACAGCTATTCCAGAAAGAGTTCCAATATTGCTTTGAAGGGAGTACTAGGCACTGATGTCAGTGCATAGTTTCCCAAGGGGAGTACTTCAAAGGTGACCGTAGTGCTGTTCAGCAATGAGGTACGTAGCACTTACACTAACTGAATTCGTGAACTTAATTGTCAGATCTCGTACAATACACTTGGTTTGCATTTGGAAAAGCTTTTTAAAAATAATGTTTCATTTTTGCTTTTTAAAATATGTTTGGGAGAAATCTGATTCCAATCTAATGCTTTCGCCTTTTATAAGTTTATTTTCTTTTTTCCTCCCTTGTCCCTTTGCCTGGAGGTCTTGAGGATTTTTGTTTGTCTTTAAAAAATGTTTGCGTTTCACTAGACTATCAGGAAACCCTGGTTGCGTAGTGGTTAAGCAGTATGGCTGCTCGCCAAAAGGTTGACAGTTCAAATCCGCCAGGAGCTCCTTGGAAACCCTATGGAGCAGTTCTATTCAGTCTATATGATCACTGTAAGTCGGAATTGACCCAACGGCAATGGGCTTTGTTTATTCTTGGTGTAGGCTCTGTCATGCAGTTAAGCATTCTGGATTGTTTTCCCCAGCATTCAAAGCAAAGACCAAACTCACTGCCACTGAGTCAATTCCGGCTTATAGTGACCCTACAGGGCAGGGTACAAGTGCCCCATGGAGTTTCCAAGAAGTCCCTGGTGGATTTGAATTGGCGTCTTTTCGGTTAGCAGCGCTATCACCCAAACAGCAGCAACTCACTGCAGTCGAGTCGAGTCCGACTCATAGCAACCCTAAAGGTCAGAGTAGAAGTGGCCCATAGAGTTTCCAAGGAGCGCCTGGCGGATTTGAACTGCCGACTTTTTGGTTAGCAGACGTAGGACTTAACCCACTACACCACCAGGGTTTCCCAAGGGATCCTTAAATGTATAAATGTAGTTCTTTTATTTCCAGAAACACTTCTTGATTTATAGTTTTGCATATTTGTTCTGTTCTGTTGTTTTAATTTTTTTTTTCAAGGTCACTAATAACACAGATGTTCAAGGCTTCTTTCTCTTTCCCATTTTAACACTTTTTTAAAAAAAATTTTCCTTATCTTTTTAAAGTTTGCCCATTGTTCTGCTTTTCTTCGATGTATTTTATTATGCATTGATTTAAAATTATTCTCTTAGGAAACATAATTAAGGCTTCATTTCAGATATAATTTTTTTCCAGAGTTCAATTAATTCTTGTTTCACTTTTGAGTATTTGTTTTTGTCATTATCTGTTTCCAGAATCCCTATTACTTATAGGGTCACAATGAGTTGGGCTTTACTGCAATAGGTTTGGTTTGGGTTTCATTTCTGATTCAAAGTTAGTTTTATATCACCAAATTCTTGTTTCACAACATTAGATTCAGTTTGCTTCAGCTCCTTGTTTAGTCCTAGGGAAGGAATCTTCATGTATTGAAAAGTTTTTCTTTATATTTTTTAATCTTTACCCTACAATTTTATGGATGTCTGTTTCCTTATCAGTTTGTGGACACAGTTTAAGGGTATCTTCTTCTGCTAGTTTTACCCTCCACTGTGCAATTTCTTCTGTGGATAATGTGGATGCTGTTTGGGGAAGGCAGAAGGTCTGACCTGTCTAATTTCTCTTTACTTTTTGCAGGACCCTTAATTATCTTCCTTGTTATTCCCTTCTTTCTTTTCGCTCTCTCTTCTATCCATTTGGTATACCTTAGGATGCACTCCTTTCATGAATTTTACACTTCCATCCCACACAGATTTAAGTGTCTTCTCCCTAGCCTGGACTAAGAATTAATTACAAATCATGACTTGTTTTAAGTATTTTTGCAGTTTTTTTTAAACTGACTTTCTTTATGTCCTCTACTCTCTACAGAAAATTTCCAGCCTCCCATTCCTTCTGCTCTGCCCACAACCTTTCAGAGAAGGCAGTGGGTAGCTGGCAGGAGCTCTGTTGCAATTTTTTTTTCTTAGAGATGTTTTGAAGGTTGATGTGTTTTCTGGCTCCTAGGAATGCTGAAGGCATAGCATCTATAAGTTTTGTTATCTTGGTTGATTCTATGATTGTTTTTGGAAAATAAGGGGGAAATTCAGAATCAAGTTGTCATTATTTGCCTCTCTTTTCTCTCTCCTTTCAGTCTGTTAAATAATAAGTGACATCACAGTAAAATAAAAAAGTCCTAAATGTTCACATAATTCATCTTTTAAAAATATGGGCAGAGAAAACTGTGGAAGTTACATATAGGTGGGCATGTAAATTTATACGGGAATGTACATTTTCACTCAGTCATATTAAATAAAAAGTAATAATAATAATAATAAAGAAAAAAAATGAAACCTGACAAGTCCATAAACTTAGCTGTTCTAAGTGCTACACAGCTCACTGATGAATATCACTATGGTCACCTTCAAAGTACTCCCTTTGGGAAGCTATGCACTGACACCAGTGCCTAGTCTACCCTTCAAAGCAATTTTGAAACTCTTTCTGGAAAGACCATTGTGTACAGTGGCAAAGTGGCAAGTTTGTAAACTAATTGTGTAGCTGTCTGTGAGGGAGTTTTTAGCCAGTGAACAAATAACTGTATTGGAACACTCCCCCTACTCACCTGATCTGGCCCTGAGTGACAGTTTTCTTTACTCAAAGATAGAAAAAAAAATACTGAAAGGAAGACTTTTTGACGACATTCAGGGCATCAAGGGTAATACGACAAGAGCTCTGATGGCCATTCCAGAACAAGATTTCCAAAGTTGCTTTAAAGGGTGGACTAGGTGCTGGCATCAGTGCATAACTTCTGAAGGGGAGTACTTTGAAGGTGACAGTAATGATATTCAGCAATAAGCTATGTAGCACTTTTTCTAGGGTGATTTCCTTAACTTAATTGACAGTCCTCATATCTATGGATAAATAAACCTTCTAATTCAGCATAATAAAACAAGATAGACGTAGTTACTCAGTAGCACTGGACTAATGAAAGCCCTATCTTCTGCTGAAGCAAAATCTACACTTGTGTTATTTATTTGATTTCAAAGGAAAGAAAAAAACAGAGCATTTGGCTACACATGTGTTTTTACTTCCAAATTCATCTTTCATAACCTCCCACCTCCAACTTGAGAAAGGAGTGAGTGGGGGAAAGAGACTAGGCATGTTTTGCATCTTTCCATAAGAAAAAAAATATCAGGAATGAGGAAAACCATACCTCTAACATTTCTCAGGTTATTGTTCTCTTAATACCTTAGATTTAACCATCAACAGATGACCTTCCATACCATTCTGAGAAAATAATTCAACAGTCCAGCAGAACAACTGCTTCTCCCATAAGGTTACTGTGATGGTTAAGATTGTGCATCAGTTGGCTGGGCCATGATTCTCAGTGTTTCTGTGTGATCACTCCCTGATGGGATCTCCTGTGAGTAACTAATCAGTTGAAAAGGAGTTTCACTGGGCAAGTGTCATGCACTGAATTGTGTTTCTCAAAAAACATGTGTGACAATCTGGCTAAGCTATGATTCCAGGTATTCTGTGACATTCCTATATGCTGTAAACCCTGCCTCTATAATGTTTGTGAAGAATGACTGGCAGTAAGTAGTGTTCGCAGGCAGGACCTGATGTGTAAGATTGTTATCATGCCTTGAGACAATCTCTTGAGATATAAAAGAAACTAGCAGAGATTTGGGGGACCTCATACCACCAAAAAGCAGTGCCTGGAGCAGAGCGTGTCTTTTGGAAAGGACCTAGGGTCCCTACACATCAGAAGTTACCAGTCCAATATTGATGGCAAGGACCTTCCTCGAGTCAACAGAGAAAAATCTCCCCTGGAGCTGATGCCCTGAATATGGACTTACAGCCTACTGGACTATGACAAAATAAAATTTATCTTTTTAAAGCCATCTGCTTGTGGTATTTCTGTTTTAGCAGCACTAGATGACTAAGACAGCACGTAACTTGCATTTGAATATAAATGTACATTCTATCTTTTGTCCTCTCAGGATCCTTCAGCTGCCTCCTTTTCATCTGACATCTGGTTATTCGGACTTTAATTAAATTCAAAGATAGAAAAAAAATACTGAAAGGAAGACTTTTTGACGACATTCAGGGCATCAAGGGTAATACGACAAGAGCTCTGATGGCCATTCCAGAACAAGATTTCCAAAGTTGCTTTAAAGGGTGGACTAGGTGCTGGCATCAGTGCATAACTTCTGAAGGGGAGTACTTTGAAGGTGACAGTAATGATATTCAGCAATAAGCTATGTAGCACTTTTTCTAGGGTGATTTCCTTACCTGCTAATTTTGAGATTTCATAAGAATTTGCAGCCTATGAGGAAGATTCCTGCTCATCGACCTGCTGATTCTGGGTTCACCAGCCACTGCAGCTATGTGAATAAGCTTCGTTATCTTGCCTACCAATCTTGGGATTCATCGATCTTCATAGTCTGTGAGCAAGAGCCTGGCTCTCCTTACTGCAAGTGCTGGATTCACCAGCCCCTGTGGCTAAGTAAATCAGGAGAAGCTTCTATCCTGATCCAGAGTTGGAATGTTCCAGCCTCTGTAATTATGTGAGCCGTATCCATGATATAAATCTCTCCTTCCCTTTTATACATATATACATATATATACACACATACACACGTAAAACCAGTATATATACATAAAACCAGTAAAGTACATACATACACACACACACATATATATGCATACATACGTATATATATACCAGTGAAGTATATATAAACTACTAAAGTATATGTATATATACATATATGTGTATGTATATATGTATATACATATAGATGTACACAGAGAACCGAGTCTAAAACAGTCACTCACCCAGTATCTGCCACTCCAGGACCACTGGTGGGCATTGTTAAGCTTCCTCCTCCCCCATGAGATTCCAAAATGAGTAATAAGAGTACATTGTTTAATTTGCTTCAAGTCTGCTCTATCACCAAGAGTAATAATTCACTACTTAAATTTCCCATCCCACTTTATAACCAACTACATTCTTAAACACTGCTCATCAGAGCATCTGCAATAAGATTAAATGATGATGTGGAAGTACTACAGAAATAAAAGCACCAAGAAAAATAGAGATGTTTTAATTATTTGTTTTAAATATGATGCTTTCTATTAAAAAACCCATTAGAGAAAAATGAAGACAATTAAGACACTGTATCTTTTTTCCACAAATATATCAATGAACCACCCAAAGCCTGGCACGATTCTTTAATGTCCAATTGCAATGAAAGTCTAAAATAAAATTATATTTCTTATTTAACATGCAAAAAGAAACTCGTTTTCCAACTTCACAGTTTGCATAGTCTTGAGAGAGAGACTCAATTCCTTGCAGTGTTGAATAAGCAATCTTATTTCCTTTGCTGGGCTTCCACCCCTCCTAGTTTTGTATCTGAATGCTGCTTTTGCTTGGAGGTTATATGCAAACCTCACTGCACCTGCATAGTATGAGTAAGAATGTTGCTGACATAACTTGTGGGAACCTGCTACTTGTAAACCCCTTAAAAGTAACTTGCTGCCTGTGCTTGGGAAGCAGTCTTGATGGCAGTAGCTGCAACTGACTCCTTTTCCTTGTGCAACGAAACAAAGGTCACTTTCCTGTGTCTCATGTTTACTGGCTTGGCATGAGTTATGTTGAGCAAGAACCTGGGGTTTCCACCTGATTTCTCTCTTTTTTATAAAGATTCTATCGAGATATAATTCAAACACCCTATAATTCACCTATTTTAAGTGTGAAATTCAATGACTTCTCAAATACTGACAGACTTGTGTAACTGCACTACCATAAATTTTAGAACATTTTCATCACTACAGAAAGAAATCCTGTATTTATTAGCAGTTGTTTCTCATTTTTGCCCAGTACTCGAGCCCTAATATTAAATAACTCTTGCCATTGAGTCATTGAGTCTTGATTTCAACTCACAAGAGCAGAATAGGATAGAGTAGATGTGTCTCATAGGATTTTCAAGGAATGGCTGGTGGATTCAAGCTGCTGAACTTTTGGTTGGTAGCCAAGCTCTTAACCACTTCGTCACCATTAATCTAAATTCTGTGACATTGCTTGATGTGGAGAGTGGATGCTGCATGAATGTTATAGAGCTTGGGTATAATAAGGACTAGGATAAAATCTAATTTCCCTTTCTCCTAGTTTTGTGATAGAAAAACTGTCACAAGTTTCTTTGCTGGTTAGTAAATAAGTCTTCATAAGTAAAACAAAGAAGGAAATGCTCTATGACACATGCTATCTGATTTAAATTGAAAGTTCACATCTTGGTTTTGTATTATAACCACCTTATGATTCTTAGATCACGTGATCACAAGTCAACCTCAGGCACTATGTAGCCAGGTGTCGTGGAATGAATTGCTTTCCCAGAATACATGTGTATCAACTTGGCTAGGCCATGAGTCCCAGCATTGTGTGATTGTTCACCACTTTGTCATCTGATGTGATTTTCCCATGTGTTGTAAATCTTGCTTTTATGATGTTAATGAGCTGAGATTAGTGGCAGTTATGTTAATGCGGCAGGGCTCAATCTTTAAGATTGTGTTTTAAGCCAACATTTTTTGAAATATAGAAGAAAGAAGCAAATAGACAGGGGACCTCATACTGTCAAGAAACAAGAGCCAGGAGAATAGTATCCTCTGGACTCAGGGTACCTGAGCTAAGCTTCTCTTTCAGGGGAAGACTGATAACAAGGACATTTCCTGAGTGCTAGCAGAGAGAAGCTTCCACTCTAGCTGATACCCTGAATTCAGACTTCTAGCTTACTAGGCTGTGAAAGAATAAACTTCAGCTTGTTAAAGCCATCTACTTGTGGTGTATCTATTATAGCAGCACTAGGTGGCTGAGATACCATGTAATTAAAACCCCACAACCAATCCTGTAAGCTTTTTAATCTGTAATTACGTACATATCCTAGTAATGGTCCCCTCCCCACTTCTGTAGTCCCACTGATGACTGTGATTAATTGATCTGCTACCAATTAGCACTTTGTGATGACTTTCTTAGTCCTCTGTAGAATATAATAGACACTATGACCCTGATTCAGTGGATTTTTTCAGTGGTACATGCTGATGGTCTTTCTCATTTGAATGATGGTCTTTGCTTTGGCTTTATAAAAATCTCTTTTTATTAAATTTGAGTCTGGGGTCTTTTTCCCTTACAACTGCCTACTCAGAATATTTTGTATGAATGGAATAGTGCAGTATGCAATCCTTTGTGACTGGCTTCTTTCAGTTTTAATGTTTTCAAGACTGATCCATGTAACATGTATTAGACTGTACTTGCTTTTTTTTTAGTGCTGGAATAATATCCTATTGTATGGATATGCTACATTTCTTTTAGCCATTCACCAACTGATGAACATTTAGAATGTTTTTTTGACTATTAGGCATAAAACTACTATGAACAGTCATGTCCAAATTTTCTCTTAGCCATATTCGTGGTAGCAGAAATGGCGGGGTGCGTTAACTTCTTGTTGCTGCTGTAACAAATGAGGACAAACTTAGTGGTGTAAAAAACACATGTTTTTGAATTTTATTTTATAGTTCTGTAGGTCAGAAGTATGAAATGGATCTGACTAGACTAAAATCAAGTTGTTGACTGGGCTGTGCTCTTTCTCAACTGCAGGGAGAATTTTATTTCTTTGCCTTTCTCAGCTTCAATAGACTTTCTGCTCTGTTAGAACATGGTTCATTCCTTCATCATCAAGGCCAATACTGTGATGTTTTCAAATGTCTCTTACTATGTCTGTTTTAGGCAACTAGTGCTGTTCTAACAGAAATATCACAGAGTGGATTGCTTTAACAAAGTAAACTTTGGTCTTACACAGTCCAGTAGGCTACAAGTCCAAAATCAGGAAGTCTGCTCCAGGGGAAGGCTTTCTCCTTTGTTGGCTCTGGAGGAAAATCGAGTATTGCACCAGTCTTTGTCCAGGAAGCATCTTGGCACATGAACCTCAGGTCCGAGGGCGTGATCTTCTCCTGGTGCTGTTTTCTTTTTTCTTTAACATGACTGGGTGAAAATGTACATTCCCGTATGAATTTACATGCCCACCTATATGCAGCTTCCACTGCTCTACCTGTCCGGTGACAGCACACTATTCCTCTCTGCTCCATACATGTCTCATCCTCCCCAAAGCCTCCTTTCCCCTCCTCTCCACCCACTCTCCTTCCTCCAGCCAGTGGTCAGCAGGATGATATCCTATAGATGTATAGAACCATAAAGTGCATCCAATATATAGTCACTCTGCATTGCCAAGTCCAATCCATTCCTGTCCAAAGAGTGGACCTTCATTATAATTTATGGATAAGGGCAGCATCAGGGCCAGGGGCCATGCTCTCAGGGGAACCTCGAAACTGCTGGATCATCAATTGAGGTCTTTTAGTGGAGAGCTCAGGATGCACCCCTTTTTATTCTTGTATTGCCAGTGAGACTCCTCTCTGTGAGCTCCATCGTGGCTATCACTGGTGGTGGCCAGGCACCATCCAGTTCTTCTGGTCCCAGGTCGATGTAGGCACCCACTCTTGTGGGTCTCTCTGTCTTCCAGGTTGTCTTTACCGCATGTCATTTTGGTCCTCTGTGAGCATCCGTTCCTGCTGAGTTGAGACCATTTGCTGTATCCTCGGATAGCATCTTGGCAGCTTTTAAGACCCCAGATGCCACTCACCAATGTGGGGTGCAGAGAGCTCTCTTAGCAAAATGCTAGTTGTGCCAATTGGCCTCGATTTCGCCTAAGAGCATGGTCCCCTGCTCCCTGCTCCAGCTACTCTATCCTTGTAATATTGGGTTAAGATGGAAGGAGTACTCAAGTTATGCTGAAGTCCACTTAATGTTCTTCTTGTTTCTAATGTGTGCTACCACTGCTTTCTCCCAACCAGATTTCTAGCAACTATCTAAACTAAACCCTCCCCCCCTCGCCCTCCTTCCCTCTCCTCCCTTGCAGCTGTCAAAGAGTCTTTTCTTCTATACACAAGTCTGTTTTTGAGATCTTATCGTAGAGGTCTCATACAATATTTGTCCTTTTCTTGTTGACTACTTTCACTCAGCATAATGTCTTCCAGTTGAAACCAGGTTAGCAGATGTTTCTTGGAATCATCATTATTCTTTATCGTTGCGTAGTGCTCCATTGAGTATATGTACCATAGTTTACCTATCCATTCTTCTGTTGTTGGGCATCTGGGTTGATTCCATCTTTTTGCTATCCTGGACTGTGCTGTGATAAACATTCTTGTGCATGTGTCCATTGGTGTGAAAGGCCTTAATTCTGTAGGATATATTCCAAGTAGTGGAATTACTGGGTCAAATGGTATATCGATATCCATTTTTTTAAGGAAGTGCCAGATTGCTTTCCAAAGAGGCTGGACCATTTTGCAACCCCACCAACAGTGTAGGAGGGTTCCACTTTCTCCGCATCCTCTCCAACATTTGTTGTTTTGTGATTTCTGGATCATGGCCAATCTTGTTGGGGTGAGATGGTATCTCATTACTGTCTTGATTTGAATTTCTTTAATAACTAAAGATCATGAAAATGTCCACATGTGTTTTTTGGCTACCTGGATCTCCTCTTTAGTGAAATATCTGTCTATCTCCTTTGCCCATTGCTTAATTGGATGGTTTATCTTCTTCTTATTGATATTTTGTAGTATCTTATAGATTATGGAGATCAGGAGTCGGTCTGACATACAGTTGCCAAATACTTTTTCCCATTCTGTGGATGTTCTTTTAATTCTATTATTAAAGTCTTTGGATGAGCAAAAGTGTTTGATTCTTAATAGTTCTCATTTATCTATTTTCTCTTCTGTTGATTGTGGTTTCTTTCAGAGATTCTGGAGTCTGTCCTCATTGTGTATTAAAACTTGCATTGTTGTTCCTACCTATTCTTGGATGAGCTTTATCGTTTTAGGTTTGATATTTAGGTCTTTATCCGACTCGACGGCACTTGGCTGGCTTGGCTGGCTGTCCAGTTGGAGTTGGTTTTTGTATAAGGTGTAAGATATGGATCTTGATTGTGTATTGCAGATGGATAACTAATTTTGCCAGCACCATTTGTTGAAGATACTGTTTTTACCCCAGTTTAATGTCTTAGGGCCTTTGTCGAATATCAACTGTTCATAGGTAGATGATGTCATCTCTGGGGTCTCAGTTCTGTTCCATTGATCTGTCTGTCTGTTCTTCTACCAGTACCAGGCTGTTTTGACCACTGTGGCAGTGTAATATGTTCTAAAGTCAGGTAATAAGAGGCCTCCCAGTGTGTTCTTCTTCTTTAGTAGTATCTTGCTTAATCGGGGCTTCTTCCCTTTCCTAACAAAATTGGTGATTTGTTTCTCCATCTCATTAAAAAATGATGCTGGAACTTGTATTGAGATTTCATTATATAAATAAATTGCTTTGGGTAAAATAGACATTTTCACAATGTTAAGTCTTCCTATCCATGAGCAGGGTAGGTTTTTCCATTTATCTAAGTCTCTCTTAGTTTTTTGTAGTAAGGGCTTGTAGTTCTCTTTGTAAAGGTCTGTTATTTCTCTGGTTAGATTAATTCCTAGGTACTTTATCTTCTTAGGGGCTATTGTAAATGGTATTGATTTGATAATTTCTTCCTTAACGGTCTCATTGTTGGTATTGGTGCTGTTTTCTTGATGGTGTGAGGTTCCCAATTCTCTGCCTGCTTCCCTTTCCTTTTATCTCTTATAAAATGAAAGCATTAAGGGTGGTGCAAGTCATACTCCAGGGAAACTCCCTTTACAGTGGAACAGAGGGATTTACAGTCCCACCCTGATCCTTTAACACATGGCTTAAGAAAAATCACAAAATGGAGGACAATCACAGAATGCAGGGATTCATGGCCCAGCCACATGGCTACACACATTTTTTGAGAAACACAATTTAATCCATGACAATGTCTTTCTTCTGCCACTGTCTCCCATATATATGGATACTTATGAATACATTCAGCCCAGCTGGATAATTCCACCACAAGGTCTGCTAATTAGAAAAATTAATTTCATCTATAATCTTAATCTCCTCTTGCAATGTAACATAACATAGTCACAGGTTAAAGACAGGAATATTTTTTGGGGGGTGGGGTTCTTTATTCTGTCGGAAACCCTGGTGGCATAGTGGATAAGTGTTATGGCTGCTAACCAAAAGGTTGGCAGTTCAAATCTGCCAGGTGCTCCTTGGAACTTCTGTGGGGCAGGTCTACTCTGCCCTATAGGGTTGTTATGAATCAGAATTGACTTGACGATAGTGGGCTTGTTTTTTTCTTTTTTTTTTTATTCTGTCTATCACACACAAGGCAATATGGTAATTTATGTTTAATCTTTTGAAGGGCTGTTTTCCAAAGTGGCTGTATCATTTTATTATCTCACTAGCAATATATGAAAGTTCCATCTTATTTATATCCTCACTGATACTTGCTATTATCTGTGTTTTTTACTACAACCAGCTTGTGAGCATGAAAAGATATTTCACTGTGGGTTTGATATGCATTTTCCTGATGGTAATTATTTTAAGTGTTTTTCCATATGCTTGACCACTGGCATATGTTGTTAGGAGAGATATTTACAGTCATTTCTCTTTAGTCAATTGCATTATTTGTTGTCTTGTTATTTATTGGTAAGAGTATATTATATATTCTAGACACAAGTTTCTTATCAGATACTTTTCTGGTGGATCATATTCTCTGGAATGTCTTTTCGCTTTAATCATGTCTTTGAAGCACAACTGTTATTTTTTAAATTTAATGAAATCCAATTTACCTATTTTTTAAAGTTATTATTGATTGGACTATTAGTCTCATTATAAAGCAATTGCCTAATCCTAGGTCACGAAGATTTATGCTTTTGTTTTATTTTAAGTTTACTAGTTTTGCATATTACTTTTAGGTTTTTAATCTGAGTTGTTTTTTTTGTACAAGGCATAAGATAGATGTATAACTTCTTTCTTTAGCATGTGAATATTGTTCCATCATCATTTGTTGAAAATACTATTCTTTCCCTGTTGAATGGTCTTATCACCATGATCAAAAATAGCTTGATGATAAACCTGAACATTTATTCTTGGATGTTCAATTTTATTCTGCTTGTCTGTGTCTGTCCTTCCAGTACCACACTGCTTTGATTATTGTAGTTTAATAGCATGTGTTTAAAAATAGCAAGTGTGTGTCCCCCAGCGTTATTCTATTTTCTTCTTTTTTATTTTGTTATTTTCTATATTGTTTTCCTATTCTGAGTCCCTTGAATTTCCACATGAATTTTAGAATCAGCTTGTCAATATCTACCAAGAACCCAAGTAGGATTTCCTAGGGATTGCTTTGAATCTATAGTTGAATTTGAAGAATATGAGGTATGACAATTAAGTTCAAAAATTCGTCCTAGAAAAAGTGGTATATAAGGCATTGCTGAATATCACTATGGTCACTTTCAAAATACTCCCCTTGGGAAGCTATGCACCGAAGCCAGCACCTAGTCCACCCTTCAAAGCAATTTTGGAACTCTTTTCCTAGAATGGCAATCAGAGCTGTCATCATATTATGCTTGATGTCTTGAATGTCATCAAAATATCTTCCTCTCAATATATCCTTTATCTTTGGGTAAAGAAAAAAGTCATTGTGGGCTAACAGTTGAGTAGGAAAGGTGCTCCAATACAGTTGTTTACTGCCTAAAAACTTGCTTACAGGCAACTATACAGTTTAGTTCGAGAACGTGCCACCGTATGCAATAGCCATTCTAGAAAGAGTTTCAAAATTGCTTTGAAGGGTGGACTAGGTTCTGGCATTGGTGCATAGCTTCTTAAAGGGGAGTACCCTGAAGGTGACAATAGTGATATTCAACAATGAAGTATGTAGCACTTAGGACAATTAAGTTTGTGGACTTAACCGTGGGACCTTGTGTACCATCTTAACTATATTGTGTTCCATTCCATAAGCTTGTAACATCTCTGGATTTATTTAGAGTTTGGATTTTTTTCAACAAGTTTTGTGGTTTCAGAGTGTAAGTACTGTATTTCTTTTCTTAAATTTTTCCTACATATTTTATTCTTTTTGATACTATTTTACAAGGAATATTTTTCTTAATTCAATTGTATAATACATTGTTATCATCTCTAATTATCATTACTGTATTAAAAAAAAAGATGTCCCTTTGATAAATAAGTGGTATGCGACCCACACCAAGGTCTTTTCAAACATATTACAAGCATGCAAAAGCTGGAGAATGAAAAAGGAAAGCAGAAGAATTTTTATTTTTGAATTTGGTGTTGTTGAAAAACATTGGATGTGCCAAAGACTGTTAGAAGAATGAATAAGTCAGTCTTAGAAAAATACAATCAGAATGCTCCTGACAAGCAAGAATTATAAGACCTCAGCTCACTTACTTTGGACATATCATCAGGAAAGGTCAATTACTAAAGAAGGACATTATAGTTGGTAAAGTAGAGTGTCAGCAAAAGGGAAGGACATCCTCATGGTGATTAATTGACACAATAGCCTAAACAATATAATAATAATAATAGTAAAAACAATGATCACCAAAATGTTGCAGGACTGGGCAATATTTTATTTGAGTAGGAGGTAAGAATGGCTAACAAAATACAAGAGTCAAACAAAAAACATTAACAGTAGTCATTCAAAAATTTATTGTAGCTTTATTGCTGTTGCCTTTAGGTATTATTGATTATTCTGGTTCCCTTGGTATTCTCTATTGTTTTTCTATTCTGTATTTCATTAAGTTTTGTGTTGCATTTAATTTCTTCTTTTTCCAGTATCTTATGGTAGAACATTGGCTTATTGATTTTAGATAGTTGTTCTTTCTTTTCTAATATAAACTTTTACATAACTGATTTAGCGGCATCCCATACACTTTGGAATATTATGCCTTCATTTTTATTCAAATCTTATTATTTTCCACTTGTTTCTTACAATTACGTCTTTGGCCTATTGGTTATTCAGGAGTATATTTGTTGTTGTTTGTTTGCAAATGAGTATTCATAGTAGCTATAGTCTTTTTTTAAATTTTATTTACTTTGTTGATGAGAAAATACACAGCAAAATATACACTAATTCAACAGTTTTACATGTATTGTTTAGGGACTTTCATTACATTCTTTGAGCTGTGCATCCATTCTCACTCTTCCTTTCTTGTTGTTCTTCTCTTATTAACATAAATTCACTGCCTGTTGTTGTTAGGTCCTATCAAGTCAGTCTTGATTCATAGCAATGCTATGCACAGCAGAAACACTGTCTAGTTCTGCATGACACCCCCAATTGTTTTTATACTTAAGCCCATCGTTGCAGCCACTGGGTCAATCCATCTTGTTGACAGTCTTCCTCTTTTTCACTGACCCTCCACTCTACTAAGCAGGACGCCTTCCCTTCTGACAACATGTCCAAAGTACATAAGATATAGTCTTGTCATCTTTGCTTCCAAAGTGCACTCTGGTTGTACTTCCTCCAGAACAAATCTTTTTGTTCTTTTGACAGTCCATAGTACATTCACTCACCCTTAAGATTCCTATTTAATCTTTCAAATGCTGCTCTAGTTTGATCTCAGACAGATAGTTCTTAAAAGAGCATAATGCTCAAGGTAAACATTTTTTACTAGTTCAGCAAAACTTTTCTTTAGTTTTAAGAGGTCTACAGGGGTTATTTTTGACTTAAAGTTTATCCAGGGGAAACAGTTTCAGGGCTTCATCTAATCTCCAGGAAGTCTGGAGCCCATGAGAATTTGAAATTCTCTTCTGTATTTTTTCCTTTTTAATCAATATTCTTCTGTGGAATCTTTGATGGAAATGTTCAGTAATGATAGCTAAGCACCATCTAGTTTTTCTGGTTTCATGTAAAGGATTCGTGGTTCATGAAGGCAATTAACAATGCATTCCATGTCCTCTTCCTGTTACTCACTCTCTTTCTCTCTGTATTGCTCCAAGTGAATAGAGATCAATTAATGTAAGAGAAACTACTAAAAAAGGAGGATAAAAATAGCTGTATGACTCAGAGAGTATAATCAGGGTCACTAGATAATGCAAGTAGAAATGAATGAATTAGTGTATGTTTTGTTGTGTATGTTCTCAATGACAATAAAATGAAAATAAAATAAAAGTTACACGAAACTGAAAATCAACCTTGATAAAGAAAAACAGGGCAGGAGCACTCTCACTTCTAGATCTCAATGAATATTATAAAGCTCCAGTAATCAAAATCATCTGTTACTGGTATAATGATAGGTATATAGAATAATGGAATAGAATTGAGAGTCCAGAGTTAATCATGCACATCTGTGGTCAAGAAATATTTGACAAGGGAGCTAAACCCATCAAATGGGAAAAACAGTATCTTTTAATAAATAGTTCTGGGAAAAGAATGAAGTAAGACCCATACTTCACACCATATATAAAAAACAACTAAAAAAGGATCAAAGATCTAAATTCACAACTAAAACCACAAAATTTTTAGAAGAAAATGTAGGAATACTGTTTTAAGATCTAGTCCTCAACAACAGATTCTTAGACATGACATCAAAGACACAGGCAATAAAAGACAAAATACGTGAATGGGATCATATCAAAATTAAAATACATCTGTACATTGAAGGGCTTTGCAGACAAAATGAAGAGACAACCTAAGGAAGAGGAGGAAAAGGTTAAGAACTCTAGGTTAGGCAAAGATTTAATATCAAGAATATACAAGTTAACTCCTACAAATTAACAAGAAAAAGACAATAAAAAAATGGACAAAGCATCTGCACTGACATTTCACCAAAGAGGTATGCAAATGACCAACAAACACGTGAGAAGATGATCAATGTCATTAGGCATTAGAGAAACGCAAATCAAAAGAACAATGAGGTATCACTTCATTCTCATTAGGATGGGTAAGATGGAAAATAATGATAATAAAACAAAACAGAAAATAACAAACACTGGCAAGGATATAGTTAAATCAAAACTCTCACTCATTGCTAATGGGAATGAAAAATGTTATATCTGCTGTGGAAAACAGTTTGATGCTCTTCAAAAAGTTAAAAAAAAATATAGCTACCATTTGACCTAGCAATTATATTCTTAGGTATATACCCTAGATACTTGAAAGCAGCAACACAGAGAGACACATGTACACCAATGTTCATTGCAGCGCTACTCACAATAGCAAAAAGGCAGAAACATTCCAAATGACCATCAATAGATGAATGGATAAAGAAAACGTGGTAGCACATTCAATGTAATATTAAGCAGTCATAAAGAGAAATGAAGTCCTGATACAGGAGATGACATGGATGAACTATGAAAATATTAAACTGAGTGAAATAAGTCAGTCACAAAAGGAGATACATAGTATGGTTTTACTAATATGAACCATATAAAATTCACAAATGTATACTGATCAGAGTTTACAGTGGTTACCAGGAGCATGAAGAAGGAAAAATGGAAAATCTTTGGTTAGCTAGCATTGAGTTTTTGTCAGTGGGATGGAAAATGTGCCAATGGGTAGCAGTGATGGTTATACAACATGATTGATATAATTGGTTTCACAGAATTGAACGAACGACAAATGTTGAATTGGTAAATATTGTGTAAGCTATATTTTTATCATAATAAAATAAGTAAATGCAGTGGAAAGTATTAAGCAAAAGACTTGTTTTCCCAGGATACATTTATCATATATGTGGAGATAAACCAGATATTCATATTTTGGCCTTTCTCAGAAAATTACATTTAGACTAACATTGACACATTTTTACAAAATTATGATGGCATCCTCAGTCTCTGATGTTTGTTGGAGATTCCTTTAATTACATCTAGTATATTGAAAACTTTTACATTTCCATTTTTACTTTTTAACAATTCCTGCCACTAGCAACTCCAACTCAGATCCACGATGATAGTTTATAATAGCCAAGCCAAGCCAAGTGCCGTCGAGTCGGATCCGATACACACAGATATTAGCTGCCCTACAAGCGGCACTTGGCTGACTTTACAAGCTAAAAGCGTACAGTAACTATCTGCCCTCTGAGTCATTAAATGCTTATAAAAAGAAAACCCTGGGCTTTGCATAGGGGCTTGAACCACTTATAAACCGTGGAAGATACTGGAGAACTTAATAGACCTTGATAAAAGATAGAATCTGAGGCAAAGATTCAATCATAAGAAAGTGGAATCTTCCGTTATGGGAGCTTTTTAGGCTATGATATGTAGAGCATATCATAGAGTTGTTTTTGTTTTTGTTTTTTTTTAATCCAGAAATGCTACGCTAAGAGAAGATTATTGTTCTACAGGAAAGGAAACGCTAAGTGTATAGAATACACACTTAGTGTCGCCCCTGCTGTACACGCTGGCAAGGATTTACATAAACTGAAGTATTTACAGTAGCCAAAGTAACAGACTTGCAGTTTTTCTCTCAGTTGATTGATACTGTAATAGCTAGATTTGTGTTCTGAAAATACAGACTTAATTGTTCCATTACTTTGCTCAAACATATTCATTATGAAAAAAATCACAGCCTTAATTCATCAACCAAGGATTTTATGAACCAGAGCCTAGGAAACATTTTCAGTCTTACTTTCCATTGTTTTTCATATACCTCATTCTCAAACCAAACTAATCCCTGAGAGTATCTGGCACTTTCCCACTTCTTATTTATTTGCTTATATTGTTTATTCCATTCTAATCTCTCTAAGCAAGATAATAAATATCTCCATTTGCTGATTTTCAAATTTGTTTGTTTCTCATTTCTATTCTATCTACTTTCCCCTAAGTGGATGTGACCTCCTCCCTCTGGACTACCACAACAAATTTTAGAACTTCTAATTATGGAAATTCTCAGATATACACAAAAATAGAAAATGAGGTAATATAATATGATATAATAGCACAGCATAGCATAATAAGCAATTCTACTCTGCACGCATGAGGTTGTTATGAGTTGGAATCAGATTAATGGCAACTAACATGTACAACAATAACTTAATCATTGTTTATTTGTTTGACACTGGATGGAATAATAATGTTTGGCTGACATTTCTTTCTTAATCTAGTGGTTGCCTCCATCTCTCTGTTTCTCTTAATCTTTATTGGTTGGAGAAACTGTGTCATGTATCCTGTAGAGTTTACTAGATAGGATATTGTTGAATTCATACCCACAGTGTCATTCAACCTTTTCCTCTACTGTATTTTTTTAAATTTATAGTTAAATTCAAACACTTGATCAAATGCAAGTTCATTTTATTTTACAAGACTACTTCATACATACTATGGTGTGCTTCTTCTATCAAGAGACATATAATTAAATGTTATCTCTTTTTTTTTACCCAGTGATGTTTATTGCCTAACTCCATTAAATTTTTTGAGGTTAAAACCTGATGACAGTGTAATTCTAACATTCATTAGACAGACTATTTCTAGACGGGATAATGCTTTAAAGAGAAAATTCCTGTCATCTAGTATTTGGTTACCCTGAACTACAGTTAATATTGGAATGACAAGGTTAACGTGTGATTGCTTTATTTAGCAGTTTTCAAGATGAGTTGGTTTCATAATATCCCCCAAAGAAGACCAAGAGAATTTTAATATTTTATTATAAATATATCCTAGATTTAAGCATATTTGATTTATTTCAGCCCCTCAGAACTACTATCCATATTGATATTCAAAAATATCACCTCTTAGATTAGTGGAAACCTCTTTATCTTCAGAGTTCTTTTGACTTATGTCAAAGTAATCTGTGATAGCTACATTACTTTCTTGTATAAGTAGATGTCTAAGGTTCATGTTGTGTATTTCTTGCCCTAGACCTGAAATCAGCCATTCCCCCAATAGATCTTAGCTTCCTTTGGAGGCAAAATGTTATTTAGAGATCAAAACTGGAGGACTAGAAATGCTAGTTGATGCTGAATTTCTTTTTCTTCTTTCTTTCTTTTTGTTCTTTTTAGTGTAAAGGTGCAGGAAACAGAAACATACACACAGACATATATGTGGCTACATCCTAAATCATCTGATTCTTCCACTCAAAGTTCTCCTATGTAGAAAATATCAGTTTTTTTTAACTATTTTATTCTATTGTAGTTGTAGAGAATAGACACAGTCAAATATTCAAAAATTTCTGCATGTACAATTCAGTGACATTGATTACATTCTTCAAGTTTTGTACCCATTCTAACCCTCTTTTTATGAGTTGTCTGCTCACAAACATAAACTCACCGTACCACGTTTTCTAACTAATCTTTCAAATTTCTGTTGTCAGTTTAATCTCATATAAACCCATTTGTGTCATGTTCATTGTGACTCATAGCAACTGTATAGGACAGAGTAGAATTACTCCATGGTGTTTCTAAGGAGAAACTGATGGATTTGAACAGCCTAACTTTTGATTACCTGTTGTTGATCTTAACCTCTGTGCCACCAGGGCTCTTAGATCCCATTTCTATAGGTCTTAAAAAAACACAATGTTCAAGACAGACATTCTTTGTTAGTTACGCTACACTATTATTTAGTTTTAGAAGAGTTCAGTGGATACTTTTAGTTTAAGGTTTAAAGATTATTTTAGGATGATAGTCACAGAGTTTCATCCAACTTCCATAGCTCCAGAGTCTAGAATCCATGAGGATTTCAAATTCCAGAATTTGAAACTCTGTTCTGTATTTGTCCCTTTTAATCAGAATTTTATGATAAAAAATATTGGACACCAAGACAGGCTTTGAGGATGAGAATATCCCTGACACATTGGTATGCAAATAAACTTTTGATCAAAAAAAAAAAAAAAATGTCGAACACTTTTTTCTGGTCTATTGGCAAAGGAGGCAGTGGGTCATATAGACAATTAGTCCTATAATCTGGTTCCTTCTGTGATTCCTAGGTTTCCTTTGTGTGGAGATACACCTTCAAGTGATCCTCTTTCCTCTGTCTATCTCCAAGCCTCGTCTCCCTTAGAAGACACTACTCAGATTGGATTTAAGATCTACTCTGCTCTGATATGGCCTCATATTAACTTCACTAATAACATCTTGACTGACTTTATTTCCAAACAGGTCACGTCTGTGGTGTAAAGGTTAAGACTTCCAACATAAATATATACACAATTCAGTGCATGATAGTGGGTAAGGATAGCTTTCTTTATTTGGTTAATTTTGAAAATCCATAGGATGCAGAGCACTTCAGCATCATCTGACCTTAATGTTACACCCCTTGCCCCATACTCACCCAAGATTGGAGCCTGTATCCTTTTGCGTTTGTAGCTTCTTGTCTAAGTTGTTCTGCTGAGATTTTCTGAGAAAACCTGTTGGAGACTTTGGAGTTCTGCGGCTTTTAGGATTGTCAGAAAATCTCGTGTCTTCCTCTTGCCTCATCCTTGCCAGTTACTGGCAGCATGCAAGAGTTTTGTTACCAATGATATGTTCTCATATACTTACATGTTGTCAGTTTTAGAAATAACTTCTATCCTAGACTTGTGGTCAGTGTTGTCTGTGAGGTTTTAGGTTTTGCTGTACTAGTTGATTTATGAGGAATGACAAATTCACAAACTCACCTTGGAAAAAGTGCTACATACCTCATCACTGAATATCACTATGATTAACCTTCAGAGTATTCCCCTTGCGAAGCTATGCACCAATATCAGTGCCTAGTCCAGCCTTCAAAGCAATTTTGGAATTCTTTTTCTGAAAATGATCATCAGAGCTGTCGTTATGTTATTCTTGATGTCCTGAATGTCGTCAAAATGCCTTCCTTTTAATATTTCCTTTATCTTCAGGTAAACAAAAAAGTCATTAGGGGCCAGATCAGGTGAATAGGAAGGGTATTCCAATACAGTTACTCGATTACTAGATGAAAGCTCCCTCATAGATTTTACTACACATTAAATTCATGAACTTGACACTGTGCCACCATTCACAATGGTCATTCTAGAAAGAGTCCCAAAATTGCTCTGAAGAGTGGACTAGGCACTGACATTGGTGCATAGCTTCGCAAGGGGAATATTTAGAAGATGACCATAGTGATATTCAGCAGTGAGGTATGTAGCACTTAGAACAATTAAGTTATTGGATTTTATTGTCAAACCTCTTATTTTTTATTTGGAATAACAAAGAAACTCAAAAATGATGCTACCATGCCTGAAAATGCCTGTTTCTATAAAACTGATTACATTATATTTTGTATTATAATAATTTATGAATGCATCTTAATTGCTTTTTTTGGATACTGAATTCCATGAATGCAAAGACTACAAATTAGTTGTCTTTGTTTCACCTGTCATGACTGTCAAAAAGCTTGTACATATTTTTAAATTACATTTCTAAATTAATAATTGTAACTCATCATTATCTTCATAGTAATATTTTTGATATGGACTGCATTGGGACTTTGTATAACAATTTTTTTTTCATTAAAGGGTTGAAAACCTTAATTGAAGTGATCATATTGAGATAGCAATGTCAAACCAAGAAGAATAACAACACTGCTACTTTGTTCTCTGAAACAGTTCAAAATTATTTATAAATGTTCTACTGCCTAAAAGCACACCTCTACCATTTTAAGTTTTACCTAACATACTCACTGTCATGGTCTGCATTGTGTCCCTTCAAAAAAATATATGTAGTAATTTGGCTGGGCCTGGATTCCCTGTATTCTGTGATTGCCCTCCATTTTGTGATTTTCTGATTCTGTAAATCCTAATCTCTGCCTGTGGCTAACAGATAAAGTGATTATGTTAAAAGAGGATTAGGGTGGGACTGCCACACCCTTGCTAAGGGAGTTTCCCTGAAGCGCGGCTTGTAGCACCTTTTATCCTTTCTTTCTATGGGAGATAAAACAGGGAAACAAACAGACAACTGGGAACATCACGTCATCAAGAAGGCAGCACCAGGAGTAGAATGCGTCCTTCAGACCTGAGGTTCCTGTGCCAAGATGCTCCGTGAACAAAGATGGACACAACAAGGACCTTCCTCCAGAGCTGACAAGGGAGAATGCCTTCCCTTGGAGCAGACATCCTGAATTTGTACTTGTAGCCTACTGGGACTGTATAAGAATAAACCTTCCTTTGTTAAAGCCAGCCACTTTGTGGTATTTCTGTTAGAGCAGCACTAGCTGACTAAAACCCTCATGAATCTCTGTTAGCTAAATAGTATCTCTTTTGAAAATGACTTCAATAATTGATTGAAGTATACCTTTATGTCTTCTAAAATAAAAATTTCATTGTTACACTTCAAAAATAAGTATTTTTTCTGTGTAGACACAATTGCACATGTCTGAGTTTTTGTTTACCTGAATACTAAACAAGCCAAAAGCCACTGCAGTCCAGTCAGTTTCAACTCATAGACACTGTAGAATACCAAAGGAGATCCAAATATTTACTATTCTTTTTTATTTTACCAATTCTTTTTTAAATTTTGTTCTGTTTAAACATATAATCATGAATTTAAGAATCTCAGAACTTGAAACTATTATTGTTAACTTTTAGTACTTGTCCCTACTAGCTTTTAAAATCAGCTATAAAAATACTGTATTGAACTGAGTTAATATTTAACAATTCTGTCTGTAGGTTAAACAAATGATAAAGTATCGTTTTCATATGTCTCATCTTACATGTTTTTCTCTCTTTCTGAGCAATGTCATTTATTTTATCCTTTCAGTGAGCTAGCAAGTTTTCTGGATTTAAGTCTAAATTTTCATTTTAATGAAAAATTGAAACTACTAGCATTAATTATGGGTAAAAATTCAAGCTCACTCACCTCAACTATATCAAATGTGGCAATTATGTAATCGATTTCTATTAGCTGTTCTTCACTTTGTGTGTGAGTCACATACACATCTGTCATTATCTGTTTGTTAAAAATACATTCATGTGTCTAGTCTTTCTATTAATCTAGTAGTAACATGATCATTGAATGCATCAATTTCTATTAATTATAAATTATCTTACAGTTTCTCCAAAGCATTGTTGTTGCCCCTTTCTTAGTGTAATAAATGGTGTTATACAAATGGTGCAGCAGACTTGCTTTGTTTCCTATCCAGGAACTATGCTCTCTTGCAGAACCCTGCCTTTATTTAGCTATTCATTCTCCTGTGTGCTTTAAGAAGGTGACATCTTCTCCAGTTGCTGTTTCATATTGACTTAGAAAATCATGATAATTCCATTCCCCTTGCCAGTGATCGGTTTAAGACAGGTATGTGACAACGAGCTTTAAGAAGCTGTTATATCACCAAGTGCCTTAATGATTTTTATTGGATCTTTGATAAGAGTTGTGGCTAATTGCCCACCCAAGGAATAAAGAATAGGTAAAAAAAAAAAAAAAAAAATTCAAAGATTTTGCTATGCCACAGGAGCTTTGGGGATGAGCATGAATTCGAATTGATGAAAGAATTGGTTTCAAGTCCGTCAATTCTTGAGATAAAGTGCCTTTTATCATGCATATTTTTGTAAGAAAGTGAAAAAATGAAAGTCTGTAAGTCTGCTACAGGAGTTTTCCCTTGTAAAGACTCATTTTTGTGTTTCTTTACTAATGTGATTTTTCTGGTGAAATAAATAAGCAACTTTTGTAAGTAATGCTATATTTTTTAATCTCTGTACTACTCTGACACAGTTTGGAATTCAATACACATTTATCCTTACCTCTTTCTTCAACATCCTTCATCAAAAATGACACCATGAAACTAACAGGAATGTAGATTGTGTTTTTATTTTTAATAACTGTAAAAATTGCTTTTCTGTCAAAACTGACAAATTCTTATTAGCCAGCTGACCTTGGAACTATTCATGTACAAAGTTCTAAAACATCTAAATAAATGGGCCTATGTCAAAGTGAATTGTTTGCTGGAAGCCCATTGTTATTCTGAAAATGCTAAATACAAAGAAATACCTTAGTCTTGAAAGTCTGAAAGTCTTTCCAATACCTTTTTGTTATTCAGACATTCACATAAGATTATGCAAAACTCACCAGAGCTGATCATATTTTATACAAAATCATAAATGACGTGAGTTCTATTTAGCAAGTTTTGAATTGTAGAATATTACGGGAGAAAAATCAATAGACAGCACATGTAATACATTCTTTTATTCCAATGACAAATTATGTATGAGTTCTTCAATGAGTCTATGCTTTAGGGATGCTCTGTCTTTTACTAAGCTGGCTTAATGCATATGAAGGGATTTGGATGAAATGATGCTGTGTAGGCTCCCTTTCTTTTTACTTCTGAAGATCAAAAAATGCATCACTTAATGCCTTAAGCATGGATATCTCACACCTTCTTGATCCGTCTGTTATGAAGAGCTCACTCCAGTGCCTTTCTAGCTCTTTAAATCTCCCCTTAAAACCTCCCTTTTATCTTTAACTTCTGATTGATTCTGAAGTGTTTGTGATATATTGTGTGAATCAAGCAACGTAAAAATGTGTGTTCCCACCTCACCTTTTGATGCATCTGAACTTTCATTTTTGCATTAGTTCTTGAAATGACGATTTTTTTTCTACAGTAGAATGTGAAAATCAACTGACTCAGAAAGAATAACATTTCAAAACTCTAAAATCACATCTTTCATTATTCTGTTTAATACTCCCTTTGAAACTCACAGGATGTGACAAAACCAAAATGCAAAATGCTTTTAATTGCTTGTGTTAACATTTTCACTTCTACCTTCATGTTAATTATGGAACAGTCTGGTTAAATAAGTTGAGTAGGTGCCAAGAGTTAAGCACTAAAAGTGGCACTGAAAAAGGCTACCACAGAAGTAGTAACCAGCCAGCCAGCCAAGTGCCTTCAAATATTCTTAATTCAGAGTTACTAGCAATAATATTCAAATACCCGCTTGGTTCAGTGCAATGGATTTTTTTTCCCCTAAATAGGAGTAAAGGTCAAGAAAATGCATTGTCTAACTGGCTGTCTGAGATCCACTTCTAAGTTTTTGAAGGATTTTCCAGAAGTTCTCTTGTTCCTTTCAAGCCACCTGATTTCTCTGTCACAGTGCTGCTTCATCCACTACTGGTTGGTTGGGAGAAAACAGCTGAAAACAACATGTAAAAAGATTAACAATCAGCTTTCACCACTAACCTCAGAACCAGACATGATACACCTAGAAAATGAATGAAAGAAACGTTACCCACCCAGTTTCTTGGTTTCAAATGGACTTCTTTTTTTTTGCAAATTGGGGTGCTTGTTAAGGGGCAGGTGAAAATTATGTAGACATATTAGTGTATGTTAATGTAAGTTACCTAGATATAATGCTACTAGTACTACTAATAATACTGACTACAATAGCAATGATTCTCCAAAGAATAACTTTTTTGTAATTTATGTACAGATAATGTGGCAGGCCTTATATTTAGCACTTCTAGGCATTTTTTTCTTTAACTTAAAACTCACACAGATTCTCTGACATAGGTATTAGCAATTCTCTTTAGAGATAGCGAAATATGGCCCATTTATTTAACAGGTGGTAGAGCAGCTGCTGCCCCACTTCACAGCTGTTATCTTAATCCCTGGAATATATGAATAGTATGTTATATCGCAAGGGAGGATTGAGACTGCAGGTAGAATTAAGGTAACTAACCTCTGACATTACACTAGATTTGCTTGTATTATCCAAGTGGGCCCAGTTGAAAGGACCCCCAAGAGGGGAGACCCCTCCTCAAGTCACAGGTGATGGCGTAACCCCAATCAGTCACGAAGTCTGCAGCTTGATGCAACAGCAAGAGGCTTTTATTCCAGCGCGCTGGGGCTCAATCCATACTCTCGTCAGAGTAGAGGGAATGAGCCCCGAACAAGAGAATTACAGAGTATATAAAGGCAGAGTCTTACATTCTTGGGGAAGGTGGGGTTGGGGAAGGTTCCACGTGGGGTAATTTTTTTGTGGTTTGTATTAGCTCGGGGCTAGGGCGGATATTTCGGGTGCATTTACTTCCTGGTATTTCTGAAACTAGCCTTTTTTGGGTAAGTTCCTTCTTGTTATTCCCGAAACCAGCCTTTTTGGGTAAGTTCCTGGAACTCTGAGGGAGTTGGTCCTATATTGTCCTGCTCTTTGGTATGGAGGATCTCACACAGTGTAATCACAAGGTGTTTAAATGGGTAAGAGGAAGACATAAGAGAATCAAAGGAAAAGCACTATGAGAAAGAGCAGACTGTCAGGGGACATGAGCCAAGTAATACGAACACATCTAATAGCTGGAATAAAGCAAGAAAATGATTTTCTCCCCAAACCAGAAAAAGCGGTAGTCTTGCCAATACCTTGATTTTAGCCCACTGAGAACACATTTCTGAATTCTGAACTCCAGAAAAGATAGTAAATTTGAGTTGTTTTAAACTGTTAAGATTCTTGTGACTTCTAGCTGCATCAATAGGAAACTAACACAATAATATCATGGACATGCTTCTTTCTTGCCAACAAGCATCCACTCCCCACGTCTGTGGCCACACTGTATTGATTTCACTTTTGGAAACTATTCTTTGTCTGTCAGATTAAGTGCTTCCAGAGGAATTACAACTTTCCCCAGGCTTCAAAGGTCAGCATGTGACTCTAGTGGAGCTAATTAATATTTCTCATTCCTTCCCACCAAAGCACTTCAAGAATAAATATGACACAAATTAAATTAAATGTAGCCAATTCCAGGGATTTTGTTTAAACTATTAGGGAAGCTGAGTTTTTCATGGTGCCTAAGAATAGAGCCAATACTGAAGTAGAGTTGAGAAATGAAAATAAATCCCACTGTGGTGATATTATGTGAACATTGCATCAAGTCATAGAGGAAAATATGTCTACTATTGAATGGCTCAACCACCATCAGTGCTTTGAACAGTGGACTAGATGCTGGAATCAGTGCTTAGCTTCCCAAGGGGAGTGCTTCGAAGGTGATGGTAGTGATATTCAGCAGTGAGGTATGTAGCACTTTTTCTAGGATGGGCTCACGAACTTAATTATTTGTCCTCGTATACCTCTTTGTGTCCTTACTTAAGTCACTTTGAGTTAGGCATTCTGACTCTTGAAACAGAAAGTATCATCACTGATACAATACTCATCCAACTTCATATTGAAACTTAGGCAGAATGTAACACAAGTTTTTCTGACCCCAAACTCTGTGTTTTTAATCTCCTGCTTAATTTTCCATGATCACAAATTACTTGCTCCAAGATAATTGTGCAAGAAGTCATAAGTTCTAAACACACACATGAATTTTTCTGCACTTGTTTTCCATGGTCACCTATTCATGCATTCAAAACTCCTTTCAATGAGTCTCTACAAAGAGACAGAGCTATAGATATACATTGCTAGTAAATTTGAAGGTGATCACAACATAATTTATGATCCTTTGTCTTATGAAGGATCATAAAGAATTATAGATAACATTTTGAAGACCAGGAATTTCAGAACACTTGACTGTACTCATGAGAACTTGTGTGTAGATCAAGAGGCAGTCCTTCAAAAAGAGTAATGGGTTACTGTTCGGTTTAAAGTGAGGAAACGTGTGTACAAGGGTTGTATCCTTTCACTGTATTTGGTCTGTATACTGAGTGTTTTAGTCAGCTAGTGCTGCCCTAACAGAAATACCAGAGTGGATGGCTTTAACAAAGGAAAGTTTATTCTTACACAGTCCAGTAGGCTACAAGTCCAAACTCAGGCTTTCCCCCTTGTCGGCTCTGGAGGAAAGTCTGGTATTGTACCAGTCTTTGCCCAAGGAGCATCTTGGCGCAGGAACCTCTGGTCTGAGGGACATGTTCTTTTCCTGGTGCTGCTTAATTGATGGTGTGAGATTCCCAATTCTCTACTTGCTGCTCTTTCCTTTTATCCCTTGTAGGACAAGAAGACTAAGGGTGGGCCAAGCCATACTACAGGGAAACTCCTTTTACAGTGGAGCAAGGAGGTAATCCTATGAAGGGATTTATAGTACCACCATAATCCTTTAACATATATCAAAGAAAATCACAAAATGGAGTACAATCACAAAATAATCAGAATCATGGCCAAACCCCATGGCTACACCTATTTTTGGGGCAGCACAATTCAATCACTGGTACTGAGTAAAACTCCAAGAAGGTGGACTGTATGAAGAACACTGGGACAATAGGATTGGAGGAAGATTCGTTAACAACCTGCATTACGCAGATGGCACACTTGGCTTGCAAAAAGTGAAGACAACTTGAAACGCTTACTGAAGAAGATCAAAGATGACAACCTTCAATGTGGACTTAGCCTCAATATAAAATAAAAATCCTCACAACTGGGTCAATAAGTAATATCATGATAAACAGAGAAAATACTGACGTTGTCAAGGATTTCATTTTACTTGGATCCATAGTCAAGACCCAGGGAAGCAGCAGTGAAGAAATTAAGTGATGTATTTCATTTGACAAATCTACCTCAAATGACCTCTTTAAAGTTGTAAAAAGCAAAGATGTTACTTTAAAGACCCAAACCATATTGTTCTCATCTGCCTCATATATATGTGAAAACAAAGCAATAAATAAGGAAGACTGAAGAAGAGCTTAATTATGGTGTTGGCTAAGAATACTGAATGTATGATGGACTGCCAAAAGTATGAATAAGTTTCTCTTGAAAGAAGTATAGCCAGAATGCTCTTTAGATGCAAGGATGGCAAGAGTTTGTCTCATGTACTTTGGACATGTCATCAAGAAGGATCAGTCCCTGAGAAATGACATCTTGCTTGGTAAAATAGAGGGTCATTAAAAAAAGGAAGACATTCAATAAGATGGATTGACACAGTAGCTGCAGTAATGGGCTCAAACATAATAATCATGAGAATGGTGCAGGACTGGACAGTATTTGATTCTGTTATATATGGGGTTGCTATGAGTGAGAACGAAACGGATGGCACCTAACAACAGCAAAATTAAAATCTTGTTTAAAATTATTAATAACACCAAATAGGAAAACTTAAGACAACTGAGAGGAAATGACTTCCCCAAAGTTATACATCGAACTGTGGTAGAGTCACGAAAATAAGTCGTTTATTAACTGTTAGCCCAAATATTTCCACAGCTAAAGGTGCAAGAAATCTCAATCCACATATGTTATAGAAAAATGACATGGAGGAGACCTTCACTGAGACCCACAAGGCATTGTGTAATCTTAAGATCATGTTTGCCTTGTTTGGATCACAGAATGATTGACTGTTTCCACTCAAAATAAAAGTTTAATCCTTTCTGCAAGGGAGGTTGGATTTTCAGTCCAATGTTTTATGCCACCTTTTGGCTGGGAGCCTAAACTAAATATTTGTCCAACAATTCCATCCCTATCCTAAAGTAACCCTGGCCCTCCACCACAGGACTATCTCCGCCACAAATATTACAACTATTTCTAATTTAGAAATGTGTTTCTCTGTAGTTAAACTGCAAGCCATTTGAGGGAAAAGACAAATGGTTCATTGTATTTTGGGATCATCAGGATACAAAAGATCACTATATGCTTTCTATTAAAGAAAATTCAATCACATTGACTAAAAAAAAACCTTAGAGGTTAACAGTATCAAATGTCTCTGGGCATGTGGAAAAATTAACACTCATATCGCTGGAAGACATGTTAGTTGCGATACATTTGGGACAATTAACATGGCGGTTTCTATTAAGTTTTACAATGCACGTGTTTGTGAGCCAGCAGTTCTAATTCTAGTAATCTATCACACGGAAACAAATACTTCATACACAAGCCAAGTATGCTAGTTGCAACATTATCTGGAATGGCAAAAATGTTGTACCTGTTCTAGATGTCCATAATGAGATAATTGTGTAATAAATGATAGCATATCAACAGCATAGTACTACTGAGTAATTAAAACAAATTAGGTAATTTTATATATAAGCTGATAGAAAGATCTTTGTGTCATATTGTAAGCACAACAATAACGTATGATATGATTTAGAGGATTCAATTTTTTTAAACACAACACATTGTACAGTTGATAAAAATATGTTTTAAAAAAGGATACATATGGTATCCTAACAATTATATAGGCAGAAAACATTGGAAAAGTCAGCAAGATATGATTCATTTTTACTCTACCTCTAGCTTATTTGAGTTACTGTAATGATCATGAATTGTTCTAGAGACCACATATTCCTGTTTTTAAAATTGTTTTTATTTTTTTCATTGTATTTTAAGTGAAAGTTTACAATTCCAGTCAGTTTCTCATACAAAAACTTACATACACTTTGACATGTGATCCTACCTGCTCTCCCCACACTGTGACAGCACACTGCCACCCTCCACCCGGTGTTACCCATATCCATTTAACCAGCTCCATGCCCCCTCTGTCTTCTCATCTTGTCTCTGAAACGAGTTGCCCAGTTAGTCTCCTGTATCTACCCAATCCAAGAAGCATACATTTCACCAGTATAATTTTATGTCTTCTAGATCAGTTCAACTTTTGAGGAACTGGCTTCTAGAATGGTTTCAGTTCTGGGCTAAAAGAGAGTCTGGGGGCCGTGTCATCAAAGGACCCTTCAGTCTGTCAGAAGATCAATTCCAGCCTTTTTACTAGAGTTGGAGTTCTGCGTACTATATTTCTACTGCTTCATCAAGGATTCTTTGTTGAGCTCCCTGTAAAGTGAGTCTTTGGTGATAGCCAGGCACCATCTATTTCTTCCAGTCTCAATCTCTGTTACATGTGGCTCTTTCTGTTTCTTGGGCTCTTATTTTCCTTTTGTTTTTGATGCTCTTCTTTATCCTTTGTTCCAGTTGAGTCAAGACCAATTGATGCTTGCTTAGATGGCCACTTGCTAGGTTTTAAGACCCCAGACACCGCTCTCCAAAGAGGTACACAGAAAAATTTTTTAATAAACTTTGTTTTGCCAGTTGACCTAGATGTCCCCTGAAACCATGGTCCCTAAGCTCCTGCCCCAGCTACTATGTCCCTTGAAGTGTTTGGTTTTGATTAAAATACTTCTAAGCTTTGGGTTTAGTCCAGTTGTGCTAACTTCTCTACTGTTTGTTGTCTCTCCCTTCACCTAAAATAATTCTTGTCAATGATCTAATTAGTAAATACCGCTCTCCCTCCCAACCCCACCTTGTAACCATCAAAGAATGTTTTCTTCTGTGTCTAAACCTATTCTAGAGTCCTTGTCATAGTGGACTCATACAAAATTTGTCCTTTTGTAATTGACTAATTTCACTAAACTGAATGCCTTCCAGATTCTTCCATGTTATGAGAAGTTTCCCAAGTTCATCCTTGTTCGTTATCATTCCACAATATCTCATTATGCAAATATACCATAGTTTGTTTAGCCATCCATCCATCCATTGATGGGCGTGTAGGTTGATTCCATCTTCTTTCTATTGTAAACAGTGCACAGTGAACATTGGTGTGCATGTATCTATTTGTGTGGCTGCTCTTATTTTTCTGGGATATAGTCCATGAAATGAGATTGCGGGATCATACAGCATTTCTATTTCTAGCTTTTTAAGAAAGTGCCAAATTGATTTCCAAAGTACTTGTTTCATTTTACAATCTCACCAGCAGAGTGTGAGTGGTCTAATCTCTCTATGTCCTCTCCAACATTTTTTATTTTGTGTTTTTTGGGTTAATGTCAGCCTTGTTGGGGTAGGATGGTAATTCATGGTATTTTTAATCTGTATTTCTCTTATGGCTAATGTTCATGAGCATTTTCTCATGTATCTACTAGACTCCTGAATGTCTTCTTTGGTGACATGACTGTTCATACTATTTGTCTACTTTTTTTTTATTATGATTAAGTGAAAGTATACAATCGAAGTAATTTTACATACCTGCCTCTCTATAACTCTATCTGCTTTCCCTATCCTGTGACAGCACAGTCCTCTTTTTCACTCTTTATTACTAGTATCCTCCCAGTGAACACCTGTTCCCTCCTCTCCACACTTTCCTCTCTCCTCTAGAAAGAAACCAGTAGGACAGCCCTCTATAAATGTATAAGACCATAAAATACACACAGCATGTGCTCACTCTGTATTCCCAAGTGTAGTCCATTCTTAGTCTGAAGTGTTGATCTCGCTACTGGTTTCAGGTCTAGGACAGCAGCAAGTCTAAGGGCCATGTTCCCAGGGGACCCTCCAGGTTGTCAGACTATCAATTCTGGTCTTTTAGTAGATTTCTTGATCTACACACCTCTTTTTCTCATATTACATCAGAGATTCCACATATTGCCCCTATCAAAGCTGTCTTTGGTGGTGGCCAGGCACCATCTCATTCTTCTGGCTTCATGCTGATGTAGTTTCCCAATCATATGGTTCCTTCCGCCTCTTGGGCTCATTTTTCCTCATATCTTTGATGTTCTCAGTCATTTGTTCCAGGTGGATTGGGATCAATTGATGTTCCTCAGGGGGCAGCTTGCTCGCTTTTAATGTCCCAGTTGTTAGTCTACTTTTAATAGGATTATTTGTCTTTTGTTTTTGAGGCTTTTTCGTATCTTGTAGATTTTATAGATTAGATGCTGATTGGGTTACTCTTATTTTTCTAGATTTAAACCATCCGTTTTCTTCATATTGCCTTGACTTCTCCAAATGAAAGATCTGTGACTGCATTTTCTTTTATGTGCCTCTTTTTCATTATAATGTTTACATGATGACATCTCTGTTTCCCTGTTTTCAATTGTCATGGATTGAATTGTGTTCCCTAAAAATCTGTAGTGATTTGGCTAGGCCATTGTCATGGATTGAATTGTGTCCCCCCCCCAAATGTATATGTTGATTTGAGGAGTTCTAATATGGTGCCCTTCCTCTCATGTGTTGTGATTCCTGCCTCTGTGATATTGATGATGGAGAATGGTTTGCAGTTGTGTTAGTGAGGCAGGACTCAAGCTTGTGGAATATAAGGGAGAGAAGTGAGCTGAGGAAGTTGGGAACCTCTTGCCACCAAGAGAGAAGCACTGAGAGCAGAGCACATCCTTTGGACCTGAGGTTCCTGTGCCGAGATACTCTCACTGGATTTGAACTCAGCCTACCGGACTGTGATAAATTCTCTTACTGAATGGACTTACAATTTGTAAATGGATTTGCAGCTTACCAGACTGTCTCAATAAAAGCTTCTCCTCATGAAATCTTCCACTCGTGGTATTTTCTGTTAGAGCAGTACTGGGTGACTAGGACAGCCATGATTCCTGCTATTCTATGATATTCCTCCTATTAGAATTCCTGCCTCTATGATGCTAATGAGGGTGGATGGGTGGCAGTTGTGTTGACAGAGCAATATTCAAAGTGTAAATTTGTTTTGTGCCTTGAGGCATTCTCTTGAGATATAAAGGAGAGGAGCTAGCAGAGATATTTGGGGACCTCATACCACCAAAAAGCAGTTCCAGGAGCTGAGCACATCTTTTAGAAAGGACTGGAGTTCCTGTTCCTCAGAAGCTTCCAGTCCAGGGGAAGAATAATGACAAGGACTTCATACAGTGCCAGCAAAGAAAGCCTTCCCCTGGAGTTAACACCCTGAATTTGGACTTTCAGCTTACTAGAGTATGACAAATAAAATTTCTCTTTTTAAAGCCATCCACTTTTTGTATTACTGTTAAAGCAACACTAGATAAATAAAACATCAGTGTTTTGTCTTTGATTTATTTTTATGATTTCCCTGTTTGGGTTGATATCCAGTTGCTCTGTTTTACATTGTAGATTTTGGTTGCTATCTGATGTTATTGATTTTCTAGCCAAAGGACTCCCCTTAATCTTCTTGTAATAATTTTGATTCAGTTTTTGCAAGTGCCCTAAATTTTGGTTTATCTGGAAATGTCCTAATTTTGCATCATATTTGAGAGACAGTCTTCTTGGATATCCATGAGTATTCGTGGCTATCCATTTTTTTTTTCCTTCAAGGCTTTATACATCTAATCCCATTGCTTCTTGCCTCCATGGTTTTTGCTGAATTGTCCCAGCTCAGTCTTATTGACTCTCCATTATAGACTATATTTTATTTATCTCTACCTGATTTTAAAATTACCTCCTTATCTTTAGTTTTCATAAGTTTTCTTTTAATATCTACTATTGGCTTTGTGTGTGTGTGTGTGTGTGTGATCTACCTTCTGTGGAGTTTAATGACCATCTTGCATAGATATCTTCTCATCTTTCATGATATCAGGGAAGTTTTCTGCCAACAAATCTTAAACCATTCTCTCTGTATTTTTTGTTAACCCCCCCATTCTAATACTCCAGTCACTTATGGATTATTCCTTTTGATAGAATCCCTCAGAACTCATAATGCTTCACTGTTTAAAATTCTTTTGACTGATTTTTCCTTAAATATGTTGTGTCAGTTGCTTTTTCTTCAGTCTCATTAATTCAGCCTTTTATTGCCTCAATT
The DNA here is from genome assembly GCA_028571685.1 of Heterohyrax brucei. Lineage (NCBI taxonomy): Eukaryota > Metazoa > Chordata > Mammalia > Hyracoidea > Procaviidae > Heterohyrax > Heterohyrax brucei. The sequence goes on along the minus strand of CM053166.1, from coordinate 113,681,593 downwards.
CTGCTCCTTTGACTTTCTGTAGAGTTGTTTAATTCTATGATTTTATTGTTAATCTGCTGAATTTCTGATTGTTGTGTCTCAAGGATTTCCTTTTTGTTGTTGTTGTTTTGTTTTCAAGGATTTCTTGCACCCTGTACTATTTGTCATTATGCTCTGCTGCATTTTGCCTGATCTCTTTTGTGATCTCTTGAAGAGTTCTGAATATTAATCTTTTGTGTTCTACCTCTGATAATTCCAGGGAATTCCCTTCATCTGGAAAATTTCCCTCTTTTATTTTTGTTTAGGTAGCTTTCTGAAGCCATTGTTGTCTGTCTCCTTAAGAGATTTCATATTGACTTTGTATATGAGCCATCAATAAGTTGGTGTATTTATTTATGTTTGCTTACTGTATTCTAACTTCCCTCTCTCTCTCTTTTAAAAAAAATTTGAAGTGTCATATAGGCTGGTGATATGAGCTAGTTTGATTATTGGTATTTTAGAGGTTCTAATACCCTGTCGCCATGAGTCAGATCTGATTCGACAGCACTGGGTAACACTGTGTCACCATTTAGTGAGAGCTGTCACTAGCCATGTGGGCCCAGGCACCCATTTACTTTTCTTGTACATTTTCAGCTCAGGTGCCCAGGTAGTAATTCAGCAAGTATGTGGTGCAGGCTCTTCCCTACAGCGCTACATGAGCAGGCTGATTGGTACAGGCTCAAGTAAACGGCTTCACATGCTGAGAAATTTATGGGGCTGACAGCTGTCTATGAGTGTCTTTGAGAAAAGGGTTCCCCTCCTCCTTACTGTGAGAAGTTTGGTAGCTTTTACTGTAGGATGAAGAGGTGTTCGACTCTGTAAGCAGTGCTAAAAGGCTTTCAAGTTCCATGGACCCCTTATGCCTGTGCCTACAAAGTATCTGTTTCTTTCCTGAGCTCCTGGCTCAGGGGAACTGGCAAATTTTTTCCCCCGTTTGTTAAATTGTTCCCTCTCCATATCTGGGAGAATAGCTCAGGGCAAGAGTAAAAGATCCTACTTCTAGCTCAAGCAGTGCATCAGAATATGGAGCCTGATGCAGTGCAGAGAAGAGAGAGGGAAGCACTGGGAAAGGGAGAGAGGTTTAGCCTGAAAGTTTTATATCCACAGACAGCAGGTTAGACACAAGCCACTTAGCTTTTGATGATTGTCATGGATTGAGTCATTTTCCCTACAAAATCTGTGGCCATTTGGTTGGGCCATCATTTCTAATATTTTGTGATTTTCCCATGCTATACACCCTAATCTCTTCCTGTGGCTAATAGGATGATTATGTTAAAAGAGGATTAGGATGTGACTGTAACACACTTGCAAAAGGAATTTCCCTGGAGTGTGGCTTGTACCACCTTTTAACCTTTCATCCTACAGGACATAAAAAGAGAGGGAACCAAGCAAAGAATTAGGGACCTCATACCATTAAGAAAGCAGCACCAGTAGAGCACTTACTTCAGACTTGATGTTCCTGTGACAAGATGCTCCCTGTCCAAGCACTGATACAACACAATGAACTTCTCTAGAGCCAACAGATAGGGAAGGCCTACCCTTGGAGCAGACATCCTGAATTTCGACTTGTAGTCTACTAGACTGTGTAAGAATAAACGTTTCTCTTTGGAAGCCATCCAATTTGTGGTATTTCTGTTAGAGCGACACTAAATAAATAAAACAAGGATCTAGATGACTAAAACAATAATCAAACACTTCATTAATTTGAGACGTGTGAGTGGACTCTGCTCCTCAGTCTCTTCTGCTGAGCAAGACACTCTCCAGTGCCACTGCTATGATTACCAAGCTGGATGCCACAGAGCTATGGGATGTGGATTCCTCCTGGGTCAAGTCCGGCTAATACTAGATATTTCTGGGCCTACTCTTCCTTGTTATTCTATCTGATTGCTCAACTTTCCCTTTGATGTTCAGGGTGCCTGGGATGTCATATATAATCAATTCATTCAGTCTTTTTTTGTTTTTTAATTTTTGTTATTAGAAGGATCACACAAAGCATCCAGCTACTCCGCCATCCAAACCCAATCTTTGTGTTTGGGATTTAAGTATAAATTTATAAATGTATCTAGGTACAAAAAACAGAAGAAAAGAAAAAGCACATAATAAATTAGCTCAGCAGCATTAAACTCTTCTTAGATGCATGGTTTTGGGTAGTGTGTAAAGCCAAGTGGAAGATTTGTAATTACTTATTGTTGTTCGTATTCTTTGATACTTCAGGATAATAATTATAATTGTGAATACTTATATACACAGGTGCAACCTAAAAAAAAAAACACTGAAACACTGGTTCTGGACTCACTTCTTAAGATAATTTGGCCTTGTTAGAAAGCTTTGCCACTTACTAGTTACAATATATGTATATTACAAATTTTCTTATCTAAATGTCAGTGTCCTTCCAATAAATAGGGCATCGTAATAATTTCCTCATAATATTATTAAGATAAATAGAGACATTGAATGTAAAATGCTTAGCACAGTTTTGGACATAGATTAAATGTTCAATAGGTGGCAAATATCCATCACCATTAGTAATATCAGTGATGATAGTAATAACAGCTTTAGTGTTAGTAGCAGTTAGTACTAAATTGAAATGTGACTTGAAGTTAGAAGCTATGCCAATTCATTTTAATGTCTGCCATTAAAAGTTGTAATCAATTAAAGATCTTTCAGAAATAGATGTACATGAGTAGACTATATATAAAAGTAATCTATTAGCCTGTGTCCTTCTCCATTCACCTTCATGAGTACTTCAGTGTCTTTTTCAAACACCTGCCTTTATCAATAGACTATCATTTGGAAGTCTCACTACTGTGAGTTTTTTATATGCTTCCTTAATATCCAGGCCACACACACAAAAAATTAATGCAAAGTTTTGATACAACTAAATTCTTAGATAAGTAAAAGACTCTGAAATACATTATGTTCACTTCATGATGAATGTTCTAATGCACAGCATTTGATAGATACCCTCACCCATCTGGGCCAGAGTTACTGGGGCATCCAGAGCAGCCAGGCCTTCAGACCTCACCAGGGAGTAGCCCAGGACAGAGTTCCTCAATTGTTCCACCAGACATCCACCTGTTCACTGAGGGTTTTTAGATATGTAGCATGTCTATATGTACATAACAGTTAGATATCCTCACCCATCTGGGCCAGAGTTACTGGGGCATCATGAGCAGCCAGGCCTTCAGACCTCACCAGGGAGTGGCCCAGGTCAGAGTTCCTCAATTGTTATGCCAGTCATCCACCTGTTCACTGAGAGTTTTTAGACACGTAGCAAGAGAGAGAAGTCTCCCTTAGAGTATTAGAGTAGGTCCTAGAGTATTGGTATACTATGAATATTGAGTCATTGTCATGGCATCCTAGTACTTCTGGGAAGATCATACATGTGTTAGTAGCTGGGACTTAATCAAAGTCACCTAGATTGCTAAACCAGATCAACAGACTTACATTCCTTTACTTGTCTCTGGGGTAGTAAATCAATTATTCAAACCTTCAGGGATGTAATAACATTGTTCTATAATATGTAAAGGAATCTTGTGACTCCCTGTTCTATCCTGTGACAAAGTTTGACATTTTTTACATGCAAATCCTTTTGTGATGTGGCTGTAAAAGCTACTGGAATTGTAACCCCAGGGGGACAGTTTTGGAGAAACTATTCTTGCTGTTCCCCAGAATCTCATGCTTGTCTGTTAATAAAGCATTGCTTGAACTGTTTTCTGTCTCTGAATTTTAGATACAGTGACAAGTGGAACAAACTTGTTTTTGATTAGGCAACATTTCTGGCAACTGTGGCAGGACTTTGGGGAACACTCTGGTAAGTTTTGCCCAGGGTAGAGCTGACTTCTCTCTCTTGCTACATGTCTAAAAACTCTCAGTGAACAGGTGGATGACTGGCAGAACAATTGAGGAACTCTGACCTGGGCCACTCCCTGGTGAGGTCTGAAGGCCTGGCTGCTCGTGATGCCCCAGTAACTCTGGCCCAGATGGGTGAGGGTGTCTATCTGTTCTGTCAATGGCTAAGGATAAGGTCCATAAAATATTTGCGGGCATGGGTCAGACATTTAAGAGCCAATAGGGTGTCTACTGCTAGAAGACCCCCACGACAGGGATAACAGGGTACACGGAATGGATGGGGAAAGAGTCTGCCCTCTACAAGACAAACTCCATGCAGTGTGAGGAACACATTGGTCCAAGCAAAATACCAGTCCCATCCCCCTGGACCTCTGCTTCCCTAACAGGATAGAAAGTGGATTCCTCATCCTCCTCTCCTTTCCCCCTTCCATCTTCAGCTTGGCCCACGGTGGAGGGAACTTGCTTGGAAGTCCCCATTGTCTGTCTTGACAGACATGTCCAGAGGTGAGGTTTCCAAATGCTTTCAGCAGAGCTGCAAAGAACCTTTTTTTATGAGCCTTCAAAGGCTGCTCATCCACTCCTGCCACAGTATTATGAATCTTAAAAGGTTCAAGTGCTTTAATTTGGTTGCTCTCAGAGAACTCTAGTTCTCATCAGGGTTTGAACTTCTGTCTCAGTTCTGTTTGTCTGGTAAGAAAAGAACATCTGTCCCAACTAAGAAAGCTTTCTTTGTATCTGTATACTATGTAATATGGGAAAATAAAGCTTGTATTCCTAAGAAAAGCCCAATGTGGTGGATTCTGTCTGTCTGGTTTCAGTATGGGTACCCATCTGTGACTGTCATGGTTAGAATTGTTTCCCCCAAAAAATGTGTGCAGCCACGTGGCTGGGATATGGTTCCAAGTATCTTGGGACTGTCCTCCATTGTGTGGTTTTGCTAACCTGTATGTTAAAGGATTAGGGTGGGGCTGTAAATTCCTGCTGTAGGTGGAGTTTCCCTGGAGTATGGCTTGCCCCACCCTTAATGCTTTTAGCTTGCAAGGAATAAAAGGAAAAAGAAACAAAGGACAATTTGAGAACCTCGCTACCATCAAGCAAGCAGCACCGGGAGCAGAGCGCATCCTTCAGACCAGAGGTTCTTGCGGACGCTCCCTGGACAAAGACTGATGCAATACCGGACTTTCCTCCAGAGCCAACAAGAGGAAAGCCTTCCCCTGGAGTGGACACCCTGAATATGGACTTGCAACCCAGCGGACTGTGTAAGAATAAATCTTTCTTTGTTAAAGCCATCCACTCTCTGGTATTTCTGTTAGAGCGGCACCAGCTGACTACAACAGTGACTAAAGATCAAATGAACTTTTACTGTAATATAGCATGGCTAATGTACTAGCTAGACTCTGGAGAAAGTTAACAATTGAGTGGATCCATAAAATTATTTTACCATCCTGCAATTAGAGTTCTTTTGTCAAAAATCAAGAAAGTACTTGCTAAGCTCACTTTTATTAAGATGTACCGGGTAAAATGAAGCTATGTGTATGTGGCAGCAAGGTCTCCTGTGTGTCTAAGATAAATGCATTGTAGCATGGTTTTGTATTTGCCTTTGTGAGGTTTTGGAAACATCTTTTTTATTGGTGTGCTTACACAAGCTGTTTGTAGGAACCCCAAATTTCTAGTTTTCTGTAGACTGAGTGTCTGATGTCTGTGCAAGACTTTGCAAGTTTAGCCTCAAGCCACAGAGTGTTGTCTTATTCAATGTCTGTTTTTGTAAAACAGTCTTTGCCCATTAAGTGGTCTGTGTCTTGTCATTGCTAGTGTATCTAATTTTAAGTTATTTCTTGTTTTAATTCTTTGAGATAGACTTGTTTGGCAGGTCAGAAAAGGTCTTTTGTGCTCAGATCTTCCTAATCAGGTGTGGAGAGTCTTGCTGAAGCTACAATAGACGAGAAAGCCAGATTCAAAGTAGATCCAGATATACTGTCACTGGGCTGAAGAAAAAACTAACTTTATAGCCCTTGGTCAAGGGGATAGTTTTGTCTTAAAGAAAAGTAATTGCAGAACAGTAAAAGGGAGATTAATGATCTTTTGCCCTCCAGGAAGTAGTAGAGGGCAGGGGCAGGGCAGGATCAACCTCAAGTCATAGCTCCAGGAAGGCTTTTGAAAAAGTCTCTATGATTGGGTGGAGATCTTTTTTTTAAAAAAAAATACAAACAGCAGATAAGAATTGATACTTTACTTTGATTATCAGAAATTGGGTGGATCCAAATTTTAAAGAACTAAAATGTTTAAGTAAGTTTTATTTCAGCCCTGGACTTTAGAGTAATTGAGTTAAAAGATATCGAGTATAATGTAAATTTATATACCGCTTGCTTTTCAAGCAAAAATATATACTATATAAGCCTAATGAGTGAGCTTATGGTTGCTGCTTAAGGCGTGTGCTATAAGTCTTTTTTTTGAAAATGTTTATTTGGTCTGGTTAAAGGTTTTGTTTAATAATTTAATGGTTCAATTCATGAGCTTTCTAGGAACTTTGACATTAGACAAACTCTTTTTTGTTGTTAAATAACAAAATTTTCTAACTTCTGAATGAAGTGGTTAATTTACCCCTTGAGGGCATTAAAATAAGATTCCTGATTCAAAACTAAGCCACAAGGTGTGGAAAAAGGTTTTGACACAGGTTGGGATTAAAGGGTGCCCAGTTCTTATTGGGTTAAAATGATTTTTTTTTCCTTCTTAATGTTATCTAACAAATGCATAATATTAAGTCATGATTTTATTGTCATTTCTCTGTTGCTAACTGAAGAAAACCCTGGTTACATGTTGATGAGTGCTATGTTTTACTGACTCTAAAGTCTACAGTTCAAATCTGCTAGCCACTCAGCACGGCAGTTCTATTCTACCTGACAAAGCCATTGTAAATTAAAATTGACTCCACAAAAGTGGGTTTGATTTGATTTTATATTGTTAATTTGACCTGGTTGGGAAACAAAAACTGATCCTGGAAGCTGAACTGCCTCAGCTTCAAAGGTGTACCTCAAGGGTTTGAAAAAATGGAGCTCCTTCAGATGTTTCTAATTGTGAAGTTGCCACTCCTGTGGACTTGAAAAATTGTGTGCTTGAAACACAGGGAACATGAGGTTGTGTCCCAGTGGGCCTGGAAGGCACAGCTATAGGACAGGGCTGGAGGTGCTTCCACTCAGAATCTAAAGAAGCCTAGAGGACAGGGCCACTGTGTAAAACGTGATGTGTTCTGTAAAACTGTTTGGTGCCCTGTGGTGCACCTCTTTTCCCCTGTGGCGTCTTTCATTTGTAATGGAAATGTTTTTTGAAAACAAGAGATGTTAGATAATCAGATTGTTATGAATACTGTTAAAATTTCAACACCAACTTCCTCTCCTGAGGAATTGGCTCCCCCTTATCTTGCTGAAGGAAGCTTAGATACAGTCTTGTTATCACACATCTGGCAAGGAACTCAATTCAGCCAGGAGATCTGGGGTAACAAGGCAGGGCAATACCCTCTTCAACAGCTCCCATTGCAGTAAAACAACAAGAGCAACCAGCTAGATATTATCAGGCACATACACCATTTACCACTTCTGATGTGTTAAATTGGAAGAGTTCAAATCCTTCATACAGAGTAGACCCTAACAAGGTAACAGAATTAAGAACTACCATCTTTGCCACTCATTATCCCAATTGGGTTGGTATTCAGGCTTTGTTAAATGTACTTCTCACTAGTGATGAAGGGTGCCTGGTCCTAGATAAGTCAAAGGAAGAAGCTGAGAGGAATCATTCTGAAAGCCCAAACACTCCCGACCCAGCAGTAACCAACCCCAGACCGAGCTTAATTGGGATACCAACAACGAAGGTTTGCTTCTCCTAAACATTATTTTAGCAGGTCTCTAAAATGGGGTCCCTAAGCAGGAAAGTTTGAACACGTTGTGAGAAGTGTTACAAAAAGCCACTGAGGATCCTTCAAAGTTCCTGAAAAGACTCTACAATGCCTACTGTAAGTGTACTGATATGGACCCTCAGGTGCCTGAAAATCAGAAAATAATAAACATGGCTTTTCTCTCCCAAAGCACACCATACATCCAGAAAAAGCTACAGAAGTTGGATGGAGCTTTGGGAATGAAGCCTGCCCAGGTGGTGGCAATTACATTCAAAGTATTTCAGTAACAAGGAATTCAGGAATATCCAAGCTGCCACCATATTCTTGGAGAAAATGTACAGTAAGGGACACAAAGGCACCCCACAGAGATCTTGGGGATGATGAGCCCAGATCAGGAAAAATCAGTAAACATATTACAAAGAAATGAAGCACTGGAAAAATGAGTGCCCTAACAAAGAGACTGCCAAAACTGGTAGAAGAGGTTGCCAAATGGCTGAGCTGTCAGAAATGAAAGATGACTGAAGGGGCCCGACGCTACAGTCAGAATTAACTACTGGTATAGTAACTGCCCTCCCCCCTCAGGAACCTTGGGTGGAATTAAGAGTGGGGGGAAAAATGGTGGACTTCCTGGTGGACACCGGGGACACACAGTCAGTCCTCAATAACCCCCTTCCATGGGGAAATTGGAAAATAAATTTTTCCTATAGCCTCTTGACTGTCAAATTGGAGAAAAGCAGATGACTCACAGGTTTCCATATACGCCAGACTGTACTGTCCCACTTAGGAAGAGACATCATCTAAACTTAGTGCCTAGATCACCTTTACCCTTGAGGAGAACAGCCTCCAGATGGAAGTTTCTCATGAAAAAGTCTGGCAGCTCCTGATTCAGGATCCAGAGGTAGAGCCTGATTGTTTGAGAAAAATTGGTCAGAAAGTGAGAAAATTCCTGGGCATTAGATAAGTGACTACACAGAGCCTGGAGACCACAGTCATCAGGAAATGTTGAGAAGATTAACCATACTTTAAAGAGACAGATCTCCACGCTATGTCAAGAGACTCATTTACGTTGAGATCAGGTCTTGCTCATTGCTTTGTTTAGAATCCTGGCAGACCCTAGAAGCAGACTCAAATTAAGCCCCTATAAAACTGTGTATGGGATACCCTTCCAGGCTCCCTCAGTACAGCTTTCCCCATAGGCAGAAAATGACCTTGAAGTTGAGAATTCATCAGTTTTCTCTCCCCAGGTCTTCACTCTCCCTCTCAGATAAAAACTTGGAGAGAGGGCCCTGAAGAACAGTTGGAAGAGGAGTGGAATGGTCTGTGGGAAAATCCTCCTGACCACCTCTACCTCCGTGATGCCGGCTGGACTGAAGGCCTGGACACATTATACACGGATGAAGCCGTACCCCTCAGCAGACATGGACACGAATGCCTTCTTGACAAATCCCAACCACAAGTGGTAGATCATCACCCCTGGAGGGGAAACCAAGATAAAGTTCAAGAAATGCCTTCCAGAATCCTCTTTCTCTCTCTTCTTTGGACTCAGCTTAGTTCTCAGACTTTCACAAGACATTGTCTCTGTCCTACAAAATGAAAATGTATGGACTTACCTTGCATGAAATGTATGTTTCTGATTTGTGTCCATTGGGAGGTACTCAAACAAATTTTTGATTGGTGTAAGCACCCCTCAGAGTTGATCAGAAATTTTGCCTTGTGCATAGTGTGAGATAACGGTCTTGTGTGTGTGTGTGTGTTTTTTTTTTCCAGGTGTGTATCCAATTATGCCAACACCATTTGTTGAAGAGACTGTGTTTACAGCAATTCGCTGTCTTTGGGCCTTCATCAAATATCAGCTATTCATAAGTAGATGAAGTTATATTTGGATTTTTGATTCTGTTCCATTGGTCTATTCATCTGTTTTTGTGCCAGTGCCAGGCTATCTTGACTACTGTAGCAATGTAGTAGATTTTAAGGTCAGGAAGGGTGAGACCTCCCACTTTGTTCCTCTTCTTTGGTAATAATTTAAATTATCCGTGGCTTCCTTCCTTTGAATATGAAGTTGGTGATTTGTTTCTCCATGTTATTAAAAAATGGCTTTGGAAATTGAACTCAGACTGCATTGTATATATAGATTGCTTTGGGTAGTATAGACACTTCCACAATGTTAACTCTTCCTATCCAGAAGAAAGGTAGATTTATCGACTTGTGTAAGTCAATTTTTGTTTCTTGCCATAGAGACTTGTAGTTTTCTTTGTAAAGCTCTTTTACATCTCTGGTTAGATATGTTGTCATCTTGGGGGCTGTAACGGTAACGATCTAATGATTTCCTCTTTGGTTGTCTCTTTGTTGGTGTAAAGGAATCCTACTGATTTATGTATGTTTGTCTTGTATCCTGATACTTTGCTGAAGTCTTGTATCAGATCCAGTAGTTTTTTGGCAGATTCTTTAGGGTTTTCTGTGTGTAATATCATATCATATGCAAATAGCGATATTTTGACTTCTTCTTTGCCAATTTGGAGGCCCCTTATTTCTTTACGATGTCTAATTGCTCTGGCTAGGACCTCCAGAACAATGCTGAATAGAGCTGGTGACAATAGGTATCCTTGTCTAATACCTGTTCTTAAGAGGAATGTTTTCAACTTTTCTCCATTAAGCATGATGTTAGCTGTTGGTTAAGTGTTTAATGTTTAAGAGTTCCCAGTTACCTATTTTCTAATTATTGAAGGTTGGTGGTGGTTTTTGGTAGACTGTTGATGTCATGGATTAGCACTTCCATCATCTTCCCAATTCTTCCTTCGAAGAATTTTACTGTTTTAGCTTTTATATTTAGGTCTTTGATACCTCATAACACCAAGAAAGAAGCATCAGGAGCAGAGTGTCTCCTTTGGACCTGAGGTTCCTGAGTGGCAAAGCTCCTTGTCCAGGTGTAGATACACAACAAAGACCTTCCTCCAGAGAAGACAGAGAGGAAAAAAACCTTTCCCTGGAGATGTTACCCTGGATTTGGACTTCTAGCATACTAGACTTTGAGAAAATAAATTTCTCTTTGTTGAAGCTATTTGCTTGTGTTATTTCTGTTACAGCAACACTAGACAATGAAGACACTGTCTAAAAACTGTCCCCTTATAAAATACTAAATTTAAATGCTCCCATATACCCTAAATTCACATAACTTGTAAATATTTAATGCCAAGACAAAATATTTAATAGAAATAGAAATAAAGGAAAATGGTAAGCCTGTCAAGTCCTTGGCAAGAGACTTTAGGAGAGGATTCCTACTACATAAAGACACATTCAGAGAAATCTGATCATTCAAATGGTGGCTATTGATCGGGAGTAAATAAATATTTAAGCATTTACTAGGTGAGCATAGAATCCCCAAGTGGTCAATTGCCCTATATTTTACTGGATTCTTCTGCATTGTTGTTTATGATTTTTATGTGTCTGATTTACTGATAAGTTAAAGTTATCTTTCACAGAGCTGGAGAATTGTGACAGTAACTTTTGGCTGTGGGCTTTTTTTAAAAAAGAGTTATTCTAAGAGAAACTATGTGAAGAAATAGAAATACTTGATAGTAATGTTGCTCAAATTACACAGGGGATTTGTCATCAGTTACTGGAAGTTTTGAAGACACTATAGCTTAAAAGTATAGAGAAAAGCTGCTGTTCTCAAATCTAGCAAATAACTATAACTCTATTTGACACCTATTTAAACAGACAAGAAAACATCATTTGCAATGATGAATAATCACACTCACTCCTCAAAAAGTGAGTCATCCTAGCTTTTCCCCCCAATCTATATTATTGTTAATAAGCAATGTAAGATGAGCTATCAACATCTAAAATGTTTCCATGACACTTCTCACAGAGCATGCTGATTGACTGAAAAAAAATTGATATATAAAAACATAAATTTCAAAGAGTTGAAAGTCTCATTTCAAGAATTAATTTGCTAAATATTTTTAGTTTCCAGTTTTCAATGTTCAGCCTTTCAAGAGGTAGCATATGATCAAGAACCAATGAGACTGAAAGAAAAAACCCAAGCTGCACTGAAGGTATTGGCAAAAGCAACGCCCCAGTAATTAATGGACTACCTGCTGAGATGTTTCAGCAACGAGATGCAGTGGCGGAAGAATTCACTCCTCTCTGGCAAGAAATTTGGAAGACAGTTATCTGGATGTGCCTATATATGTGCCTGTTCTAAAGAAAGATGATCAAATAAAATTCAGAAGTCATCAAATAATATCATTAATATAATAGGAAAGTAAAATTATACTGAAGATACTACAAAAGTGATTACAGCAGTACATTAACTGGTAACTGCCAAAAATCCCAGCTGGATTCATAAGAGCATGTGGAACCAGACACGCTATTGCTGTTATCAGATGGATCTTTTGGATGAAAGCAGTAATACCCAGAAGATATTTACGTGTAATTTTACTGATTATTAGAAGTTATTCAACTGTGTGGATCATAACAAATTATGGACATCATTGTGAAAAATGGGAACTGCAGAGCACTTAATTGTGCTCATGAGAAACCTGTGCATCAACCAAGAGGTAGTTATTTGAATAGAACAAGGGGAACCTGCATTATTTAAAATCATGAAAAGTGAGCATCAGGGTTGTTCATTTTGACCATGCTTAGTCTACAAGCCAAGCAAATAATCTGAAAAGCTAGGCAATATGAAGAAAAATTCAGCACTGGAGGAAGAAGACTTATTAACAGCCTACAATATGCAGATGACAGAACCTTGTTTGGTGAAGGTTAAGAAGACCTGAAGTACTTAATGATAAAGCTCAAATACTACAGCCTCCAGTATGGAGTACACCTCAACATATATGCAAAGCACAGAAACAAACAAAATTCTTTATGCCTGGACCATTAAGCAATATCATGACAAATGGAGAAAATACTGAAGTTGTCAAAGATTTCATTTTATTTGGATCCACAATCAATGCCCATTGAATCATAAGTCAGGAAATCAAATGACTCATTGCATTGGGTGAATATGCCGTAAAAGAATTCTTTCAAGTGTTGAAAGGCAGAGATTTAACTTTGAGGACTAAGACTTGCCTGATCCAAGTAGTGGTGTTTTTAATCACCTCATATGTACGGGAAAGGTGGATAACAAATAGGAAGACTGAAGAAGAATTGATGTTGTTTGAATTACAGTGTTGATGGAAAATATTCGATACACCATAAAATTGCTTGAAGAAAGAAAAATCTCTCCTGGAAGAAGTACAACCAGGATCCCCTTAGAATTGAGGATGACAAGACTTCATCTCGTGTAATTTGAGCATATTAATAGGAGGAACTAGTCCATGGAGAAGGATATCATGCTTGGTAAAGTAGAGGATCAGTGAAAAAGAGGAAGACTCTCAATGTGTGTACACATACACATAAAAATTTCCATACAAATTCAGCAGTATTATGAATTCCTTGAAAACTTATTCATACTAATCCTATGTTAAGAAAACCTGTTAGTCCTTATGAAAAAATATGATTAGGACATGAAAACAGTAAGAAAAATACATTCTTGTAACCTTGTTATCCTCTAAACAAAAACTGGACTGTAAGCTCCCTGAGGGTAGGGAGCATTTGGCGGCTGACATGGCAGCAACAGAGGGCTTAAACATAGCAGTTATTGTGCGGATGCTGTAGGATCACTGACTGTTTCATTCTGTTGCACACGGGGTTGCCATGAGTTGTAACTGACTCAGTGGCACCTAACAACAGTAACATTCTCTAAAAACCTATACTTTGATAGCTATAGTAATGCTTTGTCATTACATTGTCATTACCCATGACAAGCTTGCCATTTATTTCTGGAAAGGAAACACACACAGATGTGTCTCACATCCATAAGTTTCAGACAGTATAAAAGCAGAAGATAAAGCAAATATGAAGTAATTCCTATAGTTGTGGACAACCTATTTAATTGCATTTCTAAAATACAGAATTTTCTCCATGTATTTTAACCTTATGATTTTGTTAAAAGAAAGTCCTGAGGGCAGTCTGACCTATGTTCATGTCTAAGATCTTTCCCTTACTGATCATATGACCTAGGAAAACTACCTGCCTTTCTATGTTGCTGTGCAGATTACATGACACTGTTCTTATAAAATACAAGATATAGCACAGAGAAAGTATTAAAATATTTGTTGTTAGCTGCCACAGAGTCATCTCTGACTCACAGAGATCTTGTGTGTAACACAGTGCACAATGCCAAGCTCTGGGCCATCTGCATCATCATTGGCATTTTTGAGTCCATTATTGCAGCTATTGTGTACTACCTTCCAACTTGGAAGACTCACCTCGCAGCAACATGTTGGATACTATTTTATTGTGATCCATAAGCTTTGACTTAGATCATCAGGCCTTTCGTTCTAGTCTGTCTTTATCTGGAAGAACTACTGGATCACGTCCAGCATAGATGACCCTGTTAGTGTTTGAAATTCCAGCAGCTTAGCTTCCAACATTTTAGCAACATGCAAAGCACCACAGTAAAACAAACTGATAAACAGGTGGTAGATTCCAACAGTGGTATTCTTTTATGAGTTTTTTTGTTGGTGCTGTTTATAAGCATAGGAGGACTGTGATTTAAAGAACCACAATTTCTGAAGTAGCTCATCAATGTTCCCTGTCACTGCAAAATTGCTATGACCTCCATTTTGTGTTTTTACATAAATGTTAAGGTGAACTCTTGTAGACAGTTAACTTTGACTCGCTCAGCTTTTTGTCCCACCCACCTTTAAGACACATATGTTAGTCCCCTGATAGGAAGCATCAATGTCTTTTCCAGAGACTATGGGCAGAGGGTTTGGGGTGACGAATGCAGATAAGTATCCCCCCTTTCTTTCCCTGTAGAAGAAATTTCAACTCTTTAGACTTCTTAACAAAAAATTAAATTTAAGCTGGCTCTTCCTTCACACATCTGTCTTGCTGTGAATCTGACAAGGTTGGTTATGGATCATTTGGAAGCTCCTGGTTTTGCCAAATTCATTTTTGTGCCAGTTATGTTCATATGCCCGGAAGCTTCACGGGGAGTCAGTTGGGCAAATCAATAACAATAATGGTAGTGATAACAATGGAGGGCGTTTTGCTGCTTTCTTAGGAAAGTAAAATTCTCTAGACAAAAAGAATGTTTTAATTTCTAGTTATTGCTTGATATTGTACATTTTCTCTATGAGTCTGTGGAAAAAGAAAGTTTATCTTAAGTTTTTGCTGAAGCTCATGAAAAACACTACTCTTACTGTGATTGATCATGTATTTGTGAGCAACCTGTGACCAATCAATTAACCTGATGTTGGCCTGGTCCCTTCATTGTAAAAATATGCATATAAGACTAGAACTACAGTGAGAATTAACAAGTACAAGTATTTTTTAAATCCTCTTTTTGAAAGTGCTATCAGTATTTGAACTCACAGGGAGGAAAAAGAGCATGACAAGAAGACTTGGACAAATAAAAGTTCTGTATGTCAAGGTTAAATGTCACCATGCAGTCTGGTTAGCAAGTATTTTTGAATTTGCTAGAGAATTTTGTGTAAAGAAAATGAGTCAGGAAATAAACAACACAATAATAAGCATCAATGCCTATAATGTACATGAGAGACAGGTGGGAATTTTTCAGCAGAGAAGAGATGTGGTAGATTTTTTGCATTAAAGTAATTTCTGTAATTTAAATCATGAATCCATTAGAAGACCTGATACAATCTATGGATTGTAACCCCTTAAAAATCACACACACACACACACACAATTTCTTATACTACTTGAGAAGTACTATGAACTCCTTGAAACCTGATCCACAGACTCAACATTAAGAAAATATCATCTACTAGCCCCCTATAAACGAGGATAAGGTGTTAGGTAAACAGCAATAAAAATAAATGCATTCTTGTGACCTTGTTATCTTCTAACCAAAGTTAGACTTTAAGCAATTCAATAGTAGGGAGAACTTTGGTACTGAAATAAACTCAGCATCTGGCACATCCATTTGTACCTATAAAGTGGATAATAGATGACTGAAGGTGGAATTAGATGCAGTAGTTGATGCTGAGCTTTTAGAGTGTTACAGTAACAATCTCCTGTTTCCCTCTTCTTAACATTTAGATATTACTCTTTATTTGAAATATAGCTGCTCCACCTCCAGGTATCATGTGAATACCTCAAAGAAGAAAAAAGGAGAGTAAAAGATAAAATATGTGTGCCAGCTGCTGAGAAAACACCTGTTTCCTTATCACTGACCAAAACTGTGTTGCATCAAAACAAACGTTTAAGTTCTGTGAATAAGGAAAGGGAATATGTAATTGTGACAAGAAAAAAATTGGGGTAGCTGAAGTGGAGGTTTAATCTTTTATTACTTCTTCCTGGTAGTTTAAAAACTTAAATTCTACCAGAAAATGTGGATGTCTCAATAAGGCAGAATTAATTATCATTCTATTCTGTTGAGAACATTCAGAAAAAGTCAGTGTTCAGCATTATCAGTTTCATTATTCAATAAATGCAACAGGAAAATGGAAACATTCATGAAACTGTTTTTAAATAATTTATTGATATTTTTCTATTTAAGGAGACTTCAATGTATATTTCCAAGCATGGACTCAATATTAGACAGAAAAATATTTTCAAAATCTGAGATATTGTCATGAAGACACATTTTTATGGAATCATTTCAAAGTGATTTTATTGTAGCTATAGAACAATGAATTAATTAACTAATTAACTTTTAATTACAGTTACATTAAGTGAAATGGCTTTGTTATTGCTATTGCACAGTTTAATAAGCTACTTGGAAAAGAACCAGACACACAATAGCTTTTAATCATACTTTATTATTCAACTAAATCACTTGTGGGTGCACTATATTTGTCTGTGGATTTAAGTAATGTGAGTACATGAATTAACACAAGCTCACTCTGAGAGTACTTAACACTTTTCATTTGTAGTACAGCATTTCGCTGTCCTCCAAAATCTCAAGGGCCTGATAGAGACCTTGAGTGCGTATAATCTTTCTCAATGCAGGGCATGAGAAGCAGAAAAGTGCAGTTTTATAAGCAAAGAAAATAAAACACTTTGCTTTTACCTGTCAAATAATTCCAGAATATCTTTTACTTATTGTGAGATAATTCAATTGTTCTTAAAAGCTGTTACTACTCTAGGGCAGGAAAATATATTAGCCAGCCTGAATATAGGCCATCTGTAGTTCTGTTTTGCCACATATGAAATACAAGATTTGGTTAGGTATTCCTGTAATTTGTATCAGTCAAACAAAAACAAACTGCAAGAGAAAAGAAGGAGTAATTTCAGCAACATAAAGCACTCTGAGACAATAATAAAGCACTATTATCAATATTAGAGTAGTCCATAAAAATTCCCTAAAATCGGACGGACATGGCTATGAATATCCTATCAGCAATATAAAAGACTCATCTGAACAATTAATGAGGGCACATAGCAAAAAAAAGAATACAACAAACACAAAAAACTCTGTTATGTCCTCTACATAAAATCCTCTTTGCTTACTCATATTTAGTGTCTGAACTTATTTGGTGTCTCATTTTTACAGGGAACTCTCTGTCACTGTAGCCAGGCACCTCATTCTAGTGCTTCCTTGGCCTTCTGTGAAAACCCTGGCAGCAAAATGGTTAACCCAAAGGTCAGCAGTTCAAATCTACCAGGTGCTCTTTGAAAACTCTATGGGGAAGTTCTACTCTATACTATAAGGCTACTATGAGTCAGAATTGACTCCACAGCAATGGATAACAGGTTTAGCCTTCTTTATTTCTCCTTCTCTGAATTTTTAATGCAGAATTATTTACTTAAACAATTTAGTAACTTACACTTATTATGTAGAAGACCTTGAATATTGCAAACAATTAACATACTCAGCTGCTAACTTAAAGGTTAGAGGTTCGAGTCTACCCAGAGACACATTGGAAGAAAGCCCTGGTAATCTACTTCCAAAAACTCAGCTGTGGAAAACCCTATGGAATATAGTTCTACTCTGAAACAAATGAGATCACAATGAGTTGGAATCCACTTGACAGCAATTGGTTGAGTTAGTCATACATCCCAAATAATGACTTGGTCATATAATTTATTACTATTCCTTTATCCAAATTCCCACTACCATTAACACACACACACACACACTGTAGTATCCAATCTAACATCTTTAGTATATATATATAGATACATATACAAACACACACACACTAAGGGTGTATATGGAAACCTTGGTAGCATAGTGGGTTAAGTGCTATGTCTGCTAACTAAAAGATTGGCAGTTCAAATCCAACAGGTGCTCCTTGGAAACTGTGGGGATCACTAGGAGTCAAAATGAACTTGGCTGCAGTGGCAGTGAGTGACATTCAAGTAAAATATGTAATGCTATTTTATTTGTATGTATTTTAAGAAATTTTAATAAGGTTTAATTTAAACAAAATAAAATGTACCCTTAAAAAAAGTCCACATTTTAACACATGTGTACATCCATATTACCTTCACCAGAATCAAAATATACATTTCTATCCTTCCAAAAAGTTCTCTCATGCCCTTTTGCAATCAATGCTCTCTAACCTCCAAGCCTAGAGGAAAAATGATTTGTTTTCTGTCACTATAGATTCCTTTTCTTTTTTTATTCTAGAGTTTCATATAAATACAATTATACAGTATATGCTGTTTGGAGTATGGCTGTTGACTCAGTCAGTATTCATTTTATTTTGAGACTAATTTATATTTACATGTATCAGTAGTCTATTCATTTTCAATGTTAGTAATGTTCAGTTGTATGGAAATACCACATTTTTTTCCTTATTGCAATCAATGTATTTGATGATCTAATAAAATAAAATAGTTTTCAGAATCATTTAAAGTTTTTAATTGATTTGAAAAATTAACTTTTAATTGTAATGCAATTGTTTTAAAATATTGCTGTTAGGTGCCATCGAGTCGATTCTGAGTCTTAGAAATCCCGTGCACAACAGAATGACACATTGCCTGGCCCTGCACCATCCTCACAACTTTTGCAGCCACTGTGTCAGTCCATGTCATTGAGGGGCTTCCTTTTTATCACTGACCTTCCACTTTACCAAGTGGGATATCTTTCTCCAGGGACTGATTCCTCTTTACAACATGTCCAAAGTATGTAAGATGTAGTCTTGCCATCCTTGCTTCTAAGGGCATTCTGGTTGAACTTCTTTTGAGACAGATTTGTTTGTTCTTTTGGCAGTCCATGGTACGTTCAATATTCTTCTCCAACACAATTCAAAGCAGTCAATTCCTCTTAGATTTTCTTTATTCACTGCTCAGGTTTCTTATGTGTACAGTAAAACTGAAAACACTTTGGCTTGAGTCAGGCACACCTTAGCCATCAAGGTGACATCTTTGCTTCTCAGCACTTTAAAGAGGTCTTTTGCAGAACATTTGCCTAATACAATATGTCATTTAGTTTTTCACTGCTGCTTCCACAGGTGTTAACTGTGGATCCAAGTAAAATGAAATCTTTACCAAACTCAGTCTTTTTTCCATCTATCATGATTTGTTTACTGGGCCAGTTGTGAAGATTTTTGTTTCCTTTACGCAGAGGATAAATCCATACTGAAGACTGTGGTCTTTAATCTTAATCAGTAAGTGCTTCAAGTTCTCTTCACTTTCAGCACGCAAGGTTGTGTCATCTGCAAAATACAGGCTTTTAAGGAGTCTCCTTCCAATTCTGATGCTGCATCCTTCTTCGTATAGTCCAGCTTCTCAGACTATTTGCTCAGCATACAGATTGAATAGGTACGGTGAAAGGACACAACTCTGATACACACTTCTCCTGACTTTCAGCCATGCAGTATACCTTGTTTGTTCGAAGGACTGCCTCTTGATCCATGAACAGATTCCTCATGAGCACAGTTAAGTGCTCTGAACTTCCCATTCTATGAATCCACACAGTAGAATGCCTTAGTTAATAAGACTTTCAGCCAGGATCCATTTGACATCAACAGTGACATCTTGGTTTCCATGTCCTGATCTAAATCTGGCTAGAATTTCTTGCAGTTCCCTGTCAATATACCACTGCAGCCACTTTCAAATGACCTTCAGCAAAATTTGCTTGTATGTGATATTAATGATATTATTGTTCAGTAATTTCCACATTTGGTTGGATTGTATTTCCTGGGAATAGGCATAAATATGAATCTCTTCTAGTCAGTTGGACAGGTAGCTATCTTCCAAATTTTTTGGTATGACAAGTGAGCTTTTCCAATGCTGCATCCATTTGCTGAAACACCTCAATTGGTATTCTGTCAATTCCTGGAGCCTTTTATTTGCCAGTCTTCAGTGTAGCTTGGACTTCTTTTGTCAGTCATCAGTTCCTGATTATATATTACCTCCTGAAACAGCTGAACATCTACCAGATCTTTTTGGTATACTGACTCTGTATTCCTTACATCTTCTTCTGATGCTTCCTGAGTCATTTAATACTTTCTCCACAGAATCTTTCAGTATTGCAAGTCAAGACTTGAAGTTTTTCTTCAGTTCTTTCAGTATGAGAAATGCTGAGAGCGTTCTTCCCTTTTGGTTTTCTATGTCCAGGTCTTTGAACATGTCATCGTGATTCTTTATTTTCTCAAGTCTCCCTTTGAAGGTTTCTGTTTGACTGTTTTACTTCATCTTTCTTCTTTTTGCTTTAGGTACTGCACTTTTCAGAGTAAGTTTCAGAGTCTCTTCTGATATCAGTTTAGGTCTTTTCTTCATCTTCTGTCTTTGCAAGGACCTCCGGATTTCTTTACTTATGATATCCTTGATGTCATTTCATAACTCGGCTGGTCTTTGGTCATTAGTGTTCAATGCATCAAATCTATTTTTGAGTTTGTCTCTAAATTCAAGTGGGACATACTCAAGTTTATACTTTAGTTCTTGTAGACTTGTTCTAATTTTCTTCAGTTTTAACTTGGACTTGCATATGAGTAGTTGATGGTCTGTTCCACAATCTTCCCCAGCCTTGTTCTGACTGATGATATTGAGGTTTCCATTGTTTCTTCCCACAGATGTAGTCGATCTGATTCTTCTGTATTACGTCTGGTGAGGTCCTTGTTTATAGTCACCATTTATGTTGGTGAAAACAGACATTTGCAAGGAAGTTGTTGGTCTTAAACAAAATTCAATTATGTGATCTCCAGCATTGTTTCTATCACCAATGCTGAATTTTCCAACTACCAGTCCTTCTTTGCTTCCAACTTTTGCATTCTAATCACCAGCGTCATGGATTGAATTGTGTCCCCCACCAAATATGTGTAGCCATGTGGCTGGGCCATGATTCCCAATATTTTATGACTGTCCTCTCTTTTGTGATTTTCCGATGCTGTATGTTAAAGGATTAGGATGGGACTGAAAATTCCTTTATAGGATTACCTCCCTGCTGCACTGTAAAGGGAGTTTCCCTGGAGTATGGTTTGCACCACCCTTAATCCTTTCATCCTACAAGAGATAAAAGGAAAAGGAAACCAGCAGAGAACTGGGAACACCATACAATCAAGAAAGCAGCACTGGGAGAAGAGTGTGTCCTTCAGACCTGAGGTTCCTGTGCCAAGATGTTCCCTGGACAAAGACTAATGGAATACCAGACTTTCTTCCAGAGCCAACAAGGGGGAAAGCCTTCTCCTGGAGCAGACATCCTGAATTTGGACTTGTGGCCTACCGGATTGTATAAGAATAAACCTTCCTTTACTGAAACCATCCACTCAGTGGTATTCCTATTAGAGCAGCACTAGCTGACTAAAACAGAGTTTGGTACCAAAGGTGGGGTACTGCCCTAACAAATACCTAAAATGTGGAAGCTTTTTTGAAACTGTGAAATGGGTGGAAGAAGGAACACCAAAGAGCTGCTTACACAGGAGAAAGTAGCAGATAGTGAAAAGAAGCAGCAGCTACCTGGCTACAGCAGAACTAGGAGCCAACCCACAGAGAAAGAGAGCTGAGTGCCTGTGCACAGAGTTTTCCATGCAGTAGGGAGCCTCTGGGCACTTGAATTGGTAGAGCTACAGAGCTTTGGAACACTTGCCCCTGCAGGGCAGATGCAGGCCTGAGGACCAGGCCATGAGGCCCTAGGAAGCAGAGGCTGAAGAGAAAAAGAGCATGAGAAGCCGAGCTGCCTCGGTCTCAAAAGGTATGGCCATGACCTCAGGGGTTTGAAAGGGTGGAGCCAGGACATCTGTGTTTGTAAGGGTGGAGCTGTGACTCATTTGGGCTTCGGGTGCACCTAAAGCCAAGGGGGCAGAGTTGCTGTCCAAGTGGGCCTTGAAGGCAATGTTGTAGCAGGGCCAGAGATCTCCACCCAGAATCCCAAGAACGGCCAATACCTGGAGCCTGGAAGGCAAAACTATTGTGTAAACTATCTCAGAAAAGGGAAAATTATTTTCAAAGCTTTGAGGACTAATGTAATGTGTTTTGCTGACTTGCTTGTCACCTGTTAATGCCTTCTTTCCCAGCAATTTCTCCATTTGTATTGAAAATGTGTAATTTGTGTCTGCTTATTATACCACTGTATTTTGGGAAGATAACACGTGTTCTAGATTTCACAGTTGAAGAGAAATTTATGGACTTTTGGCCTGTACTTAAGATAATTTTTGTGCTATAAATGAATGTATTTTACATGTTCCAATGATATTATTTAGGGGGGGCAAAGGGTAGAGTGTCATGGATTGCACTATGTCCCCCCCAAAATGTATGTATTGTTTTGACTTGGCTATGAGTCCCAGTATGTTGCATTTCCTCCCATGTGTTGTGAATCCTGTCTCTGTGATATTGATGAAAGGAGAATGGGCGGCAGTTGTGCTGGTTAGGCAAGATTCCAGCAGTTACCAGCTGTGAAATATAAGGGAGAGAAGTAAGCACAGAGAGTTGGGAACCTCATACCACCAAGAAGACAGCACTGAGAGCAGAGCGTGTCCTTTGGACCTGAAGTTCCTGTGCCAAGATGCTCTCCATGAATTTGGACTCAACCTACCAGACTATGATAATTTCTCTTATTGAATGGATTGTAACTTGTAAATGGATTTGTGTCTTAATGTCTTATCAGACTGTGGCAAATAAAGTTTCTCTTCATAAAGCCTTCCACTGTGGTATTTTCTGTTAGAGCAGTACTAGGTGACTAAAACAACGAGTAGTTGTCAGTGCATCCTGATTGCATCCTCCATCAATTTTAGACTGCAGAAGTTAGTAAAAATCTTTAATTTCTTCATCTTGTTTTGAGCTAGGGGAAGTGAGACAATACATCAATACAAAAATGAACAAGACAGAGAAATGATGTTTAACCCACTAAAAAAAGCAAACTCACTGCCACTGAGTCAATTCTGACTTATGGTGACACTATAGGACAGAGTAGAAGTGTCCCACAGTGTTTCCGAGGGCACCTGGTGGATTTAAACTGCTCACCTTTTGGTTGGCAGCTGTAGCTCTCAACTGCTATGCCACCAGGTTTTCCGAAAAGATGACCACTGTCGGTAAAATGAACACGATAATGTAATAGAGTGGCCTTGGGTGGATGGATGGTGGGAAATGGGCAACACTAAGGTTGTTGAACAGAAAATAGCTCTTGATGAAGTTAACATATAAATTGAGACCCAAATGACATGAATAACTCACTTAAGGAAAATTCAGGAAGAAATGTACTTCAAGCAGAAGAAACAGTAATCCTTAAGGCGGAACATACTTAGTGTGCAGAAGTTACAGACAAAAGGCTAGGGGAAGAAGACAGTATGGGAGCAAAGCAAGAGTATGACTTTGAAGAGATAGGTAAGGAATCTATTAACCAGTCCCTTATGACCTGGAGTGAGCTTGTAGGCAACAGGTGTTTTTTTTCTTTCTTTATGCATATACATATATATATATATATATATATATATATACACATATATCATTACACACAGTTTAGATTGTATTCTTCTATCATGTGAAAGCGTTGAAAGGTACAAATCAAAAAGCCAAGTGCTGTCAAGGATGTTCAGATAATAATATGCTTCTGAAAAGTAATGATCTCACATCATTATACTTAAATAATAACAACAATGCTAGATTTAACAATAATCATTTTCCTGTAACTAATAAATGTGTTCTCTAAGTCATAGGATACAAGAATGATACTCAAATATTAGTGGCATTTCTATATACTGACAACTAACAAGTGGACATGAAATTTAAAAAGGCATTATCATTTCAAATTGCTACTCCTAAGTGAAGTGCTTAGGGTTGAAACTAGCAAAATATGTTCAGGATCTGTATGATAAAAATTTTAAAAACTGATGAAAGAAACCAAAGAATAATGGAACAGACATTGTGAAGTGGATAATTCGATAATGTAAAGATCTCAATTTTCTAATTGATCAGAAAGGTTAATCTAATTATTATCAAAATCTCAGTCAGTTTTCTGGGTACATTGAAAAACTTATTCTAAAATGTATATGGAAATTAAAAGCACCAGGATAGTCAAAACAACTATAAAACACAAGAATATAGTTGGAGGAATCACTCTTCCTTCTGATAAGTTTTACTATATACCTATAATAATCAAGATACTATCATACTGGCAAGATTGATATGTAAAAATAGAACAGAATAGAGAATCTAGAAACAGCCCCACATAATTAAGAATAATTAATTTTTGGCAAAAGAATAAAACCAATTAGATGGAAGAAGGATAGTCCCTTCAACAAATCTTGCTGGTGCAATTGGACACTCATGGGTAAAAAAGAACCCAAACATCAAATTAAATATTATGCCCTATAAAAAATTAACTAAAAATGGGTCATAAATTTAAATATAAGAGAAAACATTTGATGACCTGGATCTCATAAAAAATATACACATTTTCCTGCTCAAAGACTTGGAGAATATGTTGCAAATCACTTATCTAACAAAAGGTAGTCTCTAGAACATAAAAATAATTCATAAAACTAAACATTTGCCAAAAAATCCAGTTAGAAAAATAGACAAAAAATATGCACAGATGTTTCAAGCAATAAAATACACAGATGGCATATAAAGACATAAAAATACGTTCAGCATTGCTAGCCCTTAGAGAAACTCAAGTCAAAACCATAATGAAATATCACGACACATCTATTACAGTGGATAAAATTAAATTAGTGATACTGTCACTATACTGGCAAAAACTCAGAGAAGTATGATATCCATTGATTGTTCTCGGTTATGGAAAATGGTATTGCCAGTCTGAAAAACATTCAGCTAGTTCCTTTCAAAACTAAAAATGTATTTACCATACAACACAATTGCATTCTTGAGTATTTTCCAGAGGAATAAGACGTATTTTCATGCAGAAACTGTTGCACAAGTGTCATAAAACTTTTATAATTTTATTTTTTATTGATTACAATAAAAGAATAAAACTTCTAACATCTATGTTAGATGTTAGAAATTAGATGTTAGATGTTAGAAATCTAAGATTATCTCATCTATGATAAACCCTCGGCCCCCCACTCGCCCTTGTAGCCAACACAGACATTTTATTCTGTGGATAAGTCTCTTTTTAAGTCCTTATAACAGGGTCTCATACAAAATTTGTCCTTTTGACACTGATTTCACTCAGCATGATCTCTTCCAAATGATACCATGTTATGAGATGTTTTCTAAAACCATCATTGTTTTTTATCGTAGCATAGTGTTCTGTTGTGTATATGTACCATAGTTTATCTATTCATCTGTTGATGGGCATCAGGGTTGATTCCATCTTTTCGCTATTGTGGACTGTGCTGCAACAAACATTCGTGTACAAGTGTCTGCTCATGTGACAAACTTTGTTTCTGAAGGATAAATTCCAAGAAGTGGAATTACACGATGAAATAGTATATCTACTTCCAGCTTTTTAAGGAAGAGCCAGACTGTTTTCCAAAGAGGTTGTACCATTTTGCAATTCCACCAACAGTGTAGGAGAGTTCCAATTTCTCCACAGCCTCTTCAGCATTTGTTGTTTTGTGTTTTTTGGATGATAGCCAACCTTGTTGGGGTGAGATGATACCTCATAGTAGTTTTGATTTGAATTTCTTTAATGGCTAATGATCGTGAGTATTTCCACATGTGTCATTTGGCTGCCTGGATATCTGCTTTAGAGAAGTGTGTGTCCATCTCCTTTGCCCATCACTGAATTGGATTATTTATCTTTTTCTTATTGATACTTTGTAGTACCTTATAGACTATGGAGATCAGACGTCGGTCTCACGTACAGTTGCCAAATTTATTTTCCCATTCTGTAGGTGGACTTTTAATTCTTTTGATGAAGTCTTTGGATGAGCAAAAGTGTTTGATTCTTGCCAAGTGCCAAGTGCCATCGAGTCGGATTATCTATTTTCCCTTCCAATGAATGTGCTTTGTTTGTCAGATTTTGAAGTCTGTCTACGTTGTATATTAAAACTTCCATTGTTGATGCTATTTTATCTTGGATAAGCTTTATTGTTTTAGATTTTATATTTAAGTCTTTAGCTAATTTGAATTGGTTTTGTATAAGGTGTAAGATATGGGTCTTGTTTCAATATTTTGCAGATGGCTGTCCAATTTTGCCAGCACCATTTGTTAAAGAAACCATTTTTACCCCAGTTTAAAATCTTAGGGTCTTTGTCAAATTTCAGCTGGTCATAGGAGTATGGTGGTATCTCTGGGGTCTCAACTCTGTTCCATTGGTCTATATGTCTCTTTTTATATCAGTACCAGTCTGTTTTGACAACTGTGGCAGTGTAGTAGGTTCTAAAGTAGGGCAGTGAGAGGCCTCCCATTGTGTTCTTCTTTTTCAGTAGTGCTTTACTTATCTGAGGTTTCTTCCCTTTCCAAAGTTGGTTATTTGTTTCTCCATCTCATTAAAAATGTCACTGGAATTTGTACTGGGATTGCATTATATAAGTAGATTGCTTTGGGTAAAATAGATGTTTTCACAATGTTAAGTCTTCCTATCAATGAGCAGGGTAGACTACTCCATTTATGTAAGTCTCTCTTAGTTTCTTTGTAGTAAGGTCTTGTAGTTCTCTTTGTAAGGTTCTCTTATATCTCTAGTTGGATTTATTCCTAGGTATTTTATCTTCTCGGGGGCTACAGTCAATGGAATTGATTTGATGATTTCTTCTTTAATAATCTCATTGTTGGTATAAAGGAATCCTACTGATTTACTTAGGTTTATCTTGTATCCTGATACTTTGTTAAACTCCTCTATTAGTTCCAGTAGTTTACTTGTGGATTCCTTTGGATTCTCTGCATATACAATCATATCATCTGCAAATAGGGAGATTTTTTACTTCTTTATTACTGACATAGATGCCCTTTATTTCTTTGTCTTTTCTAATTTCTTTGGCTAGAACTTCTAACACAATGTTGAATGGAAGTGGTGAGAGTGGGCATCCTTGTCTAGTTCCCATTGTCAAAGGGAATTCTTTCAGTCTTTCACCATTCAGAATGATGAAGGCAATTGGTTTTGTGTAGGTGCTACTGACTGCTTTGAGGAATTTCCCCTCTATTCCTATTTTTCTGAGAGTTTTAAGCATGAATGGATGTTGAACTTTGTCAAATGACTTTTCTACATCCACTTACAAAATCAATTGAGTTATTTTTGTGTTATTTATGTGGTTGATTGCATTGTTTTTCTGATGTTGAATCAGACCTGCATCCCTGAAATGAAACCAACTTGATATGGTGAATTTTTATTTTTTTTTTTAATATGCTGCTGAATTCTATTGCCTAGAATTTGTAAAAACCAAACTCTGGAAACTATCCAAATGTCTTTCAATGACTGATTGGTTAAAGTGTGGTACATCTGTACTGTAGAATAATACTCAGCAATAAAAAGAGAATGAACTGGTAATACTATAATAAATACAGCTTGAATAAACCTCTATGGAATTATGTTGATTGAAAAAAGAAATCTCAAAAAAAAAAACCAAACTATTATATGGTTCCATTTATATGATGTTTTAAATAACAAGATTATAAAAATGTCGAACATATTAGTCATTGCCCAGGGTTCAGAGGGAATGAAATGTCTTTAACTACAAAAGGGTAACTGAGACTCTTGTGATAATGGTGCAGTTGAGCATGTTGATGTTGTTTGTAGCTACACAAGGCTATATGTGTGATAAAGTTGCACAGAGTTATACATACATGTACATGAGTGCATATATAACTGGTAATATCTGAATAAGTTCTATGTACTAATGTAAATTTCTTGATTTTGATATTGTAGTATAGCTGTATCAGATATTATCAGGGTATGTTAAGGTAACGGAGCACAGTTTCCTTGTCATTTCTTTGTATCCTCCTGTGAATCTATGTATATTATTCAAAATCACAAAATAGAGGACAATCATAAGATATTGGGAATCATGGCCCAGCCAAATTACTATACATATTTTTGGGGGGATATAATTCAATTGATGACATTCTTGTACATTCTTTCATTTAACAGTGTATCTCTTTTATTTTTCAACTACTATGATAGTGTCAATGATTAAAATAATGTTCCTGAGTAATTAAAGGTAGTAAGTATTATATTATTTGCTTAAGAAAAGAAGAAAGGAAAGATGAAAGAGGGAAAAAAAAGAAGGACATAGAGTGGAATAATGGTAGTTTTTAAATCCATTCTCCCAATCTTTGTCTTTTAATTAGAGTGTTGTATCTACTTATATTTCATGTAATTACCAATAAGGTAGTATTTACGTCTGTCATTTTGCTCTTTGTCATAAGTCTGGGGGAATTTTAGCTCTTTTATTCCACTGTTACTACCTTCTTTTTATTAACTATTTTCTAAGGTACTATTTCTTTGTCATTTGTGTCATGTTTTCTTGAGTTATTTCTCAATGGTTGTGCTAGATGTTATAATTAATATCTTAATTTATAAAAATCTCATTCAAATTAATACCAATTTGATGTCAATATTATACAAAAACTTTACACCTGTATAGTTGTGTTATTTACACCTGATTTGTACTATTTGGGTTATACAAATATAATATCTTATACATTACATAACTATCAGCAGAGATTAGAATCTATAATTTATATAGTTAGTTTTGAAATAAGAATATAAGATATGAGAAAAAATAATTACAAAAACTCATTTGTCATATACATTTACTAATGTAGTTACTTTTATGACTATTCTCTCTCTTCACGAAGATTCAAATTACTTTCCAATGCACTTTTATTTCAGCCTGAATAATTCTCCTGAGTACTTCTTGTAGGGCAAATATGCCAGCAATATGTTCTCTTTTCTGTTGTTGTTGATTATATGAGAATGTGTTAATTCATCCTTCATTTTTCTGGATATAGAATTTTTGGTTGACAGGTTTTTGTTTTACTACTTTGAATGTATCACCCCATTGACTTTTGCCTTCCACATGTCTAATGAAAAATCAGCTGTTATTGAGTTCTGTTGTACATGATATGTCACTCCTCACTGCTTTCAAGACTTTCTTTTGTTTCATTAGATGTGTCTAGGTGTTGATCTCTTTGTTAGGCTACTTGGAATTTGTTGAGTTTTGATGTATGGATTTTTTTTCCCCATTAAATTTTGAAATTTGTGACCATCATTTCTTCAGATATTCTTTCTGCTCCTTTTTCTCTCTTCTCTCTTGTATTCCTATTATGCATCTATTGGTACATCTGTTTATATCCCACAGATTCTGAGACTGTTCATTTTTCTGTTTTCTGTTCCTCATACTGTATAATCTTAGTTGACATTTCTTCAAATTTACTGATTCTTTTTTGCTAGCTCAGATCTGCTGTTGTGCATCTCTAGTGAATTTTTCATTTCAATGTTTATATTCCAGCATTGTTTGTTCTATTTTATAATTTCTATTTCTCTGCTTATAGTCCATACTTTGTGAGACATCATTTCTATACTTTTGTTTTTTAGACATAATTTATTTTAATTTTCTAAACATATTTAGAATAGTTGACGTAAAGCCTTTGTCTAGTAAATCCAACATCTGGTCTTCCTAGGCACAGTTTCTATTATTTGCCCTTTTTCTGTTTATAAACCCCATATTTGCTTGATCTTTACATATCTATCCCCCTTATAATTTTTTTTTTTTTTTTACACAATTGGACATTTTAAAAAATGTAATCTGGAGACTCTGGAAATATACCCCACCATATTTATTGTAATTGAGTTGTGTTTGTTTTTGTTTTGTGACTTTCCGGAACTATTTCTGTATAGTGTGTATTTTTTGACATATATGACCAATGAATTCTTGTTCAGTTAAATTATCAATCAGTTAAGGAATATATAGAAATTTCCTTAAACACCTGGAACAAATATTTCTCCTAATCTTTGACAAAGGCCTATGTACATATTGGATAAGGTTGTAAAAACTCTTTTATAGCCTTCACTTCTTCAATGGATTAAGCCTCAATGTCAGCCAAAGATGACAGTGTAGGACCTGCTCAGATCTATCCTGAGCATGTGTACAGCCACAGGCATGATCACAGCCCAATTTAAGTATGTGCTTCTAGATTTCCAGGAATATGTCAAAGCTGTCTAAAATCCCTGTGGATATCTCATTCTCCAGCATTTCCTTTCAAAATTTTCAATTAGCCTATTGTTTGCCCCCAGAAACCCTAGTGAAATGGTGAGTTAAGAGCTCTTATTACTCTTAATTTGGCTCTTATTTGGCTTGTAACCAAATAAGGTTGATAGTTTGAATCTATTAGGAGCTCCTTGGAACTTTCTGTCCTTTAGGGTCATTATGAGTTGGAATTGACTCAACAGCAATAGGTTTGGTTTTGGTGTTGTTTGCCTCAGCTGTTATTCATCACAACAGGTAATTGCACATTTAAGCAAAAATTAAAACCTGTAGACTGCTTGTTAATTCCAACTCATAGCAACCCTACAGGATGAAATAGAACTGCGTTATAGGGTTTCCTTGGAAACCAGGTGTACTCTGACCTACAGGGGCACTGTAAGTTGGACCTGACTCAATGGCAGTGGGTTTTTTTCATAGAGTTTCCAAAGGGTGACTGATGGATTTGAACTGACACCCATTTGGTTGCCAGCTGAGCTCTTAACCACTGTGTCACTAGGACCCCACCTAAATGTGGGGAATAAAAAACTTTTCACATTAAATAAACTCTGAATTATCTAAAAAGGGAACTTCTGGAGATCAACCAGAGAATGCAAATAACAGAAATTCTCTGTAAATGAGACTTGGAAGGAGCTTCAACTCTGTTTTGCCCTTTCCAGGGTCTGATGGTTTACTGTTTCATGCTACGAGTTTGAGTTCCTGTTTCTAAAGTTAACCTAGAGCTGGATACAGATAGATGGGAGTAGTTGATCGTATATGATAGATAGATACTGCTGAATTGACTTAGACTCATGATGAATTTACGTACAACAAAATAAAGTGTTATTCCTGTATCATTCTCATGATCACCAATATGTTTGTGTACATTGTCGTGGCTTTTGTGCTAAGCCGTCTCACTAAGAGATCACCTCTCTGTCACTGGCCTTCTGTTTCACCAGATATGATGTCTTCCTCCAGTGACTGATTCCTTCTGATGATTTGTCCAGAGCAAGCAGGTTGGGCAATGTTCTGTTGTAATCCACAAGGTTTCATCATCTGATTTTTAGAAGAATGTAACTAGGCTTTTCTTCCTTACCTAAGTTTAGAAGTTCTGCTAAAACCTGTTTGCCATGAGTGACATTGCTAGCATTTGAAACACCAGTGGCATAGCTTCCAGTGTCATAGTCCCATGCAAACTATCATTGTATACCAAACTGACAGATAGGTGATGGGAATAAGACAAGTTAAAGCATCATAATATTCACTGTTCTTATTGAGACTGTTGTTTTGTTCTAATAAATATGCCCTCATATTACCAACCGACTCGACGGCACTTGGCTTGGCTGGCTCATGTTACCAAAACTCTTTGGTTCCTTCTTTGTGATCTTGATTTCTCAAATTTTGTCTGACTTGATAGCAATAAACACCATTCTACTTTATTCTCAGCTTCTCGTTTTTCAGTATACAAATAGACAGTTGTCTCAAAGGAAATTGGAATGCAGAATATTTGTTAAATCTCATCGAATTTCCTGTCTCTTCGTGATCTTGATCCCTTAATGGCTCACCTCCTTGATTTTTCACCAATGTCTTCAAATATTTCTTTGTACTTTTGCATTTGAGCCAGTTTATATAGCTGTTCTCAGCTAGAAGTTTCTTATGGCGCAAGCTACTCCATTACATCTGAAAACAAAGTTCTTCAACATAAAAAAGTCTGCAAATTAGAATTAGCATGATTCATTTTGATCTGGTATCATACTATAGTTGGTAGCTCTGACTTTGACCGTACATCATTGTGTCTGCATAAAATAATCTATTACTTCAAGTTAAGGACTAGATTTTGAATCTGAAACTTCATTCTTTAATTTACAATTAATGACTTAGGTAATTTACTTTTTTCATTTTCATCTTCCCTACTAGCAGGAGACTCCACAGGGCCTCAAATTTTAGGTTATTTATTCTTCTTTACTATGTGCTTAGTACTTAACATAATTGTGGCATATACACGGCACTTGGCTTATACTTAGTACTCAATAAAAATAAACTGAGGGAATGAATAATTTAAATGATTCAGTTGTAAAATGGAAACATAAATGCAGAGAGGACCCTCAATCCTTGCCATATACACACTAAATTGCAACTTTACTACCTGTTTTTTGTTGCTGTGCTTTGTTTTACTTAATTAACAAAAACACATATTAGTATATTAAATTCTTGCATCTTGTGGTTAAATCAGTTTACACAATTTTTAACTTTTCCCATTAACAAGTTTTACAAAATGCAACACAGTGATATTACCCCAATGAATTTTTAAGACAGCTGATAAAATATTCCATTATATATCAGTTATTCTCACTGACTAATTACCAATTACAAATAATTCCTTCTGGACTAATTGCTTAGATAGCATTCTGAATGTAAATCTTTCCACATAAGTTTTATTATTCAGACTAGAATAGCTACTTTTCATTATATCCTTGGTTGACTTTCAATGAGAGTCACTGAAGTAAACATCATGAATCACTCACTGCTAATTTTTCTCCAATCATCTGTCATTTACCTTTTGCCTTTTTTTATTCTTTGATTTACAAGTCGTTTTAATTTTAATTATCTTAAGAGGAAACTTTTTTAAAAATTGTGATTTTAAATTGATAAAATAATAGACACACATGGATTACACTGTAAGGTAGCTTTTTGCTGTTTTATTTTTGTAAACATGTTACAGCACATTTATGCAATTAAATCTAACTTTAACCTAAATCCCTCCTGGTAAAAAAGAAACTAAAGTTCAGGTAACATATTATTCCATGTGGAAAACTATAAGGAAACAAATCTAAAAATGTGAAACTCCTTAAATTGTGTGAAGTAGTAACAGAAAAAAGGAAATTTGTTAAAATGATTATCTTCAAACTTAAAACAAAGTGTACACTTTGAGTACAGTAAATTATGAACTACTTATCAAAGAACAGAAAGAAATTTAATCACCAAAAAAACTTATCAAATTTTACAAGATAAAGGTATCATAAAAAACCAGTAGACTGAAATAGTAAATGTAATCCATAGAACAAAATTAGTCTTGTAAATTTTCTTAGTATGAATAATATTCTATTCCTTGCTTGCGATGTATATTTTTGCTATGCCTGCTGCTTTAACTTTTTGCTGTCTCAAGCATCAAGAGTATGCTCTTGTGCTGACAATGGATCCCTGAAATTAGTGGAAAATTTTGGAATAAACACTGGAACATTTTAAATAATGAAGTGAATATTTGGAAATGTGGAGTAAGTAAACATCAAACTAATCTTATGTGAAATATAACTCATTCATCTGGGGTATAGCAGGGTAAGTCTTCTGTGAACACAGCAGGCATCTCTAACTTTCTGGCTATTTTCTGAGGAAAACTGGAGTCTTATTGCTGCTCTTTGGGGTCAGACCACTTCCCTTGTCCATAAATCATAATATATGTTGTTATCTGCCTTTAAACCAGCTCTGACTCTTGGCAACCTTATGTGTAACAGAAGGAAATGTTGTCTAGTCTGTGCCATTTTCATAATCATTGTTGTATTTGTGTTCATTGTTAAATCTATCTCTTTCTTCTGACAGTCTAGGCTATGTTGAATATTATTTGCCAATACCACAATTCAAATGCGTTGTTTCTTCTTCTGTCTTCATTTTTCATTGTCCAGCTTTCACATGAATATCAAATGATTAAAAAGAGGCTCACTTTAGTCATCAGAGTGACATCTTTGTTTTGGAAAATTTCTGGGAAATATAACACTTTATTTGTTGACTATTGCTTCCATCAACATTGACTGTTGATCCAAGTAAAATAAAATTATCGACAACTTCAATTGTTTCTCCATTTATCAAGATGTTGTTTGTCAGTCCAGTCATGAGGGTTTCATTTTCTTCATTTTCAGGTGTAATCCATACTGAAAGCTATATATAGTCTTTTACTTTCACAACAAGTGCTTCAAATTGTCTTCAGTTTTGTTAAGTCAAATTGTACCATCTGCATATCACAGATTGTTAATGAGTCCTCCTTAGGTCCTTATGCTGTATGCTTCTTCATGTAGTCTAACTTCTGATAGTATTTATTCAGAATACAGATTGAATAAGTAAGGATCCATTTCAATAGCCTGGCATAGCAGAGTCCTCACAAAAAATCCCTCTAATCAGAAGAATTCCAAAATATACTTACATCTATGTATATTACTCAAAGATAACTTATCCCAGTGAATATTTATTTACCATTCAATACGTAGCAAATATGACTTTCCCAAGTCATATTTCCCTAAGTCATCACTAGTTAATAATGTTCTGGGGATTAAGTTCATCTCTGATACCAGAACTTCACATGTTCCTAGATAGTTTGTTATCCAGCAATTGTACTGCCCCCCGGTTGCTCAGTGGTTAAGATCTATGGCCATTAACCAAAAGGGCAGCAGGTCAAGTTCATCACCTATTCCTTAGAAACCTACTCTGTCCCATAGGGTCGCTATAAGTCAGAATCATCTCAATAGTAGTGGGTTTTTGTTGTTGTTTATACAGAGGTAGTGTGAACAGTTAGGTGCTGGACTGATATCCAAAAGGTTGTTGATTCAAAACCACCCAGAGGTGTCTAGTCAGACAGACTGGAAATCTGCTTTGGAAAGGCCACAGCCTTGAAAACCCTATGGAGCAATTCTATTTTGTATACATGGGGTGGCTATAAGTCTGATCAGCTCAACAGCAACTAACAACAACATACATAGAAGAGGGGGACGCAAATCGCTGATTCTTTCTTCCTGGGAACACTTACAGTCTTACACTCACAATAGCCCTATGAGGTCCCCAGAACTAATGCTAGCCAAGTGCCGTTGAGTCGTATCTGACTCATGGAGACCACACCCAATATTCTGTGTATATAAGTCACCACAAAAGTGGAAATCTCCCAAAAGCATGTTTAAACCCTCAGATTTACATTATTGAAAATCACCTTGTATGATTTCAGCTTCAGCACTCTCCAACTCTCAAAAGCCTTTGCTCAAAACCCTTCAATAGCTTCTCACTTTATTCAGTGCTAAAGTCAATATCCTTACAAGTGCTAAGAAGATCCCACATAATCTGACTTGCACCAAACCAAATCCACTGCTGCGGAGTCGATGCTGACCCATAGTGATACTATAAGACAGAGTAGAACTGCCCCACAGAGTTACCAAGGAGTGCCTGGTGGATTTGAATTGCCAACCTTTTGATTAGCAGCTGTAACACTTAACCACTATGCTACCAGGGTTTCCATTATGAGTCAGAATGTACTCGGTGCCAATGGCCTTGTACCACACTTCTCTAAATTCATCTACTACTCTCTCTAGCTTGCAGAAGCCAGTCACATTGGCTTTCTTTCTGCTTTTTAACTGCATGTGGCACATTCTCTCCTTAGTATCACTTTGTTTCTCTTTCTCTCTAGAATACTTTTCCCCAGTTGTCTACACAACTTGCTCCCTTACTGCTTTCTGGCCTCTAACATCACCTTACCAGATAGGTAATGATGTTATATATTAACAAGCCACCTGCCACAAACCCATCAGCGTTATTATACAACATCATTACTTTTCTTCACACCACTATTGCCTGTCTGCTCTACTAGAACGTAATCTCCTTAGTAGAAATGAGTTGAGCTGTTGGGTTTGTTGCTCTGCCTTCAGTACTTTGAACAGAGCCTGTAATATAGAAATGGCAAATACTCATAATGGCAAATGCTGCATAAATGAATACATGCTCACCACTCACAAGCACATCGCATACAGAGACCTGTGCCTTTAAGCTTTTTCTCAGCTTCCTACATTCTCTCATTGTTGTATCATTTTATCTTGTCCACATTGAATAATGCTCTGTGTTCTAGTTTTACCTGTACTTGTCCCTATTCCTTCTTCCCAATCAACATCTGCTTATAATAATACTGAATGTATTAGGACATATAGCTCAGTGATTTTATGACAACATTTTCCATTTTTAACAATGAAACAGCTTTAATGGCAAAGAAGAATGAATTTCCAACTATAGACTACTTATGAAAGTACCTAACAGTAATTCTTTGTGAATTTAAAGGTGATATGATGGTTTTATTAAAAAAAAATTCCATGTAGATTTTATACTCTCTGCCATGTATGTCCCCATTCATATAAAAACAACATTTAGGTGGTACTGAGATCACAGAGTAGTCAGATGCTTCCTGTGATTCCTAAACAACAAGTATATGAAAAAAAAATGAAGTGATTGCATATATGACATTCTAAGAGCCCTGAATATCAAAGGGAAAGTTGAGAAATTAAAATGAGCAACAGGGAAGGAGAGTGGGTCATAAAGCACCTAGGACAAAGGAAATTTTTGAGGCAGAGGGGAAGGGAGTCAGCATCCAGCGGGAGTCTGTATGGCACCCAGTATGGAGACTGAGGCAGTGGCATTCTGACAGCATTTTTTCAAAGGGAGATTGACCAGTGGAGAGCACATTCACATCTCCAGAGGTAGGGAAAAGCAGCATTCGATCATCAAAAGCTAAGTGGCTTGTGTCTAACCTGCTGCATGCAGATTTAAAACTTTCTTTCAGGCTAACCTGTCTCTCTTTGCCTAGAATCTTTCTTTCCCTTCTCTGCCCTGCACCAGGCTTCATATTCTGATGCACTAACTTTGCAGGTGATAGGACCCTTTACATGTGCCCTGAGCCATTCTCCAAGACTTGGAGAAGGAACAATTTAACAAAAGGTGAGGAAAAAATAAATCTTCCAGCTCTTTCAAGCTGAGACTTCAGTGCAGAAACAGGTCTTTTGCCTAGGCACAGGCATAAGGGGTCTATGGGTCTTGAAAGCCTTTCAACACTGCACATAGTACCCAATATGCCCACCTTCATGCAGCAAAATCTGTCTACTTACATTAAGCAATAGGGACAAGGCTTTCTTACAGATACTCACAGGTAACTGTCTGCCACCTACCTTTCTCGGCACATGCAGCCAGTTATCTGAGACTGTACCAATTATCCCTGCCCATTTAGGATTGTAGAGGAAGAGGTTGCATCACATGTTTGCTTACTGACTACCTGAGCACCTGAGCTGAATACATGCAAGAAAAGTAAACAGACACCTGGGCCCTTATGCAAGAACTGTCCTGCCAGGAAACAGCTGTGGCCAGTATGGTGAGCTGAGCATGGTGGTTGGAAGGCATACATCCCAGCAGGAGAAAATGCCTGAAGAATCCACTCTCACCTCTGGAATCATTGAGGAACAGCATGAGATGATGAAAAGCCAAGTCTCTGTGTGTAATGAATGCATGGGGATCTAAATCTTTTCTTTGGGGTGTACATTTCT
Source organism: Heterohyrax brucei (assembly GCA_028571685.1). Lineage (NCBI taxonomy): Eukaryota > Metazoa > Chordata > Mammalia > Hyracoidea > Procaviidae > Heterohyrax > Heterohyrax brucei. The sequence continues at coordinate 113,643,950 of CM053166.1, read as the reverse complement.
CCCTTCTCCCAGGACATCCCCCTCACTTTTCTGTACTGTGCCTGCCTCTGGAGTGTGATGCCATTAACTGAACCAGAAGTAGAACCATATAAGCCCACTAAGAGCCATTCTTCTAGATTCAGAGAGGGAATAATTTAACAAACAGAGGGAAAAGAGAAAGAAAAAAAAAATCTGCTGACTCCTTACACTGGAAATTCAGAACAGAAACTGTTTCTTCATGTACATTGAGACATAAAGGGACATTACATCCTCACAGATACTCAGAGATGGCTGTTAGCCCTCCACCTTTCTCAGAAGCTGCAGCCAGATAACTGTAACTATACCAATAACCTCTGTCCATTCAGGACAATAGAGGAGAGCCTGCAGCATACTCTTGGTGACTGACTACCTGGATACCTGAGCTAAATCTATAAAAGAAAAGTAAATGGATGCTTGGACATACATATCTAACAATTTTTCTAACCATCTGGTGGCAGTATGTTACAGCTTCAAGGCACTGATAACCACACTAGCACACATGACCAGTCTGACTGAACATTTCAAAACAAAACAAAAAAAAGAAGCCAGAACACAGTAAGCAGATAAAAAATAGATATATCCAACAACTTACTGATGGCTCAGAGACAGCAGTCCATATCAAATCACTTAAGATGCAGACCATGATGTCTTCAGACAGCTCACAAAACAAAGATTCAGATTTTCTAGGGGAAGAGAACTTCTTGAAATTATCAGAGGTAGTATACAAAAGATTAATATTTAGAGCTCTTCAAGGGATCAAGAATGAGATGAAGCAAAATGCAGCAGAGCATAATGACAAATTGAACAAGCTACAGGAAAGCATGCAGTGGCAAGAATTAGAAATTAAAAAAATTAATAATTTAATTACAGAATTAGATAACTCAGTAGAAAGCCAAAAGAGCAAACTGAGGCAATGGAAAGCCAGATTACAGAGACAGTAGAAGCTCAGTAAAGACGTGGAAGATCTAAATGCCACAATCAACCTGAACCTCATGGACATATGCAGAATACTCCACCCAATAGTAACAAAGTATGCTTCCTTTTCCAGCCCACGTGGAACAATCTCCAGGATGCACCATGTATTAGGCCACAAAGCAATCCTTAACAAAAATCAAAGTATTGAAATGTTAAAAAGCATCTTTTCAGACCATAAAGCCACAACAGTAGAAATCAATAACAAAAAAAAAAAAATCAGACACATGGAAACTGAACACCTTGCTCAAAAATGACTGATTATAGAAGAAATCAAGGATAGGATAAAGAAATTCATAGACTCAAATAAGAGTGAAAACACACCCTACCAGAACTAATGGGACACAGTAAAAGCTGTGCTCAGAGGTCGATTTATATCAATAAATGATAAATATCCAAAAAAGAAAAAAGGCCCACATCAAAGAATTAATTATACAACTGGAACAAGTAGAAAGAGAGCAGCCAAAGAAGCTCTCAGGAACCAGAAGAAAGTAAATAATACAAATTAGGGCATAACTAAATGAATTAGAGTATAGAACAACACTTTAAAGAGTTAACAAGACTGTAAGCTGGTCTTTTGAAAAAAATCAACAAAATTAATAAATCATCTGCCAAACTGACAAAAGAAAAACAGGATGGGAAACAAATAACATGACTAAGAAACGAGATGGTTGATATCATGACAGAACCAACTATAAAAAAAAGAATCAGGGGGGCGGAGTCAAGATGGCGGACTAAGCCCACGTCTCCTTATATCCCTCTGGAAACCAAGACCTGAATTGACAATCAAACAGAGTCTTCTGATCACCTAATCGGCCTCAGGACACGGCACAGAGCTGTTAATTGGGACTTCATACCACTCAGCTGAAAACCTCCTCTCTTTTGCTGACTCCGGCTCCTGGCTAGCCCAGGCTCTCATGGATGGAAGGTAAACGCACCATTTTGACTGTATTTCCCTCTGTCTGGGCTGGCGGGCGGAGCCGGGTCTTGCCTGGCGGCTGGACTCATATGAGCTGCTGGGGGGATAGGCTGGCGAAATTCCCATATTCTGAGAGCCAGGCTCGGGACTCTGTTAATTTAGCCACTTTGAGCCTTTCGTTTTGTAGCTGCCTCAGTGGGGTTTGTGCGGCGCTTCGCAGTTAGTGTGCGGGACGCCATATTGGTACTGAGAGTTTAGCGGAACCTCGTTCTTAGCCTGGGAGCCAGCACCTGCAAACGGGACAGCACTTCTCCATCAGAAAAGTAGTGATTTTGCACACTGCAATGGGTGCCCTGCAACAGAGGCAGAGGAATCACTGCCTCTCGGCGCCTTTGGCCCCTCTGTCTGCTGCCTGTGTGGAGGACGCCATCTTGGGTACGGTGGCCACAGCTGGACCTAATTCTTAGCTTGGGAGCCAGAGCCTGCCCACAGGAGAGTGCTTTTATATCACAAAACCAGTACTCGACGCAGTGTTGGATAAGGCTAGGCCCTGTCAGCAGAGGCCACCAGGGCACTAGCAGTGCTGTATTCTGAACTAGTTTGTTATCATCTGGGGTTGGATATAGTGGCGCTTACTTTGTCAGATGAGAAGAGGGACCTCAACAACTGAAAACTTAACTGACTTGTGAACCGGTCAGATACCTTTTGCTTTACATTTGAAGACAGCCTAGAGAAACATTTGCAATCCATCCTCACAGTACCTCTTCTAGCCTCTATATACTCACATGGGACCCAAAAAGCAACAGACACTTGTGGCATACAAGCAATCACTCATGGCTTCAGAAGATTCCCAAACAAAGCAACCAAGGAGTTTTCCAGATGAAGAAACTTTTATGAAAGCATCAGGAAGTGAATACAAATTGATTATATAGAGAGCCCTTCTACACCTTATACAAAATGCAGCAGAACAAAATGAAAAATTAAGCAAGTTGTTCAGTCTGATGGAACACCAGTACTCTGAAATCCAACAGATCAAGAAAAAAATCAAAGACATAGAAACTTCCGTACAAAGCCAAGAAAACAGAATGGAACAAATGGAAAAAAGAATTTCTGACATAGAAGACAGAGCTACTGATGCCAGTGTCTATGAGAAGAAATGAGAAAAAAGAAACAAGAAAAATGAAGAAACATTAAGAAGCATGTGAGACTCTATTAAGAGGAACAACCTTCAATTAATTGGAGTCCCTGAACAGGGTGAGACATCTGAGAACACAGAGAGTATCGTTGCTCAGCTGCTGAAAGAAAACTTCCCAGAAATCATGAAGGAAGACAGTATAGACATCTCAGATGCATATCGTAAGCCACCCAATATAGATCTCAAAAGAAAGACTCCAAGACATATTATAATCAAGCTTAACAAAATGAAACATAAGCAGCAACTCTTAAAGGCAACAAGACTCAAGGCAAAGCTAACATTCAGAGGGAAACCTTGTAGGCTCTCGTCAGATTTCTCAGCAGAAACCATGCTGGCACGGAGACAGCGGCATGACACATTCAAAGTCCTGAAGGAGAAGAACTTCCAACCAAGAATTATATATCCTGCAAAACTATCTTTCAAATACGAAAATGAAACGAAGACATTCCCAGATAAACAGAAACTCAGAGACTTTGTAAAAACCAAACCCAAACTACAGGAAATACTGAAAGAGGTTCTTGGCTTTGGCTTAGAAGAACGAAACCACTAACTTTATATTTTAGAACGACACACTACTCAATAGGGATTTAGGGAAGTCTCCAAAGTAAATCACAGCTTTGATTTGGAAAGAAGCAATCAAGTGATCATCATGAAAACTATGGTGTCATCATAATAAAAGAGGGATGTACTACAGTCGTTATAGTCCTTCCAGATGAAGAGGAAGATGACAAGACCGATAGTAATTAAAATTGGGTTTATAAATAGTTTATTAAGGGGGTTCATAGGGGCAGCTGTAAAGCACAACAAAGATGTATCATACCATTTCAAGAAATCTAACACATGAGTCTCAACAACTGTAAAACCAGCTCTGAGAAAGGTGAAAAATCAACTCACAAAAAAAGTGTCCTGGAACAGAGTTATAAGAACAACAGAGAAAACATCAACATAAAAATAAACATATCACAATGGCAGCAGTGAACACATACCTATCAATAATTACATTGAATGTGAATGGACTGAATGCTCCAGTAAAGAGACACCGAGTGTCATCTTGGATCAAAAGACACGACCCATCCATATGTTGTCTACAAGAAACTCACTTCAGACCTAAAGACAGGAACAAACTGAAAATTAAAGGATGGAAGAATATATATCAAGCTAACAATGAACAAAGAAGAGCAGGGGTGGCAATTCTAATCTCAGACAAAATCAATTTTAATATCAAATCCACCATCGTGGACATAGATGGACACTATTTATTGCTGAAAGGTTCAGTACACAAGCAAGACTTAACTATATTAAATATTTATGCACCAAATGTCAGAGCACCTAAATATGTCGAAGAAACACTGACTATGCTCAAAAGACAATTAGATGACTCCACAATAATAGTGGGAGACTTTAACACTCCACTCTCATTACTAGACAGATCATCTAGAAAAAAGTTCAGTAAAGATACAGAAGACCTCATTGACACAATTAACCAACTAAATCTCATTGATATATACAGAACTTTCCACCCATCAGCAGACAACTACACCTTCTTCTCCAGTGCACATGGAACATTCTCCAGAATTGACCACGTGATAGGCCATAATGCAATGCTCAACAAAACCCATACTGCTGAATTACTGCAAAGCATCTTTTCAGATGATAAAGCCATAAAAGTTGAAATCAATAGCACAAAAAACAGAGAGAGAAAGTGGAACTCCTGGAAACTGAACAACATCTTGCTCAAAAAAACATGGGTTATAGAGGAAATCAGGGATGAATTAAAGAAATTCATGGATTCCAATGAGAACGAAAACACTTCCTAACAGAACCTATGGGATACAGCCAAAGCAGTGCTCAGAGGTCTGTTTATCTGCATAAATGCACACATCAGGAAGGAAGAAAGAAACCAAATCAAGGAACTTACTCTACAGCTTGAACAAGTGGAAAGTGAACAACAGAGGAACCCCTCGGGCATCAGAAGAAATGAGATCATAAAGATTAGAGCAGAGCTAAATGAATTAGAGAATAGAAAAACAATTGAAAAAATTGAAAAGACCAAAAGCTGGTTTTTTGAAAAGATCAATAAAATTCATAAACCACTGGCTAAACTTACTAAAGAAAAGCAGGAAAGGAAAGAAATAACCCAAATTAGAAACGAGAGGGGAGTTGTCACCACAGATGAAACAGAAATCAAAAATATCATAACAGAATACTATGAAAGACTGTACTCTAACAAATTTGAAAACCTAGGGGAAATGGAAAAATTCCTTGACTCATACCACCTACCCAAATTACCACAACGTGAAGCAGAACAACTTAATAAACCCATCAATGGAAGAGATTGAGAAGGTCATCAAAACACTGCCAACCAAAAATGTCCGGGCCCAGATGGCTTCACTGCAGAATTCTACCAAGCATTTAGAGAAGAGTTATCCCCAATACTATTGAAACAATTTCACAGTATAGAAAGGGATGGAGTACTCCTAAACTCATTCTCTGAAGCCAGCATAACCCTGATACCTAAGCCACGGAAAGATCCAACAAAGACAGAGAACTACAGACTGATATCACTCATGAACCTAGATGCAAAAATCTTCAACAAAATTCTTGCCATCAGAATACAACAACATATCAAGAAAATAATCCATCATGACCAAGTGGAATTCATACCAGGGCTGCAAGGCTGGTTCAATATCAGGAAAACAATTAATGTGATTAACCACATAAATAACACAAAAGACAAAGATTACCTGACTTTGTCCATCGATGCCGCAAAGGCATTTGATAAAGTCCAACACCCATTCATGCTAAAAACTCTTAGCAAAATGGGCATAGACGGCAAATTCCTCAACACAATAAGGGCCATTTATACAAAGCCAAGTGCCCACATCATCCTGAATGGAGAGAGACTGAAAGACTTTCCCCTGAGATCAGGAACTAGACAAGGATGCCCATTGTCACCTCTCCTATTCATCATTGTGCTAGAAGTTCTAGCCAGAGCAATTAGACAAGACAAACAAATAAAGGACATCGGCATTGGCAAAGAGGAAGTTAAAATCTCCCTGTTCGCAGATGATATGATTGTATATGCAGAGAACCCCAAGGAATCTATAAGTAAGCTACTCAAACTGATAGAAGAGTTCAGCAAAGTTTCAGGATACAAGATAGACATAAGTAAATCAGTAGGTTTCCTTTATACTATCAACGAGACTGTTTAGGAGGAAATTATTAAATCAAAACCATTTACGATAGCCCCTAAGAAGATAAAGTCCCTAGGAATTAATCTAACCAGAGAAACAACAGACCTTTACAAAGAGAACTACAAGCCCTTACTACAAGAAACTAAGAGAGACTTAGATAAATGGAAAAACCTACCCTGCTCATGGATAGGAAGACTTAACATTGTGAAAATGTCTATTTTACCCAAAGCAATTTATTTATATAATGCAATCCCAATACAAGTTCCAGCATCATTTTTTAATGAGATGGAGAAACAAATCACCAATTTTGTTTGGAAAGGGAAGAAGCCCAGGATAAGTAAGGTACTACTAAAGAAGAACACACTGGGAGGCCTCTCATTACCCGACCTTAGAACATACTACACTGCCAAAATGGTCAAAACAGCCCGGTACTGGTATAAGAACAGACAGATTGATCAATGGAACAGAATTGAGATCCCAGAGATGACACCATCTGCCTATGAACAGTTGATATTCGACAAAGGCCCTAAGACATTAAACTGGGGTAAAAACAGTATCTTCAACAAATGGTGTTGGTAAAATTGGTTATCCATCTGCAATAAACTGAATCAAGATACATATCTTACACCTTATACAAAAACCAACTCCAACTAGATAAAAGACCTAAATATCAAACCTAAAACGCTAAAGCTCATCCAAGAAAAAGTAGGAACAACGATGGAAGTTTTAATACACAATGAGGACAGACTCCAAAATCTGTTAAAGAAACCACAGTCAACAGAAGAGAAAATAGATAAATGGGAACTATTAAGAATCAAACACCTTTGCTCATCCAAAGACTTTATTAATAGAATTAAAAGAACACCCACAGAATGGGAAGAAATATTTGGCAACTCTATGTCAGACCGATGCCTGATCTCCATAATCTATAATATACTAGAATATATGAAGAAGAAGATATACCATCCAATTAAGCGATGGGCAAAGGAGATGGCCAGACACTTCCCTAAAAAGGAGATCCAGGCAGCCAAAAAACACATGCGGATATGTTCACGATCTTTAGTTATTAAGGAAATTCAAATCAAGACAAAAACGAGATACCATCTCACCCCAATAAGATTGGCCATGATCCAGAAAACCCAAAACAACAAATGCTGGAGAGGCTGTGGAGAAAGTGGAACCCTCCTACACTGTTGGTGGGGTTGCAAAATTGTCCAGCCTCTTTGGAAGGCAATCTGGCGCTTCCTTAAAAAAATGGATATTGATATACCATTTGACCCAGTAATTCCACTACTTGGAATATATCCTACAGATTCAAGGCCTTTCATACCAACGGACACATGCACCAGAATGTTTATCGCAGCACAGTCCACGATAGCAAAAAGATGGAATCAACCCAGATGCCCAACAATAGAAGAATGGATAGGTAAACTGTGGTACATATACTCAATGGAGCACTACGCAATGATAAAGAATAACGATGATTCTAGGAAGCATCTCCTAACCTGGTTCCAACTGGAAGACATTATGTTGAGTGAAAGTAGTCAGTGACAAAAGGACAAGTATTGTATGAGACCTCTACGATAAGATCTCAAAAACAGACTTGTGTATAGAAGAAAAGACTCTTTGACAGCTGCAATGGAGGGGTGAGAGGGAGGGCGAGGGAGGGGGTTTAGATAGTTACTGGAAATCTAGTTGGGAGAAAGCGGTGACAGCACACATTAGGAACAAGAACAACATTAAGTGGACTTCAGCAGAACTTGAGTACTCCTTCCATCTTAACTCAATACTGCAAGGATAGAGTAGCTGGGACTAGGGCTGGGGGACCATGCTCTTAGGCGAATTCCAGGCCAATTGGCACAACTAGCGTTTTGCTAAGAGAGCTCTCTACACTCCACATTGGTGAGTGGCGTCTAGGGTCTTAAAAGCTGCCATCAGAGGACACAGCAAATGGTCCCAACTCAACAGGAACGGATGCTCACTGAGGACCAAAATGACATGCGGTAAAGACAACCCAGAAGACAGAGAGACCCACAAGAGTGGGTGCCTACATCGACTTGGGACCAGAAGAACTGGATGGTGCCCGGCCACCACCAGTGATAGCCATGATGGAGCTCACAGAGAGGAGCCTCAGTGGCAACACAAGAATAAAAAGAGGTGCATCACGAGATCTCCACTAAAAGACCTCAATTGATGGTCCAGCAGTTTTGGGGTTCCTCTGAGAGTATGGCCCCCTGCCCTGATGTTCCCCTTTCCCATAAATTGTAACAAAGGTCCACTCTTTGGACAGGAGTGGATTGGACTTGGCAAGGCAGAGTAAGCATATATTGGAAGCACTTTATGCTTCTATACATCTATAGGATATCATCTTGCTGACCTCTGGCTGGAGGAAGAGGAGTGAACGGAGAGGAGGGGAAAGGAGACTGTTGGGAGGATGAGACATGTATGGAGCAGAGAGGAATAGTGTGCAGTCACCAGACAGGGAGAGCAGTGGAAGCTGCATATAGGGGGGCATGTAAATTTATATGTTAATGTACATTTTCACTCAGTTATGTTAAATAAAAATAAAAATAAAGAATCATAAAAGAATACAATGAAAAACTGTGCTCTAATAAATTTGAAAACCTATCAGACATCGGCAAATTTCCAGATATATACCTCACAAAACTAACACAAAGAGAAGTAGAGCAATGAAGTAAACCCACCCCAAAGATAAGATTAAAGAGATAAGTAGAAAAAATGACCCAAGAAACAAAGCTCTGACCCTGAAGCCTTTACTGGAGAATTCTACCAAACTTTTAGAGTAGAGTTAACACCACAATTACTGTTTATATTTCACAGCACAGAAAAAGATAGAATACTACCAAGTTCATTCTATGAAGCCAGCATAACCGTGATACCCAAAACAGGCAAAGACAGCACAAAAAAGGAAAATTGTAGAACACTATTTCTCAAGAAATTAGATGCAAAAGTCATACGCCAAATTATGGTATATAAAATTCAACTTGTCCAAGTGGGACTCATACCAGGGATGCAGAGATAGTTCAACATCAGAAAAACAGTTAATGCAATCAACCACATAATTAAAAGACAAGAACTGCTTGATTTTCTCAACTGATGTAGAAAAGGTATTTGACAAAGTCCAACACCCATTCATGTCAAAAACTCTCAAAAAATAGGAATAGAATGGAAATTTCTCAACACAGTGACGGGCATCTATTCAAAGTCAACAAACAACATTATCTTAAATGAAGTGACGCTGAAAGCATTTCCCTTGAGAAATGAAACTGAACAAGGATGCCCTTTGTCAACACATTAATCATCATTGCGCTGGAGGTTCTAGACAAAACAATCAGGGAAGATATAGAAGTAAAGGGAGTCCAATATAGTAAGGAAGAAGAAAAAGTATCTCTATTTGTAGATAATATGATCTTTTACATAGAAAACTCTAAAGAATCCTCAAAAAAAAAAAAAAAACTGCTGGAACTAATAGAAGAGTTCAGCAAAGTATCAGGATATAAAATAAACATACATATATCAGTTGAATTAATTTATATCAACATAGACATGATCAAAGAGGAAATCACTAAATCAATACCATTTACAATAGATCTCAGGAAAATAAAATACTTAGGAATAAATATAATCAGTGATTTGAAATATCTATACAAAGAATATTGCAAGATTCTACTGAAAGAAACCAAAGGAGACCTACATAAGTGCAAAAACTTACCTCGCTCATGGATAGATTTAACTTCATAAAAATGTCTATTTTACCCAAAGCAATCAAGAAATACAATGCATTCACAACACAAACTCCAATGGCATATTTTAATGAGATAAAGAACAAATTACCAACTTGAAACAGAAAAGGAAGAAACCACAGATATATAAAGCATTACTGAAGAAAACCAAAGTGGGAGACCTCATACTACTTGACTTTAGAATGTATTACCCTACTGTGGTAGTTGAACAGCCTGGTACTGGTACAGAAACAGATACATAGACCAATGGAACAGAACTGAGACTCCAAATATAATGTCATCCACTTATAAGCAACTGATATTTGACAAAGGCCCAAAGTTTGTAAATTGGAGAAAAGATAGTCTCTTTAATAAATGGTGTTGGCATAACTAGATATGCAACTTAAAAAAAAATGAAACAAGAGCCATATCTCATACCATGCACAGAAACTAACTCAGAATGGATCAAAGAACTCAACGTAAAATCTAAAACAATAAAAATCATTGAAGAAAAAAACAGACAAGGCTGGGAGTCCTGATATAAGGCATAAAAAGAGTACCAAATATTATGAACAATGAACAAACACCAGAATAGAAAACAGATAACTGGAGATTCATAAAAAATAAAAACTTACATTCATCTGAAGACTTCACTGAATGAGTAAAAGAGAGTACCTACAGATTGGTGAAAAAATTTCTCGCTACTGCAAATCTGATCATCATCTAATCTCCATAATCTACATGGTACAGCAAGCCTTAACAAGAAAAAGACAAATAACCCAATTTAAATATGGGTAAAAGATATGAGCAGGCACTTCAGCAAACAAGATATCCAGTTGGGTAACAAATAAATGCGGAAATGCTCATGATCATTAGCCATTAGAGAAATCCAAATCAAAAATACAGTGAGACACTATTTTACCCGAACAAGGTAAGCTTTAATGGAAGAAAACAAGATAATAAATGTTGGAGTTTGTGGAGAGACTGGAACTCTTCTACACTGCTGGTGGGAATGTAAAATGATACAATCACTTTGGAAATAGATTTGGTACTTTCTTAAAAAGTTAGAAATAGAGATACCATATAATCCAGCAATCTCACTTGTTGGAATATCCTCAAGAAATAAGGGCTGTAATAGGAATAGATACATACGCAGCAATGTTCATTGCAGCACTGTCCACAACAGCAAAAGGATAGCATCAACCTAAGTGTCCATCAGTGGAAGAATGGATAAACAAACAATGGTATATTCACAAAGTGATATAGCATGTAGCAATGAAGAACAATTAATTTGGGAAATGTCTCATAACATAGAAGATTTCAGAGGGCATTATGATGAGTGAATTAGTCAATTACAAAATGACAAATACTGTATGAGACCACTATTATAAGTACTCAAGAACAGGTTTCAGCAAAGAAGGAAACATTCTTCGATGGTGACACGAAAGGGTGTTAGGGAGAGGGATATACCCTAAGTAGATAACTGACAAGAATTATTTCAGGTGAAGGGAGAAAAAAACACAGCAGAGGAGAAGTCAGTACAAATGAGATAAAGCAAAAGTTTTAAGTATTCTTTTTATTTTATTTAATATGACTGAGTGAAAATGTACATCCCCGTATAAATTTACATGCTCACCTATATGCTGCCTCCACTGCTCTCCCTGTCCAGTGACAGCACACTATTCCTCTCTGCTCCATACATGTCTCATCCTCCCAACAGTCTCCTTTCCCCTCCTTTCCACACACTCTCCAGCCACAGGTCAACAGGATAATATCCTATAGATGCATAGAACCGTAAAGTGCATCCAATATATGATCACTCTGCTTCACCAAGTCCAATCCATTCGTGTCCGAAGAGTGGACCTTCGTTATGATTTATGGGCAAGGGCAGCATCAGGGCCAGGGGCCATGCTCCCAGAGGAACCCTGAAACTGCTGGACCATTAGTTGAGGTCTTTTAGTGGAGATCTCAGAGTGCACCCCTTTTTATTCTTGTGTTGCCAGTGAGACTCAACTTAGTGAGCTCCATCGCGGCTATCACTGGTGGTGGCCGGGCACCATCTGGTTCTTCTGGTCCTTATACAAGAACCAACTCCAACTGGATAAAAGACCTAAATATCAAACCTAAAACGATAAAGCTCATCTAAGAAAAGGTAGGAACAACAATGGAAGTTTTAATACACAATGTGGACAGACTCCAAAATCTGTCAAACAAACCACAATCAGCAGAAGAGAAAATAAACAAATGGGAACTATTAAGAATCAAACACTTTTGCTCATCCAAAGACTTTATTAATAGAATTATAAGTATTCTAAATAAAACCAAATACTTCAAGGAACAGAGTGACAGAGGCAGGGGTCTGGGGATGATGGCTTCAGGGGACATCTAGGTCAGTTGCCTTAACAAAGGTTTTTCAATGACTGTTCTGCATCCCACTTTGGTAAGTGGTGTCTAGGTTCTTAAAAGCCAACAAGTGACCATCTAAGAAGCATCAATTGATCTCAATCCACCTGAAGCAAAAGAAAAAGAAGACCATCAAAGCCACAAGGGAAGTGTGAGCCCAAGAGACCAAATGGGCCATGTATACCAGAGACTACATTGACATGAGACTGGAAGAACTAGATGGTGTCCAGCCACCATCAAAGGCTGCACCTACAGTGAACTCAACGAAGAGTCCTTGGTGAAGTGGGAGAAATATTGGGTACAGAACTTGAACTCCAGTAAAAACATCAGGCTCCATGGTGTAACAGATTTAAGGGTCCCTGGAGGACATGGCCCACATACTCTCTGTTAGCCCAGGACTGAAACCATTTCAGAAACCAATGCCTGGTGTTATGAACTGGTATATGAGACAAAAATGATGCTTGTGAAAAGGATGCTTCTTGGCTTGGTAGATACAGAAGACTAACTGGCAGCTCCTAACAAGAGCCAAGGTGTGAAGACGGAGAGGTATGGAGGCTAGTTTAATGGACATAGGAAATACTGGGTGGAAGGGAGGAGTGTCCTGTCACAGTATGGGTGGAGAAGCTAGGACTGCATGGCAAAGTGTAAATTGTGGTATGAGAAACTGACTGGAATTGTAAACTCTCACTTAAAGCACAATGAAGAAGTAAATATTAAAAGGAAAACTAATAGTAACAGTTAATTCTGTTTTATCAGCTAAGTTTACTTTTCTTCAGAAATGTTGTTCAAGTAAATTTCTATTTCCATTAATTATATAATAATATTAGAAACCTTGGTGGCATAGTGGTTAAGTGCTACAACTGCTAACCAAAAAGTCAGCAGTTCGTATTCACCAGGCACTCTTTGGAAACTCTATGGGGACAGTTCTATTCTGTTCCATAGGGTCTATGAGTTGGAATCAACCCAATGGCAGCAGGTTTATCTTGTTTGCTAGTTTATATAATAATATCAGTAATAGCTACTAGTTAGCTCTATGCTAGTTCCTAAGCTAATAGTTCAACATACATTATCTCTTTTTTGCTTCTTAATGAAATATATTGAAAGAAATAAAGTGACCTACCAAAGGGAAAATCGTAACGTCTGAATTTGAATTCAAGTTTTTCTGTCACTTCAAAACCCATAGTTTAACCATGTAGGAGGACTGCCACTTAAGTACCCAAACTCACCTTACTAAATGTGCTACATATCTCTGCTGAATATCACTACAGTAACTTTCAAAGCACTCCCTTTAGGAAGCATGCATGATGCCAGTGCCTAGTCCACCTTTTAAAGCAATTTTGGAACTCTTTTTCTAGAATGACCATTGCAGTTCTCATCATATTACCCTCAATGTCTTGAATGTCATCAAAATGTCTTCCTTTCAACATTTCCTTTATCTTAGGGTAAGGAAAAAAGCCGTTGGGGGCCAGATAAGGTGAGTAGTGAGGGTGTTCCAACATAGTTACATGTTTACTAGTTAAGAACTCCCTTACAGACTACTATACAGTTAAGTTCATAAGCTTGCCGCTGTGCCACCATGCCACCACGCACAGTGTCCATTCTAGAAACAGTTCCAAAATTGCTTTGAGTGGTTGACTAGGTGCTGGCATCAATGCACAGCTTCCCAAGGGGAGTACTTGGAAGGGGACTGTAGCGATAGTCAGCAATGTGGTATGTAGCTTTTAGAACAATTAAGTTTGCGGACTTAGTTGTCAGACCTCGTATGTTCCATGGACCATATTTGTCCTGAATTTTAAATATCCTTTGCTCACCACCCTGCTAAAGTATACCTACTCTCATTTGAAGAACAAGATTCAGAATTTGTGTTTTCTAATTATTTATTTTGTCATTATTGTTGAGAATATACTTAGCAAAACATACACTAACTGAACAGTTTCTACATGTATAATTCAGTGGTATTGATTACATTCTTTGAGTTGTGCAACCATTTTCACCCTCCTTTTCTGAGTTGTTCCTTCTCCATTAATGGAAACTCACTGTCTGCTAATGTTCCTACATGATCTTTTGAGCTGTTGTTGTCAATTTTGTGCCATAAAGACAGTTCTTAAAAGCTCGTAATGCTCAAGGCATACATTTGTTACTAGTTAAGCTAAACTATCATATGATCTGAAGAAGACTTCAGGGGACAGTTTTTGGTTGAATGTTTAAAGATTATCTTACAGCAATAGTTTCAGAGGTTAATCCAGCCTCTGTGACTCCAGAAAGTCTGAAGTCCATGAAAATTTGAAATTCTGGTCTACGTTTTCTCCCTTTTGATCAGTATTCATTGACAGAATCTTTGATTAAAATGTTTAGTACTGGTAGCCAGAAACTCTTCATTTTTTGTGGTCTCATGGCAAAGGAGACTTCATGGAGGTGATTAGTCACACATTCCATTTCTTTGTCCTGTTCCAAACTCTCCTTCCTTTGTTGCTTCAGGTAAATAGAGACCAATTGTGCCTTGGATGGCCACTTGCAAGGTTTCAAGACCCCAAGCATGACACAGTGAACAAGAAAGTAGAATGGAAGCACTAAACACATTACTAGCCCAGTTAAGTAGAATGTACTGTGAAAGAATGACCTGTACCTCCAGACTAAGAAACCAAATTCCATGAGATGTTTGGTTGTACACAAGCAGCCTCAGCAGCTACTTTTTTGAGGGTCATCGTTTTAAATATATAGATCATGCAGCTTTTGCCAGTCTAACTTTTTACAAGTGTATAACTTATTGACAGCATTTAAAAGAATCAGTTGTGCAACCCTAACCTTGATGAATGTAATTTTCCCAGCACCATAAGGGGAAACTCAGTACTCCACAGCAATAACCTTCCTATTCCCCTCACTCCTGCCCCTAGCAACCATTAATAACCTTGGTCTCTTTATATTTGTCTTTTCTTGTCTTTTTGTATACGTGAGATGATACAATATTTGTTCTTTCATGACTGACTTATTTCATTCAGTATAATGTCTTCAAACTCCATCTATACTTGAGCATGTATCAAGACTGCATTTCTCCTACTGGCTGAGTAGTAGTATTCTATTGTATGCATGTACCAAATATTGCTTATCCATTCATCTGCTGATGGGCATTTAGCTTGTTTCCACATTTTGGCTATTGTGAATAGTGCTTCAATAAACATTAACGCACTAGTTTTTGCTTGCATCTCTGCTTTCATGTCTTTTGGGTATACACCTAGGAGTGGAATTTCTGGAACATAAGATAGCTCTAATTTGAGTTTTTTGAGGAACTGCCACACTGTTTTTCACAATGGCTATAACATTTTGCATTCTTACCAGCAATGGGTAAGGGTTCCATTTCACCCACATCCCCATCAGCATTTGTTACTTTGTTTTCTTTTTTTTGTTTGGCTTAGTGATTTTGATTTGCATCTCTCTGATGGTTAATGATGCTGAGTGACTTTTCATGTGTTCGATTGCCATTTGAATGTCCACTTTGCTGAAGTGTTTATTCAGGTTTTTTGTCCATTTTATGATGGGGTTATTTGTTTTGTTGTTGTTGTTACGTTGTGACAATTTTATATATATTTTGGTCGTTAGATATTTTAATGAGATCCTTTTAAAGACCTAGTGCTTTATTTCAAATGAGGTGATAGATATTCTCTATGATTTAGTGTCTAACAAGCCTTATAGAAGAAATATTCATGACCTCGTTGAACACACTGTCAGGCATATTCTTGTAGATATATTTTTTTCTAATTTGTGAGATTATCATTTTAGGTGAATAGGATAAAATGAGATTGTTAGTCCAAGTAGTAGACATATTTTTTATAGTTGTGCATACTGTCAAAATGCTTATTAGAATGATAGTGTTATTTTATTCCCTCATTGACAGTGAATGTGACTAATAGCATCCCAAATGGTGGTGTTTTATTCATCATTGTTTTGTTTTGTTTCTTTGTAAATCTGCACTAAATACATAAAGGAATATAATTTCAAAAATGACAAAAATAATATTTGAAAAAAATTGAATCAAAGATCATAATTTATACAATGTCAACAGATGGCAATGTGTTAGAAACTTAAGCAGCTCTTCTCAAGTTCTGTGAAGACAAGGAGTTAGGTTTCCATTCTACTGCTCAAATTCATTCCGTATATTGCTACCAGTCATTCATCACCGCAAAAGTCTACAGAGCTCTACATTGCCTACGGTATTGATTCCAAACTTATCAGCCTTAGGTCTAAGACCTTAAAATCTAACTTTCTATCATCTCCCACTAGGACTCAACACAAATCTTATACTCTGAACTTTATAACAGAGGTCTCCAAGTTAAATGCCTGTAGGGGATAGGCAGATAACATAAACAAACAAAAGAGGGCAGCTGCTCAGATAGAATCATTTTTTCTAATTTTCAAAAGGTGCTTACAGGTGGCCCTGAGTGTTATCATTCCTTTACTTGCTATTATATGCTTTGGAAGTATTTTTCCCGTCTTCTGTAACCCTTCTAATTCTGGCTAGAATTTTAAATCTTATCTAGCCAAATCCATTCATCTTTTTAATATGTGTCATACTTATAAAGTACATACCTACCACCAATATCATATGTACATATTTTATTTGAATACCCGTCATCAGTGTATTTTATATTTAAATATTTAATTTCTTGAGAAATAATTTTGTTTCATATTTGACATAATAAAACCTTTTTTACAAAAAAAACGATTTTCAATCTTAAAAAATTATATCTCATTCAGGATTGTGTTTGTGATGATAAAATTTGGCTATAATAATACTGCTAGAATTAGACAAGGCAGACCTTTATTGTTAAGAACAGACATTAACAATAAAGCTATTGATATATTAATGATAATCATTTATACTAAGTGAAAGATGAAAAAAGCATTAATAAACACTATTTTAAAATCAAAAAGCGCTATTCTTTCCAACTCTGCCACAGAGTAGTTTGTACTGAAGTGGCGTAGAGCTTATGCAAGACATCATCTTGGGAGCAGAGCCCACAGCTGACTTAATTCTTAGCCTGGGAGGCTGTGACTGCCTGCAGAAGAGAGCTTTTCTGGCAAAAAAGTAGTAGTTTATGCAGTGTCACCTATGGCTGGGGCCCGGCAACATAGGCTGTGGACTCTATGCATCACGGCACCTTTAGCCTCTCTTTTTCCACCTCTGCCATAGTGTAGTTTGTACAGGCATGGTGGTGACCTTGTGCAGGATGCCATCTTGGGTACAGAGCCCTCAGCTGGATTTAATTCTTAGCCTGGAAGGCTGTGCTTACCCATAGGAGAGCGTTTTTCTGGCAGAAAGGCAGCAGTTTGCACAGTGTTGCCTACGGCTGGGGCCCATCAACAGAGCCTGTGGACTCTGCATCTCTGCACCTGTGGCTTCCCTTTCTGCCTCTGCCATATTGCAGTTTGTACAGAGGTGGTGACAACCTTGTGAGGGATGCCATTTGAATATGGTGGCCTCAGTGATACCTAATTCCAAGGCTGGGAAGCAGTGCCTGTCAACAGGAGAGTGCTTTATCGACAGAAGAGCAGTATTTTGCACAGTGTTGCCTATGGCTGGGGCCTGTCAATAGAGGCCAACAGGGCAGTAGCCTTGCTGTATTTTTAACTAGTTCATAACATTTGGGGTTTTATATAGAAGTGCTTACTTTGCCATTTACCAAGATGGGCCTGTACACCTGAAAACCTGACTGACTTGAGAAGTGGTCAGATACCTTTTACCCTTTATTTTAAGACTGCCTAGAGAAATATCTGCAGTCCATCCTTATAGAATCTCTCCCAGCCTTTAGTGACACACAAGAAACCCCAAAAGCAACAGACTTTGGAGAAAGCCATTACCAGGAAATCACCCTTGGTTTCAGAAGGCCGCCAAATGAAACAACCAAAGAGCTTTCCAGACAAAGAAACTTTTATGAAATTAGCAGAAGATGAATACAAAAGAACTGTATATAGAGCCTTCCTAGACCTTATACAAAATGCAGTAAAGCAAAATGAAAACTTAAGCAAGCTGTTGGATCTGATGGAACACCAGTACACTGAAATCCAACAGATTAAGAATGAAATCAAAGACATAGAAACTTCAATTTAAAGCTAAGAAAACAGAATGGAACATATAGAAAAGAGACTTTCTGACTTGGAAGACAGTTACTGACTCCAGCACCTATGATGAGACATCAAAAAAAAAGAAACAAGAAAAATGAAGAAGCATTAAGAAGCACATGGGACTCTATGAAGAGGAACAACATAAGATTAATCGGAGTTCCTGAACAGGGGGAGATACCTGAGATCACAGAGTACTGCTGGTGAGCTGCTGACAGAGAACTCAGAAATCCTGAAAGAAGAGAATATAGATATCCAAGGTGCATATCGAACACTATTCAATATAGATCTCAAAAGAAAGACTCCAAGACATATTCTAACCAAGCTTAACAAAATGAAACATACGCAGAAACTCTCAAAGGCAGCAAGTCTCAAAGCAAAGCTAACATTTAGAGGGAAATCCTGTAGGCTTTTGTCAGATTTCTCAGCAGGAGCAACACTGGTACACAGACAGTGGTGTGACACATTCAAAGCCTTGAAGGAGAACTTCCAACCAAGGACTATACATCCTGCAAAACTATCTTTCAAATATGAAAACGAAATTAAGGCATTCATAGATAAACAGACAGTCAAAGATTTTGTAAAAACCAAACCAAAGTTACAGGGAATACTAAAAGAAACTCTTGGCTTTGGCTTAGAAGAACAAAATTAGAAACTATATATTTTAGAAGGACATATCATCCAGAATCCTACTCAATTAGAGATGGCTTCAAACTCAATCAAAGCTATAATAATGAAAGAAATAATCCAGTGATCGTATCATGATAACTATGATGCCATCATGTTAAAAAGAGAGATGTACTACAATCGTTATAGTTCTTCCAGATGGATAGGAAGTTCACAAGATTGATAGTAATTAAAATTGGGTTTATACATAGTTTATTAAGCAGAATCAAAGGGGCAGCCATAAAGTACAATAAAAATGCAACATACCATATCAAGGAATGTAACACAGGAATCTCAAAATCTGCAAAACCAACCACGGAAAAGGTGAAAAATCAACTCACAAAGAATATCCCAAAACAGATTAAAAAGAACAACAGATAAAACATCAGAACCAAAATAAATGTATCACAATGGCAGCACAGAACACATACCTATCAATAATTACATTGAATGTGACTGCTCCAGTCAGGAGACATTGAGTGGCTTCCTGGATCAAAAGACATGACCCGTCTATGTGTTGCTTACAAGAAACTTACCTTAGACTTAAAGATATGAACAAGCTGAAAATTAAAGGATGGAAGAATATATATCTAACTAACAGTGAACAAAGATCAGGTGTGGCAATTCTAATCTCAGATAAAATTGATTTTAATGTAAAATACACCATCGTGGACAAGCATGGACACTGTTTATTGCTAAAAAGTTCAATACACAAGCAGGACTTAACAATATTAAATGTTTATGCACCTAATATTAGAGCACCTAAATATGCCAAAGAAACACTGATACACTCAAAAAGGAGATAGATCACTCCACAATAATACTAGGAGACTTCAACACTGCCCTCTCAATATTGGACAAATCATCTAGAAAAAAGCTCCATAAAGACACGGAAGACCTTATTGCCACAATTAACCAACTAGACCTCACCGACATATACGGGACAGTCTATGCATTAGAAGACAGCTACACTTTCTTCTCCAGTGCACGTGGAACATTCTCCAGAATAGACCATGTGTTAGGACATAAAGCAATTCTTAACAAAATTCATACCATTGAATTAATGCAAAGCGTCTTCTCAGATCATAAAGCCATAAAAGTTGAAATCCATAGTGGAAAAAACATACATAGAAAGTGAAACTCACAGAAACTGAACAATATCTTGCTCTAAAAACCATGGGTGATAGAAGAAATCAAGGATGAAATAGAGAAATTTATGAATTTCAATGAGAAACAAGACACTTTTTACCAGAACCTATGGGATACAGCCAAAGCAGTGTTCAGAGGTCAGTTTATGTCCATAAATGAGCACATCGGGAAAGAAGAAATGTAATCAAAGAACTAACCCTACAGCTTGAACAAGAAGAGAGAGGACAACAGAGAAACCCCTCAGGCACCAGAAGAAAACAGATCATGAAGATTAGAGGAGAACTAAATGAATTAGAGAATAGAAGAACAATTGAAAAAATTGAAAAGACCAAAAGCTTATTTTTTGAAAAGATCAACAAAATTGACACACCATTGGCTAAACTTACTAAAGCAAAACAGGAAAGGAAGCAAATAACTCAAATAAGAAATGAGAGGGGAGTTGTCACAATAGATTGAACAGAAATAAAAAATTCCATAACAGAATACTATTGAAAGATTGTAATCTAACAAATTTGAAAACCTAGAGGAGATGGACAAATTGTCACAATGTGAAGCAGAACAACTTAATAAAACCATCACAAAGGAAGAGACAGAAAAAGTCATAAGAAAACTGCCAATCAAAAAAAGCCTGGGCCCAGAAGACTTCACTGCAGAATTCAACCAAGCTTTTAGAGAAGAGTTATCTCCAGTAATACCGAAACTATTTCACAGTATAGAAAAAGATGGTATACTCCCAAATTCATTTTATGAAGCCAGCATAACCCCACTAGCAAAGTCAGGGAAAGACCCAACGAAAAAGGAGAACTACAGACCAATATCACTCATGAATCTAGATGCAAAAATCATCAACAAAATTCTTGCCAATAGAAAACAACATGTCAAAAAAATAATGCATCATGAGCAAGTTGGATTCATACCAGGGATGCAAGGCTGGTTCAACATCAGAAAAAAACATTAATGTGATCAACTACATAAATATCACAAAAGACAAGAATCAGCTGATTTTTTCTATTGATGCAGAAAAGGTATTTGATAAAGACCAACACCCATTCCTGCTAAAAACTCTCATCAAAATAGGAATGGACGGCAAATTCCTCAATGCAATAAGGGCCATTTATACAAAGCCAACTGCCTATGTCATTCTGAACAGAGAGAAGGAAACAGTTTCCCTTGAGAAAGAGAACTAGACAAGGATGCCCACTCTCATGTCTCTTATTCAACATTGTTCTAGAGATTCTAGCCAGAGCAGTTAGATAAAACCAAGAAATAAGGAGCATCTGCATCAGTAAAGAAGTAAAAATCTCCCTATTTGCAGACAATATGATTGTATATGCGGAGAATCCCAAGGAATCCGTAAAGAAACTACTCACACTGATAGAAGAGTTCAGCAGTCTCAGGATATAAGAGAAACATAAGTAAATCCATGATTCCTTTATACCAACAAAGAGATTATTAAGAAAGAAATCAGAAAGTCAATACCATTTACTATAGCCCCTAAGAAGATAAAGTACCTAGGAATAAATCTAACCAGAGAAAAAACAGACCTTTATTAGGAGAACTACAAGCCCTTACTGCAAGAAACTAAGAGAGACTTATGTAAGTGGAGAAACCTATCCTGCTCATGGATAGGAAGACTTAACTTTGTGAAAATGTCTGTTTACCCAAAGCAATCTACTTATATAATGCAATCCCAATACAACTTCGAGTGTCATTTTTTTAAGGAGATTGAGAAACAAATTATCAACTTTGTTTGGAAAAGGAAGAAGCACCAGATACGAAAGTCACTACTAAAGAAGAACACACTGGGAAGCCTCTCAATACCCAACTTTAGAACCTATTACACTGCCACAGTAGTCAAAACAGCTCGGTACTGGTACAAAAGGAGACAGACAGATCAGTGGAACAGAATCGAGACCCCAGAAATGACACCATCTGACTACAAACAGTCGATATTCGACAAAGGCCCTAAGACTTTAAACTAGGGTAAAAACAATCTCTTAAACAAATGGTGCTGGCAAAATTGGATATCCACCTGCAATAAACTGAAACAAGACCCATGTCTTACACCTTATACAAAACCCAGCTGAAACTGGATAAAAGACCTAAATATCCAATCTAAGATGATAAAGCTCATTCAAGAAAAAGTAGGGACAACAATGAAAGTTTTAATACACAACACAGACAGACTTCAAAATCTGTCAAACAAACCACAAACAACAGAAGAGAAAATAGAAAAATGGAAACTATTAAGAGTCAAACACTTCTGCTCATCCAAAGACTTCATTAATAGAATTAAAAGGCCACCTACAGAATGGGAAAAAATATTTGGCAACTATATGTCAGACTGACGCTGGATCTCCGTAATTTATAAGGTACTACAAAATATCAAAATGAAAAAGATAGATCATCCAATTAAGGGGTAGGCAAAGGAGATGGATAGACACTTCTCTAAAGAGGAGATCCAGGCAGCTAAAAAACATGCTCACAATCATTAGCTGTTAAAGAAATTCACATCAAAATGACAATGAGATACCATCTCACCCCAACAAGGTTGGCCATGATCCAAAAAATGCAATACAACGAATTTTGGAGAAGCTGTGGAGAAACTGGAACTCTTCTACACTGTCGGTGGGGTTGCAAAATGGTACAACCTCTTTGGAAAGCAATCTGGTGCTCCCTTAAAAAAATGGATATAGATAGACCATTTGACCTAGTAATTCCACTGTTCAGCATTTATCCTATAGAATCAAGGCCATTTACACCAACTGATACATGCACATTATTGTTTATTGCAGCACAGTCCACAATAACAAAAAGATGGAATCAACCCAGATGCCCAACAACAGAGGAATGGGTAGACAAACTGTGGTATATATACTCAATGGGACACTATGCAATGATAAAGAACAATGATGATTTCAGGAAATATCTTAGAATTGGATTTCAACCGGAGGACATTACGTTGAGTGAAAGTAGTCAGTCACAAAAGGACAAATATTATATGAGACTCCTACAATAAGAACTTAAAAACAGACTCATGCATAGAAGAAAACACTCTTTGATGGCTGCAAGAGTGGAGAGGTAGGAAGGGTGAGGGGGAGTGGGTTTAGATTAGATAGTTGACAGAAATTTGGGTGGGTGAAATTGATGACAGCACACATTAGAAAGAAGATCAGTATTAACTGGACTTCGACATAACTTAAGTACTCATCCCATCCGAACCCAGTATTGCAGGGACAGAGTAGCTGGGGCAGGGGGTTGGGGATCATGCTCTCTGGTGAAATCGAGGCCAATTGGCACAACCAGCACTTTGCTAATTAGCGCTCACAGCACTCCATATTGGTGAGTGGCATCTGGGATGTTAAAAGCTGCCAAGCTGCCAAGCTGCCATCTGAGGGTGCAGCAAATGGTCCCAAGTCAACAGGCTCAGATGATCTCCAAGGACCAGAACAACATGGGGGAAAGAGAACCCAGAAGACAGAGAGACCCATGTGAGCAGGTGACTACATCATCTTGTGACCAGAAGAACCGTATGGTGCCCGGCCACCACCAGTGATAACCGCAATAGAGCTCAGAAAATTGAGTCTCACTGACAACACAAGAAATAAAAGGGTGCACCCTGAGATCTCCATTAAAAGACCAGAATTGATGGTCCACGGGCATCAGAGTTCCCCTGGGAGCATGACCCCTGGCACTGACACTGCTCCTGTCCGTAAATTGTAATGAAGGTCAACTCTTCATCTGATAGCAATGGAGTGGACTTGGCGACGCAGAGTGGCCATATTGTGTGGGCACTTTATGGTTCTATGCATCTATAGGATAATGTCCTGCTGACCTCTTATTGAAGGAAGGGGATTGGGTGGAGAGGAGGGGATAGAAGACTATTGGGAGGTTAGGATATGCATGGAGCAGAGAGGAAGAGTATGCTGTCATCAGACAGGGAGAGCAGTGGGAACTGCGTATAGTGAGCATGCAAATTTATATGGGAATGTACATTTTCATGCAATCATAATAAAAAAAAGTGCTTTTAATGCTCTCTGACTATAGCTTTCTATATTGAGAAAGAATTTACCTAGACGAAAAGCTATTAAATTTATATGGCATTATCGTCTAAACCTATTTACAGAACTGGCTGAGAAGATAAAATTGCCGTATAAAACTCAGTCTTTCAGACTTCAACATCTGACAAAGCACAATCAACAGAAGAGAAAAGATAAATGGGAACTACTCAGAATCAAACACTTTTGCTCATTCAAAAAGTTCATCAAAGTAATTAAAAGACCACCCACAGAATGGGAAAAAATATTTGGCAACTGTATGTCCGACCAATGTCTGATTTCCATAATCTCCAATGTACTGCAAAATATCAACAAGAAAAAGATAAATAACCTAATTAAGCATTGGGCAAAGAGATGGACAGACAACTTCTCTAAAGAGGATATCCAGCCAGCCAAAAGACACACGCGGAAATGCTCATAATCATTAGCTATTAAAGAAATCCAAATCAAAAAGGCAATGAGATACTATCTCCCCCCAACAAAGTTGGCCATGATCCAGAAAACACAAAACAACAAATTCTGGAGAGGCCGTGGAGAAATTGGAACTCTCCTACACCAGGGGTGGGATTGCAAAATGGTACAACCTCTTTGGAAAGCAATCTGGCAATTCCTTAAAAAGTTGGAAATGGGTATATCATTTGACCCAGTAATCCCACTGCTCGGAACATATCCTACAGAATCAAGGGTAGTCACATGAACAGATACATGCACACGAATGTTTACTGCAGCACAATCCACAGTAGCAAAAAGATTGAATCAACCCAGATGTCCAACAACAGATGAATGGATAAACAAACTATGGTTTATATACTCAGTGGAGCAGTACACTATGATAAAAAAACAATCAGGATTTTAGGAAATATCTCATAACCGGGTGTCAATTGAAAGACATTATGTTGAGTGAAATTAGTTAGCGGCACAAGGACAAATATTGTATGAAATCCCCACCACAAGGACTTAAAAACAGACTCATGTACAGAAGAAAAAGTCTCTCGGATGGCTGCAAGGGAATGGAAGGAGAGAAGGAGAGTGTTAGTTATATATTAGATAGTTGATAGAAATTTGGCTGAACGAAAACAGTGACAGCTCTTATTAGAAAGAAAATCAGTTTAACTGGATTTCAACATAACCTGAAAACTCTTCCAATCTTAACCCAATATTGCAAGAAAGAATATCAGGGATGGGGCTCTGGGGACCATGCTCTCAAGGGACACTGAGGCCAATTGGCATAACTAGCCTATTGCTCAGAGAGCCTTCTTCACCCCATATTGGTGAGTGGCATCTGGCGTCTTAAAAGCTAGCAAGCTGCCTTCTGAGGTACACCAAATGGTCCCAACTCAGCTGAAAGACATAATCGCCAATGACAAAAACGACATGAGAGAAATGAGCCCAGAAGACAGAAGGACCCATGTGAATGGGGGACTACATCAGCATGTGACCAGAAGAACCAGATGGTGCCCGGCCACCACCAATGACAGCCATGATGGGGCTCGCAATGTTCAATCTCAGTGGCAACACGAGAAAAAAAGGGGTGCACCCTAAGAACTCCGCTAAGAGATCACAACTGATGGTCTGAATGCCTGGGAGTTCCCCTGGGAGCATGGACCCTAGACCTGATGCTGGCCCTGGTCATAGATCATTACTTATGTCAGCTTTTCAGATAGGAATTGATTGGACTCGGCAACACAGAGTGACGATATCTTGTGTGCACTTTATTGTTCTATGTGTCTATAGGAGGCCATCTTACCAGCCTCTTACTAGAGGGGAGTGGAGAGGGTGGGAAGGAGGGCACAGGAGATTAAGAGGATTTGACATGTATGAAACAGAAAGGAGGAGTGTGCTGCCACTGGGCAAGGAGAGCAGAGGGAGCTGTAGATAGGGAAAATGCAAATTTGAGTTGTATTGTAAACTTTTACTCTATCGCAATTTAAAACCAAAACTCAGTATTTCATATTATGTTGCTTTGCTTCATCATCTTTCTCTTGTGCACACAAGGTCAACACTATACATCTTCTCTAATGCCTTTCCCCTAAATCAATATGTGGGAATCTTATGCCCTATCACTTAGGCATTTTTTTAAGACAATGTCTTCCTAATCGGACCAATTCACCGCATTTTTTTTTTTTTTTTTTTTATGGAGGATCTGTCTCCTGAAGGAGAATGTTAATACACCAAAAAATGAAAACTTAATCTAATGGTCTTTTTTATTTAAATAAAACTTGTGGAACATATGAAACACAAATACATCATTAAGTGAGCTCCAGATGGACAATCATAGATCTGCTTTTGTTGTTGTTATTCTGGGTACATCTAAGAGGGTATAATATGCTTGAACTGACCTAGGATTTAAGGTCATAGCATATCTTTTCTTTCCTGTTTATTTTCCTATGTCTATATTGTTATGATTGTTTCATTCTTTCAATCACCTTTGATGTTTTTCCACAGGATTTTAATGGGGAACTATAAACATTCTGTTGCTTTACACAGAATATCTATGATAGTCAAATTATTTCAACCATTTTTTCTAAATTGAAGATTAATAAGCATATGTGATTGGTTATGATAGAGAAAATGCACTTTTAAAATGCACTTAGTGAGCAAGTGAAATCAATGGAAAGCACAGGGATTTTTTTCCCCTAAAATTTTATACTTCAGTGACCAAAGCAAGTAGGTAACTATCTTTCATGTCATGCTTCATAAAGCAAGTAAGTTACATCTATTTCCTCAAGACATATTCTTTCTGATTAATCAACAATACTGAAAACATGGCACTAATTTTTTTTTCCATGTTTTATCAATATTCTATTTGTGAAAGTATATTCTGGATATATAGCAAAGGGTTTATGTTTTGTTCTGTTTTGTTTTTCTTTCAGGTAACTACTAAATTATGCTATTATTTTGTATGTGTTGCCAGAGGCTGACTGGTGTCTTTATATAAAGGTCAAGTTGTAACGAAGACCACATGGCCTACAGTTATTTCCATAGAGATAAAATGTTCAGTCTAATCTTTGGAATATAGCAAAAGGCACTGCTAGAAGATCCTACTTTTTCATGTTGTCTCACGAATGGTAAATGTTTTAGTCCAAAATTTACTTCTCTGACTTGACTTCTTATTTCCCAGCACAAACTAGCTCCCATTATTACCACCTAGCATTATTGTTAGACTTTGGCTTATGCTTCTTTGATTTACCCTTATCCAGAGTAAAAAATGATTCCTAGGAAAAACGTCAGATCACTGAGATTTCTATTAATTTTTGAAGTAACTGGAAAACTCTTCACTGAATATTTAGCTGTCAAGATCAAGGGCATGTTAATTTATATGGGAATGTACATTTTCACCCAGTCATAATAATAAAAAAAAAGATCAAGTACAAAAGGTCCTGTCAAGCCCAGAAAAGAGTACTTATGTCATTTGCATCTTCATTTCAACAAGGAAGGAATATGAAAAGGAATGACAATAAATGAATTGCCAAATAGTAAATTTAGGGAAGATAATTGTAAATTAGGTTTAGAAAAAATACCAGTTTTGCAATGTGTTCTTGTTTATTCTGCTATCTGTGAGAAATATACAATTGTTATTTCACAGAATGTTCCTTCTTCTAGATACTCTTTTTCCAATCAGTACGTATGGTTTTGGGGGAAAAGCTGTTAATATAATATGGCCATGTAGCTGATTATATGTGACTGGTTTGGACAAGGGAATCTGACCAAAGCTGCACAAGTTATACTCGTTTATCTAGGACCCTTAAAACTTGAACCTAGAAAATGAAGTCATTCTGTCTCCATGTGGATGAAACTCAGCTGCTGTTTACAAAAGTGTTCTATCATGTGAACTAAAGAATTGAAAATGCAACAATCACAGAGAGATAAGTAAACTCAAAGGACAAAGCAAAAACAATAACAAAGAAATTCCTTGGTTCCCTACAGTTTTCCAATCGCAGGTATGATTTCATTCTCTCTTTCTCTCTTCTTTTTTTTGTATCCCATAAGAAATGCTAGTATCATTAATACTCCTCCCATTTTACTCCTTAAACCAACCTGATTTAGTTTATGACTTGCATCTAAAATGTCTTAACTAGTATAACCAATCATTTACATTACAGTATATACTCATAATTTTTGCAGCTTATCATTGAACTTCAGGAAAAAGAAAACAATTTTTATGTCAAAGAAAGATTTGAAAATGTATCCAGCATATATTTTAATATTTACTGCAACTTAATACACTTCAATTTGTAAGAAAAGTTATAATAATAAAGATGGTTTATTTCTTCTTAGATATTTGCCCTAAACTAAGGCATGATGTCACCAAGATCTGAAGATGTTGTTCTTATACTCTATGAAATGGCCAGCTAGGGAAAATAAAAAGCTAAAAGTAGTTCTGTAGAAGTTACTAAAATAAACACAAAACAACAAATGCTGAAGAGGCTGTAGAGAAATTGGAGCTCTCCTACACTGCTGGTGGGATTGTAAAATGGTATAACCTCTTTGCAAATCTATCTGGCACTTCCTTAAAAAGCTGGAAATAGATATTCTATTTGACCCAGTAGTCCCACTTCTCAAAACATATCCCATAGAATCAAGGGCAGTCACATGAACAGTTATATGCACGCTAATGTCTATTGCAGCACAGTCTACAATAGCAAAAAGGTGGAATCAACCCAGATGCCCAACAACAGATGAGTGGATACATAAACTATGATATGTATACTCAATGGAACACTATGCAATGATAAAAAACAATGATGATTTTAGGAAGCATCTCATAAGCAGGGTTCAATTGGAAGACATTATGTTGAGAAATTATTCAGCAGCACAAAGACAAACATTGTATGAGATCCCTGCCATAAGCACTTGAAAACAGACTCATGTACAGAAGAAAAGACTCTTTAATAGCTGCAAGGGAGGGGAGGGAGAGAGGGAGAGGGCTCGTTGTAGATTAGCTAGTTGATAGAAGTTTGGTTGGGTGAAAGAAGATCAATTTAACTGGACTTCAACATAACCTGAAAACTCTTCCAATCTTAACCCAGTTTTGCAAAGACAGAATAGCTGGGGTGGAAGCCCAGGGACCATGCTCTCAGGGGACATTGAGGCCAACTGGCATAACTAGCCTATTGCCAAGAGAGTCTTCTCCACCACATATTGGTGAGTGGAGTCTGAGGTTCTAAAAGCCAGCAAGCTGCCCTCTGAGGTACACCAAATGGTCCCAACTCAGCTGAAAGAGATGATCACCAAGGATAACACCAACAAGGGGGAAAGAGAACCCAGAAGACAGAAAGACACATGTGAGTGAGTGGCTACATCAGCATGTGACCAGAAGAATCAGATGGTGCCCGGCTACCACCAACGACAGCCGTGATGGGGCTCACAGAGTTGAGTTCTAGGGGCAATATGGGAATAAAAAAGGGTGCACCTCGATAATTCCACTAAAAGACAGCAATAGGTTGTCCAAAGGCCTGGGGGTCCCCCTGGGAGCCTGGCCCCTAAATCGGATGCTGCCCTGACAATAAATCATTACTGAAGTCAACTCTTTGGATAGGAATGGATTGGACTCAGCAACACAGAATGATCATATCTTGTGTGCACTTTATGGTTCTATGCATCTATAGGATGTCATTCTACTGGCCTCTTACTGGAAGGGAGTGGGGAGGGTTCAGATAGGCAGGCATGCAAATTTAAGCTGGATTGTATACTTTCACTCAATCACAATAAATGAATAAAATATAAAAAAGAAGTTATTAAAATATACTATAAAACAACTGCTATTAAAACAATGTGAACTAAGCACATGCAAAGACATAGAGGTCAATGAAACACAAGAGAAAATCCCTAAATAGACAAAGTACATACAAAAATTTACTACACAATTAAGGCAGCTCCCCAAATCAATGAGGAGAAAAATGTCCACTGTAATGAGTAGTGTTGTACAAGTAGATAGCATTGTTGGGGGGTGGGGAACTTAAAATAAGATCCATTTTTCACACTTTACACCAGAATAAATTTCAAATGAAGCACAGAATACAAAGTAGAAAATAAAACTATATAAAATAATAGAAAAAGAAAAAGTAGATTACTTTATAACCAGGCAGTAGGGAAATATTTCATAATGGAGACTCACTATTTAGAAGTCAGAGGGAAAAACAGTGATGAATTTGATTACCTGAGACATTAGTTTCTCTGGCAAAAAGCATCAGAATCAAAGAATAAAAATAAATTGCAATCTGTGAAAAGTGTTGACCCTTATGCTACATAAAAAGTGTTAGTATATTAGTATCAATTACAAATAAAGTATACTGAAACATACTATAGAAATTAAAATGTCACCTTAGAAAATAGTCACTTAATGCAAAATAAAGTAGTAAAATAAAAATAGATGGATGAAATGAAGTGAGAAAGAAAAAAAAGTTGCAAAAATGTTAATTGTTCCCTAAAGTGATCTACAGATAAAATACAATCTTGATCTAAGTACCAACAACATTCTTTAAGGAGATGGGAAGGCTAATAACTAAATTTATATGGAAAAGAAAAAGGCTCTGAATAAGCAAAGCACTGTTGAAGAAAAAAGTAAAGTAAACGGCCTCACACTACCCAATCTCAGAGCCAACTATATAGTCATGATAGTCAAAACAACCTGGTGCTGGTACAACAACAGATACATAAACCAATAGAACAAAACTGAGAACCCAGATATAAATTCATCCATCTATGGTAAGATAGTCTTTGACAAAGACGCAAAGTCCATTAAATGGAGGAAAAGATAGTTGGGGTTTTTTTTTGTTCATTCTTTGCTTTTTCTTAATGATTAAGTGAAAATATACAATCCAGTTTCCCTGTAGAACCCTTTACTATTGCAACTTGAGGCTTGAATTTTTTCTTCAGTTCTTTCAGCTTGAGAAATACAGAACATGTTCTTCCCTTCTGGTTTTCCATTTCCAGCTCTTTGCACATGTCATCATAATACTTTCTCTTGTCTTCTCCAGCTGGTCTTTGAAATCTTCTGTTTAGGTCTTTTACTTCACTATTCTATCATTCGACTTCAGCTGCTAGATATTCAAGAGCAAGTATGAGTCTCTTCTGACATCCAATTGGCCTTTTCCTTCTTGCCTGTCCTTTTAATGACCTTTTGCTGTCTTCATGGATGATGTCTTTGATGCCATTCCACAACTCATCTGGTCTTCGGTCATTAGTGGTCAACACATCAAATTTGTTCTTCAGATGGTCTTTAAACTCAGGAGGGATATACTCCAGGTCATACTTTGGCTCTTGTGGACTTGTTCTGATTTTCTTCTGTTTCACTTTGAACTTGCTTATGAACAATTGATGGTCTGTGCCACATTCAGCAAGTAGTCTTGTTCTGACTGCTGATATAGAGTTTCTCCATTGCCGACTCGACGGCACTTGGCTTGGCATTGTCTTTTTCCACAAATGTAGTCAATTTGGTTCCTGTATGTGCCATCTAGAGAGGTCCGCGTGTACAGTCGCCATTTTAGGCAAGGAGAGTAATAGCATCAGGTAAGGAGGATAACACCATTGGGTAAGGAGGGTAAAGATAGAGTGAGCAGCCACCACTTGTCTGTTAGTGGAGGCTTGCTTCTTGCTGTGATGCAGGAAGCTATGCCACTGGTATCAGCAGGGTCAACTATGGTACCTAAGTTTCAACTGAGCTTCCAGACAAAGACAGACTAGGAAAAAGGGCCCAGCAGTCTACTTCTGAAAGGAATTAGCCAGGGAAAACCTTATAAACAGCAGCCAAACATTGTCAGATACGGTACCTGAAAGGGAGGCCCTATGTTTGAAGACACTCAGGAGATGACTAGGGAAGTGCTGTATAGAGTTGAACTTAACGAAGGGGATGGAATAAGGCCTCTGGGATCTTCATTCACTGATGTGGTATGAATCAAAATGAGAAGAAACAGCTGCAAACACCCACTAATAACTGGGATATGAAATGTATGAAGCATGAATCTAAAAAAATTGGAAATTGTCCAAAATGAAATGGAACACATAAACATTGACATCTTAGGCATTAGTGCACTGAAATGGGCTGGTTTTGGCCACACCGAATCTGACTATTGTATAGTCTGCTATGCTGGGAACAAAAACTTTAAGAGGAATGGTGTTGTGTTCATCATCAAAAAGAATATTTCATCATATGTCCTGAAGTACAATGCTGTCAGTGATAGGATAATATCCATACGCCTACAAGGAAGGCCAGTTAATATGACTATTATTCAAATTTACTCACCAACCACTAAGGCCAAAGATGAAGAGTATGAAGATTTTTACTAGCTTCTGCAGTCTGAAATTAATCAAACATGCAATCAGGATGCATTGGTAATAACTGGTGACTGAAACACAAAAGTTGGAAGCAAAGAAGAAGGATTGGTAGTATGAAAATAAGGCCTTGGTTATAGAAATAATACTGGAGGTTCCATGATAGAATTTTGCAAGACTAATGACTTTTTCATTGCAAATACCTTTTTTTTTTTTTTTTATTATGACTGAGTGAAAATGTACATTCCCGTATAAATTTACATGCCCACCTATATGTAGCTTCCATTGCTCTCCCTCCCTGGTGACAGCACACTATTCCTCTCTGTTCCATACATGTCTCGTCCTCCCAACAGTCTCCTTTCCCCTCCTCTCCACCCACTCTCCTTCCTCCAGCCAGAGGTCAGCAGGATGATATCCTATAGATGCATAGAACCATAAAGTGCATCCAGTATATGGTTACTCTGCATTGCCAAGTCCAATCCATTCGTTTCAGAAGAGTGAATCTTCATTATGATTTATGGACAAGTGCAGCATCAGGGCCAGGGGCCATGCTCCCAGGGAAACCCCGAAACTGCTGGACCATGCTCTTAGGTGAAATCGAGGCCAATTAACACAACTAGCGTTTTGCTAAGAGGGCTCTCTGCACCCCACATTGGTGAGTGGCTTCTGGGGTCTTAAAAGCTGCCAAGCTGCCATCTGAGGGCACAGCAAATGGTCCCAACTCAGCAGGAATGGATACTCACCAAGGACCAAAATGACACGGGGTAAAGACAACCCAGAAGATAGAGAGACCCACATGAGTCGGTGCCTACATTGACTTGGGACCAGAAGAACTGGATGGTGCCTGGCCACCACCAGTGATAGCTGCGATGGAGCTCGCTAAGTTGAGTCTCACTGGCAACATTGCAAATACCTTTTGTAACCAACACAAACAGCGACTGTACACATGGACCTCACCAGATGGCACATACAGGAACCAAATTGACTACATCTGTGGAAAAAGACAATGGAGAAGCTCTATATAAGCAGTCAGAACAAGACTACTTGCTGAATGTGGCACATGTCATCAATTGCTCATAAGCAAATTCAACGTGAAATGGAAGAAAATCAGAATAAGTCCACAAGAACCAAAGTATGACCTGGAGTATACCCCTCCTGAGTTTAAAGACCATCTGAAGAACAGATTTGATGTGTTGACCACTAATGACCAAAGACCAGATGAGTTGTGGAATGGCATCAAAGACATCATTCATGAAGACAGCAAAAGGTCATTAAAAAGACAGGAAAGAAAGAAAAGACCAATTGGATGTCAGAAGAGAGTCATACTTGCTCTTGAATGTTCAGCAGCTAAAGCCGAATGATGGAAGGCAAAGTAAAAGACCTAAACGGAAGATTTCAAAGACCAGCTGGAGAAGACAAGAGAAAGTATTATGATGACATGTGCAAAGAGCTGGAAATGGAAAACCAGAAGGGAAGAACATGTTCTGCATTTCTCAAGCTGAAAGAACTGAAAAAAATTCAAGCCTCGAGTTGCAGTAGTGAGGGATACTAGAGAGAAACTGTTAAACAACTCAGGGAACACCAAAACAAGATGAGAAGAATACACAGAGTCATTGTACTGGAAAGAATTGGCCGGTGTTCAGCCATTTGAAGAGGTAGCATAAGATTAGGAACCAATGGTACTGAAGGAAGAAGTCAAAGCTGCATTGAAGGCATTGGCAAAAAACAAAGCTCCAGGAATTGATGGACTATCAATTGGGATATTTCAACAAACAGATGCAGTGCTGGAAGTGTTCACTTGTCTATGCCAAGAAATATGGAGGACAGCTACCTGGCCAACTGACCAGAAGAGATCCATATTTGTGCCCATTCCAAAGAAAAGTGATCCAACCGAATGCAGAAATTACTGAACAATATTGTTGATATCACATGCAAGTAAAATTCTACTCAAGATCATTCAAAAGCACTTACAACTGTATATTGACAAGGAACTGCCAGAAATTCAAGCTGGATTCACAAAAGGATGTGGAACCAGGGATATCGTTGCTGATGTCAGATGGATCCCAGCTGGAAGCAAAGAACATCAGCAAGATGTTTACTTGTGTTTCATTGACTATGCAAAAGTATTCAACTGTGTGTATCATACTAAATTATGGCTAACTTTGTGGAGAATGGGAATTCCAGAACACCTAATTGGGCTCTTAAGGAATCTGTATATGGATCAAGAGGCAGTCATGTGAACAGAACAAGGGGACACTGCATGGTTTCAAGTCTGGAAAGGTGCGTGTCAGAGTTGTATCCTGTTACCATACTTTTTAAATCTGTATGCTAACCAAATAATTTAAGAAGCTGGATTATATGAAGAAGTATGATACATCAAGATTGAAGGATGACTCATTAGCATCATACGTTAAGCAGACAACATCACCTTACTTGCTGTAAACGAAGAAGATTTGAGACACTTACTGATGAAGATCAAGGATCACAGCCTTCAGTATGGGTTGCAACTCAATATCAAGAAAGCAAATATCCTCACAACTGGACCGGTAAGCAACATTGTCATAAATGGAGAAATGATTGACGTTATCAAAGATTTCATTTTACTTGGGTCCACAATCAGCACCCATGGAAGCAGCAGCCAAGAAATCAAAAGGCGCATTGCATTGGGAAAATCTGCTGCAAAGGATCTCTTTAAAGTATTGAAAAGAAAGGATATCACCTTCCAGACCAAAATGAGCCCAACTCAAGTCATGGTATTTTCAATCGCATAATATGCATGCAAAAGCTGTACCATGAACAAAGAATACAGAAGAAGAATTGATGCCTTTGAATTGTGGTGTTGGAGAAGAATGTTCACTGTACCATGGACTGCCAAAAGAACAGACAGTTGTGTTCTGGAAGAAGTACAACCAGAGTGTTCCTTGGAAGCAAAGATAGCAAGACTGAGTCTTACATACTTTGGACATGTTGTCAGGAAGGATCCATCTCTGGAGAAGGACATCATGCTTGGTAGAGTGGAGGGTCAGTGAAAAAGAGGAAGATCCTCTACAAGATGGATTGGCACAACGGCTGCAACAATGGGCTTGAGCATAGGAACAATTGTGGACATGGCATAAGACCGAGCAGTGTTTCTTTCTGTTGTTCATAGGATCACTATGAGTTGGAACACACTCAACAGCAACTAACAACAACTACATACAATCCAATTCAATTTTACTTACCCTCCTCTACGTAACTCCATCTGCATTCCCCACCCTGTGACAGCACACTCTTCCTTTTTACTCTTTAGTACTAGTATCCTCTTTACTACTAGATACCACCTCACCTCGATACTACTCACACTAGAAAAAAAAAAAACACAACAATAAATGTTGGAAAGGTTGCCTTATGCACTGTTAGTGGAAACACAAAATGGTGCAACCACTTTGTAAAACAATGTAGTGCTTCTTTAAAAACTGAAAAGAACAAACCTACTGATGTCAAGTGGATTCCAACTCCTAGCTACCCTATAGGACAGAACTGTTAAGAAGCTAGAAATAGAAATAATATATCATCAAACAATATCACTCCAAGGAATATAACCTAGAGAAGTAAGAGCTGTCGCATGAATAGACTTGTGCACATCTATGTTTGTTGCAGCATTATTCACAACAGTAAAAAGATGGAAATAACCTCAGTGCCCATCAACAGATAAATGGATAACTTATGATACATACACACAATGAAACAAAACATCCCATAACATGAATCTGAGGGGCACTATGCCAAGTGAAATAAGTCAACCATGAAAGGACCACTATTAAAAAAAAACCAAGAAAAGGTTTACACATAGTGAAAAACAGTTTTTGATGGTTATGAGGGACAGGAGAAAGGGAAGAAAACACCATGTAGGATAAGTCGGAACAACTTGACCAAAGTAAAGTCATAGCAGTTTCCTAGACATGTCCAAACACCTCGAGGGCTCAAGGGACCAAGTTACTGGGGCCAACAACTGGGGACCATGGTCTTTGGGTGTAACTGAACACAGATTCTCGCCTGACCTACCAGACAACTGAAATAAAATGGACACCATACTACTGTTTGCTAGGGAAACAGAAAGTGGAAGTTTATTGCTTTCACAAACAAGGAGCTATGTGGGGTTTAGCAGGTGAAAGACCACAAGCTCCCAGCCACGTGGGAACAGAGAGCTGTTACACTGTCCAGTCTTCAGGGGTGCAGAATTGGTACCTGGCGTCTGAAACCCTGAGCCCTCCCATGCTCATATTTGGAAATACAGATGCTGAGTCACACCACAAAGGAAGGGAATTTTCACTCTTTAAATGAGTCTGGGCACAGCTGTGTATCGCAAAACATATTCCCCTTTCACAAAGTTCAGATCTAGGGCACAGTTCTTAAGATTGGGTACAACTTTTTAGATCTGGTGCATGCATCAGGACTCCAGTTTGCACATACATGGCATTCTAGCACCAACCTGCAATTAGAAACTGAGGCTTGGTGGACTGCAAAGCAATGGGGCATCTCAGCAGAGCAGAGGAAGACTCGAGTGGTTTCAGGGGGACATCTAGGTCAATCGGCGTAACACAGTTCTTAAAGATAATATTCTTCATCCTACATTGGTGAGCAGTGTCTGGGGTCTTTGAAGCTAGCAAGTGTGACCCTAATACCTTGCAATATGTTTCTATCCTTTTCAAAATGGGCAATTGAGAGCTTGGCATAACTAATGCCATAATGATACTCTAAATAATCTGTAAAAGTT
Source organism: Heterohyrax brucei (assembly GCA_028571685.1). NCBI lineage: Eukaryota > Metazoa > Chordata > Mammalia > Hyracoidea > Procaviidae > Heterohyrax > Heterohyrax brucei. Next base: position 113,606,486 of record CM053166.1, on the reverse strand, counting down.
GTTTTTTTTTTTTTTTTTTTTTTTTTTTTACTGCACCAGCTACTTTGGCCTCTTTCCAAAAGGGAGACAGAGCCCTCTCAGTTCCTGTGGCCTTGGTCTCGTCCTCTTCTTTGTTCTCTTGAGAAATGGCCTTTAGCTGAGGAAACAGCAGCTAGGGGGGCTGCCTGGCATTTTTTCTATCTATAACTTTCATTGTTGCTCCTAGTCAGAGTGAACTTAGCAAACTAGTTTCACAGGCCAAAGACTTTTACATACGCTTAGTCTTTGTCTCCTATAAACATACAGGTTAGAGTCCAGGTGTGCAACATATATACCTGTAGTTTAATAAAAAGTCTCTTGTGGTTGTTTTGAGATATATACCACTATCTGTGGGCTACATGCTTAAAAACATGAACTAATCCTTGCCAAAATGATACGTAAATTCTAACATAAAAGTTCTCTCTTTTAAGACTCCACAGAGAACAGCCTGTGGTGCTGTCGAGTATCTGGTGGTATCATGGCTCCAAATAAACCTTCTTGCTCTTTCTGACTTGGAGTATGTTTCATTGGCTTGACTGCTGCAGGGCACAGACCCAAACTGGGTAACACAATGACAGTCTAAGATGCAACTACTGGTCTCTTTATGTCCAAAGCAACTCCCCAAACCCACAGCCTTCGAGTTCATTCTGAGTCACAGTGACCCTGTAGGGCAGAGTAGAACTGCCCCATAAAGTTCCAAGGACTTCCTGGTGGATTTGAACTGCCTGTGTATTGGTTAGCAGACATAGCACTTAAGCACTATGCCATCATGGTTTGTCTGCAAAGCAAAGGGGATTTCAAAACAAACAAGGACTCAAGGGAGCAATTCATCCACAAGACTAATGGACCAAATGAACCACAGCTTCTACTAGCCTGAGCACTGAAGAAGGAGATGGTGCCCAATATCACCAGCAACTGCTCTGACAGAGATCACAATAATAAGTTCAGGACAGAGCAAGGAAGCTGTAGAACAAAATTCAAATTCACGTGCACACACATACACACAAAAGAGAATAGATTTGCTGATCTGACAGAGACTAGAGGAAAGATGATACTACAGATTTCTTAGTTCAAACAAGTATACAAGACAAAATAGGCAATGCCTTCAGAAGACAGGAAAGGACAGGAAAATTGGACATGGGGAACCCACAGTGGAACAAGAAAGGGGAGAATACTGACACAATTTGGGGACTGCAATCAATGTCACAAAACAATTTGTGTATAAATTTTGGGATGAGAAAGTAATTTGGCCTGTCAATTATCACTGAAAGCACAATGAAAAATAAAATAATATTGCAGACATAAATCCATCTATAGCAATAACAGCATGAAATGGATTTAAGAATCAAATCAAAGGTAGGTAACATGAGACTAGGTAAAATTAAAACAGCCAAATGTCTACAACATACAGCCTCTAGATTTAAAGATACATATAGATTGAAAGTAAAAGGGTGGAAATATATGTATGAGACAAACAGCAACCACAGAATATAAAAACAGTTATAAACATATATGTATCTAGAAACAAAATGGAAAACCAAACAATTACTATAAGCCAACCAGAATGGCTACATATCTTCAGAACACTCTAACAAACAACAGCAGACCATATATTGTTCTTGAGAAAATATGAAAATATTTTCCAGGATAGACTATGTTGTGAATTGAGTTATCCTCCCCCAACAGTATCTATCAATTTGGCTAGGCCATGATTCGCAGTATTGTGTGATCATCCTACATTTTGTGATTGATTTTCCTATACTAATCTCTGCCTGTGGTTAATTGGCAAGATTGGATTATAGTAAAGAGGATTAAGTTGGAATTCTAATACCCTTACTAAAGGTACATCTCTGTTTTAATACAAAGGGTGTTTTCCTGGTCTGTGGCCTGCACCAGCTTTTATCTCTCAGGGGATTCAAGGAATGTAAGGGAGGAAAGAGTGAGGGACCTCATGTCACTAAGAAAGCAATGCAAGGAGCAGAGTGTGACCTTAGATAAATTGAATAAGTCCTTAGAAAGACAGCAATCCTGAAAGTTAATGCAAAATAAAATAGGACACTTACGTTGACTAATAACAAGAAAATAAATAGCATCAGTAATAAAAAAACTGTCCACTCATGCCAAAAAATAATGATGTCTTCACTGATGAATTCTACAAAATATTTAAAGAATTAGTACTGATCCTTGACAAAATTTTATAAAGGAAAAAAGAAAAGTAGGAAACACATCCCAAAATATTCATTTTACTTTGATAAGAAAATCAGACAAATTAAATGCCTAGGATTGAATTGTGTACTTCAAAAATGTGTGTAGGCATTTGGCTAGGCCATGATTCCTAGTGCTGTGTGATGCTCCTGTATGTTATAAATCCTGCCTCTACAATGTTAACGAGGGAAGATGGGTGCAGTTGTGTTGGTGGGGCAGGATTCAATGTATAAGACTGTATTGCACCTTGAGGTAATCTCTTGAGATAAAAAGAAGCTAGCACAGAGAGCTGATGACCTCACGGCATCAAGAGAGAAGCAGAACTGGGAGCAGAGCACATCCTTTGGAAAGGACCTAGGGTTGCCCTGTGCCTCAGAAGTTCAGAGTCCAGGGGAAGACTGACAATAATGACCTGCCTCCAGAGACAACAGAGAAAGACTTCCTTCCCCTGGAGCTCATGCCCTGAATTTGGACTTGTAGCCTACTGGACTGTGACAAAATAAATCTGTCTTTGTTAAAGCCATCCACTTGTAGTATTTCTGCTATAACAGTACTAGATGACTAAGACATTAAATAAAAACAAGAAAAGTATACTACAGATCAATGTTCCTAATAAATATCAATACAAAAATCAAGAACAAAATATTGGTAAACCAAATCTAGCAACATATGAACAGTATACCATAATAAGTGGGATTTATCCTGAGAATTCAAGGTTGGTTTATAATCTGAAAATTAGTTAATGGAACACAACATATCAATATGATAAGAAAACCACCTGCTCAACCTGATGGACACAATAAACATATTTGGCAAAATCTAATACCCTTTAATGATTTTTTTTTTAAAGACAAAGGTAGGTGTGCAATGTTGCCACTTCTACTACTCAACATTGTACTGGATTTTCTAACCAAGACAATTAGTCAGGAAAATAAAAAGAAATACAGATTGGAACAGAAGAAATAAAACCATTTCTGTTCACAAAATGATACAATTTTGTATACTGTATAAAAAGCCCTGAAGTATCTACTAAAATACTACTAGACTAATAAATGAATTCAACTAAGTTGCAGGCTAAAATATTAACACAAACAAATTAATTGCATTTCTGTAATCTTTAAATGAACAATATGAAAATAAAACCAAGAAACAAACTTATAAAAGTATCAAAAAGAAAAAAATACTTAGAAATTAAACAAAATAATTGCAAAAGTTATTCTCTGATAGCCAGAAACTATTGTTGAAAGAAAGTAAAGAAGACAAAAACAATGAAAAAGTATTCCATATTCATGGACCAGAAGACTTAGTGACAACACCCCTCTTATTAATCTACAGATTCAGTGCAGTCCCTACCAGAATCTTACTTGAATTCTTCACAGATATTTACAGGCTGCTTCTAAAATTCGTTTGAAAATTTTAAGGACCAAAAATAGTAAAACAATCTCGAAAAAGAGGAAAGTTAGTCTTAAACTTCCACTTTCAAAAAAATAAAAACCTTCCACCTCCCCCCAAAAACAAAAAGTCCTGCTGCCATCCAGTTAATTCTAACTCACAGCAAGCCTATGGGACAGAGTAGAACTGCTCCACAGAATTTCCAAGGAGCAGCTGGTGGATTTGAACTGCTGACCTTTTGGTTAGCAGCTGTAGCGCTAATTCACTACACCACCAGGGTTTCCAGTGTACTAGAAAGTAACAATAATCAAGACAGTGTCATATTGTCATAAGGAGAGAAAAAATTATCAATGTAAAAGAATTGCAATTCTTTTGTGTCTATGGTCAACTTTTCTTTCTCATCTTTTTGATGACCTCTTGCTTTCTTCGTGTATAATGTCTCGATGCCATCTCACAACTCTAGATGATGTAGTCATCTGTCATCAGTTTTGAATGACCAAAATGGATGTTGCTTTTGAATGTAGAGTAACTAAAACAAAAGGAAGAAAAGATGAAGAAAAAGAGCTGAGCAGAGGATTTCAAAGGAAGGCTCGAGAAGACAAAGAATAATAATGAAATGTAAGAAGACCTGGAGAAAGAAAAAACAAAAGGAAAGAACACACTCTGCATTTCTCAAGTTGAAAGAACTGAAGAAAAACTTCAAGTCTTGAGCTGTAATATTGAAGGACTCTAAGAGGAAAATACTAAACAACGATAAAAGCATAAAGAGAAGGTAAAAGGAATATACAAATTAACTGTACCATAAAGAATTGGTTGATGTTCAACAATTTCAGGAGATATCATATGATCAAGAACCATGGTATTGAAGGGAGAAGTCCAACCTACACTGAAGGCATTGGTGAAAAACAAGACTCCAGGAACTGACCAAATACCAGTAGAGGTATTTCAACAAGTGGATGTAGCATTGGAAGAACTCACACATCTATGCCAAGAAATTTAGAAGACAACTGGAAGAGATCCATACTGGCACCCATTGCAAAGAAAGGTGATCCAAAAGAAGGAAGAAATTATCAAACAATATCATTAATATAACATAAAATAAATTTTTTGAAGATCATTCAATAGCAGTAGCAGGAATACCTGAACAGAGAACTGACAGAAACTCAAGTTGAATTCGGAAGAGTACATGGAATAAGACATATCGTTTCAGATGTCATAGAATCATGGCTGAAAGTAAAAACTACCAAAAAGTGTTTACCTGTGTTTTGTTGACTATGCAAGGGCATTCTACTGTGTGAACTATAACAGATTATTATGGGCAATATTGCAAAAATGGAAGTTTCAGAACACTTGCGCTTATGTGGGACCTGTACTTAGTCCAAGAGGCAGTCCTTCAAACAGAACAAGAAGATACCATACCTTCTAAAGTCAAAAAAGGTGTATGTCAGGGTTGTGTCCTTTCACCACACTTATTCAATCTGTATGCTGATCAAATAATCTGAGAAGTTGGAGTATATGAAGAACAGAGCATTGAAATTGAAGGAACATTCATGAACAACCTGCGTTAGGCAGATGACACAACTTTCCTTGCTGAAAGTGAAGAGAACTTGAAGCACTTACTGATGAAGATCAAATACTGGTCTTCAGTGTGGATTACACCTCAACAAATAGAAAACAAAAATCCTCATAACTGGACTGATAAGCAATATCATGATAAATAAACATAAATTTGAAGTTGTTAAGGATTTCATTTTACTTGGATGCATAATCAAAGCCCACAGAAGCAGCAGTCAAAAAACCCAACAACTCATTGCACTGGGCAAATCTGCTGCAAAAGACCTCTGTAAAGTGCTAAAAGAGCGAAGACATCACTCTGAGGAGTAAAGTGCTCCTGACCCAAGCCATGGTGTTTTCAATCACCTCATATGCATGAGAAAGCTGCATGATGAATAAGACAGACCAAAGAATAATTGACACCTTTGAATTACAGTGTTGGTGAAGGATATTGAACTTGTAATGGACTGCCAAAAAAGTGAATAAATCTGTCTTGAGATCAGTATACACAGAAAGCTCATTAGAAGCAAAGACAATCAGACTTCATCGCACATATTTTAGAAAGTTATCAGGAGGTATTAGTCCCTGAAGAACAACCTCACACTTGGTAACAGAAGGGCAGTGAAAAAGAGGAAGAGCCTCATTGAGAAAGAATGACACAGTGCCTGCAACAATGGGCTCAAGCATAACAAAGATTGTGAGGATAGGAAAGCTGGTAATAGGGAAGTCAAGGTCCTGTCCTGAAGAGAGAGTGTTGTCTTGTCATGGGGTTGTTAACCAATATCATAAAACAATTATGTGTACTAACTGTTTGACTAGAAGGTAGTTTGTTCTGTAAACCTCCTTCATCTAAAGTAAAATAAAAACATGTATTCTTGAAATGGTCTTTAAATTCAGGTGGAATATACTCAAGATCATACTTTGGCTATCATGGAATTGTATTATTTTTCAGTTTCAGTTTGAACTTATGTATTAGCAATTGATTGTCTGTTCCATCATCAGTTCCTGGACTTTTTCTGACTGATATTGTTGAGCTTTTTGATTGTCTCTTTCCACAGATGTAGTCTATTTGATTGCTGTATATTACATTTTGCAAGGTCCATGTGTATAAGTCAGCATTTATGTTGCTGATAAAAAGTATTTGCAATGAAGACATTCATTGGGCTTCCAGAATTCTGTCATGCATCTTCTGTGTCATTTCTATTACCAAGGCCATGTTTTTTCTAATGATCCTTCTTCGTTGCTTCTGTTGTTTGCATTCCAACCACAAACAATTATCTTTGCATCTTGATTGCATGTTTGATCAGTTTCAGACTGCAGAAGTTGGTCAAATTCTTTAATTTCCTTATCTTTGGTATTAGTGGTTGGTGTGCAAATTTGAATGATTTTCATATGAATTTGTCATCCTTGTAGGTGTATTGATATTTAGCCTATCACAGACAGCATTGTACTTCAGGATTGATCTTGAAATATTCTGTTTGATGAGAACATGACACCATTCCTCTTCAGTTTGTCATTCCTAGCATAACACACCATCAGATCATCTGATTTAAAATGGCCAATGCCAGTCAATTTCAGCTCACTAATGTGTAGTATATATGTCTTCATGCCTTCCATTCATTTTTGTTGACTTCCAATTTTCTAAGATTCATGCTAAATACAGTCAACATTTCAATTACTAATGGACATTTGCAGCTGTTTCTTCTCAGTTTGAGTAGTGTGACATCAGCAAATGTAGGTAACAAAACTTCACTCCATACACGTCATTAAGGTTGACTCTATTTTAAGGAGTCGGCTCTTGCCCAGTCCTGAGGGACTCTTCTTTTATCACTGTATCTGCTGCTATTCATAAGGTTTTCACTGGACATTTTTTCAGAAGTGAACTGCCAGATTCTTCTTCCTAGTGTTGCTGAGTCCAGTGGATGTGCTAAAACCTGTCCATCAAAGGTGACTCTGCTGATGTTTGAAGTACCAGTAGAAAAACTTCCAGTATCACAGCAACACACAAGTTCTGTTCTATTTAGAACTTCATATTTCTAAAATTAACAGAAAATAAATGTATCATGTAACTAAATGTGAGCACTAAAGCCATGACGATCTTAGAAGAAACCATAAGTGTATTGTTACAGAACCCAGTATTTAATAACGGATGCTTAGTATGACACCAAAGGTAAATCAGCAAAGGATAAACTAGACAAATGGTACTGAATCAAAATTAAAACCTTCTGCTGTCAAACAACTTTATCAGCAAAACAAAGAAACAGCCTACAGACTGGAAAAAATTGGGGAAATCATGTATTTGATAAGGGCTTAATAGCTGTTATATATATGTGTGTGTGTGTGTTTGTATAAACCTCTATAACTCAAAAGAAAAAAAGACAAACAATATAATAAAAAAGTGGGCAGAAAACTGGAACAGAAATTTCACCAAAGAGGTTAATCAAATGGCTGAAAAACACAGGAATACATGCTCAATATCATTAGTCATTAAGCATTAAGCAAAAAAAAAAAAAAAGGAAAGTTATTGTAGGGTTTTTTTTAAATATGAAGGAGACTCCATGTATGTGTCACTGTAGAACTGTACTCCACAAGATTTTCAAAAGTTGATCTCTCAGTAGATCATTAGGACTTTCTTCAGAAGTGCCTGTGGGTGAACTCCAGCTGGTAGCCTTTCTGTTAACAGTTGAGTTCATTAATAGTTGCAAGATCCAGGAACTCTCATTAGTCATTGGAGAGATGAAAAGGAAAACCGTAATGAGATACGACCTCGTCTCTGTTGGAATGGCTATGATTAAAAAGGGAAAAAACAGGTGGCATCAAAAATGTGGAGAAATTGGAGCCTTTATTCACTGTTGGTGAGAATGCAAAATGATAAAGCTGAAGTAGAAAAGAATGTAGCAGCTTCCTCAAAAAGTTAAACATAGAGCTATCAAGTTGCTGTTGTGTTGTTAGATGCAGTCAAATTGTCTGACATACAAGAAGGTAGGCTAATCTGACTCATAGTGACCATATAAGATACAGTAGACTATCTCATAGGGTTTCCAAGGAGCACCTGGTAGGTTTGGACTGCTGACCTTTCGGTTAGCAGCTGTAGCTCTGAGCCACTACACCATGAAGGTCGCCCCTCAGGTTGGAAGGCACTCAGCACATGGCTGGGGAAGAAGCTGACCATCCAAAGTAGAGTTGACCTCAGTGCCGTGATGTGAGTTAAGATTTGAGGACCTTCATTTGCTGTTGTGGCACAATGCAAAATGAGAAAAAGCTGCAAATATTCATGATAATCAGAACACACAATGTAGGAAGTATGAATCTAGGATAACTGGAGGTCATCATAAACAAATGGAATGTGTAAAGATCAATATCGTAGACATTAGTGAGCTGAAATGCACTGGTATTGGCCATTTTGAATCAGAAGATCCTGTGGTCTGTTGTCTTGGATTGAAAGTATTCCCTCAAAAATCTGTTTAACAATTCATCTGCACCATAACACCTGGTATTGTGTGGTGTTCCTCCATGTTGGAATTCCTGCCTCTGTGATGTTAATAAGGGTGAATGGGCAGCAGTTGCCATTGGTAGAGCATGATTTGTTGTGTAAGTTTTGTGCTTTGAAGCTGTCTCTTGAGCTATAAAGGGACAAATCTGGCAGAGAGATTTGGGAACCTCATACCATCAAGAAAGCAGCAATGGGAGAAGAGTGCATCCTTCAGTGTCCTTTAGATCTGAGATTCTTCTGCTGAGATGCTCCCTGAACAAAGACTGATACAACAGAAGGTCTTTGCTCCAGAGCCAACAGAAGATAAGCCTTCCCATGGAGCAGACACCTTGAATTTGGACTTGTAACCTACTGGACTGTGTAAGAATAAACTTTCCTGTGTTAAAGCCACCCACTCATGGTATTTCTGTTGCAGCAGCACTAGATGATTAAAACATCTACTATGTCAGGAATGACAAATAGAAGAGGAATAGCATTACATTCACAGTCAAAAGGAACACTTGAAGAGCTATCCTGAAGTACAACTCCACCAATGATAGGATAATACCCATACACCAGCAAGGCAGACAACTAATACAGCTATTATTCAAATTTATGCAGCAAACAAGAATGTCAAACCATGAAGAAACCGAAGATTTTCACCAACTTCTGAAATTGATAAAACATGCAGTCAAGAAGCATAGATTAGTACTGGTAATTGGAATGTGAAAGTTGGAAACAGAGAAGGAACGTATGCCCTCAGTAATAGAAATAACACCAGAGATCACAGAACAGAATTTTGCAAGGCCAGTTACTTCTTTATTGCAAAATCTTTTTTTCAATAATGTAAACAGCTACTATACAAATGGATGCCACCAAACGGAAAACACAAGAATCAAGTTGACTATAGCTGTAGAAAGAGACAAGAAGAAGCTCAAAATCATCAGTTGGTAAAAGGCCTGGGGCTGACTGCATATGACCAAGAACTGAGGGTATTGGAGAAAGAAGCCCAAGCTACACTGAAGTCACTGGAGAAAAACAGGCTCCAAGAATTGACTGAATACCAACCGAGACGTTTTCAACAAATGCATGCAGTGTTGGTCAGGCTCACTTGTCTATACCAAGAAATGTGGAAGACAGCTACTGGGCCAACTAACTGGAAGGGATCCAAAGAAATCTGTGATCCAACAGAATGAAGAAATTAGCTAATGATACCAGGAATATCACACAGAAGTAAAATTTCATTGAAGATAATTCAAAAATGGTTGCAGCACAAAAAGGATCTGCCAGAAATTTAAGCTGGATTCAGAAGAGGGTATGGAAATGGCAATTTCATTGCTGATGTCACAGATGAATCTTGACTGAGAGTAGACAATACCAGAAAAATGTTTTCCTGTGTTTTATGGAGTGTATAAAGGAATTCTATTGAGTGGACCATAAGAAATTATGGATAATATTGTGAAAAATAGGAATCCCAGAACACTTAATTGTGCACATGTAGAACCTGCAGAAGCAGTCTTTTGAATAAAATCAAAACCAAATCCACTGCTGTCGAGTTGAGTCCAACTCATAGTGAGCCCAGAGGTCAGAAAAGAACTGCACCACAGAGTTTCCAAGGAGCACCTGACGGATTTAACTGCCGACCTTTTGGTTAGCAGATGTAGCACTTAACCCACTACACCATAGAACAAGCTAATACTTTGTGGTTTAAAATCAGGAAGGATGTATGTTGACTGTACAAGGTCACACAATTAGGTTTGCGAACTTGCCACCGTGTGCTTACACTGGCAGCACTGTGCAAACAACTCTATAAGTTTCATAACCTTGGCATATCGGTGTCTCACAGCTGTGTTCCTGTTGACATGTGGCATTGTCTTGCTGAGTGGCATTCACTATTGTTGTTGAGTGTTTTGTGTGCCATCATGAGAAAGTCGGAGCTTAGAGTAACAAGCATACATTAAATTTCTGGTTATATTTGGCAAGAGTGGAAGTGAAATCAGGGACATGTTAGTCTAAGTTCATGGGGATAATGCCACGAAGAAAATGGCAGTGTACAAACGGATTAAATATTTTGTCTGAAGGGAGAGAATGAAGAGAGGTCAAGGTTGGCATTAATGAGCACAACTGACAATAACATTGCAAAAATTCATTGAATTGTGAGTCAAAATTGCCAGTTTACTGTGAGAAGCACAGCAGACCAAGCAGACATCCAGTTAAGACAATCTTAGCTGAAAATTTTAGTATGAGAAAAGTATGTGCAACAATTGTCCCAAAGGAGTGCACCAATGAACCAAAGCAAAGGAGAGGTGAAGTTTGCCCAGACTTTTTGGGGAGGCAAGACCATGTTTGGGGCCATGTTATCACTGGTGATGACATATAGGTGTGCCGATGCAAACTGAAATAAACCGTAAAAGTGTACAATTGAAGGCAGCCAATTTTCCACCACCAAAAAAGTTCCATCAGTCTAAATCAAGAGTCAAAATGACGTTACTAACATTTTTTGATATCATAGGGATTGTTCATTATGAACTTGTACCAACTGTACAAATAGTTAACCACATTTACTATTTGTAAGTGCTGAAAGGCTACATGAAAAAGTTAGACGAAAATGACTTGAAGTTTTCACGAACAACTCATGGCTCTTGCATCATGACAATGCGTCAGCTCACACAACACTGTCTGTGAGGGGGTTTTTAGTCAGGAAACCAAAATCAGTATTGTGACATTCTTTCTACTCACTTTATCTGGCCCCCAGTGACTTTTTCTTTACCTGAAGATAAGAAAAATATTGAAAAGAAGACATTTTGATGACATTCAGGACATCAGGGGTAATGTAATGATAGCTCTGATGGCCATTCAAGAAAAGATTTCCAATATTGTCCTGAAGGGTGGTCTAGGTGCTGGCATTGGTGCATAGCTTCCCAAGGGGAGTACTTTGAAGGTGACTGTCACAATACTCAGCAATGAGGTATGTAGCACTTTTTCTAGTATGAGTTTGTGAACGTAATTGTCAGCCCTTGTACTTATACAACCTATATGCTGACCAAACAATCTGAGAATCTGGACTACATGAAGAAGAATATGGCATCAGGATTTGAGGAAGACTCATTAATATCCTGTAATATATAGATGACATAACCTTGTTTGCTGAAAGTGAAGAGGATTTGGAACACTTACTGATGAAGGTCAAAGGCCACATACAGCCTTCAGTATGGAATACACCTCAACATCAAAACAACAAAAATCCTCACAACTGGAGCAGTAAGCAACATTAAGATAAATGGAGAAAAGATCAAAGTTGTCAATGATTTGATTTTACTTGTTTGCACAATCAACGTCCATGGAAGCAGCAGTCAGGAAATCAAAAGACACATTGCACTGGAAAAATATGCTGCAAGAGACCTCTTTAAACAGTTGAAAAGTAAAGATGCCACCTTGAAGACTAAGGTGCGTATCAGGGTTGTACCCTTTTGCCATATTTATTCAATCTGTGTGCTGAGAAAACAATTAGAGAAGTTGGACTATGTGAAGAACAGGGCATCAAGGCTGGAGAAAGACAGATTAACAACCTGCAATATGCAGGTGACACAACTTTGCTTGCTTCAAACCAAGAGGACTCGTGGCACTTACTGATGAAGATCAAAGAACACGGCCCTCAGTATAGATTACATCTCAACATAAAGAGAACAAAAAGCCTCACACCTGAACCAATAACCAGCATTACAGTAAATGGAGAAAACATTGAAGTTGTCAAGAATTTCATTTTACTTAGATCTATAATCAACTCCCATAGAAGGAACAGTCAAGAAATCAAAGGAGGCTATTGAACTGGGCAGACCTGCTTCAAAAGACTTCTTTACAGTGCTGAAAAGCAGAGATGTTATTTTAAGGACTAAGGTGCACCTCACCCATGCCAAGATATTTTTCAATTGCCTAATGTGTATGTGAAAGCTGAACAATGAATAATAAAGACTGAAGAAGAACTGATGCCTTTGAATTATGGCATTGGCAAAGACTGTTGAATATACAGTGGACTATCAGAAGATCAAACAGGTCTGTCATGGAAGAAGTATAGCCAGAGTGCTCCTTGTAAGAAAGGACAGAGACACTTTGTCTTATGTGCTTTGGACACATTATCAGGATAGACTAGTCCCTGGAGAAGACCCTCAGAGAGATGGATTGACACAGTAGCTGCAACAAAGGGCTCAGGCGTAAGGATGATTATGAGGGTGGCACAGAACTCGGCAGTGTTTTGCTCTGTTGCACATGGGGTTACTATGGGTTGGAACCAACTCAGTAGTACCTAAGAACAAAACAATGTTCACAGTAGCCAAAAGGTGGAAACAACCTAAATGTATATCAACAGATGAATGGATAAACAAAATTTGGTATATACATACCAAGGAGTATTACTCAGTTACAAATAAATTAAGAACTGACATGGAAGAACTTTGAAAATATTAAAGTTGAAATAAGTCAGTCACCAAAGAACAAATATTGTGTGATCTTACCTATATTAAATAAGAAAATATATATAGACTAAAGACTATTAGTTATTTCAGGGTGGAAAGGAGAGGGGAAAAGGGACTTATTTTTTAGGGCACTGAGTTTCTGTTCATGGTAGTGGACTAATTTGAAAGTAGAGAGTGGTAAAAATGGTTGCACCATGCCAAGCCAAGTGCCGATGAGTTGGACCTGACTCATAGTGACCCGCACCATATTATGACTATATTAAATAAAAGAATAGGATTTACTCTCACAATACTTCTTGCTAAAAAATTCCAAAATATTTAAATAACTTTAATAATCTTAGAAGCTAAAATATCCACACAAAATTCAAATCTGAGAATCATTATTTCCTTCTAGACCCAGTCCTTTCAGCTGTGATAGTTATGTATCATTCTTCCCCTTAGAGTAATTGTCCGTATCAAAACTTCATGTTTTCAGTGATCCGTGTTTTAAAAATGAAATGTGCAAGTACTGTCATTAAAGGAAACTTTAGACTGTAAAGTTTCCTTTAAATGTGTTTGTGGTAGACAGAATAATCGTCCCCTGAACAGCCATGCTCTAATCCCAGGAGCCTATGTATATATTACCTTACATGAAAAAAGAAATTTTGCAAATGTGATTAAGGTAAAGGGCTACATGGTTACTTTTATTCCTCAAACTGGCTAGGCTGTAGTGCCGAGTTGTTTGATAAAAGAGTAGTCTAGTTGCTGCTATAAAATAAGATTACATCTAGAAAAGCAGATTATTTTCCATAATATGGGCAGGCCTTAATCAGGTAAAGCCGTTAAAAGCAGAAAAGGAGTATCTCCAGGATGTATTCTGCCTCCGGATCACAAATATACATTGTGCCAGAACTCTGTATGTGTCTATATCTATCTACTTCTTATCTTTATTTGTATCTGTATCCATAACTGTATCCACATCGGTATTCACATCTGTGTCTATCTATCATTAGCTCTGTTTCTCTGGAGAACCTAAGACCATGACATGAGGATATTTTCTTGGATTACTGGTGTGGGCTAGTAATATGAAAGGCACATGAACCTTTCAAAGCAGAAGAGGAAGGCAGAAGAGTGGGTCACAGAAATGAAATGGAAGAAAGTGGAATGATTCAAAGTGTGAGAGGGACTTGGCTGGCACTGCAAGATTTGACAATAAAGAAAGGGATTTGAGAGACAAGAAATACAGATGAGGTCTAGGAGTCAGATACAACCCTCAGCTAACAGCAAGAAAATAAGAATCACAGTCCTATCACTGCAAGAAACTGAATTTTGCCAACTCTACAAATGAGCAAAAAAGAGATTCTCCCTCAGAGCCTCCAGAAAAGAATGCAGTTTTGAAGACTCCTTGATTTTAACTCAGTGTGAAACTCATGTTGAACTTCAGTTCTCCTGAACTGTTAACACTATAAGTTTGTGTTGTTTAAGCCACTAAATCTGTGGCAATTTGTTATGCAGCAATAGAAAACTAATAAAGTGTTGATGTACTAATTCCTCATCTTGACATCTATTTGGATGAAAATTCTAAATCAAGTTTAGCATCGTCGTTAGTTACTGTGCTTTTGTTGTGGAATTCAAATAATGAACTAGGTTTATAATGTAACTATGCCCACAACTTTCACAATCATGTAATCTAAATTAACCAGATGAAGCAAAAAAGTTAAGTTGAGAGCATGAGAAAGTATGGATTCATTTGGGTAGAGAAATAATATGCTGGAACAGAGAAAACACTCAGTCAGGATTAGGAATAAATTAAGAATGTTCTGAGCATTTCTATACATTGAGATTGGGTTTTCAGAGACATGATCCCTGTCTTTTTACTGTGATTAATCTTTTTAAAATTAATGAGGCTTGTATGTTCACATTGTCGTTGTTAGGTGCTGTCAAGTCAGTTCAGACTTGTAAGTGACCTTATGGACAACAGAATGAAACACTGCTGGCTTTTGAGCTGTCCTCACACTCTTGCTGTTTGAGCCTATTGTTGCAGCTGCTGTGTGAATCCATTTCATTGAGAGTCTTCCTCTTTTTTGCTGACTCTCTGTCATACCAAGCATAATGTCCTTCTCCTGGAGTTGGACCTTAACATGTCCAAAGTATGTGAGATGAAATCTTGCCATCCCCTCTCTCATAGCAGGGTGAAAATAAATCTTCTAATGAGCACTGGTTTAAACATGTATCCAGGAAATAATTCAGTACAATCTATTAAATCTTTTAAAACAACCGCAAAGAATAGGCACATGAATACTTAGATGTGTGTAATTCAAGCCACTGGAAACCCAGGTGGTGTAGTGGTGAAGCTCTACAGCTGCTGACCAAAGCCTGACAGTTCAAACCTACCAGGTGCTCCCTGGAAACTCCGTGGGGCAGTTCTATTCTGACCTATAAGGTCGCTGTGAGTCAGAATGGACTCCATGGCAATGGGAGTGTGTTTATATATTGTGTTTAAAGTAAAATGGCAAAAAGATTTTCAACTATTTTTGTGAGTTCTGAAAAAGACTGCTTCTTTCAGTCTGTTGAGCCAGATTAGAGGGTACTAAATTTTACTTCTTCCCATGAAGTTCACCTGTATAATGTAAGTTTTATACTAACATGAAGTTTTAACACTATTTGTATGATTCACTATCCACGTTAGTATTATTATCACTTATTTTTTTTTTATTTCAGTTGCCTTTGAGGTCATTATTTGCCCATATGGAGTGGCTATTCCAATTTATAGTCTACCATAAGAACAATATCTCTTACCATTTCATAAACAAAATATTTGGTCCATATTGATTGAGTTATATTTTTATCACATGTAAACTACTCCTTGGGAGAAAGATGGGCATTTTTGGCAGCTGTATGAACTCCTTATTGCCACTGGGCTACCATTAGGTAAGTTACTGCTTCAATGGTCTGTAAGAAGTGATTCAGCTTCCAAAATGCCTAATTGACTCTCTGGGAATAGTGTAGGAGGTAGCTGCTCAGTCACCATTGTTTTCTGTATTGTCAACTTCCACTTCAATGGTGAATTTAATGCAAGGACACTAAGTGAGCTAGATTCTCTCAGCATGGGATTCCATGAAGGCTAAATCAGGCAGTCTCTTGTCTAATTTGAGAATTCAGCCACAGCTTTGTGGCAAACTTGGAGGTAGCTGTTTAACGGTTAAGAAACTCTGGGTAGCCATAAGGGTATGCAGGTCGATAATTTATCTGACATATTTGTGTTACATGAAGGGTGTTTTAGCACTTAATTGAGATCTGGAGATCAGAGCTGTCTGATGAACAACGAATGGACTGAAAGAAGATCTTTTTTTAACAGAGCTTGTTTGAAGGGCTTTGCTGCATAGTCCCTGAAATCAGGTGCTGTTGAAGATCTTTTTAAATTTTTAAATGGCCAAATATTTTGGTGGAATATTACTATAGGGTCACTAATCAAATAAGGGCTAAAAGGTAAAGAAGTTTTATAGTCTACAGTAAAACTCATGAGTTTCATTTTGTCATGGTCAAGTGTTATCTGATGTCTAATAAAAGCAGCTTTCCCTAGAATGTCTGTTACAAGATACAACACACAGTGATGTTATAATTATCTATGAATTGCAATTTTTTAGAATTGACAAACACTCAAGGGTATTGTTATAGTTATCTCCTTTGCTATAAATGTTCAAGTAAATGGTCTTAAGAATCATCTAACAGCTGCTGTATCAAAGAGACCATTTTATGCAAACTAAATTTCTGATACCTATACATTTTTTAAGTACTTAAATTATTTGTTCATGGCTAGCCATCAGTAAAAGTATAACTGTAACCTGTTTTGTTTCTTTATAACTTGATTCTCTTTAGAAGACCCTGAGAAGACAAACGTACATTAACAAGGAAAATTGAATCCTGTGCTATATTAAGAAAATCAAGTAATTTGCCTTTCAACTAACAATTTAAAAGAGAATCAATGAGGTTTAAATTGATGTAATGCATAAATTTGCTAACATATAAATCTGAAGCTAGATTAAAAGATCCCTTTCTCACCACATAATGATTTCAGAGTCAAATGCTTCAAACCAGATGTTACATAATTCCTGTTACCTGTGTCACTGAATTTCAAATGTGCAGTGTCTTTGTGTCTAAATCTGAAAGCAGCATCACTTTCCTTTGTCTTTTATCTTAGTTTTGTTTCTATTTGATAAGAATGCACATGAAGAAAAAGCATTTATATGCTAATCTAGCTAACATTTTTACTTTGTATAATAAATAGCCAACACATATTCCATCTCTTTTGGTTATTCAATACACCTTTTTTTCTGGAGAAAAATTTCCTGATGTAGCAGAAATTAAACGTTCTCATGTGGTTAAGAGCTCAGCTGATAACCAACAACAGTCGGCAGTTCAAATCCACCAGCCACTCTTTGGAAGCCCTATGAGGCAGTTCTACACTGTCCTATGGGATCCCTGTGAATCAGAATTGACTCAGTAGCAGCATGGTGCGGGACGCTGAGAAGAAATTCCTGCATGGTGCAAACGGTTCATCAGCTCTGCTGCTAGCCAAAATGTTAAGATGTTCTAAGTCTCCCAAAAGGACCCTGAAACAAAGTTCTGATGATCTGATTCTAAAGAATCAGGCATTTAAAACCCTTTTGAGAACTATTCTACTCTGACACACATGGATTTGTCATGAATTAAAGTCAACACGATGGTAACTGGTAAGGCAAAATTGAAAAAGATGCATTCCTTTTTATTTCAGAAAAAATAATTTTGCTGAAGAAATCCTCCAGATTTCCTAGGCATATGTGGGATTAGTTTCATATTAAAATATTAGGCATTTATGCTTTCATGGACAATTCATATGCATTCTTCAGGACTGAGCCAATTAAAAATAAATTTCATTTAAAGATGACTATCAGATAATTTCAAGAACTCACAGAATTGACCACTTTATAAGCATCACTATCTTTTTTCTAGTACCAGTCTACTCCTATTACATTTTTTTCTCGGTCCCTCACCTTTCTCTATTCTACTTCAGTTCTCAGCCCAAAGGCAAAATAACTAGAGAATGCTATGATCTGAGGAACACAAAAATCTTTGTGTTTATGTATTCCCACAGGTCCATAAACATATGCTGGAGCTCCCACAAAATAGAAAAAAGAAAAAAACTATTGGTTATTTTGTTCCACAACCATACCCTACTTTTTCCTTGCTTTCTTTTTGTGCAGAAGCTGAAGTGAAATATTCTCAAATTTCCTTGTATCTCAGACTGAGCATGTGATTTTTTTAGTGACTTAAATAAAAGTGGAAATTGTTGGCTGGAATGTCAGAATAAGTTTTCTTAAAAGGAAGACTCTATTAGTATATGTTTTGACCTCTCTACTTCTTTCTTCCTGAAACTCCTGGAGGCATGACAAAGTTACACATGAAACAAAGGAGAGACAAAACACAGTAAATGAGAAGTTAGCACAAATGGACTAAACCAAAAGCTTGGGAGTATTCTAAATAATACTAAACTCTTTGAGAGACAGAGCAGCAAGGTCAACCATCTGGGGATCATGATTTCAAAGAACACCTAGGTCAATTAGCATAACAAAGTTTATTAATATATTTTACCTCTCACTTTCATGAGTGGCATCTTGGGTGTTAAAAGCTAGCAAAAGTAGCCATCTAAGGAGCATCAGTTGTTCTCAACCCACCTGGAAAAAAGGAAGAAGAACACTAAAAACATAAGGAAAGTGTGAGCCCAAGACAGAAAGAGCCACATAAACCACAGACTATATCAACATGAGATCAGAAGAACTAGATGATACCCAGTCACCACCAAAGACCACGCTTATAGGGAACTCAACAAAGATTTCCTGGTGCAGCAGGAGAAATGCAGGGTTCAGAATTCAAACTCCAATGAAAAGATCACATTAGATGGTCTAACAGATTGGAGGATACCCAGAGGACTTGGTCTCTGGACTCTCTGTCAGCTCAGAACTGAAACCATTTCAGAAACCAACTCAAAGAGTAAACTGGTATATAAGACATAAAGTAATGGAGAAGAGGGTGCTTCTAGGCTTGGATAGATACAGAAGACTAATTTGGCAGCTCCTGTCTGCGGGTGAGATGTGAAGACAAGAGAGGGACAGGATCTAGTTAAATGGACGTGGGAAATACGGGTAGAGGATAGGAGTATGCTGTCACAGTGTAAGGAGAGCAGCTAGGGCCACTTGGCAAATTGTGTGTAAATACTTGTATGGGAAACTAATTGGAATTATAAACTTTCACTTAAAACACAATGAAAACAACTAAATATTAAAAAGTTAAACACTAAGAGTGGCATAGCAAGTATGGTAGGCTGAGCAGTGGTCCCCCAAATATGTCCACATCCTAATCCTCATAACTTGTGAATGTGTTATCTTACATAGCAAAACAGATTTTACAGATGTGAATAAATTAAGGATTTTGAGATAGATTATCCTGGATTATCCCAGTGGGCCAATATAATCACAAGAGTCCTTATAAGAGTGAGACAGAGGCAGGTTTGACTACAAGAGTAGTAAGTGATACAACAATAGAGCCTGAGGTTGGAATTTTGTTACCACAAGTCAAGGAATCCTGGCAGCCTATAGAAGATGGAAGAAGCAAGGGATGGATTCTGTCCTGGATGGATAGCTTCTAAGGGATGGATAGCTTCCAGAAGAAACTATCCCTACTTACACCTTGATTTTAGTACTGTAAGATTCATTTTGGACTTCAGACCTCCAGAAATCTGAGACAGTAAATGTGTTTTAAACAACTAAAGTTTTAGAATTTGTTACAGTAGCCATAAGAAACTAATACAGCAGGAATATGAAAAAGGTCATAAGTTCTTGAAAATACTTCTGAATTGCTATACCAGCTATGTACAGCCTACCTCATTGTTTTTGTTTGTTTTTATGATATTAGATAAACAAAAAGGAAATAAGTTACTTGGGTTTTCTATTACTCTTCACAATTTTCTGTTACCCCATTATCCACATGTTGCCACCAATTTCATGGCAATGGCAAGGGCTATAATACAATTTACCATCAACTCTGTTTTGCTAATGCTTTAGTCTTCTTTCTCTTCTTCTCACCAATGTAGAATAGCAGCAGTATCTTTCTTCATGACTGTCAAACTAAAACCCAAGCCACTGCTGTTGAGTAAGTTCTGACTCACATCAATTCTTCTGGACAGAGTAAAACTGCCCCATAGTGTTTCCAAGGAGCACCTAATGGATCTGAACTGTAGAACTTTTGGTTACCAGCTGTAGCACTTAATGATTATGCCACCAGGGTTTCCATATTCCCTCCTAAATAGGCCTGACAGAGGTAACATTTGTTTTAAGGTGTCACTTGAAACTTGGCACACTCCTCTGAAAGTTATGTTACTTTATAATTTCTTTTGTGAATAATGGAAGCCATGTAATTTTGGACTTTAATGTCTCCCCAAATCTGTTGCTTAACTAACATCCTTGACTCTTTGCATAAGAATGTACCCTGTGTTCTTACCATGAAAATGGACCATTATCACTTGTGTGAATAATCTAGTGCCTCTGCTTGCTTTTAATAGTGTCACTCAGTTGTCCCTGCTTCACACAACCTTATTACTCTAAGATACCTCAATGATCTCCTTAGAATTCATGTACAGCTTTGTGTTTTTATGCATAATTTTTTTTTGTTTGTTACTTTTCAGTTAATGATTGTCTCTTACCTATCACAGTATGTTAAGTGCTACGTCTGCTCATCAGAAGGTTCAAATCTACCATCGCTCTACGGAAACTATATTGGGCAGTTCTGTTCTGACCTATAGTGTCACTATGAGTCAGACCTGACTTGATGGCAGTGAGTTTTTTGGTTGCCTATCACAAGGTTAAAGTATTTTGTTAACACCTTTTCTAACACTTCTTGAGATCTTACATACATTCTGTGTACATCAAGGCCACTCAAATGTTGTGGGATGCTAACTGCCAGCAAACTTTTTTAAAAGGGCAATTTCGGAAAAATTCTTTAAAATGAAGGACGACAGTATACCTAGACTCTTGTATTGAGAGTTACTTGCTTAAAATCAGATGATCCTCCAATAGCCCAGCTCAGAATGATTACTATTGACTGCTGCTGGTGATTACATCAACACTCCAGTTAATTTAGGGTAATTGTAGAGCTGACATGTATGACAAGGCTGCTTGTTATCTGACTGACCTTACTGGGCTCAATTCATGGCCAGCTTTAATTGTATAAAATGTGTAACAAGCTTCTGATCTAACAAGTGAGTGCTAATGGTGAAGTTAAATAATGGATATGTTAGTTTAATCTGTGTGTGCATGCAACTTAATGGAAGTAATGATTGATGCAGTAAATTTTCCAAGAATGGAAGACTGAATGAAAAATAACTCTGAGGTCCGACCCTCATCATCCTAAATACGTTATCAAATATAACATATTATACACAACATTCATTTGAACAGTGTTGATGTTTTTTATGGGTCACCAGTCAACCAGTTCAGTTTCACAGTAAAAGCTGACTGTGAATACAGGCAAAATACTTTATCAGAGTCTGTGCTTATAACCACATAAAGCCCAAAGAAATAGAATATCTAATTTGGCTCTAATATTTTTGTATTTTCACTGAACTCTGGAAGTAAATTATCTAAAAATATATAAAATAATATGAATAAATGAGTAAATGTGGATAAAATTACTAAAGGACAAACTGCATGTTATGTTTAGTTTTGGATAATTTTCATTTCTCCAATAAGACTCTTACCAGAAGTTATCTATTCTAAGAAGATTTCCCCAGCCAAAGCCAAGTGCCATCGAGTCAGATCCGACAGACACCCATTTAACCTAAACACTCCGTCTCTGAGCTTAGATCATGCCTGGTCCATGCCACTATATTAGGACTTAGTATATTACAGTAAGGGAACTGTGATGCTAACCAAAAGAGCAGCAGTTTGAGTCTACCAGGTGCTCCTTGGAAACTCTATGGAGCAGTTCTACCCTGTCTTACAGGGTCACTATGAGCTAGAATCAACTTGACAGCAATAAATTTGTTTTCTTTTTTCGTATCTTAGAGTAAAATTGTGGAGTAGGTTCCTCATGCTGTTAGCCTCTAAACTCTTCAAGGGAAGGGACTAGGTCTTACTAATCTTTGATACCTCCCCCCCACACTCATCAGTGCTTGTGCAGTGTTTTATACCCAATTGGTATTTATTATTTTGAGCTAATTTTAGGTTAATAGAAAACTTGAAAAAATAATATAGAGTTTCTGTATGCATTTCACTCAGTTTCCCCTAATGTTAACAACTTACATGACCTTAGTACAGTTATCAAAGCTCAGAAATTAATATTGGTACAATACTGTTAACTAAACACTAGGCCTGATTCATATTTACCCAGTGTTTCCACTAATGGTCATTTTTTATTCTAAGATCCAATCCAAGAGCCCACATTTCATTCAGTTAATGTGTTTCCTTACTCTCCTCTAATCTGCTACAGAACCTCAGTCTTTTTTTAATCTTCTATGATGTCACATTTTTTGAAGAGTGCTGGTCAGTTGTTTTATAGAATAGCTCTCAATTTGAGTTTGTCTGATAATTTCCCATGATTAGATTTAGTTTACCAGTTTTTGACAAAATATCACAGAAACGAGGTAGTGGCTTTCTCCATGAATCACATCAGGGGCATGTGGTGTTGATATGACTAATGACTGGTGATGTTAACATTGATCACATGGCTAAGTTTTTGTTTATCAGTTTAATCTAATGTAAAGTTAACACTTTTCCATTCTTAGTTAATAGCTTGTAACAGAAACTTCCAGACTATGCAACTATCCTGTGTTTGTTTGTTTGTTTGTTTGTTTGTTTTGCTTTGTTTTGTTTTGTTTTTCCATTTCATTACTAATTTTAGTATTCATCCAAGGATCTTGTCTGCATGAATTAATACTATGGTATTTGTCTAACGGTGATTCTCTGTTTCCTTCCTTTTTTCCTTCTAGTTTGCTAATTGAAATTCTTCCAGAAGTAGAAAAAAAAAGAAAAAAGAAAAATCCTTCCTTCAACATGTATTTTTTATTTCATTACTTATTTATATTAATATGATCTCATAAATATTTCATTTCTACTTTGTTGTATTATCTTATACTACCTTTACTTATCATGGGACAAAGAACTTGATTTGACAAACCCAGATAGGTAAGTCACAACAATAAGTCAATGCTAAAAGACAGGAATTAGGGAAACAGAAATGTAAATATGTGAAAGATGAAAACATTAAAACAAAAAAGAGGAACTAAAAAATGTAGTCATAGTTATTTCATATTGAAAGTCAAGGTGATATAAAGAAATAAAAGACTGGTTTAAACATAGAAAAGCAGGGATAAATATGAAGGTAATTGCAGGGAAACTAACAATCCTCCACATCAAAATTAAAAACAAGAAAAACTAAAAACTTGAAGTCTCAGAAAATAGAAAATCAACAATGAAAAAGTTGGAGAGAAAATACCTGAAGAAAGATAACTCAATATGAAAAATCAAGTGGAACCAAGGAACTGTCAACAATACACAAAAAAAGATGTTGAAATAACATCAGTAAACTCAATTAACTATCAATAATTACACAGAATATAAATATACTAACTGGGTAAATAAAGAGACAGAGAGCAAAAGAATAGATTAAAAAAGTACGATTTATATGCTGCCTACAAGCAACACACCTTAGATTCAAAGACACAAACAAACTAAAACTCAAAGAATGGAAAAAATGTATCAAACAAACTTGAAAAAGAAAAGGAGTGGCAACATTAATTTCTGACAAAATAGAACTTAAAGTAAAATCTACCACAATAGATAAGGAAGGACACTATATAATGATTAAAGGATCAGTAAGTGCAGAAGGACATAACCATATTAAATATTTATGAACCCAATGACAGGGATCCTAAATACATAAAACAGCTCCATATAAACACTAGGAGACATCAACATACCTCTTTCTGTAAAAGACAGACAAACCAGGAAGAAGCTCAGTAAGAACACAGAATGTCTACATGTCACAATCAACCAACTTGATCTCAGATAGAACACTCCACCTAACAGCAGTCAAGTATATTTTCTTCTCCAATGCAGATGGAACATTTTCCAGAATAGGCCACATGTTAGGCCACTAAGGAAGCCTTAACAGAATTGAAAGCATCAAAATATTACAGAGCATCCTTTCTGATTGTAAAGCCGGAAAAGCAGAAATCAATAATAGAAAAAGCAAGGAAAAAAAATCAAACATATGGAAACTGAACAAGATCTTGCTCAAAAACTGTTGGATTAATAAAGAAATTAAGAATGGAATAACGAAATTCACAGAACAAATGAGAATGAAAACCCATCCTACCATAACCTCTGGGATACAGCAAAAGCAGTGCTCAGAGATCAATTTATAGTGATAAACTCAGATATTCAAAAAGAAGGGACAAAATCAAAGCATTAATGCTACATCTGAAACAAACAGAAAGAGAGCAACGAAAGAAGCCCTAAGGTACCATAAGAAAGTGTGTAGGAAAAATTAGAGTACACTTCAACGAAATAGAGAATAGAAGAAACAATTGAAAGGGTTAACAAACCAAAAGGTGGTTCTTTGAAAAGATCAGCAAAACTGATAAACCATTGGCCAAACTGACAAAGGAAAAAAAAGAGCAGAAGGAAATAATCTGAACTGGAAATGAAATCGGTGATATCACAACAAACCCAACTGAAATTAAAATGATTTAATTCATGGAGAGAACAACTAGAGTAATGTAACAACATGTGCATATGTTTTTGTATGACAAACTGACTTGAACTGTAAACTTTCACTTAAAGCACAATTTTATATATATATATATATAAAGAAGACGAGGATGACTATGGAACAGACCATCAATTACTCATCTTTAAGTTCAAGCTGAAACTAAATAAAGTTAGAAGAAGTCCACAAGAGCCAAATTACGACCTTTAGTGTATCTCACCTGAACTTAGAGAACATCTCAGGGATAAATTTGAAGCATTTCACACTAATGACTGAAGATTAGGTGAGTTGTGGAATGACATCAAGGACATCATACATGGAGAAAGCAAGAGGTCATTAAAAGAAAGGAAAGACCAAAATGGATCAGAACAGACTCTGAAACTTATTTCTTAATACTGTATAGCTAATGCAAAAGATGTAAACAGAAAATTTGAAAGGGTGGTTTGAGAAGACAAAGTATTATAATGTATAATAATGACACGTTCAAATCCTTGGAGTTAGAAAACCAAAAAAGTAATACATTCATCATTTCATAAGCTGAAAGAACTGAACAAAAATGTCAAGCTTCGAGTTGCAGTATTGAAGATTTCTACAGGGAAAATATGAACAACACAAAAGACATTCAAAGCAGACAGAAGGAATAACCACAGTCATTCTTCCAAAAAGAATTAATTATTCGTTGTTCCATTACTTCAGGAGGTAGCGTATGATCAGGAACCAATGGTACTAAAGAGAGATCCTAGCTGCACTGAAGACATTGGTGAAAAACAAACCTCCCGGATTGAGGAAATACTAACTGAGATATATCAACAAATGATGCAGCACTGAAACTGATCACCCACCTATGCCAAGACATTTGGAAGTCAGCTACCAGGCCTCCAACTGGAAGAGATCCATATTTATGCCTGTTCCAAAGAGAGGCAATGCAAATGAATGCAGAAATCATTTAACAATATCATTAATATCATATTTTCTCATCTATAAAATGTACATAGTACTAACAGATAATGAGATTTTTGAAAAGGATAGATTAAAGTACCTGTTGACTGCATTAGAAATGTTAGTAGTGTAGTGGGTTAAGTGCTACGTCTGCTAACCAAAAGATCAGCAGTACAAACCCGCAAGGTGCTCCTTGGAAACTCTATGGTGCAGTTCTACTCTGTCCTGTAGGGTTGCTATGAGTTAGACACACCTCTATAGCAGTGGGTTGGTTGGGTTATTGACTGGATTGCAATAGCCACTGCCGTCAAGTCAATTCCAACTCATAGCAACTCTATAGACAGAGCAGAACTGCTCCATAGTTTCCAAGTAGTGCCTAGTAGATTTGAACTGCTGACATTTTGGTTACCAGATGTAGCACTTAACTACAATGCCATCAGGGTGGGTCATATAAAACACCTAGTACAGCTATCACAGAAACCTCCCCTAAAGAGCAGTTATTATTATGGTTAAGTCCCCGAGTGACACAAATTGTTAAGCACTAAGTCTGCTTAACAGAAAGGATGGTGGTTAGAACCCATCCAGAGGTGTCTCAGAAGAAAAGCCCAGCAATCATTCTTAAAGGCCATAGCCATGAAAACCCTACAGAGCAGTTCTGCTCTGCAAGTCTAAGGTAACTTATTATTAGGCTAGCTATTAAGCCCTACTCAGTTCATTCTGCTGTAGCTAGAATTTTCCGTGAGCCTGCTGCTCTGTTTTTGTCTATTTGCTGAAAGGGTTTCCTTAGGTACCTGACAAGGGGCAGTTAGTTTCCCAAGCTTTTTGTCTTACTCTACTAAGTAAGTCTAGGAGAAGTCCAGCTGTTTCATTTTTTCTGGCTTCTGACTGTTAATAAAATCACACACTTTGCTAATAATCTTGAGGTAGGATAAGGATTAGAATATCGTCAACCCAGGAGACTCCTTCATAATACTTCTTGCCCCCAGAGTAAGAATCTGAAGACATGCATAGATGAACATAATATCTATGTGATCAACAAGGACACATATGGGTACTAATTTAGAGGTTGAGGATGATGAATGGCAATCTCACCTTCCCTCCACAATAGCCTGTGTACTCATTTACAATTTCAATAATAAAATGTACTATATTTACGATGGTAGTGAATATCTTTATATAAAAGAGAATTATACAAAAGCAAGCTGCAATTAAACTCAATAACTCACTAGCACGTTAGCATGCTGATTACCAAAGTATGATTTTCTCAGAATTAACTGTTTTATGATGCATTTGTTTTAACTTAATATTTAGACACAGCTATGATTAAAATTTTCAGAGGGACATTCAAAATTTAACAGCATATGTCACTTAAAAATACAAACCGAATATGAAAAATGTTCTGTAGGCTAGTTTTACCCTTTGTATTTCCTTTAAAAGATTGTTTATCTAATCTCTGCTTTACTGTTTGTCTTAGGCTGGATTCTTTAGAGAAGCCAAACCAGTAAAGGGAATAAATATGTATATAAATTGATTTTATCAAGGTAATGGCTCACGTGGTTGTAAAGGCTGGAATGCTCCCAATCCTTAGATCAGGCTGGAGGCCTCTCGTGATTCACTTACATGCCAAACTAAAAAAAAAAAAAAAAAAACATGGCCGTTGAGTTGCTCCTGGCTCATAGCGAATATATGGGATGGAGTAGAATTGCCTCATAGAGTTTCCAAAGAATGTCTGGTGAATATGAACCATCTGCCTTTTGGTTAGCAGCTGTAGCACTTAACCACCACACGACCAGGATTTCGTACTTAGATCCTGGGGCTGGTAAATACAAGATCAGCAGGTCAGACAGCAGGGCTTTTGTCCATATGATGTGAAGACCTACCAGTCTCAAGATCAGTGGGCAAGATCATGGATTAAACGCCAGCTCAATTCTCAAGAGCCAAGGTCAGATAAGCAGGAGATAACTACAGGATGTAGATAGAGCAAAAGCCACAAGCTTTACCAGAGAGTCCTCCTACATTCAATGGAGGCCATACCCTCAAAGAATCTCTCTTTAACTGATAGGCTACTCACAGCAGATCTCATCATGGAGGTCATCATATTATATCAAATCACATCATGGAAGTGATCACATCATTATAAGACTGCCAAACTACACTTTAACTGACAAACCACTAAGAGTCATGGCCTACCTAAGTTGACATGCAACCTTAACCATCACGCGGCCTGACCTCACATATTTTTTAAGTACTTTGTGCTTTAATGCACTTCGTGTACATTCCTAGTAAATAAATTATTTTATTAATGTTAAACAAGTATTTATTATTAGACATCTGGAATTAAATAAAAGTGAACAAACTTTCATTTTGTGCCCACATTCCCTTGATATTTATGCATTTATATTTTAATTGCCCAAATCAGAATGACATGTCAATATATTTAGATTCGAATCATTTGAATTTTTCCCACACCTAGATATATTTATAGTTTAAAGCAAATGAAAAAAAAAAAATGCCGAAGTCCAACGGTGACTCCAGCAGATTCTTTTGATGGTTCCCCAAACTCCATAATACAAAAATTTATTTTTGCAAAATACTTTTTCTTTGCATTATATATAAAAAGTGAAAATTCATCTCTTGTAGAGTGCGATGGCGACATCCACTTTATCCTCCCTTCCAGTGTCCTCAAAATCTCAGAAGTTAAAGAATATACTCTAGTCAGTATTCTTAGCACCAATTTTATTCTAATGTTGACTTTCTTTTACCTGGATGATTTTAGGTTAAGCTCTAAAGTTCCATCAAAGCAGTATGAGACACATTTAAGGATAGATACCAAAAGAGTGATATTTTTCTTTCATGTTATCCCTTCAGCATAAATATTTCAGTTTGATGAACTGATAAAACCTTTTTTCAAATTTAACTGAGAAATCAGTAGTTTGAAATAATATTTAAATTATAATATATAGTGTTTCACTTTTGTTTCATGCCAAATGCTTTGAAAAAGATCTTCAAGTTGTCTCTGGATAATTTAACTTTATATTTTACGTTGACTAAACTTATGTAGATTATTGTAACCACAGTTAATTAGCAAATTAATGTGCCTTTTGAGACGTTCACCTTCTACGAAGACCAAAATCAGAAAAAGAAGCAATCTGGATTTTTTATTTCGTTCCCCTCCACCCCCATCCCAGAATGATAGTTCACTTACAAGGTCATTTGCCCCTTGTTTTTGAGAAAGTTGACCAAACCTGGAAGTCTTGTTGTTGTCGTTAGGTGTCATCAAGTTGATTACAACTCACAGTGACTCTAAGCACAACAGAATGAAACATTGCAGGTCTTGTACCACACCCACAACTGCTTTAATGCTTAAGTCCATTGTTGCAGCTACTGTGTCAGTCCATCTCCTTGAGAGTCTTCCTCTTTTTTGCTGACCTTCCAGTGTACCAAGCATCAGGCCCTTCTCCAGGGACTGATCCCTCTTGAAAACATGTCTAAAGTATGTAAGATGCAGTCTTGCCATCTTTGCTTCTAAGGAATGTTCTGATTGTTCTTCTTCCAGAACAGATCTGTTTGTTTTTTGGCAGTCCATGGTATGCTGAATATTTTTCTCCAACACCATAATTCAAAGGCATGAATTCTTCTTCTGTCTTCCTTATTCATTGTCCAGCTTTCACACACATACAATGCAACTGAAAATACCATAGCTTGAGTCAGGTGCACCTTAGTCTTCAAGGTGACATCTTTACTTTTTTTAACAGTTGAAAGAAGTTCTTCCCCAGTGTAATGTGTCTTTTGATTTCTTGACTGCTGTTTCCATGGATATTGATTGTGGAACCAAGTAAAATGAAATCCTGGACAACCTCAATCCTTTCTCCATTTGTCATGATGTTGCTTACTGGTCCAGTTGTGAGGATTTTTGAATTCTTCATGTTGTAATGCAATCCACACCGAAGACTGTGGTCTTTGACCTTCGTCAGTATTTCAAGTCCTCTACACTTCCAGAAAGCAGGGTTGTGTCATCTGCATAACACAGATTGTTAATGAATCTTCTTCTAATCCTGATGTGTCATTCTTCTTCACATAGTCCAGCTTCTCAGAGTATTTGCTCACCATACAGATTGAAAAGGTATGGTGAAAGGATATGACCTTGATGCACAACTTTCCTGACTTTAAATCACACAGTGTCCCCCTGTTCTGGCTTCATGACAACCTCTTGATCCCTTGATCCATATACAGATTCCACATGAGCACAATCAAGTGTTCTGGATTTCTCATTCTCTGTAATGTTATCTATAATTTGTTATGATCCATAACATCAAATGTCTTTTCACTGTCAGTGAAACATAGGTAAACATCTTTCTGATATTCTCTGCTTTCAGCCAAGATCATCTGACGTCAGCAAGGACATCCCCAGTTCCATGTCCTCTTCTGAATCCGGCTTGAATTTCTGGCGGTTCCCTGTCAATATACTGTTGCAGTCACTTTTGATTATTGTAAATGTATTATTAACAGAAGACAAAAGAAATAATACTGGTGGAGCTGCTACACAACTCCAACACAATGAAATAGGCAGGGTGAAGTTAGAGATGATGACAGGAATAATTCCACACAAGTGCTTCCACTCTAAAGTTACTTCCCACCGTTTCATTATTGTATGCTTTGGTAACAAGTCAGTAGGCCTTTAAGTTTAGTACACACTTACAAGGTGAGATTAAGCTACCTTAGTAGAAACTCTGGTGGTGTAGTGACTATGAGCGATATTTGTTAAGCAAAAGGTCGGTATTTCTAATCCTGCAAGTGCTCCTTGGATATTCTAAGCAGCAGTTCTACCCAGTTCTATAGGGTTGCTATGTGTCATAATCTACTCAACAGAAACAGGTTTTGTTTTGGGGCTTATTGAGCACAGAATATTTAGTTAAACTATTTAGAATTCTCTATTAAGAAAGTTTTTTCTCTTTTTTCTTTTTTAAAGAGTTTCATTGGTAATCATTTTCATGAAGTTGATTAATAATAAGTAACAAATATAAATAGAATGGAAAAATCAAGAGCCTTGTAAAGTTGCAATAGTGGTTACAGATTCACAGTTCTTTGTTCCATTCTGCCTGTGACTTTTGGTTTTGTTTCTGCTCTGAAGTTGTGATCCAGGTAGAAAACATAGATCCTATCTTACCTCAGGGCAAATTTTACGTTTACAAATATTGTACCTGCTCTGTTAGCTCTCCCCTCATAAATTATTTTTTCATGGACATTAGAAATAATGAAGCCCAACTCATTGAATTTACTGCTTTGAAAGGTAAATGCTTATTTGTGACCTTCCTAACAGCAAATAAAAACAAGATTAAGAATCCCATGCCTTGTACTCCTATTATTTTTATTGACTTTATAATTCAAAATAGAATTCCATAAATCAAATTCTAAAAGGTGTGGTATAGGGATTACAAACTCATACCCTAGAGGAAGCAGGAATATAGTGTTGTGTGTCAAAATGAGAGAAAAACAGTAGGGAATATGGGCACAGGTTTAAATCTGTGGAAAATGCCCAGCATAAAAAAAAATTAATTAAAGAAAAATTGTGTGCAATGATTGCATTTTGTAGACAAGCTGCTAACTGACTACTTTAGGTATACCCTATTTTTGTCTATTAAAAGACATGCAAGTCCCAACAACAGAAGAATGGACAGGTAAACTATGGTACATATACTCAACGGAGCACTACGCAATGATAAAGAATAACAATGATTCCAGGAAACATCTTCTAACCTGGTTTCAAATGGGAGAAATTATGTTAAGTGAAAGTAGTCAGTGACAAAGGGACAAATACTGTATGAGACCTCTACGATAAGATCTCAAAAATAGACTTGTGTATAGAAGAAAAGACTCTTTGACAGCTGCAAGGGAGGGGAGGGAGGAAGGGTGGAGGAGGAGGGCTTAGTTTAGATAGTTGCTAGAAATCTGGTTGCGAGAAAGTGGTAATAGCACACATTAGAAACAAGAACAACATTAAGTGGACTTCAGCATAACTTGAGTACTCCTTCCATCTTAACCCAATATCGCAAGGATAGAGTAGCTGGGGCAGGGGGCAGGGGACCACGCTCTTAGGCGAAAGCAAGGCCAATTGGCACAACTAGCGTTTTGCTAAGAGAGCTCTCTGCACCCCACATTGGTGAGTGGCGTCTGGGGTCTTAAAAGCTGCCAAGCTGCCATCCGAGGACACAGCAAATGGTCTCAACTCAGCAGGAACGGATGCTCCCCGAGGACCAAAATGACACGCGGTAAAGACAACCTAGAAGACAGAGAGACCTGCAATAGTGGGTGCCTTCATCGACTTGGGACTGGAAGAACTGGATGGTACCCAGCCACCACCAGTGGTAGCCACGATGGAGCTCACTAGGTTCAGTCTCACTGGTAACACAAGAATAAAAAGGGGTGCCTACTGAGATCTCCACTAAAAGACCTCAATTGATGGTCCAGTGGTTTCAGGGTTCCCCTGCAAGCATGGCCCCCGGCCCTAATTTGCCCCTACCCATAAATTATAACAAAGGTCCACTCTTTGGACAGGAATGGATTGGACTTGGCAATGCAGAGTGACCATATATTGGAAGCACTTTATGGTTCTACACATCTATAGGATATCATCCTGCTGACCTCTGGCTGGAGGAAGGAGAGTGGGTGGAGAGGAGGGGAAAGGAGGCTGTTGGGAGGATGAGACACGTATGGAGGAGAGAGCAATAGCGTGCTGTCAACGGACAGGGAGAGCAGTGGAAGCTGCATATAGGTGGGCATGTAAATTTATACAGGACTGTACATTTTCACTCAGTCATGTTAAAGAAAAAAGAAAAAAAAAAAAGATATGCAAGAATATTATTTGGACCAGAGTCACTAAGTGGTAGAAGATGTTATCTTTTGCGACCAGCGTTGAAAGGCCTTTTCTGTGGGGAAGGGGATTATCCAAATGCAACCCAACTCACTGCTTTTGAGTCGATTCTGACTCACAGTGATTGTATAGGACAAAATAGAACTGATCCATACAGTTTCCAAGGAGCACCTGGTAAATTCAAAAATAATCTTTACTGTATGTGGTTCTTCAACTCAGCATCTGCAATAAGACCATTAACAGTGCAAACAAGAAGGCAATTTAATATGGCAACATTTTGTTAATAGGTATCATTATATTTGCATCTTAAATAATAATAAGCAAGGCTTGTTCCTAATAACTAAAATATTATAAATATTCGGGATCTTCTATATTTTCCACCTAGAATAATAATGTGAAGAAACAACTATCGGCATCACTCTTCTCAGAAGAAGCATATCTAATGCGGAAGGAAAGGAAACAGATTTGTTGGTTTGTTCATCACGAAAACAAATGATTAAAGCAACAATGAAAACAGCATATTTCCTAGTGGTCACATATTTCAAGTGTTCTGTTCTCCACTGAGATCACAGAAGATGAAATGGGCTTAACTTGTATTAGTAATTTAGTGTACATAAAATAAAAAGGTTTGTGCACAGATTCTTGATTGTAATGAGTTTCTCTGGGACAAAATTTGGTCTGTGCTCTAAGTTTTTAATAATTAATGAGTGCTTATTCAATAAATGCATGATGAGTGTTTTTCTGGAGTGATTTAAGAGGCTATCTCTGTAATTCAAGATAGGTGAATTGAACTGCCTGTTCCTTATGAATGTATTTCTGCCATAGTATTTAGGCTTAGGGTGAAATGAGCAAGGTTTTGCACCTTTATTTTTACTGATTTTTTTCCCCTTGACTGTGATATCCAAATTATTCATTCCTGGTACTTATGAATTATATTCTAAAGAATTAGTTAACTTATCTCCTTTCTTAGTTATGTGACAGATTTGATCACAGAATGCTGAATCCCTTCACTTCTGGCATTCATACATGGGCCTAAGCACAGCTGCCCAATAAATTATTGAGAGTTCAAGTATTCATATCTCCATAACAACAAAAATTCTATCATATGAATAACCTTTGTTGACATTTATTTCAAAAATAACTGTCATATCTAAGTGATTGTCACAAGCTTCAGAGGACTGCTATCTTAAGGAATGAG
Organism: Heterohyrax brucei; assembly: GCA_028571685.1. NCBI lineage: Eukaryota > Metazoa > Chordata > Mammalia > Hyracoidea > Procaviidae > Heterohyrax > Heterohyrax brucei. The sequence continues at coordinate 113,572,584 of CM053166.1, read as the reverse complement.
CTAAAAACTATAGGGACTTAGATCTAACTTTGTGATGGGCGTATGAAAAAGTTGGTAGGATCTCTGCATTCAAGCCCTGGTTCAAGAACTACCAGATTAACAAAAAGGACGCAAATAACAAAAATGTGTTAAAGATTTAAACTTGGAGAAATTATGAGGCAGCAAAACGTTCATGCAGTTTTAAGGCAAAGTCCTCCTTTTCTCTGTCTTTAGTTAATCAACAAAATGTTATATTCATGAAATTAAAGGATATCATAACACAAAAAGAATGAACTTTTAAGTTGATGTTTGAAAATCTTGAAAGCTGCACCTTTACAAACTAACTTGTTTTAACTTTTGCATGTGTTAACACTTTGCATGTTTTGTGATAATTTAAAAGCTTAACTAATTTTTGATTGTCTTATGGCTTAAATTTAATTTCAGTATGTAAGAGATTAGGATGCAGTAATTACCCTTCATTTAAATAACTACTCAATGTGAACTTCTCAAGCTTATTACTAAATGAAACATCTCAGGTTGATTCTAAGGTCATAAAACAAATTTTACATTCACTTTAATCCCCATACTCTAGTTTCCAGAAGAAATCAAGGTTAAAATTTCTGAGAAAAGCACTTACTTTAACAAAAACTGAACATATCATATGTAGCCAGGTGGTAAAGGAGTCATCATAGTGATCACTTTAAAAACAGGTTGCAGAGTAGTTCTAAACTGTCAGAGATTTATTGCTCAAGTTTCAAGACACAGATATATAATCTTCATATAGCTTTAATCCACCCAGAATTCCTGAGATAGAGCTCTGATTAGTTTCATTTAAAAAATAATGGAAACTGAGCCTCAGAGAAGTCAAGTAACTTGTTAAAACTCACACAATCACAATTTGTCTAGGCTGTTGTAAAGACAAAGATTTAAAAGCCACAAATATTTCCCCTGCCCATGCAGAATTTCATGAAACACTACTCCACTGTGTGGACCATTAATTTATCAGAAATAGAATATATTGCAATATTTTTATTTAAATAAGATGAGCATAATTTTAATATATTTCAGATGATTTAGTTGGCATAAAAGTGCATGTTTAGATATTGATTTAACTTCTTAAAAAGTAGATTTTGGAATTTAAAATCAGATCTCTTGTATTGCTTCAGAACCTCTCATGTCATTTAATTTAATTTTTTTTTTTAGGACTATATTGGAACAAACCATTTTTGTTCAAAGACTGAATAGGTTTCCACAAAAGATAACGGAATACTGTCATACAAATTGTAATGTTTCTATTTATTTATTCACTTTCTGAGGTCGTTTAAAGCTTGGTAACCATCTTTTCAATCTCATATAATGAATCTGTTGGATAGATCCTTCTTGGAAACATTCTACTCTATCTTTTATTAATATGTTCCTTTGATCTCCATTACCTCCTTTCTGGTTCAGATAGTCATGAAAACAAAGATGAGCATGATGATAATAGTACTTACAGTGACATTAATGACAAATTTTTCAGCACTTAGTATATGGCAAACACAGCACCAATATGAATTAGCATATTTAATTCTCATAAAAAATGTACTATTCTCACTTTCAAGATAGTAGCGGCCATATTAATAACAAAAGCCATTTATTAAAGACAGTGGTAACTAGCATTTGTTGATCTGTATTATGTATCAAGACACTTTTCCAGGAGATTGACATCAAAACAGGTTAAAATGGCAACTTTATTGTGAACTTCATTCACTAGTGTGGGAAAGCACGGTGACACAAATCTGGATCTATCTGATTCTACAGTACAAACTAGTGATCATTTTTCAATACTGGACTACTTAGCTACTAAGGTACTTATCAAGAGCCCTTTAACTCTAGATTTCAAGAACTCGTTCAGTGAATCCAGAATTTCTTCATTCATTCTCGTTATCTCACTATTTGCAAAACTCTGAACTTCTCTACATCTCCTCAAAAAATAAACTAAATCAGGACCATGTTATTTCTGCAAAAGCTTTCCAATTAGTCCCTTGCTTCCAAACATCTCCTCTCATCTCTAACATCTTCATAATAGTCAGCACTTAAACCTGACACTTTATTCACTCAATCATTACTTATTGACTACTTCTAATTATTATATGCTGTCTAATTTTTGCACGATAGGCATATGATAGTGATCAAGACCATTATGAGTCTTTGCACTTACGGAGGTCACACTCTCCCAAGGGAGACAGACTGTAAACTACTAATAATGAAGATAATTTCACAAGTCCTAGGAAGAAAATAAAACAGAAACATAAGTCAGAGAGAGGTCTGGATTTTAGATTGGTAAGGAAATGCCTCAGTGAGCAGGTAACAATTCAGCTGAGATTTAAATGACAGGATAACCGTAAGAAGACATTTATGTAAGCTTGGTATATTGAAAGAAAGAAAGAAGAAGAGTGAGACAGGAACATGTCGAGTAAGTAGGAGGGTACTGGCTAAAAACTTTGAAGATGCAGAGAACAAATAATATGCCACACATTCCTACTTTTCTTTCCTTTGAGCAACACACAATGTGATTGTTAAAAGTATTAAAATCTTCTCAAATAAACAGATCAGCACACAGAGAAAATTTTTAGGAATTCTTAAAATTTCTGGTGAATCATTTCTTATGGCAGTCTTCAACAAAACTGTATTCCAACCGCTGTAGTGTATACTTGTTATATCCCCAAATACGAATTACTCTTGTGCCTATTTTCTTTGGACCAAAGAACAGTAAGAAGGCTTCAATATGCACATAACTTTAGTTGTAGCATTCTCATTAAAGTAAGAAAATATAAACTGGTAATTTATTTTGACAGCATTACACCTAGTAATAGGGCTATACAGTAAATACATACTAGATAGTTTTTAGACAGCTCCTTAGCACATAATAAGAAGTTAGTAAATGTTAATGTAAATGATCTTTAACAACATGGTTATTATTATTAATATTGTTATTGTTATCTTTAAAGTGAGGATTCTCAATTTTCAACTACATATATTTCCATTTCATCATGATTCCTTCGTATAAATGAGGCATCTGTACAAAACTTATTAGAAAATTAAAAATTTTAATGAATGATGTCTTGATGAATTTTCGTAGGGTGGTTACTAAAAATAAACTATTTTTCTCTAACTAATCTGTGTTTATTGCTGTTAGTATGTTAAGATGCTAAGATGCATGAGGTTAAAACTAATATGCTTTCTCAAGCTGTGCATGCTGAGATAACAAGAAAATCTATTCCCCCAAAATAATGCACTTGATTCCACTACATGAGTGATTATGTTCAATCCATTCCCATGTTGCCTCTGAACAAATAATGACAGTCTATTAACAATGCCCCCAAACAGAGAAATAGATTTAACTTCTGCACCGAGTGCACATTGGAAATTTTGAAGGTGGTTATTAAGATATGCTTCATACAATCAGATCATCAGAATACACAACTGGATGTTTCTTCTCAACAGTAAGTACTCCTTTTTGGGTTATGAAACATTTATTTTTTTAATTCTTCAAAGGTTAAATACACACACACATTGATTAATCTCAGCAATAGCTTTTGCTGCTGAATGAAATAATAAATGTAGAACACAGCCTGGAAAATAGAGGGGTTTCTAGGCCAATGCTTTCCTTGAAGCACTGTGAATTTTCTGAGTGTCAGGTAGACTGTTGGAAAGGAATTCAAAAGAATTTTAGATATATTGACTTCGTCTCATTAACCCACTCATTTTACAATAAAACTCTGATGGAGCAACGGTTAAACATTCCCTGCTAACAGGTCAGCAGTTCCAACCTACCAACAGCTCCATGGAAGGAGAGACTTGGCAATCTGTACCTATAAAGATTAAAGCCTCTGAAACCATATGAGACAGTTCTATTCTGTCACAAGATATCATTAGAAGTACAAATCAACTCAATGGCATGCAACAATAACAATTCCATACTGCATTGTCCTAGATTTCACCACTTTCTATTACCACTCGGGATAGAATTATGGCAAAAGAACGTGGTTTGACATCTCTTGCCAGTCAGACAGAAATGTAAATAAATATGGTAAAGTATTTGCCAATTGGCAGGTAAGTTTAATCACTTTTTTCTATCTGAAAGTTGTGAAAAATGAGATAAATCTTTTTTCCATTGATAATAGATCAGGTAACCTCTTGTAGTAAACTCCAAATTCTTTCCACAAATATCTTTTTTTCCTTTTAAATACCCTGCCCACTAATTTCTTCTCCCCTGAAGATGCTTCAGATTAATAGCATTTATTGCCCTTTATTCTCTACCAACTTTTTGCATGCATAGGTACAACCATATTGCAAAAATAAAACACTGTTTCTTAAAACCATCCACTTATGGTATTTTGCTATAGCAGCAGTAAGAAACCAAGACAGACATTTTTTAATGTGCCAGTTTGCTATTTTCAGAATTCACTGTTCTTGTATGTTTCTGATCAGAGTGGGCTACGAGGAACATCCTCTGGTGAGAGCTAGAAAGCCGAAGAGAGATAGTAGCCAATTTGTAGCACACACAAGTAGTGATCTGCTGATTTACCTCCTTGTTGGGATGGCAGCAGCCGGGCTTCCAATTGCTCTCCCTTCCCTCAGGATCCTCCTTCAGTTTTTTTTGGACTTTGGGGGCAAGTATGTTATGTGCTCTGCTCTGTGTTGAAAAGTTCAGATTCTGCAGCATATCCTCAACTAGCAAGATCAAATGCAACAAAAAGGAACAGGTTCTGTCCATTGCCAAGTTCCCTCTTGTATCTGTGGAATCCCCCTGTTTCCCTGCATTTCCCCTATTGACTTCCTGTGGTGTTTGGGCTCCAGCATCAGTCACAGAGACGGCTTAGATAGCATCCTAATAGTTCTAACTGAACACTAATTGTTAGAGATGCATTATGTTTTCTCAACATTGCTTAGAAAAAATAGTTTGAAAAACAATATTTTATAATTATTACCCACTAAAAATTTACTTTGAAATTGAAATGTCTTTTTAACTTATTTATACATTTCATCTTTATCATGTATTAAATCTGGTTGTTATGAAAGAGAAAGGAATTGCATTTTTATAAATTACTGTTAAGGTTTAGGAAATATGATTAGAATATTTATTCCAAGAAATTTATTTTTAATTTGGTATCTTAAAAATAATTAAATTATTGGCATTTACATAAAAGAAAAATTAAATTCTTGTAATCCTAGTTGGGAGCCCCAGTGGTGCAGTGGTTAAGAATTGGCCACTAACTAGATCAACTTAACCAGACTTCACCATAAACTGAAAGCTCTTCTAATCTCAACCCAATACTGCAAAGACAGAGTACCAAAGGTGGGGTCTGGGAGCCACACTCTCAGGGGACATCAAGGTCAATTGGCATAATTAGCTTATTGCTAAGAGGGTCTTCTGCACCCCTCATTAGTGAGGGTCATCTGGGGTCTTAAGTGCTAGTAAGCTGCCTTCTGAGGTAAACCAAATAGTCCCAGCTCATCCAGAACAGATGATGACGAGAACAACAAAGACACAAGGTAAAAACAGCCAAGGAGACAGAAGGCCTCGTGTGAATGGGAGACTGTATCAACATGTGACCAGAAGAACCAGATGCTGCCCAGCCACCACCAAAGACAGCTGTGATGGGGCACACAATGTTGAGTCTCTGTGCAACACAAGAAAAAGAGGGGTACAGATAAAGAAATCTACCAAAAGATCACAATTGATAGTCCGATGGCCTGGGGGTCCTCTGGGAGCTGGCCTCCCTAGACCTGCTGCTGTTCTTGTCCAGAAATACTGCTGTGGTCAACTCTTCAGACAAAAATGGACTGGACTTGGGGACACAATATGACCATATGGTGTGTGTACTTTATGGCTCTATGCATTTACAGGATGATGTCTTACTGGTACCTTTCTAGACAAGAGAGAAAAGGGTGGAGAGGAGGGGACTGGAGCTTGTTAAGTGGATGCAACAAGTATAGACTGAAAAGGAGGAGCGTGCTGTCACTGGGCAAGGATTGCAGAAGGAGATGCAGATAGGCAGGCATTCAAAAGTCATTTGGATTGTATACTTTCACTTAATCACAATAAAATTTAAAAAAAAAAAGAGAGAGAGAATTGGCCATTAACCAACAGGGCGGCAGTTTGACTCCATCACCTGTTCCTTGGAAATCCTATAGAGAAGATCTACTATGCCCTACGGGATTGCTATGAGATGGTATCAATTCAACAGTGATGGTTTCTTTCTTTCTTTCTTTTAAATTTGGTTTTAGTTATTCTGGAAAATATATTCTTACTACTCATCCACTAAGATTTTTCTCCAAGACTACTAACTGAAGCAATGTGTACCATTATGTTCCTTAATTTGGTTTATGTTGTTCACTGATAACTTCTTACAGAATTGTTACTTCTGAGGTCAAAGTGATAGAATGAAGAAAAGAAGTTGGATAGACACTTCCCTTTAGCTCTTTATCTAAAACTCAGCAAAAAGATTGTGTTGTTTATTTTAAATATTCACATAATGAAATGATCTTCTGTATACCATGTATAATACGATGTGCAAAAACTTGGCATCATCAATATAGGTTATTAAAGAAGTATCTATAAAATGTAGTTTAGTTTTGCTCTTATTGATCCTATTCAGTTTATTATCAACAAATTATCTAGAATGAACATAGATGATATTTGTAAATATAACTCACTCGAATATTTACATATTAAAGTAGACTAAGTTCTTCACACCAGTAGTGTTTTAGGCTGACTGAATAGAGAGTTCCCTGGTGGCATAGTGGTGAAGTGCTACGATTGCTAACCGAGAGGTCAAATCCACCAAGCACTCCTTGAAAACCCTATGCGGCAGTTCTCCTCTGACCTATAGGGTCGTTGTGAGTCAGAACCAACTCAACAGCACCTAACAACAAGCGGATAGTATATGGTGCTTGTGATAGCACACAAAAAAATCAACATCATAAAGAATACATGTTACCTACCTACCTTTTGCATGCTACTGCATTTCTTTGTTTTTAAAAATAACCCTAAGGGACTGTCTTGAATAAGATATTTTCTAAAATGGCAAATTAGAACCTGAAAGCACTCATCTCCAAGAGGTAGTTTATAAAACAGCTTCCCCTCCCACCCTGAGTTGGAGTTCATTAAGTACTTAACTAATCTGTTACTTAATTCCTATCTCTCTGCACAGATTTCTGTTACCAGTATTATAGAATGATGACTGGATAACTTAGAACTTCTTCTTTGCATGATGATGTGTATTATTGTTATACAATTCCTGTAAAAGCTAGTATTATGATCCTGGTATTCAGTGCTTCCCTGTTTCAGTTTGGGCAACTAGGTTTCAAGAAAGTGCTTCCAAATAATGAATTTAGACAGAATTTGCACTATTTCTTTGCTAATGCAGTCATTTACCTATATTTTAATGTTACAGTCATGTAAACTTATATAACCATAAAATGCTACAGTAGATACAGTTCTATATAACTAGGATAAAAAATGTATAACATGCTCAGTATATCAATACAGCCGTCATTTTGACTAGCCTTATTTTACAAAGAGCAGGGAATAAAGTAAATTGCTGAAGATTTTGGTTTGTTTCTGTGAACTCACTCTAACTTTGGTTATATTTGTTATTTTGTTGCTTCTCAAATGGAAAGCTACATCCCCTAATTTCTGAAAACAAAATCACAGTTTCTTTGCACAAGAGATTGAAGCACTGTGACATGACAGGAGATCAATGAGCATCACTTATTTTTAGCTTCTGTTTTGGAGGTTTTTAGGAATCTCTGTAAAATGAACCCAACATGAAACAGAATCCAATAATTGTCAGTAAAATATATGGGACACAGAGACAGTCTTAAAACTCTTAGAAAGTTTGGAGGACAGTTATAAGGAAATTTTTCATACTGTGAAATGATTACTTTAAGCCTCAGAAGTATTAAAAATTATCCTTGGCCTCTCTGTTTCCCATAATGTTGCTGAAGAAATTTTCCATGTGACTAAATTGGCAATCCTTTGGAAAGAATTTTTGTGGTCAGAAATTTTTAATAGTAGTGAGAAATTTGCATAGTTTCATGTCCTCCTTTCCACATATTCTCAAGCCTATATTTATGTATATACATACACACATACGACATACACATGCAACTGTTTCCCATAAGGAAACCCTGGGTAGTGTGGTGGCTAAGAGCTACAGTTGCTAACCAAAAGGTCATGTGTTAGTCATCTGGTACCGCAATAGCAGAAATACCACAAGTAGGTGGCTTTAAAAAGAGAAATTTTATTGTCTCACAGTCCAGTAGGGTAAAGCCAAATTCAGAGCATCAACTCCAGGGGAAGGCTTTCTCTGTTGGCTTTGGGGGAAGATCTTGTCATCACTCTTCCTTGGACTTGGAACTTCTGAGGTGCAGAGACTTTTTCAGAGTTCCCTTTCAAATGATGCACTGTGCTCCTGACCCCGCTTCTTAGTGATATGAGGTCTCCAACTCTCTGCTTGCCTGCCTTTCCTTTATATTTCAAGAGATTGCCTCAAGGCACACTACAGTTGTGCACACTGAATCCTGCCCCACCAAAGCGACTGCCACCCATCCTCCCTTATTAACATCAATAGAGGCAGAGTTTACAGGATATAGGAACATCACACAATATGAGGAATCACGACCTAGACAAATTGATGCGCACATTTTTTGTAGGGGACACAATACAATCCATGATAGGTTTGCAGTCTGAATTCATCAAGTGCCGCTTGGAAACTCTATGGGACACTTCTACTCTGTCCTGCAGTATTGCTATGAGTCAGAATCAACTCAACAGTAAAGGGTTTGTCTATTTACTCCTCATGTACTGACTATTACATTATCCTACATTTCACATTTATAACAATAGTGAAAAATTTCCTACATATGACAGTAATGAATACTGAGTTGCAAGGCCAGAGTAATGTGGGCTGTGATGGTTAAGGTTACAAATCAACTTGGCTGAGCCATGATCCTCAGTGGTTTGGCACTTGTGTGATGATGCAATTAAGCAGTTATGTAGTGATATAATCATCCTCCATTTTCTCATCCAATGTGATCATCCTCCGTTTTTTTCATAATGCTGATTTTCACCATGAAGAACTGGTCTTTGGAACCTACCCATGTTGACAAGTGAGCATTCTTCATGTACTGGGGTTGCCACTGCCTTTTTAGGTAAATAAATAACTATACTCCAAATACCTGTTTTAAATTCTAATATAACAAAAAACTGATAACCCAGATATACTGCAGTTTTCTGGAATCCTTAATTTTCAAGAGTTTAAAGGGATTATAGGACAAAAAATTACGATAATTACTGAGATAAATGATCTCCTTTTCCCTACCTATAACTTAACCACTGTATGGCCAGGAATCTGTAATTTCTAGATCACAGAAATAATAGATATTCCAATGAAAATATATGATATTAAGGACAGAACCACTGGTAAGAAACAAACTTTCTTAAAATATGATCATTGTAACTTTTTAAAATTTTTTTTTATTATGATTGAATGAAAATATACATTCCCACATAAATTTGCATGCTGACCTACATGCAGCTTCCACTGCTCTTCCTGCATGGTGACAGCATACTCTTCCTCTCTGCTCCATACATGTCTTATCTTCCCAACAGTCTCCTATCTTCTCCTTTCCACCCATTCCCCTTCCTCCAGTATGAGGTCAACAGGATGACCTCCTATAGATGCCTAGAAACAGAAAGTGCCCACACAGTATGGTCACTCTGTGTCACCAAGTCCAATCCACTGCTGTCTGAAAAGTTGACCTTCTTTATGATTTATGGACAGGGGCAGCATCAGGGCCAGGGGCCCTGCTCCCACAAGAACTCTGAGGCCCCTGGACCATCAGTTGCAGTCTTTTAGCGGAAATCTCAGGGTGCACCCATATTTATACTTGTGTTGTCAGTGAGACTCAACTTTGTGAGTTCCATCGTGGCTATCACTGGTGGTGGCCAGGCACCATCTGGTTCTTCCGGTCACAAGTCAATGAAAATAAGATCATTGTAACTCTTAAGTACACCTGATGACAGCATAAGGAAACTTAGTGTGTATAAATACATTGTTGAACAATCGTGGTGTATGTTTTGAAAAATTAAGCCTATTAACACCCCATAAGCTACTCTAACATTTAATTAACACTGTTCTCTCTGGCAAGCAGAAGTAAATTTAAAGATCCTTTCGGAATGAGGTAATCATTCCCAAAGCAAAGGATTGAAAACTAAAATACAGAAAGAAGTGTTAGGCCTGCTGCTAAAAGGAGCTTATTGTTAGATTTCTTAATATCTACATGGATTAATGTAGTTCTGATGTCTTGGACAACTCATTTCACAAGTTTTTTTTGTTTGTTTGTTTGTTTTTAATCTCTATTTGGCAACCATGGTGGCATAGTGAGTTAAGTGCTATGTATTCTAACCAAAAGGTCAGCAGTTCAAATCCACCAGGAACTCCTTGGAATCTCTATGAGTCAGTTCTACTCTAACCTTTAGGGTCACCATGAGTTGGACCCAACCTGATGGCACTGGGTATTTGGCAACACAACTCTAAAACGGAAACACAGATTTAAGCAACGTTATAATGAAATATTTTCTATTCTTTCTCACATGGAGCTGAGGCTTCTTTTGTTTGTTTCTGTCTGAATTTGTGAAAAGATATTTAAAAATGTTTTATGTTTCAAGGATTTAAAAAGATCATTATCTTGTGGAGAACAATTGATCTTTGAGCTAACAGCATTAACTGCTTTTAATAATCGTATCATCTCCAGAACATTGGAAAACAGACAAAAATTATTAAATCTCTGTAATGTTGATTTGAGCAACCTTTTGTCTAGGGGAGTATTCAAAGGAGGTTTTACCATTTGTTAAAGTTTGAAGTTGGATGCAAAGACAGCTTAACAAAGTAAAATCACAGATCAGTGGCCATTTTTGTAGTGCAACTTATCATTCATATTCAGAAGTTCTATGAATTCAGAGAGAAAATGTCTTACATAATTTTAAATCTTTCCATAACCGGGACATTTTTCAGCTGCAAATAACATTCAGCAAGAAGTGTTGTTTTTTTCTTTAGAACCCCACAAGCTATACTGTTGTTTAACCCAGGAACTGAGAAGAGTGTACTTGGAAAACCATCACTTCAGAAAATAGAAGCTTGCTCATGGGAAATCTGGTGTAGTAACTAGAAACACAAATAAGATGTTAATGATCAAAAAATATCTTTACCAATTGCAGTAGTACATCTTATAAAGAGCTAGAACAGTTGTCTTCCTTCTATAAACATACCCATCCACTGCTGGACAAATGATACTATGTGAAAGGAAGAAGTAAGGCAAAAAAAATGGTAGACAAAGGAGTATATAGAAATGTGGTCATTAAGGCTGTGTGCCAACTTGACTGAGCCATGATTTTCAATGGCTTGGCAGTTATGAGGTAGTCTGACAGTTGTATAATTATGGGATAACCTCCACATGTGATTTAGATTGGAAGTGATCACCTCCATGACAGAAAGACCCAACTATTAGTAGAAAAGAAGTTTCCCTGGTGGTGTGTGCTGTATCCAGTATTGGAGGGCTTTTGCTGTCTCTGGATCCTGCAGCTGGCTTCTGTTCATCTGACTTCTGGTACTCTGGACTTGAGATACCAGCTTACCTGCCATCTTCTCTGCCAATCTTGGGATCTGTGGGTCTTCATAGCCTCTGAGCAAGAGCCCTGGAGTCTGATTTGCCTGTCTAGGGTTAGTCAGCGGGGAGATCTGGTAGTACAGTGGTTAAAGGCTATAGCTGCTAACCAAAAGGTCAGCACTTCCAATCCAGTAACCTATGCCTTAGAAAACCTATGGGGCAGGTCTACTCAGTCCTGTAGGCTCAATATTTGTCAGAATGGACTTGAAAGCAACATTTTTGGGAAAACCTATTGGGGCAGTGATTAAGTGATATGACTGCTAACCAAAAGGTCAGCAGTTTGAATCCATCAGGCACTCTTTGAAAAATCAATGGGTCAGTTCTCTGCTGTCCTATAGGGCTGCTATGAGTCAAAGTCAACTCAATGCTAGCAAGTTTGGTATGGTTGCTGTATAAATCAGGATAAGCCTTCAGCCTGACCCATAGACATGGTACATTCCAGCCTCTACAACCACATGAGACAATTCCTTGACTTCTCTCTCTCGCTCTCTCTCTATATATATTTATATATTTTTATTGATTTTACTTCTCTAGAGAATTCAGCCTAAGACATTTAGAAAAAAGAGTAGTTTTAGAGAAATAAAGTTATATGGATGAGCTTTCTAAATTGATTCTCGTATTTTGTTAGCCTTAAAGGCCTTGATGACTCTGCTTCTAGTAGTCAAGAGAACACTGCTAATACATGGCATGAGGTTGCAATACAAACACATAAAATATTATAACCAATAGATCAGGTATTGGTGAAAAGCAAGGCTCTGGATGATTGTACGTTTGCTTTCTACAATTTTGTCATAATGAGAAGTATAAGGAAGCTAGTTGGTTGGTCCTACACTCACAAGACAAAGTAGTGAAAGACATAAGCTCAGAACTTCAGAATTAAAACTCAAGTGTCACACTGATGATCTTAAAGTTTCCATCTGTGCCTTGAAAGAAAATCTTCCTTTTTGTAGCAACAGTGCTGATATTGCCAAAAACCAAATCCACAACCTTATCAGAAGAGTGGCTGAACTACACCAATTGAATCCAAACCTCAAGAAATGTCTAAAGTTAAAGTGCAGGTATTGATTGGAAAGAACTGGGATCCATGAAACTGAGATAGGGATATTTTGGTAGATAATCAGCAAGCTGTGGAAAGTGAGCCTCTAAATTTCACTGAATCACTCCTACTAACAGAACAGTCCTCTCACTCTCATTTGAAGGGATTATGCCATCATTGTCTGCTGAATTACCCACCCGAGGAAAACCACTAACCCTTCAACCCCCATAGAATAAGATTAATCCAGCTGTATCTAAAAAGTCTTTGTCTGTATCATTGATGAGAGCATCACCTGAGGCAGATGCACTGTAAGACAATGCCTAATATTCTCAAAGCATATTCCCCACCACCCATTTTGGCTTCTAGACTTACTTCAAATGAGCAACAAAAAGGTAAAGTAAAAAGTGTGGCACAGGACAAGGTATACTACAATCCCGAAGAACTGTTTGATTTTTCCAGTATGTACAATAAAAGCCTGGGAATGTGTGTAAATGACTATTAAGGATGTGGGATAATGGTGCATGGAACAAAAAGAAAGAAAGATCTGTCTGAGTTTATTGATATGCGCCCACTAAGTACATATTCTTTCAGTGTTTCAGCTTCAGAGATTGGGAAGATATTTAATAGTTTTATTTTGTTGGGTTACCGAAGCATGGATTGCTCAGTGGCCTGTACTACATAAAGCTGATGTACCAGACTTGCCTTGGTATACTATGAAAAAATATATCTGAAAACTTGAGGGAAATTAGCATGCTTGAGTGGATTTATCAGATAACATCCATAGACTCACACATGGAGTGCCCAGAGGGCGCATGTTTTACTGCAACTGTAAAGAACAAATTTGTGAAGGGAACTCCAGAATCCTTGAAGACTTCAATTGTTATTTTATATAAATTGCATTTGACAGCAGGAGCTGTCCTAACTGAATAAAGATAGTTACCTACAATGGGATTGATTGGACTCATGGTAGGAGCTACATGGTGGCGCTCAACTGACAAAAGACAAGGTGAGTGTGGTTATAGTACAGAAAGTAGAGCCAAAGCAGTAATGAATATAGTCTGACTCATGTGGACTTAAGGCAATGGTTAATTAGTCATCACATCCTTGGGTAGGAAAGAGATAAAAAATCTATTAAAATTTATTTGATCTGTACAAGCAAAATAATTCCTAGTCAAGAGGACATCAGGCTAACTCGAATTACCAGAGCAGAGAGTCACAGCCCCTCAGTCAATTATCCGATGTAAACAAGTTTGCTGACCCACAACTCCTTGAATGAAGCAGAGTTTGAGTTGCTTTGAGGAGGGACTTCAATACACTGTCAAATTCACTAATGCTGTTAATCTTTCTCCTGACCTTCCCCAAAGGAATATAAAGCCTTTTACAAGAGTGACTGTTCACTGGGGGAAAGAAAATAGCCAAACTTTTTGAGGATTACTGGATACTGGCTCTGAACTGACACCAGTTCTGGGAGACCCAAAACTTCTCTGTGGTCCACCAGTCCAAGTGGAACATACAGAATTCAAGTTATTAATGGGATTTTAGTTCATGTTATCCTCACAGTAGGTTCAGTGAGTGCTCAAATCCATCTTTTAGTGATTTCCCCAGGTCCAGAATGCATAATTGGAATAGATGTACTCAGCAACTGGCAGAAACCCCACAGTGAATTTCCCCTAATTGGAGTAAAGTCTATTATCATAGGCAAAGCCAAGCTAAAGCCATTAGAACTGCCACTAACTAGGACAGTAGCAAATCAAAAACACTACCATGTTCCTGGAAGGACTGAAGAGGTTACTGACACTATCAAGGGTGTGAAAGATGCAAGGGGGGTGATTCTCATCACATCCCATTCAACTTGCCTATTTGGCCTGTCAGAAAAGAGATGTATCTTTGAGCATGACAGCAGGTTATAAAAAATTTATCTAGGTAGCCACTCCACTGCAGCTGCAATTCCAGATGTAGTACATCTCCTAGGTAAATTGCTTAAGCACATTAGTTCATCTCCTGGTACCTGGTATGCAGCTACTGATCTGATTTACGCCTTTATCTCCTTACTGGTTTGAAGGACCACCAGAAGCAGTTTACCATTGGCTGGCAAGTCCAACAATACACGTTCAGGTCTCCACCAACTCTTAATTCCTATACTGTAATTTAGTCTGCATTTATCTTGATCACCTTTCTCTTCTGCAAGACATCACACTGGTCGATTACATTGCTAAATAGACCTAGTGAAGAAGATTCAATGACTTAGGAACTGCTGGTAAAACTTTTGTGTGCTAGAAGGCAGAAAATTAATCCAACAAAAATTCAGACATCTTCCATCTTAAATGAAATTCCTGGTGATACAATAGTGTGGGGAAAGTCGAGATATTACTTCTAAAGTGAAGTATAAGTTATTGCATGTGGCTCTTCCCACAATTAAAATGGAGACCAAATGTTTAATGGGCCTCTTTGGACTTTGGAGGCAACATATCCCCTATTTGGGTATTCTACTCTGGTCTATTTATCAAGTGACTAAGAAAACTGCTAGTTTTGAGTGTGGTCCAAATCAAAAGAAAGCTTTATAACAGATTCAGGTTGTCTTGCAAGCTACTGTGCCACTTGGATCATCTGATCTGACCGATCCAATGGTACTTAAAACATCAGTGGCAGGTAGAAATGGTTTGGAGTCTTTAGCAAGCCCTTATTGGTGAATTTCAGTGTAGACCATTAGGATTTTGGAACAAAGCCTTCCTGTCCTCTGAGATAACTAGTCTCCTTTCGAGAAACAACATTAGGCTGTTACTGGGCATTAGTAGAGATTGAATTCCTAATGATGGGCCACAAAGTCACCATGTAGCCTGAGCTGCCTGTCATGGACTGAATGTTGTCTGAACCACAGAACCACAAAGTTGAACGTGCATAGTAGTACTCCATTAAATGGAAGTGGTATAAACAAGATGGGGACCAAGAAAGAACTGAGGCATGAAGGTGTGGCTCTATGGCTATGGTCTCCATCCCTGTCACGTTACCTTTCATCTTCCTGTCTGCATTTATGGCCTCATGGGGAGTTCTTTATGATTAGTTGACTAAGGAAGAGAGACTTGTTCCTGGTTTACAAATGGTTCTGCACAATATGCAGGTACCACTAAAAGTGGAATGCAGCAGCACTACAGCCCCTTTCTGGGACCTCCTTGATGGACAGCAATGTAGAGAAATCTCGCTAATGCAATAAACTTCTGTCAGTGTGGCTGATTGTTTATTTTGCTTGCAAGGAGATATGGCCACATGAAAAATTATGTACTGATTCATGGTCTGTGGGCCAATGGTTTGTCTGGATGGTCAGGAATCTGGAAAGAACAGGATTGCACAATTAGAGATTAGGAGGTCTGGGAAAGAGGAATGTAGTAGGCTTCTGTGCATAGGCCAAGGAAGTGAAATTATTTTGTCACAAATATTCACCAAAGGGTGAATACTCTCCAAAGGGTGAACTCAGCAGAGGATGATTTTAACAATCAAGTGGATAGAATGACATGTTGTTTAGAAACCAATCATCTTCTCTCCCTAGCTGTTCCCATCATTTCCCAATGTCTCATGAACAAAGTGGCCAGGTGATAGGAATGGAGATTACTCATGGTCTCAGCAGCACGGATTTCCACCCACCAAGCTTGACTTGGCTATAGCCACTGCTAAATACCCAATCTTCCAGCAGCAGAGACCTAAACTAAGTCCTTAATACGGCACCATAGTTCAAGATGTTCCCCTAGGAGCCTAATGGCAGGTTGATTACAATGGACCACTTCCATCGTGGAAAGGATAGCATTTTCTTCTTACTGATGTAGACACTTATTCTGGATACTGGTATGCCTTCTCTGCAGGAAACACTTCTGCCAAAACTACCATCTGCGGACTTACAGAATGACTTACCTACTGTCCTGACACCCCCCACAACATTGCCTCAGATCTAGAGGCTCACTTCACAGCAAATGAAGTGTGGCAGTGTGCCCATGCTCATCGAATTCACGGGCCTTACCACAGTCCCCATCCTGAAGTAGCTGGCTTGATAGAATGATGGAACGGCATTCTAAAGACACAGTTATAGAGCCAACAAGGTGGTAGTACCATGCAGGGTTGGGTACTATTCTCCAGGATGCTGTACATGCTCTGAACCAGCATCCAATATACGTGCTGTTTCTCCCATAGCCAAGATTTAAGGGTCCAGGCATCAGTAGGTGGAAATGTAAGCAGTACCACTGACTATTACCCCCAGTGAGCCACTTCCAAGATTTTTGCTTCCTGTCCCTGTGAGTTTGTGCTCTGCTGGCCTAAGAGTCTTAGTTTCAAAAGGAGGATTGTTTCCACCTGAGACACATCACTGATTTCATTGAACTGGAAGTTAAGAATGCCACCTGGTCACTTTGGTCCCTTTATGCCTATTGTTCAACAGACAAAGAAGTAAGTTATCATATTGGCTGGTGTGATCTGTCTTGCTTATCAAGAGGAAATCAGATTGATATCACACAATGGAGGCAAGAAGACAATACGTCTAGAATGCAGGAAATCCCTTAAGACATCTCTTATTACTACAATACACTGTGATTAAGTCAAGAGAAAACTACAGCAACCTTATTCTGACATGACTACCAATGGCCTGGAACTTTCAGGAATGAGATTTTGGATCACTCCACCACCGAAAGGGCCAAGGCTAGCTGAGGACTTGCTGAGGGCAAAGAGAATAAGAATGGGAGGTAGAGGAAGGCCGTTCTAAAGGTCATTTACAAGCATGTGGCCCATAGAGGAAATGAGGAACATAATTGTTAGGAGCATTTCTGTCTTGTATGTGTGTTTGCTTTATCATGTTAAGTGCAAATATGACTTTATAATTATCTTCATTTATTCATGTGTAGTTTACGGAGATGTTTATAGCTGCCAAGTTGATAAGAATTGGACTGTGTTCGTTAAAGATGTGAGTCAACTTGGCTGGGCCCTGATTTTCAGTGGTTTTGATGTAATTTGACAGTTGTATGACAACATGATCATTTTCATAATGAGATTTGATATAATATGATCACCTCCATGATGGGGTCTGATACGAATAGACAGTCAGCTCAAAAGGAGTTTTCTTGCAGGTGTGGCAAGCATTCAATACAGGTGGATTTTCTGGCAAGGCTGGCAGGTTTTTACTCTCTCTGGATCCTGTAGCTGTCTCCTGCTTATCTGACATCCAGTTCATGGGACTTCCATTAGCAGCTTTCCTGTTGTCTTCCCTGTTGATCTTGGGATTCATTGGTTTTTGCAGCCTGTCAGCAAGAGTGCTGCTGTGTGACCTGCAGGTCTTGAGTTCCCTAGCTATGGTGAGTACATGAATCAGGAGAATCATTCAGCTTGATGACAGACACGCAATGTTTCAATCTCTAAAACCAGGGAGACATTTCCTTGATACAAATTTATATACCTGTGTAGTTTACTGGTTTTACTTCTCTAGAGAAGACTCCCTAAGACAAGAAGACAAAAAGAATAGCATTGCAGTCTGCCACAAGGATTTTAAGTGTTTTTATTTTTAATTTTTAATTTTACATAACTGAGTGAAAATGTACTTTCCCGTATAAATTTACATACCCACCTTTATGCAGGTTCCACTGCTCTCCCTGCCCGGTGACAGCACACTATTCCTCTCTGCTCCATACATGTCTCATCCTCCCAATAGTGTCTTTTTCCCTCCTCTCCACCCACTCTCCTTTCTCCAGCCAGAGGTCAGTAGGATGATATCCTATAGATGTATAGAACCATAAAGTGCATCCAATATATGGTCACTGCATCGCCAAGTACAATCCACTCCTGTCTGAAGCGTGGACCTTAATTATGATTTATGGTCAAGGGCAGCATCAGGGCGAGGGGCCATGCTCCCAGGGGAACGCCAAAACCACTAGATCATCAATTGAGGCATTTAGTGGGGATCTCAGGGTGCCCCCCTTTTTATTCTTGTGTTGCCAGTGAGACTTAACTTAGTGAGCTGCATTGTGGCTATCACTGGTGGTGGCCGGGCGCGATCCAGTTCCTCCAGTCCCAAGTCGATGTAGGCACCCACTGATGTGGGTCTCCTTGTCTTCTGGGTTGTCTTTGACCCATGTCATTTTCGTCCTCGGTGAGCATCCGTTCCTGCTGAGTTGGGACCATTTGCTATGCCCTCGGATGGCAGCTTGGCAGCTTTTAAGACCCCAGATGCCACTCACCAACGTGGGGTGCAGAGATCCCTCTTAGCAAAACACTAGTTGTGCCAATTGGCCTTGCTTTCACCTAAGAGCATGGTCCCCCACCGCCCGCCCCAGCTACTCTATGCTTGCAATATCCTTGTGTTAAGATGGAAGGAGTACTCATGTTAGGTTTAAGTCCACTTAATATTGTTCTTGTTTCTAATGTGTGCTATCACCGATTTCACCCAACCAGATACCTAGCAACTATCTATTCTAAACCCTCCCCCTCTCCCTCCCTCTCTCCCCTCCCTTGCAACTGTCAAAGAGTCTTTTCTTCTATACACAAGTCTGTTTTTGAGATCTTATCGTAGAGGTCTCATACAATATTTGTCCTTTTCTTGCTGACTACTTTCACTCAATATAATGTCTTCCAGTTGAAACCAGGTCATGAGATGTTTCCTGAAGTCATTGTTGTTCTTTATCATTGTGTAGTGCTCCATTGAGAATATAAACCATAGTTTACCTATCCATTCTTCTGTTGATGGGCATCTGGGTTGATTCCATCTTTTTGCTATCGTGGACTGTGCTGTGATAAACATTCTGGTGCATGTGTCCATTGGTGTGAAAGGCCTTGATTCTGTAGGATGTATCCCAAGTAGTGTAATGACTGGGTCAAACGTTATATCAATATCCATTTTTTTAAGGAAGCCCCAGGTTGCTTTCCAAAGAGAATGGACCATTTTGCAACCCCACCAACAGTGTAGGAGGGTTCCACTTTCTCCACAGCCTCTCCAGCATTTGTTGTTTTGTGTTTTTTCGATCATGGCCAACCTTGTTTGGGTGAGATGGTATCTCATTGCCGTCTTCATTTGAATTTCTTTAATAACTCAAGATCAAGAACATGTCTGCATGTGTTTTTTTGGCTACCTGGATCTCCTCTTTAATGAAATGTCTGTCCATCTCCTTTGCCCGTCTCTTGACTGGATGATTTATCTTCTTCTTGTTGATATTTTGTAGTATCTTATAGATTATGGAAATCAGGCATTGGTCTGACATAGAGTTGCCAAATATTTTTTTCCCATTCTGTAGGTGTTCTTTTAATTCTATTAATAAAGTCTTCAGATGAGCAAAAGTGTTTAATTCTTAATAGACCCCATTGATCTATTTTCTGTTCTGATGACTGTGGTTTGTTTGACAGATTGGAGTCTGTCCACATTGTGTATTAAAACTTCCATTCTTGTTCCTATCTTTTCTTGGATGAGCTTTATCGTTTTAGGTTTGATATTTAGGTCTTTTATCCAGTTGGAGTTGGTTTTTGGATAAGGTGTAAGATATGGATCTTGTTTCAGTTTCTTGCAGACAGATAACCAATTTTGCCAGTACCATTTGTTGAAGATACTGTTTTCACCCCAGTTTAATGTCTTAGGGCCTTTGTCGAATATCAGTTGTTCATAGGCAGACGGTGTCATCTCTGGGGACTCAGTTCTGTTCCACTGATCGATCTGTCTGTTCTTATACCAGTACCAGGCTGTTTTGACCACAGTAGCAGTGTAATATGTTCTAAAGTCAGGTAATGAGAGGCCATCCAGTGTGCTCTTCTTATTTAGTAGTACCTTACTTATCCGGGGCTTCTTCCCTTTCCAAACAAAATGGGTGATTTGTTTCCCCATCTCATTAAAAAATGATGCTGGAACTTGTATTGGGATTTCATTATATAAATAGATTGCTTTGGGTAAAATAGACATTTTCACAATATTAAGTCTTTCTATCCATGAGCAGGGTAGGTTTTTCCATTTATCTAAGTCTCTCTTAGTTTCTTGTAGTAAGGGCTTGTAGTTCTCTTTGTAAAGGTCTGTTGTTTCTCTGGTTAGATTAATTCCTAGGTACTTTATCTTCTTAGGGGCTATCGTAAGTGGTATTGATTTAATAATTTCCTCCTTAACAGTCTCGTTGATGGTATAAAGGAATCCTACTGATTTACTTATGTTGATCTTGTGTCCTGAGACTTTGCTGAACTCCTCTATCAGTTTCAGTAGTTTACTTATAGATTCCTTGGAGTTCTCTGCATATACAATCATATCATCTGCAAACAGGGAGATTTTAACTTCCTCTTTGCCAATGCAGATGCCCTTTATTTCTTTGTCTTGCCTAATTGCTCTGGCTAAAACTTATAGCACAATGTTGAAAAGAAGAGGTGAGAGTGGGCATCCTTGTCTGGTTCCTAATCTCAAGGGAAAGTCTTTCAGTCTCTCTCCATTCAAGATGACATGGGCAATTGGCTTTGTCCTAATGGCCATTATTGTGTTGAAGAATTTGCCGTCTATGCCCATTTTGCTAAGAGTTTTTAGCATGAATGGGTGTTGGACTTTATCAAATGCCTTTTTGGCATCAATGGACAAAATCAGGCGATCCTTGTCTTTTGTGTTATTTATGTGATTAATCACATTAATTGTTTTTCTGATGCTCAACCAGCCTTACATCCCTGGTACGAATCCCAATTGGTGATGATGGATTATTTTCTTGATATGTTGTTATATTCTATTGGCAAGAATTTTGTTGAAGATTTTTGCATCTAGATTGATGAGTGATATCGGTCTGTAGTTCTCTTTCTCTGTTGGCTCTTTCCCTGGCTTAGGTATCAGGGTTATGCTGGCTTCATAGAATGAGTTTGGGAGTACTCTATCCCTTTCTATACTGTGAAATAGTTTCAGTAGTGTTGGAGATAACTCTTCTCTAAATGCTTGGCAGAATTCTGCAGTGAAGCCATCTGGACCCGGACTTTTTTTGGTTGGCAGTGTTTTGATGACCTTTTCAATCTCTTCCTTTGTAATGGATTTATTAAGTTGTTGTGCTTCATGTTGTGATAATTTGGGTAGGTGGTATGAGTCAAGGTATTGGTCCATTTCCTCTAGGTTTTCAAATTTGTTAGAGTACAGTCTTTCGTAGTATTCTGTTATGATATTTTTGATTTCTGTTGCATCTGTGGTGACAACTGCCCTCTCATTTCTAATTTGGATTATTTGTTTCCTTTCCTGCTTTTCTTTAGTAAGTTTAGCCAGTGGTTTGTCAATTTTCTTGACCTCCTCAAAAAACCAGCTGTTGGTCTTTTCAATTTTTTCAATTGTTTTTCTATTCCCTAATTCATTTAGCTCTGCTCTAATCTTTATGATCTCATTTCTTCTGGTGTCTGAGGTTTTCCTCTGTTGTTCTGTTTCTACTTGTTCAAGCTGTAGGGTCAGTTCCTTGATTTGATTTCTTTCTTCGTTCCAGATGTGTGCATTTATGGAGATAAACAGACCTCTGAGCACTACTTTGGCTGTGTGCCATAGGTTCTGGTAGGAAGTGTTTTCGTTTTCATTGGAAGCCATGAATTTCATTATTTCATCCTTGATTTCCTCTGTAACCCATATTTTTTTGAGCAAGATGTTGTTCAATTTCCAAGAGTTCCACTTTCTATCTATGTTTTTCTACTATTGATTTCAACTTTCATGGCTTTATGATCTGAGAAGATGCTTTGCAGTAATTCAATGGTATGGATTTTGTTGAGCGCTGCATTATGGCCTATCACATGGTGAATTCTGGAGAATGTTCCATGTGCACTGGAGAAGAAGGTGTAGTTGTCTGCTGATAGGTGGAAAGTTCTGTATATATCAATGAGGTTTAGTTGCTTAATTGTGGCAATGAGGTCTTCTGTATCTTTACTGAGCTTTTTTCTAGATGATCTGTCTAGTATTGAGAGTGGAGTGTTGAAGTCTCCCACTACTATGGTGGAGTCATCTAACTCTCCTTTGAGCGTAGTCAGTGTTTCTTCGACGTATTTAGGTGCTCTGATATTAGGTGCATACATATTTAGTATAGTTAAGTCTTGCTTGTGTACTGAACCTTTCAGCAATAAATAGTGTCCATCTGTGTCCACAATGGTGGATTTGACATTAAAATTGATTTTGTCTGAGATTAGAATTGCCACCCCTGCTCTTCTTTGTTCATTGTTAGTTTGATATATATTCTTCCAACCTTTAATTTTCAGTTTGTTCCTATCTTTAGGTCTCAAGTGAGTTTCTTGTAGACAACATGTGGATGGGTCACGTCTTTTGATCCAAGATGTCACTCGATGTCTCTTTACTGGAGCATTCAGTCCATTCACATTCAATGTAATTATTGATAGGTATGTGTTCAGTGCTGCCATTGTGATGTGTTTATTTTTATGTTGATGTTTTCTTTGTTGTTCTTATTAGTCTGTTCTGGGACACTCTTTTTTGTGAGTTGATTTTTCACCTTTTTCAGAGCTGGTTTTGTGGTTGTTGAGACTCCTGTGTTACATTTCTTGAAATGATATGATACATCTTTGTTGTGCTTCACAAGTGCCTCTATGATCCCCTTTAATAAACTATATATAAACCCAATTTTAATTACTACCAGTCTTGTCATCTTCCTCTCCATCTGGAAGGACTATAACAACTGTAGTACATCCCTCTTTTTAATATGATGGCACCGTAGTTTTCATGATGTTCACTGGATTGCTTCTTTCCTTATCAAAGCTGTGATTGGCTTTTGGGCCTTCCCTAAGTGAGTAGACTTTTGAGTAGTAAAGTCGTTCTAAAATATAAAATTAGTGGTTTTGTTCTTCTAAGTCAGAACCAAGAACTTCTTGCAATATTTCTTATAGTTTGGGTTTGGTTTTTACAAAGTCTCTGAGTTTCTGTTTATCTGGCAATGTCTTAATTTCATTTTTGTATTTGAAAGATAGTTTTGCAGGATATATAATTCTTGTTTGGAAGTTCTTCTCCTTCAAGGCTTTGAATGTGTCATGCCGCTGTCTCCATGCCAGAATGGTTTCTGCTGAGAAATCTGAAGACAGCCTACAGGTTTTCCCTCTGAATGTTAGCTTTGCTTTGAGTCTTGCTGCCTTTAAGAGTTGCTGCTTATGTTTCATTTTGTTCAGCTTGATTATGATACGTCTTGGAGTCTTTCTTTCGAGATCTATATTAGGTGGCGTACAATATGTCTCTGAGATGTCAATATTCTCTTCCTTCACGATTTCTGGGAAGTTTTCTGTCAGCAGCTCAGCAACAATACTCTCTGTGTTCTCAGATGTCTCATGCTGTTCAGAGACTCCAATTAATCGAAGGTTGTTCCTCTTAATAGAGTCCCACATGCTTCTTAATGTTTCTTCATTTTTCTTGTTTCTTTTTTCTGATTTCTGCTCATAGATGCTGGCATCAGTAGCTCTGTCTTCCAAGTCAGAAGTTCTTTTTTCTATTCGTTCCATTCTGTTTTCTTGGCTTTACATTGAAGTTTCTATGTCTTTGATTTTGTTATTGATCTGTTGGATTTCAGAGTACTGGTGTTCCATCAGATCGAACATCTTGCTTAATTTTTCATTTTGTTCTCCTGCATTTTATATAAGGTCTAGAAGAGCTCTGTATATAATCATTTTGTATTCACTTTCTGATGCTTTCATAAAAGTTTCTTCATCAGGAAAACTCCTTGGTTGCTTTGTTTGGGAGACTTCTGAAGTCATGGGTGATTTCTTGTCTGCCACAAGTATCTGTTGGTTTTTGGGATCCATGTGATTATGTAGAGGCTGGAAGAGGTACTGTGAGGATGGACTGCAGATGTTTCTCTAGGCTGTCTTAAAATGTAAAGCAGAAGATGTCTGACCACTTCACAAGTCAGTTAGGTTTTCAAGTGTAGAGGTCCCTCTTCTCAACTGGCAAAGTAAGCGCCACTATATCCAACCCCAGATGATCACAAAGTAGTTCAGAATACAGCAATGCTACTGCCCTGTTGGCCTCTGCTGACAGTGCCTAGCCTTAGCCGACACGGAGTCGTGTACTGCTTTTGTGATAGAAAAGTGCTCTCTTGTGGACAGGCTCTGGCTCCCCAGCTAAGAATTAGGTCCAGTTGTGTCCACCGTATCCAAGATGGCACCCTCCACACAGGCAGCAGACAGAAGGGCTAAAGTTGCTGGGAGGTAGTGATTCCTCTGCTTCTGTTGCGGGACCCCCAAAGCAGTTGGCACTAGGTAAATTACTGCTTTTCTGTGGGAGAAGCGCTGTCTTGTTTGCAGGCACTGGCTCCCAGGCTAAGAATGAGGTCCCGCTAGAATCTCCGTATCCAACATGGCATCCCGCACACTGACTGCGAAACTCCGTACAAACTCCACTGAGGCAAATACAAAACGACAGGCTCATAGTGGCTAGATTAACAGATTCCCAAGTCTGGCTCTCAAAATATGGGAATTTTACCTGCCTGTCTCCCCAGTGGCGTGTCTGAGTCTAGCCGCTAGGCAAGACCTTGCTCCACCCGCCGGCCAAGTCAGAGGAAAAAAAAGTCAAAATGGTGCGTTTACCTTTAGTCCGTGAGAGCTGGGGCTAGCCAGGCGCGGGAGTCAGCATAGGAGCGGAGGTTTTTCGCTCAGTAGTATAAAGTCCAAAGTAACAGCCCTGTGCCATGCCCTGGGGCTGATTAGGTGACCAGAAGGCTCCAAAGTAACAGCCCTGTGCCATGTCCTGGGGCTGATTAGGTGATCAGAAGGCTCCGTTTGATTATCAGTTCAGGTCTTGGTTTCCAGAGGGATATAAGGAGACAAGGGCTTAGTCTGCCATCTTGACTCCGCCTCCTTGAGTGTTTTTAATACAAAACTGTAACTACGTAGTTAACCAGCCAAAGTTACAGTTCTTTAAAAGGTTTTGATGCTGCTTCTGTTGCATCCTTCTTTTTTTTAATTTCTAATTAATTATGTATTGTGCTTTGCGTGAAAGTTTACAGTTCAAATGAATTTCTCACATAGAGCATTATATACATATTGTTACGTAACCCTAATTGCAATCATTGTAATATGGCAGCATGTCCCCTGGGTTTCCTTTGTCCATTCAACCATTTCCTATCCCTCTCTGCCTTCTCACATGACCAACAAACAGGGGCTGCCCATTTAGTCTTGTATATCTACTTGAGCTAAGAAACACATTCTTCATGAGTATTATTTTTTGTTTTGTACTTTGGTCTAATCTTTGTCTAAAGAGTTGGCTTCATGAATGATTTTAGTTCTGGGTTAATAGAGAATCCATTGGCCATGTCTTCTTGGATTCCTCTAGTGTCAGTCAGACTTTTTTAAGTGTGCTTTTTTCATGTAAATTTGAGTTTCACACGATGCTTTTCTCCTGCTCCATCAGGGATTCTCTGCTGTGTTCCCAGCCAGGACAGTCATTGGTGGTAGCCAGGTGCCATCTAGTTCTTTTTGTCTCAGGCTGATGGTGTCTCTGGTTTATGCAGCCTTTTTTAACAGGCTAACATTTTCCTTATGTCATTGGTATTCTTTGCTCCAGGTGGGTTCATACCAATTGACTCATCTTAGATACTACTTGCTAACTTTTAAGACCTCACATGCCACTCACCAAAGTGAGTTATAGAACATATTCTTAATAAACTTTGTTATGCCAGTTGACCTAGGTGACCCGTGAAACCATGGTCCCCAGATCCCCTCCCTGTACTCTGTCTCTCAGAATGTTTGACTGTGCTCAGGGGACTTCGTAGCTTTCAGTTTTGTACAGATGTACTGCATTTCCCTGTATATGTGCTTTGTCCTTCCTTTCACCTAGTATAATTCTTGTCAACTATCCAGCTAGTAAATTCCCCTTTCCCTCCCCCACCCTCATAACCATCAAAGATTGTTTTCTTTTGTGTTTAACTCTTTTCTTCAGTTCCTACAATAATGGTCTCATATAATATTTTTTCTTTTGCAATCGACCACTTTCACTCAGTATAAAGTCTTTCAGATCTAACCATAATATAACACGTTTCATGGATTCATATTTTACTTTATTGTTGCACAGTATTACATTTTGTGTAGTTACCATACATGTTATCACATTCATGGAAATATACCATATCTATTGTCTTTGATGAGCACTTAGGTTGCTTCCATTTTTTGGTTGTGAACAGGACAGCAACTAGCAAAGATGTACAAACATCTATTCATGTGACAGATCTTATTTTTTATGATCTATCCCAAGGAATGGGAATTGTTGGATTGTACAAGGTCTGACGATTAAGTCCATGAATTTAATTGCTCTAAGTGCTATATACCTCAGAGATCCTGATACTGTAGTGGATAAGTGCTATATCTGCTGCGACGTGAGGTTCACAGTTCAAATCCACCAGGTGCTCCTTGGAAATTCTTCTTCTTTTTTTTTAATTGTGATTGAGTGAAAGTATACAATCCAAATTAAATTTGCATGCCTGCCTATCTACAGCTCCTTCTGCTCTCCTTGTCCAATGACAGCACACTCCCCCTTTCTGTTCTTTATGGATCATATCATCTTAACAATCTCCTGTCCCTGCATCTCCACCCTCTCCTCTCCCTTCTAGTAAGGGGCCGGTAGGACGGCATCCTGTAGATGGATAGAGCCATAAAGTACACACACCATATGGTTACATTGTGTGCCCAAGTCCACTCCATTCCTGTCTGAAGAGTCGACCTCAGTAATGTTTTCTGGTTGGGGCAGCAGCAGGTCTAAGGGCCATGCCCCAGGGGAAGCCCCAGGTCTTCTGACCATCACTTGCAGTCTTTTAGTGGAGTTCTTGAGGTAGACTCCTCTATTTCTTGTGTTGCCACTGTGACTTGATATTGTGAGCCCCATCTTGGCTGCCTTTGTTGTTGGCTGGGCATCATCTGGTTATTCTGGTCACGTGTGGATGTTGTCACCCATTCACTTGGGTCCTTCTGTCTTCTAGCCTCTTTTCCCCTTGTGTCTTTGCTGTCCTTGGTGATCATCTGTTCTGGCTAAATTGGGACAACTTGGTGTTTTTCAGGCAGCAGCTTGTGAGATTTTAAGACCCCAGATGCCACTCACCAATGTGGTGCTATAACTAGCAATAGGCTAGTTATGCCTTTTGGCCTCAATGTCCCTTGACAGCAAGGTCTCCAGACCTTTGCCTCTGCGACTTTATCCTTGCAATATTGTGTTAAGATTAGAAGAGTTTTCAGTTTATGTTGAAGTTCAGTTAAGTTGATCTTCTTTCTACTGGATGCTGTCACTGCTTTCACCTAACCAAATTTCTATCAAGTATCTAATCTGTGACTAGCCCTCTTCCTTCCTCCCCTCCCTTGCAGTCACCAAAGAGTCTTTTCTTCTGTACATGAGTCTGTTTTTAAATCCTTATAGTAGGGGTCTCATATAATATTTGTCCTTTTGTCTCTGACAGATTTCACTCAGCATGATGTCTTCCAATTGAAACCAAGTTATAAGATGCTTCTGAAAGTCATCATTGTTCTTTACCATTGCATAGTGTTACACTGAATATATGTAACGTAGTTGGTTTATCCATTCATCTGTTGTTGGACATCTGGGTTGATTCCATCTTTTAGCTATTGTGGACTGTGCTGCAATAAACATTTGTGTGCATGTACCTGTTCGTATGACTGCCCTTGATTCTGTAGGGTGCATTCTGAGCAGTGGGATTACTGGATCAAGTAGTGTATCCATTTCCAACTTTTTAATGAAGTACCAGGTTGCTTTCCAAAGACGTTGTAGCATTTTGCAATCCCTCCGGCAGTGTAGGAGAGTTCCAATTGCTCCACACCCTCTCCAGCGTTTGTTTTCTGCTTTTTAGATCATTCCCATCCTTGCAGGGGTGAGATGGTATCTCATTGTAGTTTGGATTTGCATTTCTCTAGTAGCTAATGATCGTGAGCATTACCTCATGTGCCTTTTGGCTACCTTGATGTCTTGTTTGGCGAAGTGTCTGTCCATCTCCTTTGCCCATTGCTTAATTGGGTTGTTTGCCTTTTTTTGCTGAAATTTTGCAGTACCTTGCAGATTATGGAGATCAGATGTTAGTTTGATGTGTAGCGGCCAAATAATTTTTTCCCATTCTGTAGGTGGTCTGTTAATTCGTTTGATAAAGTCTTTGGATCAGCAAAAGTGTTTGATTCTTAGTATTTCCCATTTATCTATTTTCTCTTCTGTACTTTATGCTTTGTCAAATTTTGAAGTCTGTCTAAACTGTGTATTAAAAGTTCCATTATTGACCCCATTTTTTTCTTGTGTGATCTTTATCATTTTAAGTTTGATATTTAGGTCTTTTATCCAATTTGAGTTAGTTTTTGTGTAAGGTATGAATTATGGGTCTTGTTTCAATTGTTTGAGATGAATATCCAATTTTGCCAACACCATTTCTTAAAGAGACTGTTTTTACTGCAGTTTGCAATTTTAGGGCCTTTGTCAAATATCATCTGGGGCTTCTTTGCTTTCCAAAGCTGGTGATTTGTTTCTCCATCTCATTAAAAAATGTCACTGGAATTTGTATTGAGTTTGTATTGTATATGTAGATTGCTTTAGGTAAAATAGACACTTTCACAATGTTAAGTCTTTGTATCCATGAGCAGGGTAGGTTTCTCCATTTATGTAAATCTCTCTTGGTTTCTTGAAGTAAGGTCTTGTAGTTCTCTTTGTAGAGGTCTCTTATTTCTCTAGTTAGATTTATTCCTAGGTGTATTATCTTCTTGGGGGTTATAGTAAGTGATATTGATGCAGTGATTTCTTCTTTATCTCTTTGTTGGTATAAAGGAATCCCACTGATTTACTTATGTGTATCTTATATCCTGATACTATGCTGAACTCTTCTATTAGTTCAAGGAGTTTACTGAAGGATTCTTTAGGATTCTCCACATATACAATCATATCATCTGTAAACAAGGGGATCTTTACTTCTTCTTTGCTGATGCGGATGCTCTTTGTTTCTTTGTTTTGTATAATTGCTCTGGCCAGAATTTTAGTACAATGTTGAATAGAATTGGCAAGAGTGGGCATCTTTGTCTAGTTCCCGTTCTCAAGAGGAATTCTTTCAGTCTGTCTCTATTTAGGATGATGTAGATGGTTGGCTTTGCATAGATGTCCCTTACTGCATTGTGGAATTTCATGCCTATTCCTGTTTCGCTGAGAGTTTTTAGCATGAATAGGTGTTGGACTTTGTCAAATGCCTTTTCTACATCAATTGACAAAATCAGATGATTTCTATCTTGTGTGTCCTTTATGTGATTAATCGCATTAATTGTATTTCTGATGTTGAACCAGTCTTGTATCTCTGGTATGAATCCAGCTTGGTCATGATGGATTATTTTTTTGATATGTTGCTGAATTCAGTTGGCTAGGATTTTTTTGAAGATTTTTAAATCTAGGTTCGTGAATGATATTGGTCTGTAATTTTCCTTTATTGTGGGACCTTTCCCTGTCTTTGGTGTCAGGGTTATGCTGGCTTCATAGAATAAATTTGGGAGCATTCCATCTCTTTTTAGGATGCTAGATAATCTCAGTAGTATTGGAGTTACCTCTTGTCTAAAAGCTTTGTAGAATTCTCTGATGAGGCCATCTGGGCCAAAGATCTTTTTGGTTGGTAATTTTTTGATGACTTTTTCAATCTCTTCTTATCTGATGGATTTATAAGTTGTCCTCCTTGTCTTTGCAATAATTTTGGTAGGTGATATGAATCTAGGAATTTGTCCATTTTCTCTAGGTTTTCAAATCTGTTAGAGTACAGTCTTTCATAGTATTTTGTTATGATACTTTTGATTTCAGTTGGATCCATTGTGACATCTCCCATCTCATTTCTTATTTGAGTTATTTGTTTCATCTCTTGTTTTAGCCAGTGGTTTGTGAATTTTTGTTGATGTTTTCAAAAAGCTAGTTTTGGTGTTGTCAATTTTTTCAATTATTCTTCTAGTCTCTAATTCATTTAGTTTTGCTCTAATCTGTATGATCTGTTTTCTTGTGGTTCCTGAGGGATTTCTCTGTTGCTCTCTTTCTACTTGTTTAAGCTGTAGGGTTAATTCTTTGGTTTGGGTCCTTTTTTTTCCTTCTGGATGCGTGCATTTATATGGATAAATGGACTTCTGAGCACTGCTTTGGCTGTATCCATGGGTTCTGGTGGGACGTGTTTTCATTCTCATTTGAATTCATACATTTCTTTAATTCACCTTTGATGTCTTCTATAACCCATGGCTTTTTGAGGAAGGTGTTATTCAGTTTCCATGAGTACAAATGTCTATCTATGTTTTTTCTTCTATTGACTTTGACTTTTGTGGTTTTGTGGTCCAAGAAGATGCTTTGCAATAATTCAGTGGTTTGGATTTTGTTGACATGTGCTTTATGTCCTAACACATGGTCTATTCTGGAAAATGTTCCATGTACATTGGAGAAGTTGTACTTATCTGTTGATGAATAAAAAGTTCTGTATATGTCTATGACGTCTAGTTGGTTAATTGTGGCAATAAGATCTTCTGTGTCTTTACTGAGCTTTTTTCTAAATGATCTGTTAATTACTGAAAGTAGAGGGTTGAAGACTCCCATCATTATTGTGGAGTGATCTATCTCGTTTTTAAATGTAGTCAGTGTTTGCTCAATGAATTTAGATGCTCTAGTATTGGGTGCTGCTTGGCTAGTATTGGGTGCTTAAATATTAATATTATTAAATCCTGCTTGTGTATTGAAACTTTCAGCAGTGGTGACTTTCCTTGTCCACAGTGCTGGATTTTACATTAAAATCTGTGTTATCTGAGATTAGTGTTGCCACACCTGCTCTTCTTTGTATATTGTTATCTTAGTATATATTGTTTCATCCTTTAATTTTCAGTTTGTACATACCTTTAAGTTTAAGGTGTGTTTATTGTAAGCAGTATATAGACGAGTTATGTCTTTTGATCCAAGATGTTATTTGATATCGCTTTATTGGAGCTTCTGTTTATATTCAGTGTAATTATTGATAGGTATGTATTTAGTGCTGTCATTTTGAAGTAATTTTTGTGCATTGGTGTTTTCTCTGTTGCTCTTAATATTCTGTTCCAGGTCATTCTTCTTTATGGGTTGATTTTTCATCTTTCTCAGTGTTGTTTTGGGGTATGTTGAGACTCCTATATTACATTTCTTGTTCTGGTATGTTGCATTATTACTGTGTTTTGTGGTTGTCCCTATGATCTCCCTTAATATTCTAAGGTTAAACCCACTTTTAGCTTCTGCATATCTTCTTAACTTCCACTCCATCTGAAAGGACTATGACTACTGTAATACGGCCCTCTTTTTAGTTTGATCATGTCATAGTTTTCATGACATGATCATTGGTTCCCTTCTTTTAATATTGTGGCTTTGATTGAGTTTTGTGACTTCCCTAACTAGGTGGGCTTCTGGATGTTGTGTCCTGCATTGCCTCCTTAAATATACACTTAATGGTTTTGTTTTTCTAAGCAAAGGGCTTCTTTCGGTATTTCTTATAGTTTTGGTTTGGTTTTTTCAATGTCTCTAAGCCTCTATTTATCTGCAAATGTCTTAATTTTATCTTCATATTTGAAAGACAGTTTTGCAGGATATATAATTCTTGATTGGAAGTTCTTCTTCTAGGCTTTGAATGCATCATCCCACTGCCTCCTTGCCATCGTCATTTCTGCCAAGAAGTGAGATGAAAGCCTACAGAGCGTCCCTCTGAATATTAGCTTAGCTTTGAGTCTCACAGCTTTTAAGAGTTTCTGGTTATGTTTCATTTTGTTAAACTTAATTATTATATGTCTCTTGGTGTCTCTCATTTTAGGTCTGGTTTTTGTGGTGTTTGACACACATCTAGGGTACCTATGTTCTCTTTTTTGTAATTTCAGGAAATTCTTCTGTCAACAGCTCACCAAAAATAATCTGTGTTTTCAGGTATCCCTCCTTGTTTAGGAACTCCAGTTAATCATGAATTATTTCTCTTAATAGAGTCCCACATGTTTCTTAATGCTTCTTCATTTTTCTTATTTCTTTTCTCTTATTTCTCCTCATAAATGCTAGTGTCAGTTACTCTGTCTTCAAGGTCATGAAGTCTGACTTCTATCTCCTCAATTCTGCTCTTTTGGCTTTGGATTAAGTTGTCTGATTCTGTAATTTTGTTATTTATCTGCTGGATTTCAGAACATTGATGTTCCATCAGTTCGAATAGCTTGCTTAATTTTTCATTTTGCTTTGCTGCATTTTTTTTCCCAAATCTCTAGGAGGGCTCTCTATATAATTCTTCTGTGCTTGACCTTCAGTAGTTTCAGGAGGGCTTTTCGATCTGGGAGGCTTTTTGATTCTTTACTTTAGGAGTTTTCTGGAGTCATTTTGGGCTTTTTCTTTAAGTGATTAGCAACGATCTGTTGCCTCCAGGCCATCTAGAGGCTGTTTAGTTTCTCTAATGTTACCTCAACAGGAGCTGGGGTGTAGTTTTGAGAAGGGATTTGGTCACCAGCTATCTCTGGGTACTCTAGTGTCTGGATCCAGGGTACTCTATTGGGTGGCAGTTTCCATTTCCTGGCTGGCAAAGACACAACCCTACTTTTGGAGTCACTGGGGGGTCAGTCAACTGACCCTACGATATGGGTCAGTAAAGGCTGGAAAAGATGTCATTGGGCTTCTCAGCAGATATTTCTCCAGGAAGTCTTATTTTAAAAAGCTAAAAACTTTCTGACAGCTTTCAAAATCAATCAGGCTGTCAGATGTGGCAGGGCCTGCCTTCTGGCTGACAAAAGAAGCACCTCTTTGGTCATCCCCAGATACTATGACATTGTTCAAAGTAGGGAGGGGCCATAGCCCTGCTACCATTGTCAGCTGGGCCCTACCCATAAGTCAGCAATGTGCTAAACACAGCCTTTCTGCTGAAAAAGCACTTCCTGGATTGGCACTGCCTCCCATACTGGGAATTAGCCCCTGTTTAGGCCTCTGGTTGGGTGACTCTACCTCCCAGCTGACCAAGATCGCATCCCAGTGAAGCTGCCCCTCTTGACACAAAACAGCAAAATCTATGGCAGAGATTAGAAAAAAGAGGTTGGAGGAGCTGTGGTCCCCTCAGTCCACTGCCAGGCTTTAAAAACATGGCTATCCCACAGAGTCTTTCCACTGCATCACACAGTGTTCACTTCAGCATTGCAGCTCAGCATATCTGCCAGCTCATGCACATTCCCTGCCTATTGGCCAACATAAAGAAAAAAAATTAAAACTGCCAATACTTGCATTTTGTGCAAGTGGCAATTCAGCAGTAGTGGGGCCTGGCAAGAGAGAGGAAATTTCTCGTTTAGTGGCATGTAGTCCAACCTGACAACTCTGTCCTGTGTCCTAGGGCTCACTGGGTGTCCAGAATGCTCCATTCAGTTATCAATCCAGGCCTTAGTTTTAAGAAGCAATTAAGGAGACATGTATCGAGTCTGCCATCTTGGCTTCACCCCCTCCTTGGAAATTCTATGGAGCAGTTCTCCTCTGTCCTATAGAGTCACTGTGAGTCAGAAGCAACTTGATAGCAGTGTGTTTGGGTTTTGGGCTAAATACCTTGTTGCTGAATATCACTACGGTCACCTTTGAAATAGTCCTCTTGGGAAGCTATGCAATAATGCCAGCGCCTAGTACACCCTCCCAAGCAATTTTGGAACTCTTTCTGGAATGGTCTTTGAGCACGATGGCATAGTGGCAAGTTAATTGTATAGTTGTCTGTAAGGGAGTTTTTAGCCAGTAAACAAATAGCTACATTGGAACACTGTCCCTGCTCACCTGACCTGGCCCCCAGTGACTTGTTCTTTACCCAAAGATAAAGGAAACATTGAAGGGAAAACATTTTGATGACATTCCAGATATAAAGTGTAATATGACAACAGCTCTGATGGCCATTCTAGAAAAAGAGTTCCAAAACTGCTTTAAGGGATGGACTATGCACTGGTGTCAATGCTTAGCTTCCCAAGGAGAGTACTTTGAAGGTGACCATACTAATATTCAGCAGTGAGGCTTGTAGCATTTTTTCTAGGATTAGTTGGCAAACTTAACTGACAGTCCTCCTATCTTCTTTCTATCCCTAGCTTTTTATGGAAGGGTCAAATCCATTTCCAAAGTATTGCACCATTTTACATTCCCACCAGCAGTTTGGAAGAGTTCCAATCTCTCCACAACCTCTACAACTTTTATTATTTTGTGTTTTTTGGATGAATACTCACTTTGTTGGGCTAAGATGGTATCTCGTTGTAGTTTTGATTTCTCTTTCTCTAATCAGTAATAATAGTGAGTATTTCCTCATGTGTCTGTTAGCTGCCTGAATGTACTTCTTTGGTGAAGTACCTGTTCATATTTTTTTGCCCATTTTTTAATTGAGTTGTCTTCTTTGTTGTTGAGATTCTGTAATATCATGTAGATATTAGAGATTAGATACCGATCAGCTACATTGCAGTGAAAAAAATTTTCTTGTTCTGTAGGTTGTCTTTTTGCTCTTTTGGTGTAGTTTTTTGATAAGCATATTTGGTCTTTAAGAACCTCCAGGTATCTTGTTTCTCTTCTGAGGTTTATGCAGTGTTCATTATGTTTTGTATTCTGTTTATGCCATGTATTAGGTATATCTTCTTCCATGATGTTTACTTTTTTAGGATTTATGTTTAGGTTTTGATTTTAAGTTAATTTTTGTGGATGGTGTGAGATATGGGTCTTGTTACAGTTTTCTATTGAAGAATATCTGATAATGTGAGCACCATTTATTAAAGAAACTGTCTTTTCCCCAATTTATGACTGGGCCTTTATCAAACATTAACTGCTCATAGGTACATGATTTTATGTCTGGATTCTCAATTTTATTCCTTGGTCTATGTGTCTGTTTTTGTAGCAGTATCAGACTGTTTTGACTACTGTGGTGGTATAATTGCTTCTAAAACTGGATAGTGTGATGCTTCCCATTTTTTTCTTCAATAATGTTTACTTTTCCTTATCTGAGGCCTCTTTCTTTTCTATAGGAAGTTAGTGATTTGTTTTTCCATCTCCTCGAAAATGTCCTTGGAATTTGGACCAGATGGTACTTTATTATAGTCTCTTTGGGTGAAATTGGCATTTTATCAATATGGAGTCTTCCTATCTGTCTTTGATTAAATTATGTTCCCTCATAATATGTGCCAACTTAATTAGGTCATGTTTTCCAGTGTTGTGTGGGTGTCCTCTGTTGTGAGATTTTCCCTGTGCATTGTAATCTCTATCACTATGATGTAATAATGATTAATGACGGTTATATTGTTGCAATCTACAAGATTAGATAGCTTCCTAAGCTGAACTCTTTTCAGATATAGAAGAGAGCAGAGAGATAGGAAACCTAATACAATCAATAAAGCAATGCTGAGAGCAGGATGCATCATTTGGACCTGAGGTTCCTGTGCTGAGGGCTCCCAGACCAAGGGAAGACTGATTTATTAGAAGGATCTTCCTCCAGAGCCAACAGAGAGAGAAAGCCTTCCCCCGGATCTGGCACCCTGAATTCAAACTTTTATCCTACTGGACTGTAGGATAATACACTTCTTTGTTAATACCATCCACTTGTGGTATTTTCTGTTGTAGCAACACTATACAAGCAAGACACTATCCATAAGCAAGATATTTTCTCTTATATAGGACACTTTTGGCTTCTTGCTGTACTGTCTTCTAGTTTTGTTCGTATAGGTTTTTTACATCTCTGGTTAGATTTATTTCCAAGTTGAAGGCCTGCCAATTAAGTTCATGAATGCATCCTAGAAAAAGTGCTACATATCTCATTGCTGAATATGACTATGGTGACCTATGAAGTACTTCCCTTGGGAGGCTATGCACTGATGCCAGTGCCTAGTCCACCCTTCAAAGTGACTTTGGAACTCTTTTTCTGAAATGACCATCAGAGCTGACATTGTATAACCCTTGGTGTCCTGAATGTCATAAAAATGTTTTCCTTTGAATATTTCCTTTATCTTGGGGTAAAAAAAAGAAAGAAAGAAAAAAGTCACTGGGGGCCAGATCAGACCATCAGGGAAGATATTCCAATGCAGTTATTTGTTTACTAGCTAAAAACTCCCTCACAACTAAAGAATTGTTCACAGACTTGCCACTGTGCCACTGTGCACAATGGCCATTCCATAAAGTGTTCCAAAATCACTTTG
Source organism: Heterohyrax brucei (assembly GCA_028571685.1). Lineage (NCBI taxonomy): Eukaryota > Metazoa > Chordata > Mammalia > Hyracoidea > Procaviidae > Heterohyrax > Heterohyrax brucei. The sequence continues at coordinate 113,535,752 of CM053166.1, read as the reverse complement.
AAGGGTGGAGTGGGCACTGGCATCAGTGCATAGCCTTCCAAGGGGATTACTTTGAAGGTGACCATAGTGATAGTCAGCAATGATGTATGTAACACTTAGAATAATTAAGTTTGCAGACTTAATTGTCAGATCTAGTATTTTGTCTTCTTTGGTGCTATTATATATGGTACCGATTTGATGATTTCTTCTAAGAAATTCTCTTTGTTGGTATAAAGAAATCCAACAGATTTTCTATGTTTGCCTTACATCCTGATTCTTTGCTGAAACCTTGTACTAGGTTGCACTAGTTTTCTTGCGAATTCTTTGGGGTTTTCTATTTCCAAGGTCCTTACCGAGTTGAATGCCTTTGATTTCTTTTTTCTTGCCTTGTTTCTCTGGCTGGGACTTCAGCACAATACCGAATAAGAATAGTGACAAAGAACATCCTTGTTTGGTTTCCATTCTCAAGAAGAATGCTCCCAGATTCTCTGCATTTAGCATGATATTGGCTGTTTGCTTTGTTTAAATGCCAGTTATTATGTCAAGGAATTTCCCTTCCATTACTATTTTGCTGGGAGTTTCTGTCACAAATGGGTGTTGCATTTTGTCAAATGCCATTTTAACATCAATTGATAAGATTACATAGTTCTTGTCTTTTGTTTTATTTATGTGAAAGATTACGTTTTTTGTGTGTTTCTAATGTTAAACCATCCCAGCATACCGGGTAGGAATCCCACTTGGTCATAGTGAATTGTTGTTACTACAATTATTATTGATATTTTGTTGCATTTTATTGGCTAGAATTTTGTAAGAATTTTTGTATCTATGTTCATGAGGGGTATTTGTCTGCAATTTTCTTTTTTTTGTGTAACATCCTCACCTGGTTGAAGTATCAGGGCTATACTGGCTTCATAGAATGATTTCAGGAGTAGTCTATCATTTTCTACAGTCTGAAATACCTGTAGAAAGTATTAACTTTCTCTGAAAGTTTGGTAGAATTTTCCAGTGAAGGGCCAATGCTTTTGTTGTTGTTGTTAGGAACTTTTTAGTTATCTTTTAAATCTCATCCTTTGTTATAGGTTTATTGAGTTGTGTTAGTTCATGTAGGTATTCTGTTTCTATAAATTTTCCATTCCTTCTAGGTTTTTGCATTTGTTGGCATACAATTATTCATCATTTGATTCTGTGAAATTCTTTATGCCATCCTTCTTCTATAACCCAGTAGTTTTTGAGCAAGATGACATTCAGTTTCTGGTATTTTATTTACCCCCACTTGCTTTTTCTGTCATTCATTTCAACTTTTATGGCTTTATAGTCAAAAAATATACTTTGTAGTGCATTGATATTTTTGGTTTCTGTTAAGGCTTCCTTTGTGGCCAAGCATGTGGTCTGTTCTGGAGAATGTCCATGTGTGCTGGAAAAGAAAGTATACTTTGTTGCATTCAATGGAGTCCTGTGTATATGAAGTCAAATTGGTTAACTATGACATTTAGATCTTCTGTGTCTTTACTGAGCCTCTTTCTGTATGTTCTGTCCTTTACTGCAAGTGGTGTGTTGAAGTCTCCTAGTATTTATGTGGAACTGTCTATTTCTCTTTTCAATGCTGTTGAAGTTTGTTTTACGTATTATGAGGCCTTGCCATTGAGTGTGTAAATATTTACTACGGTTATTTCCTCTTGGTATTAAAACAAAAGCAAACAAACAAACAAACAAGCAAAAAAACTTCCTGTCAAGTTGATTCTAACACATAGCGATCCTGTATGTTTTCCAAGAAACACCTGGTGGATTCAAACTGCCAAACTTTTTGTTAGCAGCCATAGCACTTAACCACTATGCCACCAAGATTTCCCCTCCTGGTATATTGACCCCTTAATCATTATACAGTATCCTTCGTTATCCTTTGTGGTAGATTTTGCTTTAAAATCTATTTAGTTAGAGATTGATATTGCCACTCCTGCTCTTTTTTATTGTTCTTGCCTGATAGGTAGTCTTTCATCCTTTCAGTTTTAGTTTGTATCTTACAGTCTATTAGATGGATAATTTTTTAAAATCCATTCTGTCATTCGCTATTTATTGGTGTATTTAGTTCATTTATATTCAGCATAATTACAAATGGGTATGAGTCTAGTGCTGCCGTTTTGATGTATTTGTGTATGTGTGTGTTTTGATGACAGTGTGTTTTTTCTAATTCATTTTCTGTGCTCATTGTTCTTTACATATTTTCTTTTCATCTTTTTCTTTGTTGTTGATTTTGTATTTGCTGAGTTGTTATGCTTCTCATTTTGATGTGTAAGACTGTTAGTTTCCTTTGTGGTTACCTTGATATTTTCCCATTTTTTTTAAGTTTAAACCATTATTTAATTTCTTTATATTACCTAGACTTCCTCTCCGCATGAAAGATCTATGACTACATTTTTCAGCTCCTTTTTTTTATTCTTATATTGTCATCTCTTACATACTGATGCCTCTGTTTCCCTATTTTCAGTGTTTTAGCTTGAATTTATATTTGTGATTTCCCTATCTGGTTTGATACCTGGTTGGTCTGTCCTGCATTCTAATCTTGGGTTGTTACCTGATGCTGTTGATTTTCTAACCAAGGGACTCCCTGTAATGTTTCCTATAATTTTGGCTTGGATTTTGCAAATTTCCTAAACTTCTATTTATCTGGAAATCTGCTAACTTTGCCACCATATTTGAGAAACATTACTGGATATATAACTCTTGGCTGGTATTTTTTTTTTTTCTTTGAGGCTTTGTATGTGTTATCCCAATGTCCTCTTCCCTCCATTATTTCTACTGAGCAGTTCTAGCTTAATCTTAATAACTCCTTTCTAGGTGACTTTTTTTCAATCCCTAGCCAGTCCTAAAATTCAGTATCTTTGGTTTTGGCACATTTGATTATATGTCTTGGTGACTTTCTTTTGACATCTGTTCTGTGTGGGCTCAATGTACTTCTTGGATAGATACTTTCCTGTATTTCACAAAATCAAGGAAGTTTTCTGCCATCGATCTACATTTCTCCCTGTATTTTCTGTTATCCTCCCCCTTCTGATACTCTAATTACTCATAGGTTATTCACCTTGATAGAGTCCCACAAAATTCTTAAGCTTTCTTAATTTTTTTGAATTCTTTTATCTGATTTTTCCTCAAACTAATTGATGTCAAGTGCTCTATCATCAGTCTCACTAATTCTGACTTCTGTTGCCTCAATTTTGCTCCTATGACTTTCTGTTGAGTTGTCTAATTCTGATATTTTATTGTTAGTCTTTTGAATTTCTATTTACTGTCTTTCTATGGATTCTTGTAGCCTGTTAAATTGGTTACTATGCTCTTTATAACTTTCTTAAGTTCATCTGCTGCTCTGTGTGTTCCTTGGCTTGTTCTGCTTTTTGGCCCGATCTCTTTCTTGATCTCTAGAAAATCTCTGTATGTTAATCTTTTGAATTTTATCTCTGGTAATTCCAAGATTTGCTCTTTCTCCAGGTGTTTTCTTTGTTCTTTGTTTTGGTTGCTTGCTGAAGCCATCATTGTACTGCTCTTTATGTGTTTTGATATTTACTGTTGTTTTGAATCTGTTACCTCCTCTTAGCTGTTGCAGTTTAAAACAGGCTTCAGAGAAGTATCCTGTTGCACTAGACCAATGAGGGCCTGTGCTGTTGTAATAGGCCCACACATGTCTAGGCAGGAATGAAAGGCATTCAAAGTCCACAGACCACTTACGCTTATGCCTAGGCAAAGGAGCTGTGCCTGCCTTGAGTTCTCAGTTTAGGGAAGCTGGCAGACTTTTTTTTTTTTTTTCCTGTTTCCTAATTTGTTACCTCTGGAAAGCCCAGGAGAATGGCTTCAGACATGTGACCACCCCTCTTCTGGATCCAGGGTGGTAGTAGCTGATGTGGGCCTAACACCAATGATGCAGATCAGGGCTGGAGCTAGTGAATAGAACAGAAATATTTCCTGGAGAGGGGCAAATTATGGGACTTTTTGAGTCTTTGGGGTAGGATAGATGTTTGAACTTAACGTTCACAGATTCAGCACCTCTTATTCCTGGTTCCAGATATTTGTAAAGACTCTCCATCACGCAATTGGTTCCTGCATGAGAAATGTGTCCTGAGCACTACTACATGCCTCATTCTGTTAATTGGCTGATCCAACCTGCAGAGTTCTGGCCGGTGAAGTCTGAGAAATCCTCACTGCTTCTGAACTGTCTCTCCCTCCCCCTGCTGCTCATTCTGACTCCTCAAATTCATCTTTGTTTTTCAGAGCTCATTGATTGTCATATGTAATTGATTCACTTGTGTTTTTAGGGTCTTCATTATGAGAGAGACCACAGGAAGTCTCTGACCACTCTGCAATCTTGGTCCCACCTTGTTGCCCTTTTCTTTATGCATTCATTATCTTGAGACAAAGTATAAGGTGTTCCACTGGATATCATGCTTTAAAATCACCTGAAATTTTTAGATAGCAGGAAACTTCAAAAGAATATGGTCAAATATCCCCACGTTAAAACCCATTGCCATCAAGTTAATTCCAGCTCATAATAACCCTATGGGACAGAGTAGCACTGCCTCATAGGGTTTGAAAGTAGTTGCTGATAGATTTGAACTGTCTACCTTTTGATTAGCAGTCTAAGCTCTTAATTTCTGAGCCACCAGTTCTCTTCTCTCAATATTAATGCTGATTATTTGTGGAATTCACTCATGGTGGTATTTCAAATACTATTAATTTGAGATTACAGGGATCTGAATATAGTGCTTTGTACATTAAACCTATTTTCCCCTAATAATCTTCTGTTAATGTTCAATTATATGATCAACACAAGCAACTGAGTATATCTGATCATTTTTTAAATCAGTTAGTCAAAATTTGTTCCTCGTATTGCTATTTAACCATCCTTTTTCTTTTAGTAAATATCACATTGTTAAGGTTGTCAAGAATCCGACTTTTGTAGTCTAAAAGTGTGTTCTAATTAGCTATTGGAAAAATATTTTAAAGCTCTTTCTAAGAAAACTAAACCAATTACATTAAAGTTGTAGTTGTTTTAGGCACAAAATATTTCTTCACATGATTAAAAATCTCATGGTTATATTTTATAAATGTCATTTCCCTTTTTCTTGGTACCTTTTATTCATTATAACAAAATATAATTGGGATGTGTAATTAAAGAGGTGCACTACAGATATGAACTAATCATCCTCTTCCAAAAGAAATAGTAAGTTTCCCATCTGAAAACCTATATAATGCATTTTTTTCATAGCTATCACTTTTATGATGTTGTAGTAGAAAAAGATGTAACCAATAAAGGTAGCCTTTGTGGTCTGCTCTAAAGGTTAGATAACATGAGTCAAGTGTTGTATGAATTTCTACTTTTGAGCAATATGTGTCACCTTTTATTGAATACAGTCTTTCTTTGTCCCACTACTTCTAAAGATTATTCAATACTTTTTTATTTTGAGCATAGAAGATGTGTTAAGCCTATAAGTAGAAATGTTCCTAAGTTATGATACAGATGGAATACAAAGGTTAAGTGTGTAATGGCAAAAAGCCATCATGAACACTCATTGAAGGGGAAGGAAAAGCAAATATTCAATAAATATAGAAACATTTAAGCCAACAATTCTTAACAATTCCCTATCACATTATAGGTAGTGTCCACATGTATAATACACTGATAGACATGTCTCCATTTATAGATTTTTACTTTCCTCTAATTATATATGGCACACTTATAGTGAATATATCACTACACTAAGAAAGCAGATATTCCAAGTTCTAATATTGTCCTCTTCCAATTACTCTTTGTGAAATGTGTATTAAGTATCTTTAATCATTTTGTACTACTGTATCTTTATGTACTAAAGAAAGCATAAAAATTTTTGAGAAAATCAGAACTGATTTGTGACCCAATGGAATTTTCAGTCTTGCAATAGATGCAGACATTGATCAAATGATCACATGAATGGATGTAAAATTGTAATTGTCACAAATGCTAAGAAACAGAGATTCTCAGTGTAATGCCAACCTACCAGAAGATTTTAAGATCTAACCAATGTGGTTATTTTTTGAGAAAATAACACTTGGAGGAACTGAGATATGATGGCTAAGTGTTAATCAGGTAAAATGGGGAAGGAGAAACCTTTCAGGTTAAGAGAACAGAGTGTGGGAAAAAAAACAAGTAGAAAAATGGAAAATTTCAAAATGGTGACATGACCACAATATCATGTGACAATTCAGATAATTAGCTGTCAATGAGGTCTGACTATTAAGTTTGTGAACTCATACTAGAAAAGTGCTACATACCTCATTGCTGAATACCATAATGGTCACCTTCGAAGTATTCTCCTTGGGAAGCTATGCACCGATGGCAGTGCCTAGTCCACCTTTCATAATGATTTTGGAACTCTTTCTGGAATGACCATGAGAGATGTCGTCACATTACCCTTGATGTTCTGAATGTCATCCAAGTGTCTTCCTTTTAATATTTTCTTTATCCTTGGGTAAAAAAAAGATCATTGGGGGCCAGATCAGGTGAGTCAGAAGGGTGTTCCAATACAGTTATTTGTTTACTGACTAAGAACTCCCTTACAGACATGCACATGTCATTATGATACTTTGTCTTCTGTAGCCACCCTTTGAAATCTGTTCAGTTCTTTACTTCATCTTTTTTTTCATTTTTCTTTAGCTGTTCAACATTCAAGAGCAAGTTTCAGTCTCTTCTGGTATCCGTTTTGGTCTTTTTTTTCTTTTCCGTCTTTTTAGTGACCTCTTACTTTCTTCATGTACAATGCCCTTGATGTCATTCCACAGTTTGTGTGGTCTTTGGTCATTAGTGTTTAACATATCAAATTTATTCTTGAGATCGTCTCTAAATTCATGTGGAATGTACTCAAGGTCATACTTTAGGTCTTATGAGCTTGTAAATTTTCTTCAGTTTTAATTTGAGCTTGCATATCAATATGGATTATACTTCAACATAAAGAAAACCAAAATTTTTGTAATTGGACAAGTAGGAAACATTATAATAAATGGAGAAAATGTTGCTATTGACAAGAGTTTAAGTTTACTTGGATCCAAAACAGCATCCATGAAAACAGCAGTCAAGAAATCAAAAGACACATTGCATTCAGAAAATCTACTCAAAAAATAAAGCCTCTTTAAAGTGTTGAAAAGCAAAGATGTCACCTTGAAGACTAAGGTACCTGACCCACGCTGTGGTATCTTCAATTGTATCATATGCATAAGAAAGCTGCACAATGAATAAGGAAGACAGAAGAAGAATTGAAGCCACTGAATTGTAGTTTGGGGAAAAAATCTTGAATGTATCATGGAGTGACAAAAGAACTAATAGACCTGTTTTGAAAGAAGTACAACCAGAGTGTTCTTTAGAAGCAAGAATGAAAAGACTACATATTACACACTTTAGGTATGTTGTCATGAGCAAACAGACCCTGGAGAGAGACATCAAGCTTAGTAAAGTAGAGAGTCAGTGAAAAAGAGGAAGACCCTCAATGAGGTGGATTCACATAGTGATTGCAATGAAGGTCTCAAGAATCACAATTGTGGGTATGGTGCAGGACCAGAAAGTATTTTGTTCTGTTGTACATAGGATCACTGTGAGTAGGAACTGACAAAGGTCACCTAACAAAAACAACAACAACGTCACTGAGTATAGCAAGAAACTTCCATTTCCTTTCATGATGTAGGAATATCATCTATAGGATTACTATTCCTCTCCTTTAGTCTATCGGTATAAAATGTAAGTTGTTGAAGGATTTATCTCTCCATTTAGGTTGTCTTAAACACTAAATCTCAAGTATGCTGCTGTAGTATATAGGAAGCATCAAATAACTGCTTTGACTCATTTCTGTCTTTATTTCACATGTATTTTGCCCTACTTGTTCACCAGTTTGGTAGAATACAACAGTGAAAGCAATTGAAGGTAAGAGTAGCTGAATCATTATTCTTTCTGTTCTTCAAACCTAGACCAGCTTTTAGTTGCTTATTTAGGTCAAATTTTAGGCATGATTAGGGGCTAAGACCAACAAAGAACAGCGAAGTGAAAATTGGCTGCTTTTAAGCCTTCCTTCAAGAGATCCATTCACCATGGGACAGTATTTAAAATGAACCAAAGTCACTAAGACAAGCTCTGGCTGTTTTAGAATATGTCCACAAATTCTTAAACATTCCTCCCACAGAGAACTGTTCTCATAAGAACCTGTACAGACCAAACAGAAGTTGTTCAAGCAGAACAGAAAGGTGCCCATTGGGTTTATATCCTTTCACTATAATTCAGTCTGCACAATAAACAAATAAATTTGAGGAACTGGAATATATGGACAAAAGCAAGACATCAAGATTGGAGGGAGACAATATGCAGAATGACACAATCTTGCCTGCTGAAACTGAAGTGGAAAGCAGCACTTACTGATAAAGATAAAAAAAAAAAAAAAAAAAAACCTATAGCTTTCTGTATGAATTGCACCTCAACATACCAAAAAAAAAAAAAAAAAAAAAATCCTCCCAAGTGGACCAATAAGTGACATCATGATAAATGTCCATAGAAGCAATGGTCAAGGAATCAAATGGTATATCACATTGGACAAATCTGCTGAAAAAGACCTCTTTGAAGAGTTGAGAAATAAAGGTGTCACTTTGAGGATTAAGGTACACCTGATCCAAGCTATGGTATTTTCAATCACCTCATACATACATGAAAATCGGACAATGAATAAGAAAGACTGAAGAAGAATCACAGAGTTGATGAAGACTACCAAATTTATCATTAACTGCCAAAATAATCAATCTGTTTTGGAAGAAGAACAGCCAGAATGCTCCTTAGTAACAAGGATGGTAAGACTTCATCTCACCTACTTTGAAATGTTATCAGGAGAGACCCGTCTCTGAAGAAGGACACCATGTTTGGCAAAGCAGGGGGTCAGTGAAAAGGGGGAAACAAACTCAGTGAAATGGATTGCCACAATGGCTGCAACCATGGACTCAAGCAGAGCAGCAAATTTGAGGGGTGCACAGGACCAGGAAGTATTTTGTTCTGTTTTGTGTGGTGTGTCTAAGAGTTGGAATCAACTCAAAGGCATCTAACACAACAGTGACACTGTCTCTAGAGCTATGTGAACAGAAAAAATTGAACAGAAAGGAAAATGCCTTGAAAGTGATAGAAACCTTCAATACTGGCTGAATGACATGCTCTGTACAAGGAATGGCCACACCTCAGCCAAAAGTCTTCCCTGGGGTATGGGGCCCTTGAGTCATTAAACTAATGGAAAATTTGGGTAACACATCTGCTTATGAATTTCATAATACAAATCTGTGTTACTAAACCATTGAGGACCTACAAGTATTTAATACTCTGATAGGCACTTTTGGAAATATAAAAATTATAAGAGATTTGTCTTTTTTCAAGCATCTGACATTCTACTCAGCCCTATTTTTCTTGTTATTTGAATTAATCAGTGCTGTTACAGAGCAGAAATTCAAGAAACGCATTTCAGTGTTTCAGCCTCTGCCTGTGACATTGAACTTAAATCTTCTCTTTCACTGTACTCTAACCAAAATGGCCACTTCAAATAAGCCAGCCATTCTCCTGCTATTTCTGACTTTCCCAGTAAGTCATGAGAGCACCTTTCTTGAAGCTGCTCTGTTATTCACATGAACTTTTATTATATCACCAACAAATAGGTGGCGATTGTTTGGTCATAATGAATGTGTTTTAACTAGAATCATACTGTTTTGACATTTTTTTTTCTTCATTATATTGTATGATCAAGGTGAATACCCAACACATGTATAATGAATGTCTCTAGAACAGAAAGATTCATTCGTACACTCCTCTTTAATTACCTATTAAGAATCTGCTATGTGTTACCACTGTTGTGGGATTTAGGGATACAGTGGCAATTAAGATGGATAAGATCCTTGTGCTCACATAGTTTATGTGTGTCTGTGGAGACACACAATCTCTTTCAATTGATAATAAGTGTTAATGAGACAGCATGACGTTATAGAGAAGGATGGGAAGGAATCTGAGATAAGTAGTCAGAAAGTATTAGAGAAGAACTGATAGATCTGAATTATGGTGTTGGCAAAGAATATTGAATATACATGGACTATCAGAAGAACAAACCAATCTGCCTTGGAAGAAGTACAGTCAGATTGCTATTTAGAAGTGAAGATAGTGAAACTAGGTTCACGTGTTTCGGACATGTTATCACAATGGAGTATTTCCTGGAGAAGTACACTGTGCTTGGCAGAAGACCAGCTGAAAAGAGGAAAATCTTCGGTGAGTTAGACTGGCACAGTTGCTGCAATGACGAGTTCAGATATTGCAACAATTGTGAGGATGGCACAAGACAAAGCAGTGTTTCTTTCTGTTGCATGTATGGTTGCTGAGTCAGACTCATACCAACAGCACCTAACCAATCAACAGTAGTCAAAAAGGCATCTCTACAGTGCTATTTGAGCAATTATAAAAGTAACGAAAGCCATTCCTTCTCAGATTTGTGGGAAGAATTTCTAGACAGAAAGACAAGTGTTAAATTTCTAAGTTGTGGAGAACTTGGTGTTTCTGAGATACAATAAGAAAGCCAATGTGTTTGGAGTAAAGTATGCAAAGGGCAGTAGAAGGAGATTAATTTGGAGAAAAAGCAAGGGGTCAGATTAATTAGGATTTGCAGAAATTTCAAATTTGCCATGAGTAATATGGCAGCCCATTGAGAGACAGCAGGAGAAGGAAGCAAGGTAATTCACCATTCATTCTAAACAGTCTCTGTTGGAAGAGGAGTGGATTGGACGGCCACTTCAAATAAGTGGAACTGAGAAATTACAATGCCATTTTCTATTATGGTCCAAGCAACAGGAGATTATTTTACATGGATGAATGAATTGACAAATAAAGAAAGAGATGACTAAGTAATTCAACAAACTAACAAATGAATAAATTGTGTAGTAATGGAGAAATCAATGAACAAATGAGAAAGAAGGAAGCAAAGAAAGAAGAGAGACACATAATTGTGAATCTATTCACTGAAATCACAGAAGTCTTGCCATGACATGTGGTTCCTTCGGATTTCTTTGTTGCTTTTAGTGATCCAAAGCAGGCTAAATTCCTAAGCTCCTACAGTTACGGTTTAGGCGATGCTTTAGCAAAACATGAGTATAAGAAACCCTCTCGGGTTTTCTTTTTTTTAAAAAAAGGGCAGTTTCATGTACCCTATTTTGTAACTCTCTGATATTTTCCCTAAACATTTGTTTCTAAAAAATTAGTCATTTCTCCTTAATGTGGCACATTTCTCATGACATTGTGGTGATTAATCTAGAATTTTTATGCATTTTTAATGCTGATTTTTTTTTCAAAAGTATCATGAAAATGATATTTTGAAATCAAAAAAAGAAAGAACTCCCATGCCGCATCTTGTTGCGTAATTCTTTTGGATAACTTCCAGCCTTGTCTGATTATGAAATCATACTCTTTCCATAGATTTAGGAGTTTCTTCAGGAATTATTTAGCTTTGAAATACAGTACATAAAAATCTCCATAGCAAACCTGAGTTTTGCTTTAGCCAAGAGAAAATGCAGAACAAAATATACAATTTGCCCGGCTTACAGTTTTCAGCAGTATTGGCATAGATTTCACTGTCAAAAGCATTTGTGTTTGATTCACCAAAAAAGACTGTGTGTGAAAGGAACATGTTACCAATTGTGTTGCTGCCATCTTCAATGTCTCTAAGGTACATTTCATTTGGCAGGACATCTTCTGAAAACAGCATGCTGCATATCATGGATGCTAACCTGAGGAATCTAATTTTGTCACGGAACTCAAACAGAATAAAGTATCCTCCTCCTGCTCCTGTGCAAATGAAAATAGCAACTATTGGGCTTTTGTAGAGTTAACAACAACGACAAATCTAAATTTACTTAGTTACTATTTAATAAAGTTCAATTTAAAAATAGAAACATAGAAAGAACAAACCAAAAACAAATAAAAAGTGATTCCCCGTAGAAACAAGGAAGAGAGAATGGGTAAGTAGAAAAGGTAGACTTTGAAAAGAAAAATATCTCTGAACACAACTTTCAAAACAGTTTTGTCATTTGAACTATTTACATACTCTTTGATTTGAAAAATCAGAAATCATGAAAAATAATAATCACACTAAAAGTTAAAGAAAGGAAAATAAGTAAACTGAAGTATATATCCGATTGATAAACAATCATACAGAAAAAATAACTTTTTCCAGTTACTTTTGAAAACAATACTGAGTATGCTTTCTCAGTAAGATATATTTTAAAATTAAAAAAAAGATCTGCAAAAAGTGTTATATTTGCCTCACTCTTTTTTCTTTTTTTATTATGATTGAATGAAAATGTACACTCCTATATAAATTTGGGTGCTCACCTATATGCAGCTCCCCCTACTCTCCTTGTCCAGTGACAGCACACCCTTCCTCTCTGCTCCATACATAACATAACCTCCCAATAGTCTTCTATCACTTCCTCTCCACTCACTCGCCTTCCTTCAGTAAGAAGTCAGCAGGATGATATTCTATAGATGCATACAACCATAAAGGGTCCACAAGGTATGCTCACTCTGCTTTGCTAAGTCCACTCCATTGCTGTCCAAAGAGTTGACCTTCATTATGATTTATGGACAGGGGCAGCATCAGGGCCAGGGCCATGCTCCCAGGGGAACTATGAGGCCCCTGGACCATCATTTGTGGTCTTGTAGTGGAGATCTCAGGGTGCACCACTATTCATTCTTCTGTTGCAGGCAAGACTCAATTTTCTGAGCTCTATTGCAGCTATCACTGGTGGTGGCCAGGCACCATCGGGTTCTTCCAGTCCTAAGTCCACGTAGAAATCCAGTCACATGGGTCTCTCTGTCTTCTAGGTTCTCTTTCCCCCATGTCGTTTTGGTCCCCAGAGATCATCTGATCCTGTTGAGTTAGGACCATTTGCTGTACCCTCAGATGCCAGCTTGGCAGCCTTTAAGACCCCAGATGCCACTCGCCAATATGGGGTGCAGTGAGCCCTCATTAGCAAAATGCTGGTTGCGCCAATTGGCCTTGATTTCATGTGAGAGCATGGTCACCAGATCTTCTTTCTAATGTGTGCTGTCACCGATTTCACCCAATCAAATTTCTGTCAACTATCTAATCTAAACCCTCCCACCCTCGTCCTTCCTCCGTCCCCACCCTTGCAGCAATCAGAGTCTTTTTTCTATGCATGAGTCTGTTTTTAAGTTCTTATCATAGGGTTATCATACAATATTTGTCCTTTCATCGCTGACTAATTTCAGTCAACATAATGTCTTCCAATTGAAACCAGGTTATGAGATGTTTCCTGAAATTGTCACTATTCTTTATCATTGCATAGTGTTCTTTATCATTGCATAGAGTATATGTACCATAGTTTACCTATCCATTCCTCTGTTGTTGGGCATCTGGGTTGATTCCCTCTTTTTTCTATTGTGGACTGTGCTACCATAAACATTTGTGTGCATGTATCCCTTGGTGTGAATGGCCTTGCCTCTGTAGGATAAACTCCAAGCAGTGGAATTACTGGGTCAAATGGTGTATCTATATCCATTTTCTTAAGGAAGCGCCAGATTGCTTTCCAAAGAGTTTGCACCATTTTGCAATCCCACCAACAGTGCAGAGGAGTTCTAATTTCTCCACAGCCTCTCGAGTATTTGTTGTTTCGCACTTTTTGGATCATGACCAACCTTGTTGGGGTGCGATGGTATCTCATTGTAGTTTTGATCAGAATTTCTTTAATATCTAATGATCATGAGCATGTCCACACGCGTTTTTTGGCTGCCTAGATCTCTTCTTTAGAGAAGTGTCTGTCCATCTCCTTTGTCCATCACTTCATTGGATGATTTATCTTTTTCTTGTTGATATTTTGTACTACTTTATAGATTATGGAGATCAGGCATCAGTCTGACATATAGTTGCCAAATATTTTTTCCCATTCCATAGGTGGCCTTTTAATTCTGTTAATGAAGTCTTTGGATGAGCAGAAGTGTTTGATTCTTAATAGTTCCCATTTATCTATTTTCTCTTTTGTTGTTTGTGGTTTGTATGACAGATTTCGAAGTCTGTCTACTTGTGTATTAAAACTTTCATTGTTGTTCCTACTTTTTCTTGAATGAGATTTATCGTCTTAGATTTGACATTTAGGCCTTTCCAATTTGATTTGATTTTTGTATAAGGTGTAAGATATGGGTCTTGTTTTGGTTTATTGCAGATGAATATCAATTTTGCCAGCACCATTTGTTGAAGATATTCTTTCTACCCCAGTTTAATGTCTAAGGGCTTTATTGAATATCAGCCACTCATAGTCAGATGGTGTTATCTCTGGGGTCTTGATTTTGTTCCATTGGTCTATCTGTCTCTTTTTGTACCAGTACCAGGCTGTTTTGATTACCGTGGCAGTGTAATAGGTTCTAAAGTCAGATAATGAGAGGCCTCCCAGTGTGTTCTTTTTCTTGAGTAGTGCTTTACTTATCCAAGGCATCTTACCTTTCCAAACAAAGTTGGTGCTTTCTTTCTCCTTCTCCTTAAAACTGACACTGGAAGTTGTATTGGGATTGCATTATATACGTGGATTGCTTTGGGTACAACGGACATTTTCACAATGTTAAGTCTTCCTATCCGTGAGCAGGGTATGATTTTCCATTTATGTAAGCCTCCTTTAGTTTCTTGTAGAAAGGGCTTATAGTTCTCTTTGTAAAGGTCTGTTATTTCTCTGGTTAGGTTTATTCCTAGGTACTTGATCTTCTTAAGGGCTAGAGTAAATGGTATTGACTTGTTGATTTCTTCCTTAATAATTTTGTTGTTGGTATAAAGGAATCCTACTGATTTACTTACATTTATCTTGTATCCTGAGACTTTGCTGAACTCTTCTATCAGTTTGAGTAATTTTTTTAATGGATTCTTTGGGATTCTCTGCATATACAATCACATCTGAAAGTAGGGAGATTTTTAGTTCTTCTTTGCTGATACAGATGCCCTTTATTTCTTGGTTTTGTCTAATTGCTCTGGCTAGAATTTCTAGTGTAATGTTGAATAGAAGAGGTGAGAATGGGCATCCTTGTCTAGTTCCTGTTCTCAGAGAAACTGTTTCAGTCTTTCTCCATTCAGGATGATGTAGGCAGTTGGCTTTGTATAAATGGTCCTTATTGCCTTGAGGAATCAGCTCTTTTTACTTTTGATAGCATTAATATGATAATCTTGAAACTACTTTATGACAGATGTAGGATAAAGCAATAAGTAAATGTACTATTTTGCACCCATATATTCTTTCATATTTCTTCTTTTAAGAAAAGTAACCTAATTCCATTCTCCTTGAATGCAGGCTAGATTTAATAACTTGGTTCTTAATTATAGAATGTGATGGTTATGATGGTTTGTCACTTAAAACATAAGGACATAAATGACACTGTAGCTTTCTCCTCGCTTCTCTCTTAGATAACTTTATAGGGAAGTCAAACAACCTGATACGAGGACATTTAGACAGAACTATGGAGCGATAATCTTGGCAAGGAACTGCCCAGTAACAAAAAGCCAGTAAGAAACAACCCTCATGCCAACAGCCATGTGAATTAGACATCTGAGAAATAAAGACTTTAATTCTAGTCAAGCCTTCAGATGACTGCTGCCCTGGCTTACAGGTTGACTACCATGTCAAGGAAGACTGTGAACCAAAATCATCTAAAAGCTTCTCTCAAATTTTTGAAGCACAGTAGCTATGTGACATAATTGTCTGTTTAAGCTGCTAAGTTTGGGGGTAATTTGTTAAGCAGTAACAGCTAAGAGCTATAGTAAATAATTAAGTTTGCAAAGTTGCTGCCACGTGCTTGTATTGGCGAGACTGTGCAAACAATTCGGTATAGCTTCATGAGCTTGGTATATTGGTATCTCACAGCTGTGTTTCTGTCAATGTGTAGCAGTATCTTGCAGAGTGACATTCATTATTGCTGTTATATGTTTTTGTGTGCAGTCAAAAGCATGTCAGAGCTTGAATTAGAGCAACTAACAAACACTACATTTCTTGTTAAACTTGGCAAGAGTGGGAGTGAAATCAGGGATATGTTAGTTCAAGTTTATGGGGATAATACCATGAAGAAAATTACAGTGTACTAATGGATCAAATGCTTTTCTGAGGGGAGAGAAAATCTAAACTGATGAAGAGAGGTGAGGTAGGCCAGTAAAGAGCAGAACTAATGAAAATATTACAAAAGTTCATTGAATCATGCAACAAAACTGCCAGTTGACTATGGCAAGCAGAGCAGACCAAGTAGACAGCAATGGAGAAACAAGAATCTGAACTGAAAATCTTGGCATGAGAAATGTGTGTGTAAAAATGGTCCCAAAGGAGGTTGCCAATGAACAAAAGCAAAGGAGAGTCAAAGTTTGCTAAGACCTTTGGGGGAAGCAAGACGATGTTTTGGGCTGTGTTACCACTGATAACAATGAAACATGGGTGTACCAATATGACCCTTAAACAAAGTGTCAAAGTACACAGTGGAAGTCAGCCAATTGTCTACAATAAAAAAAGTTCTATCAGTCCAAATCAAGAGTCAAAATGATGTTGCTAACCTTTTTTCAAATCAGTGAGATTGTTCATTATGATTTGTACCAACTGAGTAAACAGTTAATCAGGTTTCCTATTTGGAAGTGCTGAAAAGGCTGCAAGAAAAAGTTAAATGAAAATGGCCTGAACTTTTTGCCAGCAACTCATGGCTCCAGCGTCATGGCAATGCACCAGCTCACATGGCATTGTCTGTGAGGGAGTTTTTAGCTAGTAAACAACTAACTGTATTGAAATGCCCTCCCTATAGAACTGAGCTAGCCCCCGGTGACTGTTGTCTTTACTCAAAGCTAAAGGAAATATTGAAAGGAAGACATTCTGATGACATTCAGGTCATCAAGGGTAATATGATAACATTCCAGAAAGAGTTTCAAAATTGCTTTGAAGGATTGACTTGGTGCTGGCATTGGTTCACAACTTCCAAAAGGAAGTACTTCAAAGTTGACCATAATGGTGTTCATCAATGAGGTATGTAGCACTGTTTCTAGGATGAGTTCGCAAACTTAATTGTCAGACCTTGTATGTGTGACACAGAGCTAAGACAGTGGAGTAGACAGAAACACTAAGCCATCTTGCTGCCACAAATACCAAAGGGGGGACCAAACAGATACAGACATCAATTATAGAACCTCAATCTTTAAATGAAAGGATAAGGTATTGGACTGGAAGCCACTGAGGAGAAGAAGAAAATGTTAGAAAATTTGAGAGGAATAGAAATGTGGAGTGGAGGTTTCTGCCCAAATGACAAGACTCAACATTGACATTTTGGAATAAAGTCAACAACCCTTCATGCAAAAAGATGCCTCCATGGAATTCCCAAGAAGAGATAGAGGTATGTCACAGACACACCCAGGACTACGACTGTGTTTACTGGCTGCAACTCAGGAAGAAGCCTAGACTTTCTCAGCCAATAACCACAAGTACATGGTCCTACAACCCCCATCCTTCTGATGTACAGCAACTACAACCACCATGTCACAGCAAACCCAACTGCCAGAAACCAGAGTACCAAGCCACACTATTTCCTTCTTCCATCAAGCCCTTTCTTCCCCTGACCACAAATCCCCTTCTACCTATCTCCTCTACTCTGCCACCCATGGCCTCAAGGGAGCCCAACCCAGAACCAAGGGCCTTACTTGCAAGCTCTAGACCCCTCTGTCTATGTGCTGCAACTTCCAGGGGATACACTTGAAGACCAGACCCCTTCCAGCCAACTCCAGATGCTTTATACTTCCTGTTGTGGCTGCAAGGGAGCCAAGCCCAGAACTCTTGAACTTCCTGACACAGGACCTCCTACAGTCCCTTTCCAGTCCCTATTTCAGCTCACACTACATACCAACACCCCATGTCTACCCCTTCCCTTCCTCTTCCTACTTAATCTGTCCTGCTGTACCATAGCTGAGTGACAGGCCCTGTACACCAGAACAAGGTGGTGAAAACTATCATGCCCACAGGCAGCAAGAAACAAAATACACTCATCCCATCTGCCCAGGCATAACCAAACCAAACAAAAAAGAGAACTATCTAAATAAATAAATAAAACTACAATCAGTAAAGAAAATAATACCTTGGAGACAGAAGACAATATCAAAGTATACAAAATTCAGGACAAGATGCCTCCAATAAGCTACCAGAATAAAGTACCAGTTGATCTTCCAGCAGAAGAAAAAGCACTGGAACTGTCTGATATGGAATTCAGAAGTCTAATATTCAGTGCTCTCTGAGAGACTGGGAACTAGATCAAGGAAAATGCAGACAAAATCGTGGAAAACACATTTAAAAAAAATAAAACAGCCAAAATTCAGAAACTCACAGAAAAAGCAATAGAAGAATTCAAAAAATAACACAAGAACAACTTACATAATAAACAGAAATCCAAAAGATAGACATTTCAGAAATAGATGATAAAATATAAGATTTTAGGAGAGATCTAGGACAAAGATTGTATGAGATCCTTACTATAAGAACTTAAAAATAGACTTATGTACAGAAGAAAAGACTCTTTGATGGTTGTAAGGGTGAGGAGGGAGGGAGAGGGCTGGTCACAGATTAGATAGTTGACAGAAATTTGATTAGGTAAAAGTAGTGACAACACACAGTAGAAACAAAATCAACTTAATTGGACTTCCACATAAACTAAAAACTTCTAATCTTAACACAATATTGCAAGGCCAGAGTAGGAGGGGCAGGGATCATACTCTCAGGGGACATTGAGGTCAACTGGCATAACTAGCCTAATGCTAAGAAAGTCTTCTGCAGCCCATATTGGTGAGTGGCATCAGGGGTCTTAAAAGCTAGCAAGCTGCTATGTGAGGCACACTCAATGGTCCCAACTCAGCCAGGACAGTTGATTTCCAAGAACAACAAAGACAAGAGGAAAAAATAGCCCAGAAGACAGAAAGATCCATGTGAATGAGTGACTGTATCAACATGTGACCAGAAGAACTCGGTAATGCCTAGTCACCACCAAAGACAGCCATGATGGGGCACACAATGTTGAGTCCCAATGGCAACCCAAGTAAAAGAAGCGTGCAGCTCAAGAACTCTACTGAAAGCCTGCAATTGATGGTCTGGTGGCCTGGGTGTTCCCCTGGGTGCATGGTCCCTAGACCTCCTGCTGTTCTTGACTAGAAAACATTTCTTAGGTCAACTCTTTCTTTAGGAATGGACAGGACTCAGGGGCACGTGATCATATTGTGTGTGTACTTTATGGCTCTACGGATGTATAGGATGCTGTCCTACTGGCCTCTTATTAGAAGGGAGAGGAGAGAGTGGACAGTAGGGGACAGGAGATTGTTAAGCGGATACAAAGTATATAGAACCCCAAAGAGGAGTGCGTAGTCATTGGGAAAGGAGAATAGAAGGAGCTCCAAATAGGCAGGCATGCAAATTTAATTTGGATTATATACTTTCATTAAATCACAAAAAAAGAGAAAGATTTTAGGAGTAAATATGAAACAATGGGAGAGAGAATCAGTGGAATTGAAGTCAAATCTATGGATGGCACATTGTTTAAAGAAAAATCAGAGAAAGAAGTGAAGAAGGAAGAAAGCCTAAAAACTATGTGGGATCAAAAACAAAAATTTGCATGTGACAGAAATTCCAGGCCAAGGAGATAAAATGGAAACATAGAGAGGATCACTGAAGATTTGCTGATTGGATGCTTTCCTAATAGCATAATAAAATGAAAAGCTGATCATTCAAGAAGTTTAACAAACTCCATATGGGATAAATCCCCCAAAACTCACCAAGGCATATCATAGTTACTTGCCAAAACCAAAGACAAAAAAAGAATTCTGAAAGTCGCTCAAGATAAAACGAAGTCACATTCAAAGGGAAATCAATAGGAATAAACTTGATTACTTAGTAGAAACCATATAAGCAAAAAAGCATTGGGAGGATATATATAAAATATTGAAAGAAAAAAATTGCCAGAGAAGAATAGTATATTTTACAAAACTCTTGTTCAAATGTGATGGTGAAATCAGGACATTTCCAGATAAAAAGAAATTAAGGTGATTTGTACAAACCAAACCAAACTTACAAAAATTAATAAAAGGAGTTCTTTGTTTTGAGAACCAAACTCAGACAACAACCTAAATTTAGGACACAGGTCAGTGCCAGCCAAACACCAACCCAGGTAATGAAATTTAAAGGATGAAACAGAAATAAAAGCTTCTAAATAGAAAATTAGAGATGCTAATCTGTAAATGATGACAATGTCAGAATAACAAAGAGGGAATACATGGTGAAGACATCAAACCTTAAAATTAAAAGAAAGTCTAGGCTGTATTAAGCAAAAAATGATTCAAACATAGGACAATAAGGATAAATTTCAAGGTAACCACAAAGAAAATTAATAAGCATATTTATCAAAATAAAGAAGAAAAACATAAAATCTCAATAAGCACAAAATGTTCAGCAATAAAAGAAACAAAAAGAAATTTCATAAACAAAAGGAACTGAGCCCAGGGAAGTAAGAGTAACAAAGGAAATGTCAGCACAACAACAATAAATATTACAAAAAGACAGTAATAGACCCATACATATCAGTAATCACACTAATGTATGTGGCTTAAAGGCACCCACAAATGCACAGAGTAACAGAATGTATTTTAAAAAGACCCATCAATATGCTGTCTACAGGAGACACACCTTAGACATAATGACATATATATATTAAAAATGAAAGAATGGAGAAAATACATAAAGCAAATAGCAACCAAAATAGCAAGTGTGGCAATACTAATGTCACATATACAACTGATTTTAAGGCAAAATCAACTATAAGACACAAAAAAATACATTATATAACAATTAAAGGGAAAATCCACAATGATGCCATAATCATAATAAATATCTATGCACCCAATTACAAGGCTTTAAAATACATTAAACAAACTAACAGCACTGAAAAGAAGAATTGTCAGTTCCACAATAATAGTAGACTTCAGCACACAACTCTTGGTAAAGGACAGATCATCCAGAAAAACTCAACAAAGAAGATCTTAAGGTCATAGGCAGCCGCATTGACGTCATAGAACACATTACAGAACACTTCACCCAACAGCAGGTAAATACACATGACATTTCAACACACACAGCATATTCTCCAGAAGGGATCACATGTTGTGCTATAAGGCAACTCTCAACAAAATCCAAAACGCTGAATTAATACAAAGCATCTTCTCTGGTAACAATGCCACAAAATTTGAAATTGATAACAGGAACAACAAAGTAAACATCTAAATATATGGAAACCAAATAACCTGTTGCAAAAATCACTGGGTAATAGAAGGAGTGAAAGATGGAATCAATAAGTTTGTAGAATCAAATGAGAATGAAATCACATACTAAAACCTTTGGAATACAAATGCAGTGCTCAGAGGTTAATTTATAACAGGTGCACACATCAAAAAGAAAGAAAGAAAATGAAAATGTTAGCCTTACAACTAGCAAAAATAGAAAGTAAAAAGCAAAAGAAGCTAACAGTCATGAGAAGAAAGGAAATAATAAAGGTCAGAGTAGAAATAAATGAAATAGACAATAGAAAAATAGATCAACAAAACTAAAAGTTAATTGCTTGAAGGAATTAAAGAAATGACAAGCCAAATTGACAAAAGAAAAACAGAAGGGGACTCAAGTAACCCAAATAAGAAATAAAATGAGTTATTACAACAGACTCAACTGATACAAAATATATCATAACCAAGATCTACGAAAAATAGTACTCCAACAAATTTGAAAACCTAGAGGAAACGGACAAATTTCTGGAAACACACTACTTACCTAAAGTAACACAAACTAAGGTAGAAAATGTGAACAGACACATAACAAAAGAAGAAATAGAAAAGATATTTTTAAAAAACTGTCAACAAAAAAAAATCTCATATTAGATGGCTTCACTAGAGATTTCCACCAAACATTTAGGAGGAACTATGAGTCAGAATTGACTCTACGGCACTGGATTTTCTATTTATTTTTCTGGCACAAGAAAAAGAAAGGATACTTCCAAATACATTCTATGAAGCCAGAGTAATCTTGATACCAAAACTAAGCAAAGACACCACAAGAAAATTACAGACCAATATCTCTCAGAAATACATATGCTAAAATTGTCAACAAAATTCTAGTCAATAGGATTCAACACCATGTAAAAGAAATAACGCACCATAGGGATTCACACCGGGTATGCAAGAACAGTTAAGCACTAGAAAATTAATTAAAGAATCTACTACATAAATAGAGCAACAACAAAAGAACTGCGTGATCATCTCAGTAAGCTCAGAAGGGTATTTCATAAAATCCAACACCCATTCTTGATTTAAAAAAATAAATAAATAACTCAATATATAGAAGGGAAATTCTTTATCACAATAGAGGGCATCTATACAAAAACAACACCTGATATTATCAATAGAGAGGCTGAAAGTATTCCCCTTGAGAACAGAAATAAAAGAAGGATGCCCTTTGACCACTATTCCTACTTAATATTGTACTGGAAATCCTAGCTACAGCACTAAGGCAAGAAAGAATAAATAAAGACATTCACATTGGTAAGGAAGAATGAAACTATCCCATTCACTAATAATATGATATTATACATTAAAAACAAACAATAATCAAACCAATTGCCATCAGGTATCTATAACCAAGTTATTGGAACTAACAGGAAGATTCAGCAGAGTAACAGGATACAAGATAAATGTGTAAAAATCAGTTGAATTTGTATGCACCAATAAGGAGAACTAAGAAAAGGAAATTTGGAAAACAATATTTATAATGCCCAGCAAAAAGACAAAATACTCAGAAATAAATTTTACCAGGGATAAAGAAGACCTATGCAAGGAACACTACAACACTTTACTGTAGGACACCAAAAGAGACTTATGTAAGTGAAAAAACATTTTATATTCGTGGAAAGGTAGACTCAACACTGTGAAAATGTCAGTTTTACTGAAAGAAATCAACAAATACAATACAATGCCAGTCTGAGCACCAACAGCATTCTTTAAGGAGATGGAAAAACTAATCATTAACATTTTATGGAAAAGAAAGACTCTGGATAAGTAAACTATTATTGAAGAAAAAGAGCAAGTACGAAGATGTTTTAGCTGTCTAGTATTGTTGTAACAGAAGTGTCACAAGTGGAGATTTTAACAAAAGGAAATTCCTTCTCTTGCAGTCTAGTAGTATAGAAGTCCAAATACAGGGCTTCAGCTCCAGAGGAAGGTTTTCTGTCTCTGCCAGCTCCTGAAGAAGGTGCTTGTCATCTATCTTCTTCTCAACAAAGATCTTTTCTACACAGGAATCCTGGGTCCAAATGAAATGTTTTGCTCTTACGGCTGCTTTCTTGGAAGTATGAAGTTCCCCCCGTTTTTGTTTTATTTTCCCTTTTGTATCTGAAAGGAGATTGGCTCAAGACAAAATTCAATATTGAAGATTGAGTCCTGCCTCATTAACATAAATGTCCCACCTCATTAACATTACAGAGGTAGTATTTACGATAAGTAAGAAAATCATGTCGACAGTAAAATGATGAACGATCACACAATACGTAGAATCATGGCCTAGTCAAATTGATAAACGTTTAGGGGGAATACAATTCAATCCATGACAGCGGCCTTGAGTTATCTGACCTAAGAACTTATTATATAGCTGCAGTAGTCAAAATAACATTGTAATGGAACAAAGACAGATACACTGACCAACAGAATGGAGATGACAATCCAGATGTAAATCCATCTCTACCTATGGCCACCTGATCTTTGACAATGCTCAAAGTGCATTAAATGGTGAAAAACAGTCTTTTTAACATGTGATATTGGCAAAACTGTATGTCTGCTTATTAGGAAAATGAAACAAGACCTACAGAATTCACTAAAATTAACTCAAAATAGATCAAAGTAGTAAATACAAAACCAAAAACTAAATTTATAAAGATCATGAAAGAAAAAATAAGGTCAACATTAGGAGCCCTCATATGGCATAAACAGCATACAAACGATAATTAACAATACACCAACACCAGAAGACAAGTCAGATAAATAAGATCTCTTAAAAATTAAATACTATGTTTATGAAAAGACTTCATCACAAAAGTAAAAAGAGGGGCGGAGTCAAGATGGCGGAATAAGCACACGTCTCCTTATATCCCTCTGGAAACCAAGACCTGAATTGACAATCAAACAGAGCCTTCTGATCACCTAATCAGCCTAAGGACACCGCACAGAGCTGTTCATTGGAACTTCATACCACTCAGCGAAAAACCTCCTCTCTTTCGCTGACTCCCGCTCCTGGCTAGCCCCGGCTATCACTGACGGAAGGTAAATGCACCAGTTTGACTTTTTTTCCCTCTGTCTCGGCTGGCGGGCGGAGCTGAGTCTTGCCTGGCAGCTGGACTCGGACGCGCTGCTGTGGGGATAGGCAGACGAAATTCCCATGTTCTGAGGGCCAGGCTCGGGACTCTGTTAATCTAGATAGTTTGAGCCTTTTGTTTGTAGCTGCTTCAGTGGGGTTTGTGCGGAGCTCCGCGGTCAGGGTGCGGGACGTCATGTTGGTACTGAGATTTTAGCGGGACATTGTTCTTAGCCTGGGAGCCAGCGCCTGCAAACGGGACAGCACTTCTCTAACAGAAAAGTGGTGATTTTGAACAGTGCTGCCTGCATTGGGGGCCGTGCAACAGAAGCAGAGGAATCCCTACCTCTCGGCACCTTTGGCCCCTCTGTCTGCTACCTGTGTGGAGGACGCGATCTTGGGTACGGTGGCTGCAGCTGGACCTAATTCTTAGCTTGGGAGCCAGAGCCTGCCCACAGGAGAGTGCTTTTCTATCACAAAATAAGTACGCAACACAGTGTTGGCTAAGGCTAGGCCCTGTCAGCAGAGGCCAACAGGGCAGTAGCAATGCTGCATTCTGAACTAGTTTGTTACCATCTGGGGTTGGATACAGTGGTGCTTACTTTGTCAGATGAGAAGAGGGACCTCTACACCTGAAAAACTAGCTGACATGTGAAGTGGTCAGATACCTTTTGCTTTACATTTGAAGACAGCCTAGAGAAACATTTGCAATCCAACCTCACAGTACCTCTTCCAGCCTCTATATACTCACATGGGACCCAATAAGCAACAGACACTTGTGGCATACAAGCAATCACTCATGGCTTCAGAAGATTCCCAAACAAAGCAACCAAGGAGTTTTCCAGATGAAGAAACTTTTATGAAAGCATCAGGAAGTGAATACAAATTGATTATATACAGAGCCCTTCTAGACCTTATACAAAATGCAGCAGAACAAAATGAAAAATTATGCAAGTTGTTGGATCTGATGGAACACCAGTACTCTGAAATCCAACAGATCAATAACAAAATCAAAGACATAGAAACTTCCATGGAAAGCCAAGAAAACAGAATGGAACAAATGGAAAAAAGAATTTCTGACTTGGAAGACAGAGCTACTGAGGCCAGCGTCTATGAGCAGAAATCAGAAAAAAGAAACAAGAAAAATGAAGAAACATTAAGAAGCATGTGGGACTCTATTAAGAGGAACAACCTTCGATTAATTGGAGTCCCTGAACAGGGTGAGACATCTGAGAACACAGAGAGTATTGTTGCTGAGCTGCTCAAAGAAAACTTCCCAGAAATCATGAAGGAAGAGAATATAGACATCTCAGATGCATATCGTACACCACCCAATATAGATCTCAAAAGAAAGACTCCAAGACATATTATAATCAAGCTTAACAAAATGAAACATGAGCAGCAACTCTTAAAGGCAACAAGACTCAAGGCAAAGCTAACATTCAGAGGGAAACCCTGTAGGTTCTCGTCAGATTTCTCAGCAGAAACCATGCTGGCACGGAGACAGTGGCATAACACATTCAAAGTCTTCAAGGAAAAGAACTTCCAACCAAGAATTATATATCCTGCAAAACTATCTTTCAAATACGAAAATGAAATGAAGACATTCCCAAATAAACAGAAACTCAGAGACTTTGTAAAAACCAAACCCAGACTACAAGAAATACTGAAAGAAGTTCTTGGCTTTGGCTTAGAAGAAAGAAACCACTACCTTTTTATTTTAGAATGACACACTACTCAATATTCTACTCATTTAGGGAAGGTTCCAAAGTAAATCACAGCTTTGATTTGGAAAGAAGCAATCCAGTGATCATCATGAAAACTGTGGTGTCATCATAATAAAAAGAGGGATGTACTACAGTCGTTATAGTCCTTCCAGATGGAGAGGAAGATGACAAGACTGGTAGTAATTAAAATTGGGTTTATAAATAGTTTATTAAGGGGGTTCATAGAGGCAGGTGTAAAGCACAACAAAGATGTATCATACCATTTCAAGAAATCTAACATACGAGTCTCAACAACTATAAAATCAGCTCTGAAAAAGGTGAAAAATCAACTCACAAAAAAGAGTGTCCCAGAACAGACTAATAAGAACAACAGAGAAAACATCACCATACAAATAAACATATCACAATGGCAGCAGTGAACACATACCTATCAATAATTACATTGAATGTGAATGGACTGACTGCTCCAGTAAAGAGACACCAAGTGTCATCTTGGATCAAAAGACATGACCCATCCATATGTTGTCTACAAGAAACTAACTTGAGACCTAAAGACAGGAACAAACTGAAAATTAAAGGATGGAAGAATATATATCAAGCTAACAATGAACAAAGAAGAGCAGGGGTGGCAATTCTAATCTCAGACAAAATCAATTTTAATGTCAAATCCACCATTGGGGACAAAGATGGACACTATTTATTGCTGAAAGGTTCAGTACACAAGCAAGACTTAACTATATTAAATATTTATGCACCTAATGTCAGAGCACCTAAATGTCAAAGAAACACTGACTACGCTCAAAGAGAGTTAGATGACTCCACAATAATAGTAGGAGACTTTAACACTCCACTCTCATTACTAGACAGATCATCTAGAAAAAAGCTTAGCAAAGATACGGAAGACCTCATTGCCACAATTAACCAACTAAACCTCATTGATATACACAGAACTTTCCACCCATCAGCAGAAAACTACACCTTCTTCTCCAGTGCACATGGAACATTCTCCAGAATAGACCACGTGATAGGCCATAATGCAATGCTCAACAAAATCCATACCATTGAATTACTGCAAAGCATCTTCTCAGATCATAAAGCCATCAAAATTGAAATCAATAGCAGAAAAAACATAGATAGAAAGTGGAACTCTTGGAAACTGAACAACATCTTGCTCAAAAAAACATGGGTTATAGAGGAAATCAGAGATGATTTAAAGAAATTCATGGATTCCAATTAGAACTTGCTACCACAAGTTGGGATACAGCCAAAGCAGTGCTCAGAGGTCTGTTTATCTGCATAAATGCACACATCTGGAAAGAAGAAAGAAACCAAATCAAGGAACTAACTCTACAGCTTGAACAAGTGGAAAGTGAACAACAGAGGAACCCCTCGGGCAGCAGAAGAAATGAGATCACAAAGATTAGAGCAGAGCTAAATGAATTAGAGAATAGAAAAACAATTGAAAAAATTGAAAAGACCAAAGCTGGTTTTTTGAAAAGATCAACAAAATTGATAAACCACAGGCTAAACTTACTAAAGAAAAGCAGGAAAGGAAACAAATAACCCAAATTAGAAATGAGAGGGCAGTTGTCACCACAGATGCAACAGAAATCAAAAATATCATAACAGAATACAATGAAAGACTGTACTCTAACAAATTTGAAAACCTAGAGGAAATGGACCAATTCCTTGCCTCATACCACCTACCCAAATTATCACAACATGAAGCAGAACAACTTAATAAACCCATCACAAAGGAAGAGATTGAAAAGGTCATCAAAACACTGCCAACCCAAAAAAGTCCGGGCCCAGATGGCTTCACTGCAGAATTCTACCAAGCATTTAGAGAAGAGTTATCCCCAATACTATTGAGACTATTTCACAATATAGAAAGGGATGGAGTACTCCAAAACTCATTCTCTGAAGCCAGCATAACCCTGATACCTAAGCCAGGGAAAGATCCACCAAAGAAAGAGAACTACAGACCGATATCACTCATGAACCTAGATGCAAAAACCTTCAACAAAATTCTTGCCAACAGAATACAACATATCAAGCAAATAATCCATCATGACCAAGTGAGATTCATACGAGGGATGCAAGGCTGGTTCAACATCAAGAAAACAAATAATGTGATTAACCACATAAATAACACAAAAGACAAAGATCACCTGATTTTGTCCATTGATGCCGAAAAGGCATTTGATAAAGTCCAACACTTATTTATGCTAAAAACTCTTAGCAAAATGGGCATAGATGGCAAATTCTTCAACACAATAAGAGCCATTTATACAAAGCCAATTGCCCACATCATCCTGAATGGAGAGAGACTGAAAGACTTTCCCCTGAGATCAGGAACTAGACAAGGATGCCTACTGTCACCTCTCCTATTCAACATTGTGCTAGAAGTTCTCGCCAGAGCAATTCGACAAGATGAAGAAATAAAGGGCATCTGCATCGGCAAAGAGGAAGTTAAAATCTCCTTGTTCGCAGATGATATGATTGTATATGCAGAGAACCCCAAGGAATCTATAAGTAAGCTACTCAAACTGATAGAAGAGTTCAGCAAAGTCTCAGGATACAAGATAAACATAAGTAAATCAGTAGGTTTCCTTTATACCATCAACGAGACTGTTAAGGAGGAAATTATTAAGTCAATACCATTTACAATAGCCCCTGAGAAGATAAAGTACCTAGGAATTAATCTAACCAGAGAAACAACAGACCTTTACAATGAGAAGTACAAGCCCTTACTACAAGAAAGTAAGAGAGACTTAGATGAATGGAAAAACCTACCATGCTCATGGATAGGAAGACTTAACATTGTGAAAATGTCTATTTTACCCAAAGCAATTTATTTATATAATGCAATCCCAATGCAAGTTTCAGTATCATTTTTTAATCAGATGGAGAAACAAATCACCCATTTTTTTTGGAAAGATTAGCCCCGGATAAGTAAGGTACTACTAAAGAAGAAGAACACACTGAGAGGCCTCTCATTACCCCACCTTAGAACATACTAGACTGCCACAGTGGTCAAAACAGCCTGGTACTAGTACAAGAACAGACAGATGGATCAATGGAACAGAATTGAGACCTCAGGGATGACACCATCTGCCTATGAACAGTTGATATTTGACAAAGACCCTAAGACGTTAAACTGGGGTAAAAACAGTATTTTCAACAAATGGTGCTGACAAAATTGGTTATCCATCTTCAATAAACTGAATCAAGTTACGTATCTTACACCTTATACAAAAACCAACTCCAACTGGATAAAAGACCTAAATATCAAACCTAAAACGATAAAGCTCATCCAAGAAAACGTAGGAACAACAATGGAAGTTTTAATGCACAATGAGGACAGACTCCAAAATCTGTCAAAGAAACTTCAATCAACAGAAGAGAAAATAGATAAATAGGAACTATTAAGAATCAAACACTTTTGCTCATCCAAAGACTTTATTAATAGAATTAAAAGAACACCCACAGAATGGGAAAAAATATTTGACAACTCTATGTCAGACCGACGCCCGATCTTCATAATCTATAAGATACTACAAAATATCAAGAAGAAGAAGACAAACCATCCAATTAAGCGATGGGCAAAGGAGATGGACAGACACTTCACTAAAGAGGAGATCCAGGCAGCCAAAAAACACATGCGGACATGTTCACGATCTTTAGTTATTAAAGAAATTCAAATCAAGACAACAATGAGATACCATCTCACCCCAACAAGATTGGCCATGATCCAGAAAACCCAAAACAACAAATGCTGGAGAGGCTGTGGAGAAAGTGGAACCCTCCTAAACTGTTGGTGGTGTTGCAAAATGGTCCAGCCTCTTTGGAAGGCAATCTGGCGCTTCCTTAAAGAAATGGATATTGATAAACCATTTGACCCAGTAATTCCACTACTTGGAATATATCCTACAGATTCAAGGCCTTTCACACCAACAGACACATGCACCAGAATGTTTATCGCAGCACGGTCCACAATAGCAAAAAGACGGAATCAACCCAGATGCCCAACAATAGAAGAATGGATAGGTATACTGTGGTACATATACTCAATGGAGCACTACGCAATGATAAAGAATAACGATGATTCCAGGAAACGTCTCCTAACCTGGTTTCAACTGGAAGACATTATTTTGAGTGAAAGTAGTCAGCGACAAAAGGACAAATACTGTATGAGACCTCTACGATAAGATCTCAAAAACAGACTTGTGTATAGAAGAAAAGACTCTTTGACAGCTGCAAGGGAGCGGAGGGAGGGAGGGGGAAGGGGGAACGGTTTAGTTTAGATTGTTATTAGAAATCCAGTTGGAAGAAAGCGGTGACAGCACACATTAGGAACAAGAACAACATTAAGTGGACTTCAGCATAACTTGAGTACTCCTTCCATCTTAACTCAATACTGCAAGGATAGAGTAGCTGGGGCGGGGGGCGGGGGATCATGCTCTCAGACGAATTCCAGATCAATTAGCACTACTAGCATTTTGCTAAGAGAGCTCTCTGCACCCTACATTGGTGAGTGGTGTCTGGGTTCTTAAAAGCTGCCAAGCTGCCATCCGAGGACACAGCAAATGGTCCCAACTCAGCAGGAACGGATGCTCACCGAGGACCAAAATGACATGCGGTAAAGACGACCGAGAAAACGGAGAGACCCACAAGAGTGTATGCCTACATCGACTTGTGACCGGAAGAACTGGATGGTGCCCGGCCACCACCATTGATAGCCACGATGGAGCTCACAGAGAGGAGTCTCACTGGCAACACAAGAATAAAAAGGGGTGCATCATGAGATCTCCACTAAAAGACCTCAATTGATGGTCCAGCGATTTCGGGTTCCTCTGAGAGCATGGCCCCCTGCCCTGATGCTGCCCTTTCCCATAAATTATAACAAAGGTCCACTCTTTGGACAGGAATGGATTGGACTTGGCAATGCAGAGTGACCATATATTGGAAGCATTTTATGGTTCTATACATCTATAGGATATCATCTTGCTGACTTCTGGCTGGAGAAAGGGGAGTGGACCGACAGGAGGGGAAAGGAGACTGTTGGGAGGATGAGACATGTATGGAGTAGAGAGGAATACTGTGCTGTCACTCGACAGGGAGAGCAGTGGAAGCTGCATATAGGTGGGGCTTGTAAATTTATATATGAATGTACATTTTCACTCGGTTAAGTTAAATAAAAAAAAGAAGAAAAAAAAGTAAAAAGAGAATCAGCAGAATGAGAAAAATATTTGGCTACAACAAAGGCCTAATCTTTAAAATCTATAGGAAAATCCAATACATCTACAGCATAAAGACAACTAATCCAATTTAAAACTGGACAAAGAATAAGAAGAAACTTTTTCATATCCTTTGATAATCAAGTGGCTAACAAACAAGTGAGAAAACGTCATGATCACTAGCTATTAGAGAAATGTAAATCAAAACTACAAGGAGATATCATCTCACTCTTACATCGTTAGCACTGAAAAAAAGAATAAAGAAAATAACAAATGTTGGGGAGGTCAGAAACTGGAACAGCTGGTAGGAATATAGAATAGTACAACCATTTTGCAAAGCTATAAGGTGCTTCTCTAAAAAGTCAGAAATAGAAACACCGTGCATTCCAGTGATCTCACTCCAGAAATAAGATTCATGACATGAACAGGCATATTCACACCACTGTTCATTGCAGCATTATTCACGATAGGAAAATAACGGAGAAAATCTAAGTGCCCATCAACAAATGAATGGATAAACAAGCTATGATATATGTATACAATGGACTACTAAGCAATGATAAAGAACGATGATGAATCTGCTAGCCATTTCACAACATGGATGGACCTAGCAGGTATTATGTTCAATGAAGCAAATCAACACAAAAAGATAAATACTGTATGAGGCCACTATTATGAAAATGTTTCCACACAAAAAGAAACAATCTCTCGTCGTTGTGAGTGAGGGAGGAGTGAAAGGAAAAACATTGACTAGATGATTAGGTAAGTGGTAGTTAACTTTGGTAAAGGGCAAGACAGTACATAACACTGGAAAAGTCAGCACATCTTGACAGTACACAATACTGGGAAAGTCAGCACAACTTGACCAGGGCAAAGTCACAAAATTTTCACAGATACAACCAAATGCCCTCTGGAGACACAGCTACTGAGGACAAACTTGGAAAAGGGTCTTTTCCAAGGTTGGCATTGAGACTTTGTTAGAGAAGGTAGGTTGTGGCATTTTCTGGGTTGCCTGAGGAAATGCTGGCACAAAGTCACTGGGTAAGCAGGCAGTTATCCTTGTGGTACAGGGAAGCTGGGGTCAGTGATGCTGCATTGAGCATGAAACCTAGAGTATACAATGTCTGCATAGGAAGAGCAGTAGCAAAGTGGCCATCATATCTGGACTGGGGCTGTTAAATGGCCGAGGGGCTATATTTTCTTGGCATGCAGGTGGAGCAGTGTGTCACTAGATGTCCTCTGACAAACCATGCAGCAGGAGCACACACACACAAAAGAAGGCAAAATGCAGCACAGAGAGAAGACAACTTTTTCCTGCATTACCCATCCACAGCACACTACTGACAAAGTTTAATGTCATGTTGACTTTAAAATACTGAGTCTAGTGCATTATTTAAAAACAGATACTGAAGCTGAAGTTGAATTTAGACCTGAGAGACAATAAATTGATAACTGGTATAGCTTGGTCTCTTCAAAACATTAGTGTCATGAAAACAAACAAACAAACAAATCATAAAATTAGAGTACTATTCTAAGTTAAAAAGAAAATAAAGTGACAGCAACAAAATTAATTTCATGTAACTAGATGGGATCTTGGTTCAAAAAATGCAGTTGTAGAGGATGTTTTAAGGATAGTTGGGGAAATCTGAGTAAGGCCTGGATAGTAAATAATATCATTACATTGCTAATATCTAAATGTGGGATATTGCTAATTTGGTAGGGAGGAGGATATAGGATATCTTTGCTTTTAGAAGCTGAATGCTAAATTATTTGGAAGTGAAATTACATGATGATTGGCTTAACAAAATATGTATGTCATACATACGTGTCTGTGTGTTACAATCACAGATAAAACAAATGTCAAAAAATGTTAACAATTGTAGAACCTAGTTAGTAAGCATACATGCATGTGATTTTTGCACTGTTATTGCAACTTTTTTGTATGAAAAATTTTTAAATAAATGTTGGAAAAATAAATGAAGATACAGAATTTTAAAATAACATAGTACTTGAAACATATTTTTGCATAAACCTGACCACTTACAATAATTTCCTTCTCTAAGAACTCTCAGATATACAGGGCTAGGATTCTACTGAATTTGGGGATTGTGAATTAAGAAATAGAATGGTGATCACACTGATTCATATTTTTAGCAGAGTCCTCTACTTCCTCTGAAAGTGTAAGATTTCCTGGGGCTAAATTTGCAGAGCTTCTATGATTACTAGACTTGAAATGGCTTAAAGAATCAGGTTTTATTTTATTTTATTTTTTAGATTCCCTAAAATATTTCCACAAATCTTTCCATTTGAGTCCTTTTTATGTTTTACTAGGCTATCTAAAGTCAATTTCTATTACTTGCCACTGCAAAAATAATATAAATAATACAAATAAATTTAATGATAAAGCAAATGTTTCTAAACTACTGAAATTATCTATGTATCATAACTAGAGAAGACGTTTGTGCTTTCTTTAGCACACATCTATCATGATGTGATGGCATACCTGTTGCTGTGATGCTAGAAGCTATGCCACTGGCATTTCAAGTACCAGCAGGGTCACCCATGGTAGACAGGTTTCAGCAGAGCTTCCAGACTAAGACAAGAGAGGAAGAAGGGCATGTTAGTCTACTTCAAAAAAATTGGCCAGTGAAAATCTCATGAAAAGAAGGGGAATGTTGTCTGATACAAAAGCAGAAGATGAGTCCCTCAGATCAAAGGACATTCAAAATATGATTGGGGAAGAGCTACCTCCTCAAAGCAGAGACAACCTTAATGATGTGGATGGAATAAGGTATTCAGAACCTTCATTTACTGATGTGGGATTACTCAAAATGAGGAAAAACAGTTGCAAACACCATTAATAATTGGAATGTGGAATGTATGAAATATAAATCTGGATAAATTGGAAGTTGTCAAAAGTGAAAAGACATGCAAATAGATTAACGCCCTAAGCTTTGGTGGGATGAAATGGGTTAGTGTTAGCCATTTGGAATCAGACAGTCATATGGTCTACTATATTGAGAATGAAGTATTTAAGAGGAATTGTGTCCAACTCATTCGAAAGAACATTTCAAGATTTATTCTGAAGTATAGCACTGTCAGTAAAAGGATAATATCCGTACTCCTACAAGGAATACCAATTAATAAGACTACTATTCGTGTTTACTCTTCAACTACTAAGGCCAAAGACGAAGAAAATGAAGATTCTTACCATGGTCTTAAGTCTGAAATTGATAGAACAGGCAATCAGGATTCATTGATAATTACTCATGATTGGAATGTGAAAGTTGAAAATATGGACTTGGTGATCGAAACATTGAAAGAGATCACATGATAGAATTTGAAAGACCAACAACTAATTTATTGAAAATATCCTTTCTAACAACATGAATGGTGACTATACATGGGAACCTCATATGATGGAAAACACAGGGATCAAACTGAATACATTTTTGGGAAGAAATGTGGAAAAGCTGTATATCATCAGTGAGAACAAAGCCAGAGGATGATTGCAGGGGGCAGACTATCAATTGTTCATATGCAAGCCCAAGTTGAAGATGAATAAAATTAAAATAAGACCAAGAGAACCAAAGTACAACCTGGAGTATAGCCCACCTTAATTTGGAGATCATCTCACGGGATTTGATGCATCAAACACTAATGACAAAAGACCAGAAGACTTGTGGGATAACACTACTGACACTATATATGAAGAAAGCAAAAAGTCATTAAAAAGACAGGAAAGAAGAAGCAGAGCTAAAATGGCAGAGTAGTCAGATGCTTCTTGTAATCACTGCAACAACAATCCCTGCATAACAAATGAACCAATTATATGTGACATTCTAGGAATCCTGAACATCAAAGGAAAAGTTGAGAAACCGAACTGAGCAATAGTGAAGGTAGAATAAATCCAGAAATACCTAGGCTGCCTAGTCCTGACTCAGTGGGAACTGGTACCCTGCAGGTAGACCTAGAGCACCAAGAATGGTGAGGGGAGCAGTGGCTTTTAGAAAACGTCTTCCAAGAGGGAGACACCAAGTGGCAAAGAGTCCACTTGTGCTTCCAAAATCAGTGAAAAATAGCATTAATTTTTTAAAGTGAAGTAGTTTATATCTAACCTACCATGTGTGGATCTAAAACTTTCCTTTGGAACAAATCTCTCCCTTTTCCAGTGCTTCCACACCCCTTCTATGCACAGCACCTGGATCCATAGATTGATACATAACCTGTAAAGAAAGTAAGACACCTTATGTGTGCCCTGGGCTATTCTCCAAAACTTGAAGAGGCAATAATTTAACAAATAGATGTGTCAGGTAATGATCTGCTGGGTCTGCTAAGCCAGAAACTCAGGAAGGGAACAGCTCCTTTGCCTAGGCCATACTTAAGTGGTCCATGGACCTCAACTGCCTCTCAACACTGCATAAAGTACCGAGCACCCACAGTCCTGCAACAAAACCTATCAACCTACACACTTTAAGGAATGGGGACACATCTTCCTGACAGACACTCACAGATGGCTGTAAGCCCCCTGCCTTTCACAACACATGCAGCCAGGAACCCGTGGCTACACCAATCACCATTGCCCATCTAGGCAGGTAGGGGAGAGCCTGTACCACACAACTGGTGACTAACTATCGAGGCAACTGAACTGAATACATACAAGAAAATCAAAAGGACACCTTGGTTGACATGTCTAGTAACAACTCTAATCAGGTCGCAACAGGACGTTAGAGCTCGCATGACCAACCTGTCTAGGTGTTTCAAAACAAAACAAAAGAATTTAGAACACAGTAAGCAAAAATAAATTAAATAAATACAACTTACTAATGTCTCAGAGACATCAGTCATGTAAAATCATATTAAGAAGCAGGTCATGATGGCTTCAAAAAGTTTCTGAAACAAGGAATCACCAAATTTTCCAGACCAAGAGAACTTCCTGGAATTCTCAGAGGTAGAATACAAAATTATAATATTTAGAACTCTTCAAGACATCAGGAAGGAGATCCGGCAAAACACAGTATAGCATAAGAAACACTAAGAATACTGTAGGACTCTATCAAGATGAATAGTCTATGAGTGGCTGGATAAGAAGATGATTTTAAAAGCAGCTAGGGATAAACAAGAATAATCTACACAACAGAGTCAATAAGACTAAACTCAGACTACTCAGAAGAAATTATGCAGGAAAGAGGACAATGAGATGATGTATACAAAACCCTGAAGGAAAAAATTGCTTACAAAGAATTATATATCCAACAAAATTGTCCCTCAAGTATGAAAGTGAAATTAGACTATTTCTAGATAAGCAGAAGTTTAGGAAATTTGCAAAATTCAAACCAAAATTGTAAGAAATAATAAAGGGAGTCCTCCAGTTAGAAAATCTAACTATTAGATAACAACCCAAGACTTGACCCCAGGATAGTGCAACCAGATATCAACCCAAACATGGAAAATAAAGCTAAAAGACTGAAAACAGGGAGAGAAGATGACATTATAGTTAAGCAGAAGATGACATTACAACAAAAAAAAGAACTAAAATAAATGTAGTCATAGATCTTTCACATGGAGAGGAAATGAAGGAAATAAGAAGGAATAATAGACTGGTTAAAATTTAGAAAACTGGGGATAAATGTTAAAGTAACTGGATAAAAATTAATAATCCTATATATCAAAATAAAAGACAAGAAAAACAAAATCTCAGTAAATACAAAACCGATAATGATGAAAAGAAAACATGTAACCAAAAATGACTCAACATAGAACATTAGGTAGAAAAAAAACTGTCAACAACACATAAAAAAGGCATCAAAATGACAGCACTAAACTCTTAACTGTCAAATGTTATGCTGAATGCATAGATTGAGACAGAGAATGGTAAAATGGATAAAAACACACAATCCATCTATATGCTGCCTATAAGAGACACACTTTAGAACTGAAGACACAAACTAAAATTCAAATGATGGAAAAAAAACAAAGCAAGCTAATGACATTCAAAGAAGAGCAGGAATGGTGATATTGGTTTCTGATAACATATACTTCAAAGTAAAATTGACAGCAGTGGACAGGAAAGGACACTACACAGTGATTAATGAGCCAATACAATGACAAAACATAACTATATTTAATATTTACAAGCCCTACAACATGGCTCCAAAACACATAAAACAAACTCTAACAATACTGAAAAGAGAGTTAGTAACACGATAATAGTAGGAGACTTCAACAGACCACTTTGAGTGAAGGGCAGAACATCTAGAAATAAACTCAGTAAAGACACAAAAGATTTAAATGCCACAATCAAGCAACTTGACCTCGTAGACGTATACAGAACATTCCACCCAACAGCAGCCAAGAGTATATTATTTTTCAACACATGTGAAACATTCTCTGGAATAGACTACATATCAGGCCAGAAAGCAAACTGTAACAAAATATATAGCCCTGAAATATTGCAAAGAATCTTTACAGATTATATAGCCATATAGGCAGAAAGCAATAACAGAACAAAGAAAAAAAACACACATGGAAATTGAGAAACATCTTATGCAAAAAAGTCTGCATTTTGTAGAAATCACTGACAGAATAAAGATATTCACAGAATCAAATATGAGTGAAAGCATATCCTAACAGGTTTGGGATACAATGAAACCAGTTCTCACAGATCAATTAATTTTAATAAATATACATGTCAAGAAAGAAGAAAGGATCCATATCAAAGCATCAACATTAAAACCTGAGCAAGTAGAAATAGAGCAGCGAAAGAAAAGCTTGAGTTTAGAAGAAAGAAAATAATAAAAATTAAAGCACAGAAAAATCATCAAAAGATTTAATGTGACCAAAAGCTGGCTTGCTGAAGAAACTTAGCAAAGTGAAATAAATCAGTTGGCCAAAATGACAAAAGAAAACCAGGAGAGGAAGTAAATAACCTAAATAAGAAACAAGATGGGTGACATCATAACAAATCCAAATGAAATTAGGAAAAATATCATAACCAGATACTACAAAACTTTGCACTTTAATAAATTTGAAAACCTAGAGGAAATGGAGAAATTTCTAGAAAAACATTATGTACCTAAACTAACACAAATGGAGGTAAAACTACTAAATAAATGCATAATAAAATAAGAAAGTGCAAAATAATAAATGTTGTAGAGATTGTGGAGAGATTAGAACTCTTCTACACTGCTAGTGGGAATGTAAAATTGTACAATCACTTTGAAAATTGGTATGGTACTTTTTTGAAAAGTAGAAATAGAAATTAGAATAGGAATTGGAATAGGAATAGAAGCATCATATGATTCAAACAATCCCACTTCTTGAAATATGTCCTAAAGAAATAAGGGCTACCACGTGACCAGATACACACACACCGATGTTTATTGCAGCACTGTCCACAATAGCAAAAAGAGGGAATCAAGAGGGAATCAACCTAGGTACCCATCAACAGACAAATGGATAAACTATGGTATTTTCACACAATTGAATACTATGCAATGATAACTAATGATGATTTTAGGAAACATCTCATTACATGAAGTTATCTGGAAGATATTATATAGTGTGAAATTAGTTGAAAAAGGAGAAATATTGTATGATACCACTATTATAAGGACTGAAGAACAGGTTTAAGCACAGAATAAAATAATCTTTGATGTTTACCAGGTAGGTAGGGAGGGAGAGAGAGGGGTATTCATAAATTAGATAGTAGATAGGAATTTGGTTAGGTCAAGGGAGTGATAGCACGTCATAAAAAGGAGGTTAGCACAAGTGGACTACACTAAAAGCTAAAAGGTTTTCTAAATGCAACTCAACATTCTTTCGTCACGTGGCAGCAAAGACAGAGGTCTGAGGACTACAGTTTCAGGGGATATCTAGGTTAATTAGCATAACTAATTTTTTTTTTTTTTTTAAGGAAAAGTTCTGCATAGCACTTTGGTGAATGGCATATGGGGTTTTAAAAGCCAGCAAGTGGCCATCTAAGTAGCATCAATTTTTCCCAATACCCTTCAAACAGAGGAGAATAAAGGATCTCAAAGACATGAGGAAACTACAAGGTTAGTAGAAAGAAGGTGCCATATGATCCAGAGACTATATCAGCACGAGACCAAAAGAACTAGGTGGTGCCCAGCCACCACCAAGTACTACTCTGACAGGTAACACAACATAAAGTCCCTGTTTCAGCGGGAGAAAAATGGGTGTGCAAAGTTAGAACTCTATTAAATAAAGTCTAGACTTGATGATCCATCAGACTGGAGGATCACCTCAAGTTAGGGCCCCTGGGCTCTCTGTTAGCCCAGAGCTGAAACCCGTACCAAAGCCAACTCTTCAACCAAAGATTGGATTGATATAGAGACGATATAGAGTGATACTGATGAAGAATATACTTCATGGCTTAAATATATACATGTGGCTGTCTGAGCAGCGCTTCTCGAGAAATGAGAAAGAGGATGGAGGGGGACAGGAATTGGTTGAAGAGATGCAGGAAGTACAAGGTGGAAAGCAGAAGTGTGCTGTCACAGGGATGTTGGGGTAAGGAAAGCAGTGAGACTTGCATAATGGTGCAGGTATGGGGTTTCATATGACAAATCGATTAGGATTGTAAGCTTTCACTTAAAGTGCAATAAAATATTTTTTTAAATTATAAGAGATTGCAGAAGTAGTTAACAATCCTCCCACCCACCCCCCAAAAATCCTGGTCCTGACTGCTTCATTACCAAACTTTCAAAGAAGGGTTAACACCACTACCACTAAAGGTATTTCAGAACATAGAAAACAATGGAATACTCCAAAATGTATTCTATGAAGTCAGCATAACCCTGATACCAAAACCAGGTAAGAACACCACAAAAATGGAAAATTACAGACAAATATCTCTCAAGAGACGTAGTGTCTGATGTAGTCAGACACTAACATATGTAATGTCAGAAAATCAGCCCCCACCCCCACCCCCACCCCCTTTGAAAGGCACTCAGAAGATGGCCAAGGAAGTGATGCCTTCTCAAAGTAGAGTTGGCCTTTGTGGTGGTCAGGATTATGTCAACTTGGCTACTCCATATTTGGCTGCTGTATTAAGTGGCAGGGCAGGGTTTGTGGTGGCTCCCCACCCCTCGGCTCTCATCTCCAACCTTTCACTACTACTGCTGGTCTGCTCACATAGCCAGGAGCTCCTGCTCACTTCTTCCAGCATCTGGTTCCAGGACTTGAACTAGCAGCTGTTGGATTCATCAGTCCTTACAGTCGGCACTTGAGAGTCCTGCTCCCTGACTTGCCAATCCTGGGTTCACCAGCCTCTGCCATTCCTGCTCCTTGACCTGCCGATCCTGGATTTGCCAGCCTCTGTCGCTTCGTCTCGCCACCAGCTTGGGATCCACTGACCTACACAACCAGTGATGTAGAACTCTGGTCTCTGACCTGCTGACTTTGGGTTCCTTAGCTTCCGTGGCCACGTGAGGCTTGTGCCAGAACTTGGGACATTCAGCTTCTGTGATTACATGAGCTGTTTCCTATATCTTTATCTATCTATCTATCTATATAAATCTTTCCTTGTGCCTACACGTGTTACTGGTTTTGCTTCCCTAGAAAACCCAGCCTGAGACAGCCTTCATGACGTAGACGGAGTAAAGCCTTTGGAATCTTCATGTCCTGATGTGGCACAACTCAAAATGAGAAGAAATAGCTTCAAACATCCATTAATAATCAGAACATGGAATATCGGAAGTATGAATTTAGGAAAATTGAGGATCATCAAAAATGGAATGGAACACACAAACATCAATATCCTAGGCATTAGTGAGCTGAAATGGACAGGTACTAGCCATTTTGAACTGGACAGTCATATGGTCTCCTATGCCAGGAACAAAAACTTGAAGAGGAATGATGTTGTGTTCATCATCAAAAAGAACATTTAAAGATCTGTCCTGAAGTATGTTGCTTAAAGTGATAAGATAATATCCAGATGCCTTAAAAGCTTGCAAGCCATCATCTGAGAAGCCTCAACTAGTCTCATTCCAAGTGGAGTAAAAGAGAATGAAGAACATCAAAAACATAAAGAAAATATAAGTGCTAGAGTCTGAAAGGACCACATAAGCCAGAGACTATATCAATGTGAGACTAGTACCACCAATGTCCTGTATTGATCGGGAACTCTCATAACAGTACCTGATGGAGCCAGAGAAATATGAGCTGCAAAATTTGAACTCCAGTAAAAGCACCATAGCTGATGGTGTAACACACTGCTGGGTCTCCAGAAGACATGACTTCCAGAAGCCAACTCCTCAGACAAAGATTGAACTGGTCTATATGACATGAAGTGATGCTGATGAAGAGGTGCTTCCTGGCTTAAGAAGATACAGGAGACTAACTATGTGACTCCTGTCTAGAGGTAAAATGTGGGAACAGAGGGGAATGGGAGCCAGTTGAATTCACATGGGAAATACTGGCTGGAGGTGAGCTGTGTCCTGTCACACTATGGGGAGAGGATGTAGGCTCAGATATCAAAGTATGTGTAGGTTTTATATGAAAAAGTGACTCAAATTGTAAACTTTCACTTAAGAAAGAATGAAATAATAAATAAATAATAAAAATGGAAAGAAATTAAAAAACAAAAAGAAGACATAGACCCTGATCTGACAGCACTCATGGGTTTAATAAGAAAAAAAAAAGTACAACTTCATAGGTGCTTTATTTGGATGTCAATGATGTGTTATTTGGATGATCAATTCCCACTAAATCGTTAACTTTGGGAGAATTACTTGTCATGCCTACCACTCAGCTTTTACTTCTA
Organism: Heterohyrax brucei; assembly: GCA_028571685.1. Classification (NCBI taxonomy): domain Eukaryota; kingdom Metazoa; phylum Chordata; class Mammalia; order Hyracoidea; family Procaviidae; genus Heterohyrax; species Heterohyrax brucei. The sequence continues at coordinate 113,493,561 of CM053166.1, read as the reverse complement.
TTAAAATGACACACTTCCTGTTGCCAGGTTCATAAATGTGTGATGAGAATTCAAGTGCCAATCTTTGATTGATATTCATACCGTAGAAGAATAAATATTTGTAAAGACTATCAGAAAAATAAAAAAAAGGAAGAAAGAAAAGACTAAAATGGATGTCAGAAGAGACTTTGAAACTTGCTCTTGAATGTAGACTAGCTAAAGGGAACCGAAGAAATGGTAATGTAAAAGAACTGAACAGAAGATTTCAAAGGGTGACCCAAGAAAAGCAAAAAATGTAATAAAATGTGGAAAGGCCTAGCATTAGAAATCTAAATGCAAAGAAAAGGCTCAGCATTTCCGAGGATGAAAAAAATGAATTAAAAAATTCACACCTAGAGTTACAATTTTTAAGGAAATTTGGGGCAAAATGGAAACTGTGTGATGTAGTGGTGAGGTGCTATGGCTGATAACCAAAAGGTCGGCTTGGAAATTCTTTGGAAACTCTATGGGGCAGTTCTAGTTTGACCTTTAGGGTCACTAGGAGTTGGAATCTATGGCACCCGATGGCATTGGGTTTGGTTTTGCGGAGTTATAGGCAAAATACTGAATAATGCAGGAAGAATCAAAAAGAAGATAGAAGAAATGACACTAACAAAACTAACTGGTTGACATTCAAACATTTCAGGAAGTACTATATGATCAAGAACCAAGAGTACTGAAGGAAGATCCAAGCTGCACTAAAGGCATTTGTGAAAAGACAGGCTCCAAGAATTGATGGGATACCAATTGAGATGTTTCAATAAATTGATGTATTATTGGAAGGACTCACTCATCTATACCAAGAAATTTGAAAGGCAGCTACTTGGCCAACTGACTGGAACAGATCTAAACATGTACACATTTCAAAGAAGGGTGATTCCACAGACTACAGAAATTATTTAAAAATATCACCAACAACACACGTAGGTGAATTTTGCTAAAGATCATTCCAAAACTGTTTACAGCAGTGTATTGACAGGGAACTGCCAGAAGTTCAAGCCAGATGCAGAAAAGAATGTGGAACTAGGAATATTGTTGCTGATGTTAAAGGGATATTGACTGAAAGCAGAGAGTATCAGAAAGATGTTTACTTGTGTTTTATTGACTATGTAAAATCATTTGCCTATGTAAAAGCCTGTGTAGGAATTCCAGAGCATTTAATTGTGCTTATGAGGAACTTGTAAAAGATCAGGAGGCAGTTTTTGGAACAGAACAAGGGTATGTTGCATGATTTAAAGTCAGGAAAAGTATGGGTCAATGTTTTTCACCATATTTGTCCAATCTTTAGTTGAACGAATAATCTGAGGATCTGGACTGTATGAAAAGGACTGCAACATCAGGATTAGAGAAAGATTCATTATCTGTGATAAGCAGATGACACAACCCTGCTTGCTGAAAGTGAAGAAAGACTCAAAGCACTTCCTGATGAAGATCAAAGACTACAGCTTTCTGTGTGGATCACGTATCAACAGAAAGGAAACAAAAATCCTCACAACTGGACCAATACGCAACATCATGATAAATGGCAAAAAGACTGGAGTTGTCAAGGATTTCATTTTAGTTGGATTCACAATCAATGCCCATGGAAGCAGCAGTTAAGAAATTAAAGGCCACATTGCTTTGGCCGAATCTTCTGTAAAAGTTCCTTTAAAAAGCACTTTATGGTTCTATACATCTATAGGATATCATCTTGCTGACCTCTGGCTGGAGGAAGGGGAGTGGACGGAGAGGAGGGGGAAGGAGACTGTTGGGAGGATGAGACATGTATGGAGCAGAGAGGAATAGTGTGCAGTCACCGGACAGGGAGAGCAGTGGAAGCTGCATATAGGGGGGCATGTAAATTTACATGTGAATGTACATTTTCACTTAGTTATGTTAAATAAAAATAAAATAAAATAAAATAAAAAATAAGATATCACTTTGAAGACTAAGGTGATCCTGACCCTAGCTATGGTATTTTCAATTGCACTAAATGTATACGAAAGCTGGACTATGAATTAGGAAGACTGATGAAGAATTGAGTCCTTTGAATTACGGTGTTTGTGAAGAATACTGAATATACCATGGATTGCCAAAAGAGCAAACAGATCTGTCCTAGAAGAAATACAACCAAAGTGCTCCTTAGAAGTGAGGATGGCCGGTGGTCGTCTCATATACTTTGTACATGTTATCAGGAGGGATCAGTCCCCGAAGGGCATCATGCTTGGTGAGGTAGAAGCTCAGTGATAAAGGAAGATCCTTGGTGACATGGATTAATGCAGCAGCTTCAATCATGGGCTCAAGTGTAACAGAGATTGTGAGGGATGCAGAGCCAGGCAGTGTTTCCTTCTGTTGGACATAGGGTTGCTATGACTTGGAACTGACTCCTATAGCATCTAACAACAACAGAGCAGAGGAAAATTACTTGAAGTTTGTAGATTTGTGTCTGTTTTTCTCATTAGCTCTAAGATCTTTTTTTTGAGTTACTTTGCAATGCTCAATCATTTCTGTTGGCCTCGGATCCAACTCGACGGCACTTGGCTGGCTTGGCTGTAGATTATAACACTTGTATACAAAGCACAAGCCTCCTTAAGCTTGATAAAATGAAAAAGAATCTTCCTACACTGAAAGAAACTTATCTTTCACAGAACATGTGAAAAAGCCTCTGACTTGTGTACTTGCTGATTGCTTTTCCTGCTACAAATATCAGCTAGTTTAATCTTTAGTGATAACGTGTCTCTGTTTACATTTTGATGTCTGCCCGTTTGTGTGTATAAATGTGACTGAAAACACTAATGGCAGGCCAGTAGTCCTTTCCACACTGTGCACATACTAAGACAGTCCTTTAAAAACATGTCTGCAGATATTTAAAAAGCCTGATTTGCTTTTGCTCTATTTCTGAAATTCTTGGCTGGCCTGAAATCCTTACTAACAACAACAAAAAATTCTATTCTTTGAAGAAGCACAATCCAGAGTGATGGTTCAGTATCTCATTTATTTCCCAGCTGTACATTGTTGTCTTAAACCAAAGACCAATCCCACTGGAGCTGAGTAGATTCTGACTCATAGTGACCCTATAGACAGAGTAGAACTATCCCATAGAGTTTCCAAGGAACACTTGATGGATTTGAACTGCCAGCTTCTTGGTTAGCAGATGTAGCACTTATCCACTATGCCACCAGGGTTTCCATTGTTGTCTTAGTGCTCAGGAATTGTCACCAGCAGCCTGGTGCAGTTGTAGGGTAGAGGAGCAGACCTTTGAAAAAAAAAAGACCTGGGTTCAAATTTCAATTTGGGTATATATTTGTTATTTGTGTAGCACTGCAAAATTCATAACCACTCTGTCTCTGGTGTTTTCTTACATGTGTGATGCATTCTTCTCAAGTTTGCAGGCTTGTCATGAAATTTAACGCTATGTATATTGTATACGTGATGATGTGTGTATATATCCGTCTGTGTCAATATCTTCCAACTTCTTTTCAAGCTTAACACACAGAAGTATAACGTAGAAGCAATGGCTTAAAGCAACAGTGATAAATATTTGAATTGGGCATGGTGTCCTTCATAGATGGGGTTATATGATGATTGTGAGAACTGCATCATATGAAAAAGCTCCTTAAAAGTTCTGACATGTTCCATACCCTCCCCACTCTTAACATCTTTGGAAAACACTTATATATATGTATTTAATTTATATTATATATAATTTAATTATATATATATAATTAATTTATATATTAATTTATAATTATAATATAAATTAATTTATAATTAATTTATATAATTTAATTATATATATGTATTTAATCTAATCCTTCTAAGTATTTTAGGTATCTTAACTCATTTAATGGAAACCCTGGTGGTGTAGTGGTTAATTGCCATGTCTGCTAACCAAAAGGTCAGCAGTTCAAATCTACCAGGTGCTCCTTGGACACTCTGTGGGGCAGATCTACTCTGACCTATAGGGTTGCTATGTGTCAGAGTCAACTTAACAGTAGCGGCTTTTTGGTTAACTCATTTGAGTCTCACAACAAGTCTACAGAATAGGTGTACTTTAGTTATTTCCTTTTTACAGATGAGGGATATGAATCTCAGAGAATTACATAACTAGTCCTAGACATACTGCTTGTAAAAGAGACTGATTAGAACACAGCCAGCATGGATCCAGGATTCATGTTGTAAATTATTTTATTAAACCAGTCCATACTTGTTGTATAGAATAGGTGATATTTATAACGTGATTTACTTTGAGACTAGGAAGTTGTATGTCAATTTTTGTATGTTTGTTATCTTAATTCCTGTATATACTCTCTAAGAAGTTGGTTAAAAGTTTCTGAAAATATATAGGTTTATAATAGACATTCAGTCTCTATTATAACACCACCTTGGGCTTAAAGCAGAGCAATGTAATAACACCAAAACCCTTTATTTTTCCTGTTTGTTTTATTTCCCATTTAGGCTTTAGGAGGTGTAAGTTGGAAATAATAATCATGTTCCCTTATCCTTTGAATTACAACCAGATTGTTTTGTTGCTTATAATTTTAGCACTCACGTCCTTCTCTCACATTTTTTTTTTTTTAGTTTTACATAAATGTTTTCACAGAGGAGAAATGCGGAAAAAAGAGAGAAAGGAAAACAAAACCACAAACTTAACAACAATCTTCTCCTGGCAGCAGGCATGATTGGGTTTGCTTCAGTACCTGTAGCAGAATAAAAAGGGCTTTGCCTCTCAGCTCAAAAAGAGGCAAGAATAGTTAGCTCCATCTAGACCTACGTACTAGAATTTGTCTATTTTACCTCAAAGAAGCAAACAAACATAAAATAGATTTGTTCACTCAGGGAGTGTATAGAGTTGCTTTGGGGCAGAGGAGGGGGAGCATATTAAATGGGGAGCTGCAGGACACAGATTGTTCATCACTTTTCAAAAAGACATTTCACTTACAGCCTGAGAAGTGTTAATGAAGTATTCACACTTTTACCAAGTGAAAAAGCAATAGAAAAACAGCTTTTCCAATCTCTGTTCAGAGTGCTCAGCAGTAGCACAAAGACTGCTCCTAAGCAATCTTCACACAAGTGCAGCATTAAAAGATGAAATTAAAAAAAAAAAAAATGGACTCTCAAAGCAAATACGAAAAAAAGAAAAAGAGACAAACACACACATACAAACTTTTGTTTTTTATTATTATTCCTAGTGCCTTAATAAACTCAATCTGAAAACAGCTTCTGAAGGATATCTCCTTTGATGAAGGCGTTTTTCAGAAATCCTTGCATAAAATGAATCTACACCACGAACAAAACAATTAGAAATCAGGCATCCATTTTTGTACAAATTATTGTTGATAGCATCATATGAATGAACAACAAAACCCCTTTTAACTTCAGCAGGCAACTTTAAATGGATCATATCATCAGTATCAAAGATTTTCTGTCTTAGCATATGTCCCTTCATTGCTTTCATTATGGGGGGTTATGCTATCTGTAAGTGATTCACACAAACTGTTACCAGTCATTAGGAGACAACAGACTGTCAAATATTATTTTGGTTTGAAGGAGATCATTTTAAATCATCATCTTCAGGCATTTTTGGAAAGAATATATTAGGACGTACTCCAGACGAGCAGGACAAATCCCCTGACAAACGGTGAAGTTTACTACTTGTCTGCATCTGTGCTTAAACTGTCCCTATCTCTTTAGTTGGAAATTCTGATGGCATAGTGGTTAAGTGCTTCAACTCTAACCAAACGGTTAGCAGTTCAAATCCACCAGCCACTCCTTGGAAACCCTATGGTGCAGTTCTACTCTGTCCCATAGGGTCGGTCATTATGAGTCAGAATGGACTCAACAGCAGTGAGTTTGATTGGGTTTTTATCCCTTTAATGGAGAGCTGGTGGTGCAGTGGTTAAAAGCTACAGCCACTAAACAAAGAATCAGCAGTGTAAATTTACCAGCCACTCCTCGGAAATCCTATGAGACAGTTCTACTCTGTACATGGGGTTGCTGAGTCAGAAACAACTTGATGGCAATGAGTTTGGTTGTTTGGTTTCTATCTGCTTAGCAGAGTCCCTGGGTGGTGCAAATGGTTAAACAGTTATCTGCCAACAGAAATTTTGGGGACTCAAATCCGCCAAGAGTTACCTAAGAAGAAAGGTCTAGTGATCTACTTCTGACAGATCACAGTCATTGGTGGAGTACAGTTCTTCTCTGACATGTAAACATGGTTGCCAAGAGTCAGAATCAAGTCTGGAGTAACTGTTCTGGTCTGTTTGGCTTATCGTTTTAGTGAAAAGTGTCCTAGGAGTTTTATTTTCACTGTTACATGGATGTTAATGGATACATACTGCTTCACATTTGTTACCTGAAAGAATGGCCTTAGTGGTGGAAATTTCGGGCAGAGCTGCTGGATGAAGGGAGAATGCTAGATGAATGTTACTCAGTTTAAGGAGGATAGCTCTATTTACCTACATTTTCAGAGTCTATGTAAGTAATGGAAACCCTAGTGGTGTGGTGGTTAAGTGCTATGTCTGCTAACCAAAAGGTCAGCAGTTCGAATCTACCAGTCAGTCACTCCTTAGAAACTCTATGGAGCAGTTCTACTCTGTCCTGTAGGGTTGCTATGAGTTGGAATTGCCTTGGCGGCCGTGGGTTTGGTTTTGGGGTCTGTATGTAAGTAATGATTAAAATATCAATATTGTGCAACCTGCTGATGTAGTTGATAACATCTCTTCTTACTCCGTTGCCTGCAAAGTCTGATTCTTCTTTTCTGGAAAGAAGGGCACAACTCACTTTTTAGGGGAAAAAGAGTTTGGACAACAAAGAGGCAATCATTGAAAATAACACTGTTATATGTCTTAACACCTTCTCTTAAGTATTCTGTATTGACCCTGTTACTAAAACCAAAAATCAAATCCACTGCTGTTCAATCAATTCTGACTCAGAGAGACCATCCAGGCAGATCAAAATTGCCCTATAGTGTTTCCAAGGCTGTAATGTTTATGGAAATAGACAGCCACATCTTTGTTCAGTGGAGCAGCTGGTGAGTTCCTCAAATATGTTGATGTCAAGTTTGTATCTTCAGACTCACTAATTTTGCATTCCTGAGTCTCAGTTCTGCTCGTCTGACTTTTTATGAGGTTCTGTTAGTCTGTAATTTTATTATTAATTCTCTGAATATCTGATTCTAGTCTCTACCTTCTCTTGCAGCTTGTTCAATTTGTCAGTTAGTAGCCCAAAACTTAACCACTGCACCTTCAGGGATCCTTCTGTTACCCCAATATACAAGCATTTGAAAATAATGCGTGGGTTTCAAGTGACACAGATTTGATTGAAACATCACAGATAATTGCTTACAAAGACTTTCACTACTGGGTGGTTGCTGTACCTGTACATAATGGAATCAATGTGACACGGCTCATGTCAGTGCTCAGCCACATAATGGAAGTTTTCTTGCTCATAGAATACATTTCATGTTTACACTTCATATACTTTTTAAAGGATTCATTTTAATCCTATGTATATGTAATTAGGGATTTTTTTTGTGTGTGTAAGATCTTGTTATGTGAAAATAGAGATACTTTTAATTCTTCCTTACCAATTTGGGTGCCCTTTATTTATCTTGCTTGATTGCTATGACTAGAACCGCCAGGACAATTTTGAATAAAAGTGGTAACAATGGGCATCCTTTTCTGGTTCCTTTTCTCAAGACAAATGCTTTCAGGCTCTCTCCATTTAGGAGAATGTTGGCTGTTGGTTTTGTATTAATTCTCTTTGTTATGTTGAAGAATTTTCCTTCTATTCCTGTTTTGCTGAGAGTTTTTCACATGAATCGGTGTTGATCTTTGTCAAATGGTTCTTCTGCATCAACCGATAAAATCAGGGGCTTTTTGTCTTTTTATTTATGTAGTTTATTACATTAATTATTTTTCTATGTTGAACTATTCCTGAATCTCACATAGTTATGGTGAAATTTTTTTTTAATATGTTGCTGAATTCTATTGGCTGGAACTTTGTCGAGGATTTTCACATCTATGTTCATGAGAGATACTGGTGTGTAATTTTCCTTTTTTAGCTGTCTTATCCATCCTTTAATTTTCTATAACCAGTCATTTTTGAACTGTGTGTTGTTCAGTTTCCATGTGTTTGATTTTTTCCTTCTTTTTTCTGTTACTGGTTTCTACTTTCATGACTTTATGGCCTGAAAAGATGTTTTGTAATATTTCAATACTTCGAATTTTGTTAAAGATTGCTTTTTGGCCTAATATGTGGTCAGTTCTAGAGAATGTTCATTGCGTGTTGGAAAAGAAAGTATACTTGACTGCTCTTGGGTGAAGTATTCTGTGTATGTCTATGAGGTCAAGTTAGTTAATTGCAGCATGTATATCTTCTGTGTCTCTACTGAGCTTTTCTCTTGATGTTCTGTTCTTTATTGAGAGTCGTGTCTTGAAGTCTTTTACTCCTATTGTGGAGCTGTCTGTTTCTGTATTCAATGCAATTAGTGCTTGTTTATGTATTTTGAAGCCCTATTGGTGGGTGCAGACAACCTGGTGGTGTAGAGGTTAAGTGTTATGTCTGGTAACCAAAAGGTCAACAGTTCAAATCATATAAGTGCTCCTTTGGAACTCTATGGAGTAATTCTACTCTGTCTTATAGGGTTGCTGTAAGTTGGAATTGCTACTCAATGGCAGTGTGTTTGGTTTTTTGGTTTGGCTGTTGGGTACATAGATACACAATATGGCTATGTCATCCTGGAGTATTGATCCTTTAATAATTATGTAATGTCCTTTTGCTACCCAACATGGTGGATTTTACTTTAAAGTATCTTTTATGAGAGATTAATTTTCCAGTCCTGCTCTTTTTTGAATGTTGTGAGCTTAATATATTTTTCCATCCTTTGAGTTTTAGTTTGTGTCTTTGAGTTTAAGGTATGTCTCCTGTAGACAGCATATAAATGGGTCATGTTTTTTAATCCAGTTTGCCACTGTCCATCTCTTTATTGGTTCATTTAGTCCATTTACATTCAACATGATCATTAACAGGCATGAGTTTAGTACTGTGATTTTGATGTTGTTTTTTGTGTATTTGTAGGCAATTTCTTTGTTCCATTTGCTTTTCCATGTTGAGTCTTTTTTCTTTATGTGTTTTCATCTGTTTCAATGTTGGTGAATTATGCTGAGACTTCGTTTTTCTTGTGCGTGTGTTTTTTTAATGCATACAACTGATAGTTTCCTTTGTGTTTACCTTAATATTTATCCCTATTTTTCTAAATTTAAATCAGTCGTTAATTTCTTTTTATCCTCTTGACCTCCTCTCTTCATGAAAGATCTATGGCTACATTTTCTTTTAACTCTCTCCTTTCTGTTACAGTATTTACATAATGACATCTCTGTTTCTCTATTTCATTGACTTGTCCTTGAGTTATTTTTGTGATTCCACTACTTGGATTGATATCCAGTTGCTCTGTTCTGTATTCTAGTCTTGGGTTTTTACCTGATGTTATTGATTTTCTAACCAAAGAACTTCTTCTAGTATTTTCTGTTATTTTGGTTTGGTTTTTGCAGATTCCCTAAATTTCCATTTATCTAGAAATGTCCTAATTTAACCACCATATTTCAGAGACAGTTTTGCTTGATATATAATGCTTGGCTGGCAATCATTTTCCTTCAAGGCTTTGTATATGTCATACCATTGCCTTCTCACCTGCATGGTTTCTCCTATGTAGTCAGAGCTTAGTTTTATGGATTCCTTTTAGATTCCTTTTCTTTTATTCCTATCCACTTTTAGAATTGTCTCCTCATCTTTAGTTTTGGAAAGTTTGATTATAACTTACTTTGGTGTCTTTCTTTTGAGACATAAACCTTGTTGGTCTTTGATGTTCATCTTGGATAGCTATCTTCCCATCTTCCATGATAACAGGGAAATTTTGGGTCAACAAATCTTTGACAATTGCCTTTGTATTTTCTGTTATCTCCTCCATTCTGGTACTCCTTTCACTAGTAGATTATTCCTCTCAAATGAGTCCCACGTAGTTCTTAGTGTTTATTGATTTTTAAAAATTATTTTATCTGATTTGTCCTCAGATATGTTGATGTCACTTGCTTTATCATGAACCCCACTAATTCAGGCTTCCATTGCCTCAATTCTGCTCCTTTGTTTTTCTGTTGAGTCATCAATTCTGTAATTTTATTATTAATTTTCTGTATTTCTAATTGTTACTGCCATATTGTTTCTTGCAGCCTGTTCAATTTGTCATTATGCTCTGCTGCATATTGCTACATCTTGATCTCTTCAAGATTTCTAAATACTAATCTTTTGTATTCTACCTCTGAAAATCCCAAGAAGTTCTCTACCTCTGAAAGACTTGATCCTTTGTTTTCAGAGATTTCTGAAGCCATCCTGGTCTGCCTCTTTAAGTGATTTGAAATTGACTGTTTTTTCCAAGCCATCAGTAAGTTCTCTTTATTTATTTTATGTTCATCTACACTGTTCTTGGAAACCCTCACGGAGTAGTGGATAAGTGCTGTGTCTGCTAACCAAGAGTTAACAGTTTACATCTACCAGGTGCTCTTTGGAAACTTCATGGGGAAGTTCTACTCTGTCTTATAGGGTCAAAGTCGACCTGATGTCAGTGGATTTGGTTTTCAGGTTTACTATATTCTAGCATCTTGTTTTGAAATGTCCAAATAGGTTGGTTGTGTGTGATAGTTTGGCTATTATTTCCCTTGAGGCTCTAATGTCCTTTCACCAAGTGGCTAGTGCAAGAGTCCATTTACTTTTCTTGTATGTATTTGTCTCAGGTACCCAGGCAATAAGTCACCAACTATGTGGTGAAGGTTCTTACCTACTGTCCTAGAGAGGGCATTGGTGACTGGTGTAGGTATAGGTGTCCGGCTGTACCCACTGAGAAAGGCAGGGGCTAACATCCATAACTGAGTGTCTGTGATGATGTTGTGTTCCCCTTATGTCTGAATACAGGTGAAGGAACAGTTTCTGTCCTGAATTTCCAGCTTGGTGAAGTCGGTAGATTTTTTTCCCCCTTTCCCCTGTTGGTTTTAAATTGTTCCCTCTCCAAGTCTAAGATAATGGTTCTGAGGGCTGGCTTAAGGAGTTGTACGTCTTGCTTAGTTCATGGCATCAGACTCCAGAGTCGGGCACAATGCACAGAAAGGAGGAAGACATGCTGGGAGAAGGAAGAGTCGTTTGTCTTGAAGGAAAGATTTAGAGCCACATGTGGTTGTTTAAGTGCAAAGACTTAGCTTTTGATGATCTAATGTTTTTCACTGGTTGTGGAGACATGAGTGAATTCTCTGGTCAGTTTATGCTGCTGAAGATGATGTCCTCCAGTCTCCACCTCTTTATTCACTACACAGGCCATAGCCATTTCCCACCAGGTCAAATCTAGGAAATTCTGTGTTCTCTTGGACCTAATCTTCCTTCTCCATTGTTCAGTCTGATTTTTCAACTTTTCCTTTGATGTTCAGGACTCCTATGATGTCTTATGTAATAGATTTATTTGTTGGGATCCTTGTCAAAGGGGTCACAGGAAGCATCTGACTACTCCTCCACTTTGGCCTTGCGTTAACAATTATTCTGTAAGCATATAGGAAATTCATTCTGATTTTTAAAAAAATGCCTGTAAGGAAGTTAGATACAATAAGGTTTATAAAGAGAACATGAGGCAGAAAAATAGAAGAGCAACCACTGGTTAATCTTAAAATGATTAAACCTTGCTTGCCATTGTTTATTGAGATCAACTGATATCCAGTCACAGGGTGTTCTCTAGACTTCCTTCCAGGATATCTTTTAAAATTTAAGCAGGCCTAGCTTTGAACAGGTAAGCCAGCCAAGTGCCGTTGAGTTGGATCAGGTAAGAAAAGACTAATATTTTCATTGAAAAAAATCACTAGTAGGATTTAGTCAGGAATTCTCATGTTACTGTTTGGTTTCACAGGTAAGAAAAACACTAAAATCAATGTAAGATGTCTGCTATTATTATTTTTTATTTTTGGCACTGGCAACTAAGAGGCATGTCGAGAAACTTTTATACCAAATTTCACCAGCATTGCATATTTAGAGGAAAGGATCAAATCAGAACTGAAAAACAAATTCATGATCAGGAATGATTTTCATACAGCATTGTTTTGAAAAACAATTAAAGTAATTACCAATTTACCCTAAACATCGATCCAAGTCTGGCCCTTGGAATCTGTTTCACCAAACCACTGAATTTTTCAAAAGAGCTCAATGCCCAAGACAAAAGGGTCTTACTCATGATCTAGTTTATCTAGATCACAGTTTTACCTAAAGGTGATATTTAGGAACGAATTTTTCAAGACTGAAGTTTAAAAAGGATACCTGGCCTGTGTGTTACACCAATTTCCATTAAAGCCAGAAATCTGGATTCCAGAAGAAGAAAAATATTTTCTCATTAGATATTTCAACTGTTGAATTTATGCAAAGATTTTTCCCCCAAATGTTATATGATGTAAATATTAGTACTCTGTAACATTAAGCTCTCCATCTTTGCAAATAATCTAACCATAGCCAGAAGAGTTGAATAAGACATTTTTCAAAATATTACAGTACATTTATATTATAGTTCTTTGTAGAGGAGTTTATCTTCACTATCTGATTATGAAATCTTAGAGGACATCTCTTCCAAAAAAAAAATCTATAGTGATTCAGTAGTACAGAGTAGAACTTCTCCAATAGGGTTTCTAAGTGTTGAAATGAAACATAAGTAACTCCATTGTGAGAAAGGGAGCAGTAAAAATTCAAGGTATTAAAGTAGAAAGCCCCAGGAAACAACTTAATAGCAGGAAATGTCATAGAGTAATCTCACCTTTGTCTTGCAAAATATCTGTCTGTCGAAAGACGAAATCTGGAGATAGCCTTGCAAATGACCACATTTTACAACTAACAGGAATTCCAGGTGACCTTAACCAATCAATGTGAAGGTCAGTTCCCCCCCACCTGCTTTGTAATCTCACGACTTAAATACTGGGTGCTGAGGAAGCTCGGGGTCGCCTCTAGTCCTGCGTGGTTTGGAGTGTGTCCCTGGTGCACCAGCCCCTTTTTTTCTATTGGGCATATTTTTAATAAAACTTTACTTTTAACAAAGAAGCTGCGTCGCATCTTGAAACCCAAACCCCTAACACTAAGGAGCACCTGGTGGATTTTAATTGCTGTCCTTTTGGTTAGCAACCATGTTTCTTAACCACTATGTCACTAGGATTTCCTCTTAGAGGACAAGAGCTGTGTAGCTTGGTCATTTTTCCCACTGGAATTTTGTTCTGTACATCTTTGTAGCTCACACAGTTAGTAAAATATTTGCCAAACAGTAAATGTTTAATAAATTATTGGTTAAATGAAAAGTAAAAAAATCAAAAAATCTGTTGTTACTGTAAAAGCTTTGATTTTTTTTTCCCCTCTCATGTCATGATGACAGTATTTGTTATCTGTCCTTGTAATCAGTTTTGGTCTATCTTATTGTTTTTAGTATCTTTTAAATTATTTCAAAGTAAAAATTCAATGAAGTGTTTTGTTATAGCTAAAAGAAAGTAGATTATTTAACCTCTGCTGCCTTATTGCTTTCAGTAAGCAAATGGCACTGTACTATTTAAATGAGGAGTGTATCAAACCAAATCTGAATTGAGAGACCAGATTTTTATCATTATCACAACTATGTATTATTCTAAAGAGATACAGCATCCCTAACAAAAATATAACACTAGGACAAGGCATTATGGATTCAGCTTTGGAAACAAACCAAAAATATTTTTAAGCACTACAATTTTCATTAAACTGACTTATGTCTCATGTATTTGTAGATTTTTTTAAGCTTGCCCCCAGCTGTGTTTTCTTCACAGAGCCCCATATTTAAGTTTTTCTTCTTTAATCTGCTTTGAACATTGAAAGAAACCTTCATAATTTTATCCAATTTCCAATTTTGAATCAAGATGTTACTTGTTACTTCTTTTGAAAGACTTCATTATAACTTTAGAGGAAACAAAACAAGGCCTGAAATAGATGTTTAAAGAACAGTATCAGTTGTTTTGATATGTGCTCATACTCTGAATAAAATGTCCAAATCTGTTAGATTTTTTTCTGTTCACATATGATTCATGGTAACATGCCAGCCAAGCCAAGTGCTGTTGAGTTGGATATATATATAAATGTTTGTGTTTTTTTGTTGTGGGGGGGCAGCTACTTTATAACTTCATTGTTATGTTGATTTTGGTCCTATTGTGGAAATTAATTACCAAAGGGAATTTTGAGTAATGTGAGGTAATGATGAACCTTTAAGTTGAATTAGTTAAATGTTGTGAAGGGGAAAGTTTATTCCCTAGTGGAATAGTGGCTAAAGTAATTAATTGCTAACTGAAAGGTCTGTGGTTTAAAACTATCAGAGGCTCCATAGGAGAAAGATACAGCAGTATGCTTCTCTAGAGACATATGGTCTTAGAAACCCTGTGTGGTCGTTATGAGTCTGACTGCTGGTGAATATAAGAATCTAACAAAGGTCACTTCGTCTGTCGAGCTACATTCCCACCTCTACCTCAGTTATCACCCTCAGACTGAATTAGAAGGTCTGCATTCCTCTTCCTATCTCTGAAAAAAGAAAATTGATTAAAACCTCAACAGAGATAGTAAAATTTTGGGTAGCTTACACTGTTTGATAAGATGCAATGAAATTTTATGATGTTATGGAAACTTGTGACTCTCAGCTATTTTTCTGTGACAGATGCCAATCCTTTTGAAATCTGATTATAAAAACCACTGGAAATATAACTGAAGGCAGCAAAGTTGTTTTGGAGAAGTTATTCTCGTTGTTCCTCTAACAAAGCATTCCTTGAACCCCACACCATCTCTGAATTTTTGACTACAGTGGCAGGCAGAACCAACTTGCTTTAGTTTAGCAGCACAACTCTACTCAAAGGCAGTGGGTAATTCAGTTACTAGCTAGGTTTTCAAAAGAACAAATTAGTAAATATGTAGCTTCTCTTAAACTTCCTCGGGTATACACTCAAATGGAATGTTAACTTACACTTTATCAATTTGCAGTTGTTTTTATCTCTGTTTTGTTAATAATAATCAAAACACAAAGAAAAAGTCAGTTTATTAGAACAGTTATTGTACATGCATATTGGGAAACCATTCTGTCTCTGAAAAAGAATGACTGAATGTAGGCTAGTTACAATGAAGCTTCTAAAGAGAAGAGGAAGCAGAATAGAAAATCAACCATTGGCTAATCTTAGTGTGGTTGATTGAACCATACGATCCTTCTTGCTTAGATCAGCTTGTTGTTGTTGTTAGGTGCCTTCGAGTTGGTTCTGACTCATAGAGACCCTATAGACAGAGTAGAACTGCCCCATAGAGTTTTGAATTAGTGCCTGGTATATTTGAACTGCTGATCTTTTGGTTAGCAGCTGTAGCACTACCACTATGCCACCAAAATTTCCTAGATCAGCTTGGCTTCAGGTTACTAGTTGGTCTCTGGCTGGGCTAGGCCCCCACTCATTTACAAAACTCTTTAGGTGCAGTCTGGAGGTTTTAAATAATAAAAGGTACCTGTTACCAGGAAATTTCAAGGGCTGTCTTTCAATAAGCAAAGGAAATTACCTAAAGTTATGTTCTTTGCATTAGATAAACTCTGAGCCAGTTTATGGTTAACAAAGCCTTTATCACAAAGGAAGTTTGCAAAGATATAAGGACTGTGTCAAACTGGGCCTTAGATTTCTTATTATTAACAGTATGTATAAAGTGCATGTGAAATCCATGGAAACACTGGTGGCGTAGTGGTTAAGTGCTTCCTCTGCTAACCAAAATGTCTGCAGTTCAAATCCACCAAGTGCTTCTTGGAAACTCTATGGGACAGTTCTATTCTGACCTGTAGGGTCTCTATGAGTCCGCATCCACTCAATGGTACTGGGTTTGGGTTTTTGGTTGATGAAACCCACCAAAATTTCCTGCACCTTCTCTATGTACCATGCTGTCTCCACTTATGACCAGTTGTATGTGTATGAGCACATGCTAGAGACTCTGAAAGGAAGAAAGAAGTGCAGCCTGTTCTGAGTCAGGGTAACCTGATATAGCCATATCTACATTTTAAACATTTGCACACTCTGCTCTTGGAATCACCAAAATACATTTGGAGATGCTTGCAAGAAAGGAAATCTTACGTAAGAGAAAGTACGAAGACAGTAAGCCCAGTATGAATATATTTGGGTGTCTTTATAGTGGACTCACAGTTCCATGCAGAAATTGATTTCATTAACGAATAGAGAGCTTTCTAAGAAAGTCATCTTATTGTCCTATTAAAACATTGCCTTCTAATAGATTTTAAACTCAAACAAAACATTATCTGTTGTTTTATTTCTCTGGTCTTGTTTTAATAATGTGTGTTTTCTGCTTGTTTTTTTCTCCTTGACTTTTGTTCATTGAGATATATGCAACCTCTCTTTTCCTTCATAATCTTGTTCCTTTATCAACCACAAATATTAATATAATCAATTGTTGTTTGGAAAAATAACATAACCACCATTCTTACGAGTCCATCCAAAGTAGAACTTTTCATGGCTCCTGATTTACAAATGGCATGCTAATACAGATTTTTGCTTATTTGATAGTGGGGCATTATAATAAGCACCCAGATTTTGTTAAAACGTACTTGATTTTGTTATGTAGAAACTTTTTAACTTTAAAATATAAAGGATATTTTAAAATCAGGAAAATAAAAGACAATATTTATAAGTATACACAGCTCTTAATTTTTTTATATATGACACACTGCTGCCGAACTAAAACAAGTTTGCTTTGCCTGTCATTGACAGCCAAAATTCAGAGATGGTGGAATACTGTTCAATGCTTTATTAACAAACAAGTATGCTGGCCTGGTAGATGAAAAGGAGGTCCTTGGCCACCCCGACTCCATCTTGCTAGAAGCAGCAGTTAGAACAGCCATGCTGAAGTACTAAGTCCTTAAAACTTGTTTTTCCCACATCCATAAGAATTCATTTTGTACCAATCATAAGTCGCATGACTATTCTTTCCTTTTAGGAGTGTTCCTTAATTGTTCTGTTTATCTTCTTTCAGCTATTCTCTAAGACTATTGAACCAAACCGTCAGGTGGTTTGG